>JASDDO010000024.1:30749872-32184550 GCA_030015575.1 Agapanthus africanus
GTGTGATTTCTACAGATTAAGTAATTAAAAAAAAAGAAGTAAAATGCTTGTTTTTTCAAATTTTTTTTTGGGTGTGGTTAAAGCTTAATCTTCAGGTTCTTGATTTTTCTGAACTTTTTTATTTGTTTATATCATGACATGGCAATTAACGGACCGTTGGTTATCTAAACTTAACTCCAAAGTCCAAAAATCCTAACCTCGCTTAACGTTTTGTTTGGTTTTCATTCTGAAGTTTAGAAAAACTTTGGTTATCTTAACTCCAAATTTGAGATAATCGGAGCTTAGTAAACTCCAAACCAATCTAAGTTTTCTAAATACCAAAAAGTACCAAGAAAACATTCATTTCCAAGTTTAATTAGATAACTCGAAACAAAGTTCATTAAAAAGTTAAAAATTTTAATAGAATTAATTGGGCCTTGCAAGCTGGAGAATTTCTACCACCGTACCCAAATAGGGCCTAAAATGTATGTCATGGTTCTTGATCACATAATTAAGCTCAGGGTTTCAGTGAGCCCCATCTGACAATTTTGAAATTCATGGCTACAGGTTGTGGGAATCCCCAAAACTTTTAACTCATTGGAGGCCTATTTGAGTTCATTCATGTTCCCTTTGCTCGATAAAGCTCGTGCCGATCTGTGTTCGTCTCTTGAAGCTGTTTCTAAAGCACCCTTCATCAATATACTATTAGTCGATGATGGAGGCCTTGATCTCCTTCAGATGCTGTCCTCCGTCGATCTGTTGCGAGCTTGGGTGAAAGGCTGAGATTTGGCTTGAAGGTTATCTTCTTGTGCGTGTGGATCTCAATGGTTTGATTTTGAGGTGTAAGTCGAGCTATCTGCAAAGAAGTCCCGGAATGGATGACCACCGTAGGATCTTCTGACGATCAAGTTAGCCGAAAAAATGAGCAGAGTAGCAGCTTATTGGATTAAAATTGCCTTACCTGAGTCGTCTGAGAGGGTTTTTTTATAGTGGTCGCATGGAGAGAGCAGACGCGAGATCTTCGCTTTTGGTTATGCCCATGACGTTACGCCTGCGCAAATGACGGGATCCTTCCATTAATGACGGGATACACCCATTAATGAGGGGATGCGCCAGCGTGGGACGCGGGACGTGGGACGGTGGATATCTCGCTTTGGCGAGATACGCGGAGCTGTTGCGGAAGCGCTAAGGCCCCGCGCTCTAGCTTGACCGGGAGAGCTGGGAAGGCTTAGCTCAGCATGGGGCTCGGAGACGAGCTGAGAGGCCGAGGAAGTTTAGCTCTGCAATAGCTCGGAGACGAGCAGGAGGCCGAGGAAGCTCGGCATGCTTGGAGCTCGGAGACGAGCTGTTGGTAGTTTCCTAGGTGAAGGTGGACTGTCTTCAGGGGGTCTCCCGAAAGGCCGGGTGTGCCCGACGAGGAAGAGCTTCGGGGATTATCCCCGCTGTGACTCATTTATTCTACCCCCGTAGAGTCCGGGACATGTCACCTGCCACGTGTCGTAATCTGGGGAGACACCACTTATGAGCATCATCATTAGCCCCCCCACTCTTGTTCCGACCTATCCGATGGTCGGGTCGAGAGTGATCTGCTCGGGCTTCCTTCTACTCAGTTTGTTGCTGAGCAATTGCGTCGTTCAGATTTTCGAGCCCACGTGGCGTATCCCCAAGCGCCGGGATCTTCGCGCATATCTCTGATGATATGAGCGGATCAACGAAATGATTGCGCGTTAAAGAGGGGGTGCCAATTCGCTCGTTCGTCTGTTGGGTCACAGGCCACGTGTCTGAAGCGGATTGTCGGACGCGACAGGTTGTCGTTGTCGCCTGCGATCGAAGGGACGTGCCCAATGGTCGTTCGACGCGTGGAGACTTAACGGCTAGCTGGCACGATGCTTTTTTTTTTGCGGGAGTTGATCTGGGCCGTTGGATGCCCTTTCTGAAGTGTATAAATAAGAGGGGACCCTCTAGGGCCAACATTTCTATCATAATCTCCCTTGTTGTCAAAGATTGCTCGATGCTCCATCCTTTACATTGGATCCTTTGCGCTTTTTCCTCGGAGAACCAAATCCTTTGAATTGGGTTAGATGTCTTCTTCCGCCGGAGTTTGTATAAATAGTTAGGGTTGAGTCGGGCGATGGGGTTCCAATTGTTGGAGCCGAGTCTAGAGAGTCTTCTGCCTCTTTGGCCGCTGACTGTCAAGAGGGTTCTCTTGTTGCTGTTGGCTATAGTGCCTTCAAGGCAATTATCATAATCGCAGGCAGCTGATTACGATGATTGAGGGAGGACCTATACGGATAGAACAATCTTACTCGAGATGATAGTATGCTATCTGGTTTGTCTCTTTCATCATGTACATGCTTTATGTGGCATTACAGATCACTATTACATGTTGATAGAGCTTATAGGATTCTTGCTTGACTACCAGCATTATAATGGCAATCATATACGTGGGAGCTGGTTAGTCTATAAGCACATCCTTAAATGTCCCTAGTCGTGGGAGTATCGAGACTGGGCATCAGTACTCCAGAGTAGACTAATGTATACTTATCGAGACCCCGAAGAGGGGCGGTGGCCGGGCTCACAAGCCATTGATATCAGTCAATCACCTAAGATAGTATGCATGTACTCATTGGGTTATGAGTACACTGGACGGACTCACTGAGAACCTGCTAGTTGGTATTATACCTATTGTCAGATAGCAGTTCCGAGGTGACATGTGTACTGGTTAGTCTGTCGACCTGAGATTGTCATTTTTCTCGTGTGAGTTCCCACTGTGCTTTGATTACTACCCTACCACGGCTCAAAAGAGTCGTGCAAACATGTTTTAGTTGGGTACAGTCCCGAGCCATATTGAGGCAGTGAGTGAATCGTCAGGGATTCGTCTCTCCCGGTATTGGGGTTAATGTCGCGTAGTGCACGGGTGACCATCACCAGAAATCCTTGGCCAAGATAGATGAGAATTACTGATCCAGGATCAGTAATTTCTCAGGTGATGATGGGCTTCATACCGACACTAAATGTCTTGTTATTAGGGGTCTGACTTTATTCACCCCCTAAACTCGATATGCGATACTCTTAGACGAACGGACCGGACTGTACGGATATTGTCACTGTCAGGCTTAGTAGGGGTTTCAGGATGAGTTTGCTCGTAGGCCTCCCTTTCGCTCAATACCTATGTAGCCGTTACGTACAGCTAGTGCTGCTAATGTACTTGTGGTTAAACCCACTGCCAGCGTATTGATGAGACTTTAGAGTCCCACACAGAGGGTTTCCCTACTTCGGGCGAAATGATGTAGAGGTCGTATGATTTTACGACAGGGTTCGATCATATACGTGCACTTGTGCACGGATCATGATTCAGACTAGTGGGCTTTGGTTTAAGCCGGATCATAGTATTATAGTTTTAGATTTTTTTCGTCTCATTGTATTCGTATTCTTCGGAATATGGATATGGGTATGTATATACGGATGAGGGGTATTCTTGTAATTTATTACAAGTTACTTCTAGAAGATGCCAACTCATTTTGGTTTTAACCTTTTTGGATTAAAAGATTAATGAGGTAGAGGATGAGGGCTTTATGCAATTGTTGTGGCATGGCTTTGTAGTGACTCATGATCACTATTCTAGCATGCTTAGTTTTTTGTTTGTTGTGAGATATTTTGAAGCCATAAGATATTTTGTATTGACTTAAGATATTTTGAGACCGCGAGATATTTTGTGTTGACTTGAGATATTTATTGGATGGGTTCTATTATTGCACTAGAGATCTCACAACAAACATTTAGACATTTTTACCTCAACTTGGGTTTTCTTTGCCTCACACTCTTATCCTCTCATGGCATTTTCTTCTACCTCCACCTTTCAAGTCTCATGTGTTGAGAAACCTAAGGCATCTTGAGACAAACTAATCCTACACACTCTCTACTTCATCTTGGCTATCCAGTGTGGCGAACTAGGTACTTGAGTCACCTCGGCTTTGAGGTTGGAGCTCGAACTACATACTCTCAGGTGGATCATCTTCGATGGAGGGAGACCGGAGATCAATCTTGTTCATGGTGGTCACTAGGAGCTTGGGGTGATGGTTCAAGACCGAAGGACACGGATCAAATCGGTATAACCATTCTAAACTCTTTTACATATTGTTAGATTAGGGTTAATGGTCGATCCGTAGAATAGGGTTCCGTTAGCACCGGTTTAGAAAAAATTTGTTCCGTATTTGGCCACGGTTTGATGGCCGGGACGCTGGCGTAACCCAATATGGTATCAGAGCCAACCCATAAAATCTAAACTTGCTAAATTTAACGTACTAAAAATATTGATCAACAATCATTCTCGAAATCATGATTTCATTTTTCTGGTTTCTGCCGATTTTTAAAATTGTGCAAAAAATTATTTCCAGCATCTCAAAAATTCGTGCAGGGAATTTGGGAATTTTAGAAGACCGGAAGAAAATTGAGCACGTGATCTTATCATTAGACCGTGGAACCACGGCATAACATGCATGTTTGTCACGATTGCGCGGCCATAATATGGCCTCGGTCCATAAAATTTCTTCAGATGTTCTATTGTTTTGAAATGTGATTTCTGGGATATTTTGTTTTTGGCCCAGATTTGTTTGAGTACTGGATTGCACTTGGGGCCAATACGGAAAGTTTTTTGTCGATCAAAATTTTAAATACGTTATTTTTCAGTACATGCATTACCATCTACGACCGTGAATGTTGTTCGCCGCCAAAAGACGCGGCCGGGATGTTGGGACGTCTGGCCTAAATTTTGGGGGCAGATGCTATTTGGATTTATCCGTCCACCTCTCCGAAGATTCCAAGTTGATCGGTTCTGTGCTCTAGGAATTAATTATCAGTTTACAAGAGAGTTTGTCTCATGGATCTAAGAACCGGGTTCTTCTTTTTGTGAAGAGAGACTTTGTCTCATGGATCTAAGAAC
Source organism: Agapanthus africanus (assembly GCA_030015575.1). Taxonomy (NCBI): domain Eukaryota; kingdom Viridiplantae; phylum Streptophyta; class Magnoliopsida; order Asparagales; family Amaryllidaceae; genus Agapanthus; species Agapanthus africanus. The sequence goes on from JASDDO010000024.1 coordinate 30,754,794, forward strand.
TAAGTTCTTTTTATGAAGAGAGACTTTGATCTCTTCTGTTTTTGTGAAAGACTTGGTCTTATAGATCTGTGATATAGAAAAAGAACTAAGTTCTTCTGATGCGAGAGTTAAACTTTCAAACATGGAGGAGATGTTATGATCTCTCCTCTTTTTATTTACCTTAAAAAAGGTTCTTCTTCTTAGAGCTTGCTCTTCACTTTTTCCTTTCTCAGAACTGGAAACTTATGGGGGGGTTCTTCTGTTTTTCTTCTTTCGATTTGAGAACTTATGGGGAGGTTTCTGTGTACAAGACTTGAAGTCTTGGGTCCTTTATATATGGGAGGCTGACTTATTGAATCAGTTAAGAAAATCTCTTATTGAGAGATCTCTGATTGATTTGGGGAATGTTTCCCACCATTGGATCTTTGATCCAAGGGCTTCTGTTTTACAGAAAATAGTTTTCTTTTTATTAACGAGATTGGGAAAATATTTTCCCATACAGAACTTATTCTGTATCTTGGTGATTTTTAATCATCATTGGATCTTTGATCCAATGGTGCTTTGATTTACAGGGCACAATCTTTCCTGTCTGGAAAAATTTTGAGGAGTATTTCCTCAACAGAATTTTATTCTGGTAATTTGATAATTTATCATCTTCGTTAGATCTTTGATCAAGGGTTGAGAACTTTTACTTCTGGCGCTGACGCTCTCGTGCTTTGCACGTGAACGCTGCCCCAGATCTTTAAATCTTAACGCTAGCGCTCTTGGCGCGAGCGCTCTCGTGCTTTGCACGTGAGCGCTGCCTCAGAGTCTTTTAGCGCTGGCGCTCTTGACTCTAGCGCTCTCGTACTTTACACGTGAGTACTGTCTCAGAGTCTTTGACTCTTAGCGCTGCGGCGCGAGCGCTCTCGTGTTTTCCATGTGAGCGCTGCCTTAGAGTCTTTGACTCTTAGTGCCGGCGCTCTTGGCGCGAGCGCTCTTATGAGGCACTGCCTCATTTCAAATTTCAAATTTTAAATGGAGTTTTGCTTTCTGATTGGGGGAAACAAATGTCATTAGAGCGGTACAACTCGTCTAATTGCTATATGTCTTTTAGACGGATTTGCGAACGTGACATTCACGTTGATGTTCTGTGTTGTGCTGTGGTTATGGCTTGATAGTCGTGGTGGATTGCTTGGGTGAAATGGTAGTACAGTTTAGATTCATTTGTACATTTGATATCGCGGGGCGAGCGTCCGACATGTGGACTGCCGTCACTGCCAGCTTATATATTATTATTTGCTTGGGGAATGACCGGGTTGAGGTCGATGTCACCCTTGTACATATTTTTTTCTTTTCTGTACTTGGATTACCCCGCGGTGGAGTGAACGGATAGCCGGGTTCTAAATGGAAACGGGCCCACATCTCATGGCGTTGAGACGGAGGAGGCTTCACTCTACAATTGGTAGGCTATTCGCCGCACTCGTAGGGGTACAGGTTTACCCACGGAGGGGTGCTCAAGTTACCGGATTCCGTGAAGTGCTGGGTGGCCCACTCACTTTGTTGATTGGGGTTGCCTCACTTCTGAGATTGGCGGGTAACTTGCCACACTCATAGGGTCTAGGTTTTCATTGCACAGGCTATCCACACGACCAGGGGAACATCGGGTTTCACTTGCGGTTCAAAGGAAACCCGGGGCTCCCAGATTATCAGTATGTTCTGTGATGCTTATCGCTTTTCTGTGATGATGCATATATCATGCCTGAGACGATTGTTATATATATTTATATATATACTGGTAGATGTTGTATATGTTTTGCATCCGCACGAGTCCAGCCCCCGCTCTGTCGTTAGTTAAGCAACCTAACGGATGATGACGGGGCCCAGTGGCGAATGCGGATGGCATATATATACATTTTATATTCGTTCTTATCTGGTGTGATTAATTGATGGGACCGTGTTGATTCTGATCAATGCAAGGAAAACAAATCTATTTGATGTTGTTGGAACCAATTTTGAAAACTACATTATAGACGTTTTCTTTTATTTTGCACAGTGGTATTCGGTTATGAATATCCAGCACCTCATTCGACGAGGCAAGAGCTGAGATCCCTTCACCGGGAGTGACCTCTTGAGCAAAAATTTGCGTCATCGTAATAACTTCATTACAGTCGATTCTTTTGCTTTGCATCGTGGTATTCGGTTAGGAATATTCTGCACCTCATTCGACGAGGAAAGAGCCGAGATCCCTTTACCGGGAGTGACCTCTTTAGCAAAAGTTTTCGCCACTATACATATTTGTAAAACCACCTGGTTCCTTCAACGATATCAAGTTCATTACGTTAAAGGTTTTTCGCCAAAAACTAGCCGTAGCCCTCCATCATTTCGGATTGGTAGTACTTAGTATTCATGCTACGCATTTCGATCTTTAGTCGAAACGTAGTGTTCGGTAGCTATATAATACTTTTTCATTGCACAGATAATGCGATTGGTTAGGACAGTCGTACGATCATTTTGATCATTAGTCAATGCTCGTACGGGTGGGTTTAATGTAATCAAGATAATGACGGGTAGAACTTGACTATGACCTTTTAACATTTTGATCTTCAGTCAAGATCACTTGGGTCCTAAGGGCAAAAACCACATCGGGCGTTTCAAATGTACAGGAAACTTGCCAAGCATACACATACCTTCTGGAGTGTGATAACTTAAGTGGATTCCATCAAGTTATCATGCGATGATAGTTGGATCCCGACTCCCACTGATAAGTAGGTGTAACTCCTCAGGTGATTTTAGATGATCCCAACTAATTCTCCTTTTAGAGTTTGGAGGAGAATTCGAGAAAATGGTAGGAGCCATACTGATTAGATAAATAAATAACCATTCTAATTTAGGTTAGAGTGCACGCTGAGTGTTTTTTTTCCTCTCTCTCTCTCTCTCTGGCAGCGACCATGACCCGACCTAAACTAAAACTCATTAACCAAGTTAACCGAACCTTCTTGAAACACTTTGGCTTTTGGATTGTCAGTAAGTTGCATATATCATTGGCGCTCTTTTCCTTTTGCATTTCTCCAGAACATTCCATATCACTACGAAAATCCACATTTATTGGATAATCTATCGTATAGTTACATACGAACTTGAAGGAACTTGTTCCAGTTCGAGGATGGATTCTTGTTCTGAAGAAATAGAATAGGATTATTCGGTTGTTTTTTCCCTTTACCTTCTCTCAGGTTGCGAGAGCTCCAAGTGTTAGGAGGGTACACCTATTACGCTTATTGGATAGTCTTCTTCCAAACCTTGGGCTGGTGCCGAAGAGTAAGGAAGGAAGAAAACCAATTAGTCTAAGTGCGGTGTACAGAAGATAATAAGTAAAGACATATAAAGGGATTAGATTGAGAGCAAAAGAAATTGCGACTGCTATCTTTCATGACAAAACCATGTATACCCCTGCCACTCCTATATCCACTTTGCATTTCTCCAGAACACTTCGTATTACTATGAACATCCATAATGCTTGGATATGCCATCGTATAGTTACATACGAACTCGAAAGAACTTGTTCCAGATTCGATGATGCTTTCCGGTTCAGGAGAAATAGAATAAGATTATTCAGTTCTCTTTTCTCTTAACCTTCTCTCAGGTTGTGAGGGCTCCTGGTATAAGCAGAGTACACCTATTACGCTTATTGGATAGTCTTCTTCCAAACCTTAGGCTGGTGCCGAAGGGTAGGGAATGAAGAAAACCAATTAGCCTAAAGATGGTGTACAGAAGGTAATAAGTAAAGACATAATAAAGGGATTGGAGCGAGGACAGGAAAGTATATGGTTACTGTCATGAATCAGGATAGTGGAAGAGACATTACTGGGAATACCAGGTCACTCCTTCGAAACATTTTCATGTTTCAGTTTTACTGTGCGGTGTTAATTGAAAACCGTTTTCCCAATTGGATTCTAACTCCAGGGTATGTATTTACCAGATTTGATTCTCACATCTGTATGGTGTTACAGATGATGAATGTGAGCAAGATATTGGGAATTGGATGATTAGATCCTCTATATATCGGAATTCTTTGTAATTGGTGATATTTGAGGAAATCGTCTGGGTTTTGCTTGACGACAAATATTTGGTTTTGAATATCCGTCGTTATGCACCAATTTCAAACTGATATATCTGTACGTTTATTTTATAAAATGAGATATAACTTTTTGAAATTATGTCTATGTGGCATGTACCTATATCAGTTTATGGCTAGGTAAGGAGCATTCAACAACGGTGTAATTCTTCTTAACCATAGTACAGTCTTCAACCTACGACGCACAGGGTTTGAGTTGTTAAACTCAGTGTACTTATACAAAGTATTGTATGTTGTCCAGTGTCCATTAGGACAAAAGGGTTGGTACCCGTACTATATTCTGTTTACTTGTGACTTCTCTAGTTTTAGACAAGTATTTCGTTGAAATACAGTGTCCAAATTTTGAGAAGTTATAGGTATAAAAATAAAGTAGAGAACCATATATTGCAAGTATCAGGATTCTTCAAGGTGATCGAAGATGTAGATACTTGTGCTAGGTATTCCGTTGATAGTAATGATTTTGAGAACTTACTTCTCTTTCAGTTTACTCATATGTGGATGCACTCCTAGATGAGTAATACTGCTTGGCTTCCTTCCATTTGGTTGATATGCACTGGAAATAGCTCCATTTGGTTCCAATTAAATTAGTGCCTTTGTTTTTATATGATATATAGAATGAATTTGTATTTTAATGATATTAAGGTATAAGGAGTAGTCCGGCTGATGCTTAAAACCAGAATCTGGACGAACTCAAGGCTTGTTTCAGTAATGGCTATTTGTGGGTTATCCCGAGTTTTGACGAGGGTTAAATTTCTACCATCTGGAAGATCAATAGTGATATTGTTCTTGACTCGCCACAGTTTTATTAAAATGGATTTTTTCAGAAAACATTAGTGGGAGTATAGTAGAACTAGAAGTGATTCCAGAACCACAAACGATTACTGAAGATTTAATAGAACCAGAGATTCAATTGGTTTCGACGATCCATTAACCATTTCGCAGATTTGGTGGGTAATCTCAGGCACCCGAGAGGTACTTCGGTCTTCTCAAACACGGTGACAGGGAGGTTCTGGTTTATCCAAACTTGACGCTATTGCTATTCTAGACTATGAGATCTGGCAGGAGGATGAGTATAATATCGTTCTAAACTTGCTTTAGAAGTGCACGTGTATATGACTCTGCCTGAGGGTTATTGTAGTCAGTGTGAGCAGCGGAAGTATAGTGGACAAGTAACTTATGTCTATTTATAGACTAAAGCTGGTATAGCGGAGTTAGATCATCCATTTTTTATGTCACAGTCATAGGTTTTGACTTCATCAGAATAGGAGATGGATTTGGTAAGAAGGTAGTAAGGTGTGATGTCCTGATATTTAGATGACATGCACTTTATAGGAAGTGAAATTCCTATACTACGGTCGGTTATACTGTGGTTGTCACACAGTTGTTTCTCCACATAGGATATGGATATAATATCAAGTATTCTGGTTACTAGATATATGGTTTTAGATCTAGATTTGGAAAGTTTCCTAATTTTGGTACTTTGACACTATTCTAAAGGTGCTTTAGAATGGACGACTTCTGGCATGGTGGTGCACCTGCAGGTGATGGAGTCACTCTCTCTAAAGGATGTCTTACAGAATAAAGGGGAGAGGGATTTGCATGGTTAGAGTATCACTTGCTTAGGCAATTGAGTCAATCATGAGATGTCAAGTACAACACCAGATGTTGTCTTTGCACTAGCTGCAATAAGTTTATATATTGATCCAATCCTGGAGAAACGTTAAAAAGCAGTTTATGAACATAAGTGGATATTCTAGGGATATGGTAACGGCAGCCTCCTTCGGGAGACGGTTATCATTCCAAGCTTCCAAGGTGACCTGAATGACAGAGCGACTATCAAAGTTATAGTTTTTCCTCATATGAGGGGCAGTAGTTTGGACAGGTAGTCCAAGCGGATATTGAGAAAGGCATGGTGCAGGATCCTGATTAAATTCAATGGACGATACAGTCTAAGAAGTTTGCTGGATTTGGAGTTTATTTGTAAACTAGGCCCCATCAGATATCCAGACAAATTCTAAGACAGGTATTGCTCATTTCGGGAGATAGTCTTTCTCTGTGAAGTTGAGATATAGAGAGATACAGATAGAAACACTGGAGCGGATCCACCTACTGAGGTTATTTCTTGAACACAATAGTTTCACAAACGAGCGTTGTGAGACTGATTAGTAGAGAAGTTGGGTTTTCGGTATCACATGGGCTGTGAGTATGCGACATCGTAATAATTAGCCTTAAGTGCAAGTGGGAAATTGTTGGCTATAGCGCCCTCAAGGTAATTATCGTAATCGCATGTAGGTGATTATGATGATTGAAGAAGAACCTATACGGATAGAACAGTCTTACTTGAGATGATAGTATGCTATCTGGTTTGTCTCTTTCATCATGTACATTCTTTATGTGGCATTACAGATCACCGTTACATGTTGATAAAGCCCATATGATTCTTGCTTGACTACCAGCATTATGATGGCGATCATATACGTGGAAGCTGGTTGGTCTATAAGCACATCCTTAAATGTCCCTAGTCGTGGGAGTATCGAGACTGGGTATCAGTACTCCAGAATGGACTAGTGTATACTTATCGAGACCTCGACGAGGGGCAGTGGCCGGTCTCACAAACCATTGGTGTCAGTCGGTCACCTAAGATAGTATGCAGGTTCTCATTGGGTTATGAGTACACTGGACAGACTCGCCGGGAACATGCTAGCTAGTATTATACCTATTGTCAGATAGCAGCTCCCAGGTAGCATGTGTACAGGTAGTCTGTCAACCTGATATCGTCATTTTTCTCATGTGAGTTCCCACTGTGCTTCGATTACTACCCTACCATGGTTCAAAGGAGTCGTGCAAACAGGTTTTAGTTGGGTACAGTCCCGAGCCACATGGAAGCACTGAGCGGATCGTTGGAGATTCGTCTCTCCCGGCATTGGAGGTTGATGTCGCATTGTGCACAGGTGGCCATCACCAGAAATTCTCGGCCGAGGTGGATGGAAATTTCTGATTTAGGATCAGTAGTTTCTCAGGTGGTGATAGGTTTCATACCGATACTATATGTCGTGTTATTAGGGGTCTGACTTTATCCACCCTCTAGACTCGATATGCGAAACTCATAGCCGAACGGACCAGACTGTACGGATATTGTCACTTTCAGGCTCAGTAGGGGTTTAGGATGAGTTTGCTCGTCGGCCTCCTTTTCACTCAATACCTGGGTAGCCGTTACGTACAGCTAGTGCCACTGACGTGCTTGTGTTTAAACCCACTGCCAGCATATTGACGGGTCTTTAGAGTCCCACACAGAGGGTTTGCCTGCTTCGGACGAAATGATGTAGAGGCCGTATGGTTTTACGGCAAGGGTTCGATCATATACGCGCACTTGTGCACGTATCATGATTCAGACGGATAATACTAGTGGCTTTGGTTTAAGCCAGATTTAGTATTATATTGTTGGATTATTTTCGTCTCATTGTATTCGTATTCTGTCGGAATACGAATGCGGGTATGTATATACGGATGAGGGGTATTCTTGTAATTTATTACAAGATTACTTTTAGAAAATGCCACCTCATTTTGTTTTAACCATTTTGGATTAAATGGTTAATGAGGTGTGAGGATGAGTCATTGTTTTGGTATTGATTCAAGCATGCTCACTTGGTGACTCATGGTGGTGAGTCATGTAGTGACTCATGGTGGCATGCTTGGATTTTTGTTTGTATTGTGAGATATTTGTTGTGAGACTTGGAGATATTTATTCTTGAGTTGCTAGCATGCTTGATATAAACTCACAACACACATCTCACAACACTTAAACTTTTTCTTGACTTGATTTTTCTTGGCCTCATATTCTCATCCTCTCGTGGCTTCTTCTACCTCCACCCTAAAAATCTCATGTGTTGAGAAACTCAGGGTGTATTGAGACAAACTAATCCTACACAATCTCTATATCATCTTATCTATCTAGTGTAGCGAACTAGGTACTGGAGTTGCCTCGGCTATGAGGTTGGATCTCGAACTACATATAGGGTTCCTAGGCACACTAATGAGGTCTCACAAGGTATCAACCATGCCAAAATCAAAAATTTCCGGTGCCGAGAAACCCTAATGCGATCGTTGACTAGAGAATAGGCGATAACTAATGCAAGTAAACAACTTTACTCTAAAGTGAAAGAGGCTACAACCTTTGTAGATCCGGTTCTCCACTTCTCTAGCTCCGTGTTGAAGTCCCTCTACTGCGATCATCGGAATCCCGGACTCTCACGGTGGTTTCATCGAAGAAATGATCGGGCTAGGTCGATGACTTCAATGTCGAAGATGATCTACGTGGAGGCAACTCAAGATCAAGCTCCAACTTCACCAAGTCATGAAACTTGTGAAGAAAACACCCTATACTACATGGCAAGTGGTAGAGGATGAAGAAATAGGAAGTGGGTTCACTTTAGATTTGGATTTCTCACTAGAAATCATCACTTGGAAATTTTCAAGAGAACTTTCTTCTCTTCATGAAGAAGAAGAAGAAGATGAAAAGAAAAAGAATTGTTTCAAAAAGAAAATCCAAGTGATTCTAATCATTTTGCAACCATGGTTTAGTGTAGAGAATAAACTAGGGTTTAGTTAAATGGTTAGGTTAAGGGTAAAACAAAATGGATGACTTTTTCAAAGATGCTTTGAAGCTTCAAGAAGCTTCAAGCAAAGAAAGAAAAGAAAGCCATCATTTCATAATATTTTCATAAAATAAATAAATAAAATAAAACCCTAAACCCCAACCATTAACTAAACGTGGTTTAAAGTAAACACTAACCCAAGTTTGCATGTATCATCAAACATGATACAATCTTGTGCACAAAAAAATATATCACATATACAATGTGCACAATCAAGTGAGAAAAACATCTTAAGTGAACCAATATTAGTTAATGCAAAGTAATATATCAAATATATATAATTATACATTAAATCATTAAATCAACACTTGATTTAACGATCCGGTCATATCGCATATGACCGACTAATATCCAATGTATCGACTTATCGAATCATTCCTCGATTCGATAACTAGGTTATATCACATACAACCAATCGATACATTCATCGCGAGAATAGAATACGGTATCACATACACGCATTATTCTTGGTCCCGCACATATCTCATATGCGCTCCTATTTCATTTCGCTTGAGCCAGGAAACCTCTGTGTAGGACTCTAAAGACTCGTCAATACGCCGGCAGCAGGTGATGATCATATCAAACACCCACAAGCCGCAAGCGGTCTGCTAAACGTAACGGCCACCCGGGCATTGAGCGATCAGAAGATCAACGAGCAAGCCCACTCACACTCCTGTGAATCCAACCAGTAATACTTACCGTACAGTCCGGTCTGTTCGTCTGATATGTCGCATATCTCGCCTAGGGGTGGTAAACGTCAGACCCCAGTAGCTCGATAAGTCGTGTCGATATGAGGTCTATAACAGTTCGAGAAACTACTGGTAACACTTACCAGTAAATCTCAGCAACCCTGGCCAGGGATTTCTGGTTATAGCCAATCGAACACTGCGCAACATCAACTCCCTATACCGGGAGAGACGAATCCCCTCCTATCGCTCATTGCCTCCATGTGACTCGGGACTGTACCCAAAAACCACCGTTTTGCACGCCCTCTTGGACGTGGTAAGGTGGAAATCAAAGCACAGTGGGAATCACACAAGTCTCTATGGCGATCTCGGGTCTACAGACTAACCTGTATCAGTGTCACCAGAGAACTGCCATCTGACGTAAGGTATAATACCATCTGGGAGTTCTCGGCGAGTCCGTCCAGTGTACCCAGTCTCCACTGAGCACCCGTATATCATCTCTGATGTCAAACACCAATGGATATGGGATCATCCATCGCCCATCTGTATGGGTCGAGAAGGTATACGCTAGTCTACTCTGGTATATCGATGCCCCGTCTCGATACACCCACGACTAGGGACCTTGAAGGATGTACTTATGGACTACCATGTCCCCACTAGTATGATCCGCATCATAGTCCAGGTAGTCAAGTACACATCCTAAGGGCTTTACCAATATGTAACAGAGAGACAATCAGTGTACACGTTAAGGTAAAGAGTAATCAGATAGCATACTATCATATCGAGCAAGAAAGTCATCCCTATATATGTCCAAGTATCCACTACAATATACATCCTATGTATAGTAATGGCCTTTAGGGAATACATATAACTAACAATCTCCCACTTACACTAGGGCCATCTTATAGCAGTGGTTGAAGTATCTCATACTCAACCATCCCATAAAAGTCTCTCTCTGGGAAAAGGCCTTTCGTGAGTGGATCCGCCGTGTTGTCCTCTGAGTCTACTCTCCTAACCTCGATCCCCTGGAGATCAACCATCTCCATGATCATGTGATACTGCCTTAGAATATGTCTGGATCATTGACGGGACGGGCGTTCCTTGGCATAAGCCACAACTCCATTGTCTCACAATGGTAGGAATGAAGTTCATCTCATGAACCATTATACACCCAGACTTCCTTTTTGGTAGCATCTTAAGTAGCGATGTATCCAACCTTTATCGTCTAGTTTGCCACGGTATTTAGCTTGGAACTCTTCCAACATACCGTCCATTTACTGAGGGTAAAGACAATGTATGTGACTGACATTCAGTCGTCCTTATCACCCTGGAACCCTTCCAGTGATTCTTCCCAGGATCGATTGATACCATCTCACTACATCTAGTGGGTATCCTAACATCCATTTACATCTATCTCATAGATGAAAACTCAGGATTTAGGAGGTATCATTTTGATCTTATATGGAGAATCCTTGTGATAAGCGGAGATTGACCGAGCGTAGCATAGGAAACTCCTTCCCTATCAAGAGTATGTCATCCACGTACTCTACGAGGATTACTACCATACTCCTTACTACCTTTTTGTATATATAAGGTTCATCTACCATTTTGATGATGTCAAACTGTTTGACTAACTCATCAAAACAGATGTTCCAACTCCGCGATGCCAGCTTCATCCTGTAAAGCAACTTGCACACGTTTCCGCTACTCCTACTGTTTACGAAGCCCTCTGGCTGTGTACTTATAGACGCTCTCTTCTAAAACATCATTTTAAAGTAGTCATGACACCCAACCGCCAGATATCGTAGTCATGGTATGTAGCCGTGGCAAGTAGTATCTGGATGGACTTAAGCATAGCTCCTTAAAAAATGTTTCAACATAATCCATACCTAGTCAATGATGCAAACCTTTAACAAGTCTAGTTTTGAAAGTCTCAACCTTTCCATGTACACCAAGTAATCTTCTCAAGATATACTCGCTCCTAATGGGGATTTAACTCTTCAGAGATAGCAACCAAAGTCCATACTTTGTTGGTGTATAAGGGTTCCATCTCAGATTGTTAAGCATCCAGCCATTCTTACGGAGTCCCACTCCTGATGGCCAGCTCGAAACTAGTTGGTTCATCATCTCATGATGCAATCCTCGCTCCCACTGTCATAGAGAAACCGAAGTATCTCTCAGGTGGGTGAGGAATCCTACTAGATCGGCGGAGAGGCTGAGGTTCGTTGGAATCTACTGAATCCTTTGGTTCTATCAAATCATCTGCAGTAGTTTGTATAGCTGGAACGTTTCCAGTTCTACAGAACTAACCTTGCCTCGATCTTGTCCGGATTTTGCTTTTAGACATAGGCCGGACAACCCCAAATCTTAACTAACTTAAGATATGGGCTCTTCCCTTTCCATATCACATATGAAGCGGTAGGCAACTGATTTGATTGGAACCCAATTCAATAGGTATGCAGCTTCTCAAGCGCATAACTCCCATAAACGAAATAGGAAACTCAGTAGTACTCATCATAGAGCACACCATATCATATAGGGTATGATTGCTCCGCCCCGATACACCATTGTACTGTGGTGTATTCAGAGGAGTAATATCGAGAGACAATCTCATTCTCCTTTAGAATAGTCCAGGAATTCTATGCACAAGTATTCTCCTCCCTGATCTTATCATAGGACATAATACTTATACCCGTATTTTGGTTCTCTACTTTTAACTTATATTCTGTGAATATCTCAAAAACTTCGGACTTACGTTTTAACAGGAACATATGGCTGAATCTTGAGAGATCATCAGAGAATGTAATGAAGTACAAAGAACCGGTCCTGGCATATGTAGACAGGGGACCTTACATACATCATCATGTATCAGTCCCAAGAGTTTACTAACTCTTTCTCTGTTTCCAATAAACAGAGCTATGGCCATCTTATTTTTGTGACATGACTGGCAAGTTTCACAAGATGTAAATTCAAACTGATTTAAATATGCATCTAAATGTAACTTCAGCCAGTCGGGTCGCATTGATATGACCTAGTCTACAATACCTCAAGAAGGATCCGTTCATTTCTGAACTGTTTCTCTTGTGTGTGTTCCGTATACTAAGAACTGTAGTTTGATTTAGAACGTTAATGCTTTTAGATAACGTGCCTGAACCGATCAACTTTTGATATAGGAAATGTTCAAAACATTATCCAACAATACAAAATTATATCCTTCTTTATTAAATAAAGAGACTAATATGATTTTGTATATCAGGTTTGGTATCTAATAGCATTTGTTCAGAATCAATGTATTTATAAATACAGGGTGACAGCGACCAACAGACTTGGCTGCAACACTTGCCCCGTTTTCTGCCTCATGAAACTTATCACCCGTTCTCAGTTCTCTACCTTTCTGTAGCCCTATGTAACAGATTACATATCTGGGATACTGATCCGTTATCAAATATCCTGGACGTAGAGGATACAGAGAAACAGTTCTTTGTAATGAACACACCCGAAGGAGGTGCATCATATGCACTTTCTTCGTGTGGGCGGCATAGGAATTCTGGTATTCCCCTATTTCCTGCTCTGTCTTATAACAATTATAAGTTGGAGTGGGACCAACGTTCCCCAGCTCAGTATAACAAGCGGGTTCGATCAATTCATCCGTATTATTATCTTGATTAAGGCGTGATATGGTCGCTACCTGGAGAGAGAGAAGAAAACACTCTGCGTGCGCTCTTGCAAGATCAGATCGGTTATTATTTTATCTAATCAGGATGGCTCCCACTGTTTTTTATCAAATCTTCCTTCAAACCCTAAAAGGAAAGACTAGCCGGGATTAATTACACGCTATAAGTTCGCCAATTTTTCAGCCAAGCCAGTGTCGGTACTTTGAGGGAGGTGCCCCGTGCTTTCGCACGGACCTAATTAATGTAAACCTCGTTTTCCCAGAGGCGTAACCCCGTTGACACCTTTCTAGACACCTACTTGATCGGCTAATTGTAATGTGTAAAACTCTTCCAGGAGTAACAATTACTCGCAGTGGGTATCGGGATCCAACTATCTCATAGAAGGTATGCAATCTCATTGCAAATTTCAACACTTGAAATTCCCGATAATTTTGCCCCTAACACCCTATGACCTTAATGGAGGTTAACAAACCTTAGGCTATTAGTCAAGTTCAACCCGTCATTTCTTGATTGAATCAAACCCACCCGCACGACCCTTGACGGAGGTCAACAAGGTCGCACGACTACCCTAATCCAATCTGCATCATATGCATAGGCAGATAAATATTAGTTAGCTACCGCACACTACGCCTTGACGGAGGTCAACAAACGTAGCACGAATACTAAGTAGGACTTATCTGAAATGACGGAGGGATACGACAGGTTTTTCTGAAAACCTATTGCGTAATGAACTTGATATCATTGTAGAATCAAATGATTTTAAAATGGAGTGTTTCTGAGGCTTTTCTAGTTTTGCTAAAGGGGTCACTCCCGGTGAAGGGATCGTCGGCCCTTTCCTCATCGAATGAGGTGCGGGATATATCATATATATCACTGTGCAAAGCAGAAACTATAGAAGCAATCAAAAGACAAACCGAGTGTGTAGCATCTGCCAGTTATTGCTAAAGGGGTCACTCCCGGTGAAGAGATCTCGGCCCTTTCCTTATCGAATAAGGTGCAGGATGTTCTACAAGGAACACCGCGATGCAAAGCAAGAACTGTAGCTACATGTTTTTATTTTTGAAATTCGATTCCACAACATCTTAGGTTTCTTTTCTTTCATTAATCACATTAATAAAGTCCCATCATTTAAGCACCTAAACATTACAGATAAATACAACGTACGCTTATGCCATCCGCATTCGCCTCGATGTCCCGTCTGCACCGTTAGGTTAGGTAACTAACGCCAGAGCGAGGCAGGGCTAGCGCGGGTGTAAAACATAAGCAACGTCTATATAATATATCATATATACTATATACAGTATCCATCACAGCATATCAAATGATCACATCACAGATATCGCAGCAGAAGAATCATATGAAACATTGGATACACTAGGACGTCCGTGTTTTCAATACGAGCCAGTATAAAACACGGATTCCACGGTCGTGATGAATAGCCAAAGCCACACCCCTAGACCCCTACGAGAGCGGCAAGCAACCCTACCAATTCTAGAGTTAGGAGACCCGGACTCGACTCCTCGAGTTGGTCTCCCACTGGACTCCACAACCCGGTTACTTGTGCCCTCCTCCTTGGGTCTATCCTAGTGCGGAAAAGTAAATAATATACAAATGGTGACAACTTCCGAAATCTGGAAGTGCCCCAATAAAAGAATATTACAAACAAGTTTTTACATGAATGAAAATGAAAAACACTCATCTCACATAAAAAAACCCCAGCTATTCAAACACGACAATCCAATATAACATATCCATCAACACATAACATCACATGTCATCAACGTAAGTAAATATGCGCATTTCAATTGCCGTTGACATATAGCAACGAAACCGATGATATCACATATTACACTTACGGTCGCAGAAAAGAAAGTGTAAAACTACAACAGTTGGAATCCGCAACCACCTTAGACATCGCATGCCTAAACCAATGAATTCCTTATACATCACATGCCTAACAATTATAAACCCTGCATTTTAGTCTCGTTATCGAAAACTCTTTTCAATATCAAGTCGGGCAATTCTACAAGATTCCCGACATCCTGATCGAATGCTCGTCGCAAACTTTAGTAGGCGGCCGCACCCCCGATACCGTCGATGAAGTGCACTAAGGCGGAACACCGCTGCCGCGAGCACCCGAGCGGATGCTTTCGGCGACGGGGTTCTTCTACAGTCACTTGGTCGGGGCTATGGGGCGTAGCTGTCTATTAAGTTTACCCGGCGAGTATCCGCGTATGTTACGTGATTGTGACGGGCTTTTAATCGCATCAAAATTCCGTGGCAACCGATCAAGTGAGACTAAAGTGCTATGTTTATAACATTCATACAGTTATCTCATAACTTCTTGTGAATTCCAATTATTGTATCCCATTCCAGATAAATAGAAAATGTTAAACTTTCCGATCGAACATTCAAACACCCAAGTTTTCCCGAAACAGCTCAACACATGAAATAAGTTTAAAAATATTCACTTCATGCCTCAGTACCAATGGTCCAGCCGTAGAAGGGTCAAGCCAACGCCTCACTGTGGCACGCCGTACTGCCCCAAACCCGAAGGTTCAAAGGGCAGTTCAAGACGGTCACATAATCGAGTTAAGGTTTGTTGTCTTCTAGAAGGACCATCGCATTACTTGCACTACTTAGAACGTCATTAAACTACGGAAAGATTCAACACTTGGAAATTTCCCAACAGGGGAAAAATTGGGTATTTGTATCCGGTCGAACTTTTCAAGATTTTCTAATTATCCGGAAAAGATTATGAATTTAAAATTTCTAATCGAAATAACGACTACAAAATAAACCCCAAAATACTCAACACTTGAGTCAGTATTAAAAATACCCAAAAAACTGCAGGAATAACTATTGATATTACTGTACAGAAACCCGTCCCTAATACCCTATTCTTGCCGCGGAACCGCCGCAAATAAGGGGTCATTGCCGCGGTTCCGCGGCCATGTAGAAGAGTTAGGGGCACGTTTTTCATGGTAATTCTTAGAAAACTCTGCTGAATTTTTAAAGCATTTTTAATATGGAAAAATCCCAGATTTTGAAAAATGTACAGAGAGTGATTTATTTTGTCGATTCCGGGTTCGATCGGGGTTTTAACGTCGTAAACACATCGCTTAATGCTCTAGCTAGGCTCTGATACCATTGTAGGGTTCCTAAGCACACTAATGAGGTCTCACAAGGCATCAACCATGCCAAAATCAAAAATTTCCGGTGCCGAGAAACCCTAATGCGATCGTTGACTAGAGAATAGGCGATAACTAATGCAAGTAAACAACTTTACTCTAAAGTGAAAGAGGCTACAACCTTTGTAGATCCGGTTCTCCACTTCTCTAGCTCCGTGTTGAAGTCCCTCCGCTGCGATCATCAGAATCCCAGACTCTCACGGTAGTTTCATCGAAGAAATGATCGAGCTAGGTCGATGACTTCGATGCCGAAGATGATCTACGTGGAGGCAACTCAAGATCAAGCTCCAACTTCACCAAGTCATGAAACTTGTGAAGAAAACACCATATACTACATGGCAAGTGGTAGAGGATGAAGAAATAGGAAGTGGGTTCACTTTAGATTTGGATTTCTCACTAGAAATCATCACTTGGAAATTTTCAAGAGAACTTTCTTCTCTTCATGAAGAAGAAGAAGAAGATGAAAAGAAAAAGAATTGTTTCAAAAAGAAAATCCAAGTGATTCTAATCATTTTGCAACCATGGTTTAGTGTAGAGAATAAACTAGGGTTTAGTTAAATGGTTAGGTTAAGGGTAAAAAAAGATGGATGACTTTTTGAAAGATGCTTTGAAGCTTCAAGAAGCTTCAAGCAAAGAAAGAAAAGAAAGCCACCATTTCATAATATTTTCATAAAATAAATAAATAAAATAAAACCCTAAACCCCAACCATTAACTAAACGTGGTTTAAAGTAAACACTAACCCAAGTTTGCATGTATCATCAAACATAATACAATCTTGTGCACAAAAAAATATATCACATATACAATGTGCACAATCAAGTGAGAAAAATATCTTAAGTGAACCAATATTAGTTAATGCAAAGTAATATATCAAATATATATAATTATACATTAAATCATTAAATCAACACTTGATTTAACGATCCGGTCATATCGCATATGACCGACTAATATCCAATGTATCGACTTATCGAATCATTCCTCGATTCGATAACTAGGTTATATCACATACAACCAATCGATACATTCATCGCGAGAATAGAATACGGTATCACATACACGCATTATTCTTGGTCCCGCACATATCTCATATACGCTCCTATTTCATTTCGCTTGAGCCAGGAAACCTCTGTGTAGGACTCTAAAGACTCGTCAATACGCCGACAGCAGGTGATGATCATATCAAACACCCACAAGCCGCAAGCGGTCTGCTAAACGTAACGGCCATCCGGGCATTGAGCGATCAGAAGATCAACGAGCAAGCCCGCTCATACTCCTGTGAATCCAACCAGTAACACTTACCGTACAGTCCGGTCTGTTCTTCTGATATGTCGCATATCTCGCCTAGGGGTGGTAAACGTCAGACCCCAGTAGCTCGATAAGTCGTGTCGATATGAGATCTATAACAGTTCGAGAAACTACTGGTAACACTTACCAGTAAATCTCAGCAATCCTGGCCAGGGATTTCTGGTTATAGCCAATCGAACACTGTGCAACATCAACTCCCTATACCGGGAGAGAAGAATCCCCTCCTATCGCTCATTGCCTCCATGTGACTCGGGACTGTACCCAAAAACCACCATTTTGCACGCCCTCTTGGACGTGGTAAGGTGAAAATCAAAGCACAGTGGGAATCACACAAGACTCTATGACGATCTCGGGTATGACTAACCTGTACCAGTGTCACCAGAGAACTGCCATCTGACGTAAGGTATAATACTATCTGGGAGTTCTCGGCGAGTCCGTCCAGTATACCCAGTCTCCACTGAGCACCCGTATATCATCTCTGATGTCAAACACCAATGGATATGGGATCATCCATCGCCCATCTGTATGGGTCGAGAAGGTATACGCTAGTCTACTCTGGTATATCGATGCCCCGTCTCGATACACCCGCGACTAGGGACCTTGAAGGGTGTACTTATGGACTACCATGTCCCCACTAGTATGATCCGCGTCATAGTCTAGGTAGTCAAGTACACATCCTAAGGGCTTTACCAACATGTAACAGAGAGACAATCAGTGTACACGTTAAGGTAAAGAGTAACCAGATAGCATACTATCATATCGAGCAAGAAAGTCATCCCTATATATGTCCAAGCATCCACTACAATATACATCCTATGTATAGTAATGGCCTCTAGGGCATACATATAACTGACACTACATACCCTCAGGTGGATCATCTTCGATGAAGGGAGACCGGAGATCAAACTTGATCATGGCGGCCACTAAGAGCTTGTGAAGGTGGTTAAAGACCGAACGACACGGATCATTCGGTATAACCATTCTAAACTCCTTTACACATTGCTAGATTAGGGTTAATGGTCGATCCGTAAACTTGGGTTTCGTTAGCGCCAGTTTAGAAAATTTTTGTTCCGCATTTGGCCACGGTTTGATGGCCGGGGCACTGGCGTAACCCAACATGGTATCAGAGCCAACCCATTAACCCATTGCTAGCAGTTTAAACGATGTTTGAAATATCGAAACCGAAATAACACCAAAACTATACCCGATATATTTCAGTTTCTGTCAAATTTTCTGAGTCTTCTAAAAAAATTTTAAACAATTGCAGAAGGCCATTTAAATGACTACTAGAACAACCACAAAATTCGAACCCCAAACTCCAAACCATGGCCGACGAGATGGATTGAAAAACCGGCCTGGCCGGTTTTGGTAAGGATCTAGGTCTCGAGAATTTTTTGGTATACTAGTCACTGGAATATTGGTTAAGTGGTATTGTTTGTTTAGCCCAGTTTTGGATATAGTGTTATCTTTAGTTCAGGGGCAATTCGGGGAGTTTCGAAGTCGATATTTTTAACATTGTTTAAAAGTTTACAGTACATACATTACTATCTGCGACCGTGAATGTCATTAGAGTGGTACAACTTGTCTAATTGCTATATGTCTTTTGGACGGGTATGTGAACGTGATATTCACATTGTGTTCTGTGTTGTGCTGTGGTTGTGGCTGAATCGTCATGGTGGATAGCTTGGGTGCAATGGTAGTACAGTTTAGTTTCATTTGTACATTTGATATCGCGGGGCGAGCGTCCGACATGTGGACTGCCGTCTTCGCCAGCTTGTATATTATTTGTTCGGGGCACGACCGGGTTGAGCTCGATGTCACCCTTGAACATATTATTTTCTTTTCTGTATTAGAATTACCCCCAGTGGAGTGCACGAATAGCTGGGTTCTAGAGGGAAACGAGCCCGCATCTCATGGCGTTGAGACGGAGGGGGTCCACTCTAAAATTGGCGGGCTATTCGCCGCACTCATAGGGGATACAGGTTGACCCACGGAGGGGTGCTCAAGTTACCGGATTCCGTGAAGAGATGGATGACCCACTCACTTTGTTGATTGGGGTTGCCTCACTTCTGGTTTTGGCGGGTAACTTGCCACACTCATAGGGTCTAGGTTTTCATTGCACAGGCCATCCACACGACCAGAGGAACGTAGGGTTTCACTTGCGGCTCAAAGGAAACCCGGGGCTTCCAGATTATCAGTTTGTTCTGTAATGCTATCACTTTTCTGTGATGTTACATATATATTATGCCTGGGACGATTGTTATATATATTTATATATATATACTAATAGATGTTGTCTATGTTTTGCACCCATGCTAGTCCAGCCCCCACTTTGTCGTTAGTTAAGTAACCTAACGGGTGATGACGGGGCCCAGTGGCGAATGCGGATGGCATATATGTACATTATATTTTCGTTCTTTTCTGGCGTGATTAATTGATGGGACTGCGTTGATTCTGATCAATGCGAAGAAAAGAAACCTACATGATGTTGTTGGAACCAATTTTGAAAACCAGACATTACATACGTTTTCTTTTGTTTTGCACAATGGTATTCGGTTATGAATATCCAACACCTGATTCGACGAGGCAAGAGCCGAGATCCCTTCACCGGGAGTGACCCCTTGAGCAAAAGTTTGCGTCAGGATAATAACTTCACTATAGTCGATTCTTTTGTTTTGCGTCATGGTATTCAGTTTGGAATATTCTGCATCTCATTCGACGAGGAAAAAGCCGAGACTCCATCACTGGGAGTGACCTCTTTAGCAAAAATTTTTGCCACTATATATTTGTAAAACCACTTGGATTCCTTCAATGATATCAAGTTCATTACGTTAAAGGTTTTTTGCCAAAAACCAGTCGTAACCCTTCGTCAATTCTTATAAGTATTACTTAGTATTCATGCTATGTATGTTAGCCTACGTCAAGGCATATTGTATGGTAGCTGGGTAATGCTTGCTTGTGGCATGGATATGCGATTATTTAGGACAGTCATACAGTTATTTTGGCCTATGTCATGGACTTATACGGGTGGGTCTAAGTTTATTCAGGATAATTATGTTAGTGTATATGTCCTAGGGGCCATTATTGTATCATACTAGTTTGTATATTACTTAATGGAAGCTTGGGATATTCACATGTATATAACAGTCTTGCTAAACATGGTAGTATGTTACTTGGTTTTTCTATCTTAATATATGAGTATACGTATTGATAGAGCTCTTAGGATCTTGCTTGACTACCGGCGTTGTGATGGCAGTCACACTAGTGGGGGCTGGGTAGTCTACAAGCACATCCTTATTTAGGTCCCTAGTCGTTGGATTATCGAGACAGGGCATCGATACTCCGGAGTAGACTAGTGTATACGCTTCTCATCCCAGTTGGGGAGATGGTCTGTCCCACAGCCGTCAGTACGTTGTACTGGAGATAGTATGCAAGTGCTCATTAGGTTACGGGTACACCGGACAGGACTCACAGGGAATTGTTGGTTGGTTTTATACCAGTCGTCAGTGAACAGTTCCCAGGTGACATGAGTACAGCATAGTCCGCAGACTTGACACTGCTACTTCGCCTCGAGTGTGTCCTACTGTTCTTAGATTGCTACCCTACCACGGCTCAAAGGAGTCGTGCAAACAGGTAGCAGTTGGGTGCAGTCCCGAGCACTTGGAGGCAGTGGCGGTTAGACAGGATTCGTTTCTCCCGGTATTGGGGGTTGATATCGCGCTGTGTCAGAGAGCCATTACGCAAAGTCCCTGGCCAGGGAAAGCGAGATTTGCTGGTAGTTTCTCAGGGTGTAATGGGCTTCGCTCCGACACGACTTATACCGCTATTAGGGGACTGACGCTTGCCGCCCCCTAGGCCCGATATGCGATAGTCTTAGACGAACGGACCGGACTGTATGGAGATTGTCACATCAGACTCAGTAGGAGTTCGGATGGGTTTCCTCATCGTCCTTCTTATCGACATCTACCTGGGGACCGTTACGTACAGCTAGTGCCGCTTGCGGTCTGTGGTTAAACCCACTGCCAGCGTAGTAGTCGAGTCTCTAGAGTCCCACACAGAGAGTTTCCCTACTCCAGGCGAAACGATATAGAGGTCGTATGGTTTTACGACAATGGTTCGGACGCATACGTGTGTTTATGCACGTACGACATTCGGACAGTTTTTACCAGTCGGCTTTGGTTTAAGCCAGTTACTGGTATCCGGTTATTGGATTTATACAGTCTAAAGTTTTTCCGTATTTTTGCGGAAAGGAGGGGCGTTCTCGTAATTGCGCGAGAAACTTCTAGAAGGTGGTGACTAAGGGGGTTTAGGTGGCATATACAATGAATGTGATTAGTGAGTCATATGGATGATTCATCCATGTCATTAATACTTCATGACTCATGGATGTGAATCACCATTAGACATTTATCAAGCATGGTTGTAAAACATTATCCTTTCTTTTCTTGTTTAAAAGAAATGCTTGATATATATTATGATAACTCATTATTCTCACTTCATTATTATTCTCACCTTCTCTCTCCTCAAGCTCTCCCTCTTCAAACCTTAATCCTCCCCTCTCATGTGTTGAGTACAAGGATTAGTTAGACTAATTAAACCATAACCCTCACTCTATTTCACCTAGCTTCTTTGATTAGCACTTAAAGAAGTTTAGTTGCCTCAAGTTTAGAGGTTAAGCTTGGAGTAAAGCTCTCGGGTGGATCGTCTACTATTTTGAGAAGGCCGAGGAGGAGGTGGAGTTCGCAAAGACGAAGGACACGATTCGTTAGGTATAATCCCTAAATATAGTAGTATAGAACTTCTATGTTTGATGTTAGTCATCATTTAGCTTCGATTCATGCGGTTAGTCGATGTTTAGCATAAAAACAAGATCGTTTTTCATATTTCCGCCTCCCCGCAAGTCGTGGGGTGTTGTACATCGACTTACAGTGGTATCAGAGCCTCGCTAAACAATAATTAACTTACTTGCAAATTTGTATGAATTTCGAACGAAAAAAACGAAACCGGAAAAGCCCGAAATCATGAGTTTCTGTCGATTTTTAAATGAAGTCTAAAAATTTTTCAGGGAGGTTCAGAAAGCTTGAAAAGACAGTAGAAGAACGCCCAAGAAAATTGGGCCCCTGAATCGCCTAAAGCGCCGCAGAACCGCAGCGGATCCCACCGATCCGCCGCGATTCCGCCGCCGAGTTGGCGATTCAGGAACCCAATTTTCCTGTGTTGGTTCTCTGGGATATTTGGTATTTTCTGGAATTTTTAATTTTTGCTCAGGTTTCAGATTTACAGAGAAGTAATGGAGCAAAATTAAAAGTGTTTAATCGATCGAAATTATACAGTATTTGCTTGTTGGATTATATCTGTGTTTGTTTAATGTGTTTGTAAACCTCCCCTAACTGCTAGTATGTCGGTTGGCAGGGGGTTGCACATTTCTGAAATGGTTTTTATCTGTTTGTGTATATAAACTGTGTTGGACTGTTGTGATGTTTAGCCGGGGTTATGTGATGGGTTATTATTTAATTCATTTGATGTAAATGTAATTTGTTGTAATATTATTTTGCGGGGCACATCCAGGTTGCGGTTGTAGCCACCGTTGTATTATTTCATTTTACTGTTTTTGCTCCTAGGACAGACCCAAGGTGGGGTGCACAAACTGCCAGGCGGGTAGTTTGCCGCACCCGTAGGGGTCTTGGGTGGGGTAATGGCTATTCATCACAACTGTGTAATCCGTCTTTTGTTGCAGGCTCAAAACAAACACGGATTGCTTACAAATCCAATTAAGTTCATCTGTGATATGGAATGAATATCATTGCGTCAGACGAATGTAAAATATCTATATATATGATAGCTATTTTAGACGTCACTTATGTTTTACACCTGCGCTAGCCCAGTCCCCGCTCTCTCGTTAGTTAAGTAACCTAACGGGTGATGACGGGACCCAGTGGCGAATGCGGATGGCATAAGAGAACGTCATATTTTCGTTGTTCTCTGTAATGATAGGTTAATGATGGGACGCATTATCTATAATGCAAAGAAAATAAACCAAAGTTTAAATCGTTGGAACAATTTAAAAGAAACCACTCGGTTAATTTTAAAACAGATATTTTTAAATGCGGAGCTTTAACCACTCCTTTTAAAAGCTATCAGGTTCCTTCGGTTATATCAAGTTCACTACGTTCACGGTTTCGCCAAAACCATTCGTAGCCCTCCGTCATTTCATTTGGGTATTCAGTAGTATTCAAGCTATGCATTTTGGCCAAAGTCAAGGCATAGTGTTTGGTAGCTGCTGGGTTTTCATTTGTTGCATAAGATAGATGAGTTGGTTTGGGACAATTGTATTATCATTTGACCAAAGTCAGGGGTATATACGGATGGGTTCAAATTAACAAGATAATGACGGGTAGAACTTGACATGTGACTTATGACATTTTGACCAAATCCAAGGTCATAAGAGCATGGGGCAAAAACTTATATCGGGAATTTCTAAAGAAACTGAAATTTGCAAAGAGTTGCATACCATTTGGAGTTTGATGAATGTTGGTAGCATTCCTTCAACATTATCATACGATGATATTTGGATCCCGATTCTACTGTGAGTATATGCTACTTATCAGGATATTCGTCACTTAACGATCAGTGCTATAAACCAAGTAGGTGTCAAGAAAAGAGTCAGCAGGGTTACGCCCCCAGAGAAAAGAGGTTCTTTAATTAAAGAACTTTGCGAAAGCATTGGAAAACCTCCCTCGAAGTATCGACACTAGCCTGGCTGAACGGTTAAGCAAGAATTGTACAGTGAGAATAGTCCTGGCTAATTCTTCTTTTATGGTTTGAGGAAGGATTCGAGAAACAGTGGGAGCCATCCAGTTTAGATAAACTAAAAACCATTCTAAACTTGCAAGAGCATCATGCTAAAGAGTTTTCTTCTCTCTCTCCTAAATTGCAGCGACCCTGAAAATGACTGGACTTAAGTTACTTTTAGAGAAAAATATACTGACAGGGCCAAACTATAAAGATTGGCTGCGGAATGTCAAAATGGCTTTGACCTATGACAAATTGGGGTACGTTCTCACCGCTACGGCACCTGCTGTCCCTGGTCCCAAATCTAGTAATGCGGATAAGGAAATCTGCAAAACCTGGGATTTCGATTGCGCGAAAGCCAAGTGCATCGTGCTTGTCTCGATGAACAATGAACATCAGAGGAGGCACGAGGATATGGAACTAGATGCCATATTTCTCCATACAAAGGAACTTTATGGAGAGCAATCTCGTATAGCAAGATACGAGACCTCTAAGAATTTGTTTCTAGCGAGTTTGGCTGTCGGGTCATCGGTAGGAGAACATGTCCTAAAGATGATCGTCTATATAGAAGAGCTCGCAGACCTTGGGACGACTTTGGATAATGAGCTCTATACAGACCTTATTCTCCAGTCCCTTCCTCACACCTACGTCCAGTTTATCCTGAACTTCAACATTCAAAGAAAAGAAGTTGAACTTCCGGAACTCCTGAACATGTTAAGGAGTGCAGAGGGCACCTTGCAGAAAGCAAGGGAAACACCCGTTATGTTTGTTGGCGGTGCATCTTCTTCCGGGTCCAAGGCTAGGGCCAAAGGAAGGAAGAAGAAGGCCGCCCCCAGACCTAGAGGAGGTGTAAGTAAGGTGAGAGGGAAGGGAAAGAAAAAGTTTGCGGTACCGGTAGTTGGCCAGGATGAGTGCTTCCATTGTCACAGGAAAGAGCACTGGAAGAAGGATTGCAAGGCGTGGAACGCCAAGAACTAGGAACCGAAGCAAGCTGTGGCTTCGACTTCAGGTGTGTTTGTAATTGAGAATTGTCTGTCAATCAACTCTACTTCCTGGGTATTGGATACCGGATCAGGATCTCATATTTGCAATTCATTGCAGGCACTGAGAAACCGTAGAGTGCTGAAGGAAGGTGATATGACCCTAAAGGTTGCTAACGGAGCTAGCGTGGGAGCTGCGTCCGTTGGGGATTATCACCTAGGATTGACGAGTTGACACATTTTGGTTTTACATAACTTTTTTTTTGTACCAAGCTTAACGTGTAACATCATATCAGTTTCCTTGTTATCAAATAAAGGTTATGATTTCACGTTTGTAAGAGATGTTGTTAACATCCACCTTAATCATAGTTTGATTGGGTCCGGTACACTAAATAACGGTATATATGTTTTAAACCAACTCTAAATTTTCAATGTCCAGAACACACTAAAAAGAAAGTCTCCAGATTTAAATAAAGCTTTCTTATGGCATTGTAGACTGGGTCACATCAATGAGAGAAGGTTGACTAAGTTGCATAGAGAAGGATATTTGGACTCGTTCGAATATCAAACTTATGACACTTGTCAATCTTGTCTCAAAAGAAAGATGACAGACTCCATTTACTGGACAAGGAGTAAGAGCGAGCGAGCACTTAGGACTCATACACAGCGATGTATGTGGTCCAATATCTACACATGCAAGAGGTGGTTTTTCCTATTTCATTACTTTCACGGATGATTACTCAAGATACGGATTCATTTATCTGATGAAACATAAATCCGAGGCTTTTAAGAACTTCCAAGAGTATAAGAATGAAGTAGAAAACCAAACCGGCAAAAGTATCAAGACACTTAGATCTGATCGAGGTGGTGAATACTTGAGTGCCGATTTCCTAGGTTACCTAAAAGAGAAAGGAATTCTCTCTCAGCTTACTCCTCCATACACTCCACAGCATAACGGTATATCGGAGAGACGGAATCGAACCCTATTGGATATGGTACGATCCATGATGAGTAATGCTGAGTTACCGCGATCTTTTTGGGGTTATGCGCTAGAATCAGCAGCATATCTTCTGAACAGGGCTCCTACCAAGACTGTGCCTACCACTCCATATCAGATGTGGACTGGGAAGAAACCCCATCTTCAACATATGAAGATTTGGGGATGTCCAGCTTTTGTTAAAAAGCAGCATGTGGACAAGCTCGAGGCACGATCAGTAAAATGTAAGTTTGTGGGATATCCAAAGAACTCCAAGGGATATTATTTCTATTACGCAGAGGAACAAAAGGTTTTTGTTTCACGTAATGCCCATTTTCTGGAACATCAGTTTTTAGAAAAGGAAATAAGTGGGAGCGAAATAGAACTGGAAGAAATTCCAGAACCACAAACTAATACTGAAAGTTTGGTAGAACCAGAAGTTCAAGAAGAACAGGACATTCCCGTACCCCTCCGCAGAAGTAGTAGGCCGTCTCATCCGCCTGAGAGATACTACGGTTTTCTCATAGATGGGGATAGAGAGGATTGCATCATAGATGATGATGAACCTACTGACTTCCAGCAGGCCATCCAGAGCGGCGACTCGGTACGATGGCTAGATGCAATGCGGACCGAAATGGAGTCCATGTACACCAACAAAGTATGGACTTTGGACTTTGCTCCAGATGGGGTAAAACCCATAGGATGCAATGGATCTTCAAGAAAAAGATTGGTGTAGATGGACAGGTGGATACCTATAAGGCTGGATTTGTTGCAAAGGGTTTTCGTCAAAGACCTGATTTGGACTATGACGAAACTTTTTCTCCAGTGGCTATGCTCAAATCCATTCGGGTCCTTCTTGCTATTGCTGCCTTCCATGATTATGAAATCTGGCAGATGGACGTAAATACGGCTTTTCTAAATGGAAATTTAGAAGAGTGCGTCTATATGGATCAGCCAGAGGGTTTCAGTCAGAGTGGGAGCAGCGGGAAAGTATGCAAGCTGCTTAAGTACATTTATGGACTAAAGCAGGCATCGCGGAGTTGGAACATCTGTTTTGATGAGACGGTCAAAGAATATAACTTTATCAAAAATCCAGATGAACCGTGCATATATAGTAAAGTTGTAGCCAGAAGTGTCGTATTCCTCGTCTTGTATGTGGATGACATTCTATTGATAGGAAATGACATTCCTATGCTACAATCTGTCAAAGGATTCTTGTCACACAGGTTCTCCATGAAAGACCTGGGTGATGCCTCTTACATTCTAGGGATCCGGATCTATAGTGATAGATCCAAGAGGATGTTGGGACTTTCGCAGTCCAGGTATATCGACACTGTACTGAAAAGATTCAGTATGGAAGATTCTAAGCGCGGTAATCTACCGGCTTGTCACGGAATCACCCTCTCCAAAGAGATGTCTCCCAAGACTGATTTGGAAAGGGAACGCATGTCTATTATACCCTACGCTTCTGCGGTAGGCTCTATAATGTATGCGATGTTGTGCACCAGACCAGATGTTGCTTACGCACTAAGTGTGGTAAGCCGGTGTCAGTCAGACCCAGAGGAGAAGCACTGGATAGCAGTAAAGAACATTCTCAAGTACCTGAGAAGGACTAAGGAGATGTTCTTGGTTTACGGCGGAAAAGACCTCAGGTTGGAGGCCTTTGCTGATTCTGGCTTCCAGAGTGATAAGGACGATTCCAAGTCCATGTCGGGTTATGTCTTTACCCTCAATGGAGGGGCGGTGTGCTGGAAGAGCTCCAAGCAGGACACCGTTGCTGACTCGACGATAGAAGCGGAGTATATAGCTGCTTGCAATGCCGCAAAAGAAGCAGTCTGGATGAAGAAGTTCCTAACAGAACTTCAGGTGGTTCCTACCATAGTTGATCCAATACCTCTGTATTGCGATAACAACGGAGCTATAGCTTTAGCGAAGGAACCAAGGTCCCATCAGAAATCCAGACACATCTTAAGGCGGTATCACCTGATCAGGGAGATCATTGATCGTCAGGAGATCGAGGTTCGGAGAGTTGCTTCTGAAGAGAACATTGCTGATCCATTCACGAAGGCCCTATCTCAGATTCAGTTCGAGAGGCTACTCGAGATCATCGGTCTTCGATATGCCAGTACATGGCCCTAGTGCAAGTGGGAGATTGTTAGTGTATATGCCCTAGGGGCCATTATTGTATCATACTAGTTTGTATATTACTTAATGGAAGCTTGGGATATTCACATGTATATAACAGTCTTGCTAAACATGGTAGTATGCTACTTGGTTTTTCTATCTTAATATGTGAGTATACGTATTGATAGAGCTCTTAGGATCTTGCTTGACTACCGGCGTTGTGATGGCAGTCACACTAGTGGGGGCTGGGTAGTTTACAAGCATATCCTTATTCAGGTCCCTAGTCGTTGGATTATCGAGACAGGGCATCGATACTCCGGAGTAGACTAGTGTGTACGCTTCTCATCCCAGTTGGGGAGATGGTCTGTCCCACAGCCGTCAGTACGTCGTACTGGAGATAGTATGTAGGTGCTCGTTAGGTTACGGGTACACCGGACAGGACTCACAGGAAACTGTTGGTTGGTTTTATACCAGTCGTCAGTGAACAGTTCCCAGGTGACATGAGTACAGCATAGTCCGCAGACTTGACACTGCTACTTCGCCTCGAGTGTGTCCCACTGTTCTTAGATTTCTACCCTACCACGGCTCAAAGGAGTCGTGCAAATAGGTAGCAGTTGGGTGCAGTCCCGAGCACTTGGAGGCAGTGGCGGTTAGATAGGATTCGTCTCTCCCGGTATTGGGGGTTGATATCGCGCTGTGTCAGAGAGCCATTACGCAAAGTCCCTGGCCAGGGAAAGCGAGATTTGCTGGTAGTTTCTCAGGGTGTAATGGGCTTCGCTCCGACACGACTTATACCGCTATTAGGGGACTGACGCTTGCCGCCCCCTAGGCCCGATATGCGATAGTCTTAGACGAACGGACCAGACTGTATGGAGATTGTCACATCAGACTCAGTAGGAGTTCGGATGGGTTTCCTCATCGGCCTTCTTATCGACATCTACCTGGGGACCGTTACGTACAGCTAGTGCCGCTTGCGGTCTGTGGTTAAACCCACTGCCAGCGTAGTAGTCGAGTCTCTAGAGTCCCATACAGAGAGTTTCCCTACTCCAGGCAAAACGATATAGAGGTCGTATGGTTTTACGACAAGGGTTCGGACGCATACGTGTGTTTACGCACGTACGACTTTCGGACAGTTTTTACCAGTCGGCTTTGGTTTAAGCCAGTTACTGGTATCCGGTTATTGGATTTATACAGTCTAAAGTTTTTCCGTATTTTTCCGGAAAGGAGGGGCGTTCTCGTAATTGCGCGAGAAACTTCTAGAAGGTGGTGACTAAGGGGGTTTAGGTGGCATATACAATGAATGTGATTAGTGAGTCATATGGATGATTCATCCATGTCATTAATACTTCATGACTTATGGATGTGAATCACCATTAGATATTTATCAAGCATGGTTGTAAAACATTATCCTTTCTTTTCTTGTTTAAAAGAAATGCTTGATATATATTATGATAACTCATTATTCTCACTTCATTATTATTCTCACCTTCTCTCTCCTCAAGCTCTCCCTCTTCAGACCCTAATCCTCCCCTCTCATGTGTTGAGTACAAGGATTAGTTAGACTAATTAAACCATAACCCTCACTCTATTTCACCTAGCTTCTTTGATTAGCACTTAAAGAAGTTTAGTTGCCTCAAGTTTAGAGGTTAAGCTTGGAGTAAAGCTCTCGGGTGGATCGTCTACTACTTCGAAAAGGCCGAGGAGGAGGTGGAGTTCGCAAAGACGAAGGACAAGATTCGTTAGGTATAATCCCTAAACATATTAGTATAGAACTTCTATGTTTGATGTTAGTTATCGTTTAGCTTCGATTCATGCGGTTAGTCGATGTTTAGCATAAAAACAAGATCGTTTTTCATATTTCTGCCTTCCCGCAAGTCGTGGGGTGTTGTACATCGACTTACAAATTATGGGTTGAACTTGACTAACGATTTATGATATGTTGGCCTACGTCAAGGTCATAAGTTGTTAAGGGTAAAAATCACATCGGGAGTTTCAAACATAAAGGAAACTTGCCAGGCATGCACATACCTTCTGGAGTGTGGTGATTTGAGTGGATTCCATCAAGTTATCATGCGATGATGGTTGGATCCCGATTCCCACTGATGAGTAGCTGTTACTCCTCGGGTGATTTTAGATGATCCCGACTAATTCTTCTTTTAGGGTTTGGAGGAGAATTCGAGAAAACAGTGGGAGCCATACTGATTAGATAAATAAATAACCATTCTGATTTAGGTTAGAGTGCACGCTGAGTATTTCTTTTCTCTCTCTGACAGCGACCATGACCCGACCTAAACTAAAACTCATTAACCAAGTTAACTGAACCTTCTTAAAAACACTTTGGCTTTAGGATTGTCAGTTAGTCGCATATATCATTGCCGCTCCTTCTTTCTCTTTTGCTTTTCTCCAGAATATCCCGTATCACTACGAAGATCTACATTTATTGGATAATCTATCGTATAGTTACATACAAACTTGAAGGAAGTTGTTTCAGATTCGAGGATGGATTCTGGTTCTGGAGAGATTGAATAGGATTATTCGGTTGTCTTTTTTCTTTACATTCTCTCAGGTTGCGAGAGCTCCTGGTGTCAGGAGAGTACACTTATTGCGCTTATTGGATAGTTTTCTTCCATACCATAGGCAGGTGACAAAAGGTAGAGAAGGAAGAAAACCAATTAGTCTAAGTATGGTGTACAGATGATAATAAGTAAAGACATATAAAGAGATTAGAATAAGGGCAAAGGAAATTGCGACTGCTATCATTCATGACGAAACCGTGTATACCCCTGCCACTCCTACATCCATTTTACATTTCTCCAGAACACTTCATATCACTACGAACATCCATATTGCTTGGATATGCCATCGTATAGTTACATACGAACTTGAAAGAATTTGTTCCAGATTCGAGAATGGTTTCCGGTTTAGGAGAAATAAGAATAGGATTATTTAGGTGTTTTTTCCCATTACCTTCTCTCAGGTTACGAGGGCTCTGTTCCCCACCGGAAACGGAGACGCGACCGCGCAGGTCCGTCTCGCCTAAATTTCGGGACAGATGCTAATTGGTGCTATCCGTCCACCTCTCCGAAGATGCCAAGTTGATTTAAGGCACTATGTATCGAAGATTTAAACGGATGCGGACGATGTAGCAGACTTCGTCAGATTTCCCCTCATGGTGAGGGTTTTTTTATTGTGGGGACGCTCTTCCCTGCAGGCGCAAGCCCCTGCAGTTAATTACGCTACCGCATCGCGGTAACCACTTTCTCCTTCTCCAGATGGTCAGTTCGTGTCGTGGGTCTTTATTTTGTTTTTGGTTGCCCGTGGATTGTATACGGAGACTAATTTATGTTGTTGCCCGTAAGACGTGGATTAGTCCAAATCCTTATTTTCTTAGATTTGGGTTTGGGGGTTGGGTTTAAGGATACGTTAGTCTCATTTGAGACTAAGATCAACTTAAACGTATGTTAAGAATACGTTAGTCTAATTTAGACTAAGATCAACTTAACTGGATCGTTTAGATCCAACAAAAAAGCATTTGGACTCTATTGTTTAGTTTAAGGACATTACAGTCAATTACCAGTTTAAGGACATAGTGGTCCAATGTTAGTTTAAGGACATTTCGGTCCAATGTTAGTTTAAAGACATTGCGGTCGATTACCAGTTTAAGGACATAGTGGTCCAATGTTAGTTTAAGGACATCTCGGTCCAATGTTAGTTTAAGGACATTGCGGTCGATTACCAGTTTAAGGACATAGTGATCCAATGTTAGTTTAAGGACATCTCGGTCCAATGTTAGTTTAAAGACATTGCAGTCGAGCTTAAGGACATCATAGTCCGTGAGTTTAAAGACATCACAGTCAAGGTTAAGGACATCATAGTCCATAGGCTTAAGGACCCCACAGTCCAGGTTAAGAACATCAAGTCCATGAAATGTATGGTTGTCGGGACCCGTCGTCTATCTGAAGACGTTGAAGGATTACAACTACAAATATCAGAGGAGTTCAGAGATGTACCCTTAAACCGATGTGGATTGAGAGACCTGTAGTCCAATTGGGACTAAGATATGTGATTTATGAGCATATGAACTCAATTAATCTGAATTGAGGACTTATGGCCAATTTGGGCTAAGTCCATTCAATTACAATGTTCAACATTTGTTTTTGAGGAGTTAGATGTTTGTTTGAGCCCAAACCCTTAAAAATGCTAAGCATTGGTTTGGTCTCTGACAATATTTTGTCTTTAGTTGAATGTTATGCATTTATTATAGCTCCAGGCTTATTCAAAGAACAGTTTATATTCTGTCCAAACGCACATAAAAGTATGTGGCGCACTTGGCACTAGCGCCAGTCGATGAGCGTAGTGCGCTATGGTTAAAGCGCTAATGCACTTACCGCCAGATATGAAACGCTAATGCGCTTAGCGCTTTGCGCTAAATGAAGAGCGCTGATGCGCTTTGCGCTAGATGTAGAGCGTTGATGCGCTATAGTTAAGGCGTTTGGCGCTGGTGCCATATAATGAGCACAAGCGCTTTTAGTAATGCAACGCACAAGTGAGGAGCACGTGGCGCGCTTAGTGCTGAGCGCTAGCCAATGAGCGCAGTGCGCTATGTTTGAAGCGCTATGGAACTGCAGCGCTCTGCGCTAGATGAAGAGCACTAAGGCACATTTAAATTAGGAGCGCTAAGGCTCTTCTTAGATTAGGAGCGTTAAGGCTCTTCTTAGGTTAACTTTACGCTCTGAAGATTATCTTTTCTTTGATAAGAGACTTTGTCTCAAGATTCTAAGAACAAAGTTCTTAGTTTATAGGAGATATTTTAATCTCTTTTTGATGAAAGACTTTGCCTTTATGGATCTGTGATCCTAAGAGAATTGAATAATTCTCCCTCCTTTATGATGAGATGTTCATAATCTCTTTTGTGAAAGACAATTTGTCTTATAGATCTATGATCGGTGAAAGAAGTAAATACTTCTTTTTATATTGAGATGATTTCGTCTTTCTATTCTTTTTTTACCTTGAAAAGAATTGTCTTCTTTGCCGAGAGCTTCTTCTTCTTCCTGAGATTTTCTCAAAGTTTATATGGGGGTTTCTCTCTATAAGACTTGAAGTCTCGGGGCCTTTATATAGGGCAAGCTGATTTGTTCAATCGATTAAGGAGATTTATTCTCTAATTGATTTGGGAATTTCCCCAGCGTCAGATCTTTTATCCAAGGGCTTCTGGTTTACAGAAGATAATCTTCTTGTTTTTTTAACAAGATTGGGAAATCTTTCCCCCTTACAGAATTTGTTTTGTATTTTAGTGATTTTTAATCACCATTGGATCATTGATCTAATGGTATTCCAAATTTAGGACACAATCTTTTCTGTTTGGAAAGATTCAACAGAATTTAATTCTTGTTAATTGATGATTTAATCATATCCGTTGGATATTTGATCCAACGGTGAGGAACATTTAGTTCCAGCGCTAGCGTTTATGCGCTCTGCCCATGGTGCGGTACTTGGAGCGCAGCGCTTTTAGCGTTAGCGCACACGTGCTTTGCACGTGGTATGTTATTTAGAGCGCAGCGCATCTAGCGCTACCGCCTATGAGCTTTGCACGGGGTGCGCTAGTTGTAGCGCAGCGCTTTTATAAAAGCGCTGCTTTAATTCAAATTTTGAATTCTGAACAGAGTTTTGCTCTAATTAGGGAAACAAATGCCTCCCCACCGTTACGCTCACGGGACCCACACGTGGGTGCAGCGGTGGCAGCATCTCTGCCCTTGGATCAACCGAGGAATTGAAACCACGCTTAGTGCCTATAAATAGGACCCTTGGCCCTTGATACGATTTCTGTTCATCTTCAATCCTTCTTGAAAATTTATTTTCTCCTTTAGAGCGCAACTCTTTCTCTTAAGAATTTTCTTAGGGACAGAACTCTGTCAGATTTTTTAGGTAAAAGATTAAATCTTTTTGAAACATCTTCTAGGGTTTCACTCATTAACAGAGCCTTGCTCTTCATAGATCTTTGATCTAAAGAAAATCCTTTTTAGGGTTTTATTAACAAAGTTTTGCTCTCTTGGAATCACAAATCTAAAAGGATCTTGCTTATGATTTCTTAATCCATTAATGGAGCTTTGCTCTTTTCAGATCATATAGAAGAACTCTTAAGAGTTTGTTCATGGATCTTGAAGATCAAATTGAAATTTTATTTTTGATGGATTATTCCATCATCTTCTCAAAGCAAGGCTCTTAGGATTTTTTTGAGGAATTTTATTCCTTCATCATTAGACTGTGATAGATATCTGTCTAGTGAAGAGCGCTACTCTCAAAGGGAGTTTTACTCCTTTGCCCGAGAGATTTCTCATTTAATGAGAATTTCTTGAGGATTTCCTCATTTAATGACAGCCTCATCCAATGATGAGGCTGTTTTATTAATGATGAACTGTGTCACGTCCCGCTTCCCAAAATACGGAATACGAGGGGTAGAGAAAGCCAGCCATGCGCCTACGGTCAAGGAAATGTCCTGCCGTAGTCACACTTCGGCTTCTAGTTTTTCATGGTAAACAGTAAATGATGCACAGGTAATGAGAAATGCAGTAACTGATAGAAACAATGATATAAACTGACCTGATGGGAAATAAACGAATGTAACTCGGAATGGCAAGTCAAGAAGTCTGTAATGCACGTCTAGTTCTGGTCCAGCCTAAATCTTCTCCTCACACTGAGCATGCATACTCAGGTCGTCAGAGCGACACAAGCAATATAATATATGTATAAAATCATGTGACAATTCTAACAGTGGTAATAGATATGTGAAATAGTAAATCAATGATAGCATGAATATGAATGTGCAGTAATCAATGCAGCGGAGCGGTAAGGCAGTAGAACGATATGTCACGTATGTCAACACAGTATATAAGGTATATAAATGCCAGTATCTCTATCAGTCTCTAAGTCTCACTGCACAGGTCACTAAGTCTATCGTCAGTCCAAGTGTGAGAGTCAACCACTCGTGAGTGTCCTCCATCCAAGGGTAGAACCCAAGGGCAAGGGACCACGGGCCCAACATGTAACATGTATATCACGGTGTATATCACATACCCTGTAAATCTCCATATATCTTCCTAAATATATAAGCCGGCATGGGACTCCCGAGATTCTGTTGAACTCACACTTAAACTACCCCACACCCCGTGGTCTACATCAAACGCTAACCATAACCCTAAATACTAATCGATCCGTGACAAGTCTGCGCGAGAACTGGAGGCAGGACCTCCATCAAGCACGTCCCGACTAATACCTAAGATAAATGGCAGTGTCTGGTGCCTTATCTGTGATACCCGTGCAAGCGCTTCCATAAGTGTTCCATACCACTTATAGTCATACGTACACGCATCCCACAGACGTCGACAATGCAATAGAAAAATAGGGTCACTGATTGTGTACAAGTACGTATCACTTTCACTTAATCACGGGTACACGAACACTGACGTACTTCCCACAATCATCACTATAATCTAACACTGGGTAAATGCACGATATCACTAGGTTATCACTACAATGATATGGGTATGATATGATGCGTGAACAGTATATAAGCATGATTAGGATGTTACGAAACGGTACTTTATCACTTGCACGATTTATCATAAAACGTACGTATATAATTTAGAAAAACGATAAACAGATAGTAATTAGTATTTTCAATTGTCCATTCATCAAATTTAGTTTCAAGCCAATCGGGTTCCAGGATCAATAGTTATAACCATTTCATTTTAAGCGCTCGCGGCTGGAAATCCGGTTTCAGAATCAGATGTCCGTTTCGCAACGCATTTTAACCCTAGTTGGGATCAGAATTTAGTGACACTGCAGTTGATTGAATTCTAGGGTTTTCAGTAAGGTTTTCAACGCAATAGACGGATCTTCGATCGCGTCTGTACGTCAGGAGATATACACTGTTTACTATTAATATGTCAATCCTGATTCTGTTGGGACTGTTATGCGTCCCGATATTCTAAATTACAGATTAAATATCAAACGGTAACGAAACAGAATGAAACCAATTGTGTTGTCTAGCTAACAGATTTACCTATAATAAACAGCAGAGTTCCGCAACCTACGAGTTAAGGAAATCCTGTGGTACCCAATACGGAACAGCAAGCAACGACTGGAGTCGCTCTGGACTGCAGTCCAAAGTCGCACTCCGATCCAATTATCGTCACAGTTTTAGTTTAGGAATATCTGGAAATTAGCACAGGGTTAAAGTTCATCGAGTCGGCTTCGATTTGAGCCCTCGAACGCTCCATTCTAGTGGGTATATGATTTATGGTGAATTTAACGGTTTTCAGGTACAATAAAATTCCAGTTTTACGGTTAAACTTGGGTGTAGTTGTTTTAGTCGTTAACGGTCAGATTTTCCTTCTGGCGAAATTTGCACACGTTATCCATCCCTACAAGGGCCAAAGTAATCAATCCAGTTCCGTCAATTTAGAAAAGTATTTTCTTTGGGAACACGCGTCGAGCAGGTTATGGCACATAATTAGTTTAAGCTGTAACTTAGAATCTATGTACTTAGCGATTGTAACTTAGGTAAAATAGCATGTAAGCAAGTAAAGAACTTGCCTGAAGACGATGAATTGATGGAACGGTAAGCACGGGCACGACACACACGGCAACGGCGATTTCTGTAGGTGCTCGACATATTGCCGGGGCTCGACCGCGACGGCAAGGGATGTAGTGAGGTGGTGTCTGGGCTGGGGGTTTGCTGGTGCTGTCGAGCCCGATGGAGCAAGGATTGCAGAGGGAGAGAGAGATATATTGAGAGAGAGAGAAGGTTAAACAGAGAAAAGAGAGTTAGAGGGAGAAAGAGATATTGAGAGAAAGAGTTAAAGAGAGAAGGAAAGCAGGGGGTGAGAAAGAGTGCACAGAGAGGTTGAGTCAGTGAGGAGGAGAGAGAGAGGACAGAGTGAGAGAGATGAAGCAGAGAGAGATCAGAGAGAGAGAGAAAACAGAGCGAAAGAGAGAATGAGCGAGAGAGGGAAGTGGGTAGTGGTGACAGGATGATGCTGTTGATGAGGGGGTGCATGGGAGTCGACGAGGTGGAGTCGGGTTGCAGAGGAAGAGAGAGTGAGGGGGATGACGACGACGACGACGATATTGAAGATGATGATGCTGCGGGGGGGGGGGGGGAGAGTCGACGTGACGTAGAGAGGGGCTCGCCGGCGAGAGGGCGCAGGGGGCTCGGGTTTGCAGTGAAAACGTCTCGAGCTCGAGCTCGAGCCCCGGTGATGGAGAGGGTGTCGGCGAGAGAGGAGGTGGATAGAGGGGTGGGGTGTTCGGCGATGGTGGTCGCCGACGACGACGAGGAGGGTGAGGCTATGGTAGTCGCGGTGTTGGGAGTGGCAGCGGGAAAAAGAAAGAAGGATGAGAAAGTGATGGGAGTCAAGGGGAAAAAGAGATGGGGAGACGAAGGGGTGAGTGTCGTGGGTGTAACGCGTAAGAGCGGAGGAGACAAGATCGCGAGCATGGGCGAGGGAGGCGGTGGAGAAGGGGGATCGCGCGTGGGAATTTAGTGCGAGAGCCGTTAGAGGAGAAGCACAGTATCGGGTCGGGTCGGGTGAGAAGGAATAGAGTGGGCCGGGCCTGAGAAATTTATTTTTTTAAAAGAAACCACAAAATGAATAAGATGATGGGGGGGCCGGGCTTGGTTGGGCTTGCAACAAAATAAAAAAAAAATCCATTTTCTAAATCTCTGGGCTAAGGAGCTGGGCTCGGTCAGAATTAAAAGAAATTGGATTTAAATTAAAAGAACAGCGGGCTGGGGGATTTAATAATAAAGGGAAAATGGTGTTGGGTTTGATAATTTAATAGGAAATGAATTGGGAAAAATATGAATGGAGTTCTAAGCCAGTGAAGGATTTAAAAGAATTATAAGGGAAAGGAGATAGGCCGGCTGAGTTTAAATAAAATAAAATAAAATAATGAGAAAATTATAAAGGCTGGGATTTCTTTTTATAAAAAAGGAACTGATAGATTTGGTTTGGGTTTTGTCTAATAAAAAGGAAATGGGCTTTAGGAGAAATAGAATTATAAATAAAAATTATAAAGTGAGACGATACGGTTTTGGTATAAAAAGAGGCTGGGTATTACATCATACCACCTTTACAAAAATTTCATCCTCGAAATTTAAGAATAAACGATAAGTTGCAAAATCAAAAAACGAAAGCTACCATATCATAAATTAATTCATAATGGTTTACTTAAAACGGGTGGATGAAATTTGTGAAGATATATATATATATATATATATATATATATATATGCAAGAACAACATACAACAGAAAGGATTTAAATAAGTATACGGCAGGAACAACTATAAGGACGAACTATAAGTACATGAGAATATAAATAACAATAACGAACGGAAATAAGCAATGCATGTTCAATAAAATCAAAACCCAAATGTGTGAACATCTAAGTATATCAAAAATAGCAAATAGAGATAATAAATATAAGGCTCAACCACTCATAATAGTAAGCATAGGCACAACACTCAAAAATAAAACAACGACAATAAGATAATGAAAAAATTTGTCGGTAGGTCAAAACATCTTAGGAAATTGCATCGGTCAATTAACGTAGGAAACTCATATAGTGAAAATAAGAATATGCGCGGTGTAAGGTCGCGCTACTGAAAATGAGAATAATAATAATGTACTTAAAATACATAAAACGGAGTAATCAATAACACACTCTTTGATAAATTTAAAATAATGAAAACTAAATTTTGAATAATAATGTCTCTAAATATATTTGGGGTAATAGAGAAATCACCAATATGAATAGGGCTAGCTAGGGTGGTGATTACAAGAAGGTGTGGCTCAATCAGAAGGTCGGAGTGTGGCGGCTTTAGGCTGAATGTTAAGAAGATTGGGATAGGGTCAGCACAGGAAATAAGGATGAGCAACTAAGGAATACCAAAGGAAAAATATGGGGGAAACAACAGTCGGTACAACACACGAATCAAAATTTGAAGAGTTAGTGAACTCGGAAGTTTCACAGGAACTGTTCTCCTCCCAGAAGGATCTCAACGGGGCACGGACGAGGGATGGAGGGTGGCTCATTCCAAGGATCAGGGTGCGGTACTTTCTAATCGAAACGAGGGTGAAAACTATACAATGAGTAGGGGTGGACAGTCAGGGAACTCAGCAGAAAAATAAATGGATATGGGCAATAAACAAGTATCAAGCGAACCAATAATCAAAAGGTTTACGAATTCATAAGATTTTTTTTTTGTTTTGTTTTCATTCAAGCAAATTTGAAACAAGGCATACCCAAAGGCGAAAGGTGGCCCTAAACTATACACATTTTATTTGGCCCAAAAGACAACATCAAAAGAAATTCCGTCAGTCGCGGTTGTGGAGATTCAGTAGGTTGCGGTAGGCTCGCGCATTCAGGTAGGGGAGTCCATTTCCATATCGCCTCGCGGGCATCGCCATTGGGAGTTCTTCCACAGCAGGGTCTTGATCTTCTGGTTCTTCTTCCTCGGATGGAGCTTCTTCATCGAGGTCCGATTCCATGTCATTCTCTTCTTCTGGATTTCCTTCCACGTGAATTTTCTCAACTGGATTTTCTTCTATCGGGTCTTCACGGGATCTTCCTCTATAGGGTTCTCTTCAGGATCTCCTTCTTCTTCGTCGGAATCAGCTATCATGTCAAGCTCTGGGGCGGCTACTCCTTCGTCCTCTGAATCATTGTTTCCGAAGTTGACCTGGGGACTGTTGACCTCATCATCAGAACTCATCAGCGTGCGATCTAAGGAAACGCATGACTATGTATCCTCATCTAGATGCGGCGCTGCTCCAGGGTGGGCCATGGTCTGGGCAGAAAAGTCATGATTAGACAATAGAATACATTAGGAAAAATGGCTAAGTGTACGAAATATGGGAAGGTATACGGCGGCAGGAATTGGAAAAATCCAGATTAAAATGTTTTGCTAATGAACAATATGAACAAGGGAAATGACAAGAGAATGATACATATTTTATGATTCAAGTTTTATTGCATTCAATCAAAAGTTCAGCGGATACAAGATTTCAAACTGAAAGAAATATTCATAAAAAGATGACAACATTATTACTGAAAGTAGATAACATGAAAATTCCTTCTTCGACTACTATAACGTTGCATTCTCGTCGCGTGAGTTGAATCCTGCGTTAGATCCGCCTTATAGTCGAAGTTCGAACTACGCGATAATCCTCACTTGGCAGTAGTGGGGAGTGTGGATGAGTTTCCTCCTTGTAGTTCTTTCCTTTCTGGGCAACCGTTGATGAGATGTTTGTTGGAGCCGCATATCAGACATTTCCTCTAGGCGCGGCGACAATCCTTCTGAATATGTCCTGGCCTCCTACAGTATCCACAGCATGGGGTCTTCTGCTGCTTCTGTCGCTGGGGAACAAATTGACGCTTCATCTTCTTCTCCTTTCCTCGTCTAACGGGGATCCCTTTGTGATTGGAGACAGCCGCTGATGCCTGATTCACCTGTCTTCTCAGTCCTTCAGCCAACTGTAATGACCCCAAAATCTTTATACATTTGTATTATCCCTCTTCAATAATATACCGTATTTATTTGTACTTGGTATTTTCCTTCTTCTATTAAATTTATTATTATTTTATTCCTCAATCTATTATGTATTTTTTTCTAGGTACAATTTCTTTTTCTTATATTTAAGTTTTTAATTTCTCATTCTTATTTTTCCTTTCATAAATATTTAACCCAAATCCATTATTCTTATTCTCCTCAGCCCATCTAAAAAGCCCATTTTCTTTTTAAGCAACATCATATATTTAATTCTAATTAAATATATGCATGAACAACCTTATAGCTCATTGGTTAAGTCCTTGCATTGTTATTCCATAAGTCGCATGTTCAAATCCCCATTCTTGCAATTATTTTTATCATTTTTTATTCTTCTCATAACCTACAAATGAGACCTTTCATTTCCAAATTGAATGGTGACCTTTCATTTCTCTTTTAATTCTCATTTTAAATGCATATATTATTATACATAATTCACCATTACACCACCTTTATTGTCCTCCTATATCTTTTCCTTCCTCACATTTTTCTATCTCTGACTTCTTCCTCTTCACCTAGAGTCCAAGAAGAAGAATATGAAGAAGTATTCAAGAAGGTCTCGCTACTAACGCGAGGCTATCGGCGGATAGACAAGCCCGGTGACAATACCGGCTTGTGCATGTAAGTCCCTTCACTTTTTCCTTCCTCCATCTCTTTCTTTTTTCTCTTTATATTTCTTTTGTTTTATATTGCTTAGCTACGCTTAGCGTATGTACTTCTAAGTACATACGTAGCGGACCTCGTCGCGTCCATTTCGCCGTACACTGGGAAGCGGGGCGTGACAGGTTTTGTTGGTGGCCCATGCAGGTCAGAGCTGTATGGAACCCTAAGCAATATAAAACACAAGAACCAGCAACTAAAATATTCTTTACATTACATATTCCTTGAATCCATCTTGATCCCCACCTTCGGTTTCCTTGAAGTCCATCTCAAGACTTTTGAATCTTTAATTCTTATTCATCCTTTCTATTTGTATCTTGTAGACTTATTAGCTCAATTGGTTAGAGTATCAATCGACGGAGCTCGAAGAAGACATCATCCTAATCCTATTTCCTTACTCTGTTACATCATCCTTCTTGAGTAATTTCGAGGACGAAATTATTTTTAAGGAGGGTAGAATGTAATGACCCCAAAATCTTTATACATTTGTATTATCCCTCTTCAATAATATACCGTATTTATTTGTACTTGGTATTTTCCTTCTTCTATTAAATTTATTATTATTTTATTCCTCAATCTATTATGTATTTTTTTCTAGGTACAATTTCTTTTTCTTATATTTAAGTTTTTAATTTCTCATTCTTATTTTTCCTTTCATAAATATTTAACCCAAATACATTATTCTTATTCTCCCCAGCCCATCTAAAAAGCCTATTTTCTTTTTAAGCAACATCATATATTTAATTCTAATTAAATATATGCATGAACAACCTTATAGCTCATTGGTTAAGTCCTTGCATTGTTATTCCATAAGTCGCATGTTCAAATCCTCATTCTTGCAATTATTTTTATCATTTTTTATTCTTCTCATAACCTACAAATGAGACCTTTCATTTCCAAATTGAATGGTGACCTTTCATTTCTCTTTTAATTCTCATGTTGAATGCATATATTATTATACATAATTCACCATTACACCACCTTTATTGTCCTCCTATATCTTTTCCTTCCTCACATTTTTCTATCTCTCACTTCTTTCTCTTCACCTAGAGTCCAAGAAGAAGAACATGAAGAAGTATTCAAGAAGGTCTCGCTACTAACGCGAGGCTATCGGCGGATAGACAAGCCCGGTGACAATACCGGCTTGTGCATGTAAGTCCCTTCACTTTTTCCTTCCTCCATCTCTTTCTTTTTTCTCTTTATATTTCTTTTGTTTTATATTGCTTAGCTACGCTTAGCGTATGTACTTCTGAGTACATACGTAGCGGACCTCGTCG
Organism: Agapanthus africanus; assembly: GCA_030015575.1. NCBI lineage: Eukaryota > Viridiplantae > Streptophyta > Magnoliopsida > Asparagales > Amaryllidaceae > Agapanthus > Agapanthus africanus. Next base: position 30,797,822 of record JASDDO010000024.1, read on the forward strand.
CGTCCACTTCGCCGTATACTGGGAAGCGGGGCGTGACACCAACAAGTTATTTGTTCGCTCCTGGGCTTCCTTTAGACCCTGCAGCACACTAAGGATCTCAACAGTCTGATCCTGGAGAGTGGAGATAGAGGAAGAGTCGTTGAAAGACATGATCCTGAAACAACAATTTTGAGAATGATATAAGTCACAAGCTATTCGAATCAAGATATAATATGGATAGGACGAAGATTCAAGAATATCAGAGGTGATGAATTTATTACAAGTGAGGAATCAACTGCATGACTTTAAGTCACTTGAATAGAGTACGGTAGTGCAATTGCGACCACGTAACCTTGTCAAGTCACCCGAAACCATGGCGAATGGATAGCTGAACACACAATGTGAATATGGATCAAGTAAGACAAGTTTACAACCTAAGCCGAGGGATGTCTTAGATTGCCAAACTATACACGGAAAACTGCAATCCCAATCGAAGCAAAACCTGTCTCTGATACCAACTAAACCATGTCACGCCCCGCTTCCCAAAATACGGAATACGAGGGGTAGACAAGGCCAGCCATACTCCTACGGTCAAGGAAATGTCCTGCCGTAGTCACACTTCGGCTTCTAGTTTTTCATGGTAAACAGTAAATGATGCACATGTAATGAGAAATGCAGTAACTGATAGAAACAATGATATAAAATGACCAGATGGGAAACAAACGAATGTAACTCGGAATGGCAAGTCAAAAAGTCTGTAATGCACGTCTAGTTCCGGTCCACCCTAAATCTTCTCCTCACACTGAGCATGCATACTCAGGTCGTCAGAGCGACACAACCAATATAATATATGTATAAAATCATGTGACAATTCTAACAGTGGTAATAGATATGTGAAACAGGAAATCAATGACAGCATGAATATGAATGTGCAGTAATCAATGCAGCGGAACGGTAAGGCAATAGAACGAGATGTCACGTATGTCAACACAGTATATAAGGTATATAAATGCCAGTATCCCTATCAGTCTCTAAGTCTCACTGCACAGGTCACTAAGCCTATCGTCAGTCCAAGTGTGAGAGTCAACCACTCGTGAGTGTCTTCCACCCAAGGGTAGAACCCAAGAGCAAGGGACCACGGGCCCAACATGTAACATGTATATCACGGTGTATATCACATACTGTAAATCTCCATATATCTCCCTAAATATATAAGCCGGCATGGGACTCCCGAGATTCTGTTGAACTCACACTTAAACTACCCCACATCCCGTAGTCTACATCAAACGCTAACCATAACCCTAAATACTAATCGATCCGTGACAAGTCTGCGCGAGAACTGGAGGCAGGACCTCCATCAAGCACGTCCCGACTAATACCTAAGATAAATGGCAGTGTCTGGTGCCTTATCTATGATACCCGTGCAAGCGCTTCCATAAGTGTCCCATACCACGTATAGTCACACGTACACGCATCCCACAGACGTCGACAATGCAATAGAAAAATAGGGTCACTGATTGTGTACAAGTACGTATCACTTTCACTTAATCACGGGTACACGAACACTGACGTACTTGCCATAATCATCACTAGAATCTAACACTGGGTAAATGCACGATATCACTAGGTTATCACTACAATGATATGGGTATGATATGATGCGTGAACAGTATATAAGCATAATTAGGATGTTATGAAGCAGTACTTTATCACTTGCACGATTTATCATGAAACGTACGTATATAATTTAGCGAAATGATAAATAGGTAGTAATTAGTATGTTCAGTTGTCCATTCATCAAATTTAGTTTCAAGCCAATCGGGTTCCAGGATCAATAGTTATAACCATTTCATTTTAAGCGCTCGCGGCTGGAAATCCGGTTTCAGAATCAGATGTCCGTTTCACAACGCATTTTAACCCCAGTTGGGATCAGAATTTAGCGACGCTAAAGTTGGATGAATTCTAGGGTTTTCAGTAAGGTTTTCAACGCAACAGACGGATCTTCGATCGTGTCTGTACGTCAGGAGATATACACTGTTTACTATTAATATGTCAATCATGATTCTGTTGGGACTGTTATGCGTCCCGATCTTCTAAATTACAGATTAAATATCAAACGGTAACGAAACAGAATGAAACCAATTGTGTTGTCTAGCTAACAGATTTACATATAATAAACAGTGGAGTTCCGCAACCTACGAGTTAAGGAAATCCTGTGGTACCCAATACGGAACATCAAGCAACGACTGGAGTCGCTCTGGACTGCAGTCCAAAGTCGCACTCCGATCCAATTATCATCACAGTTTTAGTTTAGGAATATCTGGAAATTAGCACAGGGTTAAATTTCATCGAGTTGGCTTCGATTTGAGCCCTCGAACGCTCCATTCTAGTGGGTATATGATTTATGGTGAATTTAACGGTTTTCAGGTACAATAAAATTCCAGTTTTACGGTTAAACTTGGGTGTAGTTGTTTTAGTCGTTAACGGTCAGATTTTCCGGCGAAATTTGCACACGTTATCCATCCCTACAAGGGCCAAAGTAATCAATTCAGTTCCGTCAATTTAGAAAAGTATTTTCTTTGGGAACACGCGTCGAGCAGGTTATGGCACATAATTAGTTTAAACTGTAACTTAGAATCTATGTACTTAGCGATTGTAATTTAGGTAAAATAGCATGTAAGCAAGTAAAGAACTTGCCTGGAGACGATGAATTGATGGAACGGTAAGCACAGGCACGACACACACGGCAACGGCGATTTCTGTAGGTGCTCGACGTATTGCCGGGGCTCGACCGCGACGGCAAGGAATGTAGTGAGGTGATGTCTGGGCTGGGGGTTTGCTGGTGCTGTCGAGGCCGATGGAGCAAGGATTGCATAGGGAGAGAGAGAGATATTGAGAGAGAGAGAAGGTTAAACAGAGAAAAGAGAGTTAGAGGGAGAAAGAGATATTGAGAGAAAGAGTTAAAGAGAGAAGGAAAGCAGGGGGTGAGAAAGAGTGCACAGAGAGGTTGAGTCAGTGAGGAGGAGAGAGAGAGGACAGAGTGAGAGAGATGAGGCAGAGAGAGATCAGAGAGAGAGAGAAAACAGAGCGAAAGAGAGAATGAGAGAGAGGGAAGTGGGTAGTGGTGACAGGGATGATGCTGTTGATGAGGGGGTGCATGGGAGTCGATGAGGTGGAATCGGGTTGCAGAGGAAGAGAGAGTGAGGGGGATGACGACGACGACGACGATGTTGAAGATGATGATGCTGCGGGGGGGAGAGTCGACGTGACGTAGAGAGGGGCTCGCCGGCGAGAGGGCGCAGGGGGCTCGGGTTTGCAGTGAAAACGTCTCGAGCTCGAGCTCGAGCCCCGGTGATGGAGAGGGTGTCGGCGAGAGAGGAGGTGGATAGAGGGGTGGGGTGTTCGGTGATGGTGGTCGCCGACGACGACGAGGAGGGTGAGGCTATGGTAGTCGCGGTGTTAGGAGTGGCAGCGGGAAAAAGAAAGAAGGATGAGAAAGTGATGGGAGTCAAGGGGAAAAGGAGATGGGAAGACGAGGGGGTGAGTGTCGTGGGTGTAACGCGCAAGAGCGGGGGCGACAAGATCGCGAGCGTGGGCGAGGGAGGCGGCGGAGAAGGGGGATCGCGCGCGGGAATTTAGCGCGAGAGCCGTTAGAGGAGAAGCACAGTATCGGGTCGGGTCGGGTGAGAAGGAATAGAGTGGGCCGGGCCTGAGAAATTTATTTTTTTAAAAGAAACCACAAAATGAATAAGATGATGGGGGGCGGGCTTGGTTGGGCTTGCAACAAAATAAAAAAAAAATCCATTTTCTAAATCTCTGGGCTGAGGAGCTGGGCTCGGTCAGAATTAAAAGAAATTGGATTTAAATTAAAAGAACAGTGGGCTGGGGGATTTAATAGTAAAGGGAAAATGGTGTTGGGTTTGATAATTTAATAGGAAATGAATTGGGAAAAATATGAATGGAGTTCTAAGCCAGTGAAGGATTTAAAAGAATTATAAGGGAAAGGAGATAGGCCGGCTGAGTTTAAATAAAATAAAATAAAATAATGAGAAAATTACAAAGGCTGGGATTTCTTTTTATAAAAAAGGAACTGATAGATTTGGTTTGGGTTTTGGTCTAATAAAAATGAAATGGGCTTTAGGAGAAATAGAATTATAAATAAAAATTATAAAGTGAGACGATACGGTTTTGGTATAAAAAGAGGCTGGGTATTACAAACTGCCATCTAGATTTTGTGGGTCCTCTTTGGTCCCTTTTGACTGCATTGCAGTGCTGTACGGATTTATAGTACCTAGTGATAGAATTTAATTTATAGCATTGGTGGATGAAAAATCGTTCTTTTCTGCGCAGGTACTATGTTTTTCAACACTTCATTCCCGTTCATTCGCTCATAAGGCGGATTCCCTGAAGCACTCGTAGACCGAGAGGTTTTTGCGCTGATCAAAGACCATGACCCAGAGCACAAGAGTCTTCATTTATGGGGTAAATGGTACGATCAAATTATCATGGGCCGACAGAGCTTTTCCTGTGCGACACCCTCGGAACCTATTTCGGCGATCGCTTATGCAGATGCACTTCCGATAAATTACGCTGTGGAGGAGGTCAACTGGACTTCAGAGGGTCTCCTTCGGCCTTCTATGGTCGCAATATCCGTGCAGCCGCCGGTGGCCTTGGACACTTTAGGACGGCGCATATGTCAAGCCGAGTCACGTCTTTGGGGACAGCCATACAATGTAGGACCGACTCCCCGTCATCCAGTCGGGTATTTGCAGTGGGCTCGGTATATTTTATCAGCGAAGAAATCACAGTTGCTGAAGCTCGGATTGTATCCCGCCGTTTACGCTTATTTGTTTCAATATCCCACACCTCCTGCATGGTGGGTCAGGGCATTTCTGGAGCAGTGGAACATTCCGACCCACACCTTCCTCCTATTAGATCGAGAAGTCTCCATTTCTTTGGAGGAATTTGCAGAGGTCTCGGGTTTACCTGTTAGGAGAGAACATTATGAGGAATTGCTTCCCCCGGATGAGTATATTTTCGCCACCAAATCAGTGGTAATGGATCTTACTCCCGAGAACGCTATACAACACCAATTTCCGAGTTTGATAAAGGTGTTGAATATCTATGAGAACCTCTCTCTTGCATCCGAAGGTCGTGGAGTTAATTTTACGGCTTTTATCGCTGATTTTCTTCGCCCAGAAGTATTGAAGGAAGAAGTCGAGAAATTCGCCAGTCTTGACGACCCCTTCGGTTTAGGTTTGGGCAACCTGCCGGCGGCGGAGGCAGATCAGAAGAGCTTCTTTCTACCCGATACCCCGGTCATCCCTTTTGCAGAGCTGGTGGCTCCTGGGATTGACGAAGAAACGTTTTTTTAGGGTTTCTTGGGTTATGGCTGAGTTGGTTTGCGCTTCCCATGCACTATCGCCGTATGAAGCCGTTCGTCTTCTATCCTGCACATCAGATGGTTGCTGGGATACAAGTGGCTGTAGGGATCGCTGGGTTAGCCCATGTGTATCATGGCCTCAGCTTGGCATCGGATACCACTGAGCCAGGGGTGCAGTCGGTAAATTTCCCGATGCATTATTTCACGTCATGGCTCGAGTTGCACGTGCTAGGTGTCTTTGGCATCCACAAGAGGCCGGATTTTTATGACAGGTGCAGGTTCTCTCGGATCATGCGATTGGTTGGCGCCTCTATTGTGACTGCAACGCAACGGGAAGCTGGAGGCTTGCTTCTTCGCCCGCGCATGGTTGGAGCTGGCATGTCCTTTACTGATAAAGTTTTGACCGTCGGCCAGGAATCGGGGAAGACGGTGCTGCCCTTGCAGGACATATTTAAAGATGGGGCCTCCGTCTTGAAAGCTCGGGAGATTCTTCATCTGTACTCTATCCGGCCGGGCTTTCTCGTATTTAAGATGAATGACTCGGCTTTATTTATGAGGTATAACCCGCATCGCTTCGCCCAGCAGTTAGGCTACAATCAGGGCGTCCCACTCGAGGCTTTCTTGGCAGAACCGGCTGCCACTGAAGAGGGTACTCAGAGCGCACTACATCATTTTATACGCCTGAACACAGGGTCAAACTTCTTCATTAGCGAACCGAGTTGTGTTCCGAAAGCCCTGAATGTGTATGTGGCGTGGTACCAACATTCGATGGGTGCCGTCATTAGGGAGGAAAAGCGATTGCTGCTTAATCGCAAGGGCGCGGTGCTGGCTGGTGATCGAAATGTTCCTCTGAAGCGACGGAACATTGTTCATCCTCTCTTGAGAGAGGCCACTGCAGTTGAGCCCCCACACGTGCTAAGCCCTACGCATGGGTTGCCCCCATCCAGCGCGCCTGAATAAGAGGTGGCTGTCGCGTCCCCCGAGTCGGATGTAGGAAAAGAAATTGGGACTCATCGTCCAAAGGCGCCTACCAAACGCAAACTCGTGTTATCGGCCACCGGCGCTCGTCCTCAGAAGAAAAAGAAACAAGTGCTTTCTTTAGATACCATATTAGGATCGACGCCCCTTGCTCCGTCTAGCGAAGGCTTGAGCGAATATGGGACCAATAAGGGTTTATTCGGGGCGCTCGATGATACCGATTTGGAGGCTGCCATCGAAGCTTCCAAACAGTCAGCCATCCTCGAAAAAGAACTGGCCGCCCTTGCGCAGTCAGGTATACTTCACCCTTATCTCTCTTCTGTTCATTTTTTTATCATGCTTTGACTGACGCCTGCTGTTTTAACAGGTGCCTCCACAGAAGAAGCCATTGCTGCTTCGCTTAAAACCTTCGGAGAAGAGGAAAGGCTTCGCACTTCATTGCCAATAGAGGCTTCACTTAAACGACCGATGACGGATACTGTAACGGTTCCGGAGGTAACACCTGGCTCTGATGATAATATCCCCTTAGCGGAGGTCCTGAAGAAGTCTTCCCTTCCTGTCAAAACCGAGAAGCGGCTCAAAAGCGGACGGTAAGGGGAAGGAAGCGATCTTCTACAGTCACTAGCTCTGGGCCAACGCGGGGGAAGAAGATCGTTACTAGTCCGCCGGAAGACAGTCTTCTTTTTCCTGGTTCATCTGCCGAGGAAGCTGCACAATTGGCTGAGACTATAAGACGCTCACAGGATGAATCCGAGAATGTAAGGATTCCGAAGAAGCCTTATCCAGCTGTCATCTTTTACGAAGACCCTTTATCAATACGGCGGATATTTATAGGTCCTTTGGAAGAGGGAGGTGAGAGAGCTCTTAAACAACCTGTCTCGGCCGATGCTGAAGACGCGCCTTCGTTGTGGACCGGTGGCCACGAGTCTACCCTCGAACCTCGGCGAGCATACCTCCTGAGGAAAGTGCGTCGGCTCGAACAAGCCATACTAGAAGCCCCTTTGCGCATTGGTACACTTATATATCCTTTTGTAGTATTTTGCACTGCATATATATATTCTTATCCTCATGCAAACTTTGCAGGGACTTCGTTAATGGCAGAGGATCTGAGTCTAAGTCACGCCCTGATAATGGACTCTGCAAATATCCTCGATGAGACACTAATCAATGTGGAGGGGATCGATGCAACTGTTGTTCCTGCGATGGAGCTTCCCTCGGCGATTCCTGCTCCCCCGGTGCTTGCTCCCCTGGAAGAGGCATCTTCATTGGCTGCGGATTCACTGGATCTCTCTGGGGACGGTCCGGAGACTGCGGGACAGGTAGTCGAGGCCACCATTCTTTCATTGGAGCCTGTAGCGACGGTCACTGCTCCTCCGCCGGAAGTTATTATACCGGCCCACATCCCCGATGATATGTCTGGGGATACGGAGGAGGCCGCCGAAGCTGTCATCCCTCCAACCCAGAGTGGGAGGAGCATCGAAGGTATTTTTCTATCTTTTATTTTAGCGATTTCTTCATTATCTGAACTTTTCTGTCTTTTCAGAGCTACGGGGATTGGCGGCGTCCATCGCTGGCCTGTCTCCCAGGAAGTCTTTCCAGCGTCTGCTGGAACTGGCTGCTCCACAGGCGATATCCCCTCAGCGCATCATTCTATCTTCCGGACAAGGTTAACATTGTTCGCTCCTTTCTTGGTATTGTTATTTCTTCATATAACAATGTTCCTGTCTTCTGTAGTTCTGGAAGCTGATGATGAGGTTGAGGTCATTGATGGGCCTGGGGGATCTTCCAGACTCTTCTTGTATAAACGTGGGTAAGTAAAGTTTCGACGCCTTTGCATCTGCCCTCTGTTTGCAACCTTCGCTGATCATTTATCAATTTTTAACAGCTCTGTCTACTTTTACCCCGTTGGAGACTTGCATTCTCATGCCGTCTGGCCCTTATGCGCTGCGTGCATCCAAACGTATGGCCAAGTTAAGCTTTCACTCTTTGTTAGCATTGATCGAAGACCTTTATGTTGGTAGCTCGCTCACGGCCGAAGAATTTGCTGCTGAAGCCAACGATTCTCTTCCCTTTCTTGCCACTTATCACAGTGAAGCATTGGTGCAAGTTTGGGTCGAATTCTGTCGTCGAGTGGAGGCTTGCTTGTATAGTCTTGAATGCGCGCGCCTTCCTTCGGAGGTGGTGGCTGCGAAGACAAGCTTGCAGAGGCTGATTAAGCGGTACGCCGCTAATACGATTTATTGTGAAAAGTGGCTCCGCCGAAAGTTCTCAGAGAGGAAGCTGGCTTCAACCACGCTCGAGGAGCTTCAAACCGAATTTACAGCTAAGACCACTCACACATATGAACTTTGGCAGGAGCTTCAAGCCGCAATCAAGGACATGGTGGCTGTTGATAAAGCTGTTATCTTTACTTGAACGATGGTTAATGCTCATAAAGCTACTGAGCAGGAGCTTGAAGGCCGGCTTGCCTCGCATCAGGCCCAACAGTTGGAAGCGGAGGCCCGTCTCGCAGCCATAGTCAATTTTGAAGTAGAGACCCAAGAAAGGAATGATGGACTGATGAACCTTTTGAATCATCCGCCAGCTTGAAAGATGTATTATATTTTTTTATTCTTTCTTATACATGTTCTTAACAGAAAATATATTCTTGATTCTTTCATAAATTGTACTTTGTATTCATTTTGATCAATGAATCAAAAGACGTATATTATTTTTTTTCAATGGTGATGTGTTCATTTTAAGATATGCATTTCGTTGATAGTTTATTTAAATCTCTTTGCAAGACTGCGCCCTTCTTTTTCAAGTTAAGATATTTGTGATTTGATTTATCCCCGAAACGGAGCATTGCTCTATGATGGAGAAATTATGAATTAATGTGTGTGTGTGTATTTTTAAGACGGAGCATTGCTCTAGTTGAGAAGGTCTGTGTCGGAGCTTTGCTTGACGACAGGGAGTGTCGGAGCATTGCTCGACGACAAGGGGAGTTATGAGTTATCATGTATCCAAGTCGAGGATTTGCCTGACGACAAGGAAATGTCGGAGCATTGCTCGACGACAGGGGTGGTGATAAGTGTCCAAGTCGAAGCTTTGCTTAACGACGAGGAGGTGTCGGAGCATTGCTCAACGACAGGGGTTGACATAAGGTCCAAGTCGAAGTTTTGCTCAACGACGAGGAAGTGTCAGAGCGTTGCTCTACGACAAAGGTTGACATAAGCCATACGGGGTCAAGATCGACATTGGCCATATGGTGTCAGGGGTTGAATTTATCCGCATTTCACGAAGTCAAGGGTTGCTCTAGATGTTTCCTAGGAGGTCAGAAGTGACATTAGCCGTATTCTACAGGACCAGGCTCCGCTCTGGATGCTTCCCACGGGGTCAAAAGTGACATAACCGTGTTCCACAAGGACCAGGATCCACCCTGGATGCTTCCCACGGGATCAGAAGTGACATAACCGTGTTCCACAAAACCAAGAATTGCTCTGGATGCTTCCCATGGGGTCAGTTTGACATAGCCATGTTCTACGAGGACCAGACTCCGCTCTGGACATTTCCCACGGGGTCAGAATTGACATAGGCCGTGTTCCACGTGACCAGGAATTTGCTCTGGATGCTTCCCACGGGATCAGGATTGACATAGCCATGTTCTGCGAGGACCAGGCTCCGCTCTGGACATTTCCCACAGGGTCAGGATTGACATAGGCCGTGTTCCACGTGACCAGGAATTTGCTCTGGATGCTTCCCACGGGGTCAGGATCGACATAGCCGTGTTCTGCGAGGACCAGGCTCCGCTCTGGACGTTTCTCACGGGGTCAGGATTGACATAGGCTGTGTTCCACGTGACCAGGAATTTGCTCTGGATGCTTCCCACGGGGTCAGGATTGACATAGCCGTGTTCTGCGAGGACCAGGATCCGCTCTGGACGTTTCCCACGGGGTCAGGATTGACATAGGCCATGTTTCACGTGACCAGAAATTTGCTCTGGATGCTTCCTACGGGGTCGGTTTGATATAGCCGTATTCTGCGAGGACCAGGCTCCACTTTGGACGTTTCCTACGGGTTCAGGATTGATATAGGCCGTGTTCCACGTGACCAGGAATTTGCTCTGGATGCTTCCCACGGGTCAGGATTGACATAGCCGTGTTCTGCAAGGACCAGGATCCGCTCCGGACGTTTCCCACGGGGTCAGAATTGACATAGGCCGTGTTCCACGTGACCAGGAATTTGCTCTGGATGCTTCCCACGGGGTCAGGATTGACATAGCCGTGTTCTACGAGGACCAGGCTCCTCTCTGGACGTTTCCCACGGGGTCAGGATTGATATAGGCCGTGTTCCATGTGACCAGGAATTTGCTCTAGATGCTTCCCACGGGGTCAGGATTGACATAGCCGTGTTCTGCGAGGACCAGGATCCGCTCTGAACATTTCCCACCTGGTCAGGATTGACATAGGTCGTATTCCATATGACCAGGAATTACCTCCTGATTATATTTTTATTGTTTGATATTATGATGAACTGACGTCTGGGTTTTGCATGGCCCAGATTCTCTGTCTCTTTCACAGGCTGATCAGGAGTATTTCCGCCAGGCTGAGCAGTGAGGATCCTGTATCTAGTTTAGTTTAGTTTTATTTCCGTACTTTCATTTCCTGATGTGAGCCCGTATTTGGGACGTACTTTCTAGATGTTATTATTTATTGGATTTATTGCTTCCGCATATATTATTTCTTGACTCGTTTATTCTGGCATATGGACATGTACTATATAGTTTATTTTTAATTCTACTGTTCTTGATATCTTATAGACGGCCGTAATGTGACCGTAGAGAGATATTTCCTAGCCACAGGTAGTATGGTTGGCTCCGTCACGTGCCGATCGTAGCGCACTCTGGAAAGCGGGGCGTGACAGCGTTGTGAAGGCCACTTTCTTACACGGTGATTTGGTAGAGAAAATTTATATGCAACGGCCCGAAGGTTTTGAAGTTGAAGGAAAAGAATATCGCATTTGCATACTAGAGAAGACTCTCTACAGTTTGAAGCAGTCACAGTTGTATAAGAAGTTCGACTTCTTTATGAAAGAAATTGGTTTTATGAGAAGTATGAGTGACAGTTCTGTCTATAGGAAGAAGCCCGCCGATGGTTCTTTCATATATTTGCTATTTTATGTTGATGATATATTGATAGCAGTAAGATATATGGTTAATATTAAGATTTCGAACGAACGGTTGAAAGTAAAATTTGAGACCAAGGATTTGGGAGCAGCCAAGAAAATACTTGGTATGGAGATAAGGCGAGATCACAAAAGAGAAAAGCTATACCTGTCTCAACAACGATATGTTGAGAATGTTTTGGAGCGTTTCGGTATGGTAGACGCTAAATCTGTAAGTACTCCGTTGGTAGCTCATTTTAAACTTTCAGCTTATTCATCACCGTATAAGGAGGATGCGATTAAATATATGTCGAATGTTCCATATGCGAGTGCGATGGGTAGCGTTATGTATGACATAGTTTGTATACAACCCGACATTTCACACACCGTTAGTGTTGTTAGTCGCTGTATGGCATCTCCTGGCAAAAGCCATTGGTATGCGGTGAAATGGATATTACGATACCTGTGAAGTACGTCTGACGTGGGGCTGGTGTTTGGAAGGAACAACGACAATTTGGTTGGATTCAGTGACTCCAACTATACGGATGATCTTGATAGACGCAGATTGATCACCGGTTATGTGTTCTTCTTAGGAGGATGTGTCATTAGTTAGCGTGCTTCTTTATAGCCTACGGTAGCGTTGTCTATGACGGAGGCAGAGTATTTGGCCGTTGCGGCAGTTAAGGAGGTGATATGGTTGAAGGGGTTATTTTTGGAACTTGGTATTCCAAAAGATACCATAATAGTATACCGTGATAGACAAAACACTATTCACTTGACAAAAGATCAGATGCATCATGATAGGACGGAGTACATCAACATAAGGTACTGGTTTGTGCATGAGATCATTGAGAAAGAAGAGATTGTAGTGAAGATGGTTGGCACAGCGGATAATCTGGCCGACATGTTGATGAAGTCTCTTTCAGTTGTTAAGTTTAAGTATTGCTTAAACTTAATTGGAATGCGTAGCATTCATTGAGCCCTTGAGGGGTTTTGTGGTGAAGGTGGAGATATTATTATTTTGATAGAGGAGTTTGTGGAATGCGAGATAAAATGGAAATTTGTTATGTGTGCCTCACATTCATCCCCAAAATTTTTCCTATTGATCCGACGTTATCACGAAGCTCAGACTTGCAGTTATCTTCAGCTCGGACGTTTGCACCAGACGTCTTCCTTGCTCTGTCAATTCTGGAGTTTCGGTAAATTCCCTACAGACATCTGTATCATTGTAGCGAACGTCTGTAGGCCTGTACAGAGAGTTGATGTTTATAGATATACTCTGACAGACGTCTGCCCACAGGATGCGAAATTTCCTTAGTTGGGAAATTAGTTTAGGGAATATCTTTTGTATGTTATATATACGATAGATTATTTTAGACCTAGTTTTGATAGCAATTTGATTATTGGTAAGAATTCATTGTTATTGTGAAAGATTTAGGGTTTGAGAGGGATTTGTGTTTTCTCTATCGATTTGTACTACTCCATATTTGGATTATTAATAAATCTTCGTTTTCGCCTATTTATTTTGTAGTAAGTTCTCATATTTTCATCTTGTCTGTGATTTGGTTTCTTTTTTTCTTTATCTTTTGGTTTGTGCTTTGTGATTGCCTTATTCGCAACAATATCAAGGGCCATGAGTTATTAGTATAGAAAATGATGGCTGTATATATGTATGGAATTATTTTGTAATTAAAAAGGTAATTGATATATTGAAATATATTTGAGTTTTTGTCTCCACCATATTTAATTCCAAAAATCCATTGATATTTTGTTATCATCCTCTCTACAAATCAAACCCACCACCACAAATTAAACCGTGAAGACTTCTTTATCGCCTATAAAGTGGTATCGGAGCATTTTAGTCTCTACAGAGACACTGTCCCATGGTTGTAGGCCGGACTTAGGTCAAACCATGTAAATCCGGTGTGTTCTTGTCTTCTTCGTGTTGTCATGTTTGTTATCTTGGGACCTTGATGGTATGAGGGGATCGGAATCCCCGACACGGTGGAGAGCGTAGTCTGGTTTTTTTATTAGTTAATTAATCAAAGGGTAAGTTGAATATGAACAGGTAAGATTAAAGAAATTAAAATAGAAACTAGTATTTCTTCTTCTGCTCAATTATTGTTTATTACTGCTGGCATATTTCTGTGTTTGTGAACTGTTAATCTTGTAATTTAATTCGTACTCCAAATTTGTTCATCTCAATGGTTTGAGCTTGCACTGTTCTCATTAAATTTTTCTAACTGTTGCTGCTTTGGGACAAAATGATGTTTCTAAAAATATATCATGCAACGTCGATCCTTATGGCGTATGCCGTTTTTTCGTGTTTCTGCAGGAAGAAAGTCGAGGTTTCAAATTTCTGCAACATTATCTAAACAGCTAGAATTGTGAGGAAATGAGAACCAGCCAAAAATCTGTATTAGTTTCGTATATTCATGAAGGTATTTTTTTGGGGGTGAATATATATGTTTTTAACTTTGGCTTGCTGTGTAATTTTTATATCATATCATTTAATTTAAAATTTGGGTTGTCTAGCCGCATTTATGATTTTGCTTGGCCCTGGCTGTGGGTATCTAAACTTAGGTAGACTGATGTTAGGTGTGTATGTAGGGGATCATTGTTTCAATATTTGGTGTTTCGACAGTGCTATCTTTCAAAATAGTAATGATGATGGCGGCGGGCGGATGATGACGAAAAAGGAAGACACCAAGGCTGTTGCCTGATATATTGAGACAACAACGGAAAGGATAATATAAACATTACGGGAGCAAACATTACATTTTGCAAACTTCTATATGTCAGAGTTCGGAGTGCTTTCAGGTATACATAAGAATTAAAGGTCTATGACTTCATCCCTTCGTAAGAATTAAGATCAACATTGGACAATTATCCTACAATAGAATTATGAACAACATTGGACAATTAAGACCACACCGAGGATTCAGGCTCCGTCTAGTAAATATCAAGACGGAGTTGCTAAGTAAGGATAGTCCAACTAAGCAGTACATGCGCCCTCTAGATTCCCCAGCATGTATGCTATTTTCCGCAATTAAGGGAGCCGCATGCAATGCGATGGAACTTCTCTTTTTCCACATCCAAACATATAAGATGATCGTTATATTTCCACATCCAAACATATAAGATGATCGTTATATTTCCACATCCAAACATATAAGATGATCGTTATATTTCCACATCCAAACATATAAGATGATCGTTATATTTCCACATCCAAACATATAAGATGATCGTTATATTTCACCCTTCTGGAAAATGCCCTGAAACTTGGAATTATGTAGGCATGTACAATCCTCGTCTCTGACATGCCCGCATGCATGTTCGTTTTATAACGGAGGACAAAGAACCGATGGAGTTTTAGATGTCAAATCTAAAGAAGATTGAAAGTTGATAGTAAGGCTTCATAAACCGACTTTCAAGATCAATTTGAAGCCAACATGAAACAAGCCAATGCGAAAAATTGACCCGTGTAGGTTTTTGGTGGGTTTTTTGCCGAATCCTTTTATTGCTTTGGCCATGACACTAAACCAAATTCCGACAACAAGCCATTGTTGCTATGATCATGTCAAATTTTCAGGGAAGCTAGTAATTCTAAAAACTCTATTGAAATCCAACAAGACTTAAATCTAATCGATTTTAAAACTAACAGATGAATTATATAAAAAAAAAATTAGCTAAAGAAAACAAAATATGTGCTGATAGTACAAACTAAATCAAGTAGTACTAATAGACTATTAATTTTTCCAAAAACAAATCAAATTTGTTTTTAAATTTTAATAGTACTAAAATTAAACATGCATATTTCTGAGGGGGTGTTATTCATAGTTCATTTGAAAATGAAATTCCTAGAACTTGATGGAATTTGAAATTATAATAGTGTTAGTCTTAGATATGCTAGAATTAGATTTTTTTTTCTTTTCTTAAAATTTCCTGTCAAATTATAATAGAAACATAAGTAAAAATTTTGATTCTCAAATTCACCTGTATCCCCTTAAAATCTAAAATTGTTCAAATCATCCGTGGTCATCGCTATCAATCGTGTATATATATACACAACAGTTTACGGCTATGCTTGTCTACTCCGGCAGTAGACCTTCATCGACCGACTTTCTGACGATTGTTTGTTGTCGCCGACCGACAACCACCAGCTACAGTCTACCGCCAATAACCACCGACTTAGGCCGACAACCGACAACCATCCGCCAACAACGGCCGATTGCCGCCAACACCCGGCATCGGCACACAAAAGGAAAATAAAACCGTCTTTAACATGTGATCAAATATCTGCCACATCTAAAGTACATGCAATGGGACCATAGGAAGCACCTCGTCTTCCGTACGTCCCATGCATGGTGGTCTCTTCTCAAAATACGCGCACACCCACTTCAACACCCATCCCAGTTAAAGCCCCTGACATGTGCACCCAATCATAAAAGCTCTTATAATTTGCTTGAGTGGAGAGCATGTTATTTGAAAAGAAGAGGCTTTCAGGCTTTTAACTTCCTTCGCGGAGAAGAAAAGTATTTTGTCTGTGTTCCATCCGTACCTACGTGTTACGATACGATTCGCCAGAGTTCCACCACACACGATTATTAGTGCCACTATCTCAGATTCCCATTCTTCCAATTTGAGCACTTGGTTAAGCTTTTTTTTTTTCTAAACTCGTGTTTGCATTTTGAATTCGGCTTTTTTTCTGAGGAAGAAAAAACTTTAGTCAGATTTTGCAGAGTTGGTTGCTATGGAGAAGGAGAAAGATGTTTGCGGGATTGAAGGAGGAGAATGGATGAAGAAGCTGCCCTCGGATTTTCTTGATTTGGTCTTCTCATGGTCTCACCATGACATTTTCAATGAAAATCTCTACAAAGATAAGGTCTTTTTCATCGCTGAAAAGCTTGTTCATGTTTCTTATAGAATGTGCTATATAAAAAAATAATTAAGATTCCGACTTCATGTCTAATTTCATAATTTTCATCTGTCTGAGACGCATACAGATTCTTTAAGAGTGTTTATTGATGGTCGTTAGTGAATTAAGGGTGTTTATGTTGGTAACCTAAACCGTTCTGCTGCTAATCATGCAATTTTTATTCACTAATTACATTTTATTGGCAAAAACAAATAGAGAGAGAAACAGAAAGAAAAATTGATGACGGCTGATGAGGGCTATGACAAAGATACTTGCTGAGTGTGTTATTGACAATTTTTCTTTATTTTAAAAAAAATCTGGAGAAAAAGGAGGGATATTTAACCCTAGAAATTCATTCAAAAGATTTTAATGAATACACCAACTCCTTCAACTCATTTGTTCTCCGCCATGCAAATGAGAACCTTTAAAAGAAAAGAAAATTGCATGCGTATTTAGGCCCTGTTTGGGAATGGAGTTAAGTTTAGAAAAATTGTAGTTTCATAAGTTAGTAAAACTGGTCTCCAAAACACTAACTTTACCATGTTTGACAATTATTTTGGAATTAGATAACTTCAATTATCTCAACTCGAAATTTGAGATAATTGTTAGAGCTTGATCAAAGTTAAGTAAACTCCATTTTTGAGTTTGAAGCTTGTAAATCACAGTTTGCATCCCAACCTCCACTTAAAAATTGTTAGAGCTTGATATGAGTTTAGTTCCACATCTGGTAAATTGGAAGATTAAACATTTTGTAACCCCTATATGTAGAAGGGCTATCTGTATCTTCTAATATATAATAAAAAGTATCTACTTTATCATGATATGGTATCAGAGCAAGTTACATAAATTAGAAACCCTGTCCTCCTTAAAACAAAAATTCTCCTTTCTCTAGCCGCTACCCATCCCCTTTCCTCATGACACCCTTACCCACTGCCACCATCAGCGCCACAATCCCGGTGATCCCACAACCGATCCCACCGGCAACACAATCGGTCACCGCCAGCTATCCCACCCACAACCACCGATCCCATCACCAGTGATACCCACCGCCGCCACCAACGAACCCTCTACCCGCAGCCAAGGTTCGAGATTTCGGCCAAAACCACCGATATGTGATGGTTTCGTATCGGTTTCGGTGGAGACTAATATGAAATCCGAAGCCGATACGAAACCTGAAACCTTTAAAAACTTATTTTTTATACCATTTTATTGTCATTGTGATCGTTGTAGGTCTTCATTATTAGAAAACCGTAAAAAAGTGAAAACACACCCTATATTAATACTTATCAAAGTACACTCTTCAATATATTTTGTATCATGGCTGGATTTTTAAACACTAGGATCATTGTCTTATAATATAGAACCATAAATTTAAGTATTTAATATATCTACACTTATGTATGCTATATTATCGTCGAAACTGAAACCCAAATGAAGATTAGCAAAACTAACCGAAACCCAGCGAAACTAATAAAATTACGAGAGACCGAAACTGAGTTCTTGAACCTTGCCTACAACCACCCCGTTCACGCCGGATTGCCTCTATAACCGCCATTCCCTATCCCCTCTTGTTGCGGCGACCCTCGACGTCCCTCGATCCTCGCTTTATCCCCTTCTCTCTCTCGATTGCTGAATAGTGAAGGCTTCATTATTGTTTTTGATGAATAGTGGCGGCTTTATTATTTTTTTATGAACGGTGAAGGTGGTTCCATTTGATTATTCTAGAGAGAGCTTTGTTACTGTGCTCTTGCCAAGGTTTAAAAAAAATTGATGCCTATTTAGATCTGGTTGACGATCATCTGTTCGGTTGGATGTTTGTTTAGATTCAGTCGTGGATCATTTGTTTAGATTCGTTTTGATCGATTGGGAGGTAGGATGGTGCTAAGAGTTTTTCGTATTGTGACTCTGTTATTGTCACTACTACAAATAGGGGTTGCCCTTACGGATTTATCCGTAGGAGCAAACCACTGCCCCTATGGCTATATCCGTAGGAACAAGAAATTACGCCGTAGGTGCAAACGCCGCAGGTGCAAGTTTTAGCCTTAAACATGCCCCTATGGTTAAATACTTGCCCCTACGGCATAATGCGTAGGTCCATATGTCTCTATAGATTAGACTGTAGGGACAAAAAAGTTATTTAATTTATCGGTTTATAAAATAAAATAGTTGTCCCTACGGAGTTATCCGTAGGGCCAAATGTCCGCCGTTACGAATACATGCGTAGATCCAGATGTGTAGGGGCAAAATATCAGGCATCCTGATATTTTGTCCCTACAGATAAATGTGTAGAGGCAAAGTAGGACACTACGGATTAATCCGTAGGGGCAATGTTGGGCCCTACGGATTAATCTGTAAGGACATATTATCAGGATTTTTTTAAATAAAAGGACTGCCTGTTTTTTTCTCGTCCTGTGCACAATAATATATACATCATATATAAAATTAATCAACACGCAGAATATATACCGTAGTATTCATAATCACATCTAATGCATAATATACAAAAGAAATCAATAAGTAGAATACGGTATCAATCTAAATCAATATAAACACGCAAACACCACAATATCAATATCGTCCAAAATATATACAATATGTATCATATAAGTAAATACATGTTTAAAATATAAGAATCAAAAAGCTATCCTAGCTCAGTCCAACTCCACCTCTGATAAACGCCGTAATCTGGCGCGCCTGCTCCTCGGATATACCCTGAGTCAATATCTCGAGCAATGCGGAGTGTGCGGGAGTCTGAGCGGACTGTGGAGCTGTAGGAGTGGTCTGCACAACCGCCGCCGAGGTAGTGGCTTGCGAAGCCGTAGCTGCGGGAGTCTGAGCGGGCAGTGGAGCCGAGATAGTAGCTTGCGGAGCCGCAGCCGAGATAGTAGCTTGCGCAGCCGCAGCCGAAGGAGATGCATGTGGAGGCTCAGCCGATGTACCCTGTCGCGTCTGTTCAATTTTGTGTGTAATAAACGAGTAAGAACTGTGTATTAGTCGAATTCGTATTATTATCAGGTTATTGCGAAACCCCAATCTATGTATACTTAGAGACTTAGGCCTTATTTGGATATCTAGTTTAGAAAACTGTAGTTTATTTTAATTAGATATGTATGTATGATTAATCAAAACTAAGTTTACAACCAAATAAGCTCAGGCTATGTACTAATATTGGATATGTTGCTATCTATAATATGATATAATATTTTACTATTAAGTAATATACATACCAACATCTCCTTTAACTCCTGAACGGTGGCCTTCAAGGAGTCCAGTTCTTGCTCGAAACGTCGTTCACGGGAGATAGAGGAAGTAACCGCCGGAGTGGAGTTCAACCTCATATGGGCCCTGCTAGGACCCAGTCCTCGGCCTCTCTCCTAACCTTCGTGGTGCCCTCCGTGTGCAGCGTCTAAGACTGGGGTCAACAACATCGGATCGTTCTGCCTTGTAAAATCGATCTCCGATGCGTCCGCCTGCTCAACCACCCGCGCCTACATCCACATTAACCAGTAAAATATAAGTATATCATTTAAATTTGAACCTTTCAAAACAAAAATTTCAAATAGAGGTTGAATAAATATTAGCACTTACGCAATACTCCTGAGTAGCGGTGTCAGGTATCGAAGCTCGCCCGTGGTGGGATCTGTCGAGGTGCCGTGGACGGCAAGATACGCGAACAGCACGCTCGGTGTACCACCCTGTGCCACGGTCTGAGCTCCCTGCAATTCGCTAAAAATTTACATATATTAGAAAATAACTCTTAATATTACATTATATCACAAAATCCGGTCTATTGTAATTTACCGATAACTCCATGGCACGAGTAATATTCTTCGAGCCACCTGTATAAGTGAGGCGACCCCTCTTTGCCGACTTCGTATTCTCTTTATTTTGATCGGCATGTTTCTGCACAACACATTCAGACTTAGTTTTCTAATTAAGCAACATAAAAAAATAAATTATATACTAAACAATGAATTGCATTTAAAATACATACCTGTTTGCGATGAGAGTCAAAATATTGGCACAATAAAGGCCATGTATCTACGTCGAATCTCGCAAAGACCGGAGTATGTAGGAGGGCCGCTCTCTCTGCCTCGGGGGTCGCCATCCACAGGGAATAGCAGTCGATCTTCAGCTCATTCCTATTTTATTGGACCTTTGTCTGCATGTTCTTCATCAGGCTATTGTACAGAGCGTAAAGATCGAGCACCCTTCCAGGATGATCAGGGTCGGGTACAGGCTGAAAATCGTAATCCAACTGAAAATACAAAAAAAACAATGTTATTAGATTGCAAGTGTTAATAATAAATATATTGGATAAATCAAATGAAAATATATATTAATACTCGAGCCTGATCCCAGAAGAGGGCGAATGAGCGCCGGTGCTGGTCGCCCCACTCAACGTGAAGTGGATAGTTCTTCACGAGACGGCTCTCATCCCCCATATACCGGTCGAAGCTCTCGGCATAATCGCCGGTATAACGCTAATCAGGGATAAAAAAAGAGGGAGAGCTGCCTCCCCGCTAGCTCTGTCGGGCCCCAGCCTGTGGGACTGATTCGGGCCTCGAGTCTCCCTCTCGGGATGGGGAGGCCCTGCGTCTACAAGAAATATCAAAACAATTAATATTAAAACAAAGTGGTATTAAGAAATTAAGGTTTAACGAAAATTGAAGTGTGACATATACTTCCGGCGATTAAAGCACGAGCCTGGGCCCGGGCAGCTGCACGAGCGGGACGATAGTTCCTCCGGTGAGGCACAGCCGGTGACCCAGACGTGGACATATCTCCAACTAGAAAATAAACACGATGAAGGGTGTGTGTTTTCGATGCCATAGGAGGAAATTCCCTCATATGGCCTCTTTCCTCCATTATTCCCATATATATATTTATATGTATACGATTTCATTTATCATTTTTATTAATTAACAACTATACTAGCATGAGTAGCAAGTGAAAGGTTTTCACTTGTCTGTGACGACGGCACGACGACGGTGATCTACAGACGGTTACAGCGAAAGCATGGACACGAGCACAACACAAGCGTAACAACCATGGCATTGTGAAACTCAGGCTCGGCGATGGCATAACAGTGGGTACATCGTGGTTCGAGGCTGGCACGAAATGGGCACTGGATTAGGCACGTCGTGGTGCAGTCGTGGCACGGCGCCGGTGCGGAGGTAGGAAAGCAGGTGGGCTCAAGCTGGCACGGTGACGAGGGTGCAGGGCTTGGCTCTGTGTAGCGGTTAGGTGGCAATGGCGGCAGAGGTGGCGACGGCGATGAGCTGAAGAGGCCCGCCGACGGTGATGCTCGAGGGTTGTAGCGAGATAGAAGCTTGACGGGATGAGTGCAACGGGCAGTGACCGGTGAGGGAAAGCTTGGTTAGAGGAGACGGCGATGGAGGTTGATGGAGGTGGTGGTGATGTGAGGGAGTGGGTGGTCGACGGTGGTGCAGAGGGGTCTCCGGTGACGATGGCGTTGGGAAGAGTGGGGTTTGAGTTAGGAGTTAGGTCAAGAGAAGTTATGGTGAGGTGAGAGGCAGCGGTGGTGATGACGGTGATAGAGCTCGTCGGCAAAGGGTGTTCAGTGGTGAGGTTTCAGTGAGGGAAGAGGGAGCTTTGAGAGAGCGAGAGAGGGAGCTTGAGGGAGATAGAGATACAGAAAGGAGATATGACGAGAGAAGCTCGGTTGGGGAGGCGAGGATATGAAGGAGGGGGTCTCAGGGGTCGTTGGAGGCAAGCGGCGCCGTAGGTGAAAGCGGGTCTCGATGGGAGGTTGCGAGGAAGAAGGAAGAACGTTAGGGGAAAAAGGCTGGAAAAAGGAAAAAAGAAGATAAGGAGAAGGGGCTCAGGTTTAGGCATGGGCTTGGGCCGGGTGTGGGTTAGGGTTTAGAGTTAAAAGAAAAAGGAAATAAAATAGAAAATTTGGGGAAAAAATATTTATAAAAAATACGGAAAGATGCAAGGAACTGGGTATTTACAATTTGCTTACTATTAGTCAACTCACAAAATCCTTAAACTGTTGTGCTATTTTTTTTATCCTAACCGTTGTGTACAACGAACGACGAAGACGGTTGGCACCGGTGTCGCGTCCCGCTTTCCAAAATACGGAAATATGGAGAGTAACGAAGGCCAGCAGTGCTACATGTGGTGAGGAAAGATTCTTCCATAGTTATGTAAAGCATGTTTAGCTACACCTGTCAATATAAAGTTCCAAAACAGAATAGATAATACTGATAATCATACTTCAACGAAACCAAAAAGAATATTAGCAATAGGTTCATAAGGTAAAAGATACAAAAATAAGGTTAAGATACAATAGGTTCGAAATAAAACAAGATCCGAAAAGAGATATATAAGTCCTAATGTCCCACAAAGACGCACATGCTAAATCCTAATTGAAAAGAAATAAACCTACGAGTTACTGATCCTCGGCAAAGTCCTGCTAGCCGCTCTATTCCTGCTCAGCCTGAAAATCCATCTCTAAACCTAAGATAACAAATCTCAGGGATGTCAGAATATCCCAACAAGTACTCAACGTAAAAGGGTGTGTATGTGATATGATAACATGAGTATGTAAGTGGAGTGAAGTCCATGTATGCATGTTTATAAATACATATGGATATAGTAATAATATAAACAGATATATAATAGGTCAGGTCAGATTCTACTGGTCACTAAAGGGTAATCTATCCTATCGTGAGTTCAAGTGTGTGCGTCAACCACTGCAGGAGTATTTCTAACCTAAAGATAGGGCCCAAGAGGCTTAGGAAACACATGCACAGCTGTGGGATGAACAAGCGACCGATATAGCCCGGTACGAGCTGTAATAACATGCGATCGATATAACCCGGTACGAGCTGTAATAACATGCGACCGATATAGCCTGGTACAAGCTGCTGGCATGAGACTCCTAAGATCTTGTTGTACGGACGCACACGCAAACTACCCCGAACATCCCGCGTATTTGTATCTAATATGATAATAACTAAATCACTAATTAAGAATGCTGAAAAGACTTGAACTTGTAATATCATGTTAATTATAAAGAAATGAAACTTGTAAACAATATAGGTTGTGTCATGACATATAATTCAGCATTCTAATTAGAAATATTGTTTTTAAATGAATGGACTAGAGTAACGAATGATCATGGCATACAAATATGGTCGTTATCAAGTAATAGTAATCGCATGTAAGGGGTGTACAAGTTTGTGAACAGCACAAGTCTCATATGTTATCTATACCATTATGTTAACCATAATAGAGATATACTGATTGTATTTTTCTTAATCACAGACTGGCTAATAAGATATATAAAATATAGATTTACAACATTCAAATTTTATTTGTATTTATTTAAAATTCATTATAGATCTATAGTTAATCTATTTCTATCATTTTACTGCATAAGAGTCTATATTGTAACGATATAAAATTTGAAAACTATAGGGTGCTTTTCGTTACCCCATTGAGATGGGAATACGCGTCGCTTGTCAGGCATATTACAGATTCTTCCTGCCTAGGATAGACCAGGGTTTATTGATCATGGGGATCCGAATCTTCGGCAACCGCAGAATAAGCTGTCGTTAATTACCCCTCACCTTTGAAGCAAAAGAATTTCCGATTGAAGGATCAGCTAGTCATGCGAATTCAATATGCAATGTGCGTGTGTTATGTTTTAGAGAGGACTTGGATGTATCGGGGGCCGTGTTTTGAGTGTGGAGTGTAAAAAATGTGAGTAGCGTTCTAAGGACGCGTGAGCGCTGACGGCAATGCCTTACGCGCCCGGCACGTGGGCGTTAGCGCCCGTAGAAAAAAAGGGCTTTGCCCCTGGATTAGGATTTAAACTCCGGGACATTTAAAACTCCCGGAAAGAAATGAGAATCTTTATCTTTATGGAGTCAAACTCCCAAAAGAAATTTGAGCGGAATTAAACTCCCAATTTTTTTTTATTTATCGAGTTAAACTCCTAAAAGATTTTGACAAAGGGAGTAGAACTTCCGAAAATCTTCGGAGATGATCAAAGGGGACCCTTTTCTTTTTTCTTGAGCTCTCGATCTTCTCTTGAGTCTTGGATCTTCCCAAAGTGGGATTTTTGGAGATGGATCTCTTTCCTTCTCTCTGTTGGTTGGATCTTGGAGAAAAATGGTGGGACTTAAAAATCTCCCTTTTTAGAGATTTGATAGGAGATTTGAGCTCGCCTTCAAGGGTTTTATGGTGAAAATTATTTCTTTTGCAAAAGGAAGAGTTAAACTCTTGATTTAATTCAAAAGAAAAGAAAAAAGTTTAGAACCTTGAGGAAGGAGGAGGCACAGAGCCCTAGAATTTTTAAGAGAATGAACAGTTATTGATTTTTTCATCATGTTTGTCTTTATAGGCTACACACTTTACATATAGCCCCTCGGGCTTTTCCATATGGCACTTGTGCCACCTCATACCTTTTGTGCTTATTTTTTTTTGCACATAAGTCATAGGGTTTACAAAATTTTGGCATTTTGCCCATATTCCATATATTTATTTCTAAAAAAAGAAAAAATTACATTAAACTAATTTATGGTTTCACTTTTTTTGTCATAGGGTCGATCCCTTCCATGCTCGGTCTTGACCTGAGCTTAGGTCCACTCGGCTTGGGGTTGACTTTGATTTTAACTTGGCCAACTGGGGTGTAAATTTTGACCCCAACAAGAACTAACACAGTTTTATCGAACGGTTCAGGGTAAAAATATATTTGAGGGATCGCCGATATTGTATCGACTAAAAAGAAAAGCAAGAATACTTTCCTCGAGACAAATAAAACACGACGATATAACGCAAAAATCCAAGCTTGAAGGCTCGGATATGGAGTTTGGATCGCTGCGATGGCGACGAGGAAGCGATGGCGATGGTTACTGCAGTGATGAGCTGCTGTAAAAGGTCGACTCGAGATGGCCGCGGCAATGATGATGGAGACGATGGCTGTGATGGGGGTTATGCTTGGAGTTGGGTTCGATGAGATGGCGTTGGGGTTGTGTCAAGGATGAGAGCGATGAAAGGTAGTTGCGGCAATGGCAGAGGAGAGAATCACTGTGCTTGGGTGATAGGGTCGGCACTCGGGTATGGAGGTAGGTGGGTACGGTGAGGAGTTGAGGGAGATGGTGCTTGGGTGATGGGGTCGTCAAGAGGTATGAAGTCGCCGACGAGGGAAGATGGGACGATGGCTGCGGTGGTGGTGATGGTTGTCGGATGAGGCCCGAAGGTGCTCGGTTTGGAGGGGGAAAGGAGATGGTGGTGATGATGGTTGAAGGAGGAGGATGCGGTGGCTACAAGGATGGTGGTGACGCTTCGAGGTTTTTTTTTCGGAGGAAGAAAAATATTAAGAAAAGAGAGATGAGGATGATAAAGAAAGCTGGGGGAGGAAATAATTTTATTTTTATTAAATTGGAGAGTGAGATAGAAAGAGATGGGTTCGGGATTTAATGTATTTTGGATAATTATATATATGTATGTATGTGTATATATGTGTGTGTGTGTTTAAAGCTTTGACAGGGATTTAATTATATTCTCATACCAAAGATGCTCTCCAATATATTTTATAGTTCAACAAACAACAGATATTGTTAAGCAAAATATTGTATGTATAATCGTTTGGATATAGCAAATTTAACAACCAGATTTAAAATAACAACTACCCCTTTATTTAACTGATTAGATAATTGTATTCTACCATGACATGTTATTAAACTTTAAAATAAATAAAATAGTTTTATTAAATCTCAAAAATATTCTGCTAAATCTAAAATATATTGTATCCAAAACCAAGATGTTACAACCAGACATGTGTCTGATGGTCAGATGAGTAGTTTTTTAGAGTCGGTTGCATGCTTGAGTGATTCCACAGCCTTAGATTTGCATTGCCAGCTGGTACATCCATCATTACAGAACCTGAAAAAACTACATCCTGAAATTTCGACGACTACTGATTTATTATATGAGTCTTGTCGGTTGGGTAAGTATCATGTATCTTATTCTCTTCGAGTCAATAAGCGATTTGGGACTCCATTTAGTTTAGTTCATTCCGATGTCTTAGGACCATGTCCCGTCGAGTCGTTATTTGATGATCGGTATTGTCACATTTGTTGATGATTTTTTCCGTACAACTTAGTTATATTTAATAAAATCTCGTTCCGATGTTTTTTTCCATATTTTGCAATTTCTGTGCTGAAATTAAAACACAATTTGATGTTTCTGTGAAAATACTCCGTAGTGATAATGCGAAAGAATATTTTTCTTTTAAGTTTCAGAATTTTATGTTTGTATCCGGTATTCTTCATGAGTCCTGTTGTTCCTATACCTCCAACAGAACGGTATTGCTGATCGAAAAAATCGTCATCGGCTAGAAGTCACTCGAACACTACTCATTCACTAACATGTTCCTTATCATTTCTGGGGAGATGCTGTTCTTACAGCCGCTTATCTCATTAATCGTATGCTCTCCTCTGTGTTAGACGGACAAATACCTTTTTCTATCCTATTCCTTGATGACCGTCTGTTTTTTGTTCCTTCCTGAATTTTCGGTCGTGTTCTTTGTTCATGACCATAGACCTGTTCGAACTAAGTTGGATTCTCGATCTTTTCGGTGTGTCATTTTAGGATATTCTCGCTCCCAGAAAGGGTATAGCTATTATCATCGTACCCCCCGTCATTATTTTATCTCAGCTGATGTCATCTTTCTTAAGTCACAGTCTTCCTTTCCCGTGAGTCTATCTCTAACCGACACCAGTGACATGATATTTCTTGAATATCCCGATACTCCACGGGACAAAATTGTTCCCATTCAAGCTTGCAACCCATCTTTTGACACTCCTACTGCTCCAGCACATGAGATGCCTCCACCGGACCAAGATATTCCTTTGACTCTAGCTCCTGTTATACCAACTCTCGAGCCTAGTCCTGATCTGATTTCTGAACCTACACCTGCTGCACCTTCTGGTCTTGATGTTCTCATTGCGATCCGTAAAGCACCCCGTTCAACTGCCAATCAACTTTACCGTTCTATCACTTATGCTCATTTGTCTTCTCCACACAGTGCTTTCATTTCATCGATGGATAAATATACCATTCCTACGAATATACCTGAGGTTCTTGCACCTCCTGGCTGGAAACAATCCATGATTGAGAAGATGCCGGCTATTCGACAGAATGATACTTGGGATCTAGTTCCGCTTCCATCTGGAAAGCGTGTCGTTGGTTGTTGATGTGTTTCTTTGTCACTCAACTCCGATGGTTCTCTTGCTCGGTTGAAGTCTCAGTTAGTAGTCAAAGGATATTCTCAGACTTATGGACAGGGTTTTATTGATACCTCTCCCCCATCGTGAAGATGACTTTTGTATGCCTATTAGTTTCTTTGGTTGCTGCCTTCATTGGCCCCTGCATCAACTTGATATTAAGAATGCCTTTTTGCATGGTATTCTTGAGGAGGAGGTTTACATGATGCGGCCGTCTGGTTTTATTGTTCAGGAGGAGTCGAAGGTTTATCGATTGAAAAGATCTTTGTATGGACTCAAACAATCTCCGAAGGCCCGGTTTGGACGATTTGTAGAAAGTATTAAAGGTTTTGGGATGGGGTGAAATAATAGTGATCACATGGTGTTCTATAGACATCAGCACGGCGTTGAATCATTCTGGTAGTATATGTGGATGACATTACCATCACGAGTGATGATGAGGAAGGTTTCCGTGATCTTAAGGCGTATGTTCAGAAGCAGTTTCAAACTAAAGAACTTGGCCGACTTAAATACTTCTTAGGGATTGAGGTAGGTCGGTCTAAGAGGGAATTCATCTATCACAGAGGAAATATACTAGAAATACTTTCTGAGAATAGAATGTTGGATTGCACACCTCGTCGCACACCGATGGATCCAAATTCCAAGTTGTTACCTGATCAGGAAACATTACTAGATGATCAAGCTAGATACAGGAGATTGGTTGGTCAGTTAAACTACATCACTGTCACCTGACCAGATATCTCATATCCAGTTAGTATTGTGAGTCGGTTTTTGAAATCACCCCACATAGACCATTGGGATGCAACTATTAGAATTCTTCAGTATCTAAAGAGTTCTATGAAAGGGATTGGTGTTTACTAATGGAGGACACAACAGAATATCGGGGTTTTCCGATGCTGACTAGGCAGGGTGTCCGATAACTAGAAGATCCACTACAGGGTATTGTGTGTTCGTAGGTAGGAACCTAATGACTTGGAAGATTAAGAAGCAACGTGTGGTATTACGTTTTAGTGCAGAATCCGAATACCGTGCTATGGCAGATATCACTTGTGAGATGGTGTGAGCAAATGATTTCTGGAAGAATTAGGTGTGGTTCAATACAACTTGATGGGGTTATATTGCGACAATCAGGCTGCCTTCCATATTGCTTCAGATCTGGTGTTCCATGAGCGGACCAAACATATTGAAGTAGATTGTCATGTGGTCCGTAATAAGGTTGTTGGAACTGAGGATGAGTCTCCAGAGATTGAAATATGACATGTACGCACGTGTCACCAGTTAGCCGATATCCTCTCACTAAAAACCGCTTGCTCGTGATAGGATACAATTTATTTGTAACAAGTTGGGTATGGACGATATACATACTCCAACTTGAGGAGGAGTGTCAGAGTTTGATATAAATTTAGTCCCACATCGAGTAAAGTGGAAGATTAGACATTTTGTAACCCCTATATGTAGAGGGGCTCTCTGTCTCTTTTAATATATAATAAAAAGTATATAATTTATCGTGACAAAAATAAATTACAGTTATCCTAACTCCATATCCAAATAAGGCCTCAAAGTTTATTCTTCCCTACTAACATCTAGAACCAAACCACGTTTGTCGGAGCTTGTGTGCTGCCATTTTGAGAACATGTTGTGTTGCCTGTTCAGCTTGTGGTATGAGCTTCTGGAGCTTTCTTCGTGTTCCTTACAAATTAGCTAGAGGTTAGATTGGATTGAAGTGGAAGAAGAAATAATGTCTGCTTTATGCAGTCTAAATACCATGGAAGAAATTTTCAATTTCAAGTCCCTTTACGTAGTCTATCTGCTCTGCTAATTGTGAATTCTAAGATTGATGCTATCAATTTTGCTTGGTTAAGTATCTTCTGCAATATACATGACTTTAATTCTCTTGCTGTACGTTGTAGTTCTTTTCTGGCAGTTTCCACAGGTTTAATTTTTTTTTGTCAGGTGAAATGCATTCCCACAACATTCAGTTCGGTTGGCCAATATCTGTGGTCCTTTGTTTTCCCTCTGATGGAAGAAACAAGAACAGATTTTTCTTCTAGCATGGAGGCTATTTCTACTGCACCTTTCTCTGAAATAATGAATATTTCTCAGAGATACAAAAAAGGGGAGTTATTTTACGTCATCAAGGTTTCATGTTGGAAGAATAGATATATTATTGATAGAAATGAAATATATAGCCCATTACCCGGGGACATACTCATTCTATCGGATGCCAAAGCAGAAACTGTTTCTGGTCTTAATCGCTATGGTAGGAGATATGTTCTCGCATCAATCTGTGAAGTAGAAATGGAAGTTGGCGCTGAAGATAATAATTCTGCAGATGATGAAAATGAAAAACCGCAAGTTTTAACAATCAATCCATCTTGCAGTTTAGATGTTGGCAGCGACCAGGAAAATTATCGTTATGCAATCTTCTTGTTGAATATCACAACAAATAGTCGAATTTGGAAGTCACTAGGATTGGGTCAAGGTTTAAATCCAGATTCAAACATCATTAAGAAGGTTGTATCAAGAGATTCCATGTCGGTATGTATCATGTTTCTGAATTTTGATTAAAAGGATAACATATGAACCTTCACTGTATTTCTCATAGAAAGCCTTATTTTTCATTCGATTTAATTTTCCATTGACAGGCTATTGCTTCTTGTGGTCAATGCCCTGCACATGAGCTTGATATGTTGGCGAGCTCATTCGCTGAGCTGAATGGTTCACAAATAGGTGCAATACTCGACTCTTTTGCAATTGCACATTGCAGCCATAGGCCATCAGTTAAACTTATCTGGGGACCACCTGGAACCGGCAAGACCAAAACTCTCAGTTCATTACTGCGGTTGCTTTTAAAAAACAAATACAGAGTGCTTACTTGCACGCCTACAAATGTTGCAATATCAGAAATTGCCTCCCGTGTATTGAAGTTAGTTCAAACTGACTGTCTTGAAGAAAGGAGTAGTAGGTTCTCTTGCTATGCACTTGGAGATATTGTCTTGTTTGGTAATGAGAAGCGGCTTAAAGTTGATGATGATCTTCGTGACATATATCTCAATTATCGTGTAAATAGTCTACTACAGTGCTTGTCTCCAAAATCTGGATGGAGATATCATGTTTCTTCCATGATACATTTTCTCAAGTATTGTGTTCCTCAGTATCGCATGCAATCAGACATGGCTACTTTTCTTGACTTCATGAGACATCATTTCAGTTCCTTGGCATTTCCTCTTAGAACATGTATGGTTAGTTTGTACACCCACTTGCCAACTGCCACAATTACAGGGAAAAGTTTTGATGATATGCGTACTCTTATAAACTTGCTTGATTCTTTTCGGAACTTGTTAAGTCGAGATGATATTTCTGACAAAGAGCTAGAAGAGATATTTATTCAACCGAATGAAGCTAGTGACAGTAGTGTTGTTAGCAAGCCACAATGCGATTCAACACACATGTCTGGTGAATACATATTATGCGATGCTAGGAATCGCCTCCTATGTATTCTGGAATCTCTTCGCAGAAACTGCACTACTCCGACTTTTCAGTTACATGAAAACTTTGCAGCTCAAAATTTTTGCTTGAATTCAGCTTTTCTCATCTTCTGCACAGTCTCAACTTCGTTTAAGTTGCATAAAGTAGCGCCTTTGGATTTGTTACTTATAGACGAAGCCTCTCAGCTGAAAGAATCCGAGTCTACAATTCCCTTACAACTGCGAGGCATCCGCCATGCAATTCTTTTAGGTGATGAATGCCAGCTATCTGCTACGGTGAAGAGCAAGGTATGTGTTGTTATTGATCTTCTAAAAAATTGGGCTCTGGTGTTACTATGCCCAGAGTTTTAAAGAAACTCCTACTTTTTTGTAGGTTTCAGAAGACGCTGATTATGGAAGAAGTTTATTTGAAAGGTTAAGCGAATTGGGGCATCCTAAACACCTTCTTGAGATTCAATATAGAATGCATCCTTCCATTAGCTTATTTCCTAATGCTGAATTTTACCGTGGCCAAATTTTAGATGCTAATAATGTCCGTTCCAAATCTTACGAAAAATCTTACATTCCTGGAAGTATGTATGGTCCTTTTTCATTCATCAGTGTTGATGGTAGAGAAGAACATGATGCTGTTGGGCAGAGTCGAAAAAACGTGGCCGAGGTTGCCGTAGTATTGCGGCTCCTTCATAACCTTTATCAAGGTAACAATTATTTTCACTTTCTTTCAAGGTGGCTGTTTAACATCTATGAGGTTTATATTGCATATATTATTAACCATTTCCTACATTTTGTTGATCTGTTAGTTATGATGTGTGAAATCTGTCCATCTTCGAGCTAAATGAATTTTGTCTGAATGCATGCTGACTTCTGATGAACCGTGGCTTAGTGTAAATATTAAGCTGTTATATATCTATTCATGTCTATGTATGTGCACTTGTGCGTCTAAACACGTTATAATAGAGTTTGCTTTTTTAATATATGGATTCTTGCCTTCAAATTTATATTCATATTGATATTTAATCTCCTGCACATCATAAATGATGTTTAAGTTTGACCAATTCATATGTTATTTTGTAAACTTGCAACTTTGACAAATGTGAGCTCACTACGCTATAAACATTTGGCTCCTGATAACTTGACGCCTTCTTCCGCAATTTAGTGTTATGCGGTTTATCTTGGATGTAATCATACGACAGGAAACATATATTTCATATGACCCGAGACCCTAATCGCTGTAATTTGATGTTTTCATGCATGCATAGTGTTGAGAAAGGAAGTTGATCTCATGTTCTGCTTTGTTACTTTTCTTCCAAGTATCACTAGTTTTCCCCCCTATTCCATTTAAATTTTCACTCCTTTTAGAGCTGGTCGTGCAAAATTTTACCGTGGCATGATGATTTGCTGCAAATATTTGCATATCCTTTTGCTTTTACTGTTTTTGTTAATTGATATGCATGTGATAATATATAGTTGCGTATCTTTACTGAGTATTTACTCTGGCTATTATCAAATATATTCTTTTTGCATGATTCAAGTTTGTAAGAGTGGATCTTATAATCAACACATTTGTTGCTTTTCATGTTCCTTGCATCATTCATTCTGGTGTCAGAAATCACTTCAACTGAAAGTACCATCTGATGGATTGTCGAATAATGCAATAAAGAAAACCTAGCACCAGAAAACTTCACTCTTAATTCTCCTTATATTATCTTTGGTTACATGCTTGAAAAGGAAGAATAAATGGGAAATAAAAACGTAAGTTAAAATGAAGTCGATGAAGTTTTAACGTTGGACCTCTTAAAACATGGTCGATCCCCCTGTTCAATATATAGGTTCAGATCCCTCTCATGTGTTGGTGACATCCACTATTCCCATTTCTTACTGGCTCTCCCACCCTTTAGCATTTCCCCAAATGTTCCTATGTAAAAATATTCAAGGGAATAAATGTTGAAATTTGTATGAAAATTTGATTGCAAGAATAGAGTTCCATGTCACTGGATTCGAGCAAGATATCTCCATTGTTATAATATCGGTTGAAATTATAGAGAAACTTTAGGCAGATGTCTGGACGTGCACACAAGCCATATCAGATTTTACCAAAACCACAGTTTCTTAATTAACAGTGTCTTATAGCAGTTCGTAATTATGACGGTTTCTTAATTAAGGAATTGGTTTGTATATAAATAGGGATCTCTTATATGTTTTATGTACAACCAAATAGAAGAGAGATTATTGTATGAGAGAGGGACGGCTTAGATCTAGAGAGTTTTGAGAGAAAAATTCTATGGTTGCTCCGTGTAATTGATTCAAGGATTCTAGTAGACGTTTGCAGATTCTGCTTTGTCGGGGACCGGCCATACAGTAGGTGAACCCCGTTAACAAATCCTTGTGTCTCTTGTTTCCATGTTTGATTTCTTATTTATTCTCGCATATTATTTACTTGTGATTTTTTTTTGTTAATTGTGCGGTGTTGATTGCGTGATTTGGTTCCTTGTGGCGAGCTTTGTTCGTGTATTGGCTTCTCCATCCCTAGCAATATCAACTCTTCTAAGACATTGATTTTATAGCTCACTCAGACTATCTTTCACAGGAATACATGAAAAAAAAGAGAAGATTTCCATTTATGATGGAATAGGGATGACACCATATAAGACAAAATAAAAACGGTGATAACCTCCTTCCATTCTCATCAAATTTTAAAATTTAAATTCAAACCAAAAATTGGAGCCTAAGTTTCCATTCTAGAGTTTTCTACAACGCCAATAAACTAAATTTATGGAGCCCAACAAAAATAGCAATGAGAATAGAGAAGAGAGAAGGTAGAGGGGGATCAAAATAAAAAAAAGTTATGTTCTTACACACAAAAGGTGCAAGTTTTTTTCATTTCTTATGTTACTATTATGTTTCATCCTTTCTTGTCTAATCTAATTATGTACCTTATGTTATACATCTAAAAAGAGTTGTTTGGTGGTTTTTTTAATTCATTATATTTTATTATTTTTTAATAAATTGCTAATTGAATATTTATTTTAAATTATTCAATGCAAATCACAAAATTAAATAGCAAACTCTTTACTTATCACAATGTAAACTGGCAAATTGAAAAGCAAGTTTACTATTATTATCTTAAAGTCGGTAAATAAAGTATGTTAAACTTTCCTCTTACTGTGCTATGCTCAACCTTATTCTATCTATAAGCACTTCGGTTAGAATTTATATAATTTAAAAAGTTATTAAAGGAACAAAAAAGGATGTAGCAAAGAGATTTTTAAATGATATTATTGTAAAGTTAAAAGTGTATAAACTCAAAGAAAGTAATTCAACATATATTTAACATAAAATAGTAAAAAAAGATGTAATAATTTAGAAAAAAGATATTTATTTTACCTTCTTTAGTGAAAAATCAAAAAAAATGCTCTTAAACATTGAGATTTACACATGCATAAAAAAAACTTTTTCTATTTTTTTTGGGGGGGGGGGGGGAGTGTGGGGGTATTTTCATATTTAGAATCTAAGGGGACGCATATAAATTTCTAAGATTAAGCAGTTATACCGAAGATAAGAAACAAAACCAAACATCAACAATGAAATATTACTCTTAGCAGGCGAGCAAATCTTCTTTCTGCAACTATATCAATCAATTTTTTCTTAATTTGACTAAACCAAACTTCATTCCTTTAAATGTGTAGCAGACATAGTTTGTGTCTCCTTTGTCTTAATAGTCCAAAGGCCCTTTGTCTTAATAGTTAAATGCTATATGTAGATTGTAAATACTGTTATCTGACTCAACTTTTTGCTACTAAGACTTCTTGATATTTGTAATTGGAGATACACAAAGGTGAAAGGTTGCTGGAGAGTTGAAAACATGATTTCAAATCTTGGCCGACCTCGATCCGAGATGGTGAATTTCGATCCTAAAAATGACTATCCAAGTTCCGAGATCGATACTTTTTGATACCAAGTAATATTGTGTTTACAATTGTATATTGGGGATTTTGGTATTAAGTTTAATAATGGTTAGTGGGTTTGCGATTGGTCAATGGGTTGATTAATAATGTAATGAGTTTTTATAGGTTTTTGGGTTATTGTGATTAGTTTGACCTCATTAATACGACTTGACAAATTATTTATAGTTACAATAATGTTTATTTATAATTTTTCCTAATTCTTAGAAATTCTTTTTATCAAACGATATAAAAATATCCGATATTCTGAACCTATATGCACGATATTGTCGATTCTGATCCCATTGTTCGATATTGATCCTGATATCAAGATTTTAAACTTTGCTTGAAAATACAACAATACTATGCCTTTTAGGTTAATATCAAGGTTTAAAATTTCGATATCGGGATTTTTATTGAGCGGTCGCTTATGGGATCGGAACCGACCATCTCTGATGTATCAGCCAACTTGGATTGAAAATATCGGATCTTATATCGATTGACAAAATATTTTAGTAAATTATGAAATTCTTTAAATAAATAGTAATAGCAACGATAAATAATTCGACAAACTCTTTAATAATTGATGATGGATAAAATGGTTGTTTAAAATCTCGGCAACAACGGTCATATTCTTTATTTATTTATTTAGTAATTATTGATGTCAAATAAACCGTAAGCCAGTAACCTATTAATAAACCGACTAACTCATTAATACACTTAATACTAATAAAGTAGTAAACTAATACAACTCCATATCGGATTGCATCGGTATTGCATCTTGAACAATCATTTTTTGGATTAGAATCGGCCATATGGTACCGGGATGGGCCAGGGTTTCAAACCATGGTTGATATTATTACAACGTATAAATTACTAAACCTTTTTTATTTCTCTCTTGCCCCTTTAATGGAATTAATAAAAACCTTGGCATTTTAAAAAATCTTTCTAGCATTATAATTTGAATTGTCTAGCTCTAGTAAAACTAACAAAAGCATAGAACTGTACAAAAAACTTATTATTAAACTTTGCATGTAAGTCATAAGAGTGTAGGTTTATGTAAAAGAGTTGCACTGCGATGTTTGTAAACTAGAGGTAAATTGTAGCAATATTTTTCCACTATTGAAGAATCAGTAATTATCTTTATGAGTTTCTTGTCTAATGGCATGGAAATAGTCTACACACAGAGTTGTACATCATGTTGATGTCAAGCTTTTCCCGTAGTTTGATAGAAGCTCTTTTATATTAGATGTACCAACAAAAATTATTTTCTTGGACACCTTTAAATGTTAGATATGCTTATGTCGCTGCATTCTAAGAGTTTATCATTTAAAGGTTACTACATATATGTAATATCGTTGGTCATTTCAGCGTGGTGTAATGCGCAAGAGAAGTTTAGCATTGGCATTATATCCCCATACACGGCGCAAGTTGCTGCAATTCAAGACAAACTCAGGACTTATCAGATGCATAATGATTTTGTGGTCAAAGTTAGATCAGTGGATGGATTTCAAGGAGGGGAGGAAGATATAATTATTCTATCTACAGTCAGATCAAATGGTAGCGGCCATGTAGGTTTCCTTTCAAATCGGCAAAGGGCAAATGTGGCTTTAACAAGGGCAAGGTATGGACTTCATACCTATCAGAACTTATGGAAATACTCCCTACATTTGCTTGTAAAGTTTGATCCAGTTCTTCCTTGAAGAACATATTTACGTTTAAGTCTTGAATTTTTTTTTTGTAGGCATTGTCTTTGGATAATTGGCAATGGAGTGACTTTATCTAAAAGTAGTTCTGTCTGGGTGACTTTAGTTCATAATGCACAGAACCGTGGGTGCTATTATAACGCTCATGAACTTTCAGACTTGGCTAAAATCATTCTGAAGGTCAAAAAAGAGCAGGATCAGATGGATGATTTGCTCAACAAAGATTCTGTGCTCTTCCAAAATTCTTTATGGAAGGTACTTGCACTGCTCTTGCGGTAGAAAAACCTTTAAGCTGTCCCTTCATAAATTTAGTAACTATGACGGTTCCATACCTATTTTATTCGAGTTCAGTGCAGTTTGCTACTTGGTTTAGTACTGTACGTATCTTTTTGATCCTATTCTTCATTTTTTCCCCTCATAGTTCACAGCTGTTATAACCTTCCTTCAGTAGCCGTGCAACCGTCATTTTTCCT
The DNA here is from genome assembly GCA_030015575.1 of Agapanthus africanus. Lineage (NCBI taxonomy): Eukaryota > Viridiplantae > Streptophyta > Magnoliopsida > Asparagales > Amaryllidaceae > Agapanthus > Agapanthus africanus. Next base: position 30,835,097 of record JASDDO010000024.1, read on the forward strand.
TTTGAGAGAGTGGTGGGGGTCATTCCTGCAATAGTTTCCTTAACAATGTGTTCATACCTGATATCTATAAAAGATCAGATATGTTTGCATCTGAAGCTAATTGATCTGCCAACTGTGAAGTCTCTCCAATTTTGTCACGCCCCGCTTCCCAGAGTACGCTAAGATGGGCACGTGACATAGCCAACCATGCTACTTGTGGATAGGAAAAAATCCCTCCACAGTCACATTACGGCTGTAGAGATATCAAGAACAGGAAAATAAACTAAACTATCTAGTACATGTCCATAAGCCAGAATGAATGTGTTAAGAAATAATGATATGCGGAAGCAAAAGATACAATAATGAAATACCTGGAAAGTAAAACTACATACAGACAGGAACTTTACCGCTCGGTCTAACAGCGGCAATACTCCTGATCAGTCTGCAACAAGGTAGAAGAATCTGAGCCATGCAAAACCCAGACGTCAGCGCGTCATGTCATCAAGTAATAAAGTACAAACATGGTAACAGGTAATGCAAATATAAACATGAATGAAAATCAAGTGTAACAGTAATGTAAATCAGAGCAGTGCAGGGTAGTGTGCAATGAGTAAACTAAACTGTTCTATTAGGTTATCTACTCTCATGTCTTTGAAATCAATTTGAGCAATCCTCCATGTAACTCAAAGGATATGTCCCGTTACCCCCCGGAACCACGGATCAGGAATATATGAACCAAGAGTGGTTCTGTCCCGTTACCCCCCGGGACCACGGATCATGAATATGTAAGAGTCACGAATGGCTCTGTCCCGTTACTCCCGGGACCACGGATCAAGTAATACCCTTTTAAGTTACACTTTAGTTTACACTTTTGATTTCCCCATACCCCAAGTTGTGTATGTCAAGTCAGGTATTCAGTAATCAAGAATTAATGCCAACACAGGATCAGGTAAGAGCAGGTTTGTCTGTACAGACAACAGGAACGGTCCGTGGGGACTACATGTCAAGTTTGTTGGCATTAGACACGAGATCAAGTAACGGGTCAAGCCATGGTACATCAGGTCGAGTCAAGTAGTGTACGGTACCATGTCGGGTCAGGTAATATGTGTAGCAAGTCATGTCAGGGTATACAAGATAACATGTGAATACTCTATATCGACTAGCATAATCATGGTTATAAGTAATCAAGCATGGTTATCAACGACATAATCTAAGCAATGAATTAAACAATAAAGCAGATTCAATTAATTAGCAGTACAGTTATCAGTTGTGTTTCAGAGATGATTTCGACATTATAAGAATACAGTATGACGATTATGGCCGTTAAATCATGTTAACAAGTATTAAGAAATTTTAGGGATGCAATGATTTATATATAGGTTCAATGGATGAAATCACAGCTAATACAGGTTAAATGTACACGAGTGTCCGAATGGAGTAAAACTATAGAGAGAATGCAATAGGCTATGTCAATAGTGAAAATATGATTAAAACATATAAATGTGGTTATTAAGTTTAGTAAAGTAAATGCAACCGGTAGGTTTCAAGTTTGGAAGCTAAAATGATATAACACGACATTGAACATGAAAAGGGGAAATTATGGTACTAAAGTTAAACTACGAGTTTAGAGTGCCATCAATGTATATGTATATATATTATTTAGCATGTAGCAAGGTGTACTTGCCTGGAGACGATGATCAGGTAAACAACATGACGACATAAGAACCCAATGCGATAAAAGATTAGGACTTGAACTATGACCAGAAACTGGGCTCGGTTTCTGGATCTCGATTGTGCTAGGCTGTGGTAGCAAGGGCCTCGACTCAGGTGCTGCCGCGATAGTGTACTCGGTGATGAAGACAAGGTGGCAATAGAGATTGTGTGCTCAAGGTTCGAATTCAGTGCAGGCAAGGTGAAGACATCGGCAGTAGGGGATTGGTGGCTGCAATGGTGAAACTGGAGGGAGGTCATCGGTGGTTCAGGGTCGGTTGAGGATGGTGAGGTTGATGACGTTGGGGTTTGAAGAGGGAAAGGAGATGCTGCCGGCGGTTGGTGATGGATGTCCTCGGTGGTGAAGGAGATGGGTGCAAACGATAGTGATGGGGTCGTGGTCGAGGATGAGGTGGCGCTGGTGGTGGATGAGAGGAAGGAGGAGGCAACGATGAAAGTGATGGGTTTGGGTTGCTGCGGAACGATCGGTCTCGGTGGTTGCGGGTAGAGGAAGGAGATGATGGGTTTGAAGGTGGTGAAGGGCTTGTGGTGATGGCGAGATGCAGGTTGCAGTGAAAGGAGATGCGGTCAAGGTTGGAGTTGAGGGTTGAGTGTGGTTGAAGGAGGAGGTGACGACGAAGGAGAGGTATCGAGATTGAGAGAGATGGTGGTGGTGGTGCGAGGTCGATGGACGCTGGGCTTCGGTGGGTTTTTGGAAGGAGGAGAAGAATATTAAGAAGAGAGAGATGAGGTTGATGATCTGCGATGAAAGGGTGCAGGCGAGGGGTTCCCACGAGATGAGGTGGAGATGGGTGATTGGTTCTTGGTGTGTGCAGGAGCTCGGGGGATGAAGAGGATGAAGATGGAAACAAGGAGGAGGAGATGGTGGTCGGGGGTGAGGCGACGATGGCGACGAGACTAGGGTGGGGGTCCTGTGATCTCGTCGCGAGTGCATGGGATCAAAAAGAAGAAGGAAAGAAGAGGGAGGTGACGGTAACCGAGGAGGCGGTGACGAGACTCCTGCTCACCGCAAGAAGAGAGAGAGCAATGCGAGAGGAGAGAGATAGAGAGAGAGGAGAGAGAAGGTTGGACGTTAGTGGGCGATGAGAGAGGAAGAGAGAGAGAGAGAGAAAGAAGAAAAGAAGAGAGGGGAAGGATAGAGAGGAAGAGAGAGATGGTGGGGCCCAGGCGCAAATAATGGATTGTGATTGGCTCGCGGGGGAGTAAATGGTTAGGGAAAGAAAATTTAAAAGATTTAAATATTTTAATGAATCTTTTTGCTAACAACAGAATATTTTTAGAGCTAGGGAAAATTTCTTAAGGAAATTCAAAATTAAATAAAATTTGGTGGGATACAAAATATTTCAGAAATGCGTCCGGGTCGGGTCCAAAATTTAAATTTGAAATATAAAAAAATTATCTGCAAGCTCCAAAATTTAAAATGAAGGATTTTATAATTAAAAAGCATACCGCCAAGAACGAACGCACGTATGTGCGCGTAGCCGTATAGACACGTCCGTTTCACTGAACGGGACAAGAACACGATGCAAGGACGCTACCACAGGGTTAGGGGTGCCAAGCAGGCCATGGAATGCAATTTTAAATGATTTTACGTGATTTAAATTATTATATGCAAAAGATGCGATACTAGATAAAATGTCAATATGCAGTATACATGAGATGCACGTGTCTATATAACAAGTCAGGGTAATCTATAAATATGAATCAACCAGTTCAAGCAAACGGGTCGGGTCGAATGCAATGTAAAAGTAAACTACCATTCGCATCCAAACAAGATAAATCAATAAAAATACCACAGACAAACAGAAATTGGTATAACTGAGTTCGGGTGTTACAAATTTCCTCAATTCGAATAAAGGGACATATATAGGAGACAACTGAACCTTTTAAGAATTTCCTAATTTGCTAGATTATATTATCATTTTTTATTTCCTCTGTATTTTTTTTTTGGCTTCAACCAGCTTGACCTATTTCTCTGTACATGATAAGGGAGCATGTGCTTCATTGTACTTGCTATTGGCATGATTTTTCCATCCTCAGCTGTAGGATGTTGCAGTAGGCTTTTTTCTCACGCAGGCTGTTCTAGTGCGACTGCATATTCACAGCTATATATTTATTGTTCTCGTAAAACTGTTGTCATTCAATATTAATGTTTAAATCCTCATTTTATGGTTATTTACCAAGTGGGATGCTGTTGTGCTATCCGATACATGAAATCTTAGTTATCTTAGTTGCACGTTAATTGAAAAGACAGCCCTTGAGGCCTCGACAGAGCCGAAAAAAAATATTTATGTTGCCAAACCTATAATTTGGTATAAAGTTTTATTGTTGTTTCTGAATGTAGAATCTAAAATTTCACGTACTGACCACTATCATCGGCTACAGTCAAGATCCTGATGTTTTCTTCAATGTTCAAAATAGCGATAGCGTGTTGCGTAGCGTTCTATTACTAAATAGCGAAAACGCAAAAAGCGTTGCGCATAGCGTAAGCTACATGAATTATTAATTATTACTATAATCATCTCATTTACAATAAATTATATTATTATAAAGATATAAAATTGGATTAGGAACATAGAAAAATAAGTAATATAACAATATTTTTTACAATAGTAGTTTCTTTGCTCCTCGAAATTCTAAAAAAAATTATTTTCAAAATTTTCAATACTTGAGTTCATATATATGATTCATATTAGATTAAACCTATCAAAAATCAATTAAATAATCTCTGTTTGAGAATCATGTCTACTAAATATGATTTCAAATTAAGAGGTTAGAACTTTAATGAAACTGTGTTCGTATAGTTTAGGATTAGATACTGAAATTTTAAGAAGTTCAATAGAAAATTTTATATGAAAATAGCGTACGCATAGCGTAACGTATACTATTTGTTAAAAAACGTAAGCTATTTGAAAAAAAAACGTAAGCTACTTTGTATTTGAGTTTTTCTCCAAAGTTACGTAGCGAATATACTAAGGTATGCTACGCAGCGCAAAATAACGAGCTACGTAGCGAGTTATTTTAAACATTGGTTTTCTTTGTTTCCTTTCCACCACTACAAATAAGGGTTGCCCCTACGGATATATGCGTAGGGGCGAAAAAATACCCCGTAGGTGCAAAGGCCGCAGGTGCAAGTTGAGGCCCAGAACTTGCCCCTACGGGCAATTCTTGCCCCTACGGATATATCTGTAGGTGTTGTTGCCCCTACGGATTACTCCGTAGGGGTAATCAAATCATATATGTATTTTTTTTTGAATATATTGTATGTACCTACGGATACAACCGTAGGTCCTTGTTCTACCCCTACGGATATATCCGTAGGGGCAAAATATCAGGAAACCTGATATTTGGCCCCTACGGATAACTCCGTGGGGGATAGACAGTGGCCCCTACGGACATATCTGTAGGGGCACTCCCAACACCCTGCACTAAGATCAGGAGGGAAAATATCAGGTTTCCTGATAGTTTGCCCCTACGGATATGTCCGTAGGGGCAACATATATACCTACGGCTTAATCCGTAGGTACATATTGTCTGTATTTTTTTTTAAAAATGGGCTGCTAGATTTTTTCCCGCCATGTGCACAATACTATATACATCAATCAAATCATATATTGCAGTATTCATAATCACATCTCACGCATATATATAATATACAAAAGAAACCCAAAAACTGAATATGATATAAATACAAACCAATATCAATATCGTTTCAAAATGTAGTACAATGTGATATAAATAAATACATGTTTCAAAAAATAAGAACCAAAAAGCTACCCTAGTTCGGTCTAGCTCCACCTCTGAATAACGCGTGCCTGCTCCTCGGTCAATACACTCTGCAATGCGTCGCGAGCGGGAGTCTGAGCGGCATGTGGAGCTGGCGATGTGGTCTTCCCAGCCGCCGTCGAGGTAGTCGCTTGCGGAGCCGCTGCTGCGGGAGTCTGAGTGGGCGGTGGAGCTACAGGAGCTGTCTGCGGAACCGCAGCCGATGTAGTGGCTTGCGGAGCCGCAGCCGAAGGAGATGCATGTGGAGGCTCGGCCGATCTACCCTGTCGCGTCTGGACATAACGTGTGTAAGAAGCGTGTAAGAACTGTGTATTATTCGAATTCGTTTCATTATTAAGTTATTTCGAAACCCTGTTTGGATATCTAGTTTGGAAAAGCGTTGTTTATTTTAATTACATATGTATGTATGATTAATCAAACTTAAGTCTAAAACCAAATAAGCTCAAGCTACGTACTAATTATGGATATGTATATAATATGAAATGATATTTTACTATAAAATAGTATACATACCAGCATCTCCTTCAACTCCTGAACGGTGGCCCTCAAGCTATCCAGTTCCTGATGGACATGCCGGTCACTGGAGACAGAGGAAGTAACCGCCGGGGTGGAGTCCAACCTCATATGGGCCCTGCTAGGGCCCAATCCCCGGCCTCTCTCCCAACCTCCGTGGTGCCCTCCGTGTGCGGCGTCCAGAACTGCGGTCAGCAGCCTCGGATCGTTCTGTCCGGTAAAATCGATCCCCGAGGCCTGGGCCTGCTCAACCACCCGCTCCTACACCCACATTAAGCAGTAAAGTATAAGTATAAAATTTAAACTTGAACCTTCCAAAACTAAAATTTCAAATTTGGGTAGAAAAAATATTAACACTTACGCAGTACTCCTGGGTAGCGACGTCGGGATATCGAAGCTCGCCCGTGGCGGGATCTGTCGAGGTGCCGTGGACGGCAAGATATGCGGACAGCACGCTCGGTGTACCACCTGACGCCACGGTCCGAGATGTCTGCAATATTAGAAAGTAACTCTTAATATTAGAAATATTAGAGAATAACTCTTAATATTGCAGAATATTAGAGAATAACTCTTAATTTACCGATAACTCCATGGCTCGAGTAATGTTCCTCGAGCCACCTGTGTAAGTGGGGCGACCCCTCTTCGCCGACTTCCTGTTCTCCGTATTCTGAGCGGCCTGTTTCTGCACAACGCATTAACATTTAGTTTTCTAATTAAGAAACACAAGGAAATAAATTATATCATAAATAATGAATTAAATTTAAAATACATGTTTGCGTTCGGAGTCGAAATAAGCGCACAATAGAGGCCATGTCTCTACGTCGACTCTCGCAAACGCCGGAGTAGATAGGAGGGCTGCTCTCTCTGTCTCGGGGGTCGCTATCCACAGGGAGTAGCGGTCGGCCTTCAGCTCATTCCTGTTGTATCGGATCTTGGCCTGCATGTTCTTCATCAGGCCATTGTACAGAGCATGAAGGTCGAGCACCCTCCCCGGGTGATCAGGGTCGGCTACAGGCTGAAAATCGTAATCCAACTGAAAATACAAAAAAAACATTGTTATTAGATTGCAAGTGTTAATAATAAATATATTGGATAGATCAAATGAAAATATATATTAATACATACCCGAGCCTGATCAAAGAAGAGGGCGAATGAGCGCTGGTGCTGCTCGCCCCACTCAACGTGAAGTGGATAGTTCTTCACGATCCGGCTCTCGTCCCCCAAATACCGGTCGAACCTCTCGGCATGAGGACCGGTATAACGATAGTCAAGGGTAAAAAATAGGGGGAATGCTGCCTCCCCTCTAGCTCTATCAGGCCTCAGCCTATGGGACTGATTCGGGCCTCGAGTCCCCCTCTGGGGATGGAGAGGCCCTGCGTCTGCACGAAATATCAAGACAATCAATAATAAGACAAAGTTGTATTAAGAAATCAAGGTTAAACAAAAATTCAAGTGTGATATATACCTCCGGTGACTAGCGCACGAGCCTGGGCCCGAGCAGCAGCACGAGCGGGACGATAGTTCCTCCGGTGAGGAACAACCGGGGTCCCGGACCCGGACGCATCCCCGCCAACTATAAAATAAACATCGACGCTAAATTTCCATGAAGTTCATATTTTTTCTATAGAGCATATGTAAAATGAATAAATATTTTAAATTTATTCATACTAACCTGCAGACGATGCGGAGGGTATGGAAGCGGCAGGAGTGGCCCCTGTGGAAAGTGTGGACGCACCACCTATAGTTAGACAATTATAAATAGATTATATAAGTAATTGCAAAAAGAATGTGTAGATCAATAATATAACGTTCTAAATCAATATGCATGCACTATAGGATATATAAACATACCCGCAGGTGCGGTGGTGTCACCACCTACAGCTAGACAATAATAAAAATTGCTAAGTAAGAGCAAAAGGAATGTGTGTATTTATGATATAGCATTCTAAATCAATATACATACACTATATGATATATAAACATACCTGGAGGAGCGGGGATGGCCTCCGTCCCAGATGTGGACGCATCACCAACAACTAGACAATCAAACATTGACAATATAAGTAATTTTGACATAAACATGCATGAATATCTGTAATATTACATTCAAAATGGATATGCGTGCAGTATACCTGGAGGTGTGGCCAAATCAACACGGAAGGAGGCATCCGAAGGGGTCTCCGATCTGGGTGCAAGACCGGCCCTCTGAAGCTCCCTACGGAGCTCTCCGGGCGGCAGAACCGCTCTACCTCTGCCTCTGCCGCGGCTGGAGCTCCTGCCGCCCCTCGCTGCTACCGACATCGTTGTCACGCCCCGCTTCCCAGAGTACGCTAGATTGGGCACGTGACATAGCCAACCATGCTACCTGTGGGTAGGAAGTATCCATCCACAGTCACATTACGGCTGTGGAGATATCAAGAACAAGATAAAACTATCTAAAACATGTCCATAATCCAGAATAACAGGAGTCAATAATAAATAAATGCGGAAGCAAATGATCCAATACAAATAACTGAAAAGTGTGTCTCATAATGCGGGCTCACATCAGGAAATAAATGCAGGAAATAAAACTAACTACTACTGAACTCACAGCTCAGCCTGCTGGCTGAAGTACTTCTACTCGGACTGCAACAGCGGTACGGAATCTGGGCCATGCAAAACCCAGACGTCAGCGCGTCATGTCATCAAGTAATATAATATGAACAGTGTAATAGGCAATGCAGAAATAAACATGAATAAAGCAATGGTATGAAACAAGCAGTGCAGGGTAGTGTGCAGTGGGTAACTAAACCGTTCTATCAGGTTTTCTATTCTAAAGTCTTTGAAATCAATTTGAGTAATCCTCCACGTAACTCAAAGGATATGTCTCGTTACCCCCCGGGACCACGGATCAGGAATATGTGAACCAATAGTGGTTCTGTCCCGTTACCCCCGGGACCACAGATCAAGTAATACCCTTTTAAATTACACTTTAGTTTACACTTTTGATTTCCCCATACCCCCAAGTTATATGTGTCAGGTCAGGTATTCAGTAATCAAGAGCTAATGCCAACACAGGATCAGGTAACAGCAGGTTTTGTCTGGATAGACAACAGGAATGGTCCATGAGGACAACATGTCAGGTTTGTTGGCATTAGGCACGAGATCAGGTAACAGGTCGGGTCATGGTACATCAGGTTAAGTCAACAGTAAACGGTACCATGTCATGTCAAGTAGGAAGTGTAACAGGTCATGTCAGGAAGCACAAGATGTCATGTGGGTGCTCATAATCAACTAACATAAGCATGTGTATAAATAAACAAGCATGAGTACTATCAGAACAATAAACTGGAACAGGTAATATGATATGCAAATAGATATAGTTTCAAGGATATGGATGCACAGTTATCGATTAGGGTTACATTTATAGTTCCAATATTAATTAGGATGCAATTTATTAAACATGGAGTGTTAATATCACATTATTATGTAGTAATGTGATGTATGGATGCATTTATATGTATCTTAAATGCGATGGATGCAAACGGGTATCTGAAAAGTTATAAAACTATAAAATGGTAATGTGGGATGTACAACTAAGCAATATGTGATATAAATATTTATATAATAATATTAATATGGATAGCATATTCAAAGCGATTAATAACTATAAAAGTGGTATTGATTAACCATGCACAAGAAGATTCCGTTCAGAAATTCAGCGTCACCCTAATTTGTAAAATAGCTTAAAAATAACAAACGTTCTCCAAAAGGGACGTGTCTTATACCAAAACAAAGATAATTCAATAAGGTTTTCAGTTTTATAAGTATAAGCATCTCAGGTTGTACCTACAAAAAGTCATGAACATTCGAAATTGAAAGTTTGCTGCTGGAATTTTCCTGGACAGCAGTTTGGAGACATTTTCATTTGTATTTTACGTTATTTAAACAATTTATTTTACAAGTAAATATTTCATAGAGTTATAGTATTCTGAGTTAGCTTCGTAACGAACTAAAGAACGTATACTAATGATTTTTCTATGATTTATAATGAATTTTATAAGATAAGGTTTGTCATATCCGATTTTCCAACGACGTTTCATGTGTAAACTATAAGATTTTCAAATGTATAACATTATAAAATGAAGATTATAAACTAATTAAAGATAATAATAATAAATATTACGACGATATATATTTTAAATGATATGGTTGCAGTATAATGTAATCTAGTATGTCACAAGATAAGTTTTCATGATCTAGATTTAATATGATATAAACGGATGCAAACGGAACATTGAAAGGTTATAAAATTAAACATGGGGCACTAGATTTAAACTATAGGTATGGTATTTATTTAAATAGGTATAAAATGAATTATATAGCATGTAGCAAGATTAACTTGTCTCGATGGGTCGCGAATCGGAAAAACGGAACGTTAACCGTCGGCGGGAAAAACTCGCGACAGGCGCACGGTTCACGGAATGAACCCAAACGACGAACAAAGGAACCACACGGGTCGGGGTACCTCGCTGGAACGTCGAGAAGCGTCACCGGCACGACGGAATTCCGGCAACAAAAGAACAGTTAAAAAAATGAGAAACGAGACATGAAGGAAGAAGAGAAAGAATGATAAAGAGAAGTACGAGAGGATATATGAGAGAGAGAAAAAGCGGAGAGAGAAAGTGGGGCCCACGGGTTAAAGGAGAGGTTGCGATTGGCTGAGAGAATAAATTGAGAAGGATATAAAAAATTGTAAAAATATTATATGGTTAACCTAAAGATTTAAAAGATAGGTAATGAACAGTAAGATATCAGATTAGTTAGAAAAATATATGCGATGGTTTTAATAATATTAAAATTTGGGATTTTTGGCGCTAAATGAAACATTTCCAAATCGCGCCCGGGTTGGGTCCAAAAATTTGAAATTTAAATAATAGGATTTTAAGCGGGTTCCAAATTTTTAAAATTAAGTGTTTTATGATTAAAAAGCATACCCCTAAAACGGACACACGTACGTGCACGTAGCCGTTCAAACTCGCCCGTTTCACTGAACGGGACGAGAACACAATGCACGGACGCTACCACGAAATTAGGGGTGTCAAGTAGGCCAAGATGAATATTTTCAATTTTATTTTAGATGCCAAAATTTGTTATATGTAGAAATGATTTTGCCGGGTAAATTTTACAGTAAGCAACAAACAAGCAAGTTAAATGCAATGAGTACCATATTATGCTCAAACAGTAACAGAAAATAGTAGTATTGGGCTCGGGTGTTACATTATACCCAACTACAAAAGAATTTCGTCCTCGAAATTCCAAGAATACGAAGATAGATAACTACAAGAAAATGTGAGGAAACTTCTGCCGGATCTCATCTTCTCGCTCCTAAGTGGACTCTCCGTGCGATCGATTAAACCAAGAAATGAGCACAAGGGGGATAACTTTGTTCTTGAGAACCTTTTCCTTTTGATCCACGATTTCAATCGGTCGCTCCTCAAAAGTCAAGTCTTCTCGTACTGTTAGCTCCGAATGATCCAAGACGTGTGTTTCATCTCGAACATACCTTCGTAGTTGAGATACATGAAACACATCGTGCACACTTGCCAAGGACCGCAGTAACGCCAAACGGTACGCTACCTCACCAACACGCTCCAAGATCTCAAAGGGTCCAACGAATCGAGAACTAAGCTTTCCTCGACTCCCAAAACGAATCACCCCTCTAGTCGGTGATATCTTCAAGAATACCAAATCACCCAGGCGGACACTAGAGGTCTTCTTGACGTGTCAGCCCAACTCTTCTGTTTGTCTTGTGCTGCCTTCATATGATTCATGATAATGTTAACCTTTTCAACTGTCTGCACAACCAAATCTGGTCCCAACAATTTTCGTTCACCGACATCATCCCAACAAACAGGTGAACGGCATTTACGACCATACAAAGCTTCAAACGGAGCCATCTGGATAGTTGCTTGAAAACTGTTGTTATAAGACAACTCTACCAAAAGTAGATGATCCTCTCAAGACCCCTTGAAGTCCAACATGCATGCTCTCAACATATCCTCAAGAGTTTGGATCGTTCTCTCCGACTGACCATTAGTTTGAGGATGATTAGCTGTGCTAAACTTCAATCGAGTCCCCAAACTTTCCTGTAAACTCCTCCAGAAGTGTGATAAGAACCGAGTGTCCCGATCGGATACGATGCTCACCGGTACTCCATACAATCTTACATTCTCCTGCATGTACTGCTCTGCCAGTGTCTCTGTTGATTGACCAACCCGGAAAGGAATAAAGTGAGCTGTCTTGGTCAATCGATCAACAATCACCCATACTGCATTGTTGCCCTTTGGACTCCGCGGTAAAGCCGTCACGAAATCCATGGTTATATGTTCCCACTTCCACTGAGGAATCGGAAGCGGTTGCAATAAACTAGCAACCCTTTGATGTTCAGCCTTAACTTGCTGACACACCAAGCACTTAGCCACAAAGCGAGCAATCTCCCGTTTCATGCCTTCCCACCAGAAATGCTGTCGAATATCTCGGTACATCTTTGTGCCTCCTGGATGTACAGAGTAAGCTGAACTGTGTGCCTCCTTCATAAGCTCTTCACGAACATCTCCCTTTGGCACACACAACGGCTACCATACCTCAATGAACCATCTTCGTGGATCAATAAATCTGTTCGTAGTCCGGCTTCAAGCTGTCCTTGAAACTTTTGTAGTCTAGGGTCCTGCGATTGTGTTGCTTTAATTTTCTCAATTAAAGACGACTGTACTTGCAACTACATCAACTGTCCCGTAGGGCGCGGTAGCACAACCTCCAAGTCAAATCTTCGAAAATCTGCAATGATCTCCCTCTGCGTAGTTAACACCTGAATTGCTGGTAACCGGCTAAGTGCATCTGGCACGACGTTAACCTTTCCCGGATGGTACTTAAGATCAAGATCGTAGTCGGTCATCAGCTCCAACCATCTACGCTACCTCATATTCAACTCATTCTGAGTGAACACATACTTCAAACTCTTGTGATCTGTAAAAACTTCGACTCTCTCACCCAAAAGGTAGTGTCTCCAAATCTTCAAAGCGAAAATCACAGCCGCAAGCTCCAAGTCATGAGTTGGATAATTCTTCTCATGGGTCTTCAACTGTTTCGATGCGTATGCTACAACCTTCCTATACTGCATCAAAACACATCCCAATCCTTTCCCAGATGCGTCGCTGTGAATCACCAATCCTCCGGAATTGTCTGGCATGGTCAGAATAGGGGCGGTTATCAACTTCTGCTTCAACGTCTCGAAACATAACGTACACTTATCCGCCCATACAAAAGGTACCTCCTTACGCGTAAGCTTGGTCAACGGCTCTGCCAGACGAGCAAAGTTCTCCACAAATCTCCTGTAGTATCCGGCTAATCCAAGGAAACTTCTTATCTCAGCAACATTCTTTGGAATAGGCCAATCTCGAACTGCTGTAATCTTTTCTGGATCGACGGCAATGCCATCGCCAGACACAACATGCCCCAAAAACCTTACTTCCTCCAGCTAAAACTCGCACTTACTCATCTTCGCATACAATTTCTCCTGTCTCAACGTCTGCAGTGCGATCTTCAAATGCTCAGCATGCTCTTCAAAACTCTTCGAGTAAACCAGAATATCGTCAATGAATACTACAATGAACTGATCCAAGAACGGTGAAAAGATTCGGTTCATCAAGTCTATGAATATTGCCGGCGCATTCGTTACTCCGAAGGGCATTACTAAGTACTCGTAATGTCTATACCGAGTTCGGAACGCCGTTTTGCAAATATCTTCTGTTTTCACTCAGACCTGATGATATCCGGATCGTAAATCCAGCTTCGAGAATACCCTCGCGCCACTAAGCTGCTTAAAAAGTTCTCCAATGTGAGAGATCGGGTACTTGTTCTTGATAGCCACCCGGTTTAATTCTCGATAGTCGATGCACATCCTTCTTGTGCCATCCTTCTTCTTTACTAGAAGAACTGGAGCTCTCCAAAGCGAGTTACTGCTTCGAATCCAACCCTTTTCAAGCAATTCAGCAACATGTTTCTTTACTTCTTCCAACTCTACTGGCGCCATTGGATAATACGCTTTAGATACTGGCGCTGCACCAGGAATAAGGTCAATTGCGAACTCCACGTCTCGCTTCGACGGTAAACCCGGTATATCTTCAAATACGTCCATAAAATCGCGAACAACCGCCGGCTCTTCACCACTATCAACTTCCATTGCTGCAAGAATATTGTTTGTCGGCATGGCCCTAAACTCAACTGGCCCGACAGAACTGCTTCCTTACCGCAGCTGCTGTCTGCTGTGAACTCCCAATTTTCCCGATATGCTCTGCTGCATGCACGTCCATGGGTGCTCCATTCTGCCTCAGCCCAATAAATTTCTCTTCCATTTCCTCCCGTGCAGTCCGCGGAAAGAACTTCTCCAGGAAACTCTTAGAAAACTCCGCCCAACTGATCGGCTTGGGCAAGCGGGTCTCTTCCACAAGCCACCACTCTCGGGCGTAATCCACTAGCTGAATGCACACCACATCAACTCTTTTGTCAACTGGAATCTGTGCCGCAATCAGTAAATTCTCCGTGTCGACTAGCCACTGCTCGGCTGGCAACGGCTCCTCCAAACCAGTGAATGTAGACGGAACCAACCGCCTGAAATCTGCTACGGTCCCTACTCGGTCAACTGGTCTAGCTCCAACATTATTCACAGACTGCTGAACGATCTGCAAACCTTCCCGAAACGAGTCCGCTTGCTGCTGGATCAGCTCGGTCTGTTTCTTTGATTCTCCAGCATTCTTCTTATCACTCCAAGCATGGCGGCTTTGTCCACACGCCTCTGGTATGTCTTCAATTTCTTACCGGCCATAATCCTGAACTCAAAATACCCAACATTAGCATGATGATAGATTTTGAATATAGATCAAGGCTAGAACTCCAAGATACTTAAATAGAGTACCGCATTTTAACTATGCCTCGGTATCATAGCCACAATTACATAACTCCATCCAAGTCACCTAAGTCCTAGAGATAACAAGGAATCGGGTTTTCGAATCGATATGCAAAGGAAGTTTGCACATCGTAAAAGATATAATCAGGAAGAATGTGATTCAAGAATGGTAAAACGGTCAAGGTGGCAAGACATGTTTCCTAAACACGAGTATTCTAATTCATGTATTGGGTATAATACCCAACTACAAAAGAATCAACCCGACTATCCTATGGCTCTGATACCAAAAGAACCATGTCACGCCCCGCTTCTCAGAGTACGCTAGATTGGGCACGTGACATAGCCAACCATGCTACCTGTGGGTACGAAGTATCCATCCACAGTCATATTACGGCTGTGGAGATATCAAGAACAAGATAAAACTATCTAAAACATGTCCATAATCCAGAATAACAGGAGTCAATAATAAATAAATGCGGAAGCAAATGATCCAATACAAATAACTGAAAAGTGTGTCCCATAATGCGGGCTCACATCAGGAAATAAATGCAAGAAATAAAACTAACTACTACTGAACTCACAGCTCAGCCTGCTGGCTGAAGTACTTCTGCTTGGACTGCAATAGCGGTACGGAATCTGGGCCATGCAAAACCCAGACGTCAGCGCGTCATGTCATCAAGTAATATAATATGAACAGTGTAATAGGCAATGCAGAAATAAACATGAATAAAGCAATGGTATGAAACAAACAGTGCAGGGTAGTGTGCAGTGGCTAACTAAACTGTTCTATCAGGTTTTCTATTCTAAAGTCTTTGAAATCAATTTGAGTAATCCTCCATGTAACTCAAAGGATATGTCCCGTTACCCTCCGGGACCACGGATCAGGAATATGTGAACCAATAGTGGTTCTGTCCCGTTACCCCCCGGGACCACGGATCAGGAAAATGAAAGAGTCACGATGGCTCTGTCCCGTTACCCCCCGGGACCATGGATCAAGTAATACCCTTTTAAGTTACACTTTAGTTTACACTTTTGATTTCCCCATACCCCCAAGTTATATATGTCAGGTCAGGTATTCAGTAATCAAGAACTAATGCCAATACAGGATCAGGTAATAGCAGGTTTTGTCTGGATAGACAACAGGAATGGTCCATGAGGACAACATGTCAGGTTTGTTGGCATTAGGCACGAGATCAGGTAACAGGTCGGGTCATGGTACATCAGGTTAAGTCAACAGTAAACGGTACCATGTCATGTCAAGTAGGAAGTGTAACAGGTCATGTCAGGAAGCACAAGATGTCATGTGGGTGCTCATAATCAAACTAACATAAGCATATGTATAAATAAACAAGCATGAGTACTATCAGAACAATAAACTGGAACATGTAATATGATATGCAAATAGATATAGTTTCAAGGATATGGATGCACAGTTATCGATTAGGGTTACATTTATAGTTCCAATATTAATTATGATGCAATTTATTAAACATGGAGTGTTAATATCACATTATTATGTAGTAATGTGATGTATGGATGCATTTATATATATCTTAAATGCGATGGATGCAAACGGGTATCCGAAAAGTTATAAAACTATAAAATGGTAATGTGGGATGTACAACTAAGCAATATGTGATATAAATATTTATATAATAATATTAATATGGATAGCATATTCAAAGCGATTAATAACTATAAAAGTGGTATTGATTAACCATGCATAAGAAGGTTCCGTTCAGAAATTCAGCGTCACCCTAATTTGTAAAATAGCTTAAAAATAACAAACATTCTCCAAAAGGGACGTGTCTTATACCAAAACAAAGATAATTCAATAAGGTTTTCAGTTTTATAAGTATAAGCATCTCAGGTTGTACCTACAAAAAGTCATGAACATTCGAAATTGAAAGTTTGCTGCTGGAATTTCCCTGGACAGCAGTTTGGAGACATTTTCATTTGTATTTTACGTTATTTAAACAATTTATTTTACAAGTAAATATTTCATAGAGTTATAGTATTCTGAGTTAGCTTCTTAACGAACTAAAGAACGTATACTAATGATTTTTCTATGATTTATAATTAATTTTATAAGATAAGGTGTACAGTAAATTTCAGATTTGTCATATCCGATTTTCCAACGACGTTTCATATGTAAACTATAAGATTTTCAAATGTATAACATTATAAAATGAAGATTGTAAACTAATTAAAGATAATAATAATAAATATTACGATGATATATATTTTAAATGATATGGTTGCAGTATAATATAATCTAGTATGTCACAAGATAAGTTTTCATGATCTAGATTTAATATGATATAAACGGATACAAACGGAACATTGAAACGCTATAAAATTAAACATGGGGCACTAGATTTAAACTATAGGTATTGTATTTATTTAAATAGGTATAAAATGAATTATATAGCATATAGCAAGATTAACTTGCATCGATGGGTCGCGAATCGAGAAAACGGAACGTTAACCGTCGGCGGGAAAAACTCGCGATGGGCGCACGGTTCACGGAATGAACCCAAACGACGAACAAAGGAACCACACGGGTCGGGGTAACTCGCTGGAACATCGAGAAGCGTCACCGGCACGACGGAATTCCGGCAACAAAAGAACAGTTAAAAAACTGAGAAACGAGACATGAAGGAAGAAGAGAAAGAATGATAAAGAGAAGTACGAGAGGATATATGAGAGAGAGAAAAAGCGGAGAGAGAGAAAGTGGGGCCCATGGGTTAAAGGAGAAGTTGCGATTGGCTGAGAGAATAAATTGAGAAGGATATAAAAGATTGTAAAAATATTATATGGTTAACCTAAAGATTTAAAAGATATGTAATGAACAGTAAGATATCAGATTAGTTAGAAAAATATATGCGATGGTTTTAATAATATTAAAATTTGGGATTTTTGGCGCTAAATGAAACATTTCCAAATCGCGCCCGGGTTGGGTCCAAAAATTTGAAATTTAAATAATAGGATTTTAAGCGGGTTCCAAATTTTTAAAATTAAGTGTTTTATGATTAAAAAGCATACCCCAAAACGGACACACGTACGTGCACGTAGCCGTCCAAACTCGCCCGTTTCACTGAACGGGACGAGAACACAATGCACGGACGCTACCATGAGATTAGGGGTGTCAAGTAGGCCAAGATGAATATTTTCAATTTTATTTTAGATGCCAAAATTTGTTATATGTAGAAATTACTTTGCCGGGTAAATTTTACAGTAAGCAACAAACAAGCAAGTTAAATGCAATGAGTACCATATTATGTTCAAACAGTAACAGAAAATAGTAGTATTAGGCTCGGGTGTTACAATCGTCATCAAATCTAGATAAATGGTTCGTGGACGCATTAGACAATCATTAAAAGTATTGATTATATATGATCTAGAGCGTAAAATGTGAAGTAATAATATAACATTACTGATAACCTTTTTCGTTTCGTGGGCGCATCATACATATCTACTTGGATTTCATCGTCGATGTCATTTCTAACCCACGTAATTTCATGATCGGTCGAAGATAACCCGTCCTTCGAAACAGACGGTCGGAGCACTTTAAGCCTTCTCTCTTCTTCGTCCTCATCGTTGTCCTCGTATTCTGGGACATCGTAGACATCTCTAGGTTTCCATCGGCATACAACACTCCATCCCGGATGCTTCAGACACTGTGAGTAGTATACTTGGAACGCTTGGTTCGGAAAGATAAACGGATCGTCCTGACCATAAAATCGAAGTGTGTTCACACTGGTCAATCCATATTCATCTTTCCAAGTCCCAAGACTGCTTCTCCACCTATCTGTATCGGTTCGCGGATCGTACCAAGTACAGTGGAATATATAAAAGGGTTCTGATCGTCCGGGATAGTGGATGCCGAGTATACAATTTAAGTACCCATAGTAAATCACACCGTCCGATCCTACCGTCGCAATCCCACTATTCTGAGTGGTTCCAGATGTTTCTATGTCCTTAATTTCGAATTTGTATCCAAGGACACCAAATCCTTTGTAATATGCAACCTCCATACTAGGAAATTGAGCTAAACATCTTGAATCACTCTCAAATGATGCAGACAAGTTCGGATCGTGGATCTAACAAAACAAATTTTATGATAAATACATAACGATACAAGTTTAGATTAAAACTGATAGCAATAAAATGTAATTCGAATAACTTACATGCTCTGTGACCCAATCACAAAAATTATCCTGATGGTATTTTTCCAAACGTTCTTCGTTCCAATCAGGATGCCCCTCACGTACCTCGTTAAAATGAGTTCTATTTTCGACAAATAATTGTGACATTAATATTATGTCATTTCATACACACACAAACACAGATATAACAATTAATCCAGAAGAACTTACTCTCTAATTTGTTCAAGACATGCGCAATTAAGCAAAATAAACCGGTATATCTTGTTGATAAACATAGTGTCTACCCTCTTATACTCGGCTTTACCATATGGCCCGTCTTGAATTCTTCGTGGTCGGTTAAGCCTTATCTTAATGTTCTCGTCCAGATAGCGGGAACAAAATGTGGTTGCTTCATCAAGAAGATAACCTTGCATGATAGAACCCTCTGGTCGATTTTTATTGCGTATATACTTCTTAAGAGTGTAAAGGTACCTAATGAGAATATGTTGAATAAATAAACACGGGCATACAGGACAACAATAAATTTATAAATTGCGCGAAACGAAAAATTACACGTACCTCTCGATGGGATACATCCATCGATATTGTACCGGTCCGGCTAACTTCGCCTCAGTTGCAAGATGAACCGTCAAGTGTATTATGATATCGAAGAATGACGGTGGGAAAATACGCTCAAACTTGCAAAGTATCAACGCAATAGAATTTTCTAGTTTATCCAGCGTCGCAACCTCCAGTGTTTTAGCACACAACTCCCTGAAAAAATAACATAGGTCGTTGATTACTAGACCAACCGAGTCGGGGAAAGAAGTCCTGAGGGCTAATGGAAGAAGGTGCTTCACGATAACATGGTGATCATGACTTTTCAGCCCATCAATCTTGTCCTTCACAATTTTTATTTTCTTGCTGAATGATCCTGAGAAACCTGTGGGGACTTTCAAATCATGCAACACCTGCAGGAATCTTTTCTTCTCCGGTTGTGACATATGATAAGCGGCATTGGGAAGGACAAACTTGCCCGGTTTATCCGCTACCGGTTTAGGGTGCAGTTCACTTCTTATTCCCCACTCTTGTAGATCCATCCGGGCATTCATGTTGTCTTTCGATTTCCCGTCTTTATACAGAAGCAAGTTAAGTATGTGGTCTGATACTCCCTTCTCTATATGCATGACGTCCAGACAATGACGCACTGAATTTGTAGACCAGTACGGAAACTCGAAGAAAATGCTTAACTTGTTCCAATATTGTGGTTTGACCTGTTTCGTCGGATCCATCCCGAAGGTCACGTTATTGTAACCATCCCATTTAGCAGTCACGTCCTCTCCGGACAATGGGGATGGAGGCCCAAGAAGCTCCTGATGACCATCAAAGTGAACCGTCTCTAACCTATAGGGGTGGTCTGGAGGCAGAAAACGTCGATGACCGTAATAACAAATCTTCCTGCTAAAATTCAAAAATTTTGATGTTGTGTATTCATGGCAATGAGAACATGCTTTGTGACCATGTACGGACCAACCTGATAGCATTCCATACGCAGGAAAGTCATTAATTGTCCACATTAAAGCCGCACGCAGTATGAAGGTTGTATTTGTGTTTGAATCATATGTCTCTACACCATCAATGAACAAAGTTTTCAGCTCCTCGATCAGAGGTCGGAGATAGACGTCGATATTGTTCCCCGATGAGTTTGGTCCGTCGATAAGAAGAGGCATCATAAAGTATGATTGGTCCATAGCCAACCAAGACGACAGATTATAAATTATCATTACAACGGGTCATGTACTGTGACTTCCAGCTATATAGTTGAATGGGCAGAAGCCATCGGTAGCCAGTCCGAGCCGGACATTGCGAGGATCGCTACTGAATATTGCGTGCCTCCTATCGAAATCCTTCCATGCCGGTGAATCTCTTGGATGGCTCATTTTTCCATTTTCGCTTGGAGGAGCACGGTGATGCCAAATCATTGTCTCGGCTGTTTTCTTGCACCTGAATAGCCTCTGTAGCCTCTGTGTTATGGGAAAGTATCGTGCTATCTTCACAGGTATATCAGGCTTCTTATCAGAATTTTTCGGCTTATACCTGGCCTCTCCGCATGTTGGACACTCTTTCAAATCTGAATTCTCTTTCCGGTACAACACGCAATTTTTAGGACATGCTTGAATCTTCTCGCACTTTAGACCCAAATCAGACATCATCTTCTGGGCTTCGTACCAGCTTTCAGGCATATTATTTCCCGGAGGCATAGAATCTTTCAAGAACGAAAGAAGCATTATGAATGACTTGTTGCTCCATCCATTTAGACACTTAATCTGGAAAAGTTGGACGAACCATGAGAGGGTGGAATACTTCGCATTCTTATAAATTGGTTTCCTAGCATCATTCATGAAATTTTCATATTTATCCGCACGCGGTCCCTGACCGGAAGGAATGTCATTTTCGGTACGAATAGATTCACCTAGGGCAGCCTCTACCATATCCTCCATTTTTTCTGATGGAAATAAATTTCCGTCTCCTACCGTATTTACCGAATTCTTCTTCTTCTCCTGCCGCATTATCGTGTTCTCCTTCTTCTTCTACCGCAGTACTGCATTCTTCTCCTTCCCCGTGATATTTCCAAGTTGAATAAAGTCTAGTAAACCCATGTTTTACAATATGAAGCTCTGCCAATTCTACCTTCTGCCAGTACTTATTGCCACATCTATCGCACGGACAGAGAATCTTCTCTATTATGATCTTATTATGTGCGCGTGCAAATTCAAGGAAAGCAGCAACTCCTGCAACAAACTTAGGTTGCATACGTTGTTTCCAATCCACATATATCCAGTCCTTAACTCTGACGTACTCATGGGCCATGTTAGACTGAATAACATATAAATTGTAAGTTATGCTGACTATATTGAGAAATATAAGAACGGGATAGTTACTGACAAAGGAGAAAATCCGTGTATATGCTTTGTGTGTGTGTTTGTCGTTGAAAAGAATAAATTATCGCACGTATGTTAACCGATAGACGGGGACTAAGTGGCGCTTTTAGTTTCATATATGAGTATCGATGGGAATATGAAGGTTTCATATTATCATATATTGGTTTTAACACGAACATCTCGAATCGCTCTCTAGTTATGCGTTTGTATGTGTGTTCCGGCTGTCGGGGGTAGGCTTCTATCCCATTAAGAATGTATAGAGCGAACGCCCATCACTTGTGCTTTCAACCGTTTCAAGTAAATTTCGGCAGCACCTCCCCGCTGTTCTCCGAGTACACTGTAATAGAATAGATAATCATTTCAAAGCTGTGAAACAACGTTGAAATGAACATCTATTCTATCTTTATACACGGAGAACCAGCGGAAAGGTACCGACGAAATATCTCGAAACGGATGAAAACACAAGTGAATGAAGGCGTTTGCTTTATACATTCTTAACTTGTCCACACGGGACAAATCTATGGGTTACCATACGATTGAATTTTCTCGTCGCGTAGACTATACGACGGTTGTTAGTATCGAGCTATACTGTCCGATATTTAACAACCTTCGTATAGTTCTAGGTCACGACGAGCATCGCACGTATGTTAACCGATAGACGGGAACTAAGTGTCGCTTTTAGTTTCATATATGAGTTTCGATGGGGATATGAAGGTTTCATATTATCATCGAGTATCATATATTGGTTTTAACCCGAACATCTCGAATCGCTCTCTAATTATGCGTTTGTTGTGTATTCTTGTTGTATGTGTGTGTTCCGGCTGTGGAGGGTAGGCTTCTATCCCATTAAGAATGTATAGAGCGAACGCCCATGCCCCTTTTACCAATCAAGAGAATACTACTAATAACTTATTGATAACATAAACAATATAATAATATTTTAGTATGTCAGGTTAAAATAATTGTATTAGCAAATACATTTTAGATAGTTATATAGACTACAAATTTCCAGAGAGAAAAAGTGGATGGGCAAGGAGAACAGAAGTTCCACTGTATTCACTTTTTGGATGGAACGATTTTGGTAGGCGGAAATCTATCATATACCAAAAAAGTTCTAACTGAAACCATCAACTTCCAATATTAGATTCATTCATAACTAACAATAAAAGGTTCTACTTCTCATTTTATTTGACTGACACCAAATAAACCTATCCCATTAAAGATATACTTTAAAGTTCCAAACACCAATTCCAATTGACTAACCCCTTTACTTAATTTAGGTCAACAACATAAGCTTATTGAATATTATCAATCACTAAAGTAATATTAAGGAGTATGATAAAGTTCAATGTCAAGACCATGCATAAATTCTCGGAAGAAATATTCAAAAAAAATGATATCATGATCACTCAAGTAATATCTAATTTTCCCACAATAATTGAAAGGCATAGAGTTGAAGGGGATTATGAAGAAAGAATGGACCCAGTCACCACCCATCAAGCAGCTTTCTCCCTACACCAATTTACTTTCTGTTTTATGAAAGACATCCTAGTGTTGTCAAATATCTTACGACATGCAAATCAATCTTTCGATTCAATACAAGATACAGGAAAATTAATAAGTATCTTATGAATGTATTTGTTGGATGATTGGATCAAGTAGTTTTAGGATACAATTTCTGCATCTTACAATATAATATAATGGAATCACAAATATTCAACCCAACTAATAAATGTGTTTCAAATATATTTAGAAAGATTTTTTAGTCACATTTTGGTTGCTAGTTTTAAGATGAGAAAACGGAGTATACGTTTGAATTTCCTATGTTGGCGGGACACATAACATCACTAAATTCATCGATCCATCCATGTATTTTGTTGTCATCAATCCACCTAACACTAACCCCAACCTAACCTTAGCCCCAGCCCCACCCAGCCCCCAGCCCCGCCCCAGCCCCAGCCCAGCCCCGCCCCAACCTAACCCTAACCCTAACCCCAGCGCGGCCAGCTAAACCCCAACACCAACCCTAAGGTAAACCCTAGCCCCAGCCCCAGCAGCAGCGAACCCTAACCCTAACCCCAACCCCGACCCCGACCCCGACCGCGACCCCTGCCGAACCTCAACTTGCGTGCGCGCAACCCCCTGACCCCAGACCCAGCACATATGTTAATCAAAAAATTCTTTAATTTACCTCAAGATTTACTCACCTGACCGGCGGTGGCGACGACCCGAACGGCGCTGGCGACGACCTGAACGGCGGTGGCGACGAGGAGGACGACGGTGGCGACGAGGAGTTGTTTTCGCGCGCGATCGAGATCGAGAGAGAAAGAAATTGTGAGCGTAGGCGATCGATCTGTGTTTTAGTAATTTGATATTTAGTTGCCCTTACGGATATACCCGTAGGTCCTTTGTTTGCGTCTCCGTAGGGGCAAACACCAAATTAAGAATTAATATTTTTATTCTTGGACGTTTGGGCCCGTAGGGGCAACCTTTTAGCCCTACGGATTAATCCGTAGGGCCAAGTTAAATCTGCCCCTACGGATTCCAATATTCGTAGGGGCAACCCCCTATTTTACTAGCGTTCCTACACTGATCTTTAATGTGTTTTTGCATATCATACCGATGTTATATAGTTTGATGTCCATGATTTTTAATTTTGCAATAAAGTTTGAAGCCTGTTTCAATTAAGGTAATAGAATTTTTTTTATTGGAAAGATTATTATTTGCTTTCGGTAAGCATTACTAAAGTACAGTATAGCAAGTCTTAGTCAGTCTCGGTTAAGTTCCAAGGGATGAAGGCTGAGTGCACATCTTAGCTAGTCTCCGTTGGGTCTCATTCAAGTTATCCAGAGAACTAGGGTAATAGTTTCTCGAAAGTTCTTATTTTGTCTATTTAGAAATAATACATAATACTACTGGGTATTTCCTACTAGGTCAACTTTAATTTCTTTTTCAATTGTTATTTTTTTAAATTTTCAATTGGCTAAAAGTCGAGAGGATTTTGATGTTTTGGTTATTTTATTTTCTGGATTTTAAGGTTACATCTAAGGTGATTTTTGTTTCTTTTGAAAATTTGAAGGTTCTGTTCAGTAGTGACTTTATGAAGTCATTTCGGAGCATAAAATCGACTCAATTAAAGAAGGTTGTACTTAATCTCTTGCTGAAGCTTGCTAATGGATGGCGCCCGAAAAAGATTAATCTCAACCCTGTTACTGAAAAGTGCTCAGAGCTTATAAAACAATTTAAGGTCGAAGGGATGCTTGTTATTTGCACAATTGACATCATGAAAGAGTTCAATTATACTCAAGTATTGAAGGTTTGGGACATTTTACCATTGTCAGAGATTCCGAAACTGATTAAACGTTTGGATTCTGTCTTCCTGACATACACCGATGATTATGTCAATCGCTGCAAGAAAGAATTATTTGACAAGTACTCCATAATTCTTTTTCTACTTCCATTTCAATTAGTCGATTTATATTTCATAATTTTTTAATACTATATATGTCTACATCGTTGTTGTTGTATTAGGAACACGGCAATTCCTTCAACCTGGGATACTAGCAAAAGCTTTGTCAAGTACAGAAGTCTTCTTACTGAGGTCCCAGGAGAGGGGCCAGATAAAGAGAAATCCGATGCGAGGAATTATGTTGAAAACTCGAAGGTTTCAGATAGTTTGTTGTTGATGAAGTTTTATGCATTAACTACTGGTGCTGTTAATCACTTGCTTTCTGATTACGATGGAAAGGAGATTGACCTTCCTTTTGAAGTGACCGATCACGAAAGAGATATTATTCTTTATCCTCGAACTTCATTTATTCTTGGACGATCTGGAACCGGTAAGACAACTGTATTAACAATGAAGCTAATGCAAAAGGAACAACTAAGACATCTATCTGTGGAAGGATATGACAAGCCTGTCATTGAATATGTTGGAACCCAGTGTAATCCGGTTGAGAGGTTAACGGAAGTAGATCATATCTTGCGCCAACTGTTTGTAACGGTTAGCCCAAAGCTCTGTTCAGCTGTTAGCGATCACATTCAGCGCTTGAAGAGGTCAATTTCATTGATGAATTTACCATTTTAAAGCACATGATAACATGGTCACTTTAGCACTTCTAGTTTCCAGCAATCCACAAGTTAACCTATCTCCTCATTATATGATAATAATAGGCAAATAATTGATTGAATTCTTAATCGACCCATACCTAACTGAACTGAAGGCATCCAACACCAGCTGATTCCTCATGTATTTTAGACAAATTTTCACAATAATTTTATTAATTGAATTTCCTCTTGTCAAGTTTTTGTGCATAAACTTTCTAGGGAATTTTGATGATTTTACTCGTGTATATATAAAGCATTTCCATGAAGAATGTCCTCTCCATATTTTGTTGAAGGGTGACAATTCATGACCGTATATAAGGTTTAGGAAACAGATTTGCTTAGAAAAGGATTCATATTTTATTGAAGGGTGACAATTTAATTTCCTTGATTTTTTTACTATTGGATATTTTAATGTTTGAAGGAAGTTCCTTGGATATTCACTTCTTATAGTCAGGATGTCATGTAAAATACATTGCAAAGAGGTTAATGTGTTAAACATCTTGGTGCACTTATGTCACAAATGTATGGTATACCAAAGTCCTATTATTGCCGTGTTGTGAGTTTCGCTATCTCAGCCTGTAATAATGCATCAGCAGGCTCTATATGGTCTATAGTAAAATGAATACGAAAGATATATGACCAGGCTAGTACCTTATCTCATAGAATTGTAAAAATATGTTGCTTATATATATATAACAATTTATTTATCCATCTTTTTTAAAGAAAACCATTCTGATAATATAAGTTTATTTATTTAATCCCTCCGAGAGTTTGCTTCAACCTTCCTCAAACTTTAGATCTCATTGTAACAATCTTCATACTCTACCAATTTGTCCACCCTTAGGGTGCGTGACACTGAATTTTACATCAGTTTTAGTATGCAATTGTTTTGTGCAACTACTTAGTGTGGATTCAAGTCCTTTTGCATGCTATATTATGTTGTTAATATCTGTTATTTTGCATTGGAAACGTTGACAATCCCATTTTATATACATAAATTATTCCTCCTGATTTAATCTGATGAACTCTTTCTTGGTTATTATATGTAGTCATCTGAGCTGTTCAAGTTTTAGTCCCTGTTAGAATAACACATTGTATCAAGTTATAATGCTTGATTATTTCCGTGAAATTCTTGTACATCCCTAGCTTTATTGCATTCCAATTGTTTTATAATGTTGAAAATCTGTTTAACTAATTGTTTTTCATCCAGTTTTGTGTGTGGTGGTGAATTTTCGGCCATGCCTACCACCGATATGTATGATATTGGTGATGGCCTTGGTGCCTTTTCCGGAATTCCTGACTCATTTAGTAATGTCCCAATCAAGCACTACCCCCTTGTGATAACTTTTCAGAAGTTTTTGATAATGCTTGATGGTAGCTTGGAGAATTCTTTTTTTGAGAAGTTTCATGATGGAAGCAAGCTTTCACTAAAAAATAGCGGCGTTTCAAAAGTTGTTGCCTTGCAGACACTCATAAGAGAGAGGGAAGTCAATTTTACTAGATTTTCTTCATTATACTGGCCTCGCTTCAACAGGAGTCTGACAAAGAACCTTGATTCATCAGTTGTTTTTACCGAGATAATTTCCCATATAAAAGGCGGTATGAAAACTAACGAGACATTAGAAGGCAAACTTAGCCGGGAGGCCTATGTTAGACTGTCTGAGGGCCGTGCTTCTTTGTTGAATCTCA
This sequence comes from Agapanthus africanus, assembly GCA_030015575.1. Taxonomy (NCBI): domain Eukaryota; kingdom Viridiplantae; phylum Streptophyta; class Magnoliopsida; order Asparagales; family Amaryllidaceae; genus Agapanthus; species Agapanthus africanus. The sequence goes on from JASDDO010000024.1 coordinate 30,862,939, forward strand.
ACGCAAGAGAGGATATTTATGATATTTATCTCGATTATGAAAGAATGAAGTCAGTGAATGGAGAGTTTGACCTATCTGATCTTGTCAACGATCTTCATCGTAGAGTCAAAATATGTGGAAGTCAGGTGGGCGTGCAGATTGATTTTGTATATGTCGATGAAGTTCAGGATCTTACCATGAGACAAATCTCTCTTTTCAGATATGTCTGCAAGAATTTTACCGAGGGGTTTGTGTTTGCTGGTGATACTGCGCAAACTATCGCGCGAGGTATTGATTTTAGATTTCAAGACATAAGGTCATTGTTTTACTGTGAGTTTCTCCAAGATCAGGAATTTGACCCCTTGTCCAAGTCAAAATGCACAGACAGGACTATTTCTGACATGTTCCATTTGAACCAAAACTTCCGAACTCATTCTGGTGTTCTAAAATTGGCCCAGAGTGTCATTGACATTCTCTACTCCTTTTTTCCTTGCTCGGTTGATCGCTTACAACCAGAAACTAGCCTGATATTTGGAGAGCCACCAATTTTGCTTGAATCTGGGACTGGTGAAAATGCCATAATGACTCTTTTTGGTAACCGTGCAGACCATGGAAATAATAGATGTTCATTTGGTTTTGGAGCCGATCAAGTGGTATTAGTGCGAGATGAATTTTCAAAGCAGAAAATATCTGGTTATGTTGGGAAACAAGCACTTGTTTTAACAATACTCGAATGCAAAGGCTTAGAGTTCCAGGTAAATGCATTTTTTTTGTCTTTGCTACATGCATTTTTATTAGCTCATCATTTATCTGTTCTCTTACCTTTTCCCTTCCAGGATGTTCTCCTGTACAACTTTTTTGAAGATTCACCTATGAACAATAATTGGAGAGTGGTTTATGATTATATGAACTCACAGAATCTATTGGACACAGCAAGTTCATTTCGAAGCTTTGAAATGACACGGCACAATGTTCTTTGTTCGGAATTGAAGCAGTTATATGTTGCCATCACACGTACACGGCAAAGGCTATGGATATGCGAGAATGTTGAGGATCACTCAAAACCTATGTTTGATTACTGGAAGAAGCTGTGCCTTGTTCAAGTTAGAAGTTTGGATGCAATTTTTATCACCATGTTCGCTAAAAGCAGTAATGAGGAGTGGAGAGACCGTGGTATTAAGGTAGGATATCATACATATATACATACATACATGCTTGCATACATATATATTATTTTTATCTTGATGTATTTGGATGATCCTTCATTCATGTTTACTGTGTGTTTATACTTTATAGTTATTTAATGAGGGAAACTATGAAATGGCTACACTGTGCTTTGAACGCGGTGGGGATGCTTTTCGAGAGAAATGGTCACGGGCGTCTGGTCTTCGAGCTTCTGCTGAGCGTATTCTGCTTTTAAATCCTGAAAAAGGATGCCGTTTACTAACTGAGGCTGCTGAGATTTATGAAAATATAGGCAAAGTAGATTTTGCTGCCAGTTGTTTTATCGAGTTGAAGGATTTCAAAAGAGCAGGTATGTGTACATAACATTCTTCTGCATTGTTTTTCCTTTTTTATAGAAACGTTGTGGCATGCAAAATTGAGCGCCTTTATAAATATTTTCCTTGAATATACCTTGTTTGACGAATAAGAATGATTCAATATATTCCTGGACGGTATTATGTGGCCGCTCTACATGCAATTTCTTTTTTGCGTCAAAAGTGTAAGTTCTTGATTTGAACCTTCGATAGAATTTATTATTTCTTGTCATGAGTTTAAGTAGTCGCCCGCCCCTTCCAAGTTTGATCACAGGGCGTCCACACCCCGTTTTTGATCTCCCTAAAACACTATTTCAAACTCCTGCGGCTTGTGAAGCCAAACCTCCCAAATGTGAAGTTTAAACCCTATTATATGTTGGAGATTTTGACAGAGCAATAATGAAAAATTGGAAGCAAAAGTGATTCTGCAGATGCATTTTATTAGAGTAAAAAACAAAGCCTTTAAATAGGCATTACAAGCTAAACGTGACTTGAAAGCAGAGCAAATTCTTAGCCTAGAAAATGTCAACTATTTAACTAATTCCATCGGCACATAATCTGCCTAGGAGATTTATTCAACTTGACTACTAACAAACTACTAACAAACTACTAACAGAAACATTCGAATTACTCTAACTTCAACACTCCCCCTTTATTCGAAAGTTGAAATGCCCAATTGTGTACTGAACTCTTCATGTTTTGCTTGTGGCAAACTCTTGGTTAATAAGTCTGCAATCTGTTCATTGGTTCCACAGTTATCAAACTGAATTTCTTCTTTAGCAATTGGCTCCCTTATAAAATGATGCTTGATTTCAATGTGTTTCGTCCTGCTGTGGTGCACTGGATTCTTTGCTAACATCACTGCTGACTTGTTATCACATTTGATACTAGTAGCTTTGATCTGTTTTTGCCCCAAGTCGCTTAGAATCCTCCTTAACCAGACTGCTTGACAACTTGCTGCAGGAGCTGCCACATACTCGGCCTCTGTCGAAAATAAAGCCACCGAGGCATGTTTCTTCGAACTCCAGGATATGGCTACAGTACCTAGGACGAAATAATTGCCGGATGTGCTTCTCCTATCTTCCACAGAACCGGCCTAGTCGCTGTCGGTGAAATCTTTTAGGCTGAAGTCATCAGTCTTGTAAAACCAAATACCATAACCTTTAGTTCCTGCCAAGTAGCGGAGAACTCTCTTGGCTGCTCCAAAATAATGGCTTGTTGGACTGTGCATAAAACGAGATAAGACAGAACAGAATAAGCTACATCAGGTCGAGAATGAGTAAGATAAATTAGTCTTCCAACCAAACTTCTGTAGAGTCTTGCATCTGTCAATCTCGTACTGTCATCCGAACTCAACTTCTCATTTATATTCATTGGTGTCGCAACAGGCTTGCATCCTTGCATATTATTTCTTCAATGTGTCATCCACATATTTCCTCTGTGATATGAATATCCCTTTCTGAGTTTGAACGATCTCCAGCCCCAAAAAATCTTGTAACTCTCCTAAATCAGTCATCTCAAACATCTTTTTCATTGATGCTTGAAATTCATGTATAAGCTGCAAGGACGAGCTAGTATAGATCATATCATCTACGTAAAGACTTACTATGAGTAAGTCATTCGTACCTTGATTCTTTACATAGAGAGTTGGTTCGTGAAGGCTCCTTTCAAACCCATTCTTGAGGAAGAAATTGTCGATCTTACTGTACCAGGCACGTGGAGCTTGCTTGGTCCGTAGAGAGCTTTCCGCAACCGAAGTACCTTGTCTTCCTCTGTCTTGCTTTCAAAACCTGGTGGTTGACTTACATAGACCTCCTCCTTTAAATCGCCATTTAGAAATGCGGATTTAACATCGAACTGAAAAATTTTCCATTGCTTTTGGGCTGCAACCGCCAAGATTATCCGCACGGTTTCAAAACGAGCCACCGGAGAGAATGTTTCTTCGTAGTCGATTCCCTGTTGCTGCGTGAAACCTCAAACCACCCGCCTAGCTTTGTATTTCTGAACACTTCCATCTGCTAAATACTTTGTCTTGAAGATCCATTTTAAACTAATAACATTTTTACTTTCTGGAAGATCGACCAACTCCTACATTTGATTTCTTTGGATTGCTGACAGTTCTTCTCTCATTGCAAGTCTCCATTCTTTTCTTTCCATGGCTTCTTCCATAGTGATTGGGCCCCCAGCAATAGAACCAGTGCTGAAGTTGCGTTCCTCTCAATCTCAAACCGACATCGAGGAACTCTCCCCCCTCACTTCTACGTAGCTGAGCTGACTCTTTCGGAGAAGATTCTTCACATGTTAAGACTGAGCTTGATTTCTCCGGAGTTGAAGACTGTGAACCTTCCGAACCATCATTTTCGGGTTCGACTTGTTCAAGGGCACTTTGTTCTTCTTCAGTCTGAACGTGAGGGATTTGGCTGTTGTCTTTGGCTTCCCAATCCCAACTAGCCTGTTCGTCAAATACAACATTGCGACTAACAGTAATCTTTTTACTCAAGGGATTATATACTCGGTAAGCCATTGATTTAGTGCAATAACCAATAAACACATGCTTTTGTGATTTTCCATCTAGTTTATGTCGTCCTGTTGTAAGCAAGACATAACATATGCATCCGAACACTCGAAGATGACTTACGGAGGGTTTACTTCCGCTCCATGCTTCATACGGAGTTTGGTTCCATACTGCTTTGGTCGGTGAGATGTTGAGAATATGAACAGCTGTTGCAACTCCTTCAGCCAAAAAAAAATCTGGTATTCCATTCTGTTTCAATATCGATCGAACCACTTCCACAACCGTCCGATTCTTGCGTTCAGCCACGCCGTTCTGTTCGGGAGTATACGGTGCTGTGAGCTGCCTTCTTATTTCTTGTTCATCGCAGAAGGCATCGAAATCTTTTGAGGTAAACTCACATCCACGATCGATGTAACACCCGAGCCCAATAATACTATTTATATTACTAGTTGAGGGTTGTGGTTTGCTCATTTCCAATTTTCCTGATTTTCTGGTGTTTATTGCTAAATTTTACCCGGTTAAGTCATTTTGGCACATAACAAATTTTAACTCCTAAAATGAAATTTAAGATGTCCATATTGGCCTACTCGTCGCCACTAGTCGCGTGGTAGCGTCCGCGTGTCGAGATTCCGTTCCGTTTGGCTAAACGGGCAAGTTTGGGCGACTACGCACGCGTGCAAGTGTCCGACCTGGGGGCATGCATTTTAATCACTTAACATCTCTTTTCAAAATTTGGAACCCGCTTAAAACCATATAATTTGAATTTGGAACATTTGGGCGCAACCCGGACGCGATTTGGAAATGTTTCATTTCGCGCCAAAAAGGGCCCGTTTCAATTTAATATCTAAAACTATAATTTATACGTATATATTCTTTAAACAGTTTAAACCCCTTGAAATCTTTTTTTCAAATCTTTTAAATATTTTTCTAACTCCATTCACACACCCTCAGCCAATCACGAGCTCACAATCGAGCTCGTGGGCCCCCCTCCTTTCCATCTCTCTCTCTGCCTCTCTCCTCTTTCTCTCTCTCTCTCTATCTCATCAATCTCTCTCTCTCTCTCTTATATATTTGTGAGTCTCCCCCTGCATGCAGCGGCCTTCACGCAACCCTCTTCCATCGCGAGAAACCCATCAAACCCTAACCCTAGCTCACCGCAGACCTCACCGCCGACCTCCCCAAGACCTCGCCGTCGCCGCCCTCGCCACCACGAGACCCCCGCGCCTTCCTCCTCCCTCCTTCCTCCTCTCTCCTGCGCCTGCACCCATTCCCGACCTCGCCTCCACCCTCGCGGACCTCGCCGTCGACGCCACCCATCGTCGTCGACGACTCCCGCGACTCCCTCTCACACCCCTCGTCGAGACCTCGTCGTCGTTTCCCTCCTCCCCTCCCCGGAACAGCAAACCCGAGCCTTCATCCTTTGCCTACCCCGCTGTTCGCCGGAGAAACGCGCCGGCGACCTCGTCGACGCCACCTCCGACCACCTCCCTTCTCCCTCGACCACCAGAGCCGACCCCCTCTCCTCCAGATCGCCGCGGCACCTTCTCCTGCACACCCGAGGCCCTTCACCCTTGCTGCAGCCGCCGCCGTCGCTTCGCCGGCGATCCAGTGCCGTCGAGCCATCGTGTTTGCATCCTGTTTCTTCTCGGTGAGTTTTCCTTGTGCTTCCTCTTGGTACAATCCCTCCGCTGGTCCGTATTTTGGATGCGTAGTTTATGTTTGCTAACTTTGTTGTTTCTGTTTGCTGCCGGATCCGACCGTTGCCGTCTTGGCGAACCCGACGCTACAGCGAAGCCCCCTAGTCCGTGTGATCCCGTTGTTCGCTGTTGAGACCTGATCCGTGGCCCGTGCTAGCTTATCGTGGTTTCGACCGACATCGCATCCGTGTTCCAGTTTACAGACCGTCGAGGCAAGTATCTGAATACTTGCTTGAACATGCTAGCGTGCGAGATCTAGTCTTGCCACGCAATTTAATTCACACTATTTAATACCGTAACTTAATGATGGCCTTTGATATCGTATTATTACTGTTATCAGTATATCGGAATCGTTACAACAGTTCCTCGTAATTAGTTAACCCACATCAATCCATGCTTTAACTAAATAAAACGACTGAATCACACCTGCTTAAATTGTTAAATCATTCATGATACAATTATTATATTCAGTATAATTTCATGTAGTTCCTTAATTTATAATTGTGAATATTGCTTTACCTTATGGCTATTGCACCCTAAAGATGATTGAACATGTTAATAAGAGAATATAAACAACACTGTGGTTATATGAAATACTGTGGTTAAATACTGTTTCCTGCTGTTGTTCATTATTGATTGTGTACCTGTTGTGAGCACTTACCCGATTGCACGACATATTGGCCTGGCCCTGATACACCTGACATATACATACATACCGACCCATCCTGTTGTACCATGACATTACTTGTTCCCTGATTTCATGCCTAATGCCGACAAACCTAACCATTCATGCTGTCGATCCAGACAGACCTACTTTTACTTGACTTTGTTGGCATTAGTCCTTGATTACTGAATATCTGACCTGACATACATAGTTTGGGGGTATGGGGAAATCAAAGGTGAAACCGACTTGTAACTCAACAGTTCGATACATTGTTCTGATCAGTCTTACGGGCTTGGCCAGTCCGGGAGTGATGATGCTGACATCACTCGTCCATCCTACTACCTTTTACTGCTTAGCGGCACGTCTCGGACTCAGCCCCGAGGGTCATGACCGTGGTCCCGGGCACGCACGGGATACTATTGAGTTACATCGACGATTCATCAATTGGTTTCAAAGACTATAGAGTAGAAAACCTGATAGGACAGTTTAGTCACCAGTGCACATTACCCTGCTTGTTACTTCTTATTGCTGCTTTATTCATGTTCATGCTTGCACTGTTTATTACCATGTTTATGCTTTATGCTTGATATCATGACGCGCTGACGTCTGGGTTTTGCATGGCCCAGATTCCGTACCTTTGTCGTCGACCGAGCAGGAGTACTTCAGCCAGCAGGCTGAACTGTGAGTTCCTTAGAGTTTAGTTTATTTACGTCATTTCATTTCCAGATGTGAGCCCGCATTATGGGACATACTGTTTATTCATTGTACTGGATCATTAGCTTCCGCATTTATTGTTTATTGATTCTTGTTATTATGGATTTGGACATGTATTAGATTAGCTTTTTATCTTGTTCTTGATAACCTTACAACCGCAATGTGACTGTGGACGGATACGTCCTACCCACAGGTAGCATGGTTGGCTATGTCACGCGCCCAAATCTTGCGTACTCTGGGAAGCGGGGCGTGACATGGTTTTATGGTATCAGAGACATGGGTTAATTGGGTTGATTCTTTGTAGTTGGGTATCGCACCCGATGCACGAATCAGAATACCCGTGATTAGGAAACATGTCCTGCCACTTTGACCGTTTTACCATCCTTGAATCATTCTTCCGGATCATGTCGGCATGCAAACTTACTTTGCATTGTCAAACTTGAAAACCTAACTTCTTGTTATCTCTAGGACTTAGGCGACTTGGGTGGAGTTAAGTAATTGCGGCTATGATACCGCGGCATAGCTACAATGCAGCACTCTATTTAAGTATCTTGGAGTTCTAGCCTTGATCTATACTCGAAAACTATCATCATGCTAATGTTGGGTACTTTGATTTCCAGGAATATGGCCGGTCAGAATTTGGAGATGGACCCAGGGCATGCGGTCTTAGCCGCCAGGCAAAGAGTGATAAGGGGATTGCTGGAGAAACTAAAAGAACAACTCGAGCTGGAACCAGCATTTGCACTGGACCCCATGTCCGTACGTAGAAGTATTCCAGTGAACCGGCGCAGCGTGGCACCAATGAAGAAAACAAGTATGGGTGATCAGAAGGGGAGAGTGATCTGTAGATACTGTCATAAACCCGGACATGTGCGAAAGAAATGTCGTATGAGGCTGGGACTCTGTTTTAGATGTGGAGCGGCAGATCACACCGTTGATGCTTGTCCGACGAAGCCTCGCACAAAGGACGATACACAGAAGCCTCCGCAGGGACCGTTCCAAGGACAGGAACCGCTCACTCAGGAACCACAGCAGGCTCGAGCGTTCACGTTGGCAGCTGAGGAAGCTAAGGCATCGGGAGAAGAGGATTCAGGTAATTTACTCGTTCATGGTTTTTCCGCTTTGGCATTACTTAATTTCGGAGCATCCCATTGTTTATGTCATCCAAGTTTATAACTACACACTCGATCACCTGCACGACCCTGTCTAGTTTCTGGGACACACACTGGGAATGGGAAAATCATAGCTAGTAAGGAATGTAGAGATTGTACTGTTGTTGTTTGTGGTCGGGAGCTCTTTGCAGTTTTCTTGGTGATTGATGCGGGCAGTTATGAAGTAGTCTTGGGAATGGATTTTCTTGGCACTTTCCACGCCCACATTGACTGTAGGGCAAGGAAGGTAATTTTCCAGATTCCCGGGCACCCTGAGTTTACTTTCATCGGAGGAAGCAGTTCTGTCGGGCCAGTCGAGTTTAGGGCTAGACCGACGAATAATGTTCTTGCGGCTATGGTAGTGGATAGTAATGAAGAGCCGGCAGTTGTTCGCGACTTTATGGATGTGTTTGAAGATATTTCAGGCTTACCGTCGAAGCGAGATGTGGAGTTTACGATCGACCTTATTCCTGGTGCAGCGCTAGTATCAAAATCTTATTATCCGATGGCACCGGTGGAATTGGAGGAAGTTAAGAAACAAGTGGGTGAATTACTCGAGAAGGGATGGATTCGAAGCAGCAACTCACCTTGGGGAGCTCCAGTTCTTTTAGTAAAGAAGAAGGATGGCACGAGAAGGATGTGCATCGATTATCGAGAATTGAACCGGGTGACTATTAAGAACAAGTACCCGATCTCTCGCATTGGAGAACTTTTTGAGCAGCTTAGTGGCGCGAGGGTATTCTCGAAACTGAACTTACGATCAGGATATCATCAGGTCCGAGTGAAGACAGAAGACATTTGCAAGACGGCGTTTCGAACTCGGTATGGGCATTTTGAGTATTTAGTGATGCCTTTCGGAGTGACTAATGCGCCGGCAATATTCATGGACTTGATGAACAGGATCTTTTCACCGTTCTTGGACCAGTTTATTGTAGTATTCATTGACGACATTCTGGTGTACTCGAAGAGTCCGGAGGAGCATGCTGAGCACTTAAGGATCGCACTGCAAACGCTGAGACAGGAGAAATTATTCGCGAAGATGAGTAAGTGCGAATTCTGGCTGGAAGAAGTGAAGTTTCTGGGGCATGTCGTGTCGGGCGATGGAATCGCCGTTGATCCCGAGAAGATTGCAGCAGTTCGAGATTGGCCTATTCCGAAGAATGTTGCGGAGATAAGGAGTTTTCTTGGACTCGCCGGATACTACAGAAGGTTTGTGGAGAACTTCGCTCATCTAGCTGAGCCGTTAACCAAGCTTACGCGTAAGGAGGTACCGTTCGTTTGGACAGATGGATGTGCATTGCCCTTCGAGACGTTGAAGCAGAAGTTGATAACCGCCCCTATCCTAACCGTACCGGATGATTCAGGAGGACTGGTGATTCACAGCGACGCATCTGGAAAAGGGATTGGGATGTGTTTAATGCAGAATGGGAAAGTCGTCGCTTACGCATCGAGACAGCTGAAGACTCATGAGAAGAACTATCCGACTCACGACTTGGAGCTTGCAGCCGTGATTTTCGCCCTGAAGATTTGGAGACACTACCTTCTGGGCGAGCGAGTTGAAGTCTTTACGGATCGCAAGAGTTTGAAATATGTGTTCACTCAGAAGGAGTTGAACATGAGGCAACGCAGATGGTTGGAGCTGATGGCCGACTACGACCTTGATCTTAAGTACCATCCGGGAAAAGTTAACGTCGTGCCAGATGCGCTAAGTCGGTTACCAGCAATTCAGTTATTGACTGCACAGAGAGAGATCATTGAGGAGTTTCGGAGATTTGACTTGGAGGTTGTGCTACCGCGTGCTACAGGACAGTTAATGCAGTTGCAAGTACAATCGTCCCTAGTTGAGAAGATTAAAGCGGCGCAATCGCAGGATCCTAGCCTGCAGAAGTTTCGAGAGCAGGATGGAGCCGGACTACGAACCGATTTACTGATCCATGAAGATGGTCCGTTGAGATATGGTAGCTGTGTGTGTGCGCCAAAAGGAGATGTGTGTGAAGAGCTTATGAAGGAGGCACACAGTTCAGCTTACTCTGTACGTCCAGGAGGGATGAAGATGTACCGAGATATTCGACAGCATTTCTGGTGGGAAGGTATGAAACGGGAAATTGCTCGCTTCGTGGCTAAGTGCTTGGTGTGTCAGCAAGTCAAGGCTGAACACCAAAGGGTTGCTGGTTTGTTGCAACCACTTCCGATTCCTCAATAGAAGTGGGAACATATAACCATGGATTTCGTGACGGCTTTACCGCAGAGTCCAAAGGGCAACAATGCAGTATGGGTGATTGTCGATCGGTTGACCAAGGCAGCTCACTTTATTCCTTTTCGGGTTGGTCAATCGACAGAGACTTTGGCAGAGCGGTACATGCAGGAGATTGTCAGATTGCATGGAGTACCGGTAGGCATCGTGTCTGATCGGGACACTCGATTCTTGTCACACTTTTGGAGGAGCTTACAAGAAAGTTTGGGGACTCGGTTGAAGTTTAGCACAGCTTATCATCCTCAGACTGATGGACAATCAGAGAGAACGATCCAGACCCTTGAAGATATATTGAGGGCTTGCATGTTAGACTTCAAAGGTTCTTGGGAGGATCATCTACACCTGGTGGAGTTTTCGTACAACAATAGCTTCCAAGCGACAATTCAGATGGCTCCGTTTGAAGCGTTGTATGGTCGTTAGTGCCGTTCGCCGGTTGTTGGGATGATGTTGGTGAACGAAGGTTACTAGGACCAGATTTGGTGGTACAGACAGTCGAGAAGGTGAATACAATCAGGAAGCATATGAAGGCAGCTCAAGACAGACAGAAGAGTTAGGCCGACACGTCAAGAAGACCTCTAGAGTTCGCCGTGGGTGATTTGGTATTCCTGAAGATATCACCGACTAGAGGGGTGATTCGCTTTGGAAGTCGGGGAAAGCTTAGTCCCCGATTCGTTGGACCCTTCGAGATATTGGAGCGTGTTGGAGAAGTATCGTACCGGTTGGCGTTATCACCGTCATTAGCAGGAGTTCACAATATGTTTCATGTGTCTCAACTACGGAGGTATGTTCGTGATGAGACTCATGTCTTGGATCATTCGGAGTTGACTGTACGAGAGGATCTGACTTTCGAGGAGCGACCAGTTGAAATCAAGGATCGAAGAGAAAAGGTTCTTAAGAACAAGGTTATCCCTCTTGTGCTAGTTTATTGGGGTAATCGATCGAATGGAGAATCCACTTGGGAGCGAGAAGACGAGATCCGGCAGAAATTCCCTCATCTTTTCCAGTAGTTAGCTACCTTGTATTCTTGGAATTTCGAGGACGAAATTCTTTGGTAGTTGGGTATGATGTAACACCCGAGCCCAATAATACTATTTATATTACTAGTTGAGGGTTGTGGTTTGCTCATTTCCAATTTTCCTGATTTTCTGGTGTTTATTGCTAAATTTTACCCGGTTAAGTCATTTTGGCACATAACAAATTTTAACTCCTAAAATGAAATTTAAGATGTCCATGTTGGCCTACTCGTCGCCACTAGTCGCGTGGTAGCGTCCGCGTGTCGAGATTCCATTCCGTTTGGCTAAACGGGCAAGTTTGGACGACTACGCACGCGTGCAAGTGTCCGACTTGGGGGCATGCATTTTAATCACTTAACACCTCTTTTCAAAATTTGGAACCCGCTTAAAATCATATAATTTGAATTTGGAACATTTGGGCGCAACCCGGGCGCGATTTGGAAATGTTTCATTTCGCGCCAAAAAGGACCCGTTTCAATTTAATATCTAAAACTATAATTTATACGTATATATTCTTTAAACAGTTTAAACCCCTTGAAATCTTTTTTTCAAATCTTTTAAATATTTTTCTAACTCCATTCACACACCCTCAGCCAATCACGAGCTCACAATCGAGCTCGTGGGCCCCCCTCCTTTCCATCTCTCTCTCTGCCTCTCTCCTCTTTCTCTCTCTCTCTCTCTATCTCATCAATCTCTCTCTCTCTCTCTCTTATATATTTGTGAGTCTCCCCCTGCATGCAGCGGCCTTCACGCAACCCTCTTCCATCGCGAGAAACCCATCAAACCCTAACCCTAGCTCACCGCAGACCTCACCGCCGACCTCCCCAAGACCTCGCCGTCGCCGCCCTCGCCACCACGAGACCCCCGCGCCTTCCTCCTCCCTCCTTCCTCCTCTCTCCTGCGCCTGCACCCATTCCCGACCTCGCCTCCACCCTCGCGGACCTCGCCGTCGACGCCACCCATCGTCGTCGACGACTCCCGCGACTCCCTCTCACACCCCTCGTCGAGACCTCGTCGTCGTTTCCCTCCTCCCCTCGCCGGAACAGCAAACCCAAGCCTTCATCCTTTGCCTACCCCGCTGTTCACCGGAGAAACGCGCCGGCGACCTCGTCGACGCCACCTCCGACCACCTCCCTTCTTCCTCGACCACCAGAGCCGACCCCCTCTCCTCCAGATCGCCGCGGCACCTTCCCCTGCACACCCGAGGCCCTTCACCCTTGCTGCAGCCGCCGCCGTCGCTTCGCCGGCGATCCAGTGCCGTCGAGCCATCGTGTTTGCACCCTGTTTCTTCTCGGTGAGTTTTCCTTGTGCTTCCTCTTGGTACAATCCCTCCGCTGGTCCGTATTTTGGATGCGTAGTTTATGTTTGCTAACTTTGTTGTTTCTGTTTGCTGCCGGATCCGACCGTTGCCGTCTTGGCGAACCCGACGCTACAGCGAAGCCCCCTAGTCCGTGTGATCCTGTTGTTCGCTGTTGAGACCTGATCCGTGGCCCGTGCTAGCTTATCGTGGTTTCGACCGACATCGCATCCGTGTTCCAGTTTACAGACCGTCGAGGCAAGTATCTGAATACTTGCTTGAACATGCTAGCGTGCGAGATCTAGTCTTGCCACTCAATTTAATTCACACTATTTAATACCGTAACTTAATGATGGCCTTTGATATCGTATTATTACTGTTATCAGTATATCGGAATCGTTACAACAGTTCCTCGTAATTAGTTAACCCACATCAATCCATGCTTTAACTAAATAAAACGACTGAATCACACCTGCTTAAATTGTTAAATCATTCATGATACAATTATTATATTCAGTATAATTTCATGTAGTTCCTTAATTTATAATTGTGAATATTGCTTTACCTTATGGCTATTGCACCCTAAAGATGATTGAACATGTTAATAAGAGAATATAAACAACATTGTGGTTATATGAAATACTGTGGTTAAATACTGTTTCCTGCTGTTGTTCATTATTGATTGTGTACCTGTTGTGAGCACTTACCCGATTGCACGACATATTGGCCTGGCCCTGATACACCTGACATATACATACATACCGACCCATCCTGTTGTACCATGACATTACTTGTTCCCTGATTTCATGCCTAATGCCGACAAACCTAACCATTCCTGCTGTCGATCCAGACAGACCTACTTTTATTTGACTTTGTTGGCATTAGTTCTTGACTACTGAATATCTGACCTGACATACATAGTTTGGGGGTATGGGGAAATCAAAGGTGAAACCGACTTATAACTCAACAGTTCGATACATTGTTCTGATCAGTCTTACGGGCTTGGCCAGTCCGGGAGTGATGATGCTGACATCACTCGTCCATCCTACTACCTTTTACTGCTTAGCGGCACGTCTCGGACTCAGCCCCGAGGGTCATGACCGTGGTCCCGGGCACGCACGGGATACTATTGAGTTACATCGACGATTCATCAATTGGTTTCAAAGACTATAGAGTAGAAAACCTGATAGGACAGTTTAGTCACCAGTGCACATTACCCTGCTTGTTACTTCTTATTGCTGCTTTATTCATGTTCATGCTTGCACTGTTTATTACCATGTTTATGCTTTATGCTTGATATCATGACGCGCTGACGTCTGGGTTTTGCATGGCCCAGATTCCGTACCTTTGTCGTCGACCGAGCAGGAGTACTTCAGCCAGCAGGCTGAACCGTGAGTTCTTTAGAGTTTAGTTTATTTACGTCATTTCATTTCCAGATGTGAGCCCGCATTATGGGACATACTGTTTATTCATTGTACTGGATCATTAGCTTCCGCATTTATTGTTTATTGATTCTTGTTATTATGGATTTGGACATGTATTAGATTAGCTTTTTATCTTGTTCTTGATAACCTTACAACCGCAATGTGACTGTGGACGGATACGTCCTACCCACAGGTAGCATGGTTGGCTATGTCACGCGCCCAAATCTTGCGTACTCTGGGAAGCGGGGCGTGACAATCGGTACGGAGTATTTTTACAACTTTCCCACTTTGTTTTTCCATAAGTGCCTTGAACTTCTTGAAGCACTCGAAGCTTTCTGATCTGTGCTTCAAGAAATATACCCAGCTCATCCTATTAAAATCATCAATAAATAGGAGAAAGTACTTACTGCCAGCTAATGATTCTGTTCTCATGGGACCACACAGATCGGCATGGACGAGTCGAGAATAACTTCAGCTCTCTTTGATTTTCCTATCGGAAAAGATTGTTTTGCTTGCTTTCCAATCATGCACTCTTCACAGACTTTCTCTAATGACTTGATGACAGGAAGATTATTCACCATTTGCTTGTTCTTTAGCAGCTGCAGTCCTTTAATGCTTAGATGGCCATATCGCTGATGCCATAGCTTGTTTTCCGCAAGAGTCTTGCTCACCATGGCTCTTTTTGTTATTTCACCAAAATCAAGAGCATACATACGATTTAATGACATACGAGCACAAGCAAGAATTTTAGCAGTGATTTTGTGTTTCACCGTGCATTTAAAATCATCAAATACCACAATGTAACCAGATTCATTCAATTGTCGAACGCTCAGCAAGTTGTGTGCTAAAGATGGAGCAAAATAAACATCCTTAATAAATTTTTTCTGGTTACCTACTGAGATCTCAGCTATGCCCTTGTCTTTAATCTGTAATTGTTTATCATCTCCAAGCCGTACTTGTGATTTGACAGTCTCATTGAGCTCTTTGAATTTGGAGCGATCTCTGGTCATATGATGAGAGCAGCCGCTATCAATGTACCAGATGTCATTCTTCTTTGTTGTTGTTGCTACTGTCATAAACATGAAGTTATCTTCCTTTTCTTCAGCATAATTTGCCTCTTCTGGTTTGGACCAACAATACCTATCAGAGTGCCCAAATTTATTACAGTATGAGCACTTTACAGTATTGTTTCTGCCTCGGCCCCTGCCTCTATGGCCTCCTCGACCTCTTCCTCTTCCATATTGATTTGAGGATTCAGACTCTCCCTTGGTCTGAAAGGCTATTTCTTCTTCCTTCCCATTAGATCGGTTGATTCGCGCCTTATGAGCTTGAAGTGATCCCATCAGTTCATCAAACGAGAAGGTGGACAGGTCCTTAGATTCTTCGATTGCAGTCACCACATGATCGAACTTGGATGGCAGACTCCTTAGAACCTTTGCAACGACTGTTTCGTCTGATATCTGATCTCCGTAGGATCTCATTTGTCCTACAACTGACGAAACTCTTGCCAGAAAATCTTGCACAAACTCGTTATTTTTCATGGAAGAAGTTTCAAAATCACGCCTTAGGGATTGCAACTTTATCCTTATTACTTTGGAGGAATCCTGATATTCAGCCTTGAGCGTGGTCCACGCTTGCTTGGCCGTGGTAGCTGCGGCTATCCTGGAAAAAATCGACTCATCCACTGCCTGCTGGATGAAGAAGAGAGCTTTGGCATCCCGTTTTAGATGCTCTTCGTTGCGAGTCCCGTCTTCTTTATTTTCTTCATATCCTGTTTCGACATAATCCCATAGATCTTGAGATCGAAACAGTGTCTTCATTTTGATGCTCCAAAATTCATATGAATCTCCTTTGAACAGCGGAATTTGTGACTGTGAAGTACTGACACCGGCGTTGGCAGCCATGTTTGCGAGTGAAGCAGTCAAAGAAAATTCCCAGTTCTGAAAGAACCTCGCTCTGATACCACACTTGTTAGAGATTTTGACAGAGCAATAATGAAAAATTGGAAGCAAAAGTGATTCTGCATATCAATTTTATTAGAGTAAAAAACAAAGCCTTTAAATAGGCATTACAAGCTAAACGTGACTTGAAAGCAGAGCAAATTCTTAGCTTAGAAAATCTCAACTGTTTAACTACTTCCATCGGCACATAATCTGCTTAGGAGATTTATTCAACTTGACTACTAACAAACTACTAACAAACTACTAACAGAAACATTCGAATTACTCTAACTTCAACAATTATATTCCCCATTTTATTCGCCTTTAAACCACTACTCCAATCATCTTTTTCTATTCTGGCCATAGCTACCAAGTGTTCACCTAGTTGCCAGCCCTGCAGTTCCTAATCTTCCAAACTCATTTGCTGCGAACCATCTTGTGCCCTATTCGTAGCTTCCCTTACTCATAAGTTTGGTTTCTAGTGCCAAAAGGCATGGAACCTGATACCTTTTCAGCCAAGTAAAAATTTCAAGGGTAGCTCTGAATTTTTTCCTGATATTTGTAGGATAAAGTTGTGGATCGTGTCATCGGCATCATCGATATTTTGGGAGGATATGAGATTGCATGAAAGGAAACATAGTTGAATAGTGATAACATGATCTTGGGTTATAGATAAACCGCATATGAAACTTTCGAATCCATCCAGTACTATCTATTCAAACACTTAATTGTTTGTGCATCAGTTATTAATAAACGTGGAAACTTGCGATTCCACGTTTGTTTGGAGTTGCACAGGGAAGGGTGACATGGAAATATATTGAATTGGCCTTAAATAAATTAAGGATCGTCTTTGGATGATCCAGGAGGAGCTACTTTTGGCACCTGATATTCAATTTCGGCTACACATCTTCCTAGACAATCTCTTGAATCAACTATTTTTCCCCCTAGTAAATTCCTGCAGATATCTTCTTTAAACCGTAGACACTTGGATACATGTGCTTAAGTTCAGTTCACACATCTGGAAATGGAAAATAGCCAATACTGCTGAGCTTTAGACTAGTTCCCCATCTAAACTAATTTGGGGACTAATTCCCGAGTCTGATTACACTACATAGACGCCTCCATGCCTATCAGGAAGAATTTGTTCTTGCTTAAAGAGATCTTTGAAATTTGAATGTACCATTAGAGAGACATTGAAAGTCCAATGGAAGGTCTTGTATGTTTAAGGTAGACGTTAAAATGAATGCAGAAAGAATGCATCTTCTGTTTGTAGTTTGTATAAAAAAAAGTTAATACAATCTCTTGCGATTCTAATGTAAATGTTGAAGAGAGATCAGCACAAAGTTTATCTGAATGCTAGGGATCTTTATTATCCAATTTCGAATAATTGGTGATCAAGGCCACTTTCAGGAACAGGTAAAAAATTAAAATTAAATCTTCAGACTGTAGTTCATAACAACCTAGATACTAACAAGGTGGAAATTGCTAGGATAAAGAGGGGACAAGTTCAAATAATTGTTCATCGGCTTGATATATGCTAGCTAATCAGTTATTTCAAATTTACTCTTTTGAGGAGTCTAATGATCTTTCCGTGCTTCCTTCAATCTTGATTATAAAGGTATGATTTATTTCGAGAGATGTGGAGAATCAAGGCTGCAGGATGCGGGCGATTGCTTTTCTCAAGCTAGATGCTGGTCGCTCGCAGCCAGAGCATATGCCAAGGGGAAGTATTACTCAAAGTGCTTATCGGTTTGCATGCATGGGAACCTATTTGATGAGGGATTGCGCTACATTGAAAATTGGAGAGAACTGCGAGCATATGAACTACCTTCTAATGCTGAAGAAGGTAGAGTTGAATCGGAAGAGATCGAAATTCCATTTCTGGTTAAATGCGCTAGTCACTATCATGAGCTTCAATATTCAAAACGAATGATGAAGTTTGTCAATGCTTTTAACTCCATAAATGAAGCACGCAGCTTCCTAAGGCCGAAAGGATATATTGATGAGTTGCTTTCTATGGAGAAAGAGTTAGGAAACTTTGTGGAAGCTGCAAATTTGGCAAATATAAAAGGCGATCTTCTTCTTCAGGCTGAGATGCTTGAAATGGCCGGTCAATTTGGAGCATCATTCAAGTTGCTTCTCTTCTATGTTATTTCGAACTCTCTTTGGACGGTTGGAAGTAAGGGCTGGCCCCTCAAGGCATTTAAGCAGAAGGAAGATTTGTTAATGCGAGCAAAGCTGCTGGCTGAGAAAAGCTCTGATTGTTCTTTTGAATCTGCTAATGTGGAGATTAGCATATTAGACGATAAAGAGAAGGGCTTGGCGGATCTCGTGAAAATCCTGAATGCTTCTGTAAGACTTGAGAATTCCATGGGTCAACTTTTTTCTGCTCGTAAACTTCTTGATATCCATTTAAAAGCTGATCTTTCTGAGTTTCGGTTGGAAAATGAAGTTTATGACAAACCAGAGATGCATATATCTAAGATGCTTCAAAATATGCTTTCTTCAGAGACTTTGGCATTCGCTTGGAATTTTTGGAAGGAGAGAATTTGTGGCGTGGTAGATTCCCTTGGGAAGTCTGATGAAGATGGAAACAGGAGACTCCGAGAGTTTTGTATGAATTATTTTGGTGTTCAGAAAAAAAATAACAGCAGTTATGTTGTGCACAAACCAGATGCTTTCTTATTGCAACAGGGTGGTTGCGTGCTTAAAAAGGCCGGTAAACTTTTACTTGTTGAAATTAACCAATTTGTCTCTGCTGCTAAAAGCTATTGGGTTTCAGAAATAGTTTCAGTGGGCATGGAAGTATTGCAGCTTCTTGGCACACTGTGCAGGTTCTACCCAAGAAATATTTGTGCTTCTGGGAATCAATCTGTAGTTCTTCGTATCTTTCAGTTATCCAAATTTCTGATCGATTTTCAGTTGGCCTACAAAAAAGAGCATTCCAAGTCCCTTGAAAGTACTCTAGTTGAAGCACAAAGGCGCTTCTATGACCTAGTTTTCCCTTTGGATAGGAGAAGAGCTACCAAGGAGAACATGATTGCTCTGCGTGAGAATGAACTGGCTCAAGAATTATTGAAGGAAGTTCTCGTAGATACCATCAACGGCATATTGATATATGGAAAGATCGGTAGGGCTGCGATGCTTACTCTGGTTATCAAAAAGCTGGATGATCGGCTATATGACTCTATCATAAACAATTTAGGCCAAATGCCCCAATGGAAAGTATTCATGGAACAAATGAAAAACAAGGCACACCAGATTTTTGTTGCATCCAGCCTTCGCGATGCTCTGTATAGTACATTTCAAATGGATTGGCAGGTTGTAGCAGATTGTATTTCACCTCCATCGTTTTTATATCTCCTCGAGCGACTCCTATTTATGGTATCAGCTCACAGACGCATCTTCTTTACAACCAAAGGTTCTTTTGTGGAGGCTCTTGGCTCTTCAAGTATTTTGTGCTCCTCGGAGACTTATGCCTATGACCACGCGTTCTTTACAAAATCATTTGATTTTTTGGCTTACGCGATACAACAAATCTTCTTTGATCGTGCTGGGACGTTTCAATGGATTATGAAATCCAAACTAAACGTGAATCAGTACTATCCTTTACTGGTATTAAAGTTGATCGTCATGATTGGTATTGTCTACATGAACGCAGAAATGCTCCTAAATATGCTTTTCGATGCGCTAAAACGGAATGATATCGTTTCGGCACTCCCTATAGAATTCTTTAGGTACCTAAGAGGTGCAAGGGAGAGTAACTTCGACGATCTATTTGCCACTGCCCTCATGACAATTGATGATCAATTACTGATAGTAAGTTTGACAGGGGATTCTCCGAACTTTAGATGCGCCAATTCCCTATTCATAAATATGAGTGCTGCGCGAAGCAGAGAAGATATGCTGGATATGCTTTTCCCGAACAATTCAAGTGTTCCTCACCAGAGTGAAACCCATAGAGAATCTGGGGCTTCAAAAGTTACTGCTATTTCTTCTGGTAAGGAATCTGCCTCTGATTCGGAGTTTCTTGAGAAAAACATCGGCGCGATAGAGGATGTTAACGAGGGAGATAAGTTGCAGGGTGGCTTTGACCGTCTTTGTTTAGCGTTTGACACTTTAATGGTGGAACACAAGAGCAGCAACGGTGAAATTAATATTATTGTCTCGAAGCTAAAGGTATTGAGCAGCAAGTTAATCTGCGCATCCATCCATTTGTTTTTCATATACTGTGCAGACTTAATAAATTTTTCTTCCTTTTTTCCCTCAGACGGCGGCGGAGGAAATTTTGTCCATTTTTGTCAGTGGAGTAAGCAACTTGAACCAGAGTGATGATCTTCAGGAAGATGATAAAAGCCTGCTTGCGGAAATTCAGTGCCTGATTACTGAGCTGATGCAACTCTCAGATGAGCTCAATGTGAGGTATGCAGTATCGTGACTTTGTGAGTCGCCTTTATCTCCTTACAAGCACAAGAAATTGATCGTTTTTATTTTATTATATCTGTACTGAAAGTTTGCTAAAGAACATTACCTGTTTTCCTGTTTAACATCACTCCATGTATTCTGCTCTGATAAGCTGCATGTTTTTCCAGTGATGATGGACTTGTGAAGAATATTCCTGCGCTCGAAGAAGTAATGGAAAAGCTGCAGAGCAAGAGGCCAAGGATTCAAGCATATTCGAATTTGTTTGCTAAGATAGAAGATGGTCCTTTGGGTGAGGATTCAATCACCGCCGTCATTCCAGAGGAAACTGACCTTGGAAAGAAGGAAACATCAAGCAAGCCCAAGCAACAGAAGAAGAAGAAGAATAAAAAGGGGGGAAAGAAAGGGAAAAAGGAGTTGGCTGCTTCAAAGCATGGGAAACAGTAGCTTATATTTTGCATCTAGTTTACAGAAATATATATATATATATATATATATATATATATATATATATATATATACACCTCTAGTTTATATATATATATATCGGTACATTGGAATTTGGGAGTGTTTTTGCCACAGCTAGATTTGCCTGTAAATTGATCATGTTTTTGTTACCCGCTGCTGTATGGTAATAGTTAGCAGCTACTGAGAAAAGAGGAGATTAAAACAGCAGAATTTTCTCTTTCACCTTATTAAACACCACATCATTGTGTTGCTTCCTCATCATCATGCACCCCATTTAAGAATTTTGTTATTGCAATCAGATCCCCAACGGTTTTCAAATCAGCATTGTGTAGCTCACAGCCTCAAAGACGGCAAGCCAACAATGTCCAGAGGGATCAAGTAAGCCATTTTTACTCCACTAAGCCGTTATTCTGCTCGAATCTTGTTACTGACTTGATCGTCGGAGGGTCCTCGGTGATATCAAACCACCCTAGGACTTCCTTGCAGGTACTCGGTGCAAATCTCCTCCAACCCATTGAGATCCATACATTGCAGGAGATCACGCTCCAGATCAAATCCCAGCCGTCAATCGCAGCTATCGGCAGATCAACGGGAGACAATATCTGAAGGAGACTGGAAAGGCCCCTCCATCAGAGCCTATGACAGAAAACTATCATCCCTTTTGAAAACCACGATTAACGTTGGTCAACATTAAAGGGATGATCAACGTTGGTCAACATTAAAGGGATGAACTGTTTATGTCAAATGATCATTTTTCTCTTTTCATAATTAATTAATTATTTATTTTATTAATAATTTGGGAAAAATATGTCTAGCACCTTAGGACCAAAATCCAATATGACCAGGTCCTTGCCTTTTAAAGTTTGTCAAAGCCTCTCTGTATTAAAGAACTCATGTCTATGACTCCTTCATGTACATCCATCCATTTGTATTTTTCAACCTTCCAGTGTTACTCTTTTACTTTACATATAAGGCATGTGAGATGTCTTAGAATACGTACAAAAAAATTAGCTGCATTTATATAATAAAAAATTGGTGCTACATATGTTTAGTTAAAGTGCTACATTTGTCTGCATAAATGCTGCATTTATGCAGACTAATTTAAGTTAAATTGTTCTATAGATTTATTCTATCTTATGCAATTAATGCACTGACATGTATAAAACAAATATAGCTTCCAATGTTACCCTTTTACTTTACACATAAGGCATGTGAGATGCCTTAGAATACGTACAAAAAAATTAGCTGCATTTATATAATAGGAAATTGGTGCTACATATGTTCAATTAAAGTGCTACATTTGTCTACATAAATGTTGCATTTATGCAGACTAATTTAAGTTAAATTGTTCTATAAATTTATTCTATCTTATGCAATTAATGCACTGACATGTATAAAACAAATATAGCACTAAATAGCTATATATGATAAATCTGGAGTTGATATATTTGCTTGTTAAGTGCTACATTTAACCTCATGGTTGCTACATTTAACTAAATAAGTTGGCTTTATTTCAGTAAAAAAAATAAATATTCAAATATTTTTCTCCATTGCTAATTCTTCCCTCCAAACAACATCTATTACTAGATATTTAAATCCAAAAATCTTTTTCCTATTCTACCAAACAATCTTATTAATTACTTTTTAGTGTTAAGTGCTACAAAATTTGTTAAGTGCTGCATATATTTGTCAGGTGTTATAAATATTTGTCAGGTGTTATAAATATTTGTTAAGTGTTACACATAGATGTTAAAGTGCTATATATAGCTGTTTAGTATTACAAATATTTGTTACGTACTACATATAGTTGTTTAATGCTATAAATATTTTTGTTAAATGTCATATAAAGCGATTAAGTGCTTTAAATGTTCGTTAAAGGCTACAAAAGATTAGTAATCTCGGTGGATAAAATCACTCCATTCATTATTAAAATAATAGATTAGAATCATGAAACCACCCATTTTTTTCTTATAATTATCAATTTTATATCAAAAAGTATTTTCAACATTCAACAAATAATTGACAATCGTTAGGAACATCTTTTAGGCACAGTCATTTTTACCGCATGCCATCAAATACATTCATAATCGGTTTAGGCATTTCATCATACAATTTTTATGTTATAATATTGACTCATCACAATATTTCTCACTTGTTTAACCTACATGTATATCGCAAAAGTTTCAAGTTTTTCTACTTTAATATCAACAAAACTTGAAAACAATAGATTTAGGAAACTATAAATTTTTTGAACCCACATGGGGAAAGAGGAAGAGAGGGGGAGATGATAGTAAATTGTCGAAGCCATAATGTAAATCCCCAGTTTCCGTATATATATTTTCCGTATTTTTCCAGATTTTTTCCTATTATTTATTTATATATATATTTTTATTATTTTATTTTAATTTCCTAATCTAAACCCTGAACTATCCAAATTCGACCCGAATCCAACCCTACCCGCTACCACATTTCTTCTTCTTCTTCGCTCCTTTTCTTTTCCCGCTCCTTTTTCCAACGTTCCCCTCTCGACTCGCACCCACCTCTGCGACGACTGCGCCCACCATGCCAACGACCTCCCCGAGATCCCCTCCCCCAAATCCTCACTGGCTCCCCTCTCCCCCCCTTGCCGACGTCTCCGCGAGACCCGTTCAACTCACGACCGAGGTCGCCCCTAACTAATCCCGAGATCTCGGCGCTGGCCTTCCTTCTCCCCTCAACGTCTACCGCACTATCTTTTCTTCTCTCGCTCCCTTCTTCCCCCTCTGCAACCCCATCTTCTCTCTCTACCCACTGCCACCCAAAAACCTGCGCACCACCTGTTAGTGATATATGCCATAGATGCCATTATTGTATCATACTGGATTGTATATTACTTAATGAGGGCTTGGGATATATACGGATATAGTAACAGTCTTACTCAAAATGGTAGTATGCTACCTGGTTAGTTTCTACCTCAATGTGTGCATGTGTTTTCTTAGTATTTCGCTTATACATATTGGTAGAGCCCTTATGATCTTTGCTTGATTGCCAGCGTTGTGATGGCAGTCACAATAGTAGGGGTTGGGTAGTCTATAAGCACATCCTATACAGGTCCATAGTCGTAGGATTATTGAAATGGGGCATCGATACTCCATAGTAGACTAGTGTATACACTTCTCATCCCAGCAGGGGAGATGGTCTGTCCCACAGCCATCAATACATCGTACTAGAGATAGTATGCAGGTGCTCATTAGGTTGTGAGTACACTGGACAGGACTCGTCGGAAACTGTTGGTGGGTATTATACCTATCGCTGGGTAACAGTTCCCAGGTGACATGAGTGCAGCTTAGTCCGTCGACTTGACACTGCTACTTCGCCTCGAGTGTGTTCCCACTGTATTATGATTACTACCCTACCACGGCTCAAAGGAGTCGTGCAAATAGGTAGTAGTTGGGTGCAGTCCCGAAGCACTTAGAGGCAGTGGCGGTTAGATAGGATTCGTCTCTCCCGGTATTGGGGGTTGATATCGTGCTATGTTTGGAAGGCCATTACACAAAGTCCTTGGCCAAGGAAAGCAAGATTTACTGGTAGGTATTCCAGTAGTTTCTCAGGATGTATTAGGCTATTCTATGACACGACTTATTGTGCTATTAGGGGTCTGACGATTACCGCCCCTAGGCCCGATATGCGATACTCTTAGACGAACAGACCAGACTGTACAGAGATTGTCACATTCAGGCTTACTAGGAGTTCGGATGAGTTAGCTTATCGGCCTTCTTATCGACATCTACCTGGGGACCGTTACGTGCAGCTAGTACCGCTTGCGGCCTGTGGTTAAACCCATTGCCAGCGTAGTGTCGAGTCTTTAGAGTCCCACATAGAAAGTTTCCCTGCACCGGGCAAAAGGTGTAAAGGCCGTATGGTTTTACGGCAGGGCTTCGATCACGTACGTGCACTTGTGCGCGTATGATGTCCGGGCGGATAATACTAGTGGGCTTTGGTTTAAGACGGATCCTAGTACTATATTGATGGATCAGTTTCGTCTCTTTGTATTCGTGTTTCTCGGAACACGGATGCGGGTATGTATATACGGATGAGAAGGTCATAAAAGGAGATACCTCATTAGGGTTTTGACCATTGACTTGATTAAAACAATTATGAGGTGAAAGTATTTGTTATATTTATAAATGATAATTGAGGCATGGCTACTTGTTTTGACTACTTGACTTGGTTTGACAATTTTACTTAGTTTGACCACTTGACTTGGTTTGACTCTTTGACTATATATTTCTTATGAGATATTTTGTAGCACTAGATATTTTGGGTGAGATATTTTCTTGCCATGCTTGTAGTCAAGTCAAGGGAGCCATCTCATTTTATCATGATCATTATCAAAAACCATTTCTCTTTCCCCATGTTAGCTCTCTTCTTCTTCCTCACATCAAAAACCCTTAAGGTCTTATGAGTTGAGTAAATTAGGGTTTCAAGAGACAAATAAATTTATTTTCATTCTCTACACCACCTAGGACATCAAGTTTAGCAAGCTTGTTGCTCTAGTTAGCTCAGTTTTGAGGTTGGAGCTCGGACTATAGACTCTCGGGTGGATCGTCTTTTACTCGAGGAGGCCGTCGAGATTGCTACGATCCGGATCGATCCTTGGAGCCTATGATGATGAGGAGGACAGCGGAGAAGACTTGAAGGACTTGTATCATGAGGTATAATATTCTTTCCGAGTAGTTAAATCTCATGTTGTTTGTTAGCTAGGGTTTATAGACGATCCTTGGTTCTAGTCAGTGTTGCGAAGCCCATAAAAATCATTTTTTGCAAATTCCCCCCTCCCCACGAACACGTAGGGTGCGCGACATCAGCTTACACCACCGCCCCCTGCCATCGCCTCCTTCACCGAAGAGCTTCCACTGCTGCTGGCCAACCAACACCGCAGACCTCGCCTTCATCACCACCATCTTCATCTCCTCCTCCCTCAACCACACCAACTCAGCTACTCCCCTTTTCCACCTCCAAACACCTATCGCCACAGCCATCCACCACCACTAAATCCACTGTCGACCTCCCTCCTATCACCGCCACGCCTGCAATACTTCACTAACACCCCTGACTCCTCATTGCCAATACCTCCACGACACAACACACGAGCTTTAACACGCCAAACCGCTGCTGCTGCCGTCGTTCATCGCCTCTGTCGGAGTCATCGCCAGCTCAAGCCATCAGCCCAGAACCCCGTAGCTAACTGAGCCCAAGATTATGCCCGTATCGTGTCGCCGTCTTTGTCGTGCCACTTTCGCCAAAGGCAAGAGAAAACTCATCTCTTGTTGCTCATGGTATTATAATATCTAGGTTAAATAATAATTTTAGATTATTTATATATATAAATGTATGTGTGTGTATCGACATAGTGTTAGGTTATAATCGAATACTTAGAATTTGAGCCATCATGTTGGTTGTAGTGAATCGAACCCAGCTCGGCCGGTTAGCCCATATTAATGTCATTTAGAATTTTTAAGAATTAACCATCGCTTGTTGGTTAAGGAAATCTTGTGTTTTCGACCGATTCCCAAACGCTACCCTAAGTGTTTGATGCGAACTATAAATGAAAACATATCTTAATATGACGGAACTTGCAATAGTTAGATCCCTTTACTGTTTATGAATATCTTGTAGAAATTTGGATGCAAAATATCGTGTTTATAATCATGTAAAGTCGCCCCCTAAAGGCGACGCTAAAATTGGAATGCACCGCACATGTCACGTTGAAAAACATATATTAAATTCAATACATATTGGAATGTGGTGTTCTATGGCTCCTATTTAAGCCGACTTGATAAACTAGAAATCTACAAAGTTTACCCTTCAATACTGATAGGCCGCTGTAACGAGAATTGACTGGGAATGCGGCTCTGGACTGCAGTCCGGGGCAGCATTCCATAAGGATACCTGAATTTAAGCGCCTGCACATCTCTACATAAAACTGAAAATGCATGGAGTCCCATATAGTCGTGTAGATAATTTAGTTATATAACATATGGATCTTGTCTCGTTCAGTTTCACAGTCGTTTGATATTTTGTTTGTATTTTAGAATGTCGATGTGTACTGCAGTTTCTGCAGTGACATTTCTTTCACCTTCACACTAAACAGGACATATCTTCTAGTAAAGAAAGGATATTATGGATCCTCTTGATGCGTTGGAAACCTAACAGATAGAAATAGGTTTTATTCAACTGGAGAAACACCTGAATCTAAACACAATCCCTAGTAAACCGCACGCGAAATTAGACTTCCAGTTCTGAAACTAGAATTCCAGCAATTGATCGCTGATTTAAAATGATGATAAATTCTTAACCTGAAATCCTATTGACATCAAACTAATTTTACTGCTTAGATAATCAAGTTTATTTCGTACGCCTTTTATATTGTTTTGGTCGATTCTATACGTGTGATTTATGGTAAATTTTTCAAGTCATATGGCGTTGGGTGTCATGATTTAGTGAAAATCTGTTCAGTGCATTTCTACCTATTTTGTGCTTGCTTTATACCTTTTGCATAGTGATCGTTTACATTGAAACCTAGCGACTGTTTTGCATTGTCGATATATAAGTATTAGTGATTGGCTTGTGGCAAGTATGAAAGTGATATTGATAAGTGGAAACGTGATTGAAAGTAAAAGCGACACGTATTTGTTCACAACTTATCTAATACTTGAATACATACTATAAACTGGGGAATGGGGAAATCAAGGTGGAATTGAACTCGTATTTAGCGAAGTACAGTGACTTAGAGGATGATCATATATATATATATATATATATATATATATATATATATATTAGGTCGTGGGCCTGGAGGCACGGCTGCAGGGTTATGTCAGTGGATCGTAGTCTCGGGCATGCATGAGACTCTTGTTAAACACGAGCATATTTTCCATCAATTGATTTCATTGACTGATAAATAGTGACGTACACATTGCCTAGTTTGCTGACATGATACTTATATCACACTGTTCATATTCATATGATATTCATTATTTTTCATGTTTCTGTATCCTGTCGCACCTTTCATGTTTAATAATATTGTACGCACATCATATATTTATTGCTATATGTGTCGTCCTGACGACCTGAGTATGCATGCTCAGAGGATGAGGTGGACCCAGTCAAGGAGCAAGACCTGCCATTCGAGATCGCAGAGGTCTAAACCGTAACATTAGCGCCACCCTTTTTGCTATAAGCACATTGTATTTCGTTGGTTAGTTATTTCCTTATGCAAAATAAATGTATCTCGAACTCTTTTATTGTAATATAATAAAGTTGTGAACTGTGATTTTCTTTACTCTAGTACTGTTTACTGACTACCATGTAATGCTAGAAGCCGAAGTGTGACTACGGTGGGATTATTCCCTGACCGTAGGAGCATGGCTGGCCTAGTCACCCCTCTTATTCCGTATTTTGGGAAGTGGGGCGTGACATGGTTTTGTTGGTATCAGAGTCAGGTTTGAAGAAATCATGGTTCCGTCGAGGGATCCCTAGATTGAGTTTTACCCTTGATGTGTGCTTTATTACATTTCTTTTCACTTCCTAATCCTCGTTGAATCATTGTGAAATCCTTGATTGAATCTGATTTCTTTCTTGATCATCTTTCAGAAATATGGACTTCTTGGGCAACTCCTCAGGTGTCGGTTTCCACGATCGTACCGAGAAGATCTTCAGCACATTGACGACCCTAACCTAGGCTCAAGAGAGGAAGACCGATCTCCTGACCGAAGGATTGAAGGCGGTACAGGAGACTGCAATTACCGCTCTGGAGAGATCTACGGCTGTTTCCGCCGTCCCCGAAGGCGCCCTCGTACCGACTACACAGGCTAGAGTTGGTACCGTTTCGAACTTTAGGAGGCTTCATCCAGCGGTTTTCACGGGATCAACAAATCCACTTGAGGCCGAGCAATGGCTCATCAACGTGGAGAACCTTTTAACGGCCGCTCGAGTTCCTGATGATGACAGAGTGAACGTGGTGAAGATTCAGCTAGAGGACGAGGCCCATATGTAGTGGTCCGTAGAAAAAAGCCGGCTAGAGAAACCGATCAGATGGGACACGTTCTCTGCGTGCTTCCTAGATCACTATTTCTCGGCCACTGCCAAGGCCGAGATGGAGGAGAAATTCATCATGTTAAAGTAGAATGGACGCTGAGTGGATTTCTATGCCGCAGAGTTTAACCGGATGAGTCGCTTCGCACCGTAGCTGGTAGCCACCGAAGCCACCAGGGCAAGACGGTTTCAGCAAGGGCTCGATATTGAACTACAGCAGCTTATCGCGTCTCTCGATCTACCGACCTTCGATCAAGTGTTGAACGCTGCCCGAGTACAGGAAAGATTGATGGAGAAGGCCAAGGGCCAACGATCGGTGGACAGGAAACCCCACGTAGTTCCAGCACGAACTACCTGTTCCCCCATGGAGCGATCCCAGTTCACAGGCCGGGTGTTACGCAGATGAAGCGTACTTTCTCACTTCAGCAGCCGCAGCGGAGGGCCTTGTTTTGCGATTACTGCCAGAGGACATGGCACATGCAGAGAGATTGTCGCAGAGCCATGGGGCAGTGTTTTCTTTGCGGATCCAGCGAGCACAGGGTCAACAGATGTCCCCAGAGATCTGAGCTACAAGGAGGGTTCGAGCAACATCAACCGTCGTATGACACTTCAGCTCAGAGGGGTCTACCTCTGGTATCCTAACAACAGTTATTCGATCAGAGGCATACTGGTACAGGTCGGAATTAGGGGCGGGCTTTCACCCTGTCCTCCGAGCACGCAGAGACTTCTGGAGAAGTAGTTACAGGTACCCTATTTGTTTATTCTGTACCAGCTAGAATTCTTTTTGATTCGGGTGCTTCGCATTACTTTATTTCTACGCGGTTTGTTGACACACACTCTATACCTCACGAGCCGCTGGCCAAGGGTTGGGAGATACATACGGGTAACGGAATTATTGTGTCCAACCGAGAGTGTAGGTTATGTCCGATGGTAGTATGCGGCAGGGAATTCTACGTGAATTTCCTTTTAATCGGGACAGGAAGCTATGACGCAATTCTCGGGATGGATTGGAGGAGTATCTTCCATGCGATCATCGATTGCCGAGCTAGGAAAGTGACTTTCTGCATTCCCAATCACTCTAAGTTTGTTTTCAAAGGCAGAAGCGAGTCTTTGGAGCCAGCCAAGTTTAGAGCCAAGCCGAAAGTGTTGACGGCTATGGAGATTGATGAGAGTCCAGCCTCAAAGATAGTTCGGGATTTTCTTGATGTGTTCCCTAAAGATTTACCAGGTCTACCACCACCTCGCGTCTTGGGATTCTCAATCGACTTGATTCCGGATACATCACCAGTCTCGAAAGCACCGTACAGAATGGCACCGGTTGAGTTGGCAGAATTAAAGAAGCAAATAGAAGATCTTCTGGATAAGAGATTTATCCTTACAAGTGCTTCCCTGTAGGGTGATCCTATATTACTGGTTAAGAAGAAAGACGGCTCCTTGCGCATGTGCATTGACTACCGGGAGTTGAATAGGGTGACCGTGAAGAACAAGTATCCCATCCCCCGCATTGACGACTTGTTCGATCAGCTTGGTGGTGCTCGAGTATTTTCTAAACTAGATCTTCGGTCAGGGTATTACCAAATTAGGGTTAAGGCAGAGGATGTATGCAAGACGGATTTTCAAACCCGATATGGCTACTATGAGTTTCTTGTGATGCCGTTCGGTGTTACCAATGCACCGGCCATATTTATGAACTTGATGAACAGGGTTTTCTCCAAGTACTTGGATCAGTTTGTTGTCGTATTCATCGACGACATTCTCGTCTATTCGAGAAGTCGAGAGGAGCACGCCGAGCACCTATGAATTGTATTGCAGGTTCTGCGGGAGGAGAAGCTCTATGCTAAGCTAAGCAAGTGCGAGTTTTGGCTCGACAAGGTACAATTTCTGGGGCATGTCGTTTCGAGTGACGACATTTTAGTGGATCTGACGAAAATCGAATCTATCAAAGACTGGCCGACACCGAAATCGGGTGCTGAGATAAGAAGCTTTTTGGGATTGGTTAGGTATTATCTATGGTTTGTCCAAGATTTTGCCGGAGTAGCGGAACCCTTGATGAAGCTCACACGGAAGGAGGTGCCTTTTGTTTGGTCAGAGGAGTGCACCCAAACGTTCGAGTTATTGAAACTGAAGTTGACCACGGCCCCAATCCTGACTGTACCAGACAGCTTGGGTAGCTTGATTGTTCATAGTGATGCGTCGGGAAAAGGTTTAGGTTGTGTATTAATGCAGCACGGTCGAGTGGTAGATTACGCCTCTCGTCAGCTGAAAACTTACGAGAAGAACTACCCCACACATGACCTGGAGTTAGCGGCCGTTGTGTTCGCTTTAAAGATTTAGAAGCATTACTTGCTAGGCGAAATAGTGGAAGTGTACACGGATCACAAAAGTTTGAGATACGTGTTTAATCAGAAGGAGCTAAATATGACACAACACGAATGGTTGGAGTTGATGATAGACTACGATATTGATCTGCAGTATCATCCGGGGAAGGTGAACGCCGTTCCTGATGCTCTCAGTCGCACGCCGTCAGCTGCGTTGCTGACTTGTCAGAAGGGGATTCTCGATGACCTTCAGAGACTCGGGTTGGAGGTAGTTACTCTGGGTGTGCCCGGACAGCTCTGGCAGTTGCAAGTTCAATCATCGCTTATAGATCGCATTAAAGCTGCACAGGCTGGAGACTCTCAGTTGCAGAAATTCAGAGGGTTAGTTGAGGCTGGTTTGAGGACGGATTTGCATATTCACGAAGATGGTTCTCTGAGATTTGGCAGTCGGCTGTATGTTCTAAAGGAAGGTATTCGAGATGAAGTTCTAGCCGAGGCACACAATTCCGCTTACTCGGTGCACCCAGGTGGCACCGAAATGTACAGAGACCTGAGGCAGCACTTCTAGTGGAATAGGATGGAGAGTGAGATTGCTCGCTTTGTCTCCAAGTGTCTGGTATGCCAACAGGTGAAAACCGAGCATCAGAGAATCGCTGGGTTGTTGCAACCGCTTCCAGTGCCAGAGTGGAAATGGGAGCACATCACCATGGATTTGTGACGGCACTACCTCGAAGCCCAAGGGGCAATAATGATGTCTGGGTTATTGTTGATCGTCTTACGAAGACAGCGTATTTCATACCTTTCCGGGTCGGACAATCGACGGAATCGCTTGTAGAGAGATATATGCAGGAGATTGTGAGACTGCACGGAATACCCGTTAGTATCGTGTCTGATCGAGACACCGGGTTCATTTCCCATTTCTTGTAACAACTCTGTTTCATTGTACAGAAAATTTGTGTACAAATGGAGTATTTGCAAACCTGTGTATGCTATAAGTAATTAAATTGCTTTTGAACAGCAAGAAATCACTTGTAGCTCATTGGTAAAGCCTTGCACTATTGTGACGTAGCCTCTGTGTTCGAATCCCCCCAGCCATATATAATTTTTATTGATTTTCTTTTAAACATTTAGAAGCTCAAAAGATTACACGTGCAAAACACGTAAAATGAAAAGTCACAACAAAATCAAATATGTGCACTGAGATATACCAAGCGACATAGACACGTGGCATAGATCCCAACCCCATCCCACCAGATTGGATCGACGAGAACATCCCTGGGGTCGGCGCCGCCGGGCCCCCCGTACCTAATGCCTCATTTTTCTTTTGCCCTAGTCTCTTGGCCTTCCCCCTTAACTCCCATTATGTTTGTTTACTCTGCAATTATCCAGAGAATTAAAACTTACCATTAAACCAAATTTTAATGCATTTTTGATTCTCAATTCATCACCCTAAACCCTAATTTATCCTTTAAATACCCCCTACCCTTTAGGCCTCTTCATTCTGAATATTATCACAAAAACTCTCTAAAATTTACAAGTCCAAAGTTATACAAGAGGAGTTAACCAAGGTCGAAGTTCCGACGAAGTTTCGGGAAGAATCCTGCGACGAAACGACTTCCCGACGATTCCAAAAGCTTCCTCCATCTCCCCTTTTTATTTTCCATCAGTAAGTCTCCTCTCCCCTTCTCAATCTCTAGTTTAAAACTTCCACTTTTCAAAACTCGTCGGAAGCGGAGTTATTCCGACTTTCGATTCTCTTTTCTTTAAAAAGTCAATTGTTTCTTAAACAACAAATTACCATCTATTCTTATATTGTTTAACAAATATAAAACAATATTCACAACAAGTTTCAATTCAAAATAATATGTATTGCAACTTCTATTCCATTATTACGGTAAAACACCATCATGTTTACATACTACTTTGCTTGTTCATTTTACCCATATTACCTTTAGAAAACTCATGAGGTAATGACCTACCTCATCCTAACACACATTCTTGACATAACACGATGACTTTTGGAATATTAGTTTGTGGGAAAATACGAGTTTATATTTAAATACCATAAACATTCAAAAACCGTTTTATTAAAAAGTGTATTATTTAATTCCTTACAAATGCGCATCTACAACCCATTTTGGGGAACCCCGATCGGGATGGTGCGGGTTATCGCACATCCTCGGGTCTAGTAGAGCGAGATGCAGACCTCCGCAAGGAGCATTCGGTCTCGATAGAATTTTTAATACAAATTTTAAAAAAATGCGATTTCTATTTAATAAATAAGTTCTATTTATATATATATATATATATATATAATCAAAATATCTACTTTAAGTATACATTATATAAATTCCATGTTTTCTAAATCAAAGGAATCACAAATTTCATGAAAACACCATTACAAAACAAAATAATTCCAATATTACACTAAAATACCATATACAATGAAATCTAAGTTATATCCACTAGAATATTTCACTTTATAAAAATTACAATTATAAAAACCCTAAAGACGATAATTAAATACTTATGGTGTATTTTGAAAATATATCGAAACTATTTTTCATAAAACCCTCTCAAGTTATATCAATTTACAATAAGGACCCTAGTAAACATAGGTTTAAGTGGGACCAGTTCTCTTGAGTCTCAAAGAGCCGGAGAATATGGGTTCTTGCCTATTTAAGGTAGACAATCTAAAAATTGTGTTATCAATACGGTAATTGTCTTGGAAAAAGACACAAATCCTGTCGTCCATGTGCAGCAGTTACCGATAACATCAAAACTAATTCAGGACTTCAATTTGTTTTAAAGTATCTGACTCAGACAGAGTCTTAGTCTAATATAAAATCAATCTGACATGAATTCAATTCAAGTATAACTACAATACAACATGGATCCATTTATACCGGAATTCAATTTATATCAACATGACTCGACTGAACCGAGCCATGGATATACTCTGATTACATGACTATCCATTTATATCCATTCTGTTTACATGATATCATGGTTTCGGAAAGTCTTCCATCTATAAAACAAAACAATACAATCAATACAAAATACATTACGAGGTTTTAAAGGGGTAGGCTGGTACGGAATGTGTTAGAAGTGGCACGAGACGGTCACTTTAATACACCTAACCTGAATATCCATAGCTGTTGTACCGTGGCTTAACGGTTTCTTGTACTCCATATACCATAGTCTCCGGAATAGTGAGACTCCTCTCGTATACACTGGCATATTCTGTACCAAGCTACAAACAACTGCATTAACATAACAAACTCACCAGTTATATTCTCATATCTGTCTATTCTTACCTATTTTTGGGACTTACCGAGGGATTGTTCGCTGACGCCATTCCTTTTCTTTTTCTTTGGAATATTGTCAGGTGGATCAGACTCTTTGGAGGTTGAGCCCAGTACTGAAGACTTTGAGCAGTTCTCCAATGACCCAGAGCTCTAGATATTTGTATATATTTTCTTTTCAGTTCATGCCATTGTTTAGGCATTGCTTTCCATTCCTGTATTTATATTTTCAGTTGTACTTGTAAAGAGATATTTAATAAATAAAAGTTGCTGCTCATTTACATTCATGTCTTCTTATGTATATTTATATTATATTTCTTAGATACGCTTAGCGTGTTTACTTTTAAGTAAATACGTAGCGGGCCTCGTCGCGTCTTCTTACTCGTACACTGGGAAGCGGGGCGTGATAGGTTTTGTTGGCGGCCCATGCAGGTCAGTTCTGCATGGACATGCAGGTCAATTTTGCATGAAGTCCTAAGCAATATAACACAAGAATCAGCAACTAAAAACATTCTTTACATTTCATATTCCTTGAATCGATTTCATATACTTTGAATCTATCCTAACCTTATTTTTTCTTTCAAGGTTATGGATTCTCCAAACAATACTAGCACCAACTTCAACAACACACCACCATCTCTACCGCTTACACCTACCGTTGCTGCTCCGATCAATGAGCAGACGGTACTGCTTGAGGCAATCTAAAGCCTCCTAGAAGGACAGCTGCAGCATACTGTTATATTACCGAACCGTCTAGAAGCGGAAGCGCCCGGAGTAAAGCAATTCCGGGCATTGCACCTGATTGATCTGTGAAAGAGTGTTTTAGTAGTAACCGCAATCGATAATGATATCGCGTGTAGCTAGCTGAGATGAGTACGGGTCGTCCGCAGGGATGCGTGGAATTTCTAATCTTGCTTTAGACGAGTTGATTAGAATAAAAGAAGAGTGGGGAATAGATTCTAGATCTATATTAAATACGGATATAGAATTTATAAGAAGAGGGCTTGTAGGATTCGTTAGGATTTAGTAGTCATGGATGACTAATAAAAATTACTTATTTTATCTTTTGATATATTTAAAACTAGATTGATAGTGATGAATGAGAATTAGGGTTGGAAGAAACTAGGGTTTCCCCTCTATTGACCCTTGTCGCTTCATTAATCTCTATTCATGTCTAGCCCTCAACAAAACAATTGTTAATCTGATCTCAAATCGCGGTCGAGACAATCAATAAATTGATAGCGCGTCCGATTAGGATGTTAACGATTCTTTTGCTAAAATTTATAAACTTCATAAGACTTAAAAGAAGTTAAAAAATTTCTCATCTATTGTTCTACCCTAATTCTACGAACCCTATCAAGCTGACAATTACTCACGCATGATGGGGATAGAAGAAGAAAGGATAGAGAAGGAAATCATAATACATAAATTAAATACGAACTAATTAAACTAATGATCTATCTTTATTAATCAACTTCACAAGTACAAATCTTATGAGTTTAGATTACAAGAGGAAGAAGAAGTTGCTCTCGATCTCTGCCTCGTAGGAAGTAGATGTTCTGTCGATACTCATGTCGCTCTAT
Source organism: Agapanthus africanus (assembly GCA_030015575.1). NCBI lineage: Eukaryota > Viridiplantae > Streptophyta > Magnoliopsida > Asparagales > Amaryllidaceae > Agapanthus > Agapanthus africanus. The sequence goes on from JASDDO010000024.1 coordinate 30,899,297, forward strand.
CACGTCGAATCGTGGACCTGTCGTGGATCACTTGTTTTTTTACGGTGATTTGCTTCATGTAAAAGGTGATGATTTCTAGCTTTAGCCCTCGGTCCTATTTATAGTCACAGAAGATACAAACCCTAGATATTATATGTGAGGGTTTGTTGAGAAGATCCTACCCACAAAATCCCAAACCCTAATTCTACATATCGGCCGCAGATCCGCCGCTTATTTGGGCTTATGGCCGCGGAAGGGCGGTGGGATAGTGGGATCGGTCGATGAAAGTTCTTATGTAGCCTCATATTAACATATGGAGATTATTATGATATTTGGAATTTTCATATCTTCTCTGAGTCTCTGCCAGTATTGATTTTATGATTTAATTAAACTTCATCAGCAGATTTTTTATTCCCGATATCTCGATATCCCGATCTCCTGACCTGAGCCAAATCTTGCACAATATCTCCATGAATAATGTTAGTAATATTTTTTATAGAGATATAATCTTAATCATTTTATATGATAATAAATCTTTAAACAATTTGATAAAGATTATTTGATATGATATGCATAATAAAAATATTATATAAATATTATATGCATATATTTTCCTTCATAATGTTAATTATAATATATAAACATATGGTAAATAGTATCTTGCAGACAAACCCAAATATGTTCTATATTTATAATATACAACTTTAGATATTTAAGAAAGATAAGGAAAATGTTATATCAAATGTACGATATTTTCGACTGAACAACACCCAAAGCAATTTTTGGGGAAAGAGAGCCCTCTGAAAGCTGAAGAATAGGCTCAGAGCATTGAGGATGATTTGGCAGCAACACAATTGCCAGAGATCGCTTAGGTACGAGTTGCGAAGCTGCAACTCACCGACAATGCCCGAGTTTGGTGGAAGGCGAAAAAAAGCCGTCTTGACCAGCCGATCGAATGGAGGACTTTTCGCGACATGTTCGATGCGAAGTACTTTCAGGAGACTGCCCGATTTGACATGGAGCAGCAATTCATCCACCTACAATAGGGTTCGATGTGGACCAAATCTGTGGATGGGTATGATGCTGAGTTTACCATGCTCAGTAGGTAAGATATGTCTCAATATTCTATTTTCTTATATCACATACTACACAACTAACACAATATCTTAACAGGATCGTGGCACACTTGATACCGACTGTTGAGATTAGGTCCAGATGATTTCAGTAAGGGTTAGATCCGGAGATCCAAGCTGCCTTAGCTACAGGGGATTTCCCAACCCACGAACTGGCCCTGAAAGCTGCCCGTCGATATGAGGCAGTGGTGAAGATGAAGGGCAGATCCTAACCTGCCGGAGTGAAGTGCCCTACCATCCAGATGGCAGGAGGAGCCTCCTCAAGGCCACTTTTTTTGCCAAAAAGACCGAGAGTACCAATAAACTGGCCCAGCCAAGCCTTTTGCACCTACTGCAGGAGGGATGGACACCTGGAGAAGGACTGCCGGCGTGCAAATCTCTTTTGTTTGGTTTGTGATTCACCCACACATGATATTGGGTCTTTTCCTCGAAGACTCAATCCAAATGCTTCACCCGGACCAACAATTACCTATCCGCAGCGACCAGCCATCCAGGCGCCTGCTCCACGACTAGCTCTCCCAGCTCCACCACCTCATGGACCGGCTGCACCTCATCCTCGTTAGTTCTACCAAGCTCAAAGGAACTTACCTCAAGGACAACGGAACGGACAGAGGAATGCTCCTCCAGCAAGGAGGAATGTACCGAGACGACAGACTTTCACAATGACTCTGGAAGAAGCAGAAGCCACTCGCCAAGTCAATACGGGTAACTCTTTCCTTTCAAGCTTTCTATCAATCTTTATATATACCCATATATCTTTATCATATAGCTAAAACCTATCCCACATAACTTAGGTGCGATCTTAGTAGCCTCACTTCTTGCACTAGCACTCTTCGATACTGGAGCATCTCATTGCTTTATGTGGCAACGGTTCGTCCGAACTCATGCGATTCCAGTCAAACCTCTCGTATCCAGCTGGAATGTCAATTCAGGGAACGACGTTCTAAAGGCGATAATGGGATACGACCTGTGTCCAGTGGTCGTCTGCAGCAGAGAATTCTATGCTGACTTCAAGGTGCTGGACATACCGAATTTCGATGTCATTTTAGGTATGGATTGGCTTGGAACTTTTTACGCTATCATTGACTGTCGTCAAAGGAGGGTAGTGTTCTAGATTCTAGAACATCCGGTCTTTTATTTCAAAAGTGGAGACCGTACCTTGGAGCCAAGCACATACAAGGCAAAGCCGAAGAAGGCAGCAATTGCAACACTTCAGGCAGAAGAAGACAAGTCAGAGGTAGTTCGAGAGTTCGATGACGTATTTCCTGAAGACATAGCAGGTTTGCCTCACGATCGAGCTCTTGAATTCAACATTGATTTAGTACCTAGAGCACAACCAGTGATAAAAGCACCGTATCGGTTAAGCCCTGAAGGTTTGAAGGAGGTTCGTACTCAGTTGGACGAATTATTGAAGAAAGGATGGATTCGTCCCAGCACTTCAAGTTGAGGATCGCCAGTTCTACTTGTGAAGAAGAAGGAAGGTTCATACAGAATGTGCATTGATTATACATCTCTGAACGAAGTAACTATAAAGAACAAGTATCCATTACCGTGCATCGACGATCCGTTCGATCAGCTTAGTGGATCTTCAGTTTTCTCCAAGTCAGATCTTCGTTCGGGCTATCATCAGGTGAAGGTCAAAGAGTCTGATATTCCGAAGACGACATTCAGCACTCGCTATGGCCATTATGAGTTTCTTGTGATTCCATTTGGAGTGACCAACGCACCAGCTATATTCATGAACCTATTGAATCAAGTTTTCTGAGAGTACATAGACAGGTTTGTTGTCATCTTCATCGACGATATCCTGGTGTACTCTAAGAGTCGGAAAGAACATGCCGAACACCTACGAATTGTCCTGAAAACTTTATGACAGCATCAACTCTATGCCAAATACAGCAAGTGCGAGTTTTGGCTAGATCAAGTCGGTTTCCTTGGACATATTGTATCAGGCGAATGAATCTCTGTAGATCCAGCTAAAATATCAGTAGTAAGTGAATGGCCGACACTGAATTCAGTGAAGGACGTTCGAAGTTTCTTGGGTTTAGCAGGATATTACAGAAGATTCATTGAAGGATTTTCGAAGATTGCAACACCCATGACCAAGCTCACACGTAAAGATGAAGAATTCGTGTGGTCAGAAGCATGCGAACGAGCTTTCGTAGAACTCAAGTCAAGATTGACGTCAGCATCTATTCTCGTTATACTGGACCAATCTGGAGGTTTTGAAGTGCATTGCGATGCATCCGGTAAGAGATTAGGATGTGTTCTACATCAGCACGGTAAAGTTGTAGCTTATGCATCAAGACAGCTGAAGATTCATGAGCGCAACTATCCGATGCATGATTTGGAGTTGGCGGCTGTAATCTTTGCACTTAAGATTTGGCGCCATTATCTTCTTGGAGAACGAGTGGACATATACACGGATCACAAAAGTCTGAAATATGTGTTTACTCAGAAAGAGTTGAATATGCGGTAGAGAAGATGGTTAGAACTTATGGCAGAGCTCGACATCAACCTACAATATCATCCAGGGAAGGTGAATGTAGTACCTGATGCACTTAGTCGCCAACCATTAGTATTGAATCTCACCGCACAGTAGAAGCTTCAACAAGATTTGCATCAGATAGAGATAGAAGTGGTCATGCCAGGTAACGCTTCAAGTTTGATGAACTTATAAGTTCAATCTACCATTGTCAATTAGATCAAAGCAGCTCAAGTAAGTGATGCTAAGTTACAAAAGATCAGAGAACAAGTAAAAAGTGGACTTCAAATAGACTTCATCATCCATGAAGACGGATCTTTGAGATACAGAAGCAGGTTGTGTGTACCCAAAGGTTCTGTGCGGGAAGAGTTGATGAAAGAAGCTGACAACTCTCCTTATTCAGTACACCCTGTAGGCACAAAGATGTACAATGATCTGTGTCAAAATTACTGGTGGCATAGAATGAAATGTGAAGTAGCCAGAAGCGTCGCTAAATGCTTGGTGTGTCAGCAAGTAAAGGCTGAATATCACAGGACAACTGTTTTACTTCAACTGTTACCTATCCCAGAATGGAAGTGGTAACAAATCACAATGGATTTCGTGACTGCACTTCCTCGCAACACGAAAGGTAACGATGTGGTATGGGTTATTGTCGATCGACTCACAAAGTCGGCTTACTTCATCCTATTTCGAGTTGGCTAATCTACTGAGACACTAGCAAAGAAGTACATGGAGGTAAGAATCTAAGTAAGATTTAAACTCTTCAATATGTACTATCTCTGATACCCATGAACTCATGCAGAAAATCATGAGATTACATAGAGTACCGGTTTGCATTGTCTCCGATCGTGACACCAGATTCCGATCGCAATTTTGGCAGAGTCTCCAAGCTAGCTTGGGAACAAGTCTGAACTTTAGCACAGCTTACCATCCACAAACAGATGGACAGTCTGAGCAAACGATTCAGATACTTGAAGATATGCTAAGAGCTTGTATGATAGACTTCGGAGGATCATGGGAAGATCACCCATATCTTGTGGAGTTTTCATACAACAACAGCTACCAAGCAAGTATAGGAATGGCACCCTTCGCTGCTCTTTATGGGAGGAAGTGTCGATCACCATTAAGTTGGGACGACATCAGAGATAGAGAACTCCTTGGACCTGAGATGATAGTGGAAACGGTGAATGTGGTTCGCACTATCAGGAAAAGAATGCGCATAGCCCAAGATCGATAGAAGCACCGGGCTGATGCAAAGCGCCATCATTTGGAGTTCCAACCGGGAGATCATATCTTTTTGAAGATTTCTCCAAACCGTGGAGTGATTCGCTTTGGAAGACGGGGTAAGCTCAGTCCAAGGTATATTGGACCGTTCGACATACTCGAACGAGTCGAAGAAGTGGCTTATCGCTTGGCACTTCCACTTTCATTAGAAAGAGTGCACAATGTATTCCACATGTCCTAACTCAGAAGGTATGTGAGTGATCCCAGTCATATTCTTGATCACTCCGAGCTCCCTGTACATCCAGACTTATCCTGTGAGCAACAACCTGTTGAAATCCTGGATAAAAAGATGAAGTCACTTCGGAATAGGGAAGTAAACTTGGTTCGAGTGATGTGGAGAAAAGACTCACCAGAAGAATCAACATGGGAACGTGAGGACGATATGTGTGCAAGATACTCTTAATTGTTTGTAGATTAGTCCTTAAAATAAATGTAAATTTCGAGGACGAAATTTTTGTAAGGAGGGTAGAATATAACAACTATGTTTCAGTGTACAGAAAATTTGTGTACAAATGGAGTATTTGCAAACCTGTGTATACTATAAGTATTTAAATTGCTTTTGTACAGCAAGAAAGCACTCGTAGCTCATTGGTAAAGCCTTGCACTGCTGTGATGTAGCCCCTGTATTCGAATCTCCCCAGCCACATATATTTTTTATTGATTTTCTTTTAAACTTTTAGAAGCTCAAAAGTTTACACGTGCAAATGGGGCCGGCGCCGCCAGGCCCCCGGTACCTAATGCCTCATTTTTCTTTTGCCCTAGTCTCTTGGCATTCCCCCTTAACTCCTATTATGTTTATTTACTCTGCAATTATCCAGAGAATTAAAAATCACCATTAAACCAAATTTTAATAGATTTTTAATTCTCAATTCATCACCCTAAACCCTAATTTATCCTATAAATACCCCCTACTCTTTAGGCCTTTTCATTCTGAAAATTATCACAAAAACTCTCTAAAATTTCCAAGTCCAAAGTTATACAAGAGGAGTTAGCCAAGGTCGAATTTTCAGCGACGTTTCGGGAGGAATTCGGAGACGAAAAGACTCTCCGATGATTCCAAAAGCTTCCTCCATCTCCCCTCTTTATTTTCAATCAGTAAGTCCCCTCTCCTGTTCTCAATCTCTAGTCTAAAACTTCCACTTTTCAAAACCCGTCGGAAGCGGTGTTATTCCGACTTCCGATTCTCTTTTCTTTAAAAACTCAAATTTTTCTTAAACAACAAATTACCATCTCTTCTTATATTGTTTAACAAACATAAAACAATATTCACAACAAGTTTCAATTCAAAATAATATGTATTGCAACTTCTGTTCCATTTTTACGGTAAAATACCATCATGTTTACATACGACTTTGCTTATTCATTTTATCTATATTACCTTTAGAAAACTCATGAGGTAATGACCTACCTCATCACAACACACATTCTTGACATAGCACGATAACTTTTGGAACATTAATTTGTGGGAAAATATGAGTTTACATTTAAATACCATAAACATTCAAAAACTGTTTTCTTAAAAAGTGCATTATTTAATTTCTTGCAAATGCGTCTCTACAACCCATTTTGAGAAACCCCGATCGGGATGGTGCGGGTTATCGCACGTCCTCGGGCCTAGTAGAGTGAGATACAGACCTCCGTAAGGAGCATTCGGTCTCGATGGATTTTTTAATGCAATTTTAAGAAAAATGTGATTTCTATTTAATAAATAAGTTCTATTTTTTTTATAAATATATATATATATTATCAAAATATCGATTTTAAGTATACAATATATAAATTCCATGTTTTCTAAATCAAAGGAATCACAAATTTCATGAAAACACCATTACAAAACAATACAATTCCAATATTACACTAAAATACCATATACAATGAAATCTAGGTTATATCCACTAGAATATTTCACTTTATAAAAATTACAATTATGAAAACCCTAAATACGATAATTAAATACTTGAGGTGTATTTTGAAAATATATCAAAACTATTTTTCATAAAACCCCTCAAGTCATATTAATTTACAATAAGGACCCTAGTAAACATAGGTTTAAGCGGGACCAGTTCTCTTGAGCCTCAGGGAGCCGGAGAATATAGGTGTTTGCTTATCTAAGGTAGACAACCTAAAAACAGTGTTATCAATACGGTAATTGTCTTGGAAAAAGACACAAATCCTGCCGTCCATGTGCAGCAGTTACCGATAACATCAAAACTAATTCAGGACTTCATTTTGTTTTAAAGTGTCTGACTCAGACAGAGTCTCAGTCTAATATGAAATCAATATGACTTGAATTCAATTCAAGTATAAGTACAATACAACATGAATCCATTTATACCAGAATTCAATCTATATCAACATGACTCGACCGAACCGAACCATGGATATACTCTGATTACATGACTATCCATTTATATCCATTTTGTTTACATGATATCATGGTTTCGGCAAGTCTTCCATCTATAAAAAAAATAATACAATCAATACAAAAGACATTACGAGGTTTTAAAAGGGTAGACTAGTACGGAATGTGTTAGAAGTGGCACGAGACGGTCACTTTAATACACCTAACCTGAATATCCATTGATGTTGTACCGTGTCATGACGGTTCCTTTTGCTCCATATACCTTAGTCTCCGGAATAGTGGGACTCCTCTCGTATACACTGGCATATTCTGTACCAAGTTACAAACAACCGCGTTAACATAACAAAGTCACCAGTTATATTCTCATATCTGTCTATTCATCTATCTATTCATATCTATTTTTGGGACTTACCGAGCGATTGTTCGCTGACGACATTCCTTCTCTTTTTATTTGGAATGTTGTCAGGTGGATCAGACTCTTTGGAGGTTGAGCCCAGTATTGAAGACTTGGAGCAGTTCTCCATTGACCCAGAGCTCTAGATATTTGTATATTTTTTCTTTTCAGTTCATGCCATTGTTTAGGTATTGCTTTCCATTCCTGTATTTATATTTTCAGTTGTACTTGTAAAGAGATGTTTAATAAATAAAAATTGATGTTCATTTACATTCATGTCTTCTTGTGTATATTTACATTATATTTCTTAGATACGCTTAGCGTGTTTACTTTTGAGTAAATACGTAGCGGGCCTCGTCGCGTCTTCTATCCGTACACTGGGAAGCGGGGCGTGACATTTCTGGAAGAGCCTGCAGGAGAGTTTGGGCACGCGTCTTAAGTTCAGCACGGCCTATCATCCACAGACGAATGGGCAATCCAAGCGTACTATCCCGATGCTCGAGGATATGCTAAGGGCATGCATGCTTGATTTTCAGGGTCCTTGGGAGGATCACCTCTATCTGGTAGAGTTTTTGTATAACAACAGCTACCAAGCTAGCATCCATATGGCACCGTTCGAGGCTCTGTATGGACGAAAGTGTTGGAATGGTATGGGTGAACAAAAGTTGTTGGGCCCTGAGCTCATAGTGTAGACAATGATCAAGGTTCAGACGATCAGACAACGAATCAAGGCGGCTCAGGACCGACAGAAGAGTTGGGAAGATGCCGATAGAAGGTCGTTGGAGTTTGGTGTTGGTGACCACGTATTTCTGAAGATATTTCCCACTCAGGGAGTGCTCAGGTTTGGTAGTCGTGGGAAACTCAGTCTCCGATTCATCGGGCCTTTTGAGGTGCTAGAGCGAGTAGGAGAGATGGCTTATCGGCTTGCCTTGCCTCCATCGCTAGCTGGTGTGCACAATACTTTCCACGTATCTCAGTTGAGACGCTACGCTCGGGATGATAGCCATTTCCTGGACCACTCAGAGTTAATGTTGGGCACCGATCTGTCTTACGAGGAGCAACCTACCACCATTCTCGATCGTCGGGAAAAGTGCTAAAGAACAAAGTCATTCCCTTGGTTCGAGTTTCTTAGGGTGGTCGTTCTCCAGGAGAGTCTACCTGGGAACGCGAGGAGGAGAGACATCCACGTTTTCCGCACCTGTTTGAGTAATGTTGTTGTTCCGTTGTTTTCTTTCTTTAATTTCGAGAACGAAATTTTTGTAAGGAGTGTATGATGTAAATCCCCAGTTTCCGTATATATATTTTCCGTATTTTCCTAGATTTTTTCCTATTTTTTTTCATTTTTATATATATTTTTTTCATTTTATTTTAATTTCCTAATATAAACCCTAAACTATCCAAACCCAACCCGACCCGCTAACACCTTTCTTCTTCTTCTTCGCTCCTTTTCTTTTCCCACTCCTTTTTCTAACGTTCCCCCTCGACTCGCGCCCACCTCTGCGACGACTGCGTCCACCATGCCAACGTCCTCCCCGAGATCCCCTCCCCCAAATCCTCACTGGCTCCCCCTTGCCGACGTCACCGCAAGACCCGCTTAACCCGTGACCGAGTGCTCCCCCAACTAACCCCGAGATCTCGGCACCAGCCTTCCCTCTCCCCTCAACGTCTTCCGCCCTATCTCTTTCCCTCTCGCTCCCTTCTTCCCCCTCTGCAACCTCATCTTCTCTCTCTCTCTACCCGCCGCTACCCAAAAACCTGCGCACCACCGACCCCTGCCATCGCCTCTTTCACCGACGAGCCTCCACCGCTGCCGGCTAACCAACACCGCCGTCCTCGCCTTCATCACCACCATCTTCATCTTCTCCTCGTTCAACCACACCACCTCAGCCACTCCCCTCTTCCACCTCCAAACACCCATCGCCACAGCCACCCACCATCGACCTCCCTCCTATCACCGCCATGCTTGTGAGCCGTCACCAACACCCCCGACTCCCCACTGCCAACACCCCCACGACACAACACCCGAGCTCTAACACCCTAAACCCTAGCCGCCGCCGTCGTTCATCTCCTCTGTCGAAGTCATCGCTAGCTCGAGCCATCAGCCAAGAACCCCATAGCTAGCTGAGCCTAAGCTTGTTGCCGCTGCCGTGATCATGCCCGTGTTATGCCGCTGTCTTTGTCGTGCCACTTTCGCCAAAGTCAAGAGAAAATCCATCTCTTGTTGCTCATGCTATTATAATATCCGGGTTAAATACTAATGTTAAATTATTTTTATATATAAATGTATATGTGTGTATGTGTGTGTGTGTGTCTATATATATATGTATATATATCGACATAGTGTTAGTTTAAAATAGAATACTTAGAATTTGAGCCATCATGTTGGTTGTAGTGAATCGAACCCAACTCGGCTGGTTATCCCGTATTGATGTCATTTAGAATTTTAAGAATTAACTATCGCCTATTGGTTAAGGAAATCTTGTGTTTTCAACTGATTACCAAACGCTATCTTAGGTGTTTGATGCAAACTATAAACGAAAAAATATCTTAATATGGCGGAACCTGCGATATTTAGATCCCTTTGTTGTTTACGAATATCATGTAAAGTCGCCCCTTAAAGGCGACGCTAAAACTGAAATGCACCGCACATGTCACGTTGAAAAATAAATATTAAATTCAATACAGATTGGAATGTGATGTTCTACAGCTCCTATCAAAGCCAACTTGATAAACTAGAACCCTATAAAGTTTACCCTTCAATGCTGATAGGCCACTTTAACGAGAATTGACTGGGAATATGGCTCTGGACTACAGTCCGGGGCTGCATTCCACGAGGATACCTGAATTTAAGCGCCTGCACATCCCTACATAAAACTGAAAATGCATGTAGTCCCATATAGTCACGTATATAATTTAGTTAGCTAACATATGGATCTTTTCTTGTTCAGTTTCACAGTCGTTTGATATTTTGTTTGTATTTTAGAATGTCGACGTGTACTGCAGTTTCTGCAGTGACATTTCTTTCACCTTCACACTAAACATGACATGTCTTCTAGTACAGAAAGGTTATTATGGATCCGCTTGATGTGTTGGAAACCTAAAAGATAGAACTAGGTTTTATTCAACTGGGAAAACACCTAAATCTAAACACAATCCCTAGTAAACCGTGCGCGAAATTAGACTTCCAGTTCTATAACTAGAATTCTAGCAATTGATTGCTAATTTAAAATGATGATAAATCCTTAACCTGAAATCCTATTGACATGAAACTAATTTTACTGCTTAGATAATCAAGTGTATTTCGTACACCTTTTATATTGTTTTGGTTAATTCTATACGTATGATTTATGGTAAATTTTTCAAGTCATATGGCGTTGGGTGTCATGATTTAGTGAATACCTGTTCAGTACATTTCTACCTATTTTGTGCTTGCTTTATACCTTCTGCATAGTGACCGTTTACATTGAGACCTAGTGACTGTTTTGCATTGTCTATATACAAGTGTTAGTGATTGGGTTGTGGCAGGCACGAAAGTGATATTGATAAGTGGAAACGTGATTAAACGTGAAAGCGACACGTATTTGTTCACAACCTATCTAATACTTGAATACATACTATAACCTGGGGAATAGGGAAATCAAGATGGAATTGAACTCGTATTTAGCGAGGTACAGTAACTTAGAGGATGATCATTCGATATTAGTGATACACACACACATATTAGGTCGTGGGCCCAGCGGCACGGCTGCAAGGTTATGTCCTGGGCAACAGTGGACCGTAGTCTCGGGAATGCACGAGACCCTTGTTAAACACGAGCATCTTTTCCACCAATTGATTTCATTGACTTAGTGACTGATAAATAGTGACAACACATTGCCTAGTTTGCTGACATGATACTTATATCGCACTGTTCAAATGATATTCATTATTTTTCTTGTTTCTGTATCCCATCGCACCTTTCATGTTTAATAATATTGTACGCACATCATATATTTATTGCTATATGTATCACCCTGACGACCTAAGTATGCATGCTCAGAGGACTAGGTGGACCCAGTCAAGGAGCAAGACCTGCCATTTGAGATCGCGGAGGTCTAGACCGCAACATCAGCGCTGCCCTTTTTGCTATAAGCATGTTTGTCACGCCCCGTTTTCCAGTGTACGTGCAGAGGACGCGACAGGTCACGCGACGCATTTACTCAGAAGTAAACATGCTAAGCTTATCTAAGCAATATAAGTAAAGTACACAAGAGACAGGAATGTAAATGAACAGTAACTTTATTTATTAAACATTCTTTTACAATACAACTGAAATGTAAATACATGGAATGAAAGAAATGCCTAAACAATGGCATAACAGAAATGAAAATATATACAAGTAAACTAGAGCTCTGGGTCGAAGGCTATCTGATCCAAGTCCTCGCTGGTGGGCTTTGTCTCCAGAAGGTCCGATCCACCCGACAACATTCCAAAGAAAGAAGGAAATGAATGTCATCAACGAACAATCGCTCGGTAAGTCCCAAAAGTGAATAAAGAAAGAGTAGTCAGAAAGAGAATATATCTTATAATGTTTGATTTATTGTTAACGCTGTTGTTTGTAGCTTGGTACAGAAAAATGCCAGTGTATACGAGAGGAGTCCCACTATTCCGGAGACTAAGCTATACGGAGCACAAGGAACCGTTCAGCCACGGTACAACGGCAATAGATATTCAGGTTAGGTGTATTATGGTTACAATCTCGTGCATGGATTTAAATATGAGGGCATTACCATCGGTTTAGACCAGCGGTACCGGGTATTTTGATGGTTTCGCCAGGCTTTTACCGATGGGGGGTGCTGGGGTTGGGTGCCACGTGTTGGTGTCGCCTCGTATACCCTCGTGCATATGTTTAAATATTCTGTAACTTAACATATTACGTATTGTGAATGTGAAAACTCTTGGGCTTCTAAAAGATTAAAAGAAATTAAAATAAAAAGATAATGTGGCTGTGGATTCGATCACAGGGGCTACGTCACAGCCGTGCAAGGCTTTACCAATATGCTACAAATACTTTCTTGCTGTTCTAAATTAAAACAAATACTTATAGTATACACAGGATTGCAAATACCCCAATTGTACATTAGCTTTTAAACAATTTTCTGTACATTGAAATTGGAGTTGTTACAGTCTACCCTCCTTACAAAAATTTCGTCCTTGGAATTTACAATTTATTTTAAGGACCAGCTTACAAATAAATGAGGGTATCTTGCACGAATCTCATCTTCCCTTTGCCATGTCGACTCTTCTAGTGTATCTTTACTCCACATCACTCGAACCAAGTTGACTTCCTTGTTCCGAAGTGACTTTACTTTTCTGTTCAGGATCTCAACGGGTTGTTGCTCACAAGATAAATCTGGTTGTACGGTGAGCTCGGAATGATCAAGAATATGGCTAGGGCCACTCACATACCTTCTGAGTTGGGATATGTGGAATATGTTGTGCACTCCTTCCAATGAAGATGGAAGTGCCAAGCGATAAGCCACTTCACCGACTCGTTCGAGTATGTCGAACGGTCCAATGTACATTGGACGTAGCTTACTCCATCTTCCAAAACGGATCACTCCACGGTTCGGAGATATCTTCAGAAATACATGTTCTCCCGGATGAAAATCCAAGTGACGGCGCTTTGCATCAGCCCAGTGTTTCTGTCGATCTTGGGCTATGCGCATTCTTTTCCTGATAGTATGAACTACGTCAACAGTTGTTACTGTCATCTCAGGTCCAAGGAGTTCTCTGTCTTCGATGTCATCCCAACTTAATGGCGATCGACATTTTCTTCCATATAGCGCTACAAAAGGTAGCATTCCTATACTTGCTTGGTAGCTGTTGTTGTATGAAAACTCCAAAAGATGTAGGTGATCTTCCCATGATCCTCCGAAGTCTAGCATATACGCTCTAAGCATATCTTCTAAGATCTGAATAGTTCGCTCAGACTGACCATCTGTTCGTGGATGATAAGCCGTGCTGAAGTTCAGACTTGTTCCCAAGCTAGCTTGCAGACTTTGCCAAAATTGCGATCGGAATCTAGTGTCACGATCGGAGACAATGCAAACCGGTACTCCATGAAGTCTCACGATTTTCTGCATGAGTTCATGGGTATCAGAGATAGTATATTATGAAGAGTTTAAATCTTTACTTAGATTCTTATCTCCATGTACTTCTTTGCTAATGTCTCAGTAGATTGGCCAACTCGAAATAGAATAAAGTGAGCCGAATTTAAGTCGATCCATAATAACCCATACCTCATTGTTACCTTTCATGATGCGAGGTAGTGCAGTCACGAAATCCATTGTGATGTGCTGCCACTTCCATTCTGGGATAGGTAACGATTGAAGTAATTTGACAGTCCTGTGATGTTCATCCTTTACTTGCTGACACACCAAACATTTAGTGACGCTTCTGGCTACTTCACGCTTCATTCCATGCCACCAGTAATTTTGACGCAGATCCTTGTACATCTTTGTACCTCCAGGGTGCACTGAATAAGGAGAGCTATGGGCTTCTTTCATTAATTCTTCTTATACAGAACCTTTAGGTACACACAATCTGCTACCGTGTATCAAAGATCCTTCTTCATGGACGATGAAGTCTGTTCAAAGTCCACTTTCCACTTGTTCTATGATCTTTTGCAACTTAGCATCACTTGCTTGAGCTGCTTTGATCTGATTGACAATGGTAGATTGAACTTGTACGTTCATCAAACTTGAAGCGTTACCTGGCATGACCACTTCAATTTCCATCTGATGCAAGTCTTGTTGAAGTTTCCACTGTGCGGTGAGATTCATTGCTAATGGTTGGCGACTAAGGGCATCAGGTACTACATTCACCTTCCCTGGGTGATATTGCAGGTTGATGTCGAAGTCCGCCATGAGTTCTAACCATCTTCTCTGCCGCATATTAAACTCTTTTTGAGTAAACACATATTTCAGACTCTTGTGATCTGTGTATATGTTCACTCGTTCACCAAGAAGATAATGGCGTCAAATCTTAAGAGCAAATATTACGGCTGCCAACTCCAAATCATGAGTCGGGTAATTGTGCTCATGAATCTTCAGCTGTCTTGAAGCATAAGCCATAAAATTACCGTGCTGATATAGAACACATCCTAATCCCTTACCGGATGCATCACAATGTACTTCAAAACCTTCAGATTGGTCCGGTATAACTAGAATAGGTGCTGATGTCAATCTTGACTTGAGTTCTATGAAAACTTGTTCGCATGCTTCTGACCATACGAATTCTTCATCTTTACGGGTGAGCTTGGTCAGGGGTGTTGCAATCTTCAAAAATCTCTCAATGAACCTTCTGTAATATCCTGCTAGACCCAAGAAACTTCGAATGTCCTTCACTGACTTTGGTGTCGGCCATTCGCTTAATGCTGATACTTTAACTGGATCTACAGAGATCCCTTCGCCTGATACAATGTGTCCGAGGAAACTGACTTGATCTAGACAAAACTCACACTTGCTGTATTTGGCATAGAGTTGATGCTGCCGCAAAGTTTCCAGGACAATTCGTAGGTATTCGGCGTGTTCTTTCAGACTCTTAGAATATACCAGGATGTCGTCGATGAAGATGACAACAAAACTGTCTAGGTACTCTCGGAAAACTTGATTTATTAGGTTCATGAATATAGCTGGTGCGTTGGTCACTCCAAATGGCATCACAAGAAATCGTAATGACCATAGCAAGTTCTGAATGCCGTTTTATGGATATCAGATTCCTTGACCTTCACCTGATGATAACCCAAATGAAGATCTAACTTGGAGAAGACGCAAGATCCACTTAGCTGATCGAATAAATTATCGATGCGCGGTAGTGGATACTTGTTCTTTATCGTTACTTCGTTCAAGGCTCTATAATCAATGCACATTCTGTATGAACCTTCCTTCTTCTTCACGAGTAAAACTGGAAATCCCCAACTTGAAGTGCTGGGAAGAATCCATCTTTTCTTCAATAATTCGTCCAACTGAGTTCGGATCTCCTTTAAACCTTCTGGACTTAGGCGGTAAGGTGCTTTAATCACCGGTTGTGCTCCAGGTACTAAATCAATGCTGAATTCAAGAGCTCGATCGGGAGACAAACCTGATATATCTTCAGGAAATACATCGTTGAACTCTTGAACTACCTATGACTTGTCTTCTTATGTCTGATGCATAGCAATCACTGCCTTCTTTGGTTTCTCCTTGTAAGTGCCTGGCTCCAGGGTCCGGTCTCCACTTTTGAAATAAAAGACCGGATGGTTTGTAATCTCGAACACTACCCTCCTTTGACAACAGTCGATGGTAGTGTAGAAGATTCCTAGCCAATTCATACCCAGAACCACATTAAATTTCGGTATGTCCAGCACCTTGAAGTCAGCATAGAATTCTCTGTTGCAGACGACCACTGGACACAGGTTGTATCCCATTGTTGCCTTTAGAACTCCATTCCCTGAACTGATATTCCAGCTGGATACAAGCGGTGTGACTGGAATCGCATGAGTTCGGACGAACCGTTGCGACATAAAGCAATGGGATGCTCCAGTATCGAAAAGTGCGAGTGCATGAAGTGAGGCTACTAAGATTGTATCTAAAGTATGTGGGACATGTTTTAGGTATAAGGAAAATGTATGGAAATGTATATATAGATGGGAAAGTAAAGCTTGAAAGGAAAACGTTACCAGTGATGACTTGGCCGGTGGCTTCAGCTTCTTCCACAGTCATTGTGAAAGCTTGTCGTCTCGGTACGTTCCTCCTCGCTGGAGGAGCATTCCTCTATTCGTTCCTCTGTCCTTGAGGCGGGTTCCTTTGAGCTTGATGGAACTGACGGGGAGGAGGTGCAGTCAGTCCACTAGGTGGTGGAGCAGGGAGAGCGAGTCATGGAGCAGGTGCCTGGATGGCTGGGCGCTGCTGATAAGCAATTGCTGGCCTGGGTGCATCATTTGGGTTATGTCTCCGAGGATAAGACCCAATATCATGAGTAGCTGAGCCGCAGACTAAGCAAAGGCGATTTGCATGCCGACAATCCTTGCAGTAGGTACAAAAGGCTGGGTTGGTCCGGTTGTTCGGTACTCCCGGTCTCCTGGGCACAAATGGTGGCCTTAAAGAGGCTTCTCCTGCCATCTGAGTGGCAGGGCGCTTCATCCCGTAAGATTGAGGTCTGCCCCTCATCTTTACCACTGCCTCATATCGACGGGCAGCTTTCAGGGCCAATTCGTGGGTCGGGAAATCCCCTGTAGCTAATGCAGCTTGGATCTCCGGATCTAACCCTTATTGAAATCGTCGGGCTCTGATCTCATCCGTCGGTATCAAGTGTGCCACGAATCTGTTAAGGTATTGTGTTGCTGTGTAGTATGTGATATTTGAAAATCAAAATATTGAGACATATGTTACCGACTGAGCATGGTAAACTCAGCATCATACTCATCCACGGATTTGGTCCATATCGAGCCCTGTTGTAAGTGGATGAACTGTTGTTCCATGTCGAATCTGGCAGTCTGAGGGAAGTACTTCGCGTCGAACATATCGCGAAATGTCTTCCATTCGATCGGTTGGATGAGACGGCTTTCTTCCGCCTTCCACCAGACTCGGGCATTGTCAGTGAGCTGTAGCTTCGCAACTCGAACCTAAGCGACCTCTGGCACTTGTGCCGCTGCCAGATCATCTTCAATACTTTGAGCCCACTCCTCCACTTCTAGAGGGCTCTCTTTTCCTGAGAATTTCTTAGGGTGCAAAGCCCGAAATTGTTTTACCCCAGGGGATTCCGCTTCTGGTTGGTTAGCAGTCTGCTGCTGCTGTCCTTGTCACGCCCCGCTTCCTAAAATACGCTAAAGTGGGCACGTGACATAGCCAACCATGCTACCTGTGGATAGGAAAAAATCCTTCCACGGTCACATTACGGCTGTGGAGATATCAAGAACAGAAAAGTAAACTAACTATCTAGTACATGTCCATAATCCAGAGTAAAAGAGTCAAGAGATAACAATATGCGGAAGCAAAAGATACAATACAAAATAACTGGAATGTATGTCCCATAATGCGGGCTCACATCAGGAATAAAATGCAGGAAAGAAAAACTAACTAATACTGACACCTCACAGCACAGCCTGCTGGATGAAGTACTCCTGCTCGGACTGCAACAGCGGTACGGAATCTTGGCCATGCAAAACCCAGACGTCAGCGCGTCATGTCATCCAGTAATACAATATGAACAGTGTAGCAGGCAATGCAATATAAACATGAATAAAACAAGAGTAACAATAATATAAGTCAGAGCAGTGCAGGGTAATGTGCAGTAGGTAAACTAACTGTTCTATCAGGTTTTCTGTTCTAAAGTCTTTGAAACCAATTGATAAATCATCGATGTAACTCAATAGTATCCCGTGCATGCCCGGGACCACGGTCTAAGACTCTCGGGCTGAAACCGAGACGTGCCGCTAGGCACTAACAGGGAAAGAATAAAGACCAACGATGTCAGCAGCATCGTCATGAGGCGGGCCTGGCCTCTAAAACTGATCAATGCAAGTAGTGAACTGTTGAGTTACAAGTCAGGTTTCACCTTTGATTTCCCCATACCCCCAAGTTATATGTGTAAGTCAAGTCAGGTATCCCGAAATCAAGAAACTAATGCCAACACAGGATCAGGTAAACAGGTTTGTTTAGGAGTATAAAATTATTATTAGGTTGAATATATATATATATATATATATATATATATATATATACGGCAGTTATAAGAAATATAATAGAAATTGGAATTTTGGCGCAAAGTAAAACATTTCCAAATCGCGCTCGGGTCGGGTCCAAAAATTTGAAATTGAAATAATAGAATTTTAAGCGGGATCCAAAAGTGAAAATGAAGTATTTTATGATCAAAAAGCATACCCCCAAAACGGGCACACGTACGTGCACGTAGCCGTCCAAACTCGCCCGTTTCACTGAACGGGACGAGAACACGATGTACGGATGCTACAACAGGGTTAGGGGTGTCAAGTAGGCCAAGATGAATATTTTTAATTTCATTTTAGATGCCATAAATTGTTATATGCAGAATTGAATTGACGGGGTAACATTACAATAAGTAACAATGAAATAAAGGTCACACTCCATTCATAAAGTAACAGAAATTAGTAGCATTGGGCTCGGGTATTACATTATATCCAACTACAAAAAGAATTTCGTCCTCGAAATTCCAAGAACACAAAGATGGATAACTACAAGAAAAGGTGAGGAAACTTCTGCCAGATTTCATCTTCTCGTTCCCAAGTGGACTCTCCATGCGAGCGATTACCCCAAGAAACAAGCGCAAGAGGGATCACCTTGTTCTTAAGAACCTTTTCCCTTCGATCCTTGATTTCAATCGGTCGCTCCTCAAAAGTCAAGTCTTCCCGTACTGTTAACTCCGAATGATCCAATACGTGCGTTTCATCTCGCACATACCTACGGAGTTGAGATACGTGAAACACATCGTGCACACTCGTCAAGGACTGCAGTAACGCCAAACGATACGCTACCTCACCAACACGCTCCAAGATCTCAAACCAACGAATCGAGGACCTAGCTTTCCTCGACTTCCAAAACGAATCACCCCTCTAGTCGGTGATATCTTCAAGAACACCAAATCACCAACGGCGAACTCTAGAGGTCTTCTTGACGTGTCTGCCCAACTCTTCTGTCGGTCTTGTGCTGCCTTCATATGATTTCTGATAGTGTTAACCTTCTCAACTGTCTGCACAACCAAATCTGGTCCCAATAATCTTCGTTCACCAAAATCATCCCAACAAACAGGTGAACGGCATTTACGACCATACAAAGCTTCAAATGGAGCCATCTGGATAGTTGCCTGAAAACTGTTGTTGTAAGAAAACTCCACCAAATGTAGATGATCCTCCCAAGAACCCTTGAAGTCCAACATGCATGCTTTCAACATATCCTCAAGAGTTTGGATCGTTCTCTCCGACTGACCATCAGTTTGAAGGTGATTAGCTGTGCTAAACTTCAATCGAGTCCCCCAATCTTTCCTGTAAACTCCTCCAGAAGTGTGATAAGAACCGAGTGTCCCGATCGGACACGATGCTCACCGGTACTCCATGCAATCTTACAATCTCCTGCATGTACCGCTCTGCCAAGGTCTCTGTTAATTGACCAACCCGAAAAGGAATAAAGTGAGCTGCCTTGGTCAAACGATCGACAATCACCCATACAACATTGTTGCACTTTGGACTCCGCGGTAAAGCCGTCACGAAATCCATGGTTATATGTTCCCACTTCCACTGAGGGATCGAAAGTGGTTGCAATAAACCAGCAACCCTTTGATGTTCAGCCTTAACTTGCTGACACACCAAGCACTTTGCCACAAAGCGAGCAATCTCCCGTTTCATGCCTTCCCACCAGAAATGCTGTCGAACATCTCGGTACAACTTTATGCCTCCTGGACGTACAGAATAAGCTGAACTGTGTGCGTCCTTCATAACCTCTTCACGAATATCCCCCTTTGGCACACACAAACGGCTACCATACCTCCACGAACCATCTTCGTGAATCAATAAATCTGTTCGTAGTCCGGTTTCAACCTGTCCTCGAAACTTTTTCAGTCTAGGGTCCTGCGATTGTGCTGCTTTAATATTCTCGATCAACGATGACTGTACTTGTAGCTGCATCAACTGTCCTGAAGAATGCGGTAGCACAACCTCCAAGTCAAATCTTCGAAAATCTGCAACGATCTCCTTCTGCGTAGTTAACACCCGAATTGCTGGTAACCAACTAAGCGCATCCGGCATGTCATTAACCTTCCCCGGATGGTACTTAAGATCAAGATCGTAGTCAGTCATCAGTTCCAACTATCTACGCTGCCTCATGTTAAGCTCCTTCTGTGTGAATACTTACTTCAAGCTCTTATGATCAGTAAAAACTTCGACCCTTTCACCCAAAAGGCAGTGTCTCCAAATCTTCAAAGCGGAAATCACAGCCGCAAGTTCCAAGTCATGAGTTGGGTAATTCTTCTCATGGGTTTTCAACTGTCTCGATGCGTATGCTACAACCTTCCCATGCTGCATCAAAACACATCCCAATCCTTTCCCAGATGCGTCGCTGTGAATCACCAATCCTCCGGAATTGTCTGGCACGGTCAGAATAGGGGCGGTTATCAATTCCTGCATCAACGTCTCGAAAGCTAACGCACACTTGTCCGTCCATATAAAAGGTACCTCCTTGCGCGTAAGCTTGGTCAACGGCTCTGCCAGACGAGCAAAGTTCTCCACAAATCTTCTGTAATACCCGGCGAGTCCATGAAAACTTCTTATCTCCGCAACATTCTTTGGAATTGGCCAATCACGAACTGCTGCAATCTTCTCTGGACCGACAGCAATTCCATCGCCAGATACAACATGCCCCACAAACTTTACTTCCTCCAGCCAAAACTCGCACTTACTCATCTTCGCATATAACTTCTCTTGTCTCAACGTCTGCAGTGCGATCTTCAAATGTTCAGTATGCTCTTCAAAACTCTTCGAGTAAACCTGAACATCGTCAATGAAAACCACGATAAACTGGTCCAAGAACGGTGAAAAGATTCGGTTCATCAAGTCCATGAATACTGCCGGCGCATTCGTTACTCCGAAGGGCATCACTAGGTATTCGTAATGTCCATACCGAGTTCGGAACGCCGTCTTGCAAATATCTTCTGTTTTCACTTGAACCTGATGATATCCGGATCGCAAATACAGCTTCGAGAATACCCTCGCGCCACTAAGTTGCTCAAAAAGTTCTCCAATGCGAGGGATAGGGTACTTGTTCTTAATAGTCACCCGGTTTAATTCTCGATAGTCGATGCGCATCCTTCTTGTGCCATCCGTCTTCTTTAATAGAAGAACTGGAGTTCTCCAAGGCGAGTTACTACTTCGAATCCAACCTTTTTCAAGCAATTCAGCAACCTGTTTCTTGACTTCTTCCAACTCTACTGGTGCCATTGGATAATACGCCTTGGATACTGGCGCTGCACCAGGAATAAGATCAATTGCGAACTCCACATCTCGCTTCGGCGGTAAACCCGATATATCTTCAAATACGTCCATAAAATCACGAACAACAGCCGGCTCTTCACTTAAATCAACTTCCATTGCTGCAAGAATGTTGTTTATCGGCCTAGCCCTGAACTCGACTGGCCCGACAGAACTGCTTCCTCCAGTAAAGCTAAACTCGGGATGTCCAGGAATCTGGAAAATTACCTTCCTTGCCCTACAATCATTGTGAGCGTGGAAAGTGCCAAGAAAATCCATTCCCAAGACGACTTCGTAGCTGCCAGTATCAATCACCAAGAAATCTGCAAAAAAGCTCCCGTCCGCACACAACAACTGTACAATCTTTACATTCCCTACTAGCTATAATTCTTCCATTCCCAGTGTGTATGTCCCAGAAACTAGACAGGGTCGTGTAGTCAATCGAGTGTGTAGTTATAAACTTGGATGACATAAAACAATGAGATGCACCAGAATCAAATAACGCTAATGCGGGAAAACCACGAACGAGTAGAGTACCTGAAACAACTTCTTCTGACGCCTTAGCTTCTTCCGCTGTCAAGGTAAAAGCTCGAGCCTGATTAGGTCCTTGAGTCAGCTGTTTCTGCCCCTGGAATGGTCTCTGCGGAGGCTTCTGAAAATCATCTCTCGTATGAAGCTTCGACGGACAAGCACTAACGGCGTGATCAGCCGCTCCATAAACCAAACAAAGTCCCAGCTTCCTTCGACAATCCTTTTGCATGTGGCCAGGTAAATTGCAATAGTTACAGGTCATGCTCTTCTTCCGATCAACCACAATTGTTTTCTTCATTGGTGCTATACTGCGTCGGTTCACCGGAACACTTCTACGTACGGACGTTTGGTTCAGTGCAGACGCCCGCTTCAGCTCGGTCTGTCTCTTTTGATTCTCCAGCATTCCCCTTATCACTCCACGCATGGCGGCTTCGTCCACATGTCCTTGGTACGTCTTCAAATTTTTACCGGCCATATTCCTGAACTCAAAACACCCAACATTAGCATGATGATAGATTCAAAATATAGATCAAGGCTAGAACTCCAAGATACTTAAATAGAGTGCCGCATTGTAACTATGCCGCGGTATCATAGCCACAATTACATAACTCCACCCAAGTCGCCCAAGTCCTAGAGATAACAAGGAATCAGGTTTTCGAGTTGATATGCAAAGGAAGTTTGCACATAGTAAAAGATATAATCAGGAAGAATGTGATTCAAGAATGGTAAACGGCAAGGTGGCAGGACATATTTCCTAAACACGGGTATTCTGATTCGTGTATTGGGTACAATACCCAACTACAAAAGAATCAACCCGACTAACCTATGTCTCTGATACCAAAAGAACCATGTCACGCCCCGCTTCCCAAAATACGCTAAAGTGGGCACGTGACATAGCCAACCATGCTACCTGTGGATAGGAAAAAATCCTTCCACGGTCACATTACGGCTGTGGAGATATCAAGAACAGAAAAGTAAACTAACTATCTAGTACATGTCCATAAGCCAGAGTAAAAGAGTCAAGAGATAACAATATGCGGAAGCCAAAGATACAATACAAAATAACTGGAATGTATGTCCCATAATGCGGGCTCACATCAGGAATAAAATGCAGGAAAGAAAAACTAACTAATACTGACACCTCACAGCTCAGCCTGCTGGCTGAAGTACTCCTGCTCGGACTGCAACAGCGGTATGGAATCTGGGCCATGCAAAACTCGGACGTCAGCGCGTCATGTCATCCAGTAATATAATATGAACAGCGTAGCAGGCAATGCAATATAAACATGAATAAAACAAGAGTAACAATAATATAAGTCAGAGCAGTGTAGGGTAATGTGCAGTAGGTAAACTAACTGTTCTATCAGATTTTCTGTTCTAAAGTCTTTGAAACCAATTGATGAATCATCGATGTAACTCAATAGTATCCCGTGCATGCCCGGGACCACGGTCTAAGACACTCGGGCTGAAACCGAGACGTGCCGCTAGGCACTAACAGGGAAAGGATAAAGACCAACGATGTCAGCAGCATTGATTGATACAAAAAAGTGTGTTTGTAGAATAACCGCAATCAGAACGGTATCGCGCGTAGCTAGACCGAGGTGAGTACGGGTCGTCCTCAGGGAAACGTTGAACCTTTTACTCTTACTTTAGATGTGTTGAGAAAGAGAGGAGGGATAAAGAATTTTATAGATTGGTTTCTAGATCTACGTTAAATAAGAATGTAAAATATAGATCTAGATTATTTTAAAGATGTAATTAATATAATAAGAGAGCTTGTAGGGTTCGTTAGGATTTAGTAGTTATGGATGATTATTTAATAGTTACCCTTTTTATCCATTAATAGATTTAGAACTAGAACGACGGTGATGCGTGTAGATTAGGGTTTCTGGAAGGAAAAGAAATCTCACTCTTAACCCTTATCTCGACACGGAACTCCGTTCATATCCAGCCTTTACCAAAACAATCATTAATCTAATCTCTAATCGCGGTCGGAACTAGCAAAGAATTGCTAGCGCGCCCGATTAGGATGCTAATGATTCTTTTGATAAAGTTCCTAAACTTTATAGGACTTAAAAAGGGTTTAGTTATTTTCATCGTCCATTAGCCTACCCTAATCCTACGAACCCTAACAAGCGGAGAATTACTCGCGCATGTTGGGAGAAGAAGATGAAAAGAAAGAGAAGGAAAACATAATGTAAAATGCAAAAACAATTAAAAAGAACTACCTTTATTAATCAACTGAACAAGCTACACTTTTATTCCGTAGAAAATGATTACAAACTAGTGCTTCTCGATCTTTCCTAAGGAGGTAGTCGAACAGTCGATGATCAGCTTGGATGCGTGAGCGTCGGGAGCTTCGTGATCTCGTCGGCTTGATAACTTTTCCAAGAGGCTCTCGGTGCCTTTTTATAGTGCAAAACCAGAATCTTTAGATTGAAAACTTGGTAAAATTCAGCAGTGATTGATTTCCCAAAATTGTAGCAAAAGATCTCTCTAGATTGCCGCGGATCCGCGGCCAACGGGGGGGTTTGGCCGCGGTTCCGCGGCCAATGGTGGAGATCATTTCATCATTTTTCTTGGGCTTTGTAATTGTGACATGTGGCAATCCTAGGCACCTTCAGAATTCAGAAATCTTCTCTCGGTTGCTTCCAGACTTGGTCTCCAAGTTTTGCTTCTTAATTAGGCAAGTCTTCTTCAACAGCTTGATTTCTTTGATATATTCTGCATAACAACTTGGAAAATTCTGCACAATAATCTTAAATAATATTTAGTAGACTTAGTTCTACTAGGATTAGGTCAATGAATTTATTTGCACACATTTTCCTACCAAATGCTAATTAAAATATATTAACACATGGAAAATAGTGTTTTTACACATAAACCCTCATATGTATAATATATTATAATAAAGTCCTTTTTTAATATGAAAATGGTAGGAAAAATGTAATACAAATGTGCAGTTTTATCAACTGAACAAGCATCGTCACGAGGCGGGCCTGGCCTCTAAAACTGATCAGTGCAAGTAGTGAACTGTTGAGTTACAAGTCAGGTTTCACCTTTGATTTCCCCATACCCCCAAGTTATATGTGTAAGTCAAGTCAGGTATCCCGAAATCAAGAAACTAATGCCAACACAGGATCAGGTAAACAGGTTTGTCTGGATAGACAACAGGAACGGTCCATGAGGACTACATGTCAGGTTTGTTGGCATTAGACACAAGATCAGGTAACGGGTCAGGTCATGGTACATCATGTCAAGTCAAGCAGTATACGGT
This sequence comes from Agapanthus africanus, assembly GCA_030015575.1. Lineage (NCBI taxonomy): Eukaryota > Viridiplantae > Streptophyta > Magnoliopsida > Asparagales > Amaryllidaceae > Agapanthus > Agapanthus africanus. The sequence continues at coordinate 30,924,759 of JASDDO010000024.1, forward strand.
ACCATGTCGGGTAGATCAATATATATGTAGCAAGTCAGGTCAAGATGTAAATAATATCATGGGTGTGCTCACAATCAGTTATACAATCAAGCATGGTTATCATCAACATGATATAAGCAATGAATTAAGCAATAGGCAGATTCATTCAATTAGCAGTACCGTTAACAGTTGTGTCACAGAGATGATTTCAATGTTATGCGAATGCAGTATGACAATTCTGGCCTTTTAATCATGTTAACAAGTTTAAGCACTTTAGAGGTGCAATGATTTATATAAAGGATCAATACAGCTATTACGGCTTAAAATGCATACGAGTGTCCGAATGGAACAAAACTATAGAGATAAATTCCATGAGCTATGTCAATATTAAAAATGTGATTAAACAGGTAAATGTGGTTATTAGGTTCAATTGCAAACTGTAGGTTCCAAGTTTAAAGATAAAATGATATATAACAATATTGTACATGAAAATGAGAAATGATCGTACCAAAGTTAAATTTACAGGTTTAGGGTGTCATAATATATATGTAAATAATGTATAGCATGTAGCAAGGGGTACTTGCCTCGACGGGTCGCGAACCGGGAATACGGAACGATAAACGTCGTCGGGGAAAACTCGCGACGGGCGCACGGTTCACGGAATGAACCCAAACGACGAACAATGGAACCACACGGGTCGGGATACCTCGCTGGAACGTCGGGACGCATCGTCGGCACGGCCGGATTCCGGCGAGATAAAAAACAATGAATGTTAAGAGTTGCAATCAAGGAAAGAAAGAAAACTAAAGAAGAAAGGAAGGAGGGTAGAGAAAGGAAGGATACTTACTGTGGATTGAAGGGGGTCGTGATGGTCGACGGCGTCGACGGGGCTCCGGCGGACCACCTGCAGTGAACAACGGCTAAACACGGAACGGGGAAGAGAACTGGCGAAACGAGGGAGGAAGGAAGGAGAAAGAAGATAATTACCGAGGGGGTTGCACGAGGTCGGGGGCGGATTGAGATCGCCGGCGGCGACTCCGGCGGCGCAGATGCATGCAGGGGTTTGCTGGTGGCCGCGGCGCGAGTACATGGTTGAAGTCGGGTGCTCGGGGGGAGGAAGAGAGGAAGAAGAGGGGAGGAGGTAGTGGTGATGAGGGTGGTGAGATGGTGATGAGAAGTCGTCGGCGACGGGTTGCAGCGGCGAGGAGGGAGGCGGCGGTAGCTAGGGCACGCGCGATGGGTTTCTGCGGCGAGGGAAGAAAATAGAATGAGGAGGGAGAAAAGGAATTTTAAATATAGAAGAGAGAGAGAGAGATATGGGGAAGAGAGAGAGAGAGAGATAGAGAGACGGGGGAGAGAGGGGAGAGATAGAGTGATGGAAGGTGGGGCCCACAGGAAAATAAAGGAATTCGATTGGCTGCGAGAACAGTGGGGGGTTAGGGAAAAGATTTGAATAAAGATTTAGGAGTATAAAATTATTATTAGGTTGAAAATATATATATACGGCAGTTATAAGAAATATAATTGAAATTGGAATTTTGGCACAAAGTAAAACATTTCCAAATCGCGTCCGGGTTGGGTCCAAAAATTTGAAATTGAAATAATAGAATTTTAAGCGGGATCCAAAAGTGAAAATGAAGTATTTTATGATAAAAAAGCATACGCCCAAAACGGAAACACGTACGTGCACGTAGCCGTCCAAACTCGTCCGTTTCACTGAACGGGACGAGAACACGATGCACGGACGCTACAACAGGGTTAGGGGTGTCAAGTAGGCCAAGATGAATATTTTTAATTTTATTTTAGATGATATAAATTTTTATATGCAGAATTGAATTGACGGGGTAACATTACAATAAGTAACAATGAAATAAAGGTCACACTCCATTCATAAAGTAACAGAAATTAGTAGCATTGGGCTCGGGTGTTACAGTCCTTCCAGGAGGCTGCAGATTGCCTCAAGCAGTACCGTCTACTCATTGACCGGAGCAGCTACGACAGGTGTGAGCGGTAGAGATGGTGGTGTGTTGTTGACATTGGTGCTAGTATTGTTTGGGGAATCCATAACCTTGAAAAAAAGTTGGGTTAGGACATATTCAAAATATATCAAATTGGAAGATTCAAGAAATATGTAAAGAATGATTTTTTTAGTTGCTGGTTCTTGTGTTATGTTGCTTAGGACTTCATGCAGAATTAATCCGCATGTCCATGCAGAACTGACCTGCATGGGCCGCCAACAAAACCTGTCAAGCCCCGCTTCCCAGTATACGGGCAGAGGACGCGAAAGGTCACGCGACGCATTTACTCAGAAGTAAACACGCTAAGCGTATCTAAGCAATATAAGTAAAGTACACAAGAGACATGAATGTAAATGAACAACAACTTTATTTATTAAACATTATTTTACAATACAACTGAAATGTAAATATATGGAATGAAAGAAATGCCTAAACAATGGCATAACAGAAATGAAAATATATACAAGTAAACTAGAGCTCTGGGTCGAAGGCTATCTGATCCAAGTCCTCGCTGGTGGGCTCTATCTCTAGAAGGTCCGATCCACCTGACAACATTTCAAAGAAAAAAAAATGTCGTCAGCGAACAATCGCTCGGTAAGTCCCAAAGTGAATAAAGAAAGAGTAGTCAGAAAGAGAATATATCTTATAATGTTTGATTATATTGTTAACGCTGTTGTTTGTAGCTTGGTACAAAAAATGCCAGTGTATACGAGAAGAGTCCCACTATTCCGGAGACTAAGGTATACGGAGCACAAGAAACCTTTCAGCCATGGTACAACGACAATGGATATTCAGGTTAGGTGTATTATAGTTACAGTCTCGTGCCACTTTTAACACCTTTCGTACTAATCTACCCCTTATAAACCCCGCGATGTCTTGATTATATTGTTTGTATTGTTTGTTATATAAGTGGATAACTTGCCGAAACCATGATATCAGTAAATGGATGTAACTGGAGAATCATGTAGATGGATGTATATCCATGGTTCGGTTCAGTCAAGTTATATATTGAAATAGATTTTACAGACGGATTCATATTGAATTGTTGTATTGTAAGTTTATACTTGAATCGTATTCAAATCAGATTGATTAGATTGAGACTCAGTTTGAGTCGGACAATTAGAAAAGAAATTGAAGTCCTGAATTATGTTTTGGTGTTATCGATAACTGCTGCACATGGACGGCAGAATTTGTGTCTTTTTCCAAGATAATTACCTTGTTGATAACACCGTTTATTAGATTGTCTACCTTAAATATGAAGCACCCATATCTCCGGCTCCCTGAGGCTCAATAGACCGGTCCCGCTTAAACCTATGTTTACTAGGGTCCTTATTATAATTTAGTATAACTTGAGGGGGTTTTATGTAAAAAATAGTTTTGGCATAATTTCAAAATACACCTCAAGTATTTAATTGTCGTCTTTAGGATTTTCATAGATGTATATTTTATAGATGTGAAATTTCTAGTGAGTAGAACCTAATTTCAAAATATATGGTATTTTATTGAAATATTGTACTTGTGTTGTATTTGGATGGTATTTTCATGTAATAGTGATTCCTTTGATTTTAGAAAACATTGGAATATGTATATGATTAAAATAGGTATTTTGATAATAGATATATTTATATTTAATGGAAATAATTTTTTTTTTTTTGTAGAAATCTCATTTTCTAAAAAAATGTATAAAAATTCTATCGAGATCGAATGCTCCTTTCGGAGGTCTGCATCTCGCTCTACCAGGCTCGAGGATGTGCGATAATCTGCACCATTCTGAACGGGGTCCCCAAAAGTGGGTTGTAGAGGCGCAATTGTAAGGAATTGTTTAATACATCTTTTTAAAGAAATGGTGTTATAAGTTGATGGTATTTATTTGTAAAGTCATGTTATCCCATAACTAATGTCCCAAACATTCATCATGCTATGTCAAAGATGTGTGTTGTGATGAGGTAGGTCATTACCTCGTGAGTTGTCTAAAGGTAATACAATTTTTTTGTGTTGTTTTATTTCGTAACTAAAGTATGTGGTCTTTTACTGTAAAAATACAATAAAAATTTGATAAAAGAATATTTTGAGATGAAACTTATTTTAAAGTGTTTGTTAATATTTCTTAAACATTATGTGATAGTATGGAATTTTATTGATTAAGAAAAGTAGAGTTTTATAGAAAAAAACGAATCGGAAGTCGGATTAACTCCGTTTCCGTCGGATTTTAGAAATGAATGTTTTAAGATAAAAGATGAGAGGGGGAGAGGGGACTTACTGGCTATTTAGGAAGAAGAGAGGTAGGGGAAGAATAGGGAAGCATCGGGACGTCGTTTCGTCGCCGGTATCTTCTTGGATCGTCGCCAGAACTTCACACTTTTGCTAACTCCACTTGTACACTAAAGGGCTTGGGAATTTGGTAAAGTTTTGATAATGAAATTCTGGCGAGGATGTGTTAATTGAGGTGTGGTATTTATAGGAAAAAATTAGGGTTTGAGGTGTTAAAGAACGCATTTAAAATTTTCATTAAAATTTAGATTTATTGGTGTTTTATTGTTCTCTGGGTAATTGCAGAGTAAACAAACAATATGGGGTTAGTGGGGTAGGCCAAGAGTTGCGGGGATTTAAATATGGGGGCATTACCGTCGGATTAGACCGGCGGTACCGGGTATTTTGAGGGTTTCGCCGGGCTTTTACCGACGGAGGATGATGGGATTGGGTGCCACGTGTTGGTGTCGCCTCATATACCCTCGTGCACATGTTTAAATATTCTGTAACTTAACATATTACGTGTTGTGCATGTGCAAACTCTTGAGCTTCTAAAAGATTAAAAGAAATTAAAATAAAAAGATAATGTGGCTGGGGGGATTCGATCACATGGGCTACGTCACAGCCGTGCAAGACTTTATCAATGTGCTACAAGTACTTTCTTGCTGTTCTAAATTAAAAAAAATACTTATAGTATACACATGATTGCAAATACCCCAATTGTACATTAACTTTTAAACAATTTTCTGTACATTGAAATTGGAGTTGTTACAACGTTGTATTTCGTTGGTTAGTTATTTCCTTATGCAAAATAAATGTATCTCGAACTCTTTTATTGTAATGTAATAAAGTTGTGAACTGTGATTTTCTTTATTCTAGTACTGTTTACTCTAGTACTGTTTCATAGGATCCGTCTAGCTTCCTGGAACATAGGTTCCCTTACGGGTAGACTAATAGAATTAGTGGAGGTGATGATTAGGAGGAGAGTTGGTATTATGTGTTTGCAAGAAACTAAGTGGGTAGGTGAAAAGAGTAGAGTCATAGAGCCTTGGAATTATAAGCTTTGGTATATGGGTTGAGATAAAAATCGTAATGGGGTAGGCATAATCATAGATAGACGGTTGCTTGAGGATATAGTTGAGATTAGGAGAAAAGGTGATAGAATTTTACTGGTTAAGCTTATTCTAGGTGGAGAGATCCTTAATGTTATTAGTGCTTATGCACCACAGATAGGTCTTGATGACGCTAGCGAGCATCTATTCTGGGAGGATTTAGACGAGATGGTGTAAAGTATACCTAGTGGAGAGAAGTTATTTATTGGTGGTGATCTCAATGGACATGTAGGTACTAGTCGTAGTGGGTTTGATACTATCCATGGAGGTTTTGGTTTTGGACAAAGGAATGAAGTAGGTGGCTCGATTCTAGATTTTGCCTTATCTTATGACTTGATCTTAGCAAACACCTGGTTTAGGAAAAGAGCGTCTCACCTTATCACTTTTAGGAGCGGATCAAGTGCTAGTCAAATAGACTTTTTTTTGACGAGAAGAATAGATAGAGGTTGTTGTATCGACTGTAAGGTAGTGCCATGTGAGAGTGTAACCACTCAACACATACCTTTAGTTCTAAATTTTCGATTTAGAAGAGCACCTAGGAAGATTAGACGTAAGGTGGAGCTTAGAATTAAATGGTGGCGATTGAAAGAAGGTAACCAAAAGGTTTTTATAGATCGTGTAGTCTAAGAAGCGGATTGGCAGTCGGAAGATGATTCAGACAGAACATGGAACAAAATGGCTAGTTGTATCAAGAGGGTAGCTAGAGATCTACTTGGTGAGTTGAGAGGTGGTGCTCCACCATCTAAGGACACATCATGGTGGAATGAAGAAGTAAATGCTGCTATTAAAATTAAAAGGGATTCTTATAAAGATTTGAAAAAAAGTAGAGATGTGAGAGATTTAAGAAGTATAAAATGGCTAAAAAGGAAGTTAAGAAAGTTGTTCGGGAAGCTAAATCTAAGGTCTAGAAGGAGGTGTATGAGAAATTAGACACTAAAGAGGCTGAAAATGATATATACCGGATTGCTCGGATGCGGGAAAGGAAGACCAGAGACTTATGTGCGGTGAAGTGTGTCAAAAATGAAAATCAGAAGGTTTTAGTTCGAGATGAGGATATCAAGGAAAGGTGGAGAGATTATTTTGACAAATTGTTCAATGAGAGCTTTACTAAGAATTTGGATGGACTTGTCATTCAATCTCAAGTATATTGACATAATCAAGGATATGTACGATGGAGTAGTGGCAAATGCCAGAACTTGCGGTGGCCTAACGAGTGATTTTTCGATTACAATTGGTTTACATCAAGGACCTGCATTACGTCCATTCCTGTTTACTATCGTGATGGATGAGCTTACTAGAACTATCTAAGATGAGGTACCTTGGTGTATGCTATTCGCTGATGATATTGTTCTAGTAAATGAGATGAAAGCATGGGTTAATGCTAAATTGGAATTATGGAGGCAAACATTGGAATCTCGGGGGTTCAGATTGAGCAGGTCCAAGACAGCATATATGCATTGCAAATTTAGTAAACAGAGAAGTCAAAACCATATTGGTATAACATTGGAAAGGCAGGAGATATCACCGAGCGATCAGTTTAGATATCTAGGTTCCATCATCCAAAAGGATGGGGAGATCGATAGTGATGTTAATCAAAGGATCCAAGTTGGTTGATTGAAATGGAGGAGTGCAACATGGATTTTGTGTGATCGTAACTTTGCGTTAAAATTGAAAGGGAAGTTTTATCGGAGCGCTATTCGGCCTGCCTTATTATATGATATAAAATGCTGGGCTCCTAAGAAGCATTATACACATAAAATGCACATAGCGGGGACGCGCATGCTTCGTTAGATGTGCGGTAATACTAGAAAAGATAAGGTGCGAAATGAGAATATTCGTGCAAAAGTTGGTGTAGCACCTATGGAGGAGAAGATGCGGGAAAACCGGCTAAGATGGTTTGGTCATGTGCGACGCAGACCTATGGAAGCACCGGTTCGACGAATAGATACTCTCGATATGGGCAATGGCAAAAGGGCAAAAGGGAGACCGAAGAAAACATGGATGGAGGTGATACAAACGATATGGTTGCCAAAGGCCTCAATGAAAGTATTTTGTTCAATAGGAGAGTGGAGACGGAGGATTCATGTGCTGGACCCGGCGTGATTCTCATGTTGGTTCATGTAGCCCACCCCCATATGCTTGGGATAAAAGGCTCAGTTGTTGTTGTTGTTGTAGTACTGTTTACTGACTACCATGTAATGCTAAAAGCCGAAGTGTGACTACGGCGGGATTATTCCCTGACCGTAGGAGCATGGCTGGCCTAGTCAACCCTCGTATTCCGTATTTTGGGAAGCGGGACATGACACAGAGAAAGTTTTCCTTGAAAATTATTAAAACCATGAAAAAAGTTTGAAAGAGAAGAAAGATGGGGAAGAAGAAGTGAAGATTTTATTCAATAGAAAGAAGGGTAAAATGGGATATATATGAGAATAATGGAGTAAAGAGGCACTCGGAGGCTTTTTGCTTTAGGTGGCGGCAGAATAATAGAGGAAAGATGTACTAAGAGGCTTTTTGCATTAGGTGGCGGCACAAATCATGTCCTTCACCATTTTATTTGACGATCAGCACTGGCCATCTTGATCTTTCTCGTCTAATATGTTGATACACTAAATTTCATGTGATTCCAACACCTTTTCACCGTAGATTTAGTCGGTGAAAAATTAACGGTTTATCGACAATAGAACTTTTTACATTGCTAAATCAATGGTGAAACGGTGTTGTAATTATATAAAATTTGGTGTATCGACAAATTCGAGGACGGAGATCAAGTTGGAAGGCACTGATCGTCGAATAAAATGATGGAGGACATACTTTTTGCCGCCACTTAACGCAAAAAACCTCCTAGGGCCTCTTTTCTTCATTACTCTCTCTATATACACACGCACGCACGCACACAGACACACACACACAATATGAGGAAACATAGAAAAATAGCCAGCGTGGATGACTGGCCCACGTGAGAGGCCACTGCAGTTTCCTGTTTCTCATACAATATAAGAAAACGGGGACTGCAGGTGCAAACTGCAGTGGCCTCTCACATGAGTCAGTGGGACCCGTTAGCCATTTTACAGTTAAGCCCATGTACCCCACTGGCCTATGTGAGAGGCCACTACAGTTTTGGGCCTGTAGAGTCCCTGCAGGCTCCGTTTTCTTATACAATATTAAGAAATGGGGCTTGCATGACCAAACTGCAGTAAGCTCTCACATGAGTCGTCGAGACATGAAGACTAGTGATATGCCAACTAAGGAGTTTTTAGCTAGTTTTTTTCATACCTAGAGCTTAGGCATATTGCTTTTGGGATACAAGGAGCTTGATCCATTTTCCCCTGATAGTTTTAATAAAACTTAAATACTATAATTTGGAAAAGTTAATTAGGGTGGTCGTGGAGGAGGTTGGCAGTCACAGCGGGTGGATGAAGTCGCCGGTGGCAAGAGGAGGACACCGGAAAAACAAATGATAAGAGAAGAGAATGAAGAAGTTTATGGGTGATGAAAGTTGATGATGAAGATTGGTGATGGGGTTGATGACGACGACGACGACGACGTTGAGGGATAGGGGAGGAAGCGAAGTCGAGGGAGGGGCAAGATCGAGGAGGAGTTGAGAACAAGGACGGAGTTAACATGCAAGATCGAGGTGGTAGTTAGGGGGGCTTAGATTGGTGGCGGTGGCGATCGACGGAGAGGAGATGAGGGTTAGAGTTTTGGAGGTGGTGGAGAAGGAAGAATAAAATTAGGCTTTGGGTTAGGGTTAGGGTGGTGGAGGAGATGGAAGAATGATGTTATGGAGAGGAAGAGGGTGGAGGTGGCGATGGCGGCCGGCGCCGGCTCCAGCGATGGCGACGGGTGGAAGAAGGTCAGGGTTTTTTTTATGGGATTTTTACTAATTCCTTTAAACCTCCAATACTCGTTAATTACTATTTACGCCCAAAATCTTTAAGTTGTTATCCTTTTACTCCCCTCCAAGATTTCCATTCGAAAATAACGATTAAGAATTTTTTAGTACCTTACCAATCATCCTTAACTTCATTCGAGAACCGATTTTTTTTCTATTTCAAAGATTTCGCCTCAATTAATCCCGACTTCTCTTCTTTCGATTTATGTTTTCCACTTATCCTTAGCTTGCAAATCAGACCACGTTCGCATTTCACTAATGCATAGGAAGAAAAGGTTGATGAAGAAGATCCTGGTTCCATAACGAATTGAGTATTGATAGAGCAAAATCACTTATCCTAATTTCAATTTAGGTCTAACCCTGGGGATTTTTGTTATAGGAGAGAGGGTTTGGGGGTTTTAAAACCATAACCTAGACATCTTTCCCTCATATGTCTAACAAAATGAAAGAAAAAAAATCTTTTTAGCAAGTCGGGAGAACTCTTAGAAATTATTTAGAGTTTCGAGAAGTAAATAATAATTATCAAGTATTATGGGTTTTTTTAGTAATTGGCAAAGTTTTGAGGTACCATTTAGTAAAAAAAACCTTTTTTTTAAGGAATTAGGGTTGGGATTATAAGACGGATAATTTTGGATTTTTAATTTTTTTTGCTGACATGTTAACTTAGCTAACATGGCCCGGTTAATGCTAACGTGGCATTGTTAAGTAAGGCAGTTTTCTATTATTCTGAAAGGAAATGATAGTTGAGTGTCATGAGCAGAAATCTAAGAGAGTTTTCAGTAAATAAGCCTTGACTTTAATTTACTCCCACTATATATATATATATAGAGAGAGAGAGGGGGGGGGGTTGTTTTAATTGAGGAAATGTGCTGTAGGAGGGAATTTCCTCCTTTAGCGTCGGAAAAATTCATCCTCCATGATTCTTTTCGACGATCGGCATACATCACCTCCATTTTTATCATCTAAGATGTGGATACACCAAATTTCATGTGATCATACCATTTTTTCACTGTTGATTTAGTTGATGGAAAATTAATGGTTTACCGACAATAGAACTTTTTACATTGCTAATTCAACGGTGAAAAGGTGGTGGAATCACATGAAATTTTGTGTATGCAAATCTTAGATGATAACGAACCCCTCCTATGGTCTCTTTCCTCCATTATATATATATATATATATATATATATATATATATATATATATATATATATATATATATATAATCATTGATATGATCTCGCCCCAAGCCTCCACTTTACCATGTTTTTCAATGATTTGGCCCCAAGCCTCCAATATATGATGATTTCAATATATATAGTTTAGAGGAAAACGCTAGTTTATGGATATGTGATTTTTCTTTCTAGTTTTTTTTTGTGTACAGTTTAACCTTATTTTTTTTCTTAATACCCCAGACTGCAGTGTGAAGTGGGTGGAATTTATTCCCTTTTTTTTTTTGAAAAAGAAAAGCGTTGTGAATGTGGAATTTTGTAAACATATTGGAGTTGAGATAACTGAAGTTATTTCAAGTTTTGGGCTAAGAGAACCGTGGTTATCTCAACTCCAAGATAGTCCCCAAACCGGGTTTAGTTAGCATTTTGGAGTTTAGCTTTCTAAATTTTATGATACTACAGTTTACTAAACTAAACCGCGTTCCCAAACAAGGGCTAAAATTGTAATCAAGGCCCATTTGGCAACCAAAATAGACTTTCCCAAAGCCAGTTTTCAAAAGTTTCCATGCCCGAATCCCTATTTTTTTAACCTTCAAAAAGTATAGAGTTTCTCATAGTTTTAAGCCGCTCTCTCATTAAAAGCTTGTTTTTAAATGAAACCTTGGTTTCAATACTATGTTATCGGACGACTCTAAAATTCGTGAAACCGGGTTGTTACAATTTAGCTTAAACAAATCCAAGATTTTGGAAACCTTGATGCCAAACTCCTCAAACACATGGTTTTTGCAAGTCACTTTGAAATTAATGGTCTTTTTCCTCTTGGTTAGAGCTAGCATTCTTTCTCTTGGTTCATTCATTTTCTCTTCCTCTTTTATTTTATAAAAAAAACCTTATATCTTGATATGGCATTTAAAATGTTGGATTTAGCCCATAACAATGAAACATGCGCTTTATTACTGCAGGTTGTGCAGATCCCTGAAACTTTCAACTCATTGGAGGCCTACTTGAGTTCATTCATGTTCCCTTTTCTCGAAGAAGTCCGTGCCGATTTTTGTTCTTCTCTTGAAGCTATTTCTAAGGCACCCTTCATCAATATATAGTCTCTTAACAAAACTAATCAGCCAACAATTCCTAATTATCGCATTAAAGTTGGTTCTTTGATGAATGGCTATTTTGCTAGTGATGACGAAGTCTACAAACCAAAAAAGGGGTTTTCCTTTGTTATGCTAATGATAGTGATTGCTTATATATCTTATGACAGGCCGAACTAAGAAGCAATCTTTCTCCTTCAGTAAATGCCCCGTACTTCCCCAATCAAGCATCAAAGATAGTCTGCTCCCGTTTAATCTTAACGAGTCTCAAACCGAGGCAGTACTAAGTTGCCTTTCATTGAAAGAAAGTTATCACAAACATTCTTTTAAACTTATCTGGGGTCCCCCAGGCACAGGGAAAACTAAGACAGTTGGCATTTTTTTATGGGTGTTACTAAAATTGAAATGCAGAACTCTTACTTGTGCTCCAACTAATACCGCTGCAGTACAAGATTCTGTAACCGGTACTATCCCTTTTTGCCAACACCTACCAAGAGCTTCTATTTCCAAGGATGGGTTCAGAAGGCTTGTCATGCTTCGAAATTTGCTTCAGAGTTTTAGAAAAATGATATACAGGAGTCTAGCCGAAAGAGAAGTAAAAGAAATTTTTTCCTGCGAAAAAATATATGATAAGTTGCATGAAGAACATACTAGCCATACAACTATTCAGGTGTGGCAAACTAGACTTCAATGTGTCGAAATTATGAGGATTCTACAACAAACGTTAAATCTCCCCCCTACAACTTCCCAGTTTTGGATTCAAGAATTTTGCCTGAGAAATGCTTCGCTTATTTTTTGCACGGCTTCTAGCTCTTCTAAGTTGCATTCGGTGAGGAAGATGAAACGTTTTGAATTTCTTCTCATTGATGAAGCTGCGCGGTAGAAGGAGTCTGAGCCTTTGATTCCTCTTCTGCTTTCTAGATTAAGGCATGCTGGTCTTATCGGAGATGAGTGTCAATTGCCCACAATGGTTAAAACCAAGGTCTGCAAAGATTCATTTCTTCTTCATTCCGTTACTGAATAAAGTTTACAATTTGCCCCCTCCGAGCTTAGAAACCTAATTATTTTTCCTCTTATGCTAAAATACTCCTATACTTATATTATTTTCGACAATTGTTTTGTTAGTGGTTCATATTTAATTTTCTTACTGAGGGGTATTTTGGGATTATAAATTTGACCTTGACAGAGAAACTTTGACGGTTAAAATTGGGGGCTGAGTGCACGTTTGAAAAGGAAGTGTATTTATTATTGGTACAGAGCTAAAAGTGAGGTATTTCTCGAATTGTAGCCTGTTGGGGACAAAAATTACACCTCGGTTGATCAAGTCAAAGTCAGTCAACACCCAGCCAAGCGGGTCTAAGCTCAAGCGAAGTGGGACCAAACCCAAGTCAAGACCAAGAATGGAAGGGGCCAGCTCCATGCCAAGAATGAATCAATAAAATAGTTCAATACAATTTTTTAGAAATAAATGTATGAAAAATGGGCAGAAAATCAAAATTTTGTACACCTCATTACTTATGTGCAAAAAGAAATGAGCACATAAGACATGGGGTGGCACAAGTACCATTTAGCAAATCCCAAGGGGTTATATATAAAGTGTGTAGCCTATAAAGGCAAATATGATGAGAAAATAAAAAAGAACCTTTTTCATTCTCTCAAAAAAGTCTAGGGTTCTGTGCCTCCTTCTTCTTTCTCAAGTTTCTAAACTTTCTTCATTTTTCTTGAATTAAATCAAGAGTTTCACTTTTATTTTCCCAAAAAGAAATAGTTTTTCATCATAAAACCCACAAAGGAGAGCTCAGATCTCCCATCAGATCTCTAAAAGGGGAGATTTTTAAGTATCATCTCTTTTTTTCCTCTAAGATCCAGTCAACAGAGAGGAAGAAGTAGACTCATCTCCAAAAATCCGACTATGGGAAAATCAAAAGCTCAAGAGAAAATCTATGGCTCAAGGGAGAAAAAAGGGGTCCTCTTTCATCATCTCCGAAAATCTCTTAAAAGTTTAACTCCACAAAAAATATAATAACAACAAAATAATAAATCCTTTTTTAAGAAGTTTAACTCCAAAAGCCAATCGGGAAGTGCAGCTCCCAGTGCAGGGGCTAAGCCCCTTTTTCTTTTTTTAGGAGTTTAACACCAAAAGTCAATTAGGAAGCACATCTCCTTGTGCAGGGGTTAAGTATCTCTTCCCCCATTTTCTTTAGGAGTTTAACTCAAAAGGTCAATCGGGAGTACAACTCCCACTACAAGGGCTAAGCCCCTTTTTTTGCGGGCGCTCAGCGCCCACACGTCGGGCGCGTGAGGCGCTGGCCTACAGTTCCCACGCACCAAGCACGTGAGACGCTGGCCTACAGTGCCCACGCACCAAGCACGTGAGGCGCTGGCGCCCATCGCCCATGTAAGTCGATGTCGTGCACTCCGTAGGTTCGTGGGGAGGCGGAACACATAAATAACGATTTTTACGGGTGTCACAACACCGACTTGAACCCCAGGATCGATGCTAAACCCTAACTAGCAAACTACTATGAAATTAACTACTATGATAGAATGTTATACCTCAAAAATTCATGTCCTTCGAGTCTTCTCACTGTCCTCCTCCTCGTCATAAGCTCTAAGGATCATAACGGATCGATACTTTCTCGTCGGACTCCTCGAGTTAAAGATGATCCACCTGAGAGTCTATAGTCCGGGCTCCAACCTCAAATCCGAGTTAATTAGGGCACCTAGTTCGCTACACTAGATGACCTAGGTGATGTAGAGATTGTAGATGGATTGATTGGTTTGTCTCTAATAGCCTTAGGTTTCTGAACTCATGAGACATGAAAGGCTAGAGATAGAAGAAGTTAAGCTTGAGGAAAAGATAGTGAAGAGTTAGTATGAAATGGAGAGTGTACTCTCTTGTGAATAATGAACCATACAAAAATGTAATAGAATAAATCTAATCACCAATCAACCATGGTTCATGAGTCATCTTGGTGAGTCATGGCATGAAAACCCTCCACGTGTCACCAAGAGCCATGCTCCATATTATGGAAACCTCTATCTCATTTCCTCCACCTCTTAATGTATTAATCATTTAGCCTAAATGGTTAATACAAAATATGAGGTGTCATATTCTAGAAGCATTCTTGAATAAATTACGAAAATGCCCCTCATCCGTATATACATACCCATATCCGTATTCCGAAAAATACGAATACAAAAGAGACGAAAATAATCTATCAATATAATACTAGGATCCGGTTTAAACCAAAACCCAATAGTAATATCTGTTCGAATCATCATCCGTGCACAAGTACACGTACGTGATCGAACCTTGTCGTAAAACCATACGACCTCTACCTCTTTTGCCCGATGCAGGGAAACCCTCTGTGTGGGACTCTGAAGACTCGACACTACGCTGGGAGTGGGTTTAACCATAAGCTGTCAGTGGTACTAGCTGCACATAATGGCTATCCAGGTATCTGTCGATAAGAAGGCCGATAAGTAAACTCATCCGAACTCCTACCGAGCCTATCTGGGACAATCTCCGTACAGTCCGGTCTGTTCGTCTAAGAGTATCGTATATCGGGCCTAAGGGGCGGTAATCGTCAGACCCCTAATAGCGCAATAAGTCGTGTCGGAGTGTAACCCAAAACACTCTGAGAAACTACTGGAGTATCTACCAGTAAATCTCGCTTGCCTTGGCCAAGGACTTTGTGTAACGACTTTCCGAACATAGCGCGATATCAACCCCCAATACCGGGAGGGACGAATCCTGTCTAACCACCACTGCCTCCAAGTGCTTCGGGACTGCACCCAACTACTACCTGTTTGCACGACTCTTTTGAGCCGTGGTAGGGTAGTAATTTAAGAATAGTGGGAACACACTCGAGGCGAAGTAGCAGTGTCAAGTTAACAGACTATGCCGTACTCATGTCACCTGGGAACTGCTATCCAACGATAGGTATAATACCCACCAGCAGTCCCCAACGAGTCCTGTCCAGTGTACTCGTAACCCAATGAGCACCTGCATACTATCTCTAGTACGACGTACTAATGGCTGTGGGACAGACCATCTCCTCTGCTGGGATGAAAAGCATATACACTAGTCTACTCTAGAGTATCGATGCCCCGTCTCGATAATACAACGACTAGAGATATGTATAATGATGAGATTATAGACTACCCAGCCCCCACTAGTGTGACTGCCATCACAACGCTGGTAGTCAAGCAAAGATCCTAAGGGCTCTACCAATATGTATAAGCGATATGCAAAAACACATGCACATATTGAGGTAGAAACAAACCAGGTAGCATACTACTATTTCGGGCAAGGTTGTTACTATAACTGTGTATATCCCAAGCTTCCAATATGCAATATACAAACCATTATGATACAATAATGGCCTCTAGGGCATATATCACTAACAATCTCCCACTTGCACTAAGGCCGTATATTGACGTATCACAGACCTATGATCTCGATTAGCCTCTCGAACAGTGTCTGAGGCATGGCCTTGGTGAGTGGATCTATGGTGTTGTTCTCTGTATCTACTCCCTTCACCTCGATCTCCCGGCGATCAATGATCTCCCTGATCAGGTAGTACCGCCTCAAGATATATATGGACTTCTGATGGGACCTGGGTTCCTTCACTAAAGCTATAGCACCGTTGTTGTCGCAATACAGCGGTATTGGAACAACAATGGTTGGAACCACTTGAAGTTCAGTTAAGAACTTCCTCATCCAAACTGCTTCTTTCGCGGCGTCACAAGCAGCGATATACTCCACTTCCATCGTCGAGTCAGCAACGGTGTTCTGTTTGGAGCTCTTCCAACAGACCGCTTCTCCTTTGAGGGTAAAGACATAACCCGATATGTATTTGGAGTCATCCTTATCGCTCTGGAAGCTGGAGTCAGCAAAATCTTCGATCTGGAGGTCTTTTCCGCCATACACCAAGAACATGTCCTTAGTCCTTCTCGGGTACTTAAGAATATTCTTTACTGCTATCCACTACTTCTCCTCAGGGTTTGACTGATACCGGCTTACCACGCTTAGTGCATAAGCAACATCTGGTCTGGTATACAACATCGCATACATTATAAAGCCTACTATAGAAGCGTAGGGTATAATCGACATGCGAGCCCTTTCCAAATCAGTCTTGGGAGACATCTCTTTGGAGATGGTGATTCCGTGACAAGCCGGTAGACTACCGCGCTTTGAATCTTCCATACTAAATCTTTTCAGTATGGTGTCGATGTAACTTGACTGTGAAAGTCCCAACATACTTTTATATCTATCACGATAGATCTGGATCCCCAGAATGTAGTTGGCATCACCCAGATCTTTCATGGAGAACCTCTGTGACAAGAATCTTTTGACTGATTGTAACATAGGAATGTCATTCGCTATCAAAAGAATGTCATCTATGTACAAGACGAGGAATAACACAGTTCTCCCTACAATCTTACTATAGATGCATGTTCATCTGGATTTTTGATAAAGTCGAATTCTTTGACCGTCTCATCAAAACAGATGTTCCAACTCCACGATGCCTGCTTTAGTCCATAAATGGACTTAAGCAACTTGTACACTTACCCGCTGCTCCCACTCTGATTGAAACCCTCTGGCTCATCCATATAGACACACTCTTCCAAATATCCATTTAGAAAAATCGTCTTTACGTCTATCTGCCATATCTTATAATCGTGAAACACAGTAATGGCAATAAGGATCCGAATGGATTTGAGCATAGCCACTGGAGAAAAGGTTTCATCATAGTCCAAACCAGGTCTTTGACGAAAACCTTTTGCAACAAGTCTAGCCTTATAGGTTTCAACATGTCCCTCTACACCAGTCTTATTTTTGAAGATCTATTTGCAGCCTAAAGGTTTTACCCCTTCTGGAGCAATATTCAAAGTCCATACTTTGTTGGTGTACATGGACTCCATCTCGGTCCGCATTGCAACCAGCCATTTTACAGAATCTTTGCTCTGAATGGCTTGCTGGAAGCTAGTTGGCTCATCATTGTTAATGATGCAATCTTCTTTATCCCCGTCTATGAGAAAACCATAGTATCTCTTGGGCGGATGAGACTGCCTACTAGTTCTGCGGAGTGGCGCAGGGATGTCCTGTTCTTTTGAAACCTCTGGTGTAACAACCCTAAACTTTCTGTACAATTTTTTTTCAAAAATACAGAAAGATGTACTTTTACCTGAGCACAAGTTATAAGTTTGTTTTGCTTTTTAATAGCAAGAAGAAGCTTGTAGCTCATTGGTAAGACCTTACACTGCTGAACCAAAGCACCAGAGTTCAAATCCCATCACCCACATTATTTTTAATATTGTTTTCTTTTAAACTTTTAGAATCCCAAGAGCCTACACGTGCATAACTCGTAAAAACCCCACTACACTAATAAAACTAACTGGCCCAGGGGGTTAATGAAACGACGGGGAACATTCTGGGCGCCTGACTCGGCTGGACTCGGCCGAATCGGCCGGCGACTCGGCCGACTCGGGCCGCCGTCGCCGGCTGGACTGGGCCGGACCGCCGAGTCCCCAACATGAAAGTTGGGCCTTTTCACCTCCCCATCACTCCCGCACACTTTAATTCTCTGGATCGGTTCCAGAAACCTTTTAAAACCCTAATTACTCCATTTTTAATACATTTTAATAAAATTTTCATTTCACCCTTTTACCTACCCTAAACCCTAGCCTTACCCTATAAATACAACCCTTAAACACGCACTCCTCACTCCAAAATTCTGATCAAAACTCTCAAGAAATCCATAGAAGTTAAGTGTACTCTTGGAGTTAGCAAAAGGGGCGAAACTCCGACGATCTTCCGACGACGTTTCAAGGAGCAACCGGCGACGAAACGACACACCGACGATTCATCTCTCACCCTCTATCTCCTCTCCTTCTTTTTAGCGAGTAAGTCTTAATTCTTTCTTCACTTTACTATTCTCAAAATCCGTATTTTTGAAACCCGACGGAAATCGGAGTTATCCGATCTCTGATTCGGTTTTTCCTAAAAACTAACTTTTTCTTAAACAACAACCATACCAAACTCTATCATGTTGACTAGTAATCATTAACAAACAACTTGAACAAGTTTCATAACAAATTATTTCATTTTGTAATTTTTATAGCTCTTTTTCAGTAAAATACCATGTAGTATAGTTTCAACTTTAAAACAACCTTAATCTTGCTATACGTTTAAGTAGATCACGAGGTAATGACCTACCCCATCACAACACTCATATGCAATATAGCACAATACCTTTCGGAAACATAGAATACGGGAAAACGAAACCTTTCAAAAAAAATACCATTTACTAATAAAACCGTTTTCTACAAGATTAAGTGTTTTACAAATCTTTGCAAAGTGCCGCTGCAACCCATTTTGGGGAACCCGACTAGGATGGTGCGGATTATCGCACATCCCGGGACTTAGTAGTGCGAGATGCAGACCTCCGTAAGGAGCATTCGGTCTCGAGAGATTTAAAATACGAAAATTGTCACGCCCCGCTTCCCAGAGTACGCTAAAATGGGCACGTGACATAGCCAACCATGCTACCTGTGGGTAGGAAGTATCCATCCACAGTCACATTACGGCTGTAGAGATATCAAGAACAAAATAAAACTATCTAAAACATGTCCATAATCCAAGATAACATGAGTCAAGAATAAATAAATGTGGAAGCGAAAGATCCAATACAAAATAACTGGAATGTATGTCCCATAATGCG
Organism: Agapanthus africanus; assembly: GCA_030015575.1. NCBI lineage: Eukaryota > Viridiplantae > Streptophyta > Magnoliopsida > Asparagales > Amaryllidaceae > Agapanthus > Agapanthus africanus. The sequence goes on from JASDDO010000024.1 coordinate 30,944,003, forward strand.
GGCTCACATCAGGAATAAAATGCAGGAAAGAAAACTAACTACTGCTGACGCTCACAGCTCAGCCTGTCGGCTGAAGTACTCCTGCTCGGATAGCGACAGCGGTACATAATCTGGGCCATGCAAAACCCAGACGTCAGCGCGTCAAGTCATCAAGTAATAAAATATGAACAGTGTAACAGACAATGCAATATAAACATGAATAAAACAAGAGTAACAACAATATAAGTCAGAGCAGTGCAGGGTAGTGTGCAGTGGGTAAACTAAACTGTTCTATCAGGTTTTCTGTTCTAAAGTCTTTGAAACCAATTGATGAATCATCGATATAACTCAATAGTATCCCGTGCATGCCCGGGACCACGGTCTAAAACTCTCGGGCTGAAACCGAGACGTGCCGCTATGCACTAACAAGGAAAGGATAAAGACCAACGATGTCAGCAACATCGTCACGAGACGGGCCTGGCCTCTAAAACTGATCGGTACAGGTAGTGAACTGTTGAGTTACAAGTCAGGTTTCACCTTTGATTTCCCCATACCCCCAAGTTATATGTGTAAGTCAAGTCAGGTATCCCGAAATCAAGAAACTAATGCCAACACAGGATCAGGTAAACAGGTTTGTCTGGATAGACAACAGGAACGGTCTAAGAGGACTACATGTCAGGTTTGTTGGCATTAGACACAAGATCAGGTAACGGATCAGGTCATGGTACATCATGTCAAGTCAAGCAGTATACGGTACCATGTCGGGTAGATCAATATATATGTAGCAAGTCAGGTCAAGATGTAAACAATATCATGGGTGTGCTCACAATCAGTTATACAATCAAACATGGTTACCATCAACATGATATAAACAATGAATTAAGCAATAGGCAGATTTACTCAATTTGCAGTACAGTTATCAGTTGTGTCACAGAGATGATTTCAATGTTATGCGAATGCAGTATGACAATTATGTCCTTTTAATCATGTTAACAAGTTTAAGAACTTGAGAGGTGCAATGATTTATATAAAGGTTCAATACAGCTATTACAGGTTAAAATGCACACGAGTGTCCAAATGGAACAAAACTATAGAGATAAATGCCATAAGCTATGTCAATATTAAAAATGTGATTAAACGGTAAATGCGGTTATTAGGTTCAATTGCAAACTGTAAGTTCCAAGTTTAAAGGTAAAATGATGTATAACAATATTGTACATGTAAATGAGAAATGATTGCACCAAAGTTAAATTTACAGGTTTAGGGTGTCATAATATATGTGTAAATATTGTATAGCATGTAGCAAGGGGTACTTGCCTCGACGGGTCGCGAACCGGGAAAAACGGAACGATAAACGTCGGCGGGGAAACTCGCGACGGGCGCACGGTTCACGGAATGAACCCAAGCGACGAACAATGGAACCACGCGGGTCGGGGTACCTCGCTGGAACGTCGGGTCACGTCGTCGGCATCGTCGGATTCCGGCCAAGGAATGAACAGTGAACTATCAATACATGCAAATAAGAAGAGAAGAGAAAACAGAGAAGGAAGGAAGAATAAGATGGAGAAAGCGCTTACACTGGTCGGTGGGATGGGTGGTGACGGTCGATGTTCGTCGACGAACTCCGGCGGTCGGCAAACAGCGACTGCGATAACTGCAGATCACCAAAAGATTATAGAACAGAAGGAAGGAGGAACGAGACGGGTAGGTAAGGCTTACAGGAGTCGTACGAAGGCCGAGGCACGGAGGCGAGGCCGTCGGCAGCGACAGATCTGGCGGTCCAACGCGTGCAGGGGGGTGTGCAGGTGGTCGCGGTGAGGGTGCAGGGCGTGCGAGGGTCGATGAAGGAGGATGTGGGTGAGACGAGACAGAGGAGGCGAGGGTGCTGGTGTCGGTGTCGTCGGCGTTGGGGTTGCGGCGGCGAGGAGGGAGACGGCGGTGGCTAGGGTTCGCTGAGGGTTTGGGTTCTGTGTTTTTAAAAAGAAAGGAGGAAGAAGGTGTAAATATATAAGGGGGGAGAGAGAGAGATTTATGGGGAGAGAGAAATTTGTAGTTTAGTGGAGAGAAGAGAGAGAGAGAGAAGGAGAAAGGGAGAGAGAGAAGAGGTGTGGGGCCCGCGGGAAAAAATAAGATTGTTTGATTGGCTGAGGAATGATTTAGGCGTTAGAAAAAAATTTAAAAAGATTTAAAGATATGAAATAGTATAGTATAGTTCAAAATATTCTGATGGTTTAAAATATTAAAATTTGGGGTTTTGGCGCAAAGTAAAACATTTTCAAATCGCGCCCGGGTCGGGTCCAAAAATTTAAAATTGAAATAATAGAATTTTAAGCGGGATCCAAAATTTAAAATGAAGTGTTTTATGATAAAAAAGCATACTCCCAAAACGGACACACGTACGTGCACGTAGCCATCCAAACTCGTCCGTTTCACTGAACGGGACGAGAACACGATACACGGACGCTACAACGGGGTTAGGGGTGTCAAGTAGGCCAAGATGAATATTTTTAATTTTATTTTAGATGCCAAAATTTGTTATATGCAGAAATGAATTTGCCGTGTAAAATTTTACAGTAAGTAACAAACAAGTAAGATAAATGAAATAAGTGTCACACTACGTTCAAACGGTAACAGAAATTAGTAGTATTGGGCTCGGGTGTTACATTATACCCAACTACAAAAAGAATTTCTTCCTCGAAATTCCAAGAATACAAAGATAGATAACTACAAGAAAATGTGAGGAAACATCTGTCGGATTTCATCTTCTCGTTCCCAAGTGGACTCTCCATGCGAGCGATTACCCCAAGAAACAAGTACAAGAGGGATAACCCAGTTCTTAAGAACCTTTTCCCTTCGATCCACGATTTCAATCGGTCGCTCCTCAAAAGTCAAGTCTTCTCGTACTGTTAGCTCCGAATGATCCAATACATGCATTTCATCTCGAACATACCTACGGAGTTGAGATACGTGAAACATATCGTGCACACTTGCCAAGGACTGCGGTAACGCCAAACGATACGCAACCTCACCAACACATTCCAAGATCTCAAAGGGTCAAACGAATCGAGGACTAAGCTTTCCTCGACTTCCAAAACGAATCACCCTTCTAGTCGGTGATATCTTCAAGAACACCAAATCACCCACGGCGAACTCTAGAGGTCTTCTTGACGTGTCTGCCCAACTCTTCTGTCTGTCTTGTGCTGCCTTCATATGATTTCTGATAGTGTTAACCTTCTCAACTGTCTGCACAACCAAATCTGGTCCCAATAATCTTCGTTCACCGACATCATCCCAACAAACAGGTGAACGGCACTTACGACCATACAAAGCTTCAAATGGAGCCATCTGGATAGTTGCCTGAAAACTGTTGTTGTAAGAAAACTCCACCAAATGTAGATGATCCTCCAAAGAGCCCTTGAAGTCCAACATGCATGCTCTCAACATATCTTCAAGATTTTGGATCGTTCTCTCCGACTGACAATCAGTTTGAGGATGATAAGCTGTGCTAAACTTCAATCGAGTCCCCAAACTTTCCTGTAGACTCCACCAAAAGTGTGATAAGAACCGAGTGTCCCGATCGGACACGATGCTCACCGGTACTCCATGCAATCTTACAATCTCCTGCATGTACCGCTCCGCCAAAGTCTCTGTTGATTGACCAATCCGGAAAGGAATAAAGTGAGTTGCCTTGGTCAATCGATCCACAATCACCCATACTGCATTGTTGCCTTTTGGACTCTGCGGTAAAGCCGTCACGAAATCCATGGTTATATGTTCCCATTTCCACTGAGGAATCGGAAGTGGTTGCAATAAACCAGCAACCCTTTGATGTTCAGCCTTAACTTGCTGACACACCAAGCACCTTGCCACAAAGCGAGCAATCTCCCGTTTCATGCCTTCCTACCAGAAATGCTGTCGAATATCTCGGTACATCTTTGTGCCTCCTGGATGTACAGAATAAGCTGAACTGTGTGCCTCCTTCATGAGCTCTTCACGAATATCCCCCTTTGGCACACACAAACGGCTACCATACCTCAACGAACCATCTTCGTGGATCAATAAATCTGTTCGTAGTCCGGCTTCAACCTGTTCTCGAAACCTTTGCAGTCTAGGGTCCTGCGATTGTGCTGCTTTAATATTCTCGATCAACGATGACTGTACTTGCAGCTGCATCAACTGTCCCGTAGAATGCAGTAGCACAACCTCCAAGTCAAATCTTCGAAAATCTTCAACAAGCTCTCTCTGCGTAGTCAACACCTGAATTGCTGGTAACCGACTAAGCGCATCCGGCACGACATTAACCTTCCCCGGATGGTACTTAAGATCAAGATCGTAGTCAGCCATCAGCTCCAACCATCTACGTTGCCTCATATTAAGCTCCTTCTGTGTGAACACATACTTCAAACTCTTATGATCAGTAAAAACTTCGACCCTTTCGCCCAAAAGGTAGTGTCTCCAAATCTTCAAAACGAAAATCACAGCCGCAAGTTCCAAGTCATGAGTTGGATAATTCTTCTCATGGGTCTTCAACTGTCTTGATGCGTATGCTACAACCTTCCCATGCTGCATCAAAACACATCCCAATCCTTTCCCAGATGCGTCGCTGTGAATCACCAATCCTCCGGAATTGTCTGGCACGGTCAGAATAGGGGCGGTTATCAACTTCTGCTTCAACGTCTCAAAAGCTAACGCACATTTGTCCGTACATACAAAAGGTACCTCCTTACGCATAAGCTTGGTTAACGGTTCTGCCAGACGAGCAAAGTTCTCCACAAATCTCCTGTAATACCCGGCGAGCCCAAGAAAACTTCTTATCTCAGTAACATTCTTGGGAATCGGCCAATCGCGAACTGCTACAATCTTCTCTGGATCGACGGCAATTCCTTCGCCAGATACAACATGCCCCAAAAACTTCACTTCCTCCAGTCAAAACTCGCACTTACTCATTTTTGCATACAACTTCTCTTGTCTCAACGTTTGCAGTGCGATCTTCAAATGCTCAGCATGCTCCTTAAAACTCTTCGAGTAAACCAGAATATCGTCGATGAATACCACAATGAACTGATCCAAGAACGGTGAAAAGATTCGGTTCATCAAATCCATGAATACTGCCAGCGCATTCGTTACTCCGAAGGGCATCACTAAGTATTTGTAATGTCCATACCGAGTTCGGAACGCCGTCTTGCAAATATCTTCTGTTTTCACTCGGACCTGATGATATCCGGATCGCAAATCCAGCTTCGAGAATACCCTCGTGCCACTAAGCTGCTCGAAAAGTTCGCCAATGCGAGCGATCGGGTACTTGTTCTTAATAGTCACCCGGTTTAATTCTCGATAGTCGATGCACATCCTTCTTGTGCCATCCTTCTTCTTTACTAGAAGAACTGGAGCTCCCCAAGGCGAGTTACTGCTTCGAATCCAACCCTTCTCAAGCAAATCAGCAACCTGTTTCTTGACTTCTTCCAACTCTACTGGTGCCATTGGATAATACGCTTTGGATACTTGCGCTGCACCAGGAATAAGATCAATTGCGAACTCCACGTCTCGCTTCGGCGGTAAACCCGATATATCTTCAAACACGTCCATAAAATCGCGAACAACAGCCGGCTCTTCACTTTCATCAACTTCAATTGCTGCAAGAATACTGTTTGTTGGCCTAGCCCTAAACTCGACTGGCCCGACGGAACTGCTTCCCCCAGTGAAGCTAAACTCGGGATGTCCGGGAATCTGGAAAATTACTTTCCTTGCCCTACAATCAATGTGAGCATGGAAAGTGCCAAGAAAATCCATTCCCAAGACGACTTCGTAGCTGCCCGTATCAATCACCAAGAAATCTGCAAAAACCTCCCGTCCGCACACAACAACTGTACAGTCTTTACATTCCCTACTAGTTATGATTTTCCCATTCCCAGTGTGTATGTCCCAGAAACTAGACAGGGTCGTGCAGTCAATCGAGTGTGTAGTTATAAACTTGGATGACATAAAACAATGGGTTGCACCAGAATCAAATAACGCCAATGCAGGAAAACCATGAACGAGTAAAGTACCTGAAACCACTTCTCCTGACGCCTTAGCTTCTTCAGCTGTCAAGGTAAAAGCTCGAGCCTGATTAGGTCCTTAAGTCAACTGCTTCTATCCCTGAAACGGTTTCTGCGGAGGCTTCTGAATATCATCCTTTATACGAAGCTTCGACGGACACGAGTTAATCGTGTGATCTACAGCTCCACAAACTAAACAGAGTCCTTGCATCCTGCGACACTCCCTTTGCAAATGTCCAGGTAAGTGGCAATAGCTACAGACCACGCGCTTCTTCTGATCAACGACAGTAGGCTTCTTCATCGGTGTTACGCCTCGACGGTCCACTGGAATACCTCTGCGACCATGAGCTCGGTTGGGTACAAATGCCGGCTTCCTTACCGCAACTGCTGTCTGCTGTGAACTCCCAGTTTTTCCCGATAGGCTCTGCTGTTACTCGAGCTGCCGTAAGAACCTGTGAGAAAGTGGTCAAACCCAGGGAGACAATCTGCTTCTGGATGTCCACGTCCAAGCTGCGCATGAACCTTCGTGCCCTGTCTGCATCGTTGGCAACTAAAGGTCCAGCGAATCTGCTAAGTCTTGTCCATTCCGCTGCATGCACATCCACTGGTGATCCATTCTGCTTTAGCCCGATGAATTTCTCTTCCATTTCCTTCCATGCAGTCCGCGGGAAGAACTTCTCCAGGAAACTCTTTGAAAAATCCGCCCACTTGATCGGCTTAGGCAAACGGTTCTCCTCCACAAGCCACCATTCTCGGGCGTAGTCCACTAACTGAATGCGTACCACATCCACTCTTTTCTCATCTGGAATCTGTGCTGCAATGAGCAAGTTCTCTGTGTCCACTAGCCACTGCTCTGCTGGTAACGGTTCTTCCAAACCAGTAAATGTAGACGGACCCAAACGTCTGAAATCTGCTACGGTCCCTACTCGGTCAACTGGTTTAGCTCCAATATTGTTCACAGACTGCTGAACGATCTGCAAACCTTCCTGAAACGAGTTTGCTTGCTGCTGGATCAGCTCGGTCTGTCTCTTTTGATTCTCCAGCATTCCCCTTATCACTCCAAGCATGGCGGCTTTGTCCACACGCTTTTGGTACGTCTTCAAATTCTTATCTGCCATATTCCTGAAATCAAAACACCCAACATTAACATGATGATAGATTCAATATATAGATCAATTCTAGAACTCCAAGATACTTAAATAGAGTGCCGCATTGTAACTATGCCGCGGTATCATAGCCACAATCACATAACTCCACCCAAGTCGCCTAAGTCCAAGAAATAACAAGGAATCAGGTTTTCGAGTCGATATGCAAAGGAAGTTTGCACATCGTAAAAGATATAATCGGGAGGGATGTGATTCAAGAATGGTAAACGGCAAGGTGGCAGGACATGTTTCCTAAACACGGGTATTCTGATTCGTGTATTGGGTACAATACCCAACTACAAAAGAATCAACCCGACTAACCTTTGTCTCTGATACCAAAAGAACCATGTCATGCCCCGCTTCCCAGAGTACGCTAAAATGGGCACGTGACATAGCCAACCATGCTACCTGTGGGTAGGAAGTATCCATCCACAGTCACATTACGGCTGTAGAGATATCAAGAACAAAATAAAACTATCTAAAACATGTCCATAATCCAAGATAACATGAGTCAAAAATAAATAAATGCGGAAGCGAAAGATCCAATACAAAATAACTGGAATGTATGTCCCATAATACGGGCTCACATCAGGAATAAAATGCAGGAAAGAAAACTAACTACTGCTGACGCTCACAGCTCAGCCTGTCGGCTGAAGTACTCCTGCTCGGATAGCGACAGCGGTACAAAATCTGGGCCATGCAAAACCCAGACGTCAGCGCGTCAAGTCATCAAGTAATAAAATATGAACAGTGTAACAGGCAATGCAATATAAACATGAATAAAACAAGAGTAACAACAATATAAGTCAGAGCAGTGCAGGGTAGTGTGCAGTGGGTAAACTAAACTGTTCTATCAGGTTTTCTGTTCTAAAGTCTTTGAAACCAATTGATGAATCATCGATGTAACTCAATAGTATCCCGTGCATGCCCGGGACCACGGTCTAAGACTCTCGGGCTGAAACCGAGACGTGCCGCTAGACACTAACAGGGAAAGGATAAAGACCAACGATGTCAGCAGCATCGTCACGAGGCGGGCCTGGCCTCTAAAACTGATCAGTACAGGTAGTGAACTGTTAAGTTACAAGTCAGGTTTCACCTTTGATTTCCCCATACCCCCAAGTTATATGTGTAAGTCAAGTCAGGTATCCCGAAATCAAGAAACTAATGCCAACACAGGATCAGGTAAACAGGTTTGTCTGGATAGACAACAGGAACGGTCCATGAGGACTACATGTCAGGTTTGTTGGCATTAGACACAAGATCAGGTAACGGGTCAGGTCATGGTACATCATGTCAAGTCAAGCAGTATACGGTACCATGTCGGGTAGATCAATATATATGTAGCAAGTCAGGTCAAGATGTAAACAATATCATGGGTGTGCCCACAATCAGTTATACAATCAAGCATGGTTACCATCAACATGATATAAACAATGAATTAAGCAATAGGCAGATTTACTCAATTTGCAGTACAGTTATCAGTTGTGTCACAGAGATGATTTCAATGTTATGCGAATGCAGTATGACAATTATGGCCTTTTAATCATGTTAACAAGTTTAAGAACTTGAGAGGTGTAATGATTTATATAAAGGTTCAATACAGCTATTACAGGTTAAAATGCACACGAGTGTCCAAATGGAACAAAACTACAGAGATAAATGCCATAAGCTATGTCAATATTAAAAATGTGATTAAACGGTAAATGTAGTTATTAGGTTCAATTGCAAACTGTAAGTTCCAAGTTTAAAGGTAAAATGATATATAACAATATTGTACATGTAAATGAGAAATGATTGCACCAAAGTTAAATTTATAGGTTTAGGGTGTCATAATATATGTGTAAATATTGTATAGCGTGTAGCAAGGGGTACTTGCCTCGACGGGTCGTGAACCGGGAAAAACGGAACGATAAACGTCGGCGGGGAAACTCACGACGGGCGCACGGTTCACGGAATGAACCCAAGCGACGAACAATGGAACCACGCGGGTCGGGGTACCTCGCTGGAACGTCGGGTCACGTCGTCGGCATCGTCGGATTCCGGCCGAGGAATGAACAGTGAACTATCAATACATGCAAACAAGAAGAGAAGAGAAAACAGATAAGGAAGGAAGAATGAGATGGAGAAAGCGCTTACACTGGTCGGTGGAACTGGTGGTGACGGTCGACGTTCGTCGACGAACTCCGGCGGTCGGCAAACAGCGACTGCGAAAACTGCAGATCACCAAAAGATTATAGAACAGAAGGAAGGAGGAACGAGACGGGTAGGTAAGGCTTACAGGGGTCGTACGAAGGCCGGGGCACGGAGGCGAGGCCGTCGGCGGCGACAGATCTGGCGGTCCAACGCGTGCAAGGGGGTGTGCTGGTGGTCGCGATGAGGGTGCAGGGCGCGCGAGGGTCGATGAAGGAGGATGTGGGTGAGACGAGGCAGAGGAGGCGAGGGTGCTGGTGTCGGTGTCGTCGGCGTTGGGTTGCGGCGGCGAGGAGGGAGACGGCGGTGGCTAGGGTTCGCTGAGGGTTTGGGTTCTGTGTTTTTAAAAAGAAAGGAGGGAGAAGGTGTAAATATATAAGGGGGGAGAGAGAGAGATTTATGGGGAGAGAGAAATTTGTAGTTTAGTGGAGAGAAGAGAGAGAGAGAGAAGGAGAAAGGGAGAGAGAGAAGAGGTGTGGGGCCCGCGGGAAAAAATAAGGTTGTTTGATTGGCTGAGGAATGATTTAGGCTTTAGAAAAAAATTTAAAAAGATTTAAAGATATGAAATAGTATAGTATAGTTCAAAATATTCTGATGGTTTAAAATATTAAAATTTAGGGTTTTGGCGCAAAGTAAAACATTTCCAAATCGCGTCCGGGTCGGGTCCAAAAATTTAAAATTGAAATAATAGAATTTTAAGCGGGATCCAAAATTTAAAATGAAGTGTTTTATGATAAAAAAGCATACTCCCAAAACAGACACACGAACGTGCACGTAGCCATCCAAACTCGCCCGTTTCACTGAACGGGACGAGAACACGATGCACGGACGCTACAACGGGGTTAGGGGTGTCAAGTAGGCAAAGATGAATATTTTTAATTTTATTTTAGATGCCAAAATTTTTTATATGCAGAAATAAATTTGCCGGCTAAAATTTTACAGTAAGTAACAAACAAGTGAGATAAATGAAATAAGTGCCACACTACGTTCAAACGGTAACAGAAATTAGTAGCATTGGGCTCGGGTGTTACAAAAATCATAAGAAAATGAGATTTCTAGAAATATAATATATACTAAAATTATTTTTATATAAATATATATATGTATCATTAAATTATCTATTCTGTGATAATATAAATATTCCAATTTTTTTTCTAAAGATCACAAGAATAACTTTACATTAAAATACTATGAATTCCAAACAAGTTCAATGTTACAATTAAATGCCATGTATTATGAAAAATATGTTATTTTCACTAGAAATATCACAAATAAAATCTCCAACTATGAAAAACTCTAAAGACGATAACTAAATATTTAGGGTGTATTTTGAAAATTATACAAAATTATTTTTACATAAAACCACCTCAAGTTCTATAAATTACCCTAAGGACCCTAGTAAATATAGGTTTAAGTGTGACCAATCTCTTGAGCCTCAGGGAGTCGGAGAAGTGGGTGCTTGCCTATTTAAGGTAGACAACTTAACAATGGTGTTATCAACGCGGTAATTGGTTTTTAGAAAGACACAAATCCTACCGTCCATGTGCAGCGGTTACCGATAACATCAAAACAATCAGGACTTCAATTTCTTTTCTAATTGTTCTGACTCAGACTGGGTCTTATTATAATAATCTGATTTGAATATGATTCAAGTACAATCTACAATTCAACATGAATCCCTGAATACATATTCAATCTATTCAATCCGTATTGACCGAACCGAACCATGGATATACTTCCATTTACATTATTCTCCAGTTACATCCATTTACTGATATCATGGTTTCGGCAAGTCATACATCTGTACAATCTATAATACAATAAAAAACAATACAATACAATACAAACAATACAAATAAGGCATCGCGGGGTTTAAGGGATAGATTGGTACGGAAGGTGTTAGAAGTGGCACGAGACTGTAAGAATTAATACACCTAATCTATATTCTGTTGCTGTTGTACCGTGGCATAAACGGTTCCTTGTACTACACATGCCTCTAGTATCTGGCATATAATACAACTTTAAAAGCTATCTTCTCTTTCTGTCTATTCTATTTCTCCTTTATTTTTGGGACTTACCGAGCGATTGTTCGCTGACGACATTCCTTCTCTTTTTTCTATAGAATGTTGTCAGGTGATCTGGACACTCAGGAGGTCGAGCCTACTAGTGAGGACTTGGACCAGCTTTCCTACGATCCAAAACTCTAGTTTCATTGTACATATTTTTATTTCAGTACTTTTCATTTCTGTTATGCCACTGTTTAGGCATCGCTTTATTCCATGTATTTATCTTTCCATGCATTGTACAAAAGAATATTAATAAATAAAGTTGTTGTTTCATTACATTTTGTCTCTTGTGTACTTTTACTTTTATATTGCTTAGATACGCTTAGCGTATGTACTTCTGAGTATATACGTAGCGGCCTCGTCGCATCCTCTGCCTGTACACTGGGAAGCGGGGCGTGACAGGTTTTGTTGGCGGCCCATGTAGGTCAGAGCTGTATAGAACACTATCATGCAGTTCTGTTCTGCGTGAACAACCTAAGCAATATAACATAAGAACCAGCAACTAAAACATTTTTTACAATTCATATTCCTTGAATTTTCCAATCTCATATATCTTGAATCTGTCCTAACCCAAAATTCACTCACCTCTTTTACAATTTTACCAAAACCTTTCGCATTCTTTCATTCATTTACATATTTTTCATACACTATCAATAATTCTATCACCAAACTTTTCATGAATCCGTTACACTTTATTTTTATAAATTTCGAGGACAAAATTTTTATAAGGAGGGTGGATTGTAACAACCATAAACTTTCTGTACAATTTTTTTTCAAAAATACAGAAAGATGTACTTTTGTCTGAGCACAAGTTATAAGTTTGTTTTGTTTTTTAATAGCAAGAAGGAGCTTGTAGCTCATTGGTAAGACCTTGCACTGCTGAACCAAAGCACCAGAGTTCAAATCCCATCACCCACATTATTTTTAATATTGTTTTCTTTTAAATTTTTAGAATCACAAGAGCCTACACGTGGATAACTCATAAAAACCCCACTACACTAATAAAACTAACTGGCCCAGGGGGTTAATGAAACGACGGGGAACATTCTGGGCGCCTGACTCGGCCGAATCGGCCGGCGACTCGGCCAACTCGGGCCGCCGCCGCCGGTCGGACTCGGCCGGACCGCCGAGTCCCCAACATGAAAGTTGGGCCTTTTCACCTCCCCATCACTCCTGCATACTTTAATTCTTTGGATCGGTTCCAGAAACCTTTTAAAACCTCAATTACTCCATTTTTAATACATTTTAAAACAATTTTCATTTCACCTTTTCACCTACCCTAAACCCTAGCCGTACCCTATAAATACAACCTCTAAATACACCCCCATCACTCCAAAATTCTGATCAAAACTCTCAAGAAATCCATAGAAGTTTAGTGTACTCTTGGGGTTAGCAAAAGGGGCGAAACTCCGACGATCTTCCGACGACGTTTCAAGGAGCAACCGGCGACGAAACGACGCACCGGAGATTTCTCTCTCACCCTATATCTACTCTCCTTATTTTTAGTGAGTAATTCCCAATTCCTTCTTCACTTTACTATTCTCAAAATCCATATTTTTAAAACCCGACGGAAATCGGAGTTATCCGATCGCCGATTCGGTTTTTCCTAAAAACTAACTTTTTCTTAAACAACAACCATACCAAACTCTATCATGTTGACTAGTAATCATTAAAAAACAACTTGAACAAGTTTCATAACAAATTATTTCATTTTATAATTTTTATTGCTCTTTTTCAGTAAAATACTATGTAGTATAGTTTCAACTTTAAAACAATCTTAATCTTGTTATACTTTTAAGTAGATCATGAGGTAATGAGCTACCTCCTCACAACACTCATATGCAATATAGCACAATACCTTTCGGGAATATAGAATACGGGAAAACGAAACCTTTCAAAAAATACCATTTACTAATAAAACCATTTTCTACAAGATTAAGTGTTTTACAAATCTTTGCAAAGTGCCGCTACAACCCATTTTGGGGAACCCGACTGGGATGGTGCGGATTATCGCACATACCTGGGCTTAGTAGTGCGAGATGCAGACCTCCGCAAGGAGCATTCGGTCTCGAGAGATTTAAAATACGAAAATTTTAAGAAAATGAGATTTCTAGAAATATAATATATACTAAAATTATATATATATATATATATATATATATATATATATATATATATGTATGTATGTATGTATCATTAAAATATCTATTTTTTGATAATATAAATATTCCAACTTTTTTTCTAAAAATCACAAGAATCACTTTATATTAAAATACCATGAATTCCATACAAGTTCAATGTTACAATTAAATACCATGTATTATGAAAAATATGTTCTTTTCACTAGAAATATCACAAATATAAAATCTACAACTATGAAAAACTCTAAAGACGATAATTAAATACTTGGGATGTATTTTGAAAATTATACAAAAGTATTTTTACATAAAACCCCCTCAAGTTCTATAAATTACCCTAAGGACCCTAACAAATATAGGTTTAAGCGGGACCAATCTCTTGAGCCTCAGGAAGCCGGAGAAGTGGGTGCTTGCCTATTTAAGGTAGACAAATTAACAACGGTGTTATCAACACGGTAGTCGTCTTTGAAAAAGACACAAATCCTGCCGCCCATGTGCAGTGGTTACCGATAATATCAAAACAATCAGGACTTCAATTTCTTTTCTAATTGTTCTGACTCAGACTGAGTCTTATTATAATAATCTGACTTGAATATAATTCAAGTACAATCTACAATCTACAATTCAACATGAATCTCTGAATACATATATTCAATCTATTCAATCCGTATTGACCGAACCGAACCATGGATATACTTCCATTTACATGATTCTCCAGTTACATCCATTTACTGATATCATGGTTTAGGCAAGTCATACATATGTACAATCTATAATACAAAACAATACAATACAATACAAACAATACAAATAAGATATCACAGGGTTTAAGGGGTAGATTGGTACGGAAGGTGTTAGAAGTGGCACGAAACTGTAAATATTAAAACACCTAACCTATATTCTAATACTGTTGTACCGTGTCACAAACGGTTCCTTGTACTACACATGCCTCTAGTCTCTGGCATATAGAGACTCCTCTCGTATACACTGGCATTCTTCTGTATCAAGCTACAAACAACAGCGTTAACACCAAATACTCATATAATACAACTTTAAAAGCTATCTTCTCTTTCTGCCTATTCTATTTCTCCCTTATCTTTGGGACTTACCGAGCGATTGTTCGCTGACGACATGCCTTCTCTTTCTTCTTTGGAATGTTGTCAGGTGATCTAGACACTCAGGAGATCGAGCCTACTAGTGACGACTTGGACCAGTTTTCCTACGACCCAGAGCTCTAGCTTCATTGTACACATTTTTATTTCAATACTTTTCATTTCTGTTATGCCACTGTTTAAGCATCGCTTTATTCCATGTATTTATTTTTCCATGTGATTGTTAGAGTTTTTGCATGCTTAGTTAATTACCGCAATCAAGACAGTTTTGCTTGGTAGCTAGCCGGTTGAGTATGGGCCGTCCGCAGGGAGATGCGAATCTTTTTCTATGTGTTTTAACGAGTTAAGTCTAAATGTCCAGGTTTGTTTGAGATTAACTATGTGCTGAAATATGTATAAAGAGAGCTTGTTAGGGTTGGGATTAGGTTAGTTTGAGTTAGGATTCGCTCACTTCTTTTGTTGCCACTCTTAATATCGGTGTTACGGTAATCGGCAACAATGGGGATTAGCACGACTAGGAAAGAAACTTGCGAGTATAAGCTAGGCTTTCCAACGCTTGGTTTCTTCCTTTTGGTCCTTATCCGTCCGTTCTTGGCTCTTAGCCTTAACCTCCAGTTAATTCAACCACAACCGGTCTCGCTAAGGAATCACCGCTATCATGTACGATAGGGTGCCGTAGGGAGCAGATTATGGTTCAATTAACGGGAGTCCGAATTAAGATGTTGGGCAAGAAAAGAGTGAGAGAGATTTCCTTCTCTCAAACTTTCCTTATCCTACCCTAACAAGTGAGAAACTACTCACCCATTAACAAGAAAAAGAAAATAAAACAAAGGAGGAAGATAGAAAGAAAGGGGTTAGAAAATCACAACTAGCTATTTGAGCCTCACTTTGGCAAGGATCATACTTAAGCATCATTGTTGTAAGGATAAAGAAAAATAGAAGAAGAAAGAAAGCAAACAACAAATAACAACAACTAGATTAGCAAATGAAAATTACAAGAAAATATAATTAAACACGATAACAAGACAAGCATGTTAAAGAAAAGAACTCTTCTTTTATTCATCACTCATAAAGATCACTACAAGTTTTAATAGAGAAAGATGAAAAGAGAAAGAAGAACTACAAAATCTAATCCTAAAATCTAATACAAAGAAAAGCACCCTTCACTTGGCTTTGCACTGGGCTATTTATAGCTAGGAAAATGAAACCCTAAGGATACAATCTGAGACAAAATGATATTACAAAAATACCCCTAAAAACGATCCAAAACAGAGCCGAGTCGGTCGCGGATCCGCGGCCTAAGTGCCATATCGGCAGCGGTTTCGCGGCCATTTGGTGGAATTGGGGGACCATCTTTTCTGAGGTTCTCCACGTTTCTGTTTTCTTCTGTTTTGTACACTTGGTTTCTCAGAAGCTCTTCAGTTTTCTTCCAGATTTTCAGCAGTGTAAAAGATGAAATGATGTGGACTTTTTGCCTTGATTTTCTTGAGCTCCGCGTTGAAGTCTTGAATCTTGTGCTGCCCTTGTGCTTTGTGCATTGAAATGACCAATGATTTGCTATTTTGTCCCTTGAACTAGTAGGCGGAATCATACGGATGGTGAGCGAAGATCGGTATTTATCTATTGTTGGCCGTAGTCCTGCATTTGTTGCGACTTTTCACGATTTTCACTGTAAGGAGCTGAGAACCTGTAACCTGCAATTATTTAGCAAACGCGGATCAAAAATACCTACCTATATGCAATGCGATCAAGAATGGGCGATATGAAAATGCAAAAATCTGATATGAACAAATACCCCAAAACTTATCTTTTGCTCGTCCCGAGCAAACCCAATTTATTCAGAAAAAGTCCTAACCTCACTATCGCATGGAACGCGATTGCACTGAGCTCGTGCAACAAGCCGTTAAACCTCTAAGTTACCCTAAAGGAGGAGTGTTGTCTCGTGAGGGTTTTCAGCGGATACTGGCCACAAAATCCGATCAATTTAGCCGTCGACTCTAATTCTACAATTCAGCATTCTAGCAAGAAACTCTATTATCTTTAACTTAGAAATCATCAACCCTTATTTTTCACACTTTCTTTTCATTTAACTTAAGATCATATACGTTTTGCCGGTTTATAAAGCTTTCAGCATTTCTTGGGTTTTCCTTCTAAACCATCATCTCAAATCCGGAATTTTTATCATCACTACTGAAGATATAAGCCCTATTTTTCATTCCTAGCTCTCCACCAAACTCCGATCATAAACCCCTGCGTGTGTGTATTTATCACCCCTACACTTGGAAATTCAATTCAAGCTATAATACCCTTACCTTAATATCTAGTACTACTTCTTTTCATTAATGATGGACGGTTTTGCTCATATATCTTTCATGCGACTATTAATGCTTCTTGAGGCACTAACATCCGATTACTGAATGTATGAGCTTAAAGCGTAAATAGCAGTTTTCAGGTCTTGTACTTTATTCCTTTTTTTATTTTAAGACCGGATGTATTTTTCAGTGATGCTCTTTTGGTGGTTAGCTTTAAATGTCGTTTTTTCTTTCATACTAGGCTTTCAGGCAAGAGTATTTCTAGGTATCCTCTACTATCCCAAGTTTCAAGGTGCGTGTATGTGCGATTTGTAGGGTATCTATTTTCAGAATTTGGACTTAAGGTTCAGAATTATTGTTCAGACTTACACTTCAAATAGAGCTTTCAATACTCTTCCCTCATTTTGACTCAGCCCAAGAACTAAACTCAAAATTTGCTTATTTCTAAATAAACTGTAAGGACGTATATTTTCTACCGTTATACTTCAAGAAAGGTTATTTTTAGGATTTTTAATTTACTAAGTTTAGGATCTAGTTTTTTCTAACTAGTCAACCGTCATGTTGAACTTGAGTAAAATATGGCCAATATTGAAATTTTCAATTTTTTAATTTTTTAATTTTTCAATTTTATTATTATTATTATTATTATTATTATTATTATTATTTTATTTATAAAGATGCAATGCAGAAAAAATAAGATACGGAATTAAATATGCAAAGAAAAACAAATATTTACAAAAAATAAAAAAAATATGCAGATGCAATGCATAGATAACTATTTACAATCAACCCTCACCCCCAAACTTATTTACAGCAGTGTCCTTACTGCTCATTGCGGCATCGTCTAGACGCGTCCTCACTAGTCCCTGCCTCACCCCTATCTGTCCCCCGTCCCCTCGATCGTGCTCGTTCCTCTCTGGCCAATAGGGTGGACATTCCCTGTTCCAGACTCGTCGGTCGCTGATCAAAGTTCGTCAGCATCCCTATCACTCGTTCTACCCCCCTATGGGTTCGTTGTATCAAGCGCACTTGCGCAGCGGGGGTTAGCTCTTCATCGCTCTCTATGGAGCTCGAGCTGGGTGTCTTGGCCATCACATTCTTGGTCAGCTCAGTGCGCGACCATTATACGTGAAGTCGTGTGTAGGATATGGAGACACCCTCAAGAAGGGGTCGAACGGGAACCCCACCATGCATGTAAAATTCAAATTCCTCAACAGGAAGAAAATAGCGACACAGTTGTGTCACCAACATCGGGCATGAATAATTGGCAGCCCTCTTCCCAGCGCCAATCGAGTGAAGTAACACAGTGCACATGTCGTAGCTAGGGTTTCGAGTCATCAATGTGTGCACTATGTGTAGAGATGGGGTAAAAATGTTGTGTTGTGCGAACTTCCGAAAATATTGTTTTGTGTCCAACGGCACACAGTTAAAACATTCGCATAAAGCGTGCGAGCCTGAATGCCCTTTCTGGGCTCCCTAGAACAGTCGTCTCCTATTAATGGTAGGTAGTCCTCAAAATGGAGGGGTTGGTCGCGGACGGGGATTCGTGGTATTAAAGTAACTTCATGAAAGAAGTCCCTATCGATTAAAATTTCCCGATCCCCCTAAAGTAATCTAAGGTACCCGTGTTGTGTCAAACAACTCTCCTCTAAACTATCATAGAAACGTGCAACAAGATCTGGAAGCGCGAATGCGTTCGGATGGTTAAATAACAAAAAATTCCATCTGCGCTTTCGGATCTCGTCGCCGAAATAACTACTGTACAAGTCATGCGCAAACAAGTGGGAGAAATCCCTTTCAAATTGCAAGGTAGGGGCCATGACAGAGTGCAAATGCAGAAAATAGAAAATTTACAGAGAGGATAAAAATTGTGCAAACCTCCTCTGGAATTTTCAGAGGGAGACGTAGCAAGGAGGCGGCGGTTGCGCGGTGGAACGGGGGCTTTGGCGGCGGAAGCACGGCGGGAAGAGGCGATCAGCGGCGCAAACTTCAGAGGCGGCTAGGGTTTTTTCTGAGGGATGAAATTAGGGTTCGGGAAATGCAGAGAAGGGGTCGAGATGTATTTATAGAAGCTTGTTAGACATTTATACAAAAGCCCCCCCAAAAATAATAATTAAATAAAAGAATTAAAAATTGTTGTTTTATTTTATTTTATTTATGGTTCTGAACATTTACAAAAATACCCCCCTTTTAAAAAAAAATTTATATATTTTTTGTTATTATTATTTTATTATTATACAAATTATTACAAGTGGAAAAAAATGGTATCAACATACCCCCAAACTTATTTGAAACAGTGTTTCCACTGTTTATGGCTGGATAACCAAAGTTTGGTGGTAAGCGGAGGAAGATCAGTTAATGTAAACCGGCTCCTGCAACATCAGGAGCTCCTCCAATGGGTCAGCGGTGAGCAACGGTTTTAACCTGTGTTCGTTCACTTCGAATAGTGAACCGTCCTCTGGATTTTCCAAATCCACCGTGCCGTGCGGATATACAGTCCGCACAAAGAATGGTCATTTCCAGCGAGATCTGAGCTTACCGGGATAGAAATGTAGTCGGGTGTCGTAAAAATGTACATGTTGACCAGGTGTGAAAGTTTTGTGCGTAAGGTGTTTATCATGAAACACCTTCATTCGGTTCTTAACGACAACCGCGTTTTCGTAAGTTCATCCCGAAGCTTGTTCAGTTCGTTGATCTAAAGCTTCCATTGGCTGCCCGCACGTTCAAGAGATAGATTCAGCTCCTTGATCGCCCAAAATGCGCGATGCTCGATTTCTACTAGAAGATGGCAAGCCTTTCCGTAAACAAGCCGATAAGGAGACATGCCAAGATCAGTCTTACAAGCAGTTCGAAATTCCCAAAGGGCATCAGTGATTTTCAAAGACCAATCCTTACGGTTCTTAGAAACCATTTTCTCCAAAATCTGTTTGATTTGCCGATTAGACACTTCGTCTTGCCCACATGTTTGGGGGTGGTAGGGCATGGATAGCTTATGATTAATGGAGTATTTCCGCATCAAGGCCTCGAAAGTCCTATTACAGAAATGCGTTCCATTGTCACTAATGATCGCGCGGGGGTGTCCAAACCGGGAAAAGATATTTTCCTTAAGGAATCTAACGACAACCTTGTTGTCGTTAGTCCGGCTTGGCACGACCTCGACCCATTTAGAGACATAATCAACAGCCAGAAGAATATACAGGTTCCCAAAAGAGCTGGGAAACGGTCCCATGAAATCAATTCCCCAAACATCGAAAATCTCGACAACCAAGATTGGTTGGAGCAGCATCCCGTTTCTCCTGGATATCCAGCCCAAGTGTTGGCACCGGGAGCAATTCTTGCAGTAATCATGAGTATCTTTGAAGAGTTATGGCCAGTAGAAACCACACTGCAAGATCTTCTCGGCTGTCTTACTTGGGCCAAAATGCCCGCCACACGCTTGATCGTGGCAAAACGACAGCACACTCTTGAACTCATTATCAGGAACACACCGACGAATAATCTGGTCGGGACAGTACTTGAACAGATAGGGTCCGTCCCAGTAAAAGTGTTTTACCTGGGATAAGAATCGAAGTCTGTCCTGACTTGACCATTCGTTCGGCAGTAATCCTGTTGCCAAATAGTTCACAATATCTGCGAACCAGGGTTCGCACGATACTGTCAAGAGCTGTTCATCCAGAAAAACCTCGTTTATTGGAAGTGGAAGCGTCGGCAAAGAAGAAAGTCGTGAAAGATGGTCGGCCACTACGTTTTCACATCCTCTTTTGTCCTTGATGACAAGGTCAAACTCTTGAAGTAAGAGGATCCAACGTATCAGCCAAGATTTTGCGTCCTTCTTCGCAAAAAGATGGCGTAGAGCTGGATGGTCTGTGTAGACGATGACTGGAGAGCCGATCAAGTAAGGCCTGAATTTTTCTAATGCAAACACAACAGCCAAGAATTCCTTCTCGATTGTTGTGTAATTTAGTTGGGCTTCGTTCAGGGTCCAGCTAGCATAGTAGATTACGTGCGACATCTTATCGATGCGTTGTCCAAAGACTGCACCGATAGCAAATTCGGATGCATCGCACATAATCTCAAAGGGATACGTCCAGTCAGGAGAAGAAAGAACGGGAGCAGAATTGAGTGAGCTTTTTAGTGATTCGAACGCAGTCACACAGCTCGAATTGAAGTAAAATGTAGTATCCTTAGCCAGCAGAAGAGTCAAGGGTCTAGCGATCTTGCTAAAGTCCTTGATAAACCGTCTATAGAAACCTGCATGGCCAAGGAAAGCTCGGATGTCTCTGATGCATCTGGGAGGAGGGAGATTGAAAATGACTTCAATCTTCGCTTTGTCTACCTCAATTCCATTTTGCGAAATGATATGTCCTAGGACAATACCTTCGCGTACCATGCAGTGGCACTTCTCCCAGTTCAAAGTGAGGTTTTTATCCTTACACCGGGTAAGGACAGCGTTGAGATGCAGCAAACACTCGTCAAAGGAATCGCCGAAGATGGAGAAATCGTCCATGAATATCTCCAATAATTTCTCCACTATGTCTGAGAAGATTCCCATCATATATCGCTGGAAGGTAGCGAGCGCATTGCATAACCCAAAGGGCATGCGGCGATATGCAAACGTGCCGAAAGGACAGGTGAACGTGGTTTTGTCCTGGTCTTTTTCAGCGATGGGAATCTGGTTATAGCCGGAGTAGCCATCCAGAAAGCAGTAGTACTCGTGTCCAGCCAATCGTTCTAGCATTTGGCCAATGAATGGTAGCGGAAAGTGGTCCTTCCGCGTTGTGGCGTTGAGTTTTCTATAATGAATGCATACTCGCCACCCAGTTTGGGTGCGAGTAGGGATTAACTCGTTCTCCTCGTTGGTGATGACCGTTATGCCCGACTTCTTGGGGACAACGTGAATGGGGCTGACCCACTGGCTATCAGAGATAGGGTAAATGATACCACTATCCAGACACTTGACGATCTCTTTTTTCACAGCCTCCTTCATGACTGGATTGAGTCGTCTTTGTGGATCCCTGGCTGGTTTAGCATCATCCATCATATGAATATGATGTTCAACGATCAGGGGACTAATCCCCTTGATGTCCGCCATTGCCCAGCCAAAAACTTGCCGATTGCTGTACAAGACCGTTAGAAGGGCTTTCTCTTGCTCTGGAGCTAGAGAAGCCGAGATGATGACAGGGAGGGTCTCGTTCTCACCTAAGTAAGCGTACTTGAGGTGAGACAGCAACGGCTTGAGTTCGAGCGTTGGGGGTGAAACGATTGAGGGCAAGATCGGCGAGAATGTCTCGAACTCAAAGGATTCCAGTAGAGGTTCAAAAAGAGTGTAAGAGACCGAGTTGGATGGTTCAGCTAACGCATTCAGAAATTCAAAAGATTCAAACTCGGGTGGCGACTGGCCAAGATCGTTCGAAAAAGTGAAACACTCGTAATCATTGTCGAGAGCAGAAGCAGCAGCAAGTTCAAAGAGGAACGCACTAGTGGCGTCAAGATTGCTGTGATTGAACAAAAACTCCTCGAATTCACAGTCCTCTGGGGTGATCTCCTGGATCGAACAAACGTCTAGTATATGAGCATTAGGTTCAGAGGGTTGATTCCCCAACCTAAAAATGTTGAGTTCAATTGTCATGTTTCCAAAAGATATGTTCATCGAACCATTTCGACAATTGATCACAGCATTTGAGGTTGCAAGGAATGGACGACCGAGTATCACCGGAATTTGATTCTGGGGGTTAGCTATAGGTTGTGTGTCTAAGACAATGAAGTTAATGGGGAATATGAAGTCCCCAACCTTTATTAACACATGTTTCCCCCAATCAGAGCAAAGCTTTGTTTGAAATTTAAATTTCAAAATTGAAGCAACGCTTCAGATGCAGCGCCAAGTGCGCTGCGCCCTAGGCAGCGCACCATGTGTGCACTAGAGCTAGGTGCGCTGTGCTCTAAGCAGCACATCACGTGTCAAACGTGGGTGTGCTGCGCTCCGAGCAACGCACCACGTGTCAAACACGGGTGCGCTAGCGCAAGGTGCGCTGCGCTTTGAGCAACGCATCACGTGCAAAGCACGGGTGCGCTAGCGCTGGAATTAAAAAACTCTCCACCGTTAGATCAAAAGATCTAATAATAATGATAAATCATTAATTAATCAGAATTAAATTCTGTTATGGAAAGATTTTCCAATCTTGTTAAAAACAAGAAGATTGCCTTCTGTAAAACAGAAGCCCTAGGATCAAAGATCCAAGGGTGGGAAACATCCCCAAATCAATCAGAGAAAGATCTCTTTAATTGATTCAACAAATCCTCTTGCCCTATATAAAGGCCCCAAGACTTCAAGTCTTATAGAGAGAACCCCCCCCCCCCCCCGATAAACTTTGAGGAACTCAAAGAAAAAGAGCAAGCTCTTACAAGAAGATTTTTCTTCAAGGTAAAAATGATAATGATGAACATAAAGATGAAATCATCTCATAAAAAGAAAAAGTCATTTCTTTAAAAAGATCATAGATCTACAAGATGAAAAGTCTTTTACAAAAGAGATCAAAAGATCTCATCATAAAATAGAAAAAGAACATAATTCTTCTCACAGATCATGGATCTATAAAGGCAAAGCCTTTAATCAACATAAGAGATTGGAAATATCTCCGGTAAAATAAGAACTGTTGTTATTAGATCTTGAGACAAAGTCTCTTTTAAAAGAACATAAATTTGTTTCCCAGATCATAAAATTGATCAGATGCGCTTTGTGCTCTTGAACTGCGCTTCTGCGCTCTTGAACCGGCGCTCAGCGCCAAATGCGCCACGTGTCAACCACATATGCGTCAATTGATAACTTGCGCTTTGCGCTTCTGAAATAATGCACTGCGCTCATGGGCTGGCACCCAGCGCCAAGCGCACCACGTGTCACTCACGTGTGCGCCATTAAACTGAAAGCGCAATGCGCTCATGGATTAGCGCTCAACGCTCATAAACTAGCATCATGCGCTCATCATCTGGCACCTAACGCTGAGTGCGACACGTGTCCCTTACATGTGCGCTACTTGGCATTACTTGGCAGAAGTGCACTGCGCTTTTTGATTGGCACAAAGCGCCTAGCACACCACGTGTTGTGCTGACAGAACATAAATTGTTCTTTAATAAGCCCAGAGCTCTGATGAATGCTCAGCATTCAATAAAAGAAAAAAAACATTGTTAAAATGGCCAAGCCCAAATAAAGGCTCAACAGCCCAAAACAAAAATGTTAAACATTTATTGGACCTAGCCCAAGATTGGCCATAAGTCCTCAACCCATATTAATTGAGCCCATCTGCTCATAAATATTTTAACAGATCTTAGTCCCAAATTGGACTACAGATCTTTCAACCAACCCACATCGGTTTAAGGATACATCTCTGAACTCCTCTGATACTTGCCGTTGTAATCCTTCAACGTCTTCAGAGAGGTGACGGGTCCCGACAACCATACATTTCATGGACTGTAGGGTCTTTAAGCCCACGGACTATGATGTCCTTAACCTTGACTGTGAGGTCTTTAAACTCACGGACTATGACATCCTTAACCTTGACTGTGAGCTCTTTAAACTCACGAACTATGATGTCCTTAACCTTGACTGTGAGGTCTTTAAACTCACGGACTATGACGTCCTTAACCTTGACTGTGAGGTCTTTAAACTCATGGACTATGATGTCCTTAACCTTGACTGTGAGGTCTTTAAACTCACGGACTATGATGTCCTTAACCTTCGACCGCGATGTCTTTAAACTAACATTGGACCGTAATGTCCTTAAACTAATCGACCGCAATGTCCCTAAATTAAACAATATAGCCCAATTGCTTTCTTGTTGGATCTAAACGATCATGTTAAGTTGATCTTAGTCTAAAATGAGACTAACGTATCCTTAACAAATGTTTAAGTTGATCTTAGTCTCAAATGAGGCTAACGTATCCTTAAACCCAACCCCCAAACCCAAATCTAAGAAGATACGGATTTGGACTAATCCACGCCCTACGGGCGACAACATAAATTAGTCTCCGTATACAATCCACAGGCAACCAAAAACAAAACAAACACACACGATACGAAATGACCATCTGGAGAAGGAGAAAGTGGTTACCGCGACGCGGTAGCGTAATTAACTGCAGGGGCTTGCGCCTGTAGGGAAGAGCGTCCCCACAATCAAAAACCCCTCAAACGAGGGGGAATCTGACGAAGTCTGCTACATCGGCCGCATCCGTTTAAACCTTCGATATACGGTGCCATAAATCAATTTGGCATCTTCGGAGAGGTGGACGGATAGCACCTATTAGGATCTGCCCTCGAAATTCAGGCGAGACGGACCTGCGCGGTCGCGTCTCCGTGTTTCGGCGGGGAACGGATTCTGGCATGCCCGGTAGGACCTCTTCCTCTTTCCACTCCACACTTCGTGTGTCGTGTTTCGCGAACAAGTCGCGGTTTGATATGGTTGCCCTGGATTCGAGATACTAAGATTTGGTGTCTTGCTCCGTGCAGAAAACAGAAGATCAATGGCTTCAAACTGCACTAACTGCAACTGCAACTCTCGCTCCGTCCCGTCTGGAGGAATAACTTACGGGCCCCAAGCGGCCTCCATCTTTGCTATGCCGGTAGAATAAGTGACTCAGGCCACCACTGGATTTTTCTTTGGGACAATGATCCCTCCAACAAACTTTAACGCTCCTGTACCATCACAAGAAGCTCCAAAAAAGTCGGTCTTTGATCAGCTTACCACTACTGCGGCCCCTCTTAACGGGTCGCCCAAACCAAGCGTCTCAGTTTCAGCAGACTGGGCCAAAACTCCAACGGGCCTGTGAAGAAGCCCGTAATACCAGAAGGCGTTATCCCGAAGCGGATAACTATTCCTACTCCCGAAGTCACCAAGGCGGCTTCTCCGGCTAAGGGGTTGGTCTTTACAAGACTGACCGTTTCAGCTCCTACTTCGGGTGAAGTAACCAAGGTTGTTTCCCCTGCACGAAAATCAGCCTTTTCAAGGTTAGCCATTCCCTCTCAGCGAGCATCGGTCTTTGACAGGCTGGCACCAACAACAGATTCTCATCAGAACAGGGGGCATAGAAAAGCCGATCCAACAGTGGAGGTAATCCCGGCCGCACGACATGCTCAAGTCGCCACTGGTGCCGGGCGAGGAAAGCTGGGGGCAATTCCCTTTCTGGACTGACTCCGCCGGCTCCAATGGTGGAAGTTGATGCTGCTGTTCCAACCGGGAACAACTTTGAACTACTTAACAGGGTGCGCAGGAATTCACCAACTGCCGTGCTAAAAAAGTCTTATCCGCCCCCTCAGCGACTATCCTCTAAAATTTATAAAGTTTGGCGACAGGTTCAAGACTCCGTGATTGATCAAGACTATCCCCGCCAACAGAAAAAGATGAAAGCGCGGTGAGAAGAGGACAATCCTGTCAAGCCATAAAAGGTGTCGTCTACCTGGGTGCCCGTTGCAACGGCCCCCTCAGCTTCGACCGCCCACAAAAGAAGGAGGTCGGAGAAAATCCCTACGTCTTTGGAAAATCGCAAAGACACTGAATCTAAACGCCCCAAGTCTGGGGGCATGGTGGTGCACACCGTCTATATGGCATCCGGAAAAGAGGATAGTCGTATTTCCACAGGCCATCGACCGCTTACGCGATCAGTGACTAAGGCTCAGGAGCAACAACAACAAAAGTTCCAAGAGATGTCAACAGCTATGGCCGCACTTACGGGTCCGAAAGCAAGCCCGGAGACATCCTCGGAGCAGTGCCGTGAGCAAGAAACTGATGCTGAATTCCTTCGGAGAATGCTTGAGAAGAAGGACAAAGAGGCCGCGGAACAAGCGGCCAATATAAAACAAATGGCCCTTCTATTCCAAGATATGGTAGACATGATGATCCAGCCGGACCCTCCAGCTGAAGATCCTCCAATAATAATTGAAGATGATAAAGGAGAGACATCAAATCCTTTGCTGGCTCTGTCAATAGCCAAAGAGGAGACCATCTCAAAAGCTGCCCTGGATGATTATATTGCTCAGCAGATACGAGTTCATCAAGCGAATGAAGCGGCTGAGCAAATTGTTAAGACTAGACGACCCTATCCGGGTTGGTAAGACCAAATAAAGTACCCGCCGGGATACACGATCCCCAACTTCCATATATACAAGGGGACGGGAAATCCCCACCGGCATGTCGTCCAGTTCAGGGCTCTATGTGGCAACACTGGAGGTGACGATAAACTGCTACTTCGCCAATCCGTTGGTAGCTTGTCAGAGACAGCATTTGAATGGTACTCAGAGCTTCCCAATGATTCCGTCAAGACTTTTACAGATATGGAGTTGCTATTCACCCAGCGTTTCGCAAGCGTTAGCGTACGCACCCCAATCACCGCATTGATTAACGCCAGGGTAAAGCCAGGAGAAACGTGGGTACAATACGCAATACGGTGGCGGAACTTATGGTCGAGGTGCGAGCAGCGCATTGAAGAAGCGCCTGCAGTAGGCATGTTTATGGGAACCCTCGATCCGTAGGCAACCATATCCCAATTCATGATGTTCTTCAAGCCGACCACCTTCCAGACCTTGATTGATAAGATGGCCCAAATGGACCAGATGGGTCATAAGCCTTCCTTTTCAAAGACAGAACCTCGGAATGAAAAGGACAAAGGGAAAGCAATCTTCTTCGCCAATGCTCAACAACAACTGAGTGGCCCGAGACCGGTTGTTCGCCAAACCAACAGGCGGCAATCTCTCGACGAGAAGTTGAGACGTCCTTACTCATTTTTCCGGGATAAAACAAGGAAACTGTTTGAACTGGCAGTGCGCAATGAGCTCATTACTCTACCGGAGTCGAGACACCCACCGCAACCGAACGACGTCAACGATCCCAATTACTGCCCCTACCACCGAGTATTGGGCCATCCGATCGAAGACTGCTACGTCTTCAAAAATTGGGTTGAAGACCAGTATCAACAGGGCAAGTTCGCGCTGTCCAAAAACTGAAAAGTAAATCCGCCACAACATCACACCCCTAAAAGGGTGGACACACCGGGGGTATCATGCTCTTTTATAGAATAAGCTCCATAGGAAGTCGTTCTTTCGGCAAAAACTAAAAGAATGCTGAAAGATCTTCAAACATGTCCAGCAATCAGGTGGAAAATCCCGCTAGAGCCGGAGATTGTCGAGGGGATGCTGAAACCACGCCCAACATCGGGAATTAATAGCAATAGGCAAAACACCCAGGCACAGCCATCACAGTCTTCGAAGAAAAAGAAGAAGATCAAAAATCCCGCGCAGTCTAACGACAAGCGCACGGATCTGCAAAAGTATATTGACGCGCTGGAAGAATACAACCAGAAGGCGCGAACCCCGATCACACTCCAAGAATTTCTCAACAATATCCTTGAGAGCGGAGATAACGACAATAACGACGGGGATGACTCGTCAGAAGAATCTGAGGACTATGTGGCAAGTTGCCACATGATCTCTCATTTGGCGTTAACTAACGAAGAAGCTCACTCGGCGATAGAAGACAACATAAAAGAGCTGGGGCAGGATCGAAACTAAAACCCTTGGAACCGTCTGACGAGATGATCGACTTGCTACTGAACGAAGCCCGTCAGAAAAGAAAAGCCAATCGAGAGCACGAACTAACTATATTCGAAAAAGCCAAACGCCGACGACTGGATAAAAAGGTCGAGGCACCCCAACCGGATCGAAGCATCCCTATCGCCAGCAAAAGCATGCTTAAAGTAAGGAAACGATTCGCTAGGGTCCTATCAATAGGAATGAAGTTGCCCTCTTTCAGAGAAAATTCTCCTGGCGGTATACATCTTGATGAAGCGGACATACATCCTAACTTCTGCTTATACCACCAGAGGATTACACACCCTACCGAGGAGTGCATAGCCTTTAAAAACCGGTGGCAGGGATATGTTGCCCACCGACAACACGTTCAACAAATGAAGCGCAAGGCTAGTCGGGAACAGAAAAGCACGACAGATGAGCGCAAAAGAGCCGCTGGCAACTGTCACATAGTCGACACCAAGGGATCGCAAGTTATCACCTTTGGAAGCGACTCTGACGAAGAAATCGCCCTCAGCCCTCTCTTCAAGGAATCCACCTCCGACACAAAAGATGGAAAGATTTGCGAGAAAATCTAGCTGCGTAATCGTACGTTGCCCGAAAAATCTTGGACCTATGACCGAAACGTCTTTAAACTACTACAAACCCGCGGCATCCCCAGGCTGACGTGGTAAAAAAAAGGTACGTCCATAAGCGAAATGGGCACGGATGAAAACCCGAAAGGGCTCCGTGAGTAAAAACAGCAGGACTATCAGCGACTTTGTGAAAACCCGAAAGGGCGCAATCTCGTTAAAAGACACTTGCAAGGTCCTCTCGACCCTGTAAGGAGAAAACACCTGCGTAAGATCCTTACAACTCATAAAGGAGAAACACATTTATGGATCCCCACGATTCCTAAGGAGAAATTACACTTGCGAGATCCTCAAGACTCGTAAGGAGAACTCTCTTATGAGACCCTCACGGCTCATAAGATTCAAAAGTCTTAAGCTACAGGGATCTGAACCTGTTCTTAAGCGGCCACCACAACCTCCAATGCTGCCCTACAAGCGGCTTAATGCTGACCCTTGTATACAATCCACGGGTGCGAATAAACATTTCCCTAACAAAGTCCCATCCGTGACTAGGAATATGTTTGCACAGTGAACAGCCCTTGTAATTCCTTTTGACTTAGAAGGAGAAAATACTCTTGTAAGATCCTTACGACTTACGAGAAGCCATACACTTAGGATTCCTCACGATTCCTAAGGAGAAAACGCACCTACGAGATCCTCACGACTCGCAGGGAGAAATACCTTTATGAGACCCTTACGGCTCATGAAGTCAAAAGCCTTAGTCAACAGGATCCTAACCCTGCTCGCTAAGCCACCTTTGTTCGACATTGACAGAGGCAAATGATAATTCGCTCCTGGCGATATCCCAGTTGTAGCGATGCTGATGCTGAAATCGGTGTCTAATTCCAAGCTTGCAGCGGAAAGCCAGCGAGC
This sequence comes from Agapanthus africanus, assembly GCA_030015575.1. NCBI lineage: Eukaryota > Viridiplantae > Streptophyta > Magnoliopsida > Asparagales > Amaryllidaceae > Agapanthus > Agapanthus africanus. The sequence continues at coordinate 30,974,039 of JASDDO010000024.1, forward strand.
CATACATGCATACGAAATAGCCGAAATGATGAGGCAACTTGTAAACAAAATCAGCAAGTAAAAATGTATGCATGCAAAATAGCCGAAATAATTGGGCAACTCGCAATAAAAAGCAGCGAGTAAAAATAAAATAAATAGCCGAAACCATTGGGCACCGCGAAAAATAGCCGAAATGATTGGGCAATCGTGACCTTCGCGATATAAAAGCTGAAATGATAGAGCATCGTGGAAAGAAATAACAAATTTTTTTTGAAAGAATGAAATTTTTGCCCTACAGGTGATATCACATCAATCCCTGTATACAATCCAGGGGCGCAAACAAAGAAGGAATCACACCTTCCCTCTCCAGGCTCCATCAGAAAAAGAAGCCAAATCTCAACGGTTCACAAACAGTCTGGAGATCATCTCAACATTCGTCTCATTACAACAGACGCAATATCAAGTAAAGCGGAACCGCAGCAATTCGCAGTTTCATGACTCGGCGGTGCACAGATGACCGAGAGTCAAACCCCGACTCCATGAAATACGGATAAAGTCAACCATTCCTGGTTATGTGGAACGCGGCTATGTCAATCCCGACCCCGTGGGAAACGTCCAGAGCAGAGCCTGATCCTCGCAGAACACGGCTATGACCCCATGGGAAGCATCCAGAGCAAATTCCTGGTCACGTGGAACACGGCCTATGTCAATCATGACCCCGTGGGAAGCATCCAGAGCGGATCCTGGTCCTCGCAGAACACGGCTATGACCCAGTGGGAAGCATCCAGAGAAAAATTCCTGGTCACGTGGAACGCGGCTTATGTCAATCCTGACACTGTGGGAAACTCCAGTGCGGATCCTGGTCCTCGCAGAACATGGCTATGACCCCGTGGGAAGCATCCAGAGCGGAGCCTGATCCTCGCAGAACACGGCTATGACCCCGTGGGAAGCATCCAGAGCAAAATTCCCGGTCACGTGGAACACGGCTTATGTCAATCCTGACCCCGTGGGAAACATCCAGAGCAGAGCCTGGTCCTCGCAGAACACGGCTATGACCCCGTGGGAAGCATACAGAGCAAAATTCCTGGTCACGTGAAACACGGCCTATGTCAATCCTGACCCCGTGGGAAACGTCCAGAGCGGAGCCTGGTCCTCGCAGAACACGGCTATGACTCCGTGGGAAGCATCCAGAGCAAAATTCCTGGTCACGTGGAATGCGGCTTATGTCAATCCTGACCCCGTGGGAAACGTCCAGAGCGGATCCCGGTCCTCAAAGAACACGGCTATGACCCCGTGGGAAGCATCCAGAGTGGAGCCTGGTCCTCACAGAACACGGCTATGACCCCGTGGGAAGCATCCAAAGCAAAATTCCTGGTCACGTGGAACGCGGCTTATGTCAATTCTGACCCCATGGAAAACGTCCAGAGCGGAGCCTGGACCTCGCAGAACACGGCTATGACCCCGTGGGAAGCATCCAGAGCAAAATTCCTGGTCACGTGGAACACGGCCTATGTCAATCCTGACCGTGGGAAACGTCCAGAGCGAAGCCTGGTCCTCGCAGAACACGGCTATGACCCCGTGGGAAGCATCCAGAGCAAAATTCCTGGTCACGTGGAACGCGGCTTATGTCAATCCTGACCCCGTGGGAAACGTCCAGAGCGGATTCTGGTCCTCGCAGAACACGGCTATGACCCCGTGGGAAGCATCCAGAGCGGAGCCTGGTCCTCGCAGAACACGGCTATGACCCCGTGGGAAGCATCCAGAGCAAAATTCCTGGTCACGTGGAACGCGGATTATGTCAATCCTGACCCCGTGGGAAACGTCCAGAGCGGAGCCTGGTCCTCGCAGAACACAGCTATGACCCCGTAGGAAGCATCCAGAGCAAAATTCCTGGTCACGTGGAACACGGCCTATGTCAATCCTGACCCCGTGGGAAACGGCCAGAGTGGAGCCTGGTCCTCGCAGAACACGGTTATGACCCCGTGGGAAGCATCCAGAGCAAAATTCCTGGTCACGTAGAACGCGGCTTATGTCAATCCTGACCGCGTAGGAAACATCCAGAGCGGATCCTGGTCCTCGCAGAATACGGCTATGACCCCGTGGGAAGCATCCAGAGAGGAGCCTGGTCATCGCAGAACACGGCTATGACCCCGTAGGAAGCATCCAGAGCAAAATTCCTGGTCACGTGGAACGCGGCTTATGTCAATCCTGACCCCGTGGGAAACGTCTAGAGCGGATCCTGGTCCTCGCAGAACACGGCTATGACCCTGTGGGAAGCATCCAGAGCGGAGCCTGGTCCTCGTAGAACACGGCTATGACCCTGTGGGAAGCATCCAGAGAAAAATTCCTGGTCACGTGGAACGCGGCTTATGTCATTCCTGACCCCGTGGGAAACGTCCAGAGCGGAGCCTGGTCCTCGCAGAACACGGCTATGACCCCGTAGGAAGCATCCAGAGTAAAATTCCTGGTCACGTGGAACGCGGCTTATGTCAATCCTGACCCCATGGGAAATGTTCAGAGGGGAGCCTGGTCCTCGCAGAACACGGCTATGACCCCGTGGGAAGCATCCAGAGCAAATTCCTGGTCCTGTGGAACACGGTTAATGTCAATCTTGACCCCGTGGGAAACTCCCAGAGCAACTCCTGACTCCGTGAAATACGGATAATGGCAACACCGTCGATCACTTACAGGTCCTCTCGACCTGTAAGGAAGAAAACTCCCTTGTAAGATCCTTACGACTTACAAGATAAAACGCGCTTAGGAATGCTCACGATTTCTAAGGAGAAAATACACCTACGAGATCCTCTCGACTCGTAGGGAGAAAAGTCTTCATGAGACCCTCACGGCTCATGAAGTTGAAAAGTCTTAGACAACAGATCTGAACCTGCTTTCTAAGCCATCACTACCTCTCGAAGAATTCAAAACGGGATGCTCACTCTATCATCTGCAGGCTATGCTTACTAAAATGACATTCTGATAACAAAGAAAAGAAGAAAGTAAAGAGATAACACAAGACATTGCGAAAGAAATTTATCCTTTATTCATAAATTCAATTAGGTACAAAATACATTTTATGAAGGAATAAAAAAATGGATACATTTTATTCGAAATTAAAAATGGTATAAAAACAATTATTGAAAGGGAAGCGCTTTCAATAGTCCAATCAGCCGCTCGCGCACTTCCCTTGGCCCTTTTGCTTGGTCAGCTGCCGCGGCCAACTCTGATTCGACCTGAGCTCGTTGCTGCAAGTAGGATGAAAGTTTCTCTTCGACGGCCCACTGAGCTGCCCCACGATTCTGTGCATCCCGCTCGACGACGTCAAGCTTCTACCTCTGTGTTAGCCCGTCAGAAATGTATCGCAGAAGGCCTTCAAAGATAGCTTTCAACTGTGCAGCATTTGCATCAACCTGAGCGTGCAGCCGGGCAGATTCGCTTGAAATATCTTCACACTCCTTACGCTTTAAGGCCGCTTCTTGTTCAAGATGGCGAAAGTAGGGAGTGCTCTGCTCAACCCATGCAGCCCGTTGAGAGTTCACAGCCAGGACCACTGGAGCAGGACGTCTGAATTCGAGCTCATACAGACAGGCCTCAATTTCCCCGCAGTGATTAACCCAAGACTCAACGACGCCCTCACTATGAAAGTTCACGAGCATCGCCAGCATAGGATTAACCTCCGCAGCAAAATCTGCGGCGAATGTGGGAGCCTCCACGTCAAGCTCCTCGATGTAGTCGCTCAACATGCGCAGACTGTTCACAGCGCCTTTGGAAGATGAACGCCGAGAAAAGGGGCCTGCTGGCATTACGACTCGAGATTCGAACGGAGCTAAAGTCGGTATCACCGCAGCAAAATAAATCATATTCAAATGACGGTTCAAGAAATAGAGGAGGTTCAGGAACAATGGAGTTTACTATACCAGCTGCAGCAGGTGGCAAGGCCGGGAGCACCAGTGATGCAAGTACTCTTTCGTCTCCTCCTTCGATCTGTAGGGCTGCAATTAAAACAAAGAAGAATTAGAAACGATTTGACTACCCATCGAAGAAAATAAGAGACGTTAGCTAAAGGCTGCACTCACCAGCTCCGCTAGAAGAGGCAATCTCTGACTGAAAGGAGAAGTGTGGCTGTAGCACCTGATACAGGTGATCAAAAAGGACACCTGTAAGGATGCAATAATACAATGTCAGTACATGAAGTATACAGCCTACAATGAAACTGATGGATCACAAATCCGCACCCTCCAGCATTTGAGATAGAACGAGAGAATGTAGAGGAGCGGTCACCGTTAAAGCAGCAACTGGAGATGCTTCCTCGGGTGGCACAACCCCAACGCTCATCACACCTGCATTAGAAATAAGAGAAACACTGTCAGAAAAGGTCGAAAATGGATTGCAGAATAAAATAGAAAGCAATAACTTGAAATTTACCTGGTAAGTCGCCGGTCGAGACCGCGACAAGGGCATAACTGGATGCAGCAACTGCCTCACCCTCCTCCAACAAAATGGTCTCGCCTCCCGTCGCCTCATCCCCTAACTCTACGAGAGCCGTCGTAACGCTCGCGACGCCAGGAGATGGCAGAGAACCGCAGGCGGAAAGAATGGCGATTGGAGCAGCCCGACTCTTGAGAAGGAGAGGCTACATCGGGCTCAGCGATTGTGGTTGTCTCACCTACCACTACCTCGGGCTCGGCGATCGTGGCTGTCTCACCTGCCGCTACCTCAGGCTCGGTGGTTGCCGCCACTTCTTCGGCAAGACTCGGCCCTGCAAGATAGGATATATGAGAACCTGAAAGTTAAAACTTTGACAAAAGAATCCAATGTCGCGCTACCTTGAGTCGGTTTTCCGATTGCTTCCCGAGCCGCACATGCTGCCTGTCTGTGGGCGGTAGACAAGGCAGCCGGAGCATCCTCTGAAGGAGTAGGGGCAGGGGTAACAGCGCTTGAACCCGCACCTGCATCCAAGGCGACGGTACACTCCCTTGCCACGCGCATCCTACGCTTCCTCTCCGCCCGGGCCGTGAGGGCAGATCTTCTAAAGACCTCCTTCAATAAGACATCCTCGTCCGTGCCAATAGTTATCTCTGGAGCCGTTATGGCATCCGTCATCGGTTGCTTAAGTGAAGCTTCTTTCGGCAATACCGGCGGAACCGAGATGGTCGACCCGGGAAGAGTCTCCGCACCGCCCTGTGAAGTCAGTGCCATGCTTGGAATAACCTGAGTAGAGGTAGTTCCTGTGATAAGAAGAAAAAGAGGGGTCAGATTACCCATAAGAAACGGGAGCGGAGACACGGTGAAACGAAATGTACCGATGCCTAAGGATGCTCGAAGTCTTTCCTCTTCCTCAAAAGTCTTGAGAGAAGCTGCGAGAGCTTCTTCGGTGGAAATGCCTGTTAAAGAAGGAAAAGTGTCAGTCAAAAAATGATGATAGAAATTTGATGCAATGACGAAAGATACAGCTGATGGTTACCTGATCGCGCGAGGATAGCCAGTCCCGCTTCGTGGCTTGCCAATTGCTCAGAAGCTGCAATGGCAGCCGCCAGATCAGTATCATCTGGCGGCATGAATAGACCCTCGTTTGTCCCATACTCACTCAGACCCTCGCCATAAGGAGCATGAGGCTCCTGGCCGAGTACAACGTCGGCAGAAAGGATCGACTTCTTCTTCCTCTTCTGCGAGCGAGCTCCGGTCGCCGAAAGCACAAGTTTACGTTTAGCGGGCACCTTAGGGCGACGAGTCCCAATATCTGAACCCACGCTAGAATCGGGGGAAGCTACAGTCACCTTTTCTACAGGAGACAGAGGTATCGGTAGCTCAGGCCTGTCATGCGGGACTTCGATCACCGCAGCTTCTCTTAAGGGAGGCGGGACAATGGTCCGTCGCTTCAAGGGGACGTTTCGATCACCAGCATGGGGTGCACCTTTGCGATCGAGCAGTAGTCGCTTCTCCTCCCTGATAACGGCGCCCATTGAATGTTGGTACCAGGCCGCGTGTACATTAAGGGCCTTCGGGACACAGCTCGGTTCGCTGATAAAGAAGTGAGACCCTGTGTTCAGGTGCATAAAATGATCCAGCGCGCTCCGCATTCCCTCTTCGGTAGCATTAGGTTCTGCCAAAAAGGCCTCAAGTGGGACGCCCTGATTGTAACTCAGCTGCTGGGCGAAACGATGCGGGTTGTATCTCATGAATAATGCCGCATCATTTTGCCTGAATACAAGAAAGCCCGGCCTGATGGAGTACAAATGAAGAATCTCCCAGGCTTTCAACACAGAGACCCCGTCTTTAAAGATGTCTTGCAATGGCAGCACCGCTTTTGAAGTTTCCCGGCCGATGGTCAAGACTTTGTCTGTGAAAAACATACCATCTCCAACCGTGCGCAGACAAAGGAGCAAGCCCCTGGCTTCCCGCGGTGACGAACTCACGATGGAGGCGTCAACCAGCCGCATTATCCGAGGGAACCTGCATCTGTCGTAAAAAGAAGGTCTTTTGTAGATACCGAAGACCCCAAGCACGTGCAGCTCTATCCATGAAGTGAAGTAATGCATTGGGAAGTTGACAGGATGCACCCCTGGTTCAGAAGTATCCGCTGCTAAGCTGAGGCCGTGATATAGGTAGGCTAACCCGGCGATCCCGATGGCCACTTGTATTCCGGCAACCATGCGATGCACGGGGTAAAGACAGAAGGCCCCATGTAACGAGGGTGCAGAGGAAGCGCGAACCAGCTTAACCATAAACTGAGAAATCCGAGAAAGAATGCTTCCTCATCAATGCCCAGAGCGGCGATTTTTGACAGGGGGACGATCGCGACGTCGGGAAGAAAGAAACCCTTTTGATCGGCTTCCAGTATTGGCCGACGGTCCAAGCCAAAGCCGAAAAGATCATCAAGTTTAGCAAACTTTTCGCCTTGTCGCGACAAAATTTCTGGGCGAAGAAAACGGGCAATGAACTCCGCAAAGCTGACCCCCCGGCCTCCGGATTCAAGAAAGAGGCTCTCATACATGTTCAACACCTTTATCAGACTTGGGAACTGGTGCTGAATGGCGTTCTCTGGGGTAAGACTTATCACCACAGATTTGGTGGCAAAAACATATTCATCCGGAGGAAGCAGCTCCTCGTAGTGCTCCCCCCTAACTGGTAAACCAGAAACCTCGGCAAATTCTTCTAAGGAAATGGAGACCTCTCTATCCAATAGGAGGAAGGTATGGGTCGGAATGTTCCACTGCTCTAAAAACGCCTTGATCCACCATGTGGGAGGTGCAAAATACTAGAACAAGGAAGCGTAGACCGCAGGGTATAAGCTAAGTTTCAGCAACTGCGATTTCTTTGCCGATAAGATATATCGGGCCCACTGCAAGTATCCGGCCGGATGACGGGGAGTTAGCCCGATGTTGTAGGGCTGTCCCCAAGGGCGCGACTCGCCCTGACATATCCGCCGCCCTAAGGTGTCTAAAGCCACTGGCGGCTGCACGGGTACTACGGCAATAGAAGGCCGAAGGAGGCCTTCTGAAGTCCAATTTACCTCCTCTACAGTATAATTGATCGGGGGTGCATCGGCATAAGGGATCGCAGAGATAGGCTCCGAAGGCATCGCACAAGAAAAGCTCTGGCGGTCTCTGATAATTTGATCATACCATCTACCCCATAGGTGAAGATTCTTGTGTTCCAGGTCGTGGTCTCTGATCAGCGCAAGAACCTCTCGGTCTACAGATGCCTCAGGAAATCTGCCTTCCGAGCGGATGAACGGAAAATAAGTGTCGAAAGACATGTCGCCTGCGCGAAAAGAGACAAAAGTCAACTGTCAGTGCTATAATTTAATTTAAATTCCGACATTTGGTACTTTAAAATTTGTACCGCACTGCAATGCAGTAAAAATGGGACCAAAGGGAGACCCACAAAATCTAGATGACAGTTCATCATTAATAAAACAGCCTCATCATTTGATGAGACTGTTGATTAAGTGAGGAAATTCTCATTAAATGAGAGATTTCTCGGGTAGAGGAGTAAATCTCCCTTTGAGAGCAATGCTCTGTGACAGAGTGACACTTGTCAAACTCTGATCATGAAGGAATAAAAATTCCTCAAGAGCCTTGCTCTGGAAAAATGATGATGAAAAAATCCATCAAAAAAATTAAACTCAATTTTTCATGAATTAAAAATTCTTAGATCTTTAAGATCTATGAACAAACTCTAAGAGTTCTTTATGAGCAAAACTCTGTTCATGGGTTAAGAAACCCTGAAGGAAGATCTCCTTAGATTTATGGGTTCAAGAGAGCAAAGCTCTATTAATGAAACCCTAAAAAGGGTTTTCTTTAGATCAAAGATCTATGGAGAGCAAGGCTCTATTAATGGGTGAAACCCTAGATTCTTAAAAAGATCTTTTAAAAGATTTAATCTTTACCAAGATTTTAACAGAGTTTTGACTCTTGAAAAGTTCTTAAGCAGAAGAGCTATGCTCTGAATAAAAATTCTCAAAAGAAGAAGATGAACAGAATCATCTAAAGGACCAAAAGTCCTATATATAGGCATTGAAATGCCTTTTCAACTTCTGAGTTGATCCAAAGGTACAGATGCTGCCACCGATGCACTCATATGTGGGCCACATGAGCGCAACGGTGGGGGGGCATTTGTTTCCCCCAATCAGAGCAAAACTCTGTTTGAAATTTAAATTTCAAAATTGAAGCAACGCTTCAGATGCAGCGCCAAGTGCGCTGCGCCCTAGGCAGCGTACCATGTGTGCGCTAGCGCTAGGTACGCTGCACTCTAAGCAGCGCACCACGTGTCAAACATGGGTGCGCTGCGCTCCGAGCAGCGCACCACGTGTTAAACACGGGTGCGCTAGCGTAGGGTGCGCTGCACTCCGAGCAGCGCACCACGTGTCAAACACGGGTGCGCTAGCGCAAGGTGCGCTACGCTTTGAGCAGCGCACCACGTGCAAAGCACGGGTGCGCTAGCGCTGGAATTAAAAAAAACTCCCCACCGTTAGATCAAAAGATATAATAATAATGATAAATCATTAATTAATCAGAATTAAATTCTGTTATGGAAAGATTTTCCAATCTTGTTAAAAACAAGAAGATTGCCTTCTGTAAAACAGAAGCCCTAGGATCAAAGATCCAATGGTGGAAAACATCCCCAAATCAATCATAGAAAGATCTTTTTAACTGATTCAACAAACAGCTTGCCCTATATAAAGGCCCCAAAGCTTCAAGTCTTATAGAGAGAAACCCCCCCATAAAGTTAGAGGAACTCAAAGAAAAAGAGCAAGCTCTTGCAAGAAGATTTTTCTTCAAGGTAAAAATGATAATGATGAACATAGAGATGAAATCATCTCATAAAAAGATAAAGTCATTTCTTTAAAAAGATCATAGATCTACAAGACAAAAAGTCTTTTACAAAAGAGATCAAAAGATCTCATCATAAAATAGGAAAAGAACATAATTCTTCTCACAGATCATGGATCTAGAATAGCAAAGCCTTTAATCAACATAAGAGATTGGAAATATCTCCTGCAAAATAAGAATTGTTGTTCTTAGATCTTGAGATAAAGTCTCTTTTAAAAGAACATAAATTTGTTTCCCAGATCATAAAATTGATCAGATGCGCTTTGCGCTCTTGAATTGCGTTTCTGCGCTCTCTGGACCAGCGCTCAGCGCCAAATGCGCCACGTGTCGACAACGTATGCGCCAATTGACAACTTGCGCTTTGCGCTTCTGAAATAGCGCACTGCGCTCATGGGCTGGCACTCAGCGCCAAGCGAACCATGTTTCACTCGCGTGTGCGCCATTAAACTGAAAGCGCAATGCGCTCATGGATTAGCGCTCAGCGCTCATAAACTAGCATCATGCGCTCATCATCTGGCGCCTAGCACTGAGTACGACACGCGACCCTTACATGTGCGCTACTTGGCAGAAGCGCACTGTGTTTTTTGATTGGCGCAAAGCTCCTAGCGCACCACGTGTTGCGCTGACAGAACATAAATTGTTCTTTAATAAGCCCAGAGCTCTGATGAATGCTCAGCATTCAATAAAAGACAAAAACATTGTTAAAATGGCCAAGCCCAAATAAATGCTCAACAGCCCAAAACAAAAATGTTAAACATTTATTGAACTTAGCCTAAGATTGGCCATAAATCCTCAACCCATATTAATTGAGCCCATCTGCTCATAAATATTTTAACAGTTCTTAGTCCCAAATTGGACTACAGATCTTTCAACCAACCCACATCGGTTTAAGGGTACATCTCTGAACTCCTCTGATACTTGTCATTGTAATCCTTCAACGTCTTCAGAGAGGTGACGGGTCCCAACAACCATACATTTCATCGACTGTGGGGTCCTTAAGCCTACGGACTATGATGTCCTTAATCTTTACTGTGAAGTCTTTAAACTCACGGACTATGACATCTTTAACCATGACTGTGAGGTCTTTAAACTCACGGACTATGATGTCCTTAACCTTGACTGTGAGATCTTTAAACTCACGGACTATGACGTCCTTAACCTTGACTGTGAGGTCTTCAAACTCACGGACTTTGATGTCCTTAACCTTGACTGTGAGGTCTTTAAACTCACGGATTATGATGTCCTTAACCTTCGACCGCGATGTCTTTAAACTAACATTGGACCGTAATGTTCTTAAATTAATCGACCGCAGTGTCCCTAAACTAAACAATACAGCCCAACTGCTCTCTTGTTGGATCTAAACGATCCTGTTAAGTTGATCTTAGTCTAAAATGAGACTGACATATCCTTAACAAATGTTTAAGTTGATCTTAGTCTCAAATGAGGCTAACGTATCCTTAAACCCAACCCCCAAACCCAAATCTAAGAAGATACAGATTTGGACTAATCCAAGCCCTACGGGTGACAACATAAATTAGTCTCCGTATACAATCCACGGGCAACCAAAAACAAAACAAACACACACGACACGAAGTGACCAACTGGAGAAGGAGAAAGTGGTTACCGCGACGCGGTAGCATAATTAACTGCAGGGGCTTGCACCTGCAGGGAAGAGCGTCTCCACAATCAAAAACCCCTCAAACGAGGGGGAATCTGACGAAGTCTGCTACATCGGCCGCATCCGTTTAAACCTTCGATATATGATGCCATAAATCAACTTGGCATCTTCGGAGAGGTGGACGGATAGCACCTATTAGCATCTGCCCTCGAAATTCAGGCGAGACGGACCCGCGCGGTCGCGTCTCCGTGTTTCGGCGGGGAACAACACATCCTCTAGCTCACCCTAGGATGGGTGATAGATCGGTCGGCCATTTGGAGAGTACAGTGTGTGGGTTTCAGCTCTCCTATACCTGATTGCTCATATACAGAGTACGAAAGCAGGTTAACACTGGCATAAAGATCCAAAAGTGCACGGTTGATGTTCTTATCCCTAATGGTTATTGAAATAGTAGGACAGCCAGGGTCCTTCCATTTTTGAGGTAAAGCTTGGGTAAAAGCATCACTCACAGCACTAGCTAAGAAAACCTTCTTGGGTACCTGAGGTTTCCTCTTTTTAGTGCACAAGTCCTTCAAGATTTTTGCGTAGAAAGGGACTTGTTGGATTACATCTAAAAGAGGAATATTGATGTTAACCTACTTAAACAACACCAGAATCTTCTCCATTTGTGGATTTTGTTTATTGGACCTCAACCGGTTTGGAAATGGAACGTTTTTTAAATTGGTTGAGTCCAATACTTGTGGAGGAGATTGTGGAGTTGCAACGGATCCCAGAGCTAGAGTTATCGTGGAGTGAGATGTGGGTCCGTTCGGAGCAGCGGAAGAAGAAGAGCCTGTTGAAGGATGGACAATAGGCTCAGAAGAAGAAGAAGAAGAAGAAGAAGAAGCGGTCGGGGTGTCATCATCTATCCGCATCCTAATGTTGTTGTGCAGTATCCTTCCAGATCTTAACGTAGTCACGGCACTCATATTATGGTCCTATTGTTCAAGAGCAACATGTATATTATGTGGGTGACCAGGATTTGGGAGTGGTTGAGATGGAAGCTTCCCTTTCTCTCGCTCGCTTAAAACCGCATTCAGTTGTGCAATCTGGGCTTCGATGGTTTTGATGTTTTTCCCGTGTGCAGCAGTGTGTTGCACCAAAGACTGAATAGAGGACTAGATGTTGGCGGTGGATTGAGTCGATTACTTTACAAACACCTCCAGACTCCGTTCTAGCGAGGAAACTTTATCGTTGTTTGACGGAACAAAGTTGTTTTGAGGAAATGAATTGTTGGGTGCAAAGTTGTTCGTCGGATTTTGAAAAGATTGGGGTTGGAAGGGCTGCTGATATTGATATTGAGTTTGTTGCTGGGCTTGTTGTTGAGGAGGAGGAGGCCTCTGGAAATTGTTGTGGCCTTGGAATTGATGCTGGTTCTGATTCCAAGCGAAATTGGGGTGGTTCCTCCAACCAGAATTGTAAGTGGAAGAGTATGGATCATTTCTTGGTCTTTGCTGAAATGCAGCATTGACCTGATCCTGTCCTTGAGCAGGTGGGTTGTAAGGATACTCTTCGGTCAAATGGGATGGATTATAACAACAAGCGCAGATGGTACGAGGGGGAAGAGCAGGGGCAGGAGATGAAAACTTGCTCTTAATTGCTTCTAGTTTTCGCGTGATTGCTGCCATCTCGACCTTCATTGCAATTGAGATATCGAGTTGATGAACACCTGCCCTAGAGAGACCGGAAGAAGTAGAAGAAGAAGAAGTGTTCGGTCGTGTGCTTTCCCACTGAAGCGTCTGTTCTGCAAGATCGTCGAAAAATTGCCAAGCTTCCTCGTTAGATTTGGATAGGAAGTGTCCTTGACAAATGGTTTCCAACAACTGCTTAGTTGCTGGATTCAGGCCCTCGTATAAGGTCTGGCAAAGTTGCCATCTCTCAATACCGTGATGAGGGCACTGAACAAGAAGGTCTTTGTATCGGTTAAAGAACTTCCAAAAAGATTCGGTAGGAAGCTGGGAAAATTGGTTGATCTCGTTTTCGATTCTCGCAGTCTTGTGATTCGGGTAGAACTTTTTAAGAAACGCTTTTACAAACTCATCCCAACTAGTTATGGAATGCGATGCGGTGTTATACAGCCACTTCGCAGCAAGGTCACACAGGGTGAAAGGAATGACTCGTAGCCATATAGCATCGTCGGACGGTTGGGTTGTCTTCATCATTGCACAGACGTTCTGGAATTTATTGATGAAGATGTAGGCATCTTCGAATTCCATCCCGTGAAATTTGGGCAACATGTTGATGAAGTGGGGCTTAATTTCGAAATTATCCCCATTGGCCGGCGGAAGTGAAAGACAGGTAGGGAGTGCAGAGCGGGTAGGATAGAAACGATCCTGGAGCGCGATTCGTTGTGGCGCTACAACAGGAGGTGGTTGCAGGTTATTCGCACCCAGATGAGGTGGAATCAGTCCCGGGAGGTAAAGGGATGTTAGGGAGAAATCCTGACATCTCAGAAGAAGAATTTGGTGATGGAGAAGGTGAAGGTGGGGATGTATGAACAGAATCCCGATCAACGTCGGAGTTGGCCGACAAAGGTACGGGTGAAAGAGGCATGGAGAGAGATTCGACGTCGGAGTCGATCGCGTAGTCGGTAGAGACTAACGTAACGCGGACTAGGCGGGCACTAGTGTCCCGAGTCCAACCGGACATACACTAAATGGGTTTAGTATAGTCAAAGCGTAGAATGTGAGGGTAAGAAAACGTCAATGGAGAAATGCGGATGAAAGGTGGGTGAAATGAGATTCTGGCGACAAAGGGCAAGTTTTTATAAAAGTTTTTGTTTTGTGCTTTTTTTAGAAAGAGTTTTGCAAAAATATGTACGGACTTACAGCACAACTCCAAACAATCACAGTCAAAACATGCACAATCATACCTAGAGCTATGGTCTTCAAAGTCCACTAGACTGCTTCTAACTGTTCCAAAGTGACAAGTTGTGAGATAACCCTCAAATTGTCTCTTCACTGCCAATTGTGGCCAGGTAACCACAAGTGAGGAAAGGAGGGTTCCGCTCACGAATCACCGTGAGACGGGCCTTTTAAAATTACTTTTCTCACTTGTCTAGCCTAGGCACCACAAAGTCAAGTTTAAATAAACGCTCTAATACCCATAACCTTCCTCTGTCCTATTGAGCATGACAGTCCTTAGTTGGCTGAGTCTAGATATTTTTTTAATTAAGCTCAAGGGTAATGCGTATACTTTTAGCGATTTTTGGGGTCTTAGGAAGGGTGATGAAATCCCCACCCAATCTGAATTGGTGTTATAACCCCTTAAAGTCCATATTATTTATACAAAACAATAACAAACAAAAATCTAAAACACTTGCAAAAAATTTATTTGGCGACGGTGCAAAGAATCCTGCACAAAAACAATTTTATTGGAGAGGGGAAAAGAGTTTGTGCAAAGAATGCTGCAGAAAGAATAGTTCAGTAGAGTTCAGAGGAGTGGAGAAGAGGGTTGAAATACTCACAGAGGATTTTTGGTTGCTGATGTCAGTAGTTGACCGCGGTTCCGCGGCCAAACAAGCACTTATGCCGCGGTTCCGCAGCTATGCAGTGGATTTGAACCTTCAAACTTCTTCCCTGTGCTGATTTGGGTCTCCTCTTCTTGTTTAGAGCCCCTGAATCTTGATTTGGTCACTGAGTTTGCTCCAGAATTTTACAGTAGACCGTGGTTCCGTCTTGATCCGCCGTGGTGTAGCCGCGAGATATGGGTCTAACTCCCCATGACTTTGGCACTGAACTTGACCTTTTTCCTATCCTACACACTTGCACAAAAACGAATCAAAAATAACAAGATGATTTTTACAATATATATTTTTTTGTTTTTGGTAATATGTATATTCACAAATTAACCCGAAATTACACAAAGAAATAAACTACCGTCTCCCCGACAACGGCGACATTTGATTGTTAGAGTTTTTGCGTGCTTAGTTAATTACCGCAATCAAGACGGTTTCGCTTGGTAGCTAGCTGGTTGAGTACGGGTCGTCCGTAGGGAGATGTGAATTTTTTTCTATGTGTTTTAACGAGTTAAGTCCAAATGTCCATGTTTGTTTGAGATTAACTATGCGCTGAAATATGTATAAAGATAGCTTGTTAGGGTTGGGATTAGGTTAGTTTGAGTTAGGAGTCGCTCACTTCTTTCGTTGCCACTCTTAATATCGGTGTTACGGTAATCGGCAACAGCGAGGATTAGCACGACTAGGAAGGAAACTTGTGAGTATAAGAAACTTGTGAGTATAAGCTAGGCTTTCCAACGCTTAGTTTCTTCCTTTTGGTCTTTGTCCGTCCGTTCTTGGCTGTTAGCCTTAACCTCCGGTTAATTCAACCACAACCGGTCTCGCTAAGGAATCACCGCTATCATGTAGGATAGGGTGTTGTAGGGAGCGGATTGTGGTTCAATTAACGGGAGTCCGAATTAAGATGTTGGGCAAGAAAAGAGTGAGAGAGATTTCCTTCTCTCAAACTTTCATTATCCTACCCTAACAAGTGAGAAACTACTCACCCATTAACAAGAAAAATAAAATAAAACAAAGGAGGAAGATAGAAAGAAAGGGGTTAGAAAATCACAACTAGCTACTTGAGACCTCACTTTGGCAAGGATCATACTTAAGCATCATTATTGTAAGTGTAGGGTGTTTTTCGTCACCCCATTGAGATGGGAATACGCGCGCGCTTGTCAGGCATACTACAGATTCCCCCTGCCTGGGGTAGGCCGGGGTTTATTGATTGTGGGGATCCGAATCTCCGGCAGCCGCGGACTAAGCTGCCGTTAATTACCCCCCGCCTTTGGGGCAAGAGAACCTCCGATTAACGGGTTAAACTGGTCATGCGAACTCAATGTACAGTGTACGTGTGTTTTGTTTTGGAGGGGGGTTTAAATATATCGGGAGCCACGCAGAGTTTTTACGGGGGACAGTGTCGTGGAGCACGTGTGTGTGCAAATATGTATACATATGTATATGTATATGTATGTACATAAAAAGAGGGGGAAAAGGCATCCAAAGGATGCGTGGGGTCAGCGCCTTGGGCGCTGTGCGCCCAAGTGCTGTGCGCTCAGGCGCTAGCGTGCCACGTGTCGGCACGTAGGCGCTCTGTGCTTGAGCACAGAGCGCTGTAGCGCAAGCGTGCCACGTATCGGCATGTGGGCGCTTTGCGCTTCAGCGCCTGACGCTCGAGCGCAAGTGTGCCACGTGTCGGCACGAGAGCGACTTGAGCTTGAGCGCTAGGCGCCTGAGCGCAAGTGCGCCACGTGTCGTCATGGGGGCGACTTGCGCCAGAGCGCTGTGCGCTTGAGCGCAAGCGCGCCACGTGTCGGCACTGGGGCGACTTGCGCTGGAGCGCAAGCGCACCACGTGTCGGCACTGGGGCGACTTGCGTTCGAGCGCTTGCGCTGGAGCGCAAGCACGCCATGTGTCGGCACGTGGGCGCTTTGCGCTCGAGCGCAGGGCGCTGTTGTGCAAGCGCGCCACGTATCGGCACGTGGGCGCTTTGCGCTTGAGCGCTGAGCGCTGGAGCGCAAGCGCACCACGTGTCAGCACGTGGGCGCTCTGCGCTTGAATGCCGGCGAGGAAAAGAGGCTTTTAGCCTAAAAAGATTCTCGGAAGAGAAATCAGAGTGGAGTTGGACTCCTAAGTGTGTTTTTGGGGTTCATGGAATGGGTTCTTCTTCTTCCTCCTCTGTTAGCTGGATCTTGAAGATCAGGAGATGTGAGATCTCAAAATCTCTCCTTTTTGGGATCTAAAGACAGATCCAAGTTCCCCTTTGTGAGTTTGGTGGTGAAAAACTATCTTGTTTTTGAAAAGGAAGAGTAAAACTCTTGTTTTAATTCAAAAGAAAGAAGAAGGTTTGAGACCTTCAGAAAAGGGAAAGAAATACAAACCCTGGGTTTTTTTGAGAGAATGAAAAGTGTTACTGTTCCCCTCCGAAATACGGCGACGACGTGAGGACGTCTTGCCTGTGATTCGGGGCAGATGGTATTTGGTTTTATCCGTCCATCTCTCCGAAGACGCCAAGTTGATTTATGGCACCGTGTATTGGTGGTTTAGACGGATGCGGCCGATGTAGCAGACTTCGTCAGATTCCCCCTCGCTTGAGGGGTTTTTTATTATGGGGACGCTCTTCCCTGCAGGCGCAATCCCCTGCAGTTAATTATGCTACCGCATCGCGGTTACAACTTTCTCCTTCTCTAGAATTTCACTTCGTGTCGTGGGTGTTTGTTTTGTTTGTGGTTGCCCGTGGATTGTATACGGAGACTGAGTACTGCCGTCGCCCGTAGGACGTGGATAAGTCCAAATCCGTATTTACTTAGATTTGGGTTTGGTGTTTTTAGTTTAAGGATACGTTAACCGCATTTGAGACTAATATCAACTTAAACGTTCGTTAAGGATACGTTAGTCTGATTTGAGACTAAGATCAACTTAACGGGATCGTCTAGATCCATTTCCAGTTTAAGGACGTAGTGGTCCATTTAATATATGGCCGTCGGGACCCGTCACCTCTCTGATGACGTTGAAGGATTACAACGACATGTGTCAGAGGAGTTCGGAGATGTACCCTTGAACAAAAGTTGATTGGGGGTCTTATAGTCCAATTTGGGACTAAAGTCTGTTTGAATGTTTAAGGATACGTTAGCCATATTTGAGGCTAAGATCAACTTAAACGGGATCGTTTAGATCCGACAAAAGAGCATTTGGGAGCTCTATTGTTCCAATTTAGGGACGTAGTGGTCCATAGGTAGTTTAGGGACATTGCGGTCCATTGGTAGTTTAAGGACATTGTGGTCCATATTCCAGTTTAGGGACATGGTGGTCCATAGGTAGTTTAAGGACGCTTAAGTCCGTGGGTTTAAGGACCCCACAGTCCGTGTTTTAGTTTAAGGACGCATAAGTCCGCGGGTTTAAGGACCCCACAGTCCGTGTTTTAGTTTAAGGACGCATAAGTCCGTGGGTTTAAGGACCCCACAGTCCGTGTTTTAGTTTAAGGACGCATAAGTCCGCGGGTTTAAGGACCCCACAGTCCGTATTTTAGTTTAAGGACGCATAAGTCCATGAGTTTAAGGACCCCACAGTCCGTGTTGATGTATGGTTGTCGGGACCCGTCGCCTCTCTGACGTCGTTGAAGGATTACAACGATAGGAGTCAGAGGAGTTCGGAGATGTACCCTTGAACCGGATGTAAATTGATTTAGGAGAGCAGTCTTGCTCAGTCAATTTAATTTGAGGACTTTCGGCCACGATTGGGCTAAGTCCGGTTAAAAAAAAAAGGTCAACACTTTTATTTGTTTTTGGCCTATTAGGCCTGTGCTAGGGCTTGGCCCATTTTTAAATAATGCATTGCATTGCTTTTTTATTTTTGTTTGGGCTCTGCCCATAAATGATGCAGAGCATCAATTTGTTTTGGGCTCTGCCCATTTATAAATGATGCAGAGCATCAATTTATTGGGCTCTGCCCTTTTTATTGCTTTGCAATTTAATTAGGCCTACTAGGTCTTTTTGATTTGGGCCAAGCCCTTTAGGAAATACATTGCATTTGTCAGGCGCTTTGCGCCAATCAGAGAGCGCAAGCGCTTGTGGTGACGACACGTGTCATGCAAGCGCAGTGCGCTGCGCTAGTGCGTTGCGCTTGCGCTGCTGACACGTGGCGCGCTCTGGTGAGTTGCGCCAATTCTAGAGAGCAAGGCTCTATTTTAAAAGCGCATAGCGCAAATGGTTCAAATGCTGACACATGGCGCTCTCTGATGGCTTACGCCAACCCAAGAGCGCAACAGTGCAGATTTACAAGTGCAAAGCACTATTTGATTTCTTGATCTAATTCAGATAAAAAAAATAAGTTTTTTCTTATTTCAGGAACCAGAGGTTCATAAAAAGTGCAAAGCACTGTTTTTATTTTGTTTTTTATTAAAGATCATTGATCTTGTTTTTAGATCAATGATCTATCAGAAGAAATTCTTCTATCTAAAAGGTCTTTTACCTTTCTTTCTTTTTTCTTGAAATTTCTTCAGAGTTCTCTCTGCTTGAAATTTTTGATTTCTCACAAAAATGTTGATGCCTTTGAATTGAGGTCTATGGTCCTTTTTATAGTGCCCATAAATTAGTTAAAGAGATCTTTCTCTGAGTGATTTGGGGAATTTTCTCCACCGTTGGATCTTTTGATCCAAGGGCCTCTGTTTTACAGAAGAAAATCTTCTTGTTTTAACAAGAGCAGAAAGATTTCTTTAAAATCTTAATTCTGTTTGGCGCAAATGCCCCAGCGCGTGACACGTGTCAAGCAGCGCACAGCGCAGCGCAACTGCGCTAGCGCATCTGCGCTGACACGTGTCGCGCAGCGCATCTGTGCTGACACGTATCGCGCAGCACAAAGCGCAGCGCATCTGCGCTGACACGTGTCGCGCAGCGCAACTGCGCTAGCGCATCTGCGCTGTCACGTGTCGCGCAGCGCAACTGCGCTAGCGCATCTGCGCTGTCACGTGTCGCGCAGCGCAGTGCTTGCGCAACTGAAGCGTTGCTTCCTTTAATTTTGCTTTAAATAGAGCTTTGCTCTGATTGGGTGCGCTGCTTTGGGCGCTGCGCTGATGTATTTGCGCCTGACTCGTGGCATCCTGCACACAGCGCAGAGGATCTGAAGCGTTGCTTCATTTATTTTAATTTTAATTTTCAATACAGAGCTTTGCTCTGATTGGTGGAAACAGAAGCGTTGCTTCGTTTCCCGCCTTGGAATTTGAACAGAGCTTTGCTCTGATTGGGGTAAACAAATGCCCCCCAACCGTTGTGCTTACGTGGCCTTCCAAACGTGAGCGCAGCGGTGGCAAAATTCCAACCATCGCGGCAACTCTTGGAAGTTGAAAGAGCATTTGATGTCTATAAATAGGACCTTTGGTCCCTTAGATGATTTTCATCTTCAAAATTTTACTTTCAGAACTTAAAGCCCTGCTCTTGCCTTTAAGAACTCCAAGTGTTAAAATTTCTTAAAACCTTTGAGGTAAAAATTTTAATTTAAATTGAATTAAATCAAGTTAATTTTTGTTAACAGAGCTTTGCTCTCAATAGATCCCTGATCTAAAGAAAACCCGTTTAGGATTTTACTTAGCAGAGTTTTGCTCTATAGATCTAAAAGGATCTAACGAGGACTAAAGGGGACCCTATTAGGGTTCCAATAATAGAGCTCTGCTCTTTAAAAGAATCACCTTGTATTTTCTTAGTTCCTTAATGGAGCTTTGTTCCTTCCAAATCATATAGAAGAACTCTTAAGAGTTCTTCGTGGATCTTGGAAGTTAAAGATGGCATTTTATGTTACCATTATTATTATATCATCTTTTCAGAGCAAAGCTCTCAATGTTCTTAGGGGATTTTCTTCAAATTCTCCTCGTGACTGATTTTGACAGGTGTCACTCCTGTCTGCAGAGCATTGCTCCCGAGAAGTTTCAACTTTCTGTATCCCTTCTTTTTTTTTATTTATATATTTTTTTCTCGCTAATCTTGCATTGATGTTTCCTTCAGGCGTTATGGCTATTCATCTATATAGTCTGCACGAATTTATCACCTACGAGGATATCCGTGTACAGGGCCGTCAACAAAACCAAGAGTTTACAGACGCCCAATGTGCGGAGGTCATAGGTCGCCTTAACGCAAGCGTTGGTTGGCTGCTTCCTCGTCGTTCGGCTCTCTTGAAAGTCGTCCTGGAAGCAATATAGAGAGCACTTCCGGGGTTTCACGAGGCCCTACCGCTCAATGCGCTGGATGACGCCGAAGACAAGATGCATTCAGTGTACCTGTCGGGGCTGAGCTCGAAGAAACGGCGGGATAGCCTCATCGACATCCTGCATTAAATTTTCCAGCAGACGACGATAGTCGCTGCTTATCGAAGGCTGGGAGGGCTTGCCGAGGATCTTGACACACAGGAGCGCGAGAGGCTGCGCACAAGAATAATCAGAAAGGCCAGAAGAACTCTGGATGGCCTTACTTTTGACTTCCTCAATCCATGCCCTGGATCTGAGGTTATTCCATTGTAATAATATTTCTCGTTTATTGCTTTATGATTGTAAGAATCTTTGGCAATATTAATGGAAAAGTTTTATCCCAGCTTGTCTTATTTTTCGTTCTGAGTCTTTTGCCTATGCATGGATGAGTGTGTCTCGAACGCTTGTAAATCAGATGTTCTTTTGTCGCTTTCTTCTTTCTCTTATTATTAGCATGTTGACTTGATAAACATAATTAGCAGATAACTTCGTTTTTTTCCAAGAGATATCGATGTCTTAGGCCGCAGGTTTAGATCTGCCGCCTAAGACTTTTCAACTCTATGAGCCGTAAGGGTCTCATAAAGACTTTTCTCCCTACGGATCGAGAGGATCTCATAGGTGGGTTTTCTCCTTAGGAATCGTGAGGATTCCCAAGTGTGTTCTCTCTTATAAGTCGTAAGGATCCTATAAGAGAATTTTTCCCTCTTACGAGTCGAGAGGACCCGTAAGCGGTTGTTTCCCTCCTTGTCGAAACTCGACTTTGGAGAGTGAGACCCATGAATAGTATGCAAGAGACCGTTTTAGACCGACTTGCAGGGTCCCATTGTTCAGGAAGCAAGTTTTTTAATCCCTGCAGCCTGAGGCTTCATCTTGCAAGTTGAAACGAATCGGGAATTTTCCGCGGAGACACTGGTTTCTCTGCGAGCCGACGCGAATCAGGAGGCTCTCGTCAAGGATTGTTTGTTTCCCTGAGTTGAGGTATTTGCCAAGGATTATTTGTTTCCCTGGTGTTGAAACGAATCAAGAATTTCCTACGGAGACACTGGTTGCTCTGCGAGTCGATGCGAATCAGGAGGCTCTCGTCAAGGATTGTTTGTTTCCCTGAGTTGAGGTATTTGCCAAGGATTATTTGTTTCCCTGGTGTTGAAACGAATCGAGAATTTTCCACGGAGACACTGGTTGCTCTGCGAGTCGATGCGAATCAGGAGGCTCTCGTCAAGGACTGTTTGTTTCCCTGAGTTGAGGTATTTGCCAAGGATTATTTGTTTCCCTGGTGTTGAAACGAATCGAGAATTTCCCACGGAGACACTGGTTGCTCTGCGAGTTGATGCGAATCAGGAGGCTCTCGTCAAGGACTGTTTGTTTCCCTAAGTTGAAGTATTTGCCAAGGATTATTTGTTTCCCTGGTGTTGAAACGAATCGAGAATTTCCCACGGAGACACTGGTTGCTCTGCGAGTCGATGCGAATCAGGAGGCTCTCGTCAAGGATTGTTTGTTTCCCTGAGTTGAGGTATTTGCCAAGGATTATTTATTTCCCTGGTGTTGAAACGAATCGAGAATTTCCCACGCAGACACTGGTTGCTCTGCGAGTCGATGCGAATTAGGAGGCTCTCGTCAAGGATTGTTTGTTTCCCTGAGTTGAGGTATTTGCCAAGGATAATTTGTTTCCCTGGTGTTGAAACGAATCGAGAATTTCCCACGGAGACACTGGTTGCTCTGGGAGTCGACACGAATCAAGATTTTCTTCGTCAAGGACACTTGTTTCCTCGAGTCGAAGGATTTTTCCGAAGACACTGGTTTTTTCAGTTTTGGGATGAACCATCGAGATTTGGCTTTGTTTTTTGGCGGAGCCTGTTGGGAAAGTATGGTTCGCTCTTTGTTTGCGCCCTTGGATTGTATACAGGGATCGATGTGATCCCAACTGTAGGGACAAAGTTTTATCATTTCTTTTTTTTTTGTTTTTTTTCCGCGATGCTCTATCATTTCAGCTTTTATATCGCGAAGGTCGCGATTGCCCAACCATTTCGGCTATTTTTCGCGGTGCCCAATCATTTCGGCTGTTTATTTCATTTTTACTCGCTGCTTTTTATTGCGAGTTGCCCAATCATTTCGTCTATTTTGTGTGCATACGTTTTTACTCGCTGCTTTTTATTACAAGTTGCCCCATCATTTCGGCTATTTCGTATGCATGTGCGGCCTACTGGCTTTTCGCCGTAAACCTGAAATTAGACACCGATTTCGGCATCAGCACCGCTACAACTGGGATATTACCAGGAGCGAATCATCATTTGCCTCTGTCGATGTCGACCAAAGGTGGCTTAGCGAACAGGGTTAAGGTCCTGTCGACTAAGGCTTTTGACTTCATGAGCCGTAAGGGTCTCACAAAGTTATTTCTCCCTACAAGTCGTGAGGATCTTGTAGGTGTATTTTCTCCTTAGGAATCGTGAGGATTCCTAAGTGTGTGTTCCTCTATAAGTCGTAAGGATCCTACAAGAGGGTTTCCCCCTTGTAAATCGAGAGGACCTACAAGGGTTGTCTATCATGCATACATATCCCCAGTCACGGATGGGACTTGGTTAGGGAAATGTTTATTCGTGCCCATGGATTGTATACAAGGGCCAGTATTGAGCCACTTGTAGGGCAATATCAGAAATTGGGGGGTTTGCTTAAGCACGGGTTTAGGTCTCTGTAACTTAAGACTTTCAAATCTTATGAGCCGTGAGGGTCCCATAAGAGAGTTCTCCTTACGAGTCGTAAGGATCTCGCAAGTGTATTTTCTCCTTAGGAATCGTGGGGATCCCTAAGTGTATTGCTCCCTTATGAGTCGTAAGGATCTCACGCGGGTGGTTTCTCCTTACAAGGTCGAGAGGACCCTATAAGTGTCTTTTAACGAGGTTGCGCCCTTTCGGGTTTTCACAAACACTCGCCGGTAGTCCTGCTGTTTTTACTCACGGAGCCCTTTTGGGTTTTCATCCGTGCCCATTTTGCTTATGAACATACCATTTTTTTTATTCTTTTTACTTTTTTCTTCTTTTTTTTACGAGGTCGCGCCCTTTCGGGTTTTCACGAACACTCACCGGTAGTCCTGCTGTTTTTACTCACGGAGCCCTTTCAGGTTTTCATCTGTGCCCCTTTTGCTCATGGACATACCGTTTTTATTTATTATATTTTTCTTTCTTTATTTTTTTTTCATCTCGTCAGCTTAAGGATGCTGCGGTATTAGTTTAAGGACGTTTCGATCCGCTGTTAGTTTAAGGACGTTTCGGTCCGTCATGAAGAAGGCTGGCTACTGCTTATAAAGATTGAGCTTAGGAAGATAGCGAGTGGACATAGTCGTCATCATCTATCATTGACCTAGGCTGCGGCTCATTAAGCGTAGTATCTCTTTAGGAAGCGACCGTTTATTGGCCTGAAAGGCCTTTCACCGTGCATGTCCATGAGTAGATAGGCCCCACCCTGGTAGACCTTATCTATGAAGTAGGGAACTTCATAGTTTGGCTCGAATTTTCCCCGCTTGGCGCGATTGGGGATCATAGGCCTTTTGACCACTAGCACAAGTTCGCCTTGGCGGAATGTCCTCGATCGGGTCAATCTTACATATGAGCGCGTCATCTTTGCTTTATAAGCTTCCAAATTTTGTTGCGCTATGAGCCGTGTTTCTTCAAGAGCATCAAGCTCCTCAAGCCGAAAGTTAGCATTTTCTTCGTTCGTCAACTCGTAGTGGACTGCCACTCGTAAAGAGGGTAGCTCTATCTCGAGGGGGAGTACTGCTTCCGTACCAAATACCAACGCGTACGGCGTTGTATTCGTGGCCGTTTTGAACGTAGTTCGATACGTCCAAAGAGCCTCTTGCAGTCTCTCGTGCCAGTCTCTCTTATTTCGGGACACCGTTTTCTTCATGATCTTTGTCAGGGTCTTGTTGAAGGCTTCAGCTAGACCATTAGCTCGCGGATTATAAACTGAAGAATATCTCCAGTCTATATTATGCTGCTGCGCGAAACGACTAATCTTATGGCTTCTGTAGGCTGGCCCGTTGTCGGAGATGATCCGTCGCGGAGTTCCAAACCGATATATGATGTGCGTCTTGAAGAAATGGAGGATATTCTCCGTCTTCACTTCCCTCAGCGGCACTGCTTCTGCCCATTTAGAGAAGTAATCAGTCGTCGCCAGGATGAAACGATGTCCTCTAGACGATGCTGGTTCGATAGGGCCGATTATGTCAGTTCCCCACATTTCGAACGGCCAGCTAGCCACCGTTGGATGTAGTGGATTTGGATGTTGGTGGATGAAGTCCCCATGGATTTGGCATGAGTGGCATTGCTTTGCATATTCGAGGCAATCCTGAATCATCGTGGGCCAGTAATAGCCCATCTGTTTGATCTTCAACTTCATCTTTGGGCTTGCTTGGTGAGAACCACAGAGTCCGTCATGAACTACCTGAACGACTCTTTCCACTTCGTCAGGCCCTAGGCATCTCAGCCGCAGAGAATCAAATGACCTCTTGTACAGAGTATCGTTGACGAAGGCGAAAGACAGAGCTCGTTTCGTGAGCTGATGTCTTGCGGATGCATCTTCGGGCGTTCGACGGTATTTGAAGTAGTCTATAAAGACTTCCCTCCAATCCTCGGTATTTTCCCGATCTTTTATTTGTAGGGTTGTCTGTTCACTCGCTCCTTTTTCTTCGGATGATTCCGGAGATATTTCCGCTGGGGCCAGTACCCGACGGCTTTGTACCACGATTCTAACGTCATCAAGGTTCTCGTCATCCAGTTCTTTAGCGAGCTTGGCCAATGCGTCCGCTTTGCTATTTTCCGCGCGCGGTATGTTCTCCAAAGTATAGGAAGGAATTTGGGTCAACAGTTGTTGCACCTTTTCACCATACTTCACCAACTCTGGCTTGCACGTTTGGTAGTCGCCGTTTACTTGACTAACGACCAGCTGGGAGTCTCCGTATATGAGGAGGTTTTCAATTCCCATGTCGATGGCGATCTCGAGGCCTGCTATCAAAGCTTCGTATTCGGCTTCATTGTTTGTCCTCGGCTCTGTTAGGGAGAAAGCAAAGCGCATTATCCCTCCTTGTGGAGTTACAAAGATGAGTCATACCCCCGATTTGATTATAGGGGTACTTTGTTTGCGCTTCTTCATGGAAGATGCTCCATCAAAATAAAGCTCTCATCGGGTATCACCACCGTCGATCGCATCAAACGCATGTCCGTCTGGAAGATTGCAATTCAGAGGAGAATCGGCGGGTATCGGATGCTCAGCGAGGAAGTCGGCAATGGCCTGGCCTTTCACTGCCTTGAGAGGCTGATAGGTTATCGAGAACTCCATCAAGAGCAGGGCCCATTTAGCGAGTCGTCCCGTCAATATGGCCTTCGACATTAAATATTTAAGGGGGGTCCACCTTCGAAATGAGACGGACCTCATGAGCCAACGCATAGTGTCTGAGCTTTGTTATCGCAAAGATCAACGCCAGGCGGTGTTTTTCAATGGGGGAGTAGTTGCTTTCTGCCCCCAGTAGAACTCGACTTAAGTGATAGAGAGCTCTCTCCTACCCTTGATCGTTCTCTTGTGCCCATAATGCGCCTAAAGAACCTTCGAGGGCGGTTGTATAGAGAATGAGAGGTTTTCCCTTGACCGGAGCGGCCGATACCGGCGGATTCTGCAGGTATTGCTTGATCTCGTCTAGCGCGCTTTGGCATTTTTGGTCCCAGACGAACGAGGTTCCCTTCTTCATTAGGTGGCTGTAAGGATGGCACTTGCCTGAAAAGTTGGCTATAAATTGCCGTATATACGCGAGCTTCTCTTGGAGAGACCGCAGCTGTTTGAGAGTCCTTGGCGGAGGCATTTCCATGATCGCCTTGATCTTTGATGGATCTATCTCAATACCTCGGTGCCGGATGATGAATCCCAGGAATTTGCCCAAAGAAACTCCGAATGCACACTTGAGAGGGTTCATCTTCAAGTTGTATTGCCGAAGGCGTCGAAATACGGTCTTCAGATGCTCGAGATGTTCCTCATATGATTTGCTTTTAACCACGAGATCGTCGATATAGCATTCGACGATTTCATATATAAGGTCATCGAAGATCTGCGTCATGGCCCTCTGATAGGTGGCACCGGCGTTCTTTAGACCGAAGGGCATTACCTTGTAAAAAAATATTCCCAAAGGGGTCCGGAAAGCGGTATGTTCTGGTCTTCGGGATGCATCTTTATCTGATTATACCCTGATGAGCCGTCCATGAAGGAGAAAACCTCATGAGTGGACGTATTGTCTATCATCAGTTCGGTGACTGGCACCGAGAAATCATCCTTTGAGCAGGCTTTATTGAGATCCCGAAAGTCCACGCATATGCGCACCGTCCCATTTTTCTTCATCACCGGGACGATGTTAGCGATCCATTCAGGATATTGAACCTCCTGGATAAAGCCAGAGTCGATTAACTTCTTGACCTCGGCGTTGATGCTCATCTCAAGCTTGAGCCGCATTCTCCTCGGCGCCTGTTTGACTGGCTTGACGTCCGGGGATATTGTCACGCCCCGCTTCCCAAAGTACGCTAAAGTGGGAACGTGACATAGCCAACCATGCTACCTGTGGATAGGAAAAATCCTTCCACAGTCACATTACGGCTGTGGAGATATCAAGAACAAAAAAGTAAACTAACTATCTAGTACATGTCCATAAGCCAGAGTAAAAGAGTCAAGAGATAACAATATGCGGAAGCCAAAGATACAATAATGAAACACCTGGAGTGAAACTACATACCAATAGGAACCTCACCGCTCGTCTAACAGCGACAAAACTCCTAATCAGTCTGCAACAGGGTAGAAGAATCTGGGCCATGCAAAACCCAGACGTCAGCGCGTCAAGTCATCAAATAAAACATAATAAACAGGGTAACATGCAATGAGAATATAAACAAGAATAAAGCAATAGTAACAATCATATAAATCAGAGCAGTGCAGAGTAGTGTACAGTGGGTAAACTAAACTGTTCTATCAGGTTCTCTGTTCTAACGTCTTTGAAACCAAATTGATGAATCGTCGATGTAACTCAATAGTATCCCGTACATACCCGGGACCACGGCCACAATATTCTCGGCTGCAGCCGAGACATGCCGCTAGGCACAAAACAGGAATGTGTACACTCGATAGTATCCCGTACATACCCGGAACCACGGCCACAATATTCTCGGCTGAGACCGAGACATGCCGCTAGGCACAAAACAGGAATGTGTACACTCAGAACAGGTAGTGAACTATCGAGTTACAAGTCAGGTTTCACCTTTGATTTCCCCATACCCCCAAGTTATATGTGTATGTCAAGTCAGGTATCCCGAAATCAAGAAACTAATGCCAACACAGGATCAGATAAACAGGTTTGTCTGGATAGACAACAGGAACGGTCCATGAAGACTACATTTCAGGTTTGTTGGCATTAGACACAAGATCAGGTAACGGGTCAGGTCATGGTACATCATGTCAAGTCAAGCAGTATACGGTACCATGTCGAGTCAATCAATGTGTAGGTGGCAAGCCAGTTCAAGAAGCAAGCGATATCATAGGTGTACTCACAATCAGTTATATAATCAAGCATGGGTATCAACAACATGAGATAAGCAATGAAGTAAGCAATAGGCAAATTCACTGAATTAGCATTACAGTTGTCAGTTGTGTCACAGAGATGATTTCAATGTTATGCGAAAGCAGTGTGACAATTATGGCCTTTTAATCATGTTAACAAGTTTAAGCACTTTAGAGGTGCAATGATTTATATAAAGGTTCGGTACAGCTATTACAGATTAAAATGCATACGAGTGTCCGAATGGAACAAAACTATAGAGATAAATGCCATAAGCTATGTCAATATTAAAAATGTGATTAAACAGGTAAATGTGGTTATTTAGGTTCAATTTCAAACTGTAGGTTCCAAGTTTTTAAAAATAAATGATATATAACAATATTGTACATGGAAAAGTGGGAAATTATAATACCAAAGTTCAATTGCGGGTCTTAGGGTGTCATTAATTATAAGTAAATATTGTTTAGCATGTAGCAAGGATTACTTGCCTCGATGGGTCACGAATCGGGAAAACGGAACGTAACCGTCGGCGGGGAAAACTCGCGACGGGCGTATGGTTCACGGAATGAACCCAAACGACGAACAATGGAACCACACGGGTCGGGGTACTACGCTGGAACGTCGGGTCACGTCGTCGGCATCGTCGGATTCCGGCCAAGGACTGAACAGTAAACTATCAATACATGTAAACAAGAAGAGAAGAGAAAAATAGAGAAGAAAGGAAGTAGGATCTGAGAAGGGGTGCTCACGATGCTCCGTGGGACGGGTGGTGACGGTCGACCTCGTCGACTGAGCTCCGGCGGTGGCCTACCCGACAGCGACAAGAAGTTTCCAGATCAAGAAAATTTTTACAGAGAAAGCAAGAAGAAATGAAAAGAGGAGGGGAGCTAGCTCACCGAGGGGGGCTTGCGAGGCCGAGGACAAGAGGACGGGGTCACCGGCGGCGATTCACGGCGGTGCAACGGCATGCAGGGGCGCGCGCTGGCCGCGGTGAAGGTGCATGGAGCACAGGGAGAAGGGAGAAGGAGGAGGGAGGTGCGGTGGATCGGTCGAGGGCGAGGAGGCGACGACGCTGGTGATGGTGGTGTCGGCGTTGGGGCTGCGGCGGCGAGGAGGGAGGCGGCGGTAGCTAGGGTTGCCTGGGGGTTGGGTTACGCTGCTGAAGAAAAAGAAAAGGAGGAAAGAGAATAGGAGTTTATATATAAGAGAGAGATGAGAGAGAGACGGGGAGAGAGAGAGAGACGGGGGAGAGAGAGAGAGAGAGATATGAGGGGAAAGAGAGAGACGGTGAGAGAGAGAGAGAGAAGGAGAGGGGGCCCACGGGGGTTCGTGATTGGCTGGAAAATTTGAGGGGGAAAAATTCTTTAAAGATTTATTAGATTTAAACGAACAGTAAAATCATATGGTTATCTAAAAAATATACTATGGTTTAAATATTAAAATTTAGGATTTTGGCGCAAAGTAAAACATTTCCAAATCGCGCCCGGGTCGGGTCCAAAAATTTGAAATTGAAATAATAGAACTTTAAGCGGGATCCAAAAGTGAAAATGAAGTATTTTATGATCAAAAAGCATATCCCCAAAACGGACACACGTACGTGCACGTGGCCATCCCAGCTCGCCCGTTTCACTGAACGGGACGAGAACACGATGCACGGACGTTACAACAGGGTTAGGGGTGTCAAGTAGGCCAAGATGAATATTTTTAATTTTATTTTAGATGCCAAAAATTGTTATATGCAGAATGAATTTGCCGGGTAAAATTTTATAATAATTAACAATCAAGCAAGATAAGTGAAATGAGTACCACACTACGCTCAAACAGTAACTGAAATTAGTAGCACTGGGCTCGGTTGTTACATTATACCCAACTACAAAAAGAATTTCGTCCTCGAAATTCCAAGAATACAAAGACAGACAATTTCAAGAAAAGGTGAGGAAACTTCTGCCGGGTTTAATCTTCTCGTTCCCAAGTGGACTTTCCATGCGAGCGATTACCCCAAGAAACAAGCACAAGAGGGATCACCTTGTTCTTAAGAACCTTTTCCCTTCGATCCACAATTTCAATCGGTCGCACCTCAAAAGTCAAGCTTCTCGTACTGTTAGCTCCGAATGATCCAATACATGCGTTTCATCACGAACATACTTACGGAGTTGAGATACGTGAAACACATCGTGCACGTTAGCCAAGAACTGCGGTAACGCCAAACGATACGCTACCTCACCAACACGCTCCAAGATCTCAAAGGATCCAACGAATCGAGGACTAAGCTTTCCTCGACTTCCAAAACGAATCACACCTCTAGTCGGTGATATCTTCAAGAACACCAAATCACCCACGGTGAACTCTAGAGATCTTCTTGACGTGTCTGCCCAACTCTTCTGTCGGTCTTGTGCTGCCTTCATATGGTTTCTGATAGTGTTAACCTTCTCAACTGTCCGCACAACCAAATCTGGTCCCAATAATCTTCGTTCACCGACATCTTCCCAACAAACAGGTGAACGGCATTTACGACCATACAAAGCTTCAAATGGAGCCATCTTGATAGTTGCCTGAAATCTGTTGTTGTAAGAAAACTCCACCAAATGTAGATGATCCTCCCAAGACCCCTTAAAGTCCAACATGCATGTTCTCAACATATCCTCAAGAGTTTGGATTGTTCTCTCCGACTGACCATCAGTTTGAGGATGATAAGCTGTGCTAAACTTCAATCGAGTCCCCAAACTTTCCTGTAACCTCCGCCAAAAGTGTGATAAGAACCAAGCGTCCCGATCGGACACGATGCTCACCGGTACTCTATGCAATCTTACAATCTCTTGCATGTACCGCTCTGCCCAAAGTCTCTGTTGATTGACCAACCCGGAAAGGAAAGAAGTGAGCTGCCTTGGTCAACCGATCAACAATCGCCCATGCAACACTGTTGCCTTTTGGACTCCGTGGTAAAGCCGTCACTAAATCCATGGTTATATGTTCCCACTTCCACTGAGGAATCGGAAGTGGTTGCAATAAACCAGCAACCATTTGATGTTCAACCTTAACTTTCTGACACACCAAGCACTTTGCCACAAAGCGAGCAATCTCCCGTTTCATGTCTTCCCACCAGAAATGCTGTCGAATATCTCGGTACATCTTTGTGCCCCCTGGATGTACAGAATAAGCTGAGCTGTGTGCCTCCTTCATAAGCTCCTCGCGAATATCTCTCTTTGGCACATACAAACGGCTACCATACCTCAACGAACCATCTTCGTGGATCAATAAATCTGTTCGTAGTCCGGCTTCAACCTGTCCTCGAAACTTTTGCAGTCTAGGGTCCTGCGATTGTGCTGCTTTAATACTCTCGATCAACGATGATTGTACTTGCAGCTGCATCAACTGTTTCGTATAATGCGGTAGCACAACCTCCAAATCAAATCTTCGAAAATCTTCAACGAGCTCCTTCTGCGTAGTTAACACCTGAATTGCTGGTAACCGACTAAGCGCATCCGGCACGACATTAACCTTCCCCGGATGGTACTTAAGATCAAGATCGTAGTCAGCCATCAGCTCCAACCATCTACGTTGCCTCATAATAAGCTCCTTCTGTGTAGACACACACTTCAAGCTCTTATGCTCAGTAAAAACTTCGACCCTTTCGCCCAAAAGGTAGTGTTTCCAAATCTTCAAAGCGAAAATCACAGCCGCAAGTTCCAAGTCATGAGTTGGATAATTCTTCTCATGGGTCCTCAACTGTCTCGATGCGTACGCTACAACCTTCCCATGCTGCATCAAAACACATCCCAATCCTTTCCCAGATGTGTCGCTGTGAATCATCAATCCTCTGGAATTGTCTGGCACGGTCAGAATAGGGCGGTTATCAACTCCTGTTTCAACGTCTCAAAAGCTAACGCACATTTATCCGTCCATACAAAAGGTACCTCCTTGCGCGTAAGCTTGGTTAACGGCTCCGCCAGACGAACAAAGTTCTCCACGAATCTTCTGTAATACCCGGCGAGTCTAAGAAAACTTCTTATCTCCGTAACATTCTTTGGAATCCGCCACTCTCGAACTGCTGCAATCTTTTCTGGATCGACGGCAATTCCATCGCCAGACACAACATACCCCAAAAACTTTACTTCCTCCAGCCCAAAACTCGCACTTACTCATCTTCGCATATAACTTCTCTTGTCTTAGCGTTTGCAGTGCGATCTTCAAATGCTCAGTATGCTCTTCAAAACTCCTCGAGTAAATCAGAATATCGTCAATGAAAACCACGGTAAACTGGTCTAAGAACGATGAAAAGATTCGGTTCATCAAGTCCATGAATACTGCCGGCGCATTCATTACTCCGAAGGGCATCACTAAGTATTCGTAATGTCCATACCGAGTTCGGAACGCCATCTTGCAAATATCTTCTGCTTTCACTCGGACCTGATGATATCCGGATCGCAAATCCAGCTTCGAGAATACCCCCACGCCACTAAGCTGCTCGAAAAGTTCGCCAATGCGAGGTATCGGGTACTTGTTCTTAATAGTCACCCGGTTTAATTCTCGATAGTCGATGCACATCCTTCTTGTGCCATCCTTCTTATTTACTAGAAGAACTGGAGCTCCCAAAGACGAGTTACTGTTTCGAATCCAACCCTTTCCAAGCAATTCAGCAACCTGTTTCTTGACTTCTTCCAATTCTACTGGTGCCATTGGATAATACGCTTTGGACACTGGCGCTGCACCAGGACTAAGATTAATTGCAAACTCTACGTCTCGCTTGGGCGGTAAACCCGATATATCTTCAAACACATCCATAAAATCACAAACAACAGCCGGCCTTTCACTTTCATCACTTCCATTGATGCAAGAATACTGTTTGTCAGTCTAGCCGTAAACTCGACTGGTCCGACCGAACTGCTTCCTTACCGCAACTGTTGTCTGCTGCAAACTCCCTTTTCATCTCAGATAAACTCTGCTGCTCTCGGCTGCCGCAAGTACTTGTGAGAAAGTGGTCAAACCCAGGGAGACAATCTGCCGCTGGATGTCCGCGTCCAAGCTGCGCATGAACCTTCGTGCCCTGTCTGCCTCGTTGGCAACTAAAGGTCCAGCGAATCTGCTGAGTCTTGTCCATTCTGCTGCATGCACATCTACGGGTGTTCCCTTCTGCTTTAGCCCGATGAATTTCTCTTCCATTTCCTCCCGTGCAGTCCGCGGGAAGAACTTCTCCAGGAAACTCTTTGAAAAATCCGCCCACTTGATCGGCTTGGGCAAGCGGTTCTCCTCCACAAGCCACCATCCACGGGCGTAGTCCACTAACTGAATGTGTACCACATCAACTCTCTTCTCATCTGGAATCTGTGCCGCAATAAGCAATTTCTCTGGGTCCTCTAGCCACTGTTCTGCTGGCAACGGCTCCTCCAATCCAGTAAATGTAGACGGATCCAAACGCCTGAAATCTGCTACGGTCCCTACTCGGTCAACTGGTTTAGCTCCAACATTGTTCACAGACTGCTGAACGATCTGCAAACCTTCCTGAAACGATTCCGCTTGCTGCTGGATCAGCTCAGTCTGTATCTTTTGATTCTCTAGCATTCCTCTTATCACTCCAAGCATGGCGGCTTCATCCACACGTCTCTGGTACGTCTTCAAATTCTTACCGGCCATAATCCTGAACTAAAAACACCCAACATTAGCATGATGATAGATTCTGAATATAGATCAAGGCTAGAACTCCAAGATACTTAAATAGAGTGCCGCATTGTAACTATGCCGCGGTATCATAGCCACAATTGCATAACTCCACCCAAGTCGCCTAAGTCCTAGAGATAACAAGGAATCAGGTTTCGAGTCGATATGCAAAGGAAGTTTGCACATCGTAAAAGATATAATCAGGAAGAATGTGATTCAAGAATGGTTAAACGGCAAGGTGGCAGGACATGTTTCCTAAACACGGGTATTTTGATTCGTGTATTGGGTACAATACCCAACTACAAAAGAATCAACCCGACTAACCTATGGCTCTGATACCAAAAGAACCATGTCACGCCCCGCTTCCCAAAGTACGCTAAAGTAGGCACGTGACATAGACAACCATGCTACCTGTGGATAGGAAAAATCCTTCCACAGTCACATTACGGCTGTGGAGATATCAAGAACAAAAAAGTAAACTAACTATCTAGTACATGTCCATAAGCCAGAGTAAAAAAGTAAAGAGATAACAATATGCGGAAGCCAAAGATACAATAATGAAACACCTGGAGTGAAACTACATACCAACAGGAACCTCACCGCTCGTCTAACAGCGGTAAAACTCCTAATCAATCTGCAACAGGGTAGAAGAATCTGGGCCATGCAAAACCCAGACGTCAGCTCGTCAAGTCATCAAATAAAACATAATAAACAGGGTAACAGGCAATGCGAATATAAACAAGAATAAAGCAATAGTAACAATCATATAAATAAGAGCAGAGCAGGGTAGTGTGCAGTGGGTAAACTAAACTGTTCTATCAGGTTCTCTGTTCTAAAGTCTTTGAAACCAAATTGATGAATCATCGATGTAACTCAATAGTATCCCGTACATACCCGGGACCACGGCCACAATATTCTCGGCTGCAGCCGAGACATGCCGCTAGGCACAAAACAGGAATGTGTACACTTAATAGTATCCCGTACATACCCGGGACCACGGCCACAATATTCTCGGCTGAGACCGAGACATGCCGCTAGGCACAAAACAGGAATGTGTACACTCAGAACAGGTAGTGAACTGTCGAGTTATAAGTCAGGTTTCACCTTTGATTTCCCCATACCCCCAAGTTATATGTATATGTCAAGTCAGGTATCCCGAAATCAAGAAACTAATGCCAACACAGGATCAGGTAAACAGGTTTGTCTGGATAGACAACAGGAACGGTCCATGAGGACGACATGTCAGGTTTGTTGGCATTAGACACAAGATCAGGTAACGGGTCAGGTCATGGTACATCATGTCAAGTCAAGCAGTATACGGTACCATGTCGGGTCAATCAATGTGTAGGTGGCAAGCCAGTTCAAGAAGCAAGCGATATCATAGGTGTACTCACAATCAGTTATATAATCAAGCATGGGTATCAACAACATGAGATAAGCAATGAAGTAAGCAATAGGCAAATTCACTGAATTAGCATTACAGTTGTCAGTTGTGTCACAGAGATGATTTCAATGTTATGCGAAAGCAGTGTGACAATTATGGCCTTTTAATCATGTTAACAAGTTTAAGCACTTTAGAGGTGCAATGATTTATATAAAGGTTCAGTACAGCTATTACAGGTTAAAATGCATACGAGTGTCCGAATGGAACAAAACTATAGAGATAAATGCCATAAGCTATATCAATATTAAAAATGTGATTAAACAGGTAAATGTGGTTATTTAGGTTCAATTGCAAACTGTAGGTTCCAAGATTTTAAAAATAAATGATATATAACAATATTGTACATGGAAAAGTGGGAAATTATAATACCAAAGTTCAATTGCGGGTCTTAGGGTGTCATTAATTATAAGTAAATATTGTTTAGCATGTAGCAAGGGTTACTTGCCTCGATGGGTCGCGAATCGGGGAAACGGAACGTTAACCGTCGGCAGGGAAAACTCGCGACGGGCGCACGGTTCACGGAATGAACCCAAACGACGAACAATGGAACCACACGGGTCGGGGTACTACGCTGGAACGTCGGGTCACGTCGTCGGCATCGTCGGATTCCGGCCAAGGACTGAACAGTAAACTATCAATACATGTAAACAAGAAGAGAAGAGAAAAACAGAGAAGAAAGGAAGTAGTATCTGAGAAGGGGTGCTCACGATGCTCCGTGGGACGGGTGGTGACGGTCGACCTCGTCGACGGAGCTCCGGCGGTGGCCTACCCGACAGCGACAAGAAGTTTCCAGATCAAGAAAATGTTTACAGAGAAAGCAAGAAGAAATGAAAAGAGGAGGGGAGCTAGCTCACCGAGGGGAGCTTGCGAGGCCGGGGACACGAGGATGGGGTCACCGGCGGCGATTCACGGCAGTGCAACGGCGTGCAGGGGCGCGCGCTGGCCGCGGTGAAGGTGCAGGGAGCACAGGGAGAAGGGAGAAGGAGGAGGGAGGTGTAGTGGATAGGTCGAAGGCGAGGAGGCGACGACGCTGGTGATGGTGGTGTCGGCGTTGGGGCTGCGGTGGCGAGGAGGGAGGCGGCGGTAGCTAGGGTTGCCTGGGGGTTGGGTTACGCTGCTGAAGAAAAAGAAAAGGAGGAAAAAGAATAGGAGTTTATATATAAGAGAGAGAGAGAGAGATGAGAGAGAGACGAGGAGAAAGAGAGATATGAGGAGAGAGAGAGAGATATGAGGAGAGAGAGAGAGTGAGATAAGCGAGAGAGAGAGAGAGACGGTGAGAGAGAGAGAGAGAGAGAAGGAGAGGGGGCCCACGGGGGTTCGTGATTGGCTGGAAAATTTGAGGGAAAAAAATTCTTTAAAGATTTATTAGATTTAAACGAACAGTAAAATCATATGGTTATCTAAAAAATATACTATGGTTTAAATATTAAAATTTAGGATTTTGGCGCAAAGTAAAACATTTCCAAATCGCGCCCGGGTCGGGTCCAAAAATTTGAAATTGAAATAATAGAACTTTAAGCGGGATCCAAAAGTGAAAATGAAGTATTTTATGATCAAAAAGCATACCCCCAAAACGGACACACGTACGTGCATGTAGCCGTCCAAGCTCGCTCGTTTCACTGAACAGGACGAGAACACGATGCACGGACGTTACAACAGGGTTAGGGGTGTCAAGTAGGCCAAGATGAATATTTTTAATTTTATTTTAGATACCAAAAATTGTTATATGCAGAATGAATTTGCCGGGTAAAATTTTACAATAATTAACAATCAAACAAGATAAGTGAAATGAGTACCACACTACGCTCAAACAATAACTGAAATTAGTAGCACTGGGCTCGGGTGATACAGATATCGCCAATTTGTGCACAGCAATTTCTGGATCTAGTCCTGACATCTCGGAATAGTTCCATGCGAAGCAATCTTTGTGCTGTACAAGGACGTCTTTTAACGTTGCCACCCTTTCTTCAGATAGCAGCTCACTAATGAATGTCGGCCGTGGGTCACTTGCCGTCCCCAACTCTATTTTCTTGAGGTTATCTGCAGTGGTATGTATTCCATCCTCCAGTTCTTTCGGAGCTGGAGGAAATTCTGAGATCACCTCATCATTGCTGTTTTCGAAGCACCAGGGAAGGCTGTCCATGTTCTCGGGCTCTTCTTTTAATATTGTTATCATGTGACAAGTGCGAATCCGCTTCCAATCCCAATGTGGAACTGGTTCTTCTTTCGTGGCCTTGGGTTCGTGCTTCTGTGGCGGGGCTACCTCCACTTTTCAGACAAAGCGAACTTGCCAAGCTGATACTGATCTTCAACCCAATTCTTGAAGGTGATGTAGTCCTCGAGAGGGTGCCCTATCACTTGGTGATAAGGGCAATAGTCCGAGTGAGAGACTTCGCCTGCTTGTTCGGGGTATTTAGACTCCGGCAGTATAACCATCTGATATTTTAAAGCGAGGTCAAGTATCTTCTTTGTCTTGTCCCGAGGAAACGAGTATGCTCGACCCATTTTCTTCATGAGGGATAGATCGGAACCGCTCATTTCCCGCTTGCGTGGCCTCTTAGCCCCGCTTCGTTGCTGTTGAACGCCTTTTTCGCGTTTCGACTTGTTTCTGCCTCTGCGTCGAGCCTTCTTTATAATAGGTTGACAAAGAGTGGCATTTTCATCTTTCACGGCCTGTTGGAGGAGGTGTTGCGTTTTGGCTTTCTCGTAGATGGTCATTTCGCGGTTATGGTCGTCTCGGACTTTTTGACTAGCTTCCTTTATAAATTTGTCCATTTGTTCTTCGAACGACGGACTGGGCACTTTCGCATCAGGAACTTTTACTGGTTCAGGATTAGCGCCCTCCCATTGAGCATCCACTTCTTCATCAAAGTCATACACGACGTAGCAGCCGTATCGTAACTCTCGTTTCTTTGACCGGATGTATCCAAGCCCTTTTGTTTCCATTCTCCCATTATGCAGCTTGCGTTGAGTCCCAGGAACGTTCCAGACTTTGTCATAGAACTTGGCCTTTCGAACGGTCTGTTTGAAGGGTATCCCTTGGCGCTTCAACAGCCTCTTCAAGCCTTCTGTATAATATCTGGGGAGACGAATGGGTTGAAGCCTGTCAAGCGTAGGATCCGCGCCATGCCAGATTTCTTTCTCCGCTTTGGTTTCTTCAGAGTGGTAGAATAGAATTGCTTTTTTTCTTTCTCGCTTGGGAGGGATATATAACGTTTTCAGCTCTTCTACCTTGAAAATATCAAGTGCATCCAGTTCTTTATGGTGTTTAAGCGGCACCATGACGACTTGTAGACTTTGCTCTTCATCAGCGGATGCTTGTATTGAGGGTCGAGCGGGGAATACAGCATGGACCTCATCTTCCGAGCCACTACCAAAGATCAACGTAGGAGCAGGTGGCCCTGGCTTGTTGTATTGGGGCGGACCCGAATACACTATCTCCTCTTCCTCCTCGGTATCACTGCCGAAGACAGGGATGGTGGCATTAGCTTTATTCTCCAGCTTGTGACACCTCTCCGTGTCTTCGAAATCCGGTAAGAAGTATTTGGCATCTTCGTATTTGCGGACCTCGTTCATGGAGAACGGGTTCAGTTCTCCCGCCACGGTATACTCGAGACCATCCTTAGCATACTTCATACACTGATGTTGTGTAGAAGGGATGACGTTGTACTCGTGTAACCATGGTCGGCCGAGCAGAGCGTTGTAGCATGTCTTGGCGTCTATGATGTGGAACTTAATGTCCGTGATGAGTAGCCCGAAGCGTAGCGTCAGTATCACAGACCCAAGAGTTCTTGACGATTGGGAGTCGAACCCGGAGATGGTAATCTTATCCCGAGCAAGGTGCTGGACACTCATGCAGATTTCTTTTAACACCCGAACATTGAGGAGGTTAACGGACGATCCATTGTCGATCAGGATTTTGCCTATCTTTATATCGTGGCAGTATCCTGAGACATAAAGGGGGTGATTGTGTTCGCACGTCCCAAGGAGAAGGTCTTCATCACCAAAGCGACATCAGCAGTGTGCACTTCCTCCAATTCATCTTTCAACTTTTCCTCGGCCAGGAAAGCTTGGAATTGCTCCGGATCCTGTAGTGCCTTGATTAACGAATCTCTCGCCTCCTTTGATAACAAAAGGGCGTCAAGAACGCTGAGCTGTGAGGGTAGTTTCCTCAGATGTGCTAGAACGTTGTAATCCACCTTATTTTTCTTTGGCGGGTCCTTGGCACTTAGCTCCTCCACAACTTGGTCATCTAAGACGATATCTTCAGGGACCTTCTCTTTTCCCTTATCTTTTTTATTCGAGGGTCCGAGATTCTTTTCGGGGAGCGTGCGATTACGTAGCCGGATATTTTCGCAGACCTTCGGCTCTTCTTCTTTTCCCGAGGTGGACTCTTTGAAGAGAGGGGCAAGCTCCAGCTCCTCATCAGAATCGCTCCCGAATGTAGGCACCTGTGATCCCTCGGCGTTAACTATACGACAATCACCTGTAGTTCTGTTAAACCCTTCAGTCATATTTTTCCGCTCCCAACGAGTTTTACGTTTCTCCTGCTTAAAATGTTGTCGATGAGCAACATATCCTTGCCACCATCTACCGAAAGCTTTGCACTCTTGAGTGGGGTGCGAAACCTTCTGATGATATAAGCAATAGGAGGGGTGTATTTCCATTTCACCAGTAATGTTTCCTTCGGAGGATGGTAGCTTCATGCCCATTGATATGGCCTTAGCAAACCTTTTCCTCATCTTGAATTTGCTTTTGTCGGTAGTGGATGTATTTTGCTCCAGCGGGAGTGTTTCAGCTCTTTCGTCAAGTCGCTGGCGCTTGGCCCTTTCAAATATAGCCATCTCACGTTCTCGATCATCTTTACTTTTCAACCGAGCTTCGTTAAGGAATGCGTCAATTACTTCATCTGATGGCCCCAGAATTTTTGGTTCAGGATCTGCCCCCAGCTTTTCGGTGCAAGGAGTCTCCTCATCGTCCATGAACGAATGGGAAATCACATGACAGCTCGCCACGTATTCTTCAGATTCATCAGATGAACTTTCTCCCTCACTTCCTCTTGAAAGACGTGATTGAGGAATTCTTGGAGTGTAATGGGAGTCTGTGCCTTCTGGTTGTATTCCTCCAGCGCGTCAATTTGTTTTTGCAAGTCCGTGCGCTTGTCGCCAGGCTTCACGGGCTTCTTTGATTTCTTTTTCTTCTTCTTTGAAGATTTTGACGACTGGTTGCGAGTGCTTGAGCCACTACCATCGGTCTTTTGGAATTGGACGTGGTTTTAACATCCCTTCAATAACCTGCGGTTCCAACGGATTCTTCCACTTGATCGCTGGGCATGTTTGAAGATCATTTAGCATCCTCTTTGTCTTGGCTGATAAAATAACCTCCCAAGGAGCTTCTTCAACGACAGAGCATGTTGCCCCCGGCGTATTCATTCCCTTAGAGGTGTGGGGCTGCGGTGGATTCACCTTCCATTTGTCGGACAATGCGAACTTGCCCTGTCTGTACTGGTCTTCAAGCCAATTTTTGAAGACGTAGCAATCCTCGATCGGATGACCCAATACAAGATGATAAGGACAGTAGTTGGGTTCATTGACATCACTTGGTTGTGACGGACGTTTTGGATCCGGCAGATTTATGAGTCGGTTGCGCAACGCCAGCTCGAATAACCTTCTCGTTTTATCTCGGGGAAACGAGTAAGGACGTCCCATCCTCTGCTCAAGGGCCACGTACGGGCGCATATTATCTTGACGAACGATTGGTTTCGAGTTGCTCGGCTGTTGCTGAGCATTAGCAACAACGATCGCTTTACCCTTCCCCTTCTCATTTCGGGAGTCCGGCTTTGGAAGAGGAGGTTTATGGCCCATTTGATCCATTTGCGCCAGCTTGTCGATTAACGCCTGGAAGGTGGTCGGCTTGAAGAACATCATAAATTGCGAGATGGTTGCTTGCGGATCGAGGGTTCCCACAAACATTCCCACTGCGGGAGCTTCTTCTATGCGCTGCTCGCATTTTGACCATAAATTACGCCACCGTATAGCATATTGAACCCATGTCTCGCCTGGCTTTACCATGGCGTTAATCAGTGCCGTCATTGGGGTGCGTTCACTGGCGCTTGCAAAACGCTGAGTAAACAACAGCTCCATCTCCGCGAAGGTCTTGATAGAGTCGTTCGGGAGCTCGGAATACCACTCGAACGCCGTATCTGATAAACTTCCAACAAACTGGCGTAGCAAAAGCTTGTCATCACCGCCGGTGTTGCCGCAGAGTGCCCTGAACTGGGCAACATGCTGGTGGGGATTGCCTGTCCCCTTGTAGACATGGAACTTGGGAATTGTGTAACCTGGTGGGTACTTGATCTGGTCGTACCAACTCGGATACGGCCGTCCTGTTTTTACGACCTGGCTGGCTGCTTCAGTC
The DNA here is from genome assembly GCA_030015575.1 of Agapanthus africanus. Taxonomy (NCBI): domain Eukaryota; kingdom Viridiplantae; phylum Streptophyta; class Magnoliopsida; order Asparagales; family Amaryllidaceae; genus Agapanthus; species Agapanthus africanus. Next base: position 31,015,839 of record JASDDO010000024.1, read on the forward strand.
GCATGATGAACCCGTATTTGCTGGGCTATGTACTCATCCAAATCAGCTTTGGAGATTGTCTCCTCCTTAGCTGTTGACAGTGCTGGTGGAGGATTTGACGTCTCTCCCCTATCGTCTTCAAGGATGATCGGGGGATCTTCGGCCGGAGGATCTTGCTGGATCATCATCCCTACCATGTCTTGGAACAGGAGGCCCATACGCTTTATGTTGGGTGCTTGTTCAGCAGCCTCTTTATCCTTCTTCTCCACTATTCGACGAAGGAATTCGGCGTTGGTTTCTTGCTCTTGGCGTTCATTCGAGGACGTTTCAAGGTTTTCTTTTGGCCCAGTAAGTGCGGCCATAGCGTTCATCATCTCTTGGAGCTTCTGCTGCTGCTCCTGTGCTTTGGTCATCGATCGCGTGAGCGGTCTATGACCTGTTGATATGTGGCTGTCCTCTTTACCAGACGCCATACAGACGGTATGAACTACCATGCCCCCAGACCTAGGGCGTTTGGGTTCACCTCCTTTGGTATTCACCGCAGGTGTAGGGACTTTCTCTGGCCTCCTTCTCTTATGGGCCGTTGAGGTTGAGGGGGCCGTTGCTTTGGGCACCCAAGTGGTCGTCACTTTTTGTTGCTTGATCGAGAGATTTTCTTATTGTCGACCTTTCGACTTCTTGTGTTGGCGAGAGAAATTAGGATCGATCACGGATTCTCGGACTCGTCGCCATGTCCTGTAAATCCTGGAGGACAGCGATTGAGGAGGCTGCTCCGGCTTTTCTGCTTCCCCGGTAGTCTCTACTTGCGGAGGAGATCTTTTAAGGACCTCCGTTGGCGAGTTTCTGCGTACCCTATTCAACAGCTCAAAGCTGTTCCCGGTTAGAACAGCAGCGTTAACTTCCACCACTGGAGCCGGTGGAGTTAGCCCTGAGGGGGAGTTGCCCCCTGCCTTCCTCACTCGTCGCCAATGGCGACGTCGAGCATGACGAGCCGTTGGGACTGACTCGGAGATAGAGACAGCTTCTTTTTGCCCCCTGTCTGAATGAGGCGCTGCTGGTGTTAACCTTTTAAAGACTGAGGTTGTCCTTTGAGGGGTGATATTCAATCTGTCAAAGACAGATCCTTGAGTAGGGGCGGGAGCAGGAATAGTCAGCCATGAAAAGACTGACTCTTTGACGGGAGAAGCCGCCTTAACGACTTCCGGAGCAGCGGTTGTTGCCTTCCTTGGGACAGCTATTTTAGAGTTCATGGGCTTTCTAGCGGGCCCCTCAGAGTTCTGATCCAGCCTGGCGAAGACAGAGGCTGTTGGTTTGGTAGTGGACGACCCGTTGACAGGGGCCGTCGTAGCAGTGAGCCGGTCAAAGACCGACTTCTTGTTCGCTTCTGGTGCAGGTATTGGCATAGAGAAGCTTGCAGGTGGGACCATGGTCCCGAAAAACAGGCCGGTGGTGGCCTGGGTCACCTGTTCTACCGGCAGAGCGAGGAAGGAGGCCGCTTGAGGCCTATATGCTACACCTCCAGGTGAGGTGGAGCGTCCGTTGCAGTGACACTTCGAGCAGTGAGAGGCCATTGATGCTTGAATTCTGCGCCGAGCAAAAGACCAAATCTTAGTAACTTGAAATCCAAAGGCAACCGTTAACAAACCGCGATTGGTTCGCGAAGACGACACACGAAGTGTGGAGTGGAAAGAGAAAAAGGTCCCACCGGGCGTGCCAGAATCTGTTCCCCTCCGAAAGACGGCGACAACGTGAGGACGTCTTGCCTATGATTCGGGGCAGATGCTATTTGGTTTTATCCGTCCATCTCTCCGAAGATGCCAAGTTGATTTATGGCACCGTGTATCGGAGGTTTAGACGGATGCGGCCGATGTAGCAGACTTCGTCAGATTCCCCCTCGTTTGAGGGGTTTTTTATTGTGGGGACGCTCTTCCCCGCAGGCGCAAGCCCCTGCAGTTAATTACGCTACCGCATCGCGGTAACAACTTTCTCCTTCTCCAGAATTTCACTTCGTGTCATGGGTGTTTGTTTTGTTTGTGGATGCCCTTGGATTGTATACGGAGACTGAGTACTGTCGTCGCCCGTAGGACGTGGATTAGTCCAAATCCGTATTTACTTAGATTTGGGTTTGGTGTTTTTAGTTTAAGGATACGTTAGCCGCATTTGAGACTAAGAACAACTTAAACACTCGTTAAGGATACGTTAGTCTGATTTGAGACTAAGATCAACTTAACGGGATCGTCTAGATCCATTTCCAGTTTAAGAACGTAGTGGTCCATTTAATATATGGCCGTCGGGACCCGTCACCTCTCTGACGACGTTGAAGGATTACAACGACATGTGTCAGAGAAGTTCGGAGATGTACCCTTGAACCAAAGTTGATTGGGGGTCTTATAGTCCAATTTGGGACTAAAGTCTGTTTGAATGTTTAAAGATACGTTAGCCATATTTGAGGCTAAGATCAACTTAAACGGGATCGTTTAGATCCGACAAAAGAGCATTTGGGAGCTCTATTGTTCCAATTTAGGGAGGTAGTGATCCATAGGTAGTTTAGGGACATTGCGGTCCATTGGTAGTTTAAGGACATTGCGGTCCATATTCCAGTTTAGGGACATGGTGGTCCATAGGTAGTTTAAGGACGCTTAAGTCCGTGGGTTTAAGGACCCCACAGTCCGTGTTTTAGTTTAAGAACGCATAAGTCCGCGGGTTTAAGGACCCCACAGTCCGTGTTTTAGTTTAAGGACGCATAAGTCCGCGGGTTTAAGGACCCCACAGTCCATGTTTTAGTTTAAGGACGCATAAATCCGTGGGTTTAAGGACCCCACAGTCCGTGTTTTAGTTTAAGGACGCATGAGTCCATGAGTTTAAGGACCCCACAGTCCGTGTTGATGTATGGTTGTCGGGACCCGTCGCCTCTCTGACGTCGTTGAAGGATTACAACGATAGGTGTCAGAAGAATTCGGAGAAGTACCCTTGAACCGGATGTAAATTGATTTAGGAGAGCAGTCTTGCTCAGTCAATTTAATTTGAGGACTTACGGCCACAATTGGGCTAAGTCCAGTTAAAAAAAAAAGTTCAACACTTTTATTTGTTTTTGGCCCTATTAGGCCTGTGCTAGGGCTTGGCCCATTTTTAAATAATGCATTGCATTGCTTTTTTATTTTTGTTTGGGCTCTGCCCATAAATGATGCAGAGCATCAATTTGTTTTGGGCTCTGCCCATTTATAAATGATGCAGAGCATCAATTTACTTGGGCTCTGCCCTTTTTATTGCTTTGCAATTTAATTAGGCCTACTAGGTCTTTTTGATTTGGGCCAGGCCCTTTAGGAAATACATTGCATTTGTCAGGCGCTTTGCACCAATCAGAGAGCGCAAGCGCTTGTGGTGACGACACATGTCATGCAAGCGCAGTGCGCTGCGCTTGCGCTGCTGACACGTGGCGCGCTCTGGTGAGTTGCGCCAATTCCAGATAGCAAGGCTCTATTTTAAAAGCGCATAGCGCAAATGGTTCAGATGCTGACACGTGGCGCGCTCTGGTGGCTTACGCCAACCCAAGAGCGCAACAGTGCAGATTTACAAGTGCAAAGCACTATTTGATTTCTTGATCTAATTCAGATAAATAAAAACAAGTTTTTTCTTATTTCAGGAACCAGAGGTTCATAAAAAGTGCAAAGCACTGTTTTTATTTTGTTTTTTATTAAAGATCATTGATCTTGTTTTTAGATCAATGATCTATCAGAAGAAATTCTTCTATCTAAAATATCTTTTACCTTTCTTTTTTTTTCTTGGAATTTCTTCAGAGTTCTCTCTGCTTGAAATTTTTGATTTCTCACAAAAATGTTGATGCCTTTGAATTGAGGTCTAGGGTCCTTTTTATAGTGCCCATAAATTAGTTAAAGAGATCTTTCTCTGAGTGATTTGGGGAATTTTCCCCACCGTTGGATCTTTGATCCAAGGACCTCTGTTTTACAGAACAAAATCTTCTTGTTTTAACAAGAGCAGAAAGATTTCTTTAAAATCTTAATTATGTTTGGCGCAAATGCTCCAGCGCGTGACACGTGTCAAGCAGCGTACAGCGCAGCGCAACTGCGCTAGCGCATCTGCGCTGACACGTGTCGCGCAGCGCAAAGCGCAGCGCATCTGCGCTGATACGTGTCGCGCAGCGCACCGCGCAGCGCTGTGCTTACGCAACTGAAGCGTTGCTTCCTTTAATTTTGCTTTCAATAGAGCTTTGCTCTGATTGGGTGCGCTGCTTTGGGCGCTGCGCTGATGTATTTGCGCCTGACACGTGGCATCCTGCACACAGCGCAGAGGATCTGAAGCGTTGCTTCATTTATTTTAATTTTAATTTTCAATACAGAGTTTTGCTCTGATTGGGGGAAACAGAAGCATTGCTTCGTTTCCCGCCTTGGAATTTGAACAGAGCTTTGCTCTGATTGGGGTAAACAGTTACTTTATTCATCATCATGTTGCCTTTTATAGGCTTACATATTTACATATAGCCCCTTGGGCTTTACAAAAATGGCATTTTGCCCATCCCATGGCTCATGTGCCATTTCATTTTTGCACATAAGTCATGGGCTTACAAAATATTGGCTTTATGCCCATTTTGCATACATTCATGTATAAAAAATTACATAAAATATTATTTATTACATGATTTTGTTGTTGGCATGGGGAGGCTGGCCGCAGGCTCGACTTGGGCATGGGCCCGCTTGACCTAGGCTTGGGCCCACCTGGCTTGGGGTTGACCTTGACTTCGACTCGGTCAACCGGGGTGTAAATTTTTACCCCAACAAAGTGCCCCCCATCAATAAATGCACACCGCACATTTGAGTTGTGTGCATGAAATTGATGGATCTTGAAGCTGAACTTCGAGGTGGAGCATCATTCCGGGGGCGGAGCATCATCCCGGGGAGCATGATTCCCGGATATCGGAGCATCATTCTGATTCATGGATCATAATTCCAGAGATCGGAGCATCATTCCAATGAGCGGAGCATGATTCCAAAGATCGGAGCACCATTCCGATGAGCGAAACATGATTCCAGGGATCGAAGCATCATTCCAATTTGCGGAGCATGATTCCAAAGATCGGAGCATCATTCCGATGAGCGGAGCATGATCCAGGGATCGGAGCATCATTCCAATTTGCGGAGCATGATTCCAAGGATCGGAGCATCATTCCAATTTGCGGAGCATGATTCCAAGGATCGGAGCATCATTCCGAAGCGTGGAGCATAATTCCAAGATCGGAGCATCATTCCGAAGGGCGGAGCGTGATTCTAGGATTCAGAGCATCATTCCGAAGAGCGGAGCATGATTCCAGGGGTTCGGAGCATCATTCCGAAGAGCGGAGCATGATTCCAGGGGTTCGGAGCATCATTCCGAAGGGTGGAGCATGATTCCAAGGGCCGGAGCATCATTCAGAAGAGCGGAGCATGATTCCAGGGATCGGAGCATCATTCCAATTTGCGGAGCATGATTCCAAAGATCGGAGCATCATTCCGATGAGCGGAGCATGATTCTAGGGATCGGAGCATCATTCCAATTTGCGGAGCATGATTCCAAAGATCGGAGCATCATTCCGATGAGCGGAGCATGATTCCAGGGATTGGAGCATCATTCCAATTTGCGGAGCATGATTCCAAGGATCGGAGCATCATTCCAATTTGCGGAGAATGATTCCAAGGATCGGAGCATCATTCCGAAGCGCGGAGCATAATTCCAAGATCGGAGCATCATTCCGAAGGGCGGAGCGTAATTCCTGGATTCAGAGCATCATTCCGAAGAGCGGAGCATGATTCCAGGGGTTCGGAGCATCATTCCGAAGAGCGGAGCATGATTCCAGGGGTTTGGAGCATCATTCTGAAGGGTGGAGCATGATTCCAGGGGATCGGAGCATCATTCCGAAGGGTGGAGCATGATTCCGAGGGTTGGAGCATCATTCCGAAGAGCGGAGCATGATTCCAAGGATCGGAGCATCATTCCGATGAGCGGAGCATAATTCCAGGATTCGGAGCATCATTCCGAAGGGTGACAGACATTCTAACCGAAGCATAATTTCGATGCGGAGGTTGATTCCCAGGCGAAGCATAATTCCGATGGGGAAAGCAGATAATCCGATGCGAAGCTTGATTTCGTCACGGGGTGCACATTCTGAGACGAAGCATGATTCCGACGCAGAGCTTGCTGGTTGACTTGGTTCCGAGACGAAGCATAATTTCGACAGGGAAGGCAGGTACACTGAGGCGAAACATGATTTCGACGCGGGGTACACTCTGAGACGAAGCATGATTCCGGCGCAGAGCTGGTTGGTTGATTTGATTCCGAGGCGGAGTATAATTCCGGCAGGGAAGGTAGATATCCCGAGGCGAAGCATAACTTCGACACGGAGTAAATTCTGGGATGGAGCATGATTCCACCGCAGAGGTGGTTAATTTGATTTGATTTGGGTTGACATCAGTATCGCTACACTGGAATATGGTACCAGGAGCGAATCATCATTTGTCATGAGAGGATTTGGGAATTGTTTTTCTTTTGTTTGGCATCAGCATCGCTACACTGGAATATGGTACCAGGAGAGAATCATCATTTGCGTTTGCTTATTAGAAAACGATGGCTTAGGAGACAAGTTTAGATCCCTATCACCTAAGACTTTTCAATTTTGTGAGCCGTAAGGGTCTCACAAAGCATTTTCTCCTTACGGGTCGTAAGGATCCCGTAAGTGTATTTTCTCCTTGGGAGTCGTGGGGACTCCCAAGTGTGTTGCTCCTTTGTGAGTCGTAAGGATCTCACGCGGGAATTTTCTCCTCACAAAGTCGAGAGGACTTTGTGAGTGCATTTCATCTCTTTCTCACGAGTTTGCGCCCTTTCGGGTTTTCACAAACTCGCCGGCAGTCCTGCTGTTTTTACTCACGGAGCCCTTTCGGGTTTTCATCGTGCCCATTTTGCTTGTGGACATACCTTTTTTTTTTTTATTATTATTTATTTTTTTTGGAGAGATTGGGATTGTTTTACGCCCGTGGATTGTATACGGTTTTGCAGGATGTATGATCCAGACCGTAGGGCCATAAAAATTGTTGGGACTTTGTTGGCGTCTGCATCGCTGCACTGGAATATGGTACCAGGAGCGACTCATCATTCGCCGTTGGGGTATGGGATTTGGAATTTTGTTGGCGTCTGCATCGCTGCACTGGAATATGGTACCAGGAGCGACTCATCATTCGCCGCTTGGGGATTGTAGAGCGATGGCTTAGGAGACAGGTTTAGATCCCTATCACCTAAGACTTTTTAATTTTATGGGCCGTGAGGGTCCCATAAAAGCATTTTCTCCCTACGAGTCGTAAGGATCCCGCAGGTGTATTTTCTCCTTAAGAGTCGTGAGGACTCCTAAGTGTGTTTTTCCTTTATGAGTCGTAAGGATCCCACAAAGGTTTGTTCTCCTCATGTATCGTGAGGACACATGAGTGGGTCTTCTCAATGGAGCATAATTCCAAAGGCGGAGACCAGCCGCGTAACTGGTGGTTGCTGTGGGGCATGGGTATGCTGAGGATTATTTGAGCCCGTGGATTGTATACGGCAGTCAATTTGGGGACTAGCCGTAGGGCCGGGAGAACTTTGAGAAATTGGATCTTGGTTGGCGTCTGCATCGCTGCACTGGAATATGGTACCAGGAGCGACTCATCATTCGCCGTTTTTTTTGGTTTTGCATTTTTTTTGTTTTACCGCGATTGCTCTATCATTTCAGCTTTTCTTATCGCGAAGATCGCGATTGCCCCATCATTTTGGCTTTTATTCGCGGCTGCCCCATCATTTCGGCTTTTTTTCATCTTTATTTTACTCGCTGATTTTTATTGCGAGTTACCCTATCATTTCGGCTTTTCTTTATTTTTCTTTTATTTACATATTTTTTGTTTATTTACATATATATATATATATATTTACATTCCCAGTTTAACGACTTAGAGGTCGATTGTTCCCAGTTTAATGACATGGTGGTCGATTGTTTTCAGAGAAAGGCAGATGTCTGAGAGAATCAGTTTCACGAAGAATTTCGGTCTCCGTTTGTATGAAATTGGCGGTCGCAGCTGGACTGTTTGTTAACACGCCTTTGGATAGTTCTATCTCTCCTGCCTTGTATTACTTTTCGACCCAATCTTTGAAGACAAAGCAGTCCTCAATGGCATGACCTATCACTCTGTGATAGGGGCAGTATTTGGGGTCGTCGGTCATATTCGCTTCCTGCGGTCTTTTTGACTCTGGCAGTTGTAGACCGTTCATCAGGGCATCTTTGAATATTTTACGGATTTTGTCCCTTCTGAAGGAATAGACCTTATCTAGCTTCTCTTTGAGTTGAGATTCTCCTCCCTCTCCGAACATTGGCTTCCAAGGCTGGTTGGCGCTAGGCCCGCTCATCCCTTGCTTATTTCGGTTAGACGAAGTGTTGAAAGATTCAGAATCATCGGATTTTCCGCCTTTGCGATTATCGTCCTTTCGGTTTCTCCAGGACCTATTGTTATTTTGGGAATCCGAGGAAGACTCCTGTTTTGAGCGCTCCAGCATCTGAACTTTCCTGGTCAGCTCTTGGAATGTTTTGAGACCCGCTGTGCATAGAAACGGGGTCATCCAATTATTGAGATTTCCGACGAGGAGACTGACAGATTGGTCCTGCTCTATCGGCGGTTCGCATTTGACGGAGAGATTGCGCCATCAGGCTATAAAATCCATGCTGCTTTCGTTGTTCTTGGGCTTGGTCCTTACGAGCTCGGCAATGGTGATCTTATCGCTGACGCTCATGAATCTTTGTCGAAACAAAGATTCCATTTGGACGAAAGTGGTAACGGAGCCATCCGGTATACTGGCGTACCAGTCGAAAGAAACATCGGTCAAGCTATTAACGAACTGGCGGAGGAGAAGCGCATCATTGCCCCCAGTATTCCCGCATGAGGCTTTGAAGTGGGCGATGTGTTGATTCGCATTTCCCGTCCCATCAAATCTTCCGAATTTGGGGATGACATAGCCGGTAGGAAATTCTACCAGATCATACTGATCAGGATATGGTCTCCCACTACTGCTGATATCTTTTTGCGCTTCGGCTTCGGCTACCAGTGTTTTGACTTTGCTCTGGCAACCAAATCCATGATTTGATCTTGAGTTAGCGGGCTACTGTCATCGGTAGCCAAGACATTTCTCGAGATAGGATGCGACTGATTTTCATGCGGTTCGCCCACTTTTGGATTTGAGGGAATAGGCGTCGGCTGCTTTGGGACACCATTTCCCGGTTCACGAGCCGAGCCCTCCGCCTGATTGGGCAGCTGAGAGGCAAGCCGGGCTGCGAGCTGCATCACGACATTCTTCAAGTCGTCGATTTTTGAGTAGAGCTTGGCCATCTCCTTGTCTTTGCTTCTGAGCTGCTTTCGGAGCTCTTGGAGAAGTTGCTGCTCTGTGGTCTTAGGACGGAAAGTTGGCTCATCTTCGCTTTCCGAGCCTGACTCCTCGTGAATTAAGGGCTCTCTCTGCCTATCAGCATCATCGAGAGGGTTTTCATCATCCAGAAGAGGCGGCTGTTCTTGGGATGTGGCAACCACATTCAAGCCAGATTGGATTTGAGATGTGGTGGCCCTGTCCTTGCTCTTGCTGCGCGTGCCCACCATGTAGACAGTGTGGACCACATATCCAGCCATTTCCTCGTCTTTGGCGGGGTAACCCTGTTCCTCGAACCTCATGAGGTTCAGCCTAGCAGGAGCCCTAGCCCTTTTGTTGGCTCTATACCTGAGCCTTTTCTGCCTTAGCTTCTCAATTTCAAAGGCTTGGCGGGCATCTGCTTCCTGGGAAGCCACCGTGAGTCGATTAGCAGGGAACTTAGAGGAGACACCTGATCGAGCAGTTGTCAGAGTCACCGCCGGAGCTTGCTCGAGACGCCTTGTGGCCTTGTTGGTGTTGATGTACTTGCCCCCAGCTGGGGCCGTGGAGAGTCGTTCAAACACCGACTTGCATTTTAGTTGGGGCGCCTTCGAGACCACCACATTTGGCCTCTTGCCTTTCGAGACCGGTTTGTCTGCTCCCGGGGCTCGAGGAGCTGGGATGGCGTTAATTGACACGAACAGGATAGAGCCGAATGGTAGTGGCGGCTCCTCCCATTGCCGCCCGAGACTGGCCTGAAGGACCGTCCTGGCGTCCATCTTCATCGTGTAGGAGATGGGAGCCATGCTGAGAGCTGAGTTCATCTTTGGAGACATTGTTGAAAGTGATTGCTTGAAGACCTGCATGAAAGGCATTATTTTAGTATAAATATCGATATGTATATTGATTGAGTTCGCATGAACGCTTAACCCGAAATATGGGAGGAGAGATTGGTCCCACCGGGCGTGCCAGAATCTGTAGGGTGTTTTTCGTCACCCCATTGAGATGGGAATACGCGCGCGCTTGTCAGGCGTACTACAGATTCTCCCTGCCTGGGGTAGGCCGGGGTTTATTGATTGTGGGGATCCGAATCTCCGGCAGCCGCGGACTAAGCTGCCGTTAATTACCCCCCGCCTTTGGGGCAAGGGAACCTCCGATTAACGGGTTAAACTGGTCATGCGAACTCAATGTGCAGTGTACGTGTGTTTTGTTTTGGAGGGGGGGTTTAAATATATCGGGAGCCACGCAGAGTTTTCTAACAGGGACAGTGTCGTGGAGCACGTGTGTGTGAAAATATGTATACATATGTATATGTATATGTATATGTATATGTATATGTATGTACATAAAAAGAGGGGGGAATGGCATCCAAAGGATGCGTGGGGCCAGCGCCTTGGGCGCTGTGCGCTCAGGCGCTAGCGTGCCACGTGTCGGCATGTGGGCGCTCTACGCTTGAGCGCAGGGCGCTGTAGCGCAAGCGCGCCATGTATCGGCACGTGGGCGCTTTGCGCTTCAGCACCTGACGCTCGAGCGCAAGTGCGCCATGTGTCGGCACGGGGGCGACTTGCGCGCTAGGCGCCTGAGCGCTAGTGCGCCACGTGTCTGCACGGGGGCGACTTGCGCCAGAGCGCTGTGCGCTTGAGCGCAAGTGCGCCACGTGTCTGCACGGGGGAGACTTGCGCTCGAGCGCTGTGCGCTTGAGCGCAAACGCGCCACGTGTCGGCACTGGGGCGACTTGCGCTGGAGCGCAAGCGCGCCACGTGTCGGCACGTGGGCGCTTTGCGCTCGAGCGCAGGGCGCTGTTGTGCAAGCGCGCCACGTGTCGGCACGTGGGCGCTTTGCGCTTGAGAGCAAGCGCGCCACGTGTCGGCACGTGGGCGCTCTGCGCTTGAACGCCGGCGAGGAAAAGAGGTTTTTAGCCTAAAAAGATTCTCGGAAGAGAAATCAGAGTGGAGTTGGACTCCTAAGTGTGTTTTTGGGGTTAATGGAATGGGTTCTTCTTCTTCCTCCTCTGTTAGCTGGATCTTGAAGATCAAGAGATGTGAGATCTCAAAATCTCTCCTTTTTGGGATCTAAAGACAGATCCAAGTTCCCCTTTGTGAGTTTGGTGATGAAAAACTATCTTGTTTTTGAAAAGGAAGAGTAAAACTCTTGATTTAATTCAAAAGAAAGAAGAAGGTTTGAGACCTTCAGAAAAGGGAAAGAAATACAAACCCTAGGTTTTTTTGAGAGAATGAAAAGTGTTACTTTATTCATCATCATGTTGCCTTTTATAGGCTTACATATTTACATATAGCCCCTTGGGCTTTTCAAAAATGGCATTTTGCCCATCCCATGGCTCATGTGCCATTTCATTTTTGCACATAAGCCATGAGCTTACAAAATATTGGCTTTATGCCCATTTTGCATACATTCATGTATAAAAAATTACATAAAAAATTATTTATTACATGATTTTGTTGTTGGCATGGGGAGGCTGGCCGCAGGCTCGACTTGGGCATGGGCCCGCTTGACCTGGGCTTGGGCCCACCTGGCTTGGGGTTGACCTTGACTTCGATTCGGTCAACCGGGGTGTAAATTTTTACCCCAACAGTAAGGATAAAGAAAAATAGAAGAAGAAAGAAAGCAAACAACAAATAACAACAACTAGATTAGCAAATGAAAATTACAAGCAACTATAATTAAACACGATAACAAGACAAGCATGTTAAAGAAAAGAACTCTTCTTTTATTCATCACTCATAAAGCACATTACAAGTTTTAATGGAGAAAGATGAAAAGAGAAAGAAGAACTATAAAATCTAATCCTAAAATCTAATACAAAGAAAAACACCCTTCACTTGGTTTTGCACTGGGCTATTTATAGGCAGGAAAATGAAACCCTAGGGATACAATCTGAGACAAAATGATATTACAAAAATACCCCTAAAAAACGATCCAAAACATAGCCAACTCGGCCGCGGATCCGCGGCCTAAGTGCCATATCGGCCGCGGCTCCGCGGCCATTTAGTGGAATTGGGAGACCATCTTTTCTGGGGTTCTCCATGTTTCTGTTTTCTTCTGTTTTGTACACTTGGTTTCTCAGAAGCTCTTCAGTTTTCTTCCAGATTTTCAGCAGTGTAAAAGATGAAATGATGTGGACTTTTTGCCTTGATTTTCTTGATCTCCGCGTTGAAGTCTTGAATCTTGTGCTGCCCTTATACTTTGTGCATTGAAATGACCAATGATTTGCCATTTTGTCCCTTGAACTGGTAGGCGGCAACATACGGATGGTGGGCGGAGATCGGTATTTATCTGTTGTTGGCCGTAGTCCTGCATTTGTTGCGACTTTTCATGATTTTCACTGTAAAGAGCTGAGAACCTGTAACCTGTAATTATTTAGCAAACACAGATCAAAAGTACCTACCTATATGCAATGCGATCAAGAATGGGCGATATGAAAATGCAAAAATCTGATATGAACACCATGCATTGTACAAAAGAATGTTAATAAATAAAATTGCCGTTTCATTACATTTTGTCTCTTGTGTACTTTTACTTTTATATTGCTTAGATACGCTTAGCGTATGTACTTCTGAGTATATACGTAGCGGTCTTGTCGCGTCCTCTGCCTGTACACTGGGAAGCGGGGCATGACATCTGGTTCTACCATGCTTTCAGTAATAGTTTGTGGTTTTGGAACTTCTTTCAGTTCTATTGTGCTCCCACTAGTTTCATTTTCCAAAAATTGGGCATGACGAGAAACAAAAACCTTTTGTTCCTCTGTGTAATAGAAAAGATACCCCCTAGAGTTCTTTGGGTATCCCATAAATATACACAGTACTGAGCGTGCCTCGAGCTTGTCCGCATGCTGCTTTTTGACAAAAGCTGGACATCCTCATATCTTCAAATACTGAAGATAGGGTTTCTTCCCACTCCACATCTGATATGGTGTGGTAGGAACAGTCTTGGTAGGAACCTTGTTCAAAAGATATGCAACTGATTCTAGTGCATAGCCTTAGAAGGATCGCTGTAACTCGGCGTTACTCATCATGGAACGTACTATATCTAATAGGGTTCTGTTCCGCCTTTCCGATACACCGTTGTGTTGTGGTGTGTATGGAGGAGTAGGCTAAGAGAGAATTCCATTCTCTTTTAGGTAATCAAGGAACTCGGCACTTAAGTATTCACCACCTCGATCAGATCTCAGTGTCTTAATACTTTTGTCGGTTTGTTTTTCCACTTCATTTTTATATTCTCGGAATTTCTCAAAGGTCTCGAATTTATGTTTCAACAAGAAGACGTGTCCATACCTAGAGAAATCATCAATAAAAAGAAATGAAATAGGAATAACCACTTCGCGCATGTATAGACATTGGACTTTACACGTCGTTGTGTATGAGTCGTAAGAGCTCGCTCGCTCTTATTTCGTGTCCAGTGAACGGAGTCTTTGTCATCTTTCCTATGAGACATGATTGACAAGTTGCATAAGACTGATATTCGAACGGATCCAAATATCCTCTCTATGTAACTTCGTCAACCGTGTTTCATTGATATGACCCAGTCTACAATGCCATAAGAAAGCCATATTTAATTCTGGAAACTTTCTTTTAAGTGTGTTCTGGACGTTGAAAACATGAGCTTGATTTAATACGTATATACCGTTATCTAGTGTACCTAACCCAATCAAATTCTGATTTAGGTGGATGTGGACCACATCGCTTACAAATGTAAAATCATATTCTTCTTTAAAAAGTAAAGATACAGATATGATATTACAAGCTAGACTGGGTACACACAAACAGTTACGTAAAATCAATATCTGCCCATTTGTCAATCCTAAGTGGTATTCCCCTACGGATACAGCGTCCGCGCTCATTCCATTAGCAACCCTGAGAGTTATATCACCTACCGTGATAAATCTACGGTTTCTCAAAGCCTGTAAAGAATTACAGATATGAGATCCTAATCCGGTATCTAGTACCCAGGAAGTAGAGTTAATTGACAGACAATTTTCAATCACAAACACACCCGAAGCCGAAACCATAATATGCTTCAGATCCTGGATTCTAGCTTTCCAAGCCATGCATTCATTCTGTCAATGCTCTTTCCCATGACAATAGGAACAACCCTCCTTCCCTACTGTTAGCCCTGAAACTTTTTCCCTGCCCTTTCCTTCTACCTTACTGACACCGCCTATCGGCTTTGTGGAGGTCTTCTTCTTCTCACCCTTGGCTTTCGTCTTGGATCCAGAAGATGAAGATTCCCTAATAAGCAGAGCGGGTGTCTCCCTGGTTTCCTTCAAGGTGCCCTCAACTGAAAGTATAACTTTCTTTCCCTGGGCGTAAGTAGAAGGTAGGGACTGTAGAATCAAGTCAGCATATGAGTCGTTCTCCAATGTGGTCTCCAGGCCTGTGAGCTGTTTAATATAGCTGATCATTGTAAGGACGTGATCCCCTACAGATGACCCGACAGCCAACCTCGCTTGATGCAATTCCTTCGAGTTCTGATATCTTGCGAAACGAGATTGCTCTCCATATAAATCTTTGTTATGGAGGAAGATAGAAGCTAAGTCCATCTTCTCGTGTTGCTGGTTTTCACCATCTACTGAGGCCAACACGAGGCACTTGGCATTCGCACTGTCCTTTTTCCTTTGTCTTATAGATATCTATATCCGCGACGGTGGAATCTGGACCTGGGACGGCGGGGGCTTGAGTAGTAATGAGGTGACCCAGCTTGTCATAGGCAATGGACATCTGGATAAACCTTTGCCGGTCAATATAGTATAACTTAATCAAATGATTATCTAGCTATAACTTATGTCTGGTCACCTGGTCGCTGCAATTAGGAGAGAGAGGAGAAACACTCAGCGTGATGCTCTTGCAAGTTTGGATTGGTTTTTAGTTTATCTAAATAGGATGGCTCCCACTGTATCTCGATTCTTCCTCAAACCATAAAAGAAGAATTAGTCAGTATTAATCTCACCCTACAATACTTACTTAACCTTTCAGCCAGGCTGGTGTTGGTACTTCGAGAGAGCTTTTCCAACGATTTCGCGAAATTCCTTAATTACATAACCTCTTTTCCCTGGAGGCGTAGCCCCACAAATATCGTTCTAGACACCTACTTGGTTTATAACATTGATTGTTTTAGTGAAAATATCTCCCGAGGAGTAGCGGATACTCACAGTAGGATCGGGATCCAAATATCATTGTGTGATAATCCTGAAGGAATCCTACCAATATTATCACACTCCAAATGGTATGCAGTACTAGCAAGTTTCAGTTTTCTTAGAAACTCCCGATGTGGATTTTTTCCCCATGTTCTTATGACCTTAACGATGGCCAACATATCATAAGTCATATGTCAAGTTCTACCCGTCATTGTCCAGGTTAATTTGAACCCACCCGTACATACTCTTGACGAAGGCCAAAATAGTAGTACGACTGTCCCAAACCAACGCATCTATCTATGCTACAGATGAATATCCAGCAGCTACCAATCACTATACCTTGGCGAAGGTCAAAATACATAGTTTGAATACTACTGAATATTCAACTGAAATGACGGAGGGCTACGACTGGTTTTGGCGAAACCGTGAACGTAATGAACTTGATTTAATCGAAGGAACCTGATATCTTTTAAAGGAGTGGTTTAAGCTCTCCATTTAAGAGTTTCAGTTTTGAAAAAACCGAGTGGTTTTAAAATTTGTTCCAATAATTTAGCTTTGGTTTGTTTGCTTTGCATTAATTTAATGCGGTCCCATCATTTACACCTATCATCACAGAGAGAAACGAAAATATGACATGCGCTTATGCCATCCGCATTCGTCACTGGGCCCCGTCTAACACCGTTAGGTTACTTAACTAACGCCGGAGCGGGGGCTGGACTAGCGCGGGTGCAAAACATAACCAACGTCTACTATATAGCATATATATAATAATCATTCGTCTCACGCAATAATAGTCATTCCAGATCACAGATGAACATATTGGATATAGTAGGAATTTCGTGTTTCGTTTAAGCTTGTAATGAAAGACACATTCCATGGTCATGATGAATAGCCAAACCCCATCCTAGACCCCTACGGGTGCAGCAAACTACCCGCCAAATTCCCGAAGTGAAACAACCTCCCTTAGTAAAATGAGTAGGCCACTCGGCACTTCAAAGAACCCGGTAGTTTGTGCACTCCACCTTGGGTCTATCCTAAAAGCAATAAACAGTAAAAGAAATAATGCAATGGTGGCTACAACCTCAACCCGCATGTGCCCCGCAAAATAATATTACATCACTTTACAATTTATATCGAATGAAAGAAACTTTCTTCTCACATCCGCGACTATTCATCATCGACGATCCAATAAAGTTCATATACACAAACCAACAGATATGTGCAACCCCAAGCTAACCGACGTATAGCAATTAGCTGAAGTTTAAAAACACATATAACAAAACAGAAGATCCGATTAGCCAAGAACTTTAGAATTTCGATCGAAACATATTTCCTGTGTCTACCCCAAGTGCAAACCAGCACACCAAAAATTACTGGGTAGAAACCAAATATTCAAAAAAACAGAACACCAAAAATAAGAAACAACATAGGAAAAATGAGTTGAATCGGCTTCGACTCGGCCGTGGATCCGCGGCAAAACCCACCGTTTCGCCGCGCTTCCGAGGCCGTCTTGGCGATTCGGTGGCTCAATTTTCTACAGTGTTCTTAGAATACCCTGCACTCATTTTTAATACCTCTGAAATAATTTTTCTGGCACTTTTAAAATTCGACAGAATGCATAGTATTCAGTGTTTCGTTTTCGTGTTTTTCCGACGATCGAAATTCTAACACTTGCTAACAAGCTTCTAAAGGTTTAGTAGGCTTTGATACCACTGTAAGTCGAAGTCGCGCACCCCGCGGTTCGCGGGGAGGCGAAAAACGTAAAAAAACGATTTTTACGGGTGTCGCAACACCGAATTGAACCCAAGGATCGATGCTAAACCCTAACTAGCAAACTACTATGAAGTTAACTACTAAGATAGCATGTTATATCTCATAAATTCATGTCCTTCGGGTCTTCTCATTGTCCTCCTCCTCATTATAAGCTCCAAGGATCGTAACGGATCGATACTTCCTCATCGGCCTCCTCGAGTCAAAGACGATCCACCCGAGAGTCTATAGTCCGGACTCCAACCTCAAATCCGAGGTAACTAGGACACTTAGTTCGCTACACTAGATGACTTAGGTGATGTAGAGATTGTAGATAGATTGGTTTGTCTCTAATAGCCTTAAGTTTATCAACTCATGAGACATGAAAGGCTAGAGGTAGAAGAAGTTGAGCTTGAGGAAAAGATAGTGAAGAGTTAGCATGGAATGGAGAGTGTACTCTCTTGTGAATAATAAACCATACAAAAATGTAATAGAATAAATCTGATCACAAATCAAGGATGGTTCATGAGTCATCTTGGTGAGCCATGGCATGAAAACCCTCCATGTGTCACCAAGAGCCATGCTCTATATTACGCAAACCTCCATCTCATTTCCCTTAAACATTTTAGACTACATGACACATACAAATACTACATTCATAAAACTTAAACACGAAATTTTATCAAACTAACATTTTAATTAGATTTATTCAAGACCCTAATCCCCTTCCAGCGAGACTCCATGTAATCCGAGCTATCGTTTTGCGTATAAACACCAAACTTAAAGAAATGATTGTCTCCTCCGGCATCACCGACAGTCAGCTTATGAACACCGTCGATGAAAACCTGAACCTGTTTCGCATTAGTATCATGAATCACATTGACTCTGAACCATCGATCATAGATGTTGTCCTCGATGAGTTGGCGCTGATAGTATCTGAGGGCCCCGTCGTAGACCCGTAACATGAAAGTTGTGGCTCTGCCTTCGGCGCCAAAGATTTGCATGATGCAGACACCGGTTGTGCCGCTGGGGACGTAGCCGTTGCCTTCGAATTGCCATACTCCCGAAGAATAATCATAGCCCTGCAATAAATAAATAAACAATATTAAATTGTATTCCGTAATGACTAAATAGATATAAAGAGAGATCAGTAGTCTATATATTACAGTAATGCGAGTCTCGGTCCTGGGCTTGGTTCCGCTACCACGAAAATGAGGCTTATCCGTATCATAAACCCAGAGCTTCCGTACTCCATCAACATCGCTATAACGAGCATTTTGAGGCAGATTATACGGCCACTGCACCTCAAAATTTTTCTCCGTTAACGGCAAAGCAGTGAAACCATCGGTCGGATCGCAGTAACCAAAGGTAAATGATGCAATGCATATTGCCAAAATAAACCAAATATAAGAACCCATTTTTTTAATTTTTACTTCTGGTAAAAATTGATTTGTGATTGAATGAAAAGATAATAGATGCAAGGGGTATATATAGGCTGTGATAAGTGCAAGCAACATTAGTTTGAATTCTTCATCTTTTGACAGTGTTTGAGGTTCCAAGGTCTCTGTAATTAATTGGTGTAGATAATTGTCCTTTATGTGAAATCACATCATGAAAGCAAAATGGTTTGATGGATGTTGGAATTTTGCGAGGTTTTTATCTTTTTATTTATTTATTTAAGGATTGGTAAATATCGTTAACTGGACGTTTGAAGAATCATGATTAATTGATGAGATAAGAATATTAAAAAATATTTCTTGGAAAGTAACTTATATAGTAAAATATTTGCCAAGATTGCCTAAAATTGATGAAATAAGTGATTTAAATTGGTGTCCCTTTGTGAGATGAATGATGGATGTATTAAATTCATATTGAGAAGACTGCCCAAAGGGAGGAGAGACGTGGTAAGGACGTAAAAAAATAACCATTTAATTTGCAGCCATTTAAGCATCAATGATGCGTCAAGTTATTATGGTATTGCATATAATTAATCTAATAAAATATAAAAACAGTAAAGAGATTTGTTAGTTTCTTTAGTTTAAATAAATATATGTTTTAGCAGTTTTATTTTTTGTTTGAGAAATATCTTAAATACTTTTCTGTTCAGATAATAAAAAAATTTTAAAACATTTGGTTAAGATAGTAAAGAATGTTAAAAACTTTAAATATAGATTTGTAAAGATTTGATACAACTCAAACTCAATAAACATTTATAAGATATCCTTAAATATAGATCTTTTACAATCTCTTTGTTAAGATGACGAAGATATCTTCATCAAGAGTTTATTCCCAGTAAGGCGAATTTGATTGAAGCACGTGTCGGGTATTTTCGATATATTCGCCACATCAAGCATAACAAAAAAAACATTAAATTTATATGGTTCAAACAAACACTTCCTGCATCTTAATTAGTTTGTTATGAGAATTACTCATGATTTCTACATTTAAAGAAAAACTAAAGCCATCAACTTGAATTGAAAACTATAGGACTTGGATGAGATCCCGAACTCTTACAGGAGTTGAAGAACTAGAAATAAGAATAAAACGTTAAATTTTTCAGCCTAACACCGCCTCTACTCTTTGCATCTTTTGTTTAGCGAAATCAGAAATTATTTATAATCAAGCTTGAGCTTACCCAAAATATATATATATAAAAGCTGATAAGACATTAAGAATAAAAAGATTTGTTAATTCTGCTATTAAAAATCTTATTGTCTAGAATTTTAACTTGTTAGTTCCTTAATTTAAGAGATTAGATATATATGACTCAAAATTTTAGCTATGGTTTTTTAACTATTTTTTCTCAAAAATCATTAGAATTTCAATCTGACATCTTTGGCATTAATACAGCAAAAGATATATAGAGATGCATTCATAATTTCATATATGATAACTAAAAATGTATTTAAATTTTATTTAAAAAGAACAAATAAGTACTTAATTAGGGTTACTCACACGAACAAGACCAAAGAAGGATATTATTCTGAAAAACCTAAACATGCAAAAGAACAATCCATGGAAAACCTTGAACATATATACAAAAAATAATAATAATTTTTAACAACCCAAAAATTAAGTGGGTTAATTGCTAAATATACCCTAATGTTTCACCTACTTTGCATTTATATATTTTATTGTTTTTTCACTGCACTTATGTACCCTAAAACACAAACCGTTAATTCTTTACTTCCTTTAGCTGAGTACCAAATCCATCACTATGTTAAACGAAATCCAAACGGTTTATACCTTTGGGTATCTAAGTGCAGCGAAAAAACCTTTAAGACATATAAGTGCAAAGTAGGTGAAACATTAGGATATTATTTAGCAATTAACCAGAATTGAACAAGACCAGAAGTACTAAGAAGCCATAGTTGGCTTGTCATCCCCGAAGGTGGTTTTGTGATTACCCTTCACAGACTGGCCGTTGCTAGATAACACCGACGACAGGTTACATCCATCTGCACGCCCGACCTTTTCTCCGCCCTCAGGGTTCTTGCACGAAACGATGAACTTTTGCTTCGCAGCACTCTGCTTGGATTCTTTTCTCTGCCGATAAAAGAAATTATGAGGATGGTCGGGCGACAAGAACATCCACCTGTCGCGATGCTCCGGTATGTCTAGAAGCCGTAACAACAGTGTCTCTACGAGCTCGTCTTCCGCCACCATGGTCGCAACCTTATTGATGCGTATTGCCTCATCCCGTGTCAGGAGATCGGCGGATGCACCGAAGGATTGATACAGATTATAATGAGAAAGTCGTCGAGAGGGTCTTTTTTTTCGATATACATTGTACTTGGTCGATACGCGTTCCGGGGACGATATTCTTGATCTGGGCATGCTATGGTCGGGCGAATAGCGCTGGGTAATCAATCTTGGTCTCTTCGTCATTTTTTCCGGCGATGTGATCATGATTCTAAAGAAAAGAAACTTGAGAGAGAGAAATATATGCAGCAGTGCTAGGGAATTTGGAAATCTCTCTCTCTATGTGTGTGTGTATATATTAGAAATTTTGAGATGTGATTGGATTAGGATTAGAACTGATCATTAGTGAGATATTAACAAATCTGATTCTGTTTATCATCCATGATTAAGTTAAAGCTAAAATATATTTATTGCTTCAAAGAATCAAATTTTATAATTTTAGGTTTGAATTCCTTTCTTATCTAAATTTAAATTCTAACCATTATTAATATTTAATATAATATCTCAACAAATAATTTAACTTTAAAGTAAATCACAACGGGCATCAACAAGAAGATATCTTTCAAGATTTAACTGATGTTATTTCTAGAGTAAACAAATTGGAGATATAAGTGCTACCATATCTGTATCGGTAGTCTATAGACGGATACAAATACAAATATAGGTAAAAGCGCAACATATATCGGAAAAAAATATCTTTACTCTTATAACCCAAAGAGGGGTGTAGTAAATACGAGGAAAAACAATCCATAATTTAACAAGATATAAAAAAATATATATATATATATTTGCTAGTTGTTTAGTTTAAATCGGTTTAATCTTTTATTTGAAAAATATTTTAAATAATTTTAGTTAAGAAAATAAAGATTTTTTAAAAAATATTTAAAAAATCTAATTTATTAAATATTAAAAAAAAATAAAAGAGTTCTATGAAAAAACATTTAAAACCTATATTATTCTAATTAATTCTTCAAAAATCTTCTCCAATACCGCATAAAGTCAAAAATTACTTTGTTTTATAAAGGATATGGATGTGTGTGGATATATGTACAGGTAGTCATTGGAAAATGAAAATCGATATTCATATTTAATAAAAATCGGATACGGGTTCGGATTTAGTTCGGATTATTTGTATCCGTTTACATTCCTAGTTATTTCTCAAACTTGGCTATCTTGGTCAGGTTTGTGGAAGAAGCAGGGCTCATGCAATCTATGTAGTACTTTTGAGGATTTGTTGTTTCATTATGTACTAGTAATTAACATTGTTAATCTAATAGAAATAAAAAAAATGTTCAAATAAAAATTCATTGTACAAAAAGCCAAAGCTCATGCATGTTTTATGTTGTGCTATTAATTAATTTTATAAGAAAATCTACTAACGATTTCTAAATTACCATGTCCTCGTCATCCTCCCTCAAATATAGTAATTATTAAAAAAGAGCAATAAAAATAAAATTAAGGTTATAGGTTTACATAAAGAACTCCAACAAACTACAGAAGAAGAACAAAAAAGAAAATATTTCCAAAAACCTAAACATATGTATAAAAAAAATGAAGAAAAATAGTCGTTAGGATATGAAGCAATGAAAGACTCATGGTAGCTGCATTTCCGGCTACTCTGCATAGATTTGTCGGCATTGCATCGTTATAATGCCGGATTACCTACATGAACGAGTTCGGTTTTTTCTCCGTCTACAGGGCTTCTGTATTTTATAGATTCTTTCTTTTTCGCAGCACGTTGCTCCAACTCCTTTTTGTGTGACAGCAGGAGTATATATTTGTGTGCATATATACTAGTGATTATGGATAGTGTTATGCATGCACATGTGATGCATATGTGTATATATGTTAATATTGCAGATAAAAGATTTGAAAAGGTTTTTTAAGTTTATGTAAGATTTAAACAACACATTATTATGGAATTTTAGATGATTATTAAAGATCACTTCTATGGAATTTTTTTTAGTATTTGTTTTCTCAAAACTATGAAGTGATGAAGTGGACCTTCTTAAAATAAAGAGTGTATTTTTTTTTTTTTCTTACTGTGTTTAGATTACCTTGGACGTGCATGTGTCTCAAGTTTTTTAGCTATAACAGAGGAGATTGTAAAAGGATAATAATAGCAAGTTGAGAATTTTTATCATACCTCTCAAACTCAACTCCCAAAATGACATGATTACTCACCCGAGGATTTTTATCATACCCTCTTTCTGGATTTTATCAAATACAAAAACTAAAGAAAAAATAAATAAAAATTAGAGTGTTAGAATAGATAATAGACTAAATGGCGGGAAATACTCCTAAAATTTACTCAAGTAGCAGAAAATAAATCTGACTTAGTAAAACTAGCATTTTTCCCTCCTCAATTTTAATTCATTCCCAAAATACCCTTCATTTAAATATTTAATTAATATGTTTATATCAAGATTTTTTTGAAAGAGTAAACATGTTATCAACTAGCTAACTGATATTAAACCGTCAACTAGCCTATTATATAACTCAATCCAACAGTCAAATCGAAACTCAATCCAACAGTCAAATCGACGATCCGCTCCAGCCACCTTATTCTACATATAAAGTGATCTCTGTGTATAAAATTTTAATCACTTTGATACTATCTATATTTTCGATCAAGTGTCCCAAATATATATGACATGTTTATTGTGTTTAACAACCATCCATTTTTTAAATGCTTGATCCATCACTTGTAATGCAGCATATCGATCAAAATTTTACACACATGGATCATGCCATGCGTAGAACAATGGAGTGTAAAACAGGATGGCCGAAGCGGATCGTCGATTTGATGGTTAGATTGGACTATGTAATAGGCTAGCTGACGGTTTAATATCGGCCAGCCAGCCGATAACCCGTTTCCTCTTTTTGAAATACCCTCTAAAATTCTATACAAATTTGACGTACCCCCATTATTCTTCGATATTATCTACACCTTCTAAAATTCTTTAAGTTTTTTTTAAATACAACATCATTTAATGATGGTTAATTTTGACAGACTTGATCAAAAAAAACCTGTAAACATCCCTCACAATCTCTTTTTATTCCTTACGTGCTTTCAAATTCCCAAAACAAAAATTGTTTGATAAAGTTAAGTTTTCTTATAAAATTTGATTTATTTAGGTGTTCTATTTTGTACGTGTTGATTGATTTGGATTTTTATGTTAGGATTTGCATAATTTTAGATCTTTTTTGTTAGAATTTTTTAAAATTTGGGTCCTTTTATATTAGGCATTCTTAATATGAAAGTAAATAGAGAAAAAGAAACATATAACTTATAAGAAGAAAGAAGAAGAGAAGAAAATTAGAATGAATGGAGATAAGGGATGAGAAGAAAGAAGATGAAGATGGGGTTTTCCGGATTGTGATGAAGTAGAAAATGTTGACGATGATGATTTGGGTAAAGTTGGTATATATTTGAAAATAAATTTAATTGAAAAATAAACTTAAAAGCCACTTAATAAGTTTGGGGGTATTTTAAAAAAAATTAAAGAGTTTTGAAAGGTGTGGATTATATCGAAAAATAATAAGGTATATAAGAATGAGAGAAAAAGAAATATTTTTTAATTAAATATTTATATAAATGGTATTTTGCAAAACAATTAAAGTCGAGAGGGGAATCTGCTTGTTTTAGAAAGTTATGAGTTTTTCGTGATGCTGAGTTAAATATTAAAAGCATTTCCTGCCATTTAGCCTACATAATATCTTCGTGTAAGTGTGTGAAATGATTATTATTATTATTATATAAAGATAAGTTTATTTGTGATTTGATATGTTAGGATTATTAGCCATTGTTTGGGTTAGTTATCAGTCAGGCATTTTTTATGGGTTGTATAAATTGAGGTGTCTGAAATCAAAATAAAAGGATCATATTCTTATCATAACAACTACTGTGTTGTTTTTCCACGTGTGTTGCATGTAATATAAAACTTTGTATGACAAATTTCTTTATTAATTTAACTGCGTATATCGAGCTTGTAAAATAATAATGGTTAATTGCATACATCGTACTTGTAAAATAATAATGACGCACAATTTAACTACGTGCATCGCACATAAAATAATTATGTGTCTTTTTTCCTCTTTTTTGGCCGAATGACTGGTTTCTGTCATCAGCTTCTAAACCAATACGCTTTAGGTACGAAATTCCAAATTTATCTCAAATTGCAAGAATAAATGAAGATCATCACAAGGTTAAATTGGAAATTTCTCATTTATGAGGACAATTCAAATTTTAGAGTAATTATACTCTGCTTAGTAAATGTGCACAAGAGAATCAACAGAATGATTCAACACTTATGGGGGGAAACAGCCCTTCAAGGGAAATTCATAACCTTATCACTATTAAGAAAATATTTTAAAACAAATAAATATCTAAACAACTGTTAGGCATCTCTCAAATACAGTCTGCTCTCCCAATAGCGAAGCCAATCTTGAGAACTGCAGAGAGCCAAAATGAAAAAAAAAATTACAACTAATACAGGTCAACCTTCTAACTAAACCCTAGCCTCCATCTCCAATTTGCATTCACATTACAATACTCTTTGAGGATCGACACTCTAAAGCAGAAAGTTTCTTCAAAGAAAACAGATTGGGCATTAAAACTTCACGTGAATAAGTCGCCAACTCTTTTGGCGAATTCATCTTCATCGTCGTCTTCATCATCCTGGTATGCATTCTCGTCGTCGAGATATCCATTCTCATCATCATGATATGCATTCTCCTCGCCGTCCTCAGTTTTCAAGTCCTCGCCGTTTTCCAGCTGTTGCTCTTCGGTGGCATCCCCAGTAATATCATCTCCAACTTCAGCAGCTTGGATCTTGGGTTTCTCGATGCTGCTGGCATTATAGTTACCTTCATCGCCACCGCTAAGAGCCGTACCATTGCCAGATGCACTCTCTCGTTTCCTCTTCAAAATAGCACTCAATGGCTTGGGACCTTCAAATGAAACTGGATCTTCAGGGTGAGCAATAATGCTCTTGATTTTCTGCTCTTGATAACTCCCAGAACTCTTCTCCCCTTTCAACTCCGCAAGACTCTTGGGACCCGCAAAGTTAAAAGGGTCCCCATCATCTCTTCTGCTCGATCGAATTCCAACTCTTCCGCTTCGCCCGTCAGCGTTAAAATCCTCATCTGGCATCTGACTTATTCTGTCGTGGGCCCGCCCCTTGTAGTTCGTTCTTCTCATCGGTGAACATCTGCCTCGGCTTCTCCCACTCTCTCTATCTCTCTCTATAGACCGATCTGGTGAGGATCTCACCGGAAGGGTTATTCTACCTTGTAATCGGGAGCTAAAGGATCCTTCCATTCTAGAAGAGGAACGGCCACAATACCTGTCCTCAACATAGTGATCATCCCTTCTAGAAGGGTTGAGTCTCCTTTGCTTTGATAGCCTATGGCGCAAATCCAAGCCGTCCCTTTCATCAGGGCTCCTTGACTCTCTGTGCATCGGTCTCCTTTTGGATCTCCTGTCCATATCCCTTCTTTCAGAGGAAGCTCTATGGCGATCACGAGCATGGCGATCATACTCGTCCTTTCTGTTATTATCATATTGATTAGTAACAGCCTCATAATCATAATCAGATGGATTTTGGAATGCTCTTCCGTAATCATCATCGTTTTGGTAGTACTCATCCCTTGCGTAGTCCTCTTCATTGTTCTCCACGAGGACATCAAAACCTGGAGAAGACTCGCCCAAGAAATCATCA
Organism: Agapanthus africanus; assembly: GCA_030015575.1. NCBI lineage: Eukaryota > Viridiplantae > Streptophyta > Magnoliopsida > Asparagales > Amaryllidaceae > Agapanthus > Agapanthus africanus. The sequence continues at coordinate 31,042,545 of JASDDO010000024.1, forward strand.
GCGTCTCTACCATTTGAATAGTTCTCCTCTTCAAGTTCAAGCAGAGGTTGATGATGTTGCGGCTTGTAGTAATCTAATGGATATGGTGATGGACTTTTCCTCAGCGGTGGACCCATGAGAGGAGCAGCTTCAGATAAAGTTGCGGATTTTGTGGAGGAATGAAGTACTTCAACTGGCTTATCCATGACTGGTTTAGCTACGGTCTGCGGAATATTATTATTATTATTATTATTACATTCCTTGATGCCCCATGAGATTGTCTGTGAAGTTCCAGTAAAAGATGAGGAAACTTTTGGTGCATCCTGTACTGTGTTATTCGCAGCAGGATGAGGTCCATTTGTTGCGTGCTCTGCAGCATAATTGCTGGTTGGTTGAGGCCCATGCATGAAAGCACATCGATCACCTTTTATGCATTGCCCCTTCTGAAAATAATAGCAGGGAACACTTTGCTTGTTTGGGTTATAAGCACCAGGAGCATGAGCCATAGTCTGTACTGAAGATGGTAAAGGTCCTGAAGGAGCCCCCGGAAATCCAAACAATCCATCAATTGGCTGAAGAAAATAGAAAATGCATCAGCAGTTAGCTTTGAAGACTAAGAAAACAAAATTAGGTAGCAGCATTACAGTAAAATACGGAACTTTTGAAGCAGTGATCATTTACTTTTTTAGCAAAAGGATATCCAATATATACCCGATATAAATCCAAGAAAATATGGAAACAGAGAGACAAGACCTTCAAACAGTCCCCTCATAATTCCCATAAATTTGATCAAGGGAAATTTGTCAGCACATTGGACAATCAAGATAAATGCAAAATCCACCACTGAATGTGGATTATCACAGTGATATTCATGCATTGCACCATTCAAATTTGTATAAGATAACAAGAGATTAACTCACCGGATGCCGAAATGCACATTTTGGATTCATGCAGTTGCCGTTCATCCAGTACCAGCAATCCCTAGGATTATTCCTGGCGCTCTCACTATGGCGGAACTCACATTCATTTCCCTGAGCAAGAACAGCTATATTAGATATGATCCATCACACTATTTAACAGATGGAAAGAGTGTGCCACTCTAGCCTAGTGGTAAAGCCTCTTTGCAATTAAGCGAGAGGTCTGGAGTTCAAATCCCCACTTGATCAATATATGGCCTCATTTTTATTTAAAAAAAAGAAATAGAAAGAAAATAAATGATTGGCCGCATTACATTTATAATGCGAGACAACGCATAATATGAGGTCCAAGAATAAAAGATAATAATTGAACAAAAAACATTTACTAAAGAACATAGGTTCATGATAACATTTAGGATATAAATCAAATTTTCAATAAATAACAACAAATATTTGAGGAACAATTATCCACTAATGATTTGAACTAAAAATTCCTAATGCATGCATCTCCATTCACCGAGCCCAAAGGTGCTTAAGCAACCTTGACAACCCATTTGAACAGTATAAAAGCACAAGCAGTCATCCTGCCTAGCCAATTCGCATGTTTATCTTCGGAAGAGAGGATGACTTGAGCTAAAGCTATTATTGGTAAGACTGAAAAGGCTGTAGGCCTCATTCAGTTTGTACTACTTGAGATGCTTCAATAACTCAGATTTTTTGTTCCGGCTCTACAGTTCGGGTAGAGATCTCAACATGTACAATCTTTACATTAAATGTTGTTCTAAAACATCTAAGGACCTTCATTAAAATTTAAAATAAAATGACAATCATAAATACTAGAGCATGTATTACTAAGGATGTAAATAAATCGGATATGGGGAGCTGATATAGATGTTACCATATCCATATCCATTGTTGTTGGCGGATGCAAATATGGATAGTTTTTGGAAATGAAATTACTATCTATATTTAGTAAAAGTCGGATACGTATACAAATATGAAACTGATATTAGAAACATTATATTAGCTAGATTCAAATATTACTACTTTTGCCCCTAATTATGGCATGGAAATGTGGTTCTAAAACATCTAAGGACCTTCATTAAAATTTAAAATAAAGTGACAAAATCATAAATACTAGTGCATGTATTACTAAGGATGTAAATAAATCGGATACGGGGATACGGGGAGCTGATATAGATGTTACCATATCCATATCCATTGTTGTTGGCAGATGCAAATATGGATATGGATAGTTACTGGAAATGAAATTACTATCTATATTTAGTAAAAGTCGGATACATATACGAATATGAAATTGATATTGGAAAAATTATATTAGCTGGGTTCAAATATTACTACTTTTGCCCCTCATTATGGCATATACGAGTTAGATCGAGAGATGGATCTGATGCACATGTCGTCATATCCGTATCTGGTGGTTGATGGTGGATTCGAATATGAATACATCATCAAAAGTGAAAATCACTCTCCATATTTGATAAAATCAGATACGGATTCAGAGTCATCTCGGATTAATCGTACTCTTTTGCATCCCTATGTATTATGCATTTGAATGTTTTGGGGGTAAAATCTTTTTATCAAAAGGATTAGGATCTTAATATTATTAAAATGTATTAGAGGTTTGCTTGTATAGAGATTTGTAAGGATTGTTTCAAGAAATTTACTAGAACAATACTTGCATTGACAATAGTTAAATCGGATTGGTCGAGACAAAAGGCTTAGATGAAATGATGACGAGCAAAGAAAAATCCATATGAATCTTCAGAAGGAAAGATATAATTAAGCTCTCAAGAAAACCCACAGTTATAGACGATTGAGATCATACGCCTAGGGCTGAATCCTCTTAAGGCAATTGCAGCACTAAGAATATATACTCACAATATTCAGTTACCGCATTTGAAATGCAAAATAAAAACTCCAAAAACCAATATAAATTTCATTCAATTCAAAGATTATAAACACATAACAATATGAAAAATTATGTATATCAATACAGAAGAGATGATTGATAATGAAGTAAAGAATTTAAAATATGGAAAGAATTTGAGTAGATACATCAAATTATTGAATAATTTCCGGGTGTCAATCAATGCACCTACAGGATTAACTTTTTCTCATTATGGGGCCTTTACATAGGAAGTAACATGTAACATTAAGAAACTTTATTTTATAGAATAGCAAGTTCATATATGTTTCAAACGTAATTAATACTTAGTACTTTCTCAAATAAGGTACACGTATGTGCAATTGAGGTATGAGGTGAAGGTTATTCATCGCTTGGGATTTAATGATCCAAAAATCTAAATCCTTCTATTTGCCATAAACTTGTCACAGGGGACCGCATATGCTTCACTGGTAACAATTATTTAGTACTCTTTCAAAAAAGGTAGATGTATTAGAAACCGAATAATAAGGATGAAGATTATTCATCCCTTGGGATTTAATGATTCAAAAATCCAACGGACCGCCTCCCATTGATTGCCAAAAATCAATCATAGACTAACGGAGTTAAAAAAATTCGTGAACACCAATCAACTAACTGAGAGTTTAAGGTGATGACATCCGTGATTAAATCCTAGATGCTTTTAATTAATGTTGTCAGCTGACATAGAAATTTAAAAAGAGAAATCCTTCATATTTCCACACTAATCAAGTACAAGCGTAAGAGATGGTTCGTTTGAACCTTTCAATAACTATAATGTGGATTATGTTAATGGCGATTATGGAGAGGAATAACCATGTGGCATGAACCCTTCTATCATGAAGTGAAACATGTGTCGAACAATGACTCTTATTGGTTGCTCCATAACACTTATCGGCCAAGTCCTCGTGTTTAAAATTATTTGTAATTGGAACGCTTCTTAGAAGATGCCTCTTACACACAAATTTTTTAATTATTCAATCGCTATCATACTCATCATAATATGTTTCGATATGTATTTTTTAATCAATTTTTTTTTAAAATAAAACTATTTTAGTGTATGTTTACAATAAAAGAAATATGATGCCTTACACCTATTTCACAGAAGTTGAAGAACCAAGCTCATTCCTTTTAGAAGCATACATATATGTATTAGCACGTAGAAATATATACAAGGAAATGGAGCACGGTAGAAAATTCCTACATTGATGGATGACATGGCACAACACCCTCCCTTGATCCATATGCATGATTATTTTGCAACTACAAGTATTCATTGCACTTGAATTAAAAAGGATAAAGTGAGAGGAACCATGAATAGCGTGTTGCCATGTGTCACATCAGTGTAGGAAATTCCTACAGTGGCATTGTATGCTCCGCATCCTATATACATATCATAAATGTGATTACATTAGTTGGTATAAGAATGGGTGCATTTTGCATAGAAACGCATGATTATGTTTGCATGTAATTGTGTAAATTGTTTTATTAGTGCAAGCATATTTAATTCATATATAACCAATACTTGCAATGCCCATCCTCGTGTCATTATGAGAGAGTAAAAAATATATGAAACATAGCGACTCACACAGTATTTTTAAAGAAAAAATTATTTAATCTTTATCAGTAAATTAACTATTTGACATTAAACCTTGGATCGGTTTGCAAGGATGGTAAGAGGTTAGCAAATACTAAATCCCATGCTTTAGGAGAAACAAAAGATAAAAATAGTGTTATAGCTAATTGTAAAGCCATGCTTGATGCAGAAGTAAACAACTTATATGAATTTAAATAAATAAATTTGAAGTCTCAAGTCGTATAGTTTTCTTTTCCTGGTGCAAGCATCTACCAGCTCAAGGGGTATTCATGTTCAAATATTGGTTATATCGGCCGATATATCGTTTTGAGACCCCTAACGATACGATAAAACCGTTATAATATCGCCTAATATGACGATATCTTCCGATATATTGACATCTATTATATGAAGCATCTCTCCGATACGTTTCCAATATGCGATATTTAAAACCTTGGTTAAGTTAATCCTTATTACCAATAGATGACGCATCACAAATAGATACAACTGGTGTGATGAGTCACACAAGACTATATAAAGATTATGCATGGGGAAGAGCAAAGACAACCAAAATAGTACACTCAAAAAAATCCGCTAAACCTTTTAAGCTATATGATAGATGCAATGCTTAAATACATAAAAAGATAACACGGATGTCATAGCATTACTAGCCAAAAGGTAAGATATTTGGGAAGAGAATATATTAAATTAGCTATCAAGCGCTTGTATTGGAAGTGACAAATGTATATAAACGTGCATGGTCTCACTCAGAATATGCGGCACATTGAACTATTTTTCTTATTTAAGTAGTATTCAATTACGATGGAGAATTTTCTCAATAGGAATTTTCATTATTTTAAATAACCCTGATATGTCAATATATCTTCCATAATGTCTCTTTTGAGTATTGGACGTCAGTGACATGCAAACAAATTTAACTTCCATATATCTTAGATCAATGTCCCAACAAATTGTATTTCACCTGACATGTCTTTAAACTAGGATTATGAATACGATTTGAAATAATTCATCCGACATATCTTCTTATTTTTTCTAGCATATCTTTAAACTAGCATTATAAATACTAGAATTTGTGCACGTGTTGCACGTGTCAAATGTAATATTTCATATTTGTAAGAGTGAGTATATATGTAAATTTATAAATAATGAGAGTTTATGTGTAAATTTACATTGCAAGTCATTATTATTTTGCTCTTTCTTGATGAGGTGGAGGCCCTAAAAGAAGAGGATTTTTAACCTTTTCCGTTGAATTTTGAAGAAAGGAGAGGATATACACCTCACCAACCAAGAGAGTATTTGTATTATAAAAAAGAAGATGATTTGAAATAATTTTGCTGTAAGTTATTTATTTGTCTGTTTTTTAGGTTATATCAACACTTATTTTTATTAATAGCAATACCCACGAAGTCAAGGTAAATTTAAATGCATTTAGAATTAAAACTTTGATATCTTTAATTTATTTATGTTTGTCATCAATATATTGTGATTATTAGTTATTTATGTTTAATGCAAGTGTGATTGTCAATGAATTTGTTTCATATTGAAATCGGATGGGCAATATTCAGAAAAAATAGAAATATAGATCTCGCCAATATCAAATTCAGGAATCATTTCCGCCCTCTTTAAAACCGAATGTACTAATTCTGAAATATCATATAATTCAATATAGATTTTTTCGACTACCTTGAACTCGACACAGTATATTTAAAACATTAGGTATCTCCAAGAGAGGCCTTCACATTTGTATTTCATAACCTCTCATGTATCTTGAATGAATTTTCCTAAATTTACGTTACTAGCTATACATTGCTAATTAAGTATTTACGAAAAAAACATCAACTTGTCTAATATAGTTTACGAAAATTGCATTCAAGAATTCTATAAAAGAGACTTAGAAAATTACAAAGATGCATGTGATTAAAACATTCCCAAATCTATTTGGCGTGCACTAGAGTGTTAGAACTGCAAGTACTTAAAAACTGCCTCTTGCAAAGAACACGACTAAGCACACTACCCAAAAAGCTTGTGTCTATTAAGTGCTATTTATGTATAGTGAAATATATTGCTTTCTTGGCCATATGTGGGATCCACCGCATAATTACTTACCCTAAGGAAATAAAGGGTTATAACTTATAAAAGCCTTCAATAATATAAATAATATAAACTAGATTTTGACCTCACACGTAACACATGAGACCATAGACGATCTAAAATATTTATAGCTGAATATCTACATTATACATAATCGCTACAACTTAATATGTAAGCAATATGACATATATATATATATATATATATATATCCAGCTTTTTCTAGCTCAAAATAATTTTCATTAATTAAATTTTAAACGAATTTTGATATTTCTTCATAACTGTTGTACCATTGAAAAAATTAAGTCAACATCTATGATTATAAGTATATTATTAGTTTTTTATGGGGGAAAATAATTGTTGAATTGCAGTCTTAAAAAAACAATTATATACCTATATACTATGCATTATAAATAATCTAATATGATTTAAACTGCAATGCCCCATGTATTATCCGGCATACCCATATATACTAGATAAGCATGGGGACCCACTGTAAAACAATAGGGAATTTTCGGAATACATTCCGAAATAGGACAGATCTGTACTATAAATGGAATGATACCACTCTTCAATTCAGAGACGACTTTTAAGTGAACCGGCACTACAGGAGCTTGAGAACTCCGTAGTTAAGCATGCTCGAGCCAGGGAAGTTCTGGGATGGGTGACCTCCTGGGAAGTGGCCCTCGGTGGGGTCCGGTTCGTCCCGAAGGACAAAACCGTGCGACTTCGGTCAGAGCGGACAATACTCTCTGTATTGGGGATGGGTCGGGATAGAATGGTATTAGAGCCGGTTCCTCAATAGTAGGTCTGTGGTTTGAGGACGAATCATTGTTCTAAGTGGGGGAGAATGTAATGCCCCATGTATTATCCGGTATACCCATATATACCAGATAAGCATGGGGACCTACTGTAAAACAATGGAGAATCTTCGGAATACATTCCGAAAGAGGACAGAACTGTACTATAAATGGAATGATACCACTCTTCAATACAGAAGCGCCTTTTAAGTGAACCGGCACTACAGGAGCTTGAGAACTCCGTAGTTAAGCGTGCTCGAGCCAGGAAAGTTCTGGGATGGGTAACCTCCTGGAAAGTGGCCCCCGGTCGGGTCCGGTTCGCCCCGAAGGACAAAACCGTGCAACTTCGGTCAGAGCGGACAATACTCTCTGTATTGGGGGTGGGTCGTGACATAAACTAAAACTCTTAAAAATGTTTTTGAATATCCATATAATAAACTTTCAGTAAATCTTCTTAAATGATTCACTTTTTTATCATTTTATTAAAATGAGTAATAGTCCATTAATAAGTAAATGGTAAACATTGAAGAAAATATCTGTATTTTTTTAAATGACATTGATAATTTTCAAATCTTACTCTAATTTAGACTTGATTTTCTTCTACATTTATTTTAAATTTTCTAAATAGTTTGCCTCGTTATTTGAATATCAAGATAGTATTTGATTTCTTTCTTTATAAGAAATATCATTGGACAACATAGATCTTAGTTTAACATTTAACAATTGCGTAAAGACTAAATTTCACTTAAAATACCAAAATAGCTTTTGGCATTTAAAATATAAATACCATATATTTTATGACTTAGAAGTAGTTACCATGAATAATCATGAGGTCTAAATTAAATTCCATGTTTTGATATTTTTCGATTTATAATTTACAAATACAAATATCAAGTTATATCATGGACTGTTATGGTTATAAACCAATACAAATAATAAATTATGTCAATATTTTAGCTTTAAAAAAATTTACTTCCATGAATTTATTACCCGTTAATTTTTGTTAAATAATGATAATTATTTGAACGTGAAATTTTAGCATCTACTTTAAAGCAAACATGGTTTCCATAAGCAAATATAAAAACATTCATTCTTGATTTCATATGTTTGCAAAAAAGATATATGGTATTAGTTGTTTTTTCAAGATACAAATATTATTCATTCTCCTTTTTTTTAATTCCAAAAACCTATCAATTATTATTAGCCATAGGATTCTAAAATAGATTAAGGGAATATGAATAAATCCAGGGGCAAAAGTGGAAAGGCCAAAATTAATGTTTTGACTTGCAAAAGATTTCTCGACCAACTCAACTTTGTATTAAAGCAATAGATAGAACGGTTTGACTAAAATTGTGTCTGTAGGATTTGAAAACAAATCCTAGCAACCTAGTTGCCTTTAAATTTGCATTGATTACGTGTTACCAATTATGAAGAGAAACGTTATTCTTCCGAATAATCACAAAATTGCTAAGCGCCAGCACATGTTGGAATGCGGATCCAACGGCCAGAAAGTTGATAAGATTTGGAAATTCAAATCTTATTGATACGATCCTAGTCAAGCTTCAAATAGAACACTAATAAAAGCAAGTAGATTTCTTGGCTAAATTGCCCAAACCTTCAAATAAATGCTTTATAAGAGTCTGATCATTACGAGGAAAGAAATCAGACACCACGTACTACAAATAACTAACGCTCCACATAAGCGTTCACTTGAATTGGAACAAGTCATCTCCAGTGACAAAGTACTAAAGACTTGTCTTTTGTGCCAGTACCCATACAGCACTAACTACATTAACTTTGGCATAAAATCTGTCTTCTTTTAGAGAAATATAGCTGTTCTTGGATTTCTCGTTAGGGCTAACTTCAGAAAGCAACTAGCCGTCCACAAAAGTAGCTTTAGGATTAAGCTTGCCCTTTCTTATAAATCCAATACAAGATTCAATCATTTCATCAAAAACCCTAAGAGATCAAACATCAAAGAACTCATAAACAATCATAAAAATTCAAGCATCCACCACAAATTCGACACAGATCTACAACAAATTACACAAGTTGCCAATAAGAAGGGGAAAAAAGATGCGACCTTCTTGCAGGTGAAGGGCGAAGCGAGGAAGTAAATGCAATCCGTGTTCTTCTTGGTCGCCTCCTCCTCCGGCGTCAGCGTCTTGCTCGGCTCCATCTCGATCCGAACCCAAGAGCAGATGAAAGAGCCCTAAAAATTAGGGTTTTGAGGCGTATGTTTGATAAATAATTTGTTTAGGGTTTTTTTTTAATCGCAGGGTTTTGATGGGGTGGGGATAGACGATGGAGAGGGGGGAGGGGCTTTTTTTATTCTCCTTTTTAATCTCAGGATTTAAGTCGGGGCTTGAGGCCAGGGGAGCATTATATTGAGTCAGCTGAAGGGTATATTTGTCATTGTGTCCTGCTCGGGGTCATGAATCTGACAGGCCTAAAATTGGAAATGGATTTGGACGGCTGAGATTTGCTGTTAAAGTTTAGAGTAAATTTATGGAAAATTCTACCATGGAAATTCGACCTGTATATATATTTCTTTGTTGAGTTAGGATGCAAATGGTAAAATGATTTTAATGTGGCTGCAGCCAGACAAAGGCTGATGGAGGTCCTTTTCGGGTCTCCTTCAGATGTTGTCTTCCGTCGATCTCTTCGTGGATTTTGGAGGTGATCTCCTGTTGCGTGTGGGTCTCAATGGGTTTTTAGGAGATTGGCGATTTGAGGAGTTTAGCGTCGAGTACCTGCAAAGAAGTCCCGGAATGGTTTGGTACCACCGAGGACCTTCCGACGATCAAGTTAGCACGAGATCCGAGCAGAGTAACGGCTAGGTGGAATAAAAAATGGCTTACTTGACCCCTCTGTGATAGGGGTTTATATAGTGGCAGCAGCACGCAGCAGCGGGCGCGAGGATCTCGCCGGCAGTTACGCTCCCGACGTCACGCCCGCGTAAAGAGCGGATCGCCCGTTAATGGGGATCGTGATGGCGTGGAACGTGGAATGTTGCTGGCGGAGAATCTGCGTATGGCGAGATTTGCGGAGCGGCAGTTACGCCTGTGAGTAGTGGAGTCAGTCGATTGGAGGACCGAGGAAGATGGCCTCGGCTGGGGACCTCGGGGACGAGCGAGAGGGCCGAGAAGTCTTGGTCCTGTGGCAGCTCGGGGCGAGCTGAGAGGCCGAGGAGGCCAATTTCCACGGGGCTCTGAGGAGAGTCAGTTTGTGCTTGCAAATCGGGTACAGGGATGGCCTGGTCGGCCCCTGTGGGCCCTTTCTTCTAAGTTCAGGGGCACGTCATCTGCCACGTGTCTTGATCATGGAGATCGTCAATATTGAGTATCATCATTAGCCCCCTACTCTTGTCCCGACCAGCTGGCGGGTCGGGTCAGGAGTGGACTGCCGGATCGCCCGGGGCGAGCTCCCTCCTAAGGTTTCGTCGGGACACGTCCCCGGGCTGTCATCTGTCTTTTCTACCAGCGAATCAGAGCGAGATCTCTGCATTTAAGGAAGGTGTGCCGGTTCATGCATCCTGCCACTGAAGCGACGGTCCACGTGTCAAGCGTCGGTTGGCCAACGTGATGTGCGCAGACCTACGGCGTCTGATGGGGTGCGGTCCAGTGTGGGAACGACAAGTGGAGCAATCGGAGCCGTTGGACGCGGGAAGGCGTTTTGGCGGGAGATGAAGGGCGCCGTTGGATGAGGTCGTTTGCGGTGATAAGTAAAGGTGGGGCCCATTCCAGGGCCCCTACTCTTTCATTTTTCCTTTCTTCTAAGTCTTGGCTGCTCGGCGCTCGTCTTCTTTCTTCCGCATTCATTTTCCGAGGACCCATCTTCTTCAGGTTAGATGTCTTCTTTCGGGGGATCTGTAGATGTCGTAGGAGTAGGTTCTAGGGACCCTTTAGTTGAGCCTAAGTCTTCTCGGGGAGTAGGGATCAGACCCTATTCTCGGGATCGTGCGGCGGGGGCAGCCCCCAAGGAGGAGGCGGTAGATGCTGCCCTCGGCGCCTCGTATTGGGTGAGGCATGAGGATGAGCTCGCCAATGCTCGGGCTCACTTCCACATCCCCTCACGTTATACGCTTCGTCTGGCCAAAGAGGGAGAGGGGGCTGACCAAGTGCAGGGTAGGAAGATCGCCCTGTACTTGGAAGCCTTTTGGGGTGGAATGCGCCTGCCCTTCTCTCCCGATGTCGTCGAAGCGCTGAACTTCTTCGGATTAGCCCTTGGCCAATTAGTGCCGAACTCATGGAGGATTCTCCTCGGGTTCCTGATCCGCCTGAAGTTACAGGCGGTTCCTTTCAGCCTTTCCCTCCTCGATTCTTCCCTCGTTTTCAAAAATCATCCTGGGGTCGAGCGGACGACCCGAGGTGGGTCTACCTCTCCTTTAGAAAGCGACAGGGAGGCGGCGTCGGGACAGGGGTTGTGGATTTGCCTTCTTCCATTCACGACTGGAAGAAGAAGTTCTTCTTCGTCTCGCCTCCCGAGGGCGAGGACTGGCCCGTGCCTACCAAGTGGTCGAGGGAAAAATGCTTGCCGGGGAACCAGTCCAATGACCCCGCCGCGGTGAGAGTGGCGTCATGGGAGCCCATCCCCCGATTCGACGTACTGCTATCTGAGAGGGTCCTGAGTTGGGCCGGGCTCAGCCCCGTTGAGTTCGTCGGTAAGTTAGACTTGCTTTTTGGCTTTTATATTGCTCGTGTCCGTAGGGTGTTTTTCGTCACCCTATTGAGATGGGAATACGCGCGAGCTTGTTAGGCACAGTACAAATTCTTCCTACCTAGGGTAGACGGAGGTTTATTGATTGTGGGGATCCGAATCTCCGGCAACCGCGGACTAAGCTGCCGTTAATTACCCCTCGCTTTTGGAGCGAGGGAACCTCCGATTAACGAGTTAAACTGGTCATGCGAACTCAATGTGCAGTGTTGTGTTTTGGAGGGGTTTTGGATATATCGGGGGCCCCGCAGAGTTTTTACGGGGGTCCCGCTACCCGGATAGCGGGCTGGGGCTCAAGGGGGCTAGTAGCCCCCTTGCGGGGTGCAGGGCAGCGTCCCGGCCCAAAAAAATTTTTAGAGGGACGGTGTTGTGGAGTGTGTGAGTATATATATATATATATATATATATATATATATATATATATATATATATAAGGGGAAAAGCGCCCAAAGTACGCGTGGGGCCAGCGCCTCGCGTGCCTAGCGCGCGAGCGCTGTGTGCTTGAGCGCTAGCGTACCACGTGTCCGGCGCGTGGGCGCTGGGTGCTTGAGCGCTGTGCGCTTAGGGACAGCGCACCACGTGTCCGGCGCGTAGACGTTGGGCGCTGTGCGCTCAAGCGCCAGCGCACCACGTGTCCGACGCGTGGGCGCTGTGCGCTCAAGCGCCAGCGCACCACGTGTCCGACACGTGGGCGCTGTGCGCTTGAGCGCTAGGCGCCTGAACACCGTGCGCTTGAGCTCTAGCGCACCATGTGTCCTACACGTGGGCGCTAGGCGCTTGAGCGCTGGGCGCTCGAGCGTTGGGCGCACCACGTGCCCGGCACGTAGGCGCTCGGCGCTTGAGCGCTAGGCGCTCGGGCGCAGGCGAGAAAAAGGGGATTTTATCCCCAGAAATAGGATTTAAAATCCCAAAAGAGGATTTAGGGTGGAGTTAAACTCCTAAGATGTTTTGGAGTTGATGAAAGGGGTTCTTCTTTGGAGCCCTAGGTCTTCCCAAAAATGGGGTTTTCGGAGATGGGACTCCTTCTTCCTCCTTTGTTGGCAGGATCTTGAAGATCAAGAGATGTGAGATTTTAAAAATCTCTTCTTTTTGTGATCTGATGGGAGATCTAAGCTCCCCTTTGTGGTTTTTGTGATGAAAAACTATTTTGTTTTGAAAAAGGAAGAGTAAAACTCTTGATTTAATTTCAAAAGAAAGAAGAAGGTATAGAACCTTCAGAAAGGGGAAAGAGGCACAAACCCCAGATTTTTTAGGGGAATGAAAAAGTATATTAGATATTTTCATCATGTTGCCTTATATAGGCTTACATATTCACATATAGCCCCTTGGGCTTTACAAAATGGCATTTTGCCTATCCCATGGCTCATATGCCCTTTCTTTTTTGCACATAAGCCATGGGCTTTACAAAAATTTTGCTTTATGCCCACTCATGCATAAAAAAATTACATAAAAATTATTTATTACATGATTTTGTTGTTGGCATGGGGAGCCTTGGCCGCGGGCTCGGCTTGGCATAGGCCCGTTTGACCTGGGCTTGGGCCCACCTGGCTTGGGGTTGACCTTGACTTTGACTCGGTCAACCGGGGTGCAAATTTTGACCCCAACAAAGTGCCCCCCATCAATGAATGCACACCACACATTTGAGTTGTGTGCATGAAATTGATGGATCTTGAAGCCAGACTTCGAGGTGAAACATCATTCCGGGGGCGGAACATCCCTCAGGGAGCATGATTCCCGGGGATCGGAGCATCATTCCGATTTGCGGAGCATAATTCCATGGTCCGAGTATCATTCTGATAAGCGGAGCATGATTCCCAAGGGTCGGAGCATGATTCCCAAGGGTCGGAGCATCATTCCGAAGAGCGGAGCATGATTCCAAGGATCGGAGCATCATTCCGATTTGCGGAGCATAATTCCAAGGTCGGAGCATCATTCCGAAGAGTCGAAGCATAATTCCGAAGAGTAGAGGTATGATTCCAAGGATTAGAGCATCATTCCGAAGAGCAGAGCATGATTCCAGGGATCGGATCATCATTCCGATGAGCGGAGCGTGATTCCAAAGATCGGAGCATCATTCCGAAGAGCGGAGCATCATTCCAGGGATCGGAGCATCATTCCGATGAGTGGAGCATGATTCCAAGGATCGGAGCATCATTCCGAAGAGCGGAGCATGATTCCAGGGATCGGAGCATCATTCCGATAAGCGGAGCATGATTCCAGGGATCGGAGCATCATTCCGATGAGCGGAGCATGATTCCAAGGATCGGAGCATCATTCCGATGAGCGGAGCATGATTCCAAGGATTGGAGGATCATTTTGATGAGCGGAGCATGATTCCAGGGATCGGAGGATTATTCCAACATGGAAGGCAGATACGCCGAGGCGAAGCATGATTTCGACACGGTGTACACTCTGAGACGAAGCATGATTCCGGCGTAGAGCTTGTTGGCAGACTTGATTCCGAGACGAAGCATAATTTCGACAGGGAAGGCAGATACACCGAGGCGAAGCATGATTTCGACACGGTGTACACTCTGAGACGAAGCATGATTCCAGCGCAGAGCTTGTTGGCAGACTTGATTCCGAGACGAAGCATAATTTCGACAGGGAAGGTAGATACACCGAGGCGAAGCATGATTTCGACACGGTGTACACTCTGAGACGAAGCATGATTCCGGCGCAGAGCTTGTTGGCAGACTTGATTCCGATACGAAGCATAATTTCGACAGGGAAGGCAGATACACCGAAGCGAAGCATGATTTCGACACGGTGTACACTCTGAGACGAAGCATGATTCCGGCGCAGAGCTTGTTGGCAGACTTGATTCCGAGATGAAGCATAATTTTGACGGGGAAGGCAGATACACCGAAGCGAAGCTTGATTTCGACACGGGGTAAATTCTGGGACGAAGCATGATTACATCGCAGAGGTTGTTGGTTTGATTTGATTTGGATTGACATCAGCATCGCTACACTGGAATATGGTACCAGGAGCGAATAATCATTTGCCATGAAAGGATTCGGAGATTTCGGTTTTGGTTTGGCATCTACATTACTGCACTGAAATAATGCCAGGAGCAACTCATCATTTGCCTTGGGAGGACTTGGGAACTGGTTTTTTTGTTTGGCATCAGCATCGCTACATTGGAATATGGTACCAGGAGCGAATCATCATTTGCACTTGTTTATCAGGAAGCGATAGCTTAGGAGACAGGTTTTAGGTCAGTATCACCTAAGACTTTTCAATTTTATGAGCCGTAAAGGTCTCACAAAGCATTTTCTCCCTACGGGTCGTAAGGATCCTGTAAGTGTATTTTCTCCTTAAGAGTCGTGGGGACTCCTAAGTGTGTTGCTCCTTTATGAGTCGTAAGGATCTCACGAGGGAATTTTCTCCTCACAAAGTCGAGAGGACTTTGTGAGTGCATTTCATCTCTTTTTTACGAGTTTGCGCCCTTTCGGGTTTTCACAAACTCGCCGGCAGTCCTGCTGTTTTTACTCATGGAGCCCTTTCGAGTTTTCATTCGTGCCCATTTTGCTTGTGGACATACCTTTTTTTTTTGAATCTTCACCACCGGTGGGACTTTGAATGTGGTCTCACCGGTAGGACTTGAGAGAAATTGGGATCATTTTACGCCTGTGGATTGTATATGGTTTTGCAGGATGTATGATCCAGACCGTAGGGCCGGAAAAATTTTAGGACTTTGTTGGCGTCTGCATCGCTGCACTGGAATATGGTACCAGGAGCGACTCATCATTCGCCGTTGGGGTATGGGATTTAGAATTTGGTTGGCGTCTGCATCGCCGCACTGGAATATAGTACCAGGAGCGACTCATCATTCGCCGCGGGGATTGGGGAGCGATGGCTTAGGAGACAGGTTTAGATCCCTATCGCCTAAGGCTTTTCAATTTTATGGGCCGTGAGGGTCCCATAAAAGCATTTTCTCCCTACGAGTCGTAAGGATCCTGCAAGTGTATTTTCTCCTTAGGAGTCGTGAGGACTCCTAAGTGTGTTTTTCCTTTATGAGTCGTAAGGATCGCACAAAGGTTTGTTCTCCTCATGTATCGTGAGGACACATGAATGGGTCTTCTCAATGGAGCGTAATTCCAAAGGCGGAGACCAGCCGCGTAACTGGTGATTACGGTAGGGCATGGGTATGATTAGAATTATTTGAGCCCGTGATTGTATACGGTAGTCAATTTGGGGACTGGACGTAGGGCTGGAGAAATTTTGAGAAATTGGATTTTTGTCGGCGTCTGTATCGCTGCACTGGAATATGGTACAAGGAGCGACTCATCATTCGCCGTTGTTTTGTTTTTGTTTTTGTTTTTTTTGTTGTTTTTGTATATATATTTTTTGTTTTACCGCGATTACTCTATCATTTCATCTTTTCTTATCGCGAAGTTCGCGATTGCCCTATCATTTCGGCTATTTATTTGCGGTTGCCCTATCATTTCGGCTTTATTTTTCATCTTTATTTTACTCACTGATTTTTATTGCGGGTTGCCCCATCATTTCGGCTTTTCTTGTTTTTTTCTTTTTATTTACACATTTTTTTACATTCCCAGTTTAACGACTTAAAGGTCGATTGTTCCCAGTTTAATGACGTGGTGGTCGACTGTTTTCAGAGAAAGGCAGATGTCTGAGAGAATCAGTTTCACGAAGAACTTCGGTCTCCGTTTGTATGAAATTGGCGGTCGCAGCTGGACTGTTTGTTAACACGCCTTTAGACAGTTCTATCTCTCCTGCCTTGTATTGCTTTTCAACCCAATTTTTGAAGACGAAGCATCCTCAATGGCATGACCTATCACTCTGTGATAGGGGCAGTATTTGGGGTCGTCGGTCATATTCGCTTCCTGCGGTCTTTTTGACTCTGGCAGTTATATACCGTTCTTCGGGGCGTCTTTGAATATTTTACGGATTTTGTCCCTTCTGAAGGAATAGACCTTATCTAGCTTCTCTTTGAGTGGAGATTCTCCTCCCTCTCCGAACACTGGCTTTCAAGGCTGGTTGGCACTAGGCCCGCTCATCTCTTGCTTATTTCGATTAGCCGAAGTGTTGAAAGATTCAGAATCATCGGAGTTTCCGTCTTTGCGATTATCGTCCTTTCGGTTTCTCTGGGACCTATTGTTATTTTGGGAATCCGAGGAGGACTCCTGCTTTGAGCACTCTAACATCTGAACTTTTCTGGTCAGCTCTTGGAATGTTTTGAGACCCGCGGTGCATAGAAACGGGGCCATCCAATTGTTGAGATTTCCAACGAGGAGACTGACAGATTGGTCCTGCTCTATCGGCGGTTCGCATTTGACGGAGAGATTACGCCATCGGGTTATAAAATCTGTGTTGCTTTCGTTGTTCTTTGGTTTGGTCCTTACGAGGTCGGCGATGGTGATCTTATCACTGACGCTCATGAACCTCTGCCGAAACAGAGACTCCATTTGGATGAAAGTTGTGACGGAGCCATCCGGTATGCTCGCGTACCAGTCGAAAGAAATATCGGCCAAGCTATTAACGAACTGGGGGGGAGAAGCGCATCATTGCCCCCAGTATTCCTACATGAGGCTTTAAAGTGGGCGATGTGCTGATTCGCATTTCCTGTCCCATTGAATCTTCTGAATTTGGGGATGACATAGCCGCTAGGAAATTCTACCAGATCATAACGAGCAGGATATGGTCTCCCACTACCGCTGATATGTTTTTGCGCTTCGGCTTCGGCCACCAATGTTTTGACTTTGTTGGCAACCAAATCCATGATTTGATCTTGAGTTAGCGGGCTACTGTCATCGGTAGCCAAGACATTTCCTGAGATAGGATGCGACTGATTTTCATGCGGTCCGCCCACTTTTGGATTTGAGGGAATAGGCGTCAGCTGCCTTGGGACACCGTTTCCCGGTTCATGAGCAAAGCCCTGCGCTTGATTGAGCGGCTGAGACGCAAGTTGGGCCGTAAGCCGTAAGACGACATTTGTCAAGTCGTCGATCTTTGAGTAGAGCTTGGCCATCCCCTTGTCTTTGCTTCTGAGCTGTTTTCGGAGCTCTTGGAGAAGTTGCTGCTCTGCGGTCTTAGGATGGAAAGTTGGCTCATCTTCGCTTTCCGAGCCCGGCCCCTCATGAACTGAGGGCTCTCTCTGCCTATCAGCCTCACTGGGAGGATTTTCATCACCCTCCAGAGGATGCTGGTCTTGAGAAGTGACAGCTATATTCACACCAGGTTGGATTTGAGATGTGGTGGCCCTATCCTTGCTTTTGCTACGAAGGTTGTCGCTGGGACGAGTGCCTACCATGTAGACGGTGTGAATAACACATTCAGCCATCCCCTCATCTTTGGCGAGGTAACCCTGTTCCTCGAACCTCATGAGGTTTGGCCCAGTAGGAGCCCTAGCCCTTTTGTTGGCTCTGTACCTGAGCCTTTTCTGTCTTAGCTTCTCGATTTTGAAGGCTTGGCGGGCATCCGTTATCCGAGAAGCCATTGTGAGTCGATTACCGGGGAGCTTAGAGAAGACACCCGATCGAGCAGTTGTTAGGGGCACCGCCGGAGCTTGCTCAAGACGCGCTGTAGCTTTGTTGGTGTTGATGGCCTTTCCCCCAGCTGGGGCCAAGGAAAGTCGTTCAGACACCGACTTGCGTTTGGGTTGGGGCGCCCTCGAGACCACCACATTTGGTCTCTTGCCTTTCGAGACCGGTTTGTCTGTCACCGGGGCTTGAGGAGATAGGATGGCGTTAGCTAACACGAACAGAATAGAGACGAATGGTAGAGGCGGCTCTTCCCATTGTCGCCCAAGACTGGCCGGGAGGACCGTCCTGGCATCCATCTTCATCGTGTAGGAGATGGGAGCTGTGTCGAGAGCTGAGCTGATCCTTGGAGACATCTTTGCTGCGTCCGAAGATTGCAATTGGAGAATGTTAACCTGCACAAAAAAACATGATTTTAGTACAGGCAATCGATATGCATATTAATTGAGTTTGCATGAAAGCTTAACCCGAAATATGGGAGGAGAGATTGGTCCCACCGGGCGTGTCAGTATCTGTAGGGTGTTTTTTGTCACCCCATTGAGATGGAAATACGCGCGCGCTTGACAGGCGAAGTACAGATTCTTCCTGCCTAGGGTAGGCGGGGGGTTTATTGATTGTGGGGATCCGAATTTCCGGCAGCCGCGGACTAAGCTGCCGTTAATTACCCCTCGCTTTTGGAGCGAGGGAATCTCCGATTAACGGGTTAAACCGGTCATGCCAACTCAATGCGCAGTGTTTTGTTTTGGAGGGGTTTTGGATATATCGGGGGCCCCGCAGAGTTTTTACGGGGGTCCCGCTACCCGGATAGCGGGCTGGGGGTCAAGAGGGCTAGCAACCCCCTTGCGGGGTGCGGGGCAGCGCCCCGGTCCAAATTTTTTTTAGAGGGACGGTGTTGTAGAGTGTGTGAGTATATATATATATATATATATATATATATAAGGGGGAAAGCGCCCAAAGGACGCGTGGGGCCAGCGCCTCACGTGCCTAGCACGCAAACGCTGTGCGCTTGAGCGCTAGCGCACCACGTGTTCGACACGTGGGCACTGGGCGCTTGAGCGCCGTGCGCCTGAGCGCTAGCGCACCACGTGTCCAACACGTGGGCGCTGGGCGCTCGAGCACGAGCGCACCACGTGCCCGGCACGTGGGCGCTGGGCGCATGAGCGCTTGGGGCACTAGGCGCTTGGGCGCCGGCGAGGAAAAGGGAATTTTAGCCCCAGAAATAGGATTTAAAATCCCAAAAGAGGATTTAGGGTAGAGTTAAACTCCTAAGATGTTTTGGAGTTGATGAAATGGGTTCTTCTTTGGAGCCCTGGGTCTTCCCAAAAATGGGGTTTTCGGAGATGGGCCTCCTTCTGCCTCCTCTGTTGGAAGGATCTTGAAGATCAAGAGATGTGAGATTTTAAAAATCTTTTCTTTTTGAGATCTGATGG
Source organism: Agapanthus africanus (assembly GCA_030015575.1). Classification (NCBI taxonomy): domain Eukaryota; kingdom Viridiplantae; phylum Streptophyta; class Magnoliopsida; order Asparagales; family Amaryllidaceae; genus Agapanthus; species Agapanthus africanus. The sequence goes on from JASDDO010000024.1 coordinate 31,062,528, forward strand.
GAGATCTAAGCTCCCCTTTATGGGTTTTATGGTGAAAAACTATTTAGTTTTGAAAAAGGAAGAGTAAAACTCTTGATTTAATTTCAAAAGAAAGAAGAAGGTTTAGAACCTTCAGAAAGAGGAAAGAGGCACAAACCCTAGATTTTTGAGGGGAATGAAAAAGTATATTAGATATTTTCATCATGTTGCCTTATATAGGCTTACATATTCACATATAGTCCCTTGGGCTTTACAAAATGGCATTTTGCCCATCCCATGGCTCATGTGCCATTTCTTTTTTGCACATAAGCCATGGGCTTTACAAAAATTTGGTTTTATGCCCACTCATGCATAAAAAAATTACATAAAAATTATTTATTACATGATTTTGTTGTTGGCATGGGGAGGCTTGGCCGCGAGCTCGGCTTGGGCATGGGCCCGTTTGACCTGGGCTTGGGCCCACCTGGCTTGGGGTTGACCTTGACTTTGACTCGGTCAACTGGGGTGCAAATTTTGACCCCAACAGTGTCGCTGACTCCTTTGCATTTGGTTTGTGCAGGACCCATGGATATGGGCGAGCTCCGAGCTTCCATATGCCAGCCGAGGAAGGTCACGAAGGCTGGGGCGCCAGCTCTTCTCGTGCGAAGCCTGCCCCGGCTCCCTCTCTTCCGGTGGCCGCGTCCCGTGAGCGTTCGGGGGCGGATCCCGCCCCGGGGCCTAGCAGAGCGTCGGGCCAAAAGCGGGCTCGAATTCTGGAGGACCCGGCCTCGGAGGAGGAGATCGGCTCCCCATCGGAGCCGCTTAAGAGGTCTTCCCGGAGGTCTTCCCAGGGCCCGCCCTCGCCGATCATGGTGGAGGAAGGGGGCCTCCAGTTCGCGGTGCCCTCGAGACTATTAGTCGCGGATAGCCTGCTGCACGACATAGAGAAGTCGGCAGGGGGTAGGATCCCCAGAGGAACCTTCAAGGCTCAGATGGCGTCCATCGCCCAGGAGTCCGTGCAGGTTAGTGCTCGGTTGTTTATGAAATTCGGCGCCTCCTTCGTCTTTCTGATCCTTTTCCTATCTTTCAGGTTCTCCAGCACGTTGCCCTCGCCTTACGCATGGAGGCCGAGGTGATAGCCCCGGAGATGAAGGCTGCGGGCCAGCTCGCCTCGCTGAAGGAGAGCTCCAAGCGGGAGCTGGAGGCGGTGATGGCGAGGATTGCTGCCCTGGAGGGCGAGGTGGAGGTCGGGAAACGGGAGGTTTCCCGGTACCGCGAGGACGCCATGGCTACCAAGGCCAAGCTCGAGGATGCTCAGGTGCTCGCCGGCAACCTGAAGAAGACGGTGAAGACCCTCTGGAAGGAGCTAGGGGCGGCGGCCGAGTCGGCGAAGTCGGCCGACCTGAGAGTGGAGAAGTTGGCCGACCTCTCGACGGTGAAGGCGGTGGAGGGCTACAAGAAGTTGAAGGACTTCTATGATGACCTGGCCGTGGCCACAACCCTCATCTGGCACGAGGCCCTCGACGCCGTTAAGGCCCGGATGCCGGAGTTCGCCGACGAAGAGCTCCGGGCTGAATACCCCCTCGCGGACGCCGAGGAGCGGGGGAAAGAGATTCCTGAGGAGGATGTCGCCAAGAACCCTACTCATCCTATTGTGGATATCGAGGACCCCGAGGTCGCGCCCGGCCCTGAAGCCTAAAGCCCCCGTCTTCCTCCTTCTTTTATTTTGTTGCTTTTGGAATTTTTGTAAGGCTCCGGGCAGTTTGTAAGGCTGGGGAGCCCAAATTACCCTTTGTAAAGACCTTGCCTTTGGTAATAAAACTTTTTTCTTTGGTTTCATCGGTTTGCACTTTATCTTTTGTTCATGGAGAATGCTCGTAAAATATCTCTGCTTGCACTGTTGGGCTTCCATGTCAGGTCGGCTATCTGTCTAGCGATCGTTTGTCGAGTTGATTTCGATCACTTGCCAAGCATGCCAAGTGCTGCTGAGAAGGAGGCGTTTTCATGGCCCCGAAGTCGAGGGGGGATCGCTCAGACTTGGATAGACCTGGTGCCCCTTGTTGGGGCCTCGGATCCTCTGCATATGATGGACAGAGGGCTGTCCACCGTATTTATGCCGAGCATGAATAGGAAGCTGCTCGGTTACCCCTTGGCGAGGGTTTCTGATTTCTGGCATTGCGAGCAACGACCACTAGCCGGGGGTGGTCGAGCGAGGGTCGGGTTCGACTGCCTCTGGGAAGATGTTGGGTCCTTAGCGTTGGAGGGGCTGTACGAAGCCCACTAAGGATGACCGGACAGTGAAGCTGCGTGGTTGCCTCTTAGCCAGGGCTTTGATCTCTGTCGTCGTGGGTAGGCAACTACCAGCCTGGGATGACCGAGCGGGGTAGCCACTCGGATGCCTCTTGCGAGGGCTTCGATCCCTGGCGTCATGGGTAGGGAGCTACCAGCCGGAGATAGCCGAGCAGGGGAGCTGCTGAGCCGCCTCTAAGGAGGACTTTGATCCTTAGCGTTGGAGGGGCTGTAAGAAGCCCACTAAGGATGACCGGACAGTGAAGCTGCGCGGTTGCCTCTTGGCGAAAGCTTTGATCTCTGGCGTCGTGGGTAGGCAACTACCAGCCCGGGATGACCGAGCGGGGTAGCCGCTCGGATGCCTCTTGCGAAGGCTTTGATCCTGGTGTCATGGGTAGGGAGCTACCGGTCGGAGATGACCGAGCAGGGCAGCCGCTCGGTTGCCTCTTGCGAGGGCTTTGATCCTTCAGGACGGGGACCGATCAGGGTTACTGCCCAGTGCCTCTTGGCGAGGACTTTGATCCTTATCGGTTGTGGTAGGAAGCTACCAGCCGGGGATAGCCGAGCAAGGACTCGACTGCCTCTGGGAGGACTTTGGTCCTTAGCGCGGGAGGGGCTGTGAGAAGCCTACCAAGGACCCTTGGCCGGGCAGGGTTACTGCCCGGTGCCTCTTGGCAAGGGCTTTTCTCCTGAAGGATAGCCGAACGAGGGATCCTCGGGCTCGATTGCCTCTGGGAGGGCTTTTGATCCCTGTCGGTCGTGGTAGGAAGCTACTAGCCGGGGATAGCCGAGCAGGATAGCTGCTGAGCTGCCTCTAAGGAGGACTTGGACCCTTAGCGTTGGAGGGGTCGTATGAGGCTTGCCAAGGATATCCGGGCGGTGAAGCTGCGCGGTTACTTCTTGGCGAGGGCTTTGATCCCTGGCGTTGCGAGTAGGGAAGCTACCGGCTAGGGATAGCCGAACAGGAAAGCCGCTCGGCTGCTTCTACAGAGGACTTGGACCCTTAGCGTTGGAGGGGCCGTATAAGGCCTGCTAAGAATATCCGGGCAGTGAAGCTGCGCGGTTTCCTCTTGGCGAAGGATTTAATCCCTGGCGTTGCGAGTAGGGAAGCTACCGGCCAGGGGTAGCTGAGCAGGGAAGCCGCTCGGCTGCCTCTAAGGAGGACTTTGATCATTAGCGTTGGAGGGGCCTCAGGAGGCCTGCTAAGGACAGCCGGACAGTGAAGCTGCTCGGCTGATTCTTCATGAGGTTTCGCCCACCCGTCTAGTTGCAGGTATGGGGAACATGAACAGTCGCGGCGAACGTGTGCGTAGCATGCGCATTGAATGTGGGGGGAGGCGAAGCGCCAGGGTCGCGTCGTTCCGATTCCTCCAGAGAAGGCTCGATGATCGCCGTGTGGCAACGACTTTTTTAGGCAGGAGCGGACGACCGTTGAGTTCCGTTGGGGCGCAGTGGGCTATATAAGGCTGAAAGAGCACTGGTCCTTCCTTTCCTCACAAACAGATCGTTGAGAATGCAGGACTTCCCCTTTACCATCCCCGAAATCATCCACTTCGTAGACGTATACCTCTATGACCAGAACTGCACCGAGGACACGGTGCAGTTGGTCTATGGGAGCATCGAAGACCACTTCGGCCGGTTGCTCCCCCGGAGCTCCTCCCTGCTGCAGCTGCTGATGTACTCCATCCGGAGGGCATTGCCGGGGCTTTACAACCCCTTGTCTGAGCAGCTCTAAGACGAGGCCGTGGGCAAGCTACGGTCCCTTAGGCGCTTTGGCCTGATCTCCGCGAATTGGCTGGCTCGCTCAGTGGCGCTCGTCCGTGAGTGCTACGAACTGAGGCTCGGGGTCAACGCACACAGGGGGAATCGAGGGCTGAGGTTGGATCTCATTGAGGCCTCGGCTGGCGGAGATCTTCACCGAGTACCATGAGCAGTGCTCTTTGCACCCCCTTCCCCCGCTGTTGTAATTTTCTTTCTCTTTTTGTATGTATGGCTGAGGAGCCTATAGTACCTTTTTGGAATAAATGAGATATTTCTTTCTTTTTCGCAATGTTCCATTGATTTTTATAAAATTAACAACAGACCATAGGAAGAGTTTACATTGCCTTAAAAGAAAAGTACATGCTAATAGATGACCTTATTAGCGTGGCCCGAGCTCCCCGGAGGCTTGTTGGTCTCCGTGCTCGGCACCGGGTACGGGGCTTCCTGAGCGCCAGACTGGTCATCTGCCGAAACGAGCATGATCTGGCCAATGGTCAGCTCGGAGAGATGGGGACGCTGCTCCTGCTCGCGGTCGGCCTGCTGTTTGTCCCTCAAGTAGGCGGCGAGGTGCCCCGATCGGATGAGCTCTTCGATGTAGTCCCGGAATTGCTTACAATCCTCTGTGGCATGGCCTAGCGTCCGGTGGAAGGAGCAGTAAGGGCCCCGAGTCCGCTTCGAGGCCTGACGCGGGATTGGAGGGAACTTGAAGAACCCCTCGCCCTGGGTCTCCTTTAGCAAGACTGCGAGGGAGACGGTTAGCAGGGTGTACTCCTGGAACTTCGGGTGATAGGGCTGGTGACGCTCCGGCCTCTCATCCCGAGCCCTCTTCTTCTGGTCGGACCGTTCTACTCAGGGGAGGTTTGCGTTCACCTCGGACTCCAGCTGAACCTCACGCTCGGTCCACACCTTGACCTCGGCCATGGTCTTAGGCTGTGCCAACGCAAAGGAGCGCAACCACTCCTTGTGCCTAAGACCAGATCCGAGCGCCGTGATGACGGTCTCGTCCCGGTGCTCGGGGACCTCGAGGAGGGCGTTGTAGAAGCGGGTGATATAAACCTTGAACGTCTCCTTGTCCTCGCTCTTAATTGTGAAGAGGTAGTCGACCATGCGCTTCTGCCGACGGTTCCCAACGAAGTGGCCGAGGAACTGAGTAGCCAGCTCGTCAAAGGTCGAGATTGAGTGAGGCTCGAGTCCTCGGAACTAGTCCCGACCAGAGCGGATGAGGGTGGCTGGGAAGGCCCTGCACTGGGCGTAGTCGGAATGGTCCTGGAAGCTCATCCCCACGGTGAAAGCATCTAAATGGTCTTTCGGGTCGGTTTTCCCGTCGAACAGGGAGACCTTCGGGGGCTTGTTGCGCGAGGAGACGTGGATGGCGAGCAGTCCCTCGGTAAACGTTTTGGTGAGCGAGTCGACGGTGTACTTAGCCCCGTCGCCCAAGAGGTGACCTTCCCGGCGCATGCCCTCGATCTTCTTTTCGAGGGCGTCGAGTCGGCCGTGGTACCCCGAGGATTTGGCGCCTTGTGATCCCTGGCCTCTGCTATGGGAGACCTGCGTTTGGGCGCGGCCCCGGTTCCTCTCGATAATGTTCCTCAGATCCCCGGGCGAGGTGGCCCTCGAGCCATCGTGGCGAGCCCCTTCTGTGCGACCCCGTTGAGGGAGGGGGTGTCGATCATGACGGTGGACAGGAGAGGTGACCGACATCTCCTCATGGGAGTAAGGGTTGCGAGGAGGCTCGAGGTGAGGCGCTCTGGCGGCGGATCCCGGTGTCGAGCCGTGGAGTGCCCAGCGGGCCTCAGGGAGTATCTGTAGGGTTCCTCTCGACGGCAGCGAGGTTTCGGGAGGCATCGCCCATGCCATTTTAAAATTTTTGTCGTTAAAGGGAACTCTAAAATAGAATCGTTAGCTAGAATACAATACGGAAACAAAGTAAACTATTTACTTTCTAAGTGAAATCGAAATACAACCTTTGTAGATCGGTCCTTCACTTCATAAGCTTCTTGTAGTAGTCCCTTCGCTGCGATCGTGGTTCTCCCGAACCCTTGCATGGCTTCACAAGGCGAATGGAACGTCCTTGATTGAAGTCTTCGATGCCAAAGATGATCTACGTCGAGGGAATACTAGCTCAAGCTTCTACCTCACTAACTAAACTATTAGTGAAGCAAACACCCAAAACTAAAGTGCTAGTCTAGTAGAGGATGGAGAAATAGGAAGTGGGCTCACTTTAGAATTTCTTTTCTCACAATATTTCACTATCTTTTGAAAACCCTAGCAAGCTTTTCTTTTGCTCAAGGAAGAAGAAGATGAACAAATGAAAATGAGAAATGAACTAATCAAGAGAAAGAGTGAACCAAGGGTGAGCTTTTATCATATCCTAACTCATGTAGATACATTACCATAGTTAATTAAGATGGTTAGGTTAACAAATATTTAAAGTAAAACAAACTTAGTAGACTTGGTCAAAACATCCACAAGCTTCCATAAGCTTCATGCCTTTTTCTAATAATCCCCTAATTTTGTAATTACTTCAAAATACTAAACCCAACATCATAATTAGCATGGTGTATGTCTCATACATTCATGTAGTGTGTATCAACAACCATGATACAAAACTATACACAATTTAATATATATCTCATATATAATAAATGTGCACATGTGAAAATAGAATGCTTAAGTGAGCTAATATTAGTTAATGTAAATTAGTATATCACATATACAATTATACACTAAATTATCAAATCAACACTTGATTTAATAATCCGGCTATATCACATATAACCAACTAACATCCAATGTATCGGCTTATCGAATCAACCTTTGATTCGATGACCGGCTATATCACATATAACCGACCGATACAAAATGTCGCGAGAATAGAATACGGTATCACATACACGCATTATTCTCGGTCCCGCACATATCACATATGTGCTCCTATTTCGTTTTGCCTGGGTCAGTAAAACCTCTATGTAAGACTCTAAAGACTCGTTGTCACGCCCCGCTTCCCAGAGTACGCTAAATTGGGCACGTGACATAGCCAACCATGCTACCTGTGGGTAGAAAGTATCCATCCACAGTCACATTACGGCTGTAGAGATATCAACAACAAAATAAAACTATCTAATACATGTCCATAAGCCAAGATAACATGAGTCAAGAATAATAAAATGCGGAAGCAAAAGATCCAATACAAAATAACTGGAATGTATATCCCATAATGCGGGCTCATATCAGGAATAAAATGCAGGAAATAAAAGATCTAACTACTGCTGACACCTCACAGCTCAGCCTGCTGGCTGAAGTACTCCTGCTCGGACTGCAGCAGCGGTACAGAATCTGGGCCATGCAAAACCCAGACGTCAGCGCGTCATGTCATCACGTAATAAAATATGAACAGAGTAACTGGCAATGCCAATATAAACATGAATGAAAAGCAGGTGTAACAGTAATATAAATCAGGCAGTGCAGGGTAGTGTGCAGTGAGTAAACTAAACTGTTCTATTGGGTTTTTCTACCATATAGTCTTTGAAATCAAATTGATGAATCATCGATGTAACTCAATAGTATCCCGTGCATACCCGGGACCACGGTCCAGATTCTTGGGCTGAATCCGAGACATGTCGTTAGGCACTAAAACAGGAAATATGTACAGATGAATGATGTCAGCAGCATCATCCCAAGGCTGCCCTAGCCTCTAAAACTGATCAGAACAAGTATCGAACTGTTGAGTTACAAGCCAGGTTTCACCATTGATTTCCCCAAACCCCAAGTTATATGTGTATATCAAGTCAGGTATTCAGTAATCAAGAACTAATGCCAACACAGGATCAGGTAAGAGCAGGTTTGTCTGGATAGACAATAGGAACGGTCCGTGAGGACTACACGTCAGGTTTGTTGGTATTAGGCACGAGATCAGGTAACGGGTCAATCCATGGTACAACAGGTCAAGTCAGGTAGTGTACGGTACCATGTCGGTCAATCGATATATGTGTAGCAAGTCAAGCCAGGGTATAAAAGATAACATGTGGGTACTTATAAACAGCTAGCATGATCATGGCTACAAGTAATCAAGCATGGTTATCAACAATATAATCTAAGCAATGAATTAAACAATAAAGCAGATTCAATTAATTAGCAGTACAGTTATCAGTTTTGTGTTTAACAGACAGTGTTAGTATTATGTGAATACAGTATGATAGATGTGAATGCTAAAAAAAACAGGTTAATAAGTATTGAGTGATCCATGGATGCGACAACATGTATAATCTGTTTAATGGATGCAGTTGTAATTAGACCGGTTAAGGTTGCACATGGATGTCTAATAGGCTAAACTGGAAAAAGGGTATCATAGCAATAAACAAATGTAATCTATCATGTACAGGTGATTGTTAGATGTAAATAATCAGATGCAAGATTAAGCTTCACGTTCGGAATCATAAAAATGTGTAATGGAACCTTATACGGTTAACTTGAAATTCTTTTCTTTCGATTCTAATTAGAGATTTAATAGGAAATAAGTAATTTAGCATATGAATAGTTTAAAATAGCATGTAGAAAGTTTCACTTGCCTCGACGGGTTGCGGAACGGAAAACGGAACGTTACGCGTCGGCGGGAAAAATCGCGACGCACGCACGGTTCACGGAACGAACCCAAACGACGAACAATAGAGTCATACAGGTCGAAGGTACCTGCTGGGTCGTCGGGAAACGTCGCCGGCACGGCCGGATTCCGGCGAACCCAAAACAGTAAACACATAAGCTAGAAAAAATAGATGCAGAAATAGAAAAGAAGAGAACAGGACAAGGAGAAGGAGAAAGTGAAGGAGGGATAGCTTGCTGGCTGCAGAGGGATGCTAACGGCGACGGTGAGACCATGGTGATGAGATCGACGGAGCTCCGACGATCACCAGAGGCTTCTCAAAACACAGCAAGAAAATCTTAACAGAAAATCATAGGTAGAAGAAGAAGAGAAGGATGAGAGAGAGAAGAAACGCTTACTGTGGATTTGGGAGACGTCTGCGGATGCCAATGTGGGAAGTCGTCGGCCAGGGATCGCCGGCGAGATCAATGGCAAGGTGACAGGTTCCACGCTACAGGGAAGACTCAGGCTAGGGTTGCAGGTTAAGTGCTCGGGAAAAGATCAGAGAGCAAGAACAAAGGGAGAGGGAAATGGTGACGACGAGAAGGGGAGTCGGCGGCGACGGAACGGTGGCGGTGATGGGTTCTGGGGGTTTCCTTTCCTCGTGCTCGTGGGTTTTTAGAAGAAGAAGAGAATGAAGGAGGGAGGTTATTGTAAGGAAGAGGGAGGTGAGCGGATCGTGCACAGTAGTTGCGATAGGAGAGAGAAGGAGCGCGAGATGAGAGAGATAGGGAGAGAGCGAGAGGAGAGAGAAAGGGGAGGAGAAAGAGATTCGTCGCGTAGTTGGGGAGAGAGAAAGAGGGAAGAGAGAGGAAGATTATGAGGGGAGAGAGAAATATGATCTGCGGCTGAGATTGCGAGGGAGAAGAGAAAAAGAAGGAAAGAGAGAGAGGATGGTGGGGTCCACGCAACCTAAAGAAAAATCCTGATTGGTTGAAAAGAGAGAGAGAGCAGCCAGGGTTGGTGTTAGCTTGGATTTTAATTTAGCAAAATATTATGTTAGTTATATTAATTTTAATCTGTAGATTTTTCTTATAAAATAAAGATATTAATTTGAATAAAGTTCGAATTTTGTTGGGATACAAAATATTTCAGAATTGCGCTCGGATCGGGTCCAAAAATTTGGATTTGAAATATGAAAATTATTGGCAGGTTCCGAAAATTATTGGCAGGTAGTATTATGTAATGAAAAAGCATACCCCCAAGAACGGACATACGCGCGTGCACGTAGCCATCCAAACACGTCCGTTCCACTGAACGGGACGAGAACACGATGCAAGGACGCTACCACAGGGTTAGGGATGTCAAGCAGGCCACGTCGAATATTTTTAATTTATTTTAAGAGACTTACATTGTTATATGCAAGCTATGTAATGTTAGGGTAATTCTATAACTAGGGAACAACAAGCATAAGGAAACGGGTCGAATAAGGTGAAATACTATTTGCAATCAAACAGGGTAAATGAAATAAATACCATAAACAACACATACGATAACTGAAATCGGTATAACTGGACTCGGTTGTTATATTATACCCAACTACAAAAAGAATTTCGTCCTCGAAATTCCAAGAATACAAAGGATAGACGAAAAATCAAACAAGAAAAGATGAGGAAACTTCTGCCGGATTTCATCTTCCCATTCCCAACTGGACTCTCCATGTGAGCGATTTCCCCAAGAAACAAGTACAAGAGGGATAATCTTGTTCTTAAGAACCTTTTCCCTACGATCCACAATTTCAACCGGTCGCTCCTCAAAAGTCAAATCTTCACATACCATCAGCTCCGAATGATCCAATACATGCGTTTCATCCCGAACATACTTACGGAGTTATGATACGTGAAATACATCATGCACATTCGCCGAGGACTGCGGTAACGCCAAACAATACGCTACCTCACCAACACGCTCCAAGATCTCAAAGGGTCCAACGAAACGAGGATTGAGCTTTCCTCGACTTCCGAAACGAATCACCCCTCTAGTCGGTGATATCTTCAAGAATACCAAATCACCCACGACGAACTCTAGAGGTCTTCTCGACGTATCTGCCCAACTCTTCTGTCTGTCTTGTGCTGCTTTCATATGATTCCTGATAGTGTTAACTTTCTCAACTGTCTGCACAACCAAATTTGGTCCCAACAATCTTCGTTCACCGACGTCGTCCCAACAATCGGGTGAACGACACTTGCGACCATACAAAGCTTCAAATGGTGCCATCTGAATAGTTGCCTGGAAACTGTTGTTGTAAAAAAACTCCACCAAATGTAGATGATCCTCCCAAGAACTCTTAAAGTCCGATATGCATGCTCTCAACATATCTTCAAGAGTTTGGATCGTTCTCTCCGACTGACCATTGGTTTGAGGATGATAAGCTGTGCTAAACTTCAATCGAATCCTCAAACTTTCCTGTAAACTCCGCCAAAAGTGTGATAAGAACCGAGTATCATGATCGGACACGATGCTCACCGGTACTCCATGCAATCTTACAATCTCCTGCATGTACCGCTTCGCCAAAGTTTCTGTTAATTGACCAACCCGAAAAGGAATAAAATGAGCTGCCTTGGTCAAACGATCAACAATCACCCATACTGCATTGTTGCCTTTTGGACTCCGCGGTAGAGCTGTCACGAAATCCATGGTTATATGTTCCCACTTCCACTAAGGAATCGGAAGTGGTTGCAATAATCCAGCAACCCTTTAATGTTCAGCCTTAACTTGCTGACACACCAAGCACTTTGCCACAAAGCGAGCAATCTCCCGTTTCATACCTTCCCACCAGAAATGCTGCCGTAAGTCTCGGTACATCTTCGTGCCTCCTGGATGTACGGAATAAGCTGAATTGTGTGCCTCCCTCATAAGCTCTTCGCGAATATCTCCCTTTGGCACACACAAACGGCTACCATACCTCAACAAACCATCTTCGTGGATCAATAAGTCTGTTCGTAGTCCGGCTTCAACCTGTTCTCAAAACTTTTGCAATCTAGGATCATGCGATTGCGCTGCTTTAATATTCTCGATCAACGACGAATGTACTTGCAGTTGCATCAACTGTCCCGAAGAATACGGTAGCACAACTTCCAAATCAAATCTTCGAAAGTCTTCAACGAGTTCTTTCTGCGTAGTCAACAACTGAATTGCCGGTAATCGACTGAGCGCATCCGGCACAACATTAACCTTCCCTGAATGGTACTTAAGATCAAGATCGTAATCAGCCATCAACTCTAGCCATCTACGCTGCCTCATATTAAGCTCCTTCTGTGTGAATACATACTTCAAGCTCTTATGATCTATGAAAACTTCGACCCTTTCATTCAAAATGTAGTGTCTCCAAATCTTCAAAGCGAAAATCACAGCCACAAGCTCCAAGTCGTGAGTTGGGTAGTTCTTCTCATGGGTCTTCAACTGTCTCGATGCGTACGCTACAACCTTCCCATGCTACATCAAAACACATCCCAATTCTTTTCCAGATGCATCGCTGTGAATCACCAATCCTCCGGAATTGTCTGGCACGGTCAGAATAGGGGCGGTTATCAATTTCTGCTTCAACGTCTCAAAAGCTGACGCACATCTATCCGTCCACACGAAAGGTACCTCCTTGCGCGTAAGCTTGGACAACGGCTCCGCCAAACGAGCAAAGTTCTCCACAAATCTTCTGCAATACCCGGCGAGTCCAAGAAAACTTCTTATCTCCGCAACATTCTTCGGAATCGGCCAATCACGAACTGCTGCAATCTTTTCGGGATCGACGGCGATTCCATCGTCAGACACAACATGCCCCCAAAACTTTATTTCTTCCAGCCAAAACTCGCACTTGCTCATCTTCGCATAAAGCTTCTTTTGTCTCAGCGTCTGCAGTGCGATCTTCAGATGTTCAGTATGCTCCTCAAAACTTTTCGAGTAAACCAGAATATCGTCGATGAACACCATAATAAACTGGTCCAAGAATGGTGAAAAGATTCGGTTCATCAAGTCCATGAATATCGCCGGTGCATTCGTTACTCCGAAGGGCATCACTAAGTACTCGTAATGTCCATACCGAGTTCGGAACGCCGTCTTGCAAATATCTTCTGCTTTCACTCGGACCTGATGATATCCGGATCGCAAATCCAGCTTCGAGAATACCCTCGCGCCACTAAGCTGCTCAAAGAGTTCACCAATGCGAAGGATCGGATACTTGTTCTTAATAGTTACCCGGTTTAATTCTCGATAGTCGATGCACATCCTTCTCGTGCCATCCTTCTTCTTGACTAGAAGAACTGGAGCTCCCCAAAGCGAGTTACTGCTTCGAATCCAACCCTTTTCAAGCAATTCAGCAACCTGTTTCTTGATTTCTTCCAACTCCACTGGTGCCATTGGATAATACGCTTTAGATACTGGCGCTGCACCAGGAATAAGATCAATTGCAAACTCCACGTCTCGCTTCGGCGGTAAACCCGATATATCTTCAAACACGTCCATAAAATCGCGAACGACAGCTGGCTCTTCACTCTCATCAGCCTCCATTGATGCAAGAATATTAGTTGTCAGCTGTAACATCCGAGCCCAATAATACTATTTATATTACTAGTTGAGGGTTATTTATGGCTCTTTTCAATTATTCCGTTTTTTTGGGATTTATTGCTAAATTTTAACCGGTTAAGTCATTTTGGCACCTAACAAATTTTAACTCCTAAAATGAAATTAAAAGTGTCCATGTTGTCCTACTCGTCGCCACTAGTCGCGTGGTAGCGTCCGCGTGTCGAGATTCCGTTCCGTTTGGCTAAACGGGCAAGTTTGGACGACTACGCGCGCGTGCAAGTGTCCGACTTGGGGGCATGCATTTTAATCATTAAACACCTCTTTTCAAAATTTGGAACCCGCTTAAAATCCTATAGTTTGAATTTGGAACATTTGGGCGCAACCCGGGCGCGATTTGGAAATGTTTCATTTCGCGCCAAAAAGGCCCATTTCAATTTAATATCTTAAAGTATATTATACACTTAATATTCATTTTATTATATTCTACACGTTAAAATCCTTTTAACAATCTTTTTAAATATCATTATTAACCTCCCAGCCAATCACATGGCTTTATTTCCCCCTTCCAATCTCTCTCTCTCTCCGCCTCTCTCTGTCTCTCTCATCAATCTCTCTCTCTTTCTTCCCTCAATCTCTCTCCCTTCCTCTCTCCAATCTCCCTCTCTTTCTTCTTATATTTTAAACCTCACGCAGCCGCCTCCCTCAACCCATCTTCTCCCATCACGAACCCAACGAAAACCCTAACCCTAACCTCGCGACCTCGCCGTCGCCGCCACCACCTCGTCGACCTCGCCGCACCCTTTTCCTCTCTCTTCCGCCTCTTCCCGTGCCTGCACCCAACCCGACGACGCCACCAACCGTCGCAGGCCTCGTCGTCGACGTCGCCTCCAGCCACCGATGACGCCGCGACTCCCTCTCCTCCTCCTCGTCGCAACCTCGTCGTCGCCTTCCCTCTCCCCTCGCCAGACCACCTTCAAACCCAAACCCGACCCTGTACCAATCTCCAGGTCGCCGGAAATCGCGCCGACGACCCTCGTCGACGTCTCCCGCGCCACCTCCTTTCCCCCTCGATCACCTGGGCCGACCACCACCCTCCTCCACTCGTCGCACCCCCTCCAGCAAGCCCAGCGGCTGTTCCAGACCTTCGCAGCCGTCGTCGCTGCCTCGCCGGCGTTCCAGCGCCGTCGAGCCCGCCGTGGTCGCCCCCTGGTACCTCTCTGTAAGCACCCTTCTTCTTTCCTTCTGTGCAAATCCCCCCCTGCTGATCGCATTGAGTTCTTTGTGTGTTGCTAACTTGTTGTCGCGTTTTGCCGGAATCCGACCGTGCCGTCTTGGCGAACCCGACGCTCCAGCGAAGCCCCCTGGTCCGTGTGATCCTGTTGTTCTCTGTTGGGACTCGATCCGTGGCCCGTGCTATCATATCGTGTTTTTCCGACATCGCATTCGTGTTCCAGATTGCAGAACCGCCGAGGCAAGTATCTGAATACTTGCTCTAACATGCTAGCGTGCGAGATCTAGTCTTGCCACGCAATTGAATTCATACTATAAGACAACTTAATGATGGTAATTGATAAAAGGTTATAAGTTAGAACCGACAGTTGCGGTTATCTTAACATGGAATCGTTATAATAGTTCTCGTAATTAATCAACCCAATATCAATCCATATTTCAACTAAATAAAACGACTGGATCATATCTGCTTAAACTGTTAAATCATTCACGAAACCATTATTATACTTAATGTAAATTCCTGTAGCTTCATTACTTCATGATTGTGGATATTGCTTCACCTTGTGGCTATTGCACCCTAAAGGTGCTTGAACCTGTTAATAAGAGAATACAAAGCATCACTATGTTTGCATGGAATAATATTGTTATTTACTGTTTCCTGCTACTGTTCATTACTTGATTGTATACCTGTTGTGAGCACATGCTCGATTGCACTACATATTGGCCTGACCCTGCTACACATGACATATACATACATACCGACTCATCCTGTTGTACCATGACATTACTTGTTTCATGATTTCGTGCCTAATGCCGACAAACCCGACCATCCCTGCTGTCTATCCAGACAGACCTACTCTTACCGGATTTTGTGTTGGCATTAGTCCTTGACCACTGAATACCTGACCTGACATACATAGCTTGGGGGTATGGGGAAATCAAAGGTGAAACCGACTTGTAACTCAACAGTTCGATACATTGTTCTGATCAGTCTTACGGGCTTGGCCAGCTCCGGAGTGTTGATGCTGACATCACTCGTCCATCCTACTACTTTTTACTGCTTAGCGGCACGTCTCGGATTCAGCCCCGAGGGCTTTGACCGTGGTCCCGGGCACGCACGGGATACTATTGAGTTACATCGACGATTCATCAATTGGTTTCAAAGACTATAGAGTAGAAAACCTGATAGGACAGTTTAGTCACCATTGCACATTACCCTGCTTGTTATCTCTTATTATTGCTTTATTCATGTTCATACTTGCATTGCTTATTACCATGTTTATACTTTATACTTGATGTCATGACGCGCTGACGTCTGGGTTTTGCATGGCCCAGATTCCGTACCACTGTCGACGACCGAGCAGGAGTACTTCAGCCAGCAGGCTGAACAGTGAGTCCTTAGGATTTAGTTTATTTATTTCTTTTCATTTCCAGATGTGAGCCCGCATTATGGGACGTACTGTTTATTCATTGTATTGGATCATTAGCTTCCGCACTTATTGTTTATTGATTCTTGTTATTATGGATTTGGACATGTATTAGATTAGTTTTTATCTTGTTCTTGATATCCTTACAACCGTAATGTGACTGTGGATGGATACTTCCTACCCACAGGTAGCATGGTTGGCTATGTCACGTGCCCAATCTTGCGTACTCTGGGAAGCGGGGCGTGACATGGTTCTTTTGGTATCAGAGCCATAGGTTAATTGGGTTGATTCTTTGTAGTTGGGTATTGCACCCGATACACGAATCATAATACCCGTGATTAGGAAGCATGTCCTGCCACTTTGACCGTGTTACCATCCTTGAATCATTCTTCCGGATCATGTCGACATGCAAACTTACTTTGCAATTGTCAACTCAAAACCCTAACTTCTTGTTATCTCTAGGACTTAGGTGACTTGGGTGGAGTTAAGTAATTGCGGCTATGATACCGCGGCATAGCTACAATGCAGCACTCTATTTAAGTATCTTGGAGTTCTAGCCTTGATCTATACTCAGAATCTATCATCATGCTAATGTTGGGTACTTTGATTTCCAGGATTTATGGCCGGTACGAGTTTGGAGATGGACCAAAGAAGTGCGGTCTTAGCCGCCAGGCGTAGAGTGATAAGGGGATTGCTGGAGAGTCTAAAGGAACAGACCGAGCTGGAACCGGCATTTGCACTGAACCAAACGTCTGTACGTAGAAGAATTCCGGTGAACAGACGCAGCGTAGCACCAATGAAGAAAACAATTGTGGGTGATCGGAAAGGGAGCGTGATTTGTAACTACTGCCATATATCCGGACATGTGCGAAGGGAGTGTCGTAGGAGGCTGGGACTCTGTTTTAGATGTGGAGCGGCAGATCACGCCGTTATTGCTTGTCCGTCGAAGCCTCGCACGAAAGATGATACACAGAAGCCTCCGCAGGGACCGTTCCAAGGACAAGAACAGCTTACTCAAGGATCTAATCAGGCTCGAGCGTTCACGTTGACAGCCGAGGAAGCTAAGGCATCGGGAGGAGTGGTTTCAGGTAATTTACTCGTTCATGGTTTTCCCGCTTTGGCATTACTTAATTTCGGAGCATCCCATTGTTTATGTCATCCAAATTTATAACTACACACTCGATTACCTGCACGACCCTGTCTAGTTTCTGGGATATACACACTGGGAATAGGAAAATCATAGCTAGTAAGGAATGTAGAGATTGTACAGTTGTTGGTTGCGGACGAGAGCTTTTTGCAGATTTCTTGGTGTTAGATACGGGCAGTTATGAGGTTGTTTTGGGGATGGATTTTCTTGGCACTTTCCACGCCCACATTGACTGTAGGGCAAGGAAGGTAATTTTCTAGATTCCCGGACATCCTAAGTTTACTTTCATTGGAGGAAGCAGTTCTGTCGGGCCAGTCGAGTTTAGGGCTAGGCCGACGAACAATGTTCTTGCGGCTATGGTTGTGAATAGTAATGAAGAGCCGGCAGTTGTCCGCGACTTTATGGATGTGTTTGAAGATATTTCGGGCTTACCGCCGAAGCGAGATGTGGAGTTTGCGATTGATCTTATTCCTGGTGCAGCGCCCGTATCAAAATCTTATTATCCGATGGCACCGGTGGAATTGGAAGAAGTTAAGAAACAAGTGGGTGAATTACTCGAGAAGGGATGGATTCGAAGCAGCAACTCGCCGTGGGGAGCTCCAGTTCTTTTAGTAAAGAAGAAGGATGGCACGAGAAGGATGTGCATTGAGTATCGAGAATTGAACCGGGTGACTATTAAGAACAAGTACCCGATCCCTCGCATTGGAGAGCTTTTTGAGCAGCTTAGTGGCGCGAGGGTATTCTCGAAACTGGACTTGCGATCAGGATATCATCAAGTCCGGGTGAAAGCAGAAGACATTTGCAAGACGGCGTTTCGAACTCGGTATGGACATTTCGAGTATTTAGTGATGCCCTTCGGAGTGACTAATGCGCCGGCAATATTCATGGATTTGATGAACAGGATCTTTGCACCGTTCTTGGACCAGTTTATTGTGGTATTCATTGACGATATTCTGGTGTACTCGAAGAGTCCGGAGGAGCATGCTGAGCACTTAAGGATCGCACTGCAGACGCTGAGACAAGAGAAATTATTCGCGAAGATGAGTAAGTGCGAATTCTGGCTGGAAGAAGTGAAGTTTCTGGGGCATGTTGTGTCGGGCAAAGGAATCGCCGTTGATCCCAAGAAGATTACAGCAGTTCGAGATTGGCCTATTCCAAAGAATGTTGCGGAGATAAGAAATTTCCTTGGACTCGCCGGATACTACAGGAGATTTGTGGAGAACTTCGCTCGTTTAGCTGAGCCGTTGACCAAGCTTACGCGTAAGGAGGTACCGTTTGTTTGGACAGATGGATGTGCATTGGCCTTCGAGACGTTGAAGCAGAAGTTGATAACCGCCCCGATCCTGACCATACCGGATGATTCAGGAGGACTGGTGATTCACGGCGATGCATCCGGAAAGGGATTGGGATGTGTTCTGATGCAGAATGGGAAAGTCGTCGCGTACGCATCGAGACAGCTGAAGACTCATGAGAAGAATTATCCGACTCATGACTTGGAGCTTGCAGCCGTGATCTTCGCCCTGAAGATTTGGAGACACTACCTTTTGGGCGAGAGAGTCGAAGTCTTTACAGATCACAAGAGTTTGAAGTAGGTGTTCACTCAGAAGGAGTTGAACATGAGGCAACGCAGATGGTTGGAGCTGATGGCCGACTACGACCTTGATCTTAAGTACCATCCGGGGAAAGTTAACGTCGTGCCAGATGCGCTAAGTCGGTTACCAGCAATTCAGATATTGACTGCACAGAGAGAGATCATTGAGGATTTTCGGAGATTTGACTTGGAGGTTGTGCTACCACATGCTACAGGACAGTTCATGCAGTTGCAAGTATAGTCGTCCTTAGTTGAGAAGATTAAGCGACACAATCGCAGGATCCTAGACTACAAAAGTTTCGGGAGCAGGTGGAAGCCGGACTACGAACCGATTTACTGATCCATGAAGATGGTTCGTTGAGATATGGTAGCCGTGTGTGTGCCAAAAGGAGATGTGCGTGAAGAGCTTATGAAGGAGGCACACAGTTCAGCTTACTCTGTACATCCAGGAGGGACAAAGATGTACCGAGATATTCGACAGCACTTTTGGTGGGAAGGTATGAAACGGGAAATTGCTCGCTTCGTGGCTAAGTGCTTGGTGTGTCAGCAAGTCAAGGCCGAACACCAAAGGGTTGCTGGTTTGTTGCAACCACTTCCGATTCCTCAGTGGAAGTGGGAACATATAACCATGGATTTCGTGACGGCTTTTCCGCGGAGTCCAAAGGGCAACAATGCTGCATGGGTGATTGTCGATCGGTTGACCAAAGCAGCTCACTTTATTCCTTTTCGGGTTGGTCAATCGACGGAGACTTTGGCAGAGCGGTACATGCAGGAGATTGTCAGATTGCATGGAGTACCGGTAAGTATCGTGTCCGATCAGGACACTCGGTTCTTGTCGCACTTTTGGAGGAGTTTACAAGAAAGTTTGGGGACTCGATTGAAGTTTAGCACAGCTTATCATCCTCAAACTGATGGACAATCGGAGAGAACGATCCAGACCCTTGAAGATATGCTGAGGGCTTGCATGTTGGACTTCAAAGGTTCTTGGGAAGATCATCTACACCTGGTGGAGTTTTCGTACAACAATAGCTTCCAAGCAACTATTCAGATGGCCCCGTTTGAAGCGTTGTATGGTCGTAAGTGCCGTTCGCCGGTTGTTGGGATGATGTTGGTGAACGAAGGTTACTAGGGTCAGATTTGGTGGTACAGACAGTTGAGAAGGTGAATACGATCAGGAAGCATATGAAGGCAGCTCAAGACAGACAGAAAAGTTGGGCTGACACGTCAAGAAGACCTCTAGAGTTCGCCGTGGGTGATTTGGTATTCCTGAAGATATCACCAACTAGAGGAGTGATTCGCTTTGGAAGTCGGGAAAGCTTAGTTCTCGATTCGTTGGACCCTTCGAGATATTGGAGCGTGTTGGAGAGGTAGTGTACCGTTTGGCGTTACCACAGTCTTTGGCAGGAGTGCACGAGGTATTTCATGTGTCTCAACTATGGAGGTATGTTCGTGATGAGACTCAAGTCTTGGATCATTCGGAGTCGACTGTACGGGAAGACCTGACTTTTGAAGAGCGACCAGTTGAAATCAAGGATCGAAGAGAAAAGGTTCTTAAGAACAAGGTTATCCCTCTTGTGCTAGTTTCTTGGGGTAATCGATCGCATGGAGAATCTACTTGGGAGCGAGAAGACGAGATCCGGCAGAATTTCCCTCACCTTTTCCAGTAGTTAGCTATCTTGCATTCTTGGAATTTCGAGGACGAAATTCTTTTGTAGTTGGGTATGATGTAACACCCGAGCCCAATAATACTATTTATATTACTAGTTGAGGGTTATTTATGGCTCTTTTCAATTATTCCGTTTTTTTGGGATTTATTGCTAAATTTTAACCGGTTAAGTCATTTTGGCACCTAACAAATTTTAACTCCTAAAATGAAATTAAAAGTGTCCATGTTGTCCTACTCGTCGCCACTAGTCGCGTGGTAGCGTCCGCGTGTCGAGATTCCGTTCCGTTTGGCTAAACGGGCAAGTTTGGACGACTACGCGCGCGTGCAAGTGTCCGACTTGGGGGCATGCATTTTAATCATTAAACACCTCTTTTCAAAATTTGGAACCCGCTTAAAATCCTATAGTTTGAATTTGGAACATTTGGGCACAACCCGGGCGCGATTTGGAAATGTTTCATTTCGCGCCAAAAAGGCCCATTTCAATTTAATATCTTAAACTATATTATACACTTAATATTCATTTTATTATATTCTACACGTTAAAATCCTTTTAACAATCTTTTTAAATATCATTATTAACCTCCCAGCCAATCACATGGCTTTATTTCCCCCTCGTGGGCCCCCTTCCAATCTCTCTCTCTCTCCGCCTCTCTCTGTCTCTCTCATCAATCTCTCTCTCTTTCTTCCCTCAATCTCTCTCCCTTCCTCTCTCCAATCTCCCTCTCTCTCTTCTTATATTTTAATCCTCACGCAGCCGCCTCCCTCAACCCATCTTCTCCCATCACGAACCCAACGAAAACCCTAACCCTAACCTCGCGACCTCGCCGTCGCCGCCACCACCTCGTCGACCTCGCCGCACCCTTTTCCTCTCTCCTCCGCCTCTTCCCGTGCCTGCACCCAACCCGACGACGCCACCAACCGTCGCAGGCCTCGTCGTCGACGTCGCCTCCAGCCACCGACGACGCCGCGACTCCCTCTCCTCCTCCTCGTCGCAACCTCGTCGTCGCCTTCCCTCTCCCCTCGCCAGACCACCTTCAAACCCAAACCCGACCCTGTACCAATCTCCAGGTCGCCGGAAATCGCGCCGACGACCCTCGTCGACGTCTCCCGCGCCACCTCCTTTCCCCCTCGATCACCTGGGCCGACCACCACCCTCCTCCACTCGTCGCACCCCCTCCAGCAAGCCCAGCGGCTGTTCCAGACCTTCGCAGCCGTCGTCGCTGCCTCGCCGGCGTTCCAGCGCCGTCGAGCCCGCCGTGGTCGCCCCCTGGTACCTCTCTGTAAGCACCCTTCTTCTTTCCTTCTGTGCAAATCCCCCCCCCGCTGATCGCATTGAGTTCTTTGTGTGTTGCTAACTTGTTGTCGCGTTTTGCCGGAATCCGACCGTGCCGTCTTGGCGAACCCGACGCTCCAGCGAAGCCCCCTGGTCCGTGTGATCCTGTTGTTCTCTGTTGGGACTCGATCCGTGGCCCGTGCTATCATATCGTGTTTTGCCGACATCGCATCCGTGTTCCAGATTGCAGAACCGCCGAGGCAAGTATCTGAATACTTGCTCTAACATGCTAGCGTGCGAGATCTAGTCTTGCCACGCAATTGAATTCATACTATAAGACAACTTAATGATGGTAATTGATAAAAGGTTATAAGTTAGAACCGACAGTTGCGGTTATCTTAACATGGAATCGTTATAATAGTTCTCGTAATTAATCAACCCAATATCAATCCATATTTCAACTAAATAAAACGACTGGATCATATCTGCTTAAACTGTTAAATCATTCACGAAACCATTATTATACTTAATGTAAATTCCTGTAGCTTCATTACTTCATGATTGTGGATATTGCTTCACCTTGTGGCTATTGCACCCTAAAGGTGCTTGAACCTGTTAATAAGAGAATACAAAGCATCACTGTGTTTGCATGGAATAATATTGTTATTTACTGTTTCCTGCTACTGTTCATTACTTGATTGTATACCTGTTGTGAGCACATGCTCGATTGCACTACATATTGGCCTGACCCTGCTACACATGACATATACATACATACCGACTCATCCTGTTGTACCATGACATTACTTGTTTCATGATTTCTTGCCTAATGCCGACAAACCCGACCATCCCTGCTGTCTATCCAGACAGACCTACTCTTACCGGATTTTGTGTTGGCATTAGTCCTTGACCACTGAATACCTGACCTGACATACATAGCTTGGGGGTATGGGGAAATCAAAGGTGAAACCGACTTGTAACTCAACAGTTCGATACATTGTTCTGATCAGTCTTACGGGCTTGGCCAGCTCCGGAGTGTTGATGCTGACATCACTCGTCCATCCTACTACTTTTTACTGCTTAGCGGCACGTCTCGGATTCAGCCCCGAGGGCTTTGACCGTGGTCCCGGGCACGCACGGGATACTATTGAGTTACATCGACGATTCATCAATTGGTTTCAAAGACTATAGAGTAGAAAACCTGATAGGACAGTTTAGTCACCATTGCACATTACCCTGCTTGTTATCTCTTATTATTGTTTTATTCATGTTCATACTTGCATTGCTTATTACCATGTTTATATTTTATACTTGATGTCATGACGCGCTGACGTCTGGGTTTTGCATGGCCCAGATTCCGTACCACTGTCGACGACCGAGCAGGAGTACTTCAGCCAGCAGGCTGAACAGTGAGTCCTTAGGATTTAGTTTATTTATTTCTTTTCATTTCCAGATGTGAGCCCGCATTATGGGACGTACTGTTTATTCATTGTATTGGATCATTAGCTTCCGCACTTATTGTTTATTGATTCTTGTTATTATGGATTTGGACATGTATTAGATTAGTTTTTATCTTGTTCTTGATATCCTTACAACCGTAATGTGACTGTGGATGGATACTTCCTACCCACAGGTAGCATGGTTGGCTATGTCACGTGCCCAATCTTGCGTACTCTGGGAAGCGGGGCGTGACATCAGCCTAGCCCTAAACTCGACTGGCCCGACAGAACTGCTTCCTCCAGTGAAGGTAAACTCGGGATGTCCGGGAATCTGGAAAATTACTTTCTTTGCCCTACAATCAATGTGAGCGTGAAAAGTGCCAAGAAAATCCATTCCCAAGACGACTTCGTAGCTGCCCGTATCAATCACCAAGAAATCTGCGAAAAGCTTCCGTCCGCACACAACAACTGTACAATCTTTACATTCCCTACTAGATATGATTTTCCTATTCCCAGTGTGTATGTCCCAGAAACTAGACAGGGTCGTGCAGGTAATCGAGTGTGTAGCTATAAACTTGGACGACATAAAATAATGGGATGCACCAGAATCAAATAACGCTAATGCGGGAAAACCATGAACGAGTAGAATACCTGAAACAACTTCTCCTAACGCCTTAGCTTCCTCAGCTGTTAACGTAAAAGCTCGAGCCTGATTAGGTCCTTGAGTCAGCTGCTTCTGTCCCTGAAATAGTTTCTGTGGAGGCTTCTGAATATCATCCCTTGTACGAAGCTTCGACGGACAAGAATTAACAGTGTGATCTGCCGCTCCATAAACCAAACAGAGTCCCTGCCTCCTTCGACAATCCTTGCACGTGTCCAGGTAAATGGCAGTAGTTACAAGTCACGCTCTTTCTCTGGTCAACTACCGCGGGCTTCTTTATCGGTGTTACGCCACGACGGTTCACTGGAATACCACTGCGTCTATGAGCTCGGTTAGGTACAAATGCCGGCTTCCTTACTGCAACTGCTGTCTGCTGTAAACTCCCAGTCTTCCCAGATAGGCTCTGTTGTTCTCGGGCTGCCGTAAGAACCTGTGAGAAGGTGGTCAAACCCAGGGAGACAATCTGTCTCTGGATGTCCACATCCAAGCTACACATGAACCTCCGTGCCCTGTCTGCATCGTTAGCAACTAAAGGTCCAGCGAATCTACTGAGCCGTGTCCACTCGGCTGCATGTACATCTACGGGTGCACCATTCTGCTTCAGACTGATGAACTTCTCTTCCATTTTCTCCCGTGCAGTCCGCGGAAAGAACTTCTCCAGGAAACTTTTCGAAAAATCCGCCCACTTGATCGGCTTGGGCAAGCGGGTCTCCTCCACAAGCCACCATTCACGGGCGTAGTCCACTAACTGAATGCGCACCACATCCACCCTTTTATCTTTCGGGATCTGCGCCGCAATAAGTAAGTTCTCCGTGTCCACAAGCCACAGCTCCGCTGGCAATGGCTCTTCCAAACCAGTAAAGACATACGGATCCAAACGCCTGAAATCTGCTACGGTCCCCACACGATCAACTGGTTTAGCTCCAACATTGTTCACAGACTGCTGAACGGTCTGCAGACCTTCCTGAAACGATTCAGCTTGCTGCTGGATCAGCTCGGTCTGCCTCTTTTGATTCTCCAGCATTCCCCGTATCACTCCAAGCAAGGCGGCTTCGTCAACACGCCTTTAGTACGTCTTCAGATTCTTGCCTGCCATACTCCTGAAATCAAAACACCCAAGATTAGCATGATAACAAATTTACAGTATATATCAAGGCTAGAACTCCAAGTTACTTAAATAGAGTACCGCATTGTAACTATGCCGCGGTATCATAGCCACAATTACATAACTCCACCCAAGTCGCCTAAGTCGTAGAGATAACAAGGAATCAGGTTTCGAGTCGATATGCAAAGGAAGTTTGCACATCGTAAAAGATTAATCACGAAGAACTTGATTCAAGAACGGTAAAGCGGCAAGGTGGCAGGACATGCTTCCTAAATACAAGGTTTCCGATTCGTGTATTGGGTACAATACCCAACTACAAAAGAATCAACCCGACTAACCTATGGCTCTGATACCAAAAGAACCATGTCACGCCCCGCTTCCCAGAGTACGCTAAATTGGGCACGTGACATAGCCAACCATGCTACCTGTGGGTAGGAAGTATCCATCCACAGTCACATTACGGCTGTAGAGATATCAACAACAAAATAAAACTATCTAATACATGTCCATAAGCCAAGATAACATGAGTCAAGAATAATAAAATGCGGAAGCAAAAGATCCAATACAAAATAACTGGAATGTATGTCCCATAATGCGGGCTCACATCAGGAATAAAATGCAGGAAATAAAAGAGCTAACTACTGCTGACACCTCACAGCTCAGCCTGCTGGCTGAAGTACTCCTGCTCGGACTGCAGCAGCGGTACAGAATCTGGGCCATGCAAAGCCCAGACGTCAGCGCGTCATGTCATCACGTAATAAAATATGAACAGAGTAACAGGTAATGCCAATATAAACATGAATGAAAAGCGGGTGTAACAGTAATATAAATCAGGCAGTGCAGGGTAGTGTGCAGTGAGTAAACCAAACTGTTCTATTGGGTTTTTCTACCCTATAGTCTTTGAAATCAAATTGATGAATCATCAATGTAACTCAATAGTATCCCGTGCATACCCGGGACCACGGTCCAAATTCTCGGGCTGAATCCGAGACATGCCGCTAGGCACTAAAACAGGAAATATGTACAGATGAATGATGTCAGCAGCATCATCCCGAGGCTGGCCTAGCCGCTAAAACTGATCAGAACAAGTATCGAACTGTTGAGTTACAAGTCAGGTTTCACCATTGATTTCCCCATACCCTAAGTTATATGTGTATGTCAAGTCAGGTATTCAGTAATCAAGAACTAATGCCAACACAGGATCAGGTAAGAGCAGGTTTGTCTGGATAGACAACAGGAACGGTCCGTGAGGACTACACGGTTTGTTGGCATTAGGCACGAGATCAGGTAACGGGTCAATCCATGGTACAACAGGTCAAGTCAGGTAGTGTACGGTACCATGTCGGTCAATCGATATATGTGTAGCAAGTCAGGCCAGGGTGTAAAAGATAACATGTGGGTACTTATAAACAGCTAGCATGATCATGGCTACAAGTAATCAAGCATGGTTATCAACAATATAATCTAAGTAATGAATTAAACAATAAAGCAGATTCAATTAATTAGCAGTACAGTTATCAGTTTTGTGTTTAACAGACAGTGTTAGTATTATGTGAATACAGTATGATAGATGTGAATGCTAAAAAAACAGGTTAATAAGTATTGAGTGATCCATGGATGCGACGACATGTATAATCTGTTTAATGGATGCAGTTGTAATTAGACCGGTTAAGGTTGCACATGGATGTCTAATAGGCTAAACTGGAAAAAGGGTATCATAGCAATAAACAAATGTGATCTATCATGTGCATGTGATTGTTAGATGTAAATAATCAGATGCAAGATTAAGTTTCATGTTCGGAATCATAAAAATATGTAACGGAACCTTATACGGTTAACTTGAAATTCTTTTCTTTCGATTCTAATTAGAGATTTAATAGGAAATAAGTAATTTAGCATATGAATAGTTTAAAATAGCATGTAGAAAGTTTCACTTGCCTCGACGGGTTGCGGAACGGAAAACGAAGGCGGGAAAAATCGCGACGAACGTACGGTTCATGGAACGAACCCAAACGACGAACAGTGGAGTCACACGGGTCGAAGGTACCTGCTGGGTCATCGGGAAACGTCGCCGGCACGGCCGGATTCCGGCGAACCCAAAAAGAGTAAACACATAAGCTAGAAAAAATAGATGCAGAAATAGAAAAGAAGAGAACATGACAAGGAGAAGGAGAAAGTGAAGGAGGGATAGCTTACTGGCTGCAGAGGGATGCTAACGGCGACGGTGAGACCACGGTGATGAGATCGACGGAGCTCCGACGATCACCAGAGGCTTCTTAAAACACAGCAAGAAAATCTTAACAGAAAATCATAGGTAGAAGAAGAAGAGAAGGATGAGAGAGAGAAAAAACGCTTACTGTGGGTTTGGGAGACGTCTGCGGATGCCAAGGTGGGAAGTCGTCGGCCAGGGATCGCCGGCGAGATCAATGGCAAGGTGACAGGGTCCACGCTGCAGGGAAGACTCGGGCTAGGATTGCAGGTTAAGTGCTCGGGGAAAGATCAGAGAGTAAGAACAAAGGGAGAGGGAGATGGTGACGACGAGAAGGGGAGTCGGTGGCGACGGAACGGTGGCGGTGATGGGTTCTGGGGTTTTCCTTTCCTCGTGCTCGTGGGTTTTTAGAAGAAGAAGAGAATGAAGGAGGGAGGTTATTGTAAGGAAGAGGGAGGTGAGCGGATCGTGCACAGTAGTTGCGATAGGAGAGAGAAGGAGCGCGAGATGAGAGAGATAGGGAGAGAGTGAGAGGAGAGAGAAAGGGGAGGAGAAAGAGATTCGTCGCGTAGTTGGGGAGAGAGAAAGAGGGAAGAGAGAGGAAGATTATGAGGGGAGAGAGAAATATGATCTGCGGCTGAGATTGCGAGGGAGAAAAGAAAAAGAAGGAAAGAGAGAGAGGATGGTGGGGTCCACGCAACCTAAAGAAAAATCCTGATTGGCTGAAAGGAGAGAGAGAGCAGCCAGGGTTGGTGTTAGCTTGGATTTTAATTTAGCAAAATATTATGTTAGTTATATTAATTTTAATCTGTAGATTTTTCTTTTAAAATAAAGATATTAATTTGAATAAAGTTCGAATTTTGGTTGGATACAAAATATTTCAGAATTGCGCCCGGATCGGGTTCAAAAATTTGGATTTGAAATATGAAAATTATTGGCAGGTTCCGAAAATTATTGGCAGGTAGTATTATGTAATGAAAAAGCATACCCCCACGAACGGACATACGCACGTGCATGTAGCCATCCAAACACGTCCGTTCCACTGAACGGGACGAGAACATGATGCAAGGACGCTACCACAGGGTTAGGGGTGTCAAGCAGGCCATGTCGAATATTTTTAATTTATTTTAAGAGACTTACATTGTTATATGCAAGCTATGTAATCTTCGGGTAATTCTATAACTAGGGAACAACAAGCATAAGTAAACGGGTCGAATAAGGTGAAATACTATTTGCAGCCAAACAGGGTAAATGAAATAAATACCATAAACAACACATACGATAACTGAAATTGGTATAACTGGACTCGGTTGTTACATTCGTCAATACGCCGGCAGTAGGTGATGATCGCATCAATCACCCACAAGCCATCAGCGGTACTGGCTGGACGTAACGGCTACCCGGGTATTGAGCTATCAGAAGATCAGCAAGCAAGCCTACTCCTACTCCTGCAAAAGCCTAACGGTAACACTTGCTGTACAGTTCGGTCTCCTCGTCTGATATGTCGCATATCAAGTCTAGGGGTGGTAAACGTCAGACCCCAATAACCGATAATTCATGCCGATGTGAGGCTCATAACGGGTCGAGAAACTATTGGTGACACTTACAAGTAAATCTCTAAAACAACCCTGGCCAGGGACTTCCCTGTTATGGCCAATCGAGCACAGCGCAACATCAACCCCCAATACCGGAAGAGACGAAACCCCTTCTATCGCTCATTACCTCCATGTGACTCGGGACTGTACCCAAAAACCACCGTTTTGCACTCTCTCTTGGACGTGGTAAGGTGGAAATCAAAGCACAGCGGGAATCACACAAGACTCTATGACGATCTCGGCTCTCCAGACTAACCTGTACAAGTGTCACCAGAGAACTGCCATCTGACGTGAGGTATAATACCATCTGGGAGTTCTCGGCGAGTCCGTCCAGTGTACCCAGTCTCCACTGAGCACCCGTATACCATCTCTGATGTCAAACACCACTGGATATGGAATTATCCATCGCCCATCTCATGGGTCGAGAAGCGTATACGCTAGTCTACTCTGGTATATCGATGCCCTGTCTCGATACACCCACTTGATTCAAAAATTATTGAACCGTCACCATTCCTTCTTCCTAATCATTCACATTCATCCTCATTCTTTCTTTTCTCTAATTTCAAATCTTTTCCAGACCACCTCTTATCCCTTCCCTATTTTTTCTTGACTCGATACAACACATTCTTCCACCAACCTATACGCTGTACTGATAAAATATTTGAATGGTTGGTGTTAACTTTTGGTCTTTGTAAAGTCTTACTTTGACCAAATGACTCACCCCCTCTTAAAATGCTTCGTATTGTCTAACTCATGTTTGAGAGGGGGTATATTTTTGGCTCTTGAACATAACTTTTGTCCTCAAATTTGTGAGCCAAAAATAAGTTTGGGGGAAGATTTTCACTTTCATATATTCTTGCTCCCATTAATAATGTCCTCCCAAGCTTACATGTTTTTGTGATCCAGCAGGTAGCAACAGTGAGGACACTGTTGAAAACAAGTTTGGGGGAGATTTGTGCTTATTTACACATCAATTTGCATCATACTTTGCATAAGCACAACATTTTCAACAATTTTAAAAAAAAATTCTTTTATAACAAAAGAGTAGAAAGTGAAAAATTACATCCAAAAGATAGAAATAGTTTAAGAAAATCAAGAAAATTAGAAGTTTTCTTAAACGAACTGGTAATAAGTAGTTATGAGCTGTTGTCCCAAGGGTTAGTAAGATGAAGGAAGTCACTAATCTAAGGATAAAAATAAGTCTGAAAAATAGTTTTTATTCTGGAAGCCAAACATTTGAATGTTGATATTCTACTATATGCACTTACACACGTCTTGAAACTTGGGATAGTAGAGGATACCTTGAAATGCTCTTGTCTAAAAACCAAAGTATGAAGGAAATGAAAAAAAAATGAAGAAAATATAAAAATGGTGTAAAGAAAAATGAACACTGGTTTTGTTATCGCCAAGGCAGCAATAAAAAAAATATAGCGAGGGTGCCTCTTCACCTAGTGCCCTAAGGCCAACTGGTCTGGGAGTCACTGCTAAGCCTTAGGTGGTGCAAGACGAGGAAAATATTATCACCTAATCAGCAAGCACATGAGTAATCGATCGGTTAGTACCTTAAGAAGTATTAACAGTCGCATGAAAATGAGTGAGCAAATCTAAATATTCATCAAATTAAAAAGTACTACGGCGGATGGACAAGAGTATGATAGCTTGAATTGAATTCTCCGAGTGTAGGGATGTTCTATTCACACACGTAGGGGTATATGATCGATATTTGGATGAAAGGTAGGAATGAAGAATAAAGACGATGTTTTATTGAGGGATGATGTGATTTTTAACATTTTTTCATGACTATTAAGATAGGGCTCATGACAACTGAAAAGCTAGTGTAGCTGGAAACTCTAAATTTTCAAAGTATTTCTTTTATGGTTCTTATCTTTATATGTAAATTTCACCATCTCTCTTTTATTATAGTATTTTGTGGGTGTAATCCGCTGAAAACCCTCAGGAGACAACACTCCTCCTACTAGGGACACCTAGAGGTTTAACGGCTTGTTGCACGTACTCAGTGCAATCGTGTTTGCCTACGAAAGTGTGCTATTTAGTTTTCTTCTTTCTTTTTCTCCTTCTCTTGAATAAACTAGTTTGCTCGGGACGATCAAAATTAAGTTTGGGGGTATTTGTTCAGTTGAAAATATTGCACTTTGGTATAAGTATTTTCCTTACATTTCATAAATAATAAAAGGTGTTTATTATAAATATTAAACATATTTGGATTTATCTGCAAAATACTATTTGCCATATGTTTATATATTATAATTAATATTATGAAGGAAAATATAAGCATTTTATATTTATATAATATTTTGGTAATTGAAAATATGCATATCATATCAAATATTCTAATCACAATTCTTAAAAGATATAATATCATACAAATGGTTAGAATAATATTTCAAAATATATGCATAATATTTTAGTAATTAAAAGATGCATAGCATATCAAATATTCTTAATCATGTTTCTTAAAGATTTATTACCATATAAAGTACATAGCATATTAAATATTCTTAATCAAGTTTCTTAAAGATTTATTACCATATATAGTGATTAAGATACTCTCTCTAATTTAATAAATAAACCAACATTATTCATAGAGATATTGTGCAAGATTTAGCTCAGGTCAAGAAATTAAGATGTTCAAGATGTCAGGATCAAAAATCTGCCAAAATCATAAATTCAATACTGACAGGGACTCAGAATCCAGGCATGGAAAGTTACCATATTAGGAAGTCACCATATATGGTAACTAGTTTTTCTTCTTTGAGGGCTATATAAAGGACCAAGGGCTAAAGTTAGAAGGCATCAAGCCGAAGAGATCACGAAGTCCAAGACGGCTCACGCATCCAGGCTGATCATCAACTGTTCATCTACCTCCTTGGAAGAGATCGAGAAGCAAACTAGTCTTTGTAATCATTTTCTAAGGAATCAAAGTGTAGATTGTTCAAGTTGATTAATAAAGGTAGCTGTTTTATTTAATTCTTTTGTATTTTACATTATGTTTTCCCTCTCTATCTTTTCATCTTCTTTTCCCAACATGCGCGAGTAATTCTCCGCTTGTTAGGGTTCGAAGGATTAGGGTAGGCTAATGGACGATGAATATCCCTAAACCCTTTTTAAGTCCTATAAAGTTTATGAACTTTATCAAAAGAATCATTAACATCCTAATCGGGTGCGCCAGCAATTCTTTGCTAGTTCCGACCGTGATTAGAGATTAGATTAATGATTGTTTTGGTAAAAGATAGATTTGAACGGAGTTCCGTGTCGAGATAAGGGTTAAAAGTGGGATTCCTTTTCCCTCCAGAAACCTTAATCTACACGCATCACCGTCGTTCTAGTTTTAAATCTATTAATGGATAAAAAGGGTAACTTTTAATTAATCGTCCATAACTAGTAAATCCTAACGAACCCTACAAGCCTTCTTATTATATTATCTAAATCTCTAAAATAATTTAGATCTATATTTTTGCATTCTTGCTTAACGTAGATCTAGAAACCATTCACAATATTCTTTATCCCTCCTCTCTTTTTCAACACATCTAAAGTAAGACTAAAAGATTCAACGTTTCCCTGAGGACGGACCGTACTCATCTCGGTCTAGCTACGTGCGACACCGTTATTGATTATGGTTATTCTCCAATCAAATATACATCATCTGTACAATACTATCCTCTAATGCATACATACAACTAACAATCTCCCACTTGCACTAGGGCCAGCTGCTGTAGTATCGCATACCAAGCATCCCGAAGAGTCTCTCAAACTGTATCTGGGGAATGGCCTTCGTGAGTGGATCCGCTGTGTTGTTCTTCGTGTTAACCCTCCTGACCTCGATCTCCCGGCGATCAACTTTCTCCCGAATCAGGTGATACCGCCTCAGAATATGCCTGGATCGCTGATGGGACCTGGGTTCCTTGGCCAAAGCCACCACTCCATTATTATCACAATACAAAGGTATTGGATCCTTAATGGATGGAACCACACCAAGTTCAGTTATGAACTTTTTGATCCAGACAACCTCTTTGGCAGCATCGTTGGCAGCGATGTATTCAGCCTCCATCGTCGAGTCTTCCACGGTTTCCTGCTTGGAACTTTTCCAGCATACCACCCCTCCGTAGAGGATAAAGAAAAATCCCGAGTGCGACTTAGAGTCGTCCTTATCACTCTGGAAGCTTGAATCGGTAAAGGACTCCACTTGGAGTTCTCCATTACCATACACCAAGAGCATCTCTTTAGTCCTTCGTAAGTACTTGAGAATGATCTTCACAGCTGTCCAGTGACTCTCTCCAGGATCAGCTTGATACCTACTTTCTACACTTAGTGAGTGTGCTACATCGGGTCTGGTACATAGCATCGCGTACATGATAGAGCCTACTACCGAATCATAGGGTATTCCTTGCATGCGAGCTCTCTCCAAATCAGTCTTGGGAGACATCTCTTTGGAGAGAGTGAGCCCAGAGATCGTGGGTAAAAACCCACGCTTGGATTCTTCCATAGTAAACCGCTTTAGTATGGTGTCAATATACCTGGATTGGGACATTCTCAGTATCCGTTTAGATCTATCTCTATAGATCTTAATCCCCAAGATGTAGGAGGCACCCCCTAGATCTTTCATTGAGAATCGTTGCGATAAGAAAAGCTTGACCGATTGCAGCATAAGAATGTCATTTTCTATCAAGAGTATGTCATCCACGTACAATACGAGAAAGACAACCTTACTCTCTGCTACCTACTTGTATATACAAGGTTCATCTACGTTTTTGACGAAATCAAACTCTTTAATAACGACGTCAAAACAGACGTTCCAACTCCGCGATGCTTACTTTAATCCATAAATGGATTTAAGCAGCTTGCACACCTTCCCGCTGCTCCCACTAGCTACGAAGCCCTCTGGCTGTGTCATGTACACGCTCTCTTCTAAATCACCATTTAGAAAGGCGGTCTTAACATCCATTTGCCAGATTTCGTAGTCATGATATGCAGTGATGGCAAGCATGATCCGGATGGATTTAAGCATAACCACTGGAGAAAAGGTTTCGTCATAGTCCACACCTGGTCTTTGACGAAAACCCATTGCAACAAGTCTAGTTTTGAAAGTCTCCACTTTCCCATCTACAACAAGTTTTTTCTTGAAGATCCACATGCTCCCAATGGGTTTTACCCCTTCAGGAGCATCTTCCAAAGTCTATATTTTGTTGGTGTACATGGATTCCATCTTGGACCGAATTGCATCCAGCCATTTCACTGAGTCACCACTCGTGATGGCCTGCTCGAAGCTAGTCGGATCATTGTCACGCCCCGCTTCCCAGTGTACGGCGAAGTGGACGCGATGAGGCCCGCTACGTATATACTCAGAAGTATATACGCTAAGCGTAACTAAGCAATATAAAGTAAATCACAAGAGACGAATGATATAGGAATAACAACAACTTTTATTAATAACATTCTTTATACAATGCATGAAAAGAAAATACAACTGAAATGAAAAGCAATGCCTAAACAAAGGCATAACAGAAAATAAAAATACTGTAAAGAACAAGGTACAATATTCAGAGCTCGGGATCTTCGTGGAACTGCTCCAAATCTTCTCCGATGGGCTCGATCTCAGCTTGATCCAACGCACCTGACGACATTCAAAGAAGAAAGAAATAGAATGTCGTCAGCGAACAGGTCGCTCGGTAAGTCCCAAAGATAAGGAAGAATTGGGAAGACAATGTAAAAGTATTTTCTAAAATATTATATTGTTGAATATTATGGAATATTAAGTTATCGCTGTTGTTTGTAGCTTGGTACAGAAGGATGCCAGTGTATACGAGGGGAGTCTCACTTGCCAGAGACTAAGGCACGTGTAGTACAAGGAACCGTTATGCCACGGTACAACAGTAATAGGATTCAGGTTAGGTGTCTTAATCTGACCACCCCGTGCCACCTTTAACACCTTCCGTACCAATCTACCCCTTAAACCCCGTAGTATTGTTGTATTGTAAAATTGTATAGATTGCATGATCGATTGACTGACTGACCGAAACCATGATATCAGGAAACGGTTATAACCGTAGAGTCATGTAAATGGAATACTGGAAAACATGTAAAAGAAATATATCCATGGTTCGGTTCGGTCAAGTTACATAGATTGTTAACTGGATTCAGGGATTCATGTATTCGTATTGAGTTGGAATATAAAAGAATATAGATTGACTTGAATCATATTCAAGTCAGAAATAGTCAGACTCTAACCCGAGTCAGAATAAAAGAAAGGTAATTTGAAGTTCTATTATTGTTAGGGTCCTTATTGTAAATTATAAAACTTGAGGGGGTTTTATGTAAAAAGTACTATTGTATAATTTTCAAGATACACCTCAAATATTTATTATTCGTCTTTATAGTTATAATGAGTGTGAATTTTATTTGTGTTATTCTATAAAAGTATTAATTTATTTATTTGAAATTCATGGTATTTTAATGTAACTTTTTGTCTTGTAATTTTAGAAAAATGTGGGAACCTTATCTTATGATAAAATAGGTGTTTAAATGATAATTAAATATATATCAATACAAGAATAATTTTAAATAATATTTTATTTTCCAAAATCTCATTTTTTTCTTAAATGCCGTATTTTGAACCTTTCGAGACCGAATGCTTCTTGCGGAGGTCTGAATCTCGCACTACTAGCCCGCGGGTGCACGATGAACCGTACAATCCCTAACGGGTTCCCCAAAGGTGGGTTGTAGCGGCGCTTTGCTTAGGTTTAATAAATACTATTCACTTAGTAAAAACGGTTTTATAAATATAAGGTATTTATTTGTAAAAGCGTATAGATTTCCGTATTTTAGTTGCTAGGGTTTCCTTAGCCAATTAGCCTATTTCTAAGGTCTAAACGATAAGTCATTAGAAGCCTCAAATCACCTCTTCACCGTCAATTGCGGCCAGGGAAGTGCCAGGTAAGTGGGAAGGAACCACAGTAGTGGGCCTAATTAAAAACCACTAGCCTAGACACACTTGCCTAGACACCACAAAGTCAGTTTAGATAAACGATCGATGTCCATGACATATCGTGCTTTTATTTTAAAAGATTTTATATAGAATTGTGTACAACTTAAAGCTTTCAAGAAAGGTTTATAAAGAATATGGTATTTTAGTAAAAAGTCCTATATTTTCGTATTCTATATTTTAACGTTTATCAATTAGGGTTACATTTGTGTGTGTGTAGAGGTAGGTCATTACCTCGTGACTTATTTTAATGTTTAATGAAGTTTTAGAGGTTAAATATGATATATTAAACTTGAAGGTATTAAAGCGCAAGAATACGGTATTTGAAAACGCTATCATTTCATGTGAGAAACTTTATTTAAATTGGTTTATGGGTGATTAATAGTCAACATGAATATAGGTAGGTATTATGGATTAGGTGACAAGTGGAATTTTGTAGAAAAACCGAATCGGAAATCGGTTTGTTCCGATTTCCGTCGGGTTCCCAAAAGTCGTATTTTCTTCTTAAAGAAAAGAGAGATAGAAAAGATGGGACTTACGGTTTAGACAAGCTAAGGAGGCTAAGGGAAGTGGTGGTTGTCGGTGCGTCGAAAACGTCGTGAAGGTTCTACTACGATCGCCGGAATTTGTCGTCGATTTCGGTAGCGCTTCGCTTCTCGCTCTTTGTACCAAGTTCTCGAGAATTTGGGAAAGTGGACTTAGAGTTGTGAGGTGAAATAGTAGAGGGTGGGGGTCTTTATATAGGGCTAGGCTAGGGTTAGGGTTTGGATTAAAAAATATTTTTAAAAAATATAAAATTCATTAAAATTTCATTAATTTTGAGAGTAAAAGAGACTTAATGAGAAAATGATAACGTTCTGGAAAAAATGGACTATACAGAGGGGTTGACCAAGTCAACACGAATTTTTTTCATGTTGACGACTCGGCAGACCGGCCGAGTCCGGCCGGCGGCGCCGGCCGATTCGGCCGAGTCGCCGGCCGACTTGGCCGAGTCGGGGCCGAGTCGGGTCTCGTTGGATGGGGAATTTTCTGGGGGGAACTTTGGTGCACTTTATTTTTTATATATTGTATTAAATTGTGAGTTATGGTTGTTTGACCGTTTAACTTCCCAAAAATTTAAAACAAAAAGATATAAAAAAAATATGCGGGGCATGGGATTCGAACTCTGGTGGCTTGGTTCAGCAGTGCAGGGTATTACCAATGAGCTACAAGTTCCTTCTTGTAATTATTGTAGAAAAGTAGATACTTAAAATGTTATCAGCAACATCAATACTCTAAGTATACTTCAAATTTAATTCAAATTTAGGTATACAAAAATTGGAGTTGTTATAATCTACCCTCCTTATAAAAATTTCGTTCTCGAAATTTACAACTTTTATTTGAGGACTAGTTTACAAAAAGGTGCGGATATCTTGCACGCATTTCATCTTCCCTTTCCCACGTGGATTCTCCTGGAGTGTCTTTCCTCCACATTACCCGGACCAAATTAACTTCTTTGTTCCGAAGTGTCTTCACTTTCCTATCCAGGATTTCCACAGGTTGTTGCTCACAAGACAAATCGGGCTTTATCATAAGCTCGGAATGATTAAGTACATGGCCGGGGTCACTCACATACCTTCTGAGTTAGGATATGTGGAACACGTTATGCACTCCTTCCAATGAGGGTGGAATCGCTAATCGGTATGCCACTTCACCGACTCGTTCGAGTATGTCGAACGGTCCAATGTATCTCGGACTCAACTTTCCCCGTCTTCCAAATCGGATCACTCCGCGGTTCGGAGAGATTTTCAGGAATACATGATCTCCTGGCTGGAACTCCAAGTGTCGCCTTTTCGCATCAGCCCAGTGTTTCTGTCTATCTTGGGCTATGCGCATTCTTTTCCTGATAGTACGGACCACATCAACGGTCGCTACTATCATCTCTGGTCCAAGGAGTTCTCTATCTCCGATGTCGTCCCAACTTAATGGTGATCGACACTTCCTTCCATATAATGCTGCAAAATGTGCCATTCCTATACTTGCTTGGTAACAATTGTTGTACGCAAACTCCACAAGATGCAGGTGATCTTCCCACGATCCTTTGAAGTCGAGCATACATGCTCTGAGCATATCCTCCAAAATCTGAATAGTTCGTTCCGACCGACCATCTGTTTGTGGATGATAAGCCGTGCTGAAGTTCAGACTTATTCCCAAGCTAGCTTGCAGACTCTGCCAAAATTGCGATCGGAACCTGGTGTCACGATCGGGGACAATGCAGACTGGTACTCCATGAAGTCTCATAATTTCCTGTATGAGTTCATGGGTATCAGAGATAGTACATTATGAAGAGTTTTAAATCTAAATTAGATTATTACCTCCATGTACTTCTTCGCTAGTGCTTCAGTTGATTGGCCAACTCGAAATGGGATGAAGTGAGCCGACTTTGTGAGTCGATCCACAATGACTCAAATCTCATCGTTACCCTTTGTGCTGCGAGGAAGAGCAGTTACAAAGTCCATCGTGATGTGCTGCCACTTCCATTCTGGGATTGGTAACGGTTGAAGTAATCCAGCAGTCCTGTGATGTTCAGCCTTTACTTGCTGACACACCAAACATTTTGCGACGCTTCTGGCTACTTCACGCTTCATTCCATGCCACCAATAATTCTGACGTAGATCTTTGTACATTTTGGTACCTCCAAGATATACTGAATAGGGAGAGCTGTGAGCTTCTTTCATTAACTCTTCCCGAACAGGACCCTTTGGTACACACAATCTGCTGCCGTATCTCAAAGATCCGTCTTCATGGATGATGAAGTCTGTTCTGAGTCCATTCTCCACTTGTTCTCTGATCTTTTGCAACTTAGCATCGCTTGCTTGAGCTGCCTTGATCTGATTGACAATGGTTGATTGAACTTGTAGATTCATCAAACTTGAAGCATCACCTGGCATGAGTAGTTCAATCTCCATCAGATGTAAGTCTTGCTAAAGCTTCCACTGAGCGGTGAGATTCATTGATAATGGTTGGCGACTAAGAGTATCAGGTACTACGTTCACCTTTCCTGGATGATATTGCAAATTGATGTTAAAGTCCGCCATGAGTTCTAACCATCTTCTCTGCCGCATATTCAACTCTTTCTGAGTAAACACATACTTCAGACTTTTATGATCTGTGTAGATGTTCACTCGTTCACCAACTAAGTAGTGGCGCCAAATCTTGAGAGCAAAAATGACGGCTGCCAACTCCAGATCATGCGTCGGATAATTGCGCTCATGAGTCTTCAGTTGTCTTGAAGCATAAGCCACAACCTTACCTTGCTGATGTAGAACACATCCTAATCCCTTACCGGATGCATCGCAATGCATTTCGAATCCTCCAGATTGATCCGGTATTACGAGAATAGGTGCTGATGTCAGTCTTGACTTGAGTTCCACGAAAGCTTGCTCGCATGCTTCTGACCACACAAATTCTTCATCTTTTCGTGTGAGCTTGGTCAGGGGTGTTGCTATCTTCGAAAAGTATTCAATAAATCTTCTGTAATATCCAGCTAATCCCAAGAAACTCCGTATGTCCTTCACTGATTTTGGTGTAGGCCATTCGCTAACTGCCGAAACTTTCGCTGGATCCACAGAAATCCCTTCTCCCGATACGATATGTCCAAGAAAACCAACTTGTTTTAGCCAAAACTCACACTTGCTGTACTTGGCATAAAATTTATGTTGTCGAAGAGTTTCCAGGACAATTCGTAGGTGCCCCGCATGCTCTTTCCGATTCTTAGAATATACCAGGATATCGTCGATGAAGATGACAACGAACCTGTCTAAATATTCCCGGAAAACTTGGTTCATAAGGTTCATGAAGATTGCTGGTGCATTGGTCACTCCAAATGGCATTACTAGAAATTCGTAATGTCCATAGCGAGTTCTGAAAGCTGTTTTGTGAATATCAGCTTCCTTGACCTTCACTTGATGATAACCTGAACGAAGATCCAATTTAAAGAAAACACAAGATCCACTTAGCTGATCGAATAAATCGTCGATACGCGGAAGTAGACACTTGTTCTTTATAGTGACTTTGTTAAAGGCCCTATAATCGATGCACATTCTGTATGAACCTTCATTTTTCTTTACCAGTAGTACAGGTGCTCCCCAACTTGAAGTGCTGGGACGAATCCATCTTTTCGCCAGTAATTTGTCCAACTGTGTTCGGACTTCCTTCAATCCTTCCGGACTTAGTCTATACGGTGCTTTGATCACCGGTTGTGCTCCTGGTACTAAGTCAATACTGAATTCAAGAGCTCGATCGGGAGGCAAACCTGATATATCGTTAGGAAATACATCATCGAACTCTCGAACTACCTCTGGTCTTGATTCTTCCTCTGCTTGAGCTGCTGCAACTACTGCTTCCCTTGGTTTCGCTTTGTAGGTACTTGGCTCCAATGTACGGTCTCCACTTTTAAAATAGAAAACCGGATGGTCTGGAATCTCGAATACTACCCTCCTTTGGCGACAATAGATGGTAGCATAAAAGGTTCCAAGCCAGTCCATTCCTAGAACCACATCGAAGTTCGATATGTCCAGTACCTTGAAGTCAGCATAAAACTCTCGACTGCAGACGGCGACTGGACACATGCTGTATCCCATAGTTGCCTTTAGAACACCATTTCCGGAACTGACGTTCCAGCTGGATACAAGCGGTGAGACTGGAATCGCATGGGTTCGGACAAACCGTTGCGACATAAAGCAGTGGGATGCTCCAGTATCAAACAGTGCAAGTGCAGGTAGTGAAGCTACTAGGATTGTACCTAAGGTATATGGGATTGGTTTTAGGTATAGGGAAAGTGTGTAGGTAAACAAGACTAAAAGATAAGTTTGAGAAGGAAGTTTACCAGTAATGACTTGGCCAGTGGCCTCAGCTTCTTCCACAGATATCATGAAAGCCTGGCGTTTCGGCACATTCCTCCTGGCCTGAGGAGCATTCCTCGGAACGTTCCTTTGAGCTTGATGGAACTGACGAGGAGGTGGTGTAGCTTGTGGTCCCCTGGGTGGTGCAGGCAGTGCAAGTCTGGGACAGGTGCCTGAAGAGCCGGTCGCTGTTGATAAGTATTAGCTGGCCTGGGTGCAGCAACTGGGTTCTGTCTTTGGGGACAAGATCCAATACCGTGAGTGGCTAAACCGCAGACTAAGCAGAGGCGGTTGGCTCGATGGCAGTCCTTCATCATATGTCCAGTTCTCTTGCAGTAGGTGCAAAAGGCTGGACTAGGACGATGGGTTGGTACTCCGGGTCTCCTTGGCACAAAAGGTGGTCTGGATGAGGCTCCACCCGCCATCTGGTTGGCAGGGCGTTTGACTCCTGCAGACTGAGGTCTGCCCCTCTCTTTTATTACTGCCTCATAACTGCGGGCAGCTTCTAGAGCTTCTTCATGAGTCAAAAACTTCCCGGTGGCTAGAGCAGCCTTAATCTCTGTGTCCAAGCCTTGTTGAAAGCGACGGGCTCTGATCTCGTCCGTCAGTATCAAGTGTGCCGCGAATCTGTTTAAAGTTTGTGTTAGCTGTGTAGTATGTGATATTTAAAAATTGAACTAATGCGACATATCTTACCGGCTCAACATGGTGAACTCAGTGTCGTATTCATCTATCGATTTGTCCCACATTGATCCTTGCTGTAGATGAATAAACTGCTGCTCCATAGAGAACCTGGCAGTCACAGGGAAATATTTCGCGTCGAACTTCTCACGAAATGTCTTCCATTCAATCGGCTGCGTAAGACGGCTTTCTTCCGCCTTCCACCAATTGCGAGCATTATCCGTGAGCTGTAGCTTTGCTACACGGACCCAAGCATTGTCTGGCACTTGAGTTGCTGCCAGATCGTCTTCGATGCTTTGTGCCCATTCTTCCGCTTCAAGAGGGCTTCCTTTACCAGAGAACTGCTTTGGGTGCAAAGCCCTGAATTGCTTTACTCCCGGTGCATCGGTCTCAGGACGGTTCAAAAGTTGTTGTTGTCCCTCGAGAAGACTGCGGATCGCCTTGAATAGCATCGTTTGCTCAGTGGGTGGTGCAGGAACAGCGGGTGTAAGAGGTAGTGCTGAAGTGGTGTTGTTAACGTTGGTGCTGGTGTTGTTCGGGGAATCCATAATCCTGAAGGAAAATTTGGATTAGGACAGATTCAAATACATGAACTGATAAGATTCAAAGAATAGAATTTGCAAGATTCATGAATTGTAAAGAATGTTTTAGTTGCTGGTTCTTGTGTTATATTGCTTAGGTTGTTCACGCAGACCAGAACTGCATGACAGGGATTCATACAACTCTGACCTGCATGGGCCACCAACAAAACCTGTCACGCCCCGCTTCCCAGTGTACGGCGAAGTGGACGCGACGAGGCCCGCTACGTATATACTGAGAAGTACATACGCTAAGCGTAACTAAGCAATATAAAGTAAATCATAAGAGACGAATGATATAGGAATAACAACAACTTTTATTAATAACATTCTTTGTACAATGCATGAAAAGAAAATACAACTGAAATGAAAAGCAATGCTTAAACAATGGCATAACAGAAAATGAAAATACTGGAAAGAACAAGGTACAATATTCAAAGCTCGGGATCTTCGTGGAACTGCTCCAAATCTTCTCCGATGGGCTCTATCTCAGCTTGATCCAACGCACCTGACGACATTCAAAGAAGAAAGAAATAGAATGTCGTCAGCGAACAGGTCGCTCGGTAAGTCCCAAAGATAAGGAAGAATTGGGAAGACAATGTAAAAGTATTTTCTAAAATATTATATAGTTGAATATTATGGAATATTGAGTTAACGCTGTTGTTTGTAGCTTGGTACAGAAGGATACCAGTGTATACGAGGGGAGTCTCACTTGCCAGAGACTAAGGCACGTGTAGTGCAAGGAACCGTTATGCGACGGTACAACAGCAATAGGATTCAGGTTAGGTGTCTTAATCTGACCATCTCGTGCCACCTTTAACACCTTCCGTACCAATCTACCCCTTAAACCCCGTAGTATTGTTGTATTGTAAAATTGTATAGATCGCATGATCGATTGACTGACTGACCGAAACCATGATATCAGGAAACGGTTATAACCGTAGAGTCATGTAAATGGAATACTGGGAAACATGTAAAAGGAATATATCCATGGTTCGGTTCAGTCAAGTTACATAGATTGTTAATTGGATTCAGGGATTCATGTATTCGTATTGAGTTGGAATATAAAAGAATATAGATTGACTTGAATCATATTCAAGTCAGAAATAGTCAGACTCTAACCCGAGTCAGACTAAAAGAAAGGTAATTTGAAGTTCTATTATTGTTAGGGTCCTTATTGTAAATTATAAAACTTGAGGGGGTTTTATGTAAAAAGTACTATTGTATAATTTTCAAGATACACCTCAAGTATTTATTATTCGTCTTTATAGTTATAATGAGTGTGAATTTTATTTGTGTTATTCTATAAAAGTATTAATTTATTTATTTGAAATTCATGGTATTTTAATGTAACTTTTTGTCTTGTAATTTTAGAAAAATGTGGGAACCTTATCTTATGATAAAATAGGTGTTTAAATGATAATTAAATATATATCAATACAAGAATAATTTTAAATAATATTTTATTTTCCAAAATCTCATTTTTTCTTAAATGCCGTATTTTAAACCTTTCGAGACCGAATGCTCCTTGCGGAGGTCTGAATCTCGCACTACTAGCCCGTGGGTGCACGATGAACCGTACAATCCCTAACGGGTTCCCCAAAGATGGGTTGTAGCGGCGCTTTGCTTAGGTTTAATAAATACTAGTCACTTAGTAAAAATGGTTT
Source organism: Agapanthus africanus (assembly GCA_030015575.1). Lineage (NCBI taxonomy): Eukaryota > Viridiplantae > Streptophyta > Magnoliopsida > Asparagales > Amaryllidaceae > Agapanthus > Agapanthus africanus. Next base: position 31,105,845 of record JASDDO010000024.1, read on the forward strand.
TATAAATATAAGGTATTTATTTGTAAAAGGGTATAGATTTCCGTATTTTAGTTCCTAGGGTTTCCTAAGCCAACTAGCCTATTTCTAAAGTCTAAACGATAAGTCATTAGAAGCCTCAAATCGTCTCTTCACCGTCAATTGCGGCCAGGTAAGTGCCAGGTAAGTGGGAAGGAACCACAGTAGTGGGCCTAATTAAAAACCACTAGCCTAGACACACTTGCCTAGACACCACAAAATCAGTTTAGATAAACGATCGATGTCCATGACATATCGTGCTTCTATTTTAAAAGATTTTATGTAGAATTGTGTACAACTTAAAGCTTTCAAGAAATGTTTATAAAGAATATGGATTTTAGTGAAAAGCCCTATATTTTCGTATTCTATATTTTAACGTTTATCAATTAGGGTTACATTTGTGTGTGTGTAGAGATAGGTCATTATCTCGTGACTTATTTTAATGTTTAATGAAGTTTTAGAGGTTAAATATGATATATTAAACTTGAAGGTATTAAAGCGCAAGAATACAGTATTTGAAAATGCTATCATTTCATGTGAGAAACTTTATTTAAATTGGTTTATGGGTGATTAATAGTCAACATGAATATATGTAGGTATTATGGATTAGGTGACAAGTGGAATTTTGTAGAAAAACCGAATCGGAAATCGGTTTGTTCCGATTTCCGTCGGGTTCCCAAAAGTCGTATTTTCTTCTTAAAGAAAAGAGAGATAGAAAAGATGAGACTTATGGTTTGGACAAGCTAAGGAGGCTAAGGGAAGTGGTGGTTGTCGGTGCGTCGAAAACGTCGCGAAGGTTCTACTACGATCGCCGGAAATTGTCGTCGATTTCGGCAGTGCTTCGCTTCTCGCTCTTTGTACCGAGTTCTCGAGAATTTGGAAGAGTGGACTTAGAGTTGTGAGGTGAAATAGTAGAGGGTAGGGGTCTTTATATAGGGCTAGGCTAGGGTTAGGGTTTGGATTAAAAAATATTTTAAAAAAATATAAAATTCATTAAAATTTCATTAATTTTGAGAGTAAAAGAGACTTAATGAGAAAATGATAACGTTCTGGAAAAAATGGACTATACAGAGGGGTTGACCAAGTCAACACGAATTTTTTTCGTGTTGACGACTCGGCCGACAGGCCGAGTCCGGCCGGCGGCGCTGGGGAATTTTCTGGCGGGAACTTTGGTGCACTTTATTTTTTATATATTGTATTAAATTGTGAGTTATGGCTGTTTGACCGTTTGACTTCCCAAATATTTAAAACAAAAGGATATAAAAAAAAATATGTGGGGCATGGGATTCGAACTCTGGTGGCTTGGTTCAGCAGTGCAAGGTATTACCAATTAGCTACAAGTTCCTTCTTGTAATTATTGTAGGAAAGTAGATACTTAAAATGTTATCAGCAACATCAATACTCCAAGTATACTTTAAATTTAATTCAAATTTAGGTATACAAAAATTAGAGTTGTTACAATCATCTTCCTCCATGATGCAATCCTCACTCCCATCATCCATGAGAAAACCGTAGTATCTCTCAGGTGGGTGAGGAACCCTACTAGATTGGCGGAGTGGCTGGGGTTCATCGGGAACTACCGAATCCTCCGGTTCCACCAAATCTTATGTCGTAATCTGTATTGCTGGAACCTCTTCCAGTTCTACCTCCTTGCCACTAATCTCTTTTTCAGGAAATTTCTTTTCTCAAAAGGTGGCATGTCGAGAAACAAACACCTTTTGTTCCTTGGTGTGGTAGAAGATATACCCGCGCGAATATTTGGGATATTCAATAAACTTACACAGAATGGACCTTGCCACGAGTTTGTCCGGATTTTGCGATTTTACATATGCCGGAAAACCCCATATCTTAACATAATTAAGATATGAACTCTTTCTTTTCCATATCTCATATGGAGTGGTTGTCACAGATTTGGTGGGAACCATATTCAATAGGTCTGCAGCTATTTCCAGTGCATACCTCCAGAAGGAAATAGGTAACTCAGCTGTGCTCATCATAGAGCGCACCATATCCAATAGGGTGCGGTTCCTCCGTTTCGATACACCGTTGTGCTGTGGTGTATATGGAGAAGTTAGCTGAGAGAGAATCCCATTCTCTTTTAAGAAGCCCAGGAACTCATTGCTTAAGTATTCACCTCCTCGATCTGATCGAAGGATTTTAATACTTTTCCCAGTTTGGTTCTCGACTTCTTGTTTATATTCTCTAAATTTCTCAAAAGCTTCTGATTTGTATTTCATCAGTAACACATATCCGAATCTAGAGAGATCGTCAGTGAATGTAATGAAGTACTGTAACACCCGTGTTCATCTATACCAATTCCAGCTTCCATTTTTTTTTACCTACCTATGGCCTTTCCTGATTTAGCATGTTTGGGTGTGAATGGTATTCTACATATTACTTCGCATTCAACCCGACCCGCTTGCTTGAACCTGGTTAACTTTTATTTATAGATTATCTTAACATATTACTTGGACTAGTGCATCTCATAATTTAGTATTTACCGGCATTTTATCTGGTATCGCATCTGTTGCATATAGCAATTTAAATCATGAAAAATAATTTAAAATTGCATTTCATAGCCTGCTTGATACCCCTAACCCTGTGGCAGCGTCCTTGCATCATGTTCTCGTCCCGTTCAGTGAAACGGACGTGTTTGGATGGCTACGCACACGTACGTGTGTCCGTTCTTGGGGGTATGCATTTATGTTACATAATCTTTCATTTTAATTTTTAGAACTTGCTAATAATTTCCATATTTCAAATCCAAAATTTTAGATCCGACCCGGGTATGTTTTGGACTAAATTTGTATTTACCAGAAAATCCAATTTTTATTTCATCTAATATCTTTATTAAAATTTAACAGTTTAAAATATTTATAACTTACAAAATCTTTTTAAATTAAAATCTAAACCTTAATAACAACCCCTTTCTCTCTCTCTCTCTCCTCTGCATATATATATTTATATATGTTTTATTTATTTATTTTTCTTTCCTTATTTAATACACAGCCTCTTCTTCTTATTTCTCCTTTCTTTTTCTTGATCTTGTTTCTTGATTCCGGTGATCACCGCCGGATCTGTGCTCGTCGCTGAAGATTCGAGTGATCTAGTGAACGTACCTAACTTGCGTGATTACCCTCGTGCATTGTTTGGAACCGTTCCGTGTACCGTGCGCGCGTCGCGACATTTCGCAGAAGAAGGACGTTCCATATACATCCGTTCTTGTTCCGTCTAGGCAAGTTAATCTTGCTACATGCTATATAATTCATTTTATACCTATTTAAATAAATACCATACCTATAGTTTAAATCTAGTACCCCATATTTAATTTTATAACGTTTCGATGTTCCGTTTGAATCCGTTTATATCATTTTAAATCTAGATCATGAAAACTTATCTTGTGACATACTAGTTTATATTATACTGCATCTATATCATTTAAAATATATATCGTCGTAATATTTCTTATTATTATCTTTAATTAGTTTATAATCTGCATTTTATAATGTTATACATTTGAAAATATTATAGTTTACGCATGAAACGTCGTCGTAAAGCGGATACTACAAATTTGAAATTTACTGTATACCCTACCTTATAAAATTCATTATTAGTCATAGAAAAATCATTAGTATACGTTCTTTAGTTCGTTGTGAAGCTAACTCAGAGTACTATAACTTTATGAAATATTTACTTGCAAAATAAATTGTTTAAAAAACGTAAAATGCAAATGATTATGTCTCTAAATTGCTGTCCAGGGAAATTCCAGCAGCAAACTTTCAAACTTCGAATGTTCATAGCTTTTTGTAGGGACAACCTGAGATACTTATACTTATAAAAATGAAAACCTTATTTAATTATCTTAGTTTTGGTATAAGACACGTCCCTTTTGGAGAACGTTTGTTATTTTTAAGCTATTTTACAAATCAGGGTGACGCTGAATTTCTGAACGGAACTTTCTTGTGTATGGTTAATCAATACCACTTTTATAGTTATTAATCGCTTTGAATATACTATCCATACTAATATTATTATATCATATTTATATCACATATTGCTTAGTTGTACATCCCATATTACCATTTTATAGTTTTATAACTTTTCGGATACCCGTTTGCATCCATCGCATTTTAAGATACATATAATTGCATCCATAGATCACATTACTACATAATACTGTGATATTAACACTCCATGTTTAATAAATTGCATCCTAATTAATATTGGAACTATAAATGTAACCCTAATCGATAACTGTGCATCCATATTCTTGAAATTATATCTATTTGCATACCATATCACATTATTCCATTTTGTTGTTATATTAGTACCCCATACTTGTTTTGTGTACCCATACTGATTATAGTTTGATTATGAGCACCCACGTGAGACTTGTGCACCCTGACATGACTTGCTATACCTATTACTTGACCCGACATGGTACCGTACACTACTTGACTTGACCTGATGTACCATGGCTTGACCCATTACCTGATCTTGTGTCTAATGCCAACAAACCTGACATGTAGTCCTCACGGACCGTTCCTGTTGTCTATCCAGACAAACCTGCTCTTACCTGATCCTGTGTTGGCATTAGTTCTTGATTACTGAATACCTGACTTGACATACACAACTTGGGGGTATGGGGAAATCAATGATGAAACCTGACTTGTAACTCGACAGTGTACTACCTTTACTGATCAGTTTTAGAGGCCATGCCAGCCTTGGGATGCTGCTGCTGACATCATTCATCTGTACATATTTCATGTTTTAGTGCCCAATGGCATGTCTCGGATTCAGCCCGAGAATCTTGACCGTGGTCCTGGGTATGCACGGGATACTATTGAGTTACATCGATGATTCATCAAATTGATTTCAAAGACTTTAGAATAGATAACCCAATAGAACAATTTAGTTTACTCACTGAACACTACCCTTCACTGCCCTGATTTACATTACTGTTATATCTGCTTTTCATTCATGATTATATTTGCATTGCCTGTTACCCTGTTTATATTTTATTGCTTGATGACATGACGCGCTGACGTCTGGGTTTTGCATGGCCCAGATTCTTCTACCTTGTTGCAGACTGATCAGGAGTATTGCCGCTGTTAGACCGAGCGGTGAAGTTCCTGTCGGTATGTAGTCTTACTTCCAGGTTTCATTATTGTACCTCCTGGCTTCCGCACATTGTTATTTCCTGACTCTTTTGCTCTGGCTTATAGACATGTACTAAATAGTTGGTTTACTTTCCTGTTCTTGATATCTCTACAGTCGTAATGTGACTGTGGAGGGATTTTTCCTATCCACAGGTTGCATGCATGGTTGGCTATGTCGCGTGCCCATCTTAGCGTACTCTGGGAAGCGGGGCGTGACATGGTTCTTTTGTTATCAGAGCATATGATATAGGTTAATCGGGTTTGAGTCTTTTGTAGTTGGGTATTGGACCCAATACACGAATCAGAATATTCGTGATTAGGAACATGTCCTGCCACCTTGACTATCGTGATTGTTGAATCATATCCTTCTCTTGATCCTTTGTTTGGGCGATATGCAAACCACTTTGCATTTCGACCTGAAATCTTTCGGTTCTCTATTATTTCTCCCTGTTTCTTGATTCTGATACCAGGATTTGGGCGACTTGGATGGAGTTATGTAATTGTGCCCATGAACTGCAGCATGGTTACAATGCGGTACTCTATCTAAGTAACTTGGAGTCCTGGTCTTGATTTACTTCCATGTTCCATAAACGTTGTACTACCTTGTCCCTTCGGTTTCATTACTTACCAGTTATTGTTTCATCGCCAACTTGAATCATGTTTACTGTGGTTAACCCTTTTCAGTATCTTGACTTCGGATGAAGTCATCTCGATATCTTACTTGTTCTTGTTCTCCCCGCATTAGGACTATTCAATCCTAGTGCGTTCCCTTATTTGTTGTTGTCTTGGGAATGGATTTTTGCGGCACTTTCCATGCTCATATTGATTGTATGGAAAGGAAAGTGATTCTCCAGATTCCCGGACAGTCGGAAGTTGTTTTGCTGGAGGAAGCAGTTCTGTCGGGCCAGGCGAGTTAGGGCTAGGCCGATAAACAAGGTTCTTTCGTCAATGGCAGTGGATAAGGAAGAATCGCCGGCTATATTTGAGGGTTTCATGGACGTGTTTGAAGACATATCAGGTTCACCGCCGAAGCGAGACGTGAAGTTCGCAATTGAACTTGTTCCTGGTGCAACGCCAATCTCAAAGGCGTACTATCCAAGGGCACCGGTGAAGTTGGAAGAAAGTCAAGAATCAGGTTACCGAATTTCTAGAAAAGAGGTGGATTCGCAGCAGCAACTCACTTTGGAGAGCTCCGGTTCTTCTAGTAAAGAAGAAAGACGGCACCAGGAGGATGTGCGTTGATTATCGAGAATTTAACCGAGTGACTATTATGAACAAGTACCTGATCCCTCGCATTGGCGAAGTGTTTGAGCAGCTTAGTGGCAGAGGGTATTCTCGAAGCTGGATTTGCGGTTCGGATATCATCAGGTCCGAGTTAAATCAGAAGATATTTTCAAGACTGCGTTCCGAACTCAGTATAGACATTACGAGTATTAGTGATACCCTTCGGAGTAACGAATACACCGGCAATATTTATGGACTTGATGAACGGAATCTTTTTACCATTCTTGGACCAATTTTAGTAATAGTCATGGAAGATATTCTGGTCTACTCGAGGAACATTGAAGAGCATGCAGAACACTTGAAGATCGCACTGCAGATATTGAGGCAAGAAAGATTATATGCAAAGATGAGCAAGTGCAAGTTTTGGCTTGAAGAAGTGAAGTTTTTGGGGCACGTCGTATCCGGAGATGGAATCGCCGTTGACCCCGAAAAGATTACAGCAGTTCGAGATTGGCCAATTTCGAAGAACGTTGCTAAGATCAGAAGCTTTCTTGGACTTGCCGGGTATTACAGAAGGTTCGTGGAGAATTCTGCTCGTTTGGCTGAGCCTCTGACCAAGCTTACGCGTAAGGAAGTACCATTTGTGTGGACGGATAGGTGTGCGTCAACTTTTGAGGCGTTGAAATAGAGATTGATAATCGCTCATATTCTGACCGTGCCAGACAGTTCCGGAGGATTGGTGATTTACAGCGACGCATCTGAGAAAGGATTGGGATGTGTTTTGTTGCAGCATGGGAAAATTATAGCTTATGCATCGAGGTAGTTGAAAACCCATGAGAAGAATTACTCAACTCATGACTTGGAGCTAGCAGCTGTGATTTTCGCTTTGAAGATTCGGTGACACTACTTGTTGGGCGAAAGGGTCGAATTATTCACCGATCACAAAAGCCTAAAGTACGTGTTCACACAGAAAGAGCTTAACATGAGGCAGCGTAGATGGTTGGAGCTGATGGTTGACTACGATCTTGATCTTAAGTACCATCCGGGGAAAGTTAATGTAGTGCCGGATGCGCTTAGTCGGTTGCCAGCAATTCGGATGTTGACTGCACAGAAGGAGCTTATCGAGGATTTTCAGAGATTCGAGTTGGAGATCATGCTACCGCATTCTTCGGGACAGTTGACACAGCTGCAAGTACAGTCGTCGTTAATCGAGAGTATTAAAGCAGCGAAATTGCAGGACCCAAGATTGCAAAAGTTTCGAGAACAGGTTGAAGCTAGACTTCGAACGGACTTATTGATTCATGAGAATGGTTCGTTGCGGTATGGTAGCCGTTTGTGTGTGCTAATGGGAGACATCCGCGAAGAAGTTATGAAGGAGGCGCACAGTTCCGCATATTCCGTACATCCAGGAGGCATGAAGATGTACCAAGATATATGGCAGCATTTCTGGTGGGAAGGCATGAAACGGGAGATTGCCCGCTTTGTGGCAAAGTGCTTGGTGTGTCAGCAAGTCAAGGCTGAACATCAAAGGGTTGCCGGTTTGTTGCAACCACTTCCGATTCTTCAGTGGAAGTGGGAACATATAACCATGGATTTCGTGACGGCTATACCGCGGAGTCCAAAAAGCAAATGCAGTTGGGTGATTGTTGATCGATTGACCAAGGTAGCTCATTTCATAACATTTCAAATTGGTCAATCAGCAGAAGTTTTGGCAGAGCGGTACATGCAGGAGATAGTAAGATTGCATGGAGTACCGGTGAGCATCGTGTCCGACCGTGACACTCGTTTCTTATCACGTTTTTGGAGGAGCTTACAGGAAAGTTTAGGGACTCGATTGAAGTTTAGCACAGCTTATCATCCTCAGGAAGATGGCCAGTCGGAGAGAACGATCCAAACTCTTGAAGACATGTTGAGAGCTTGCATGTTAGACTTCAAGGGTTCTTGGAAGGATCATCTACATTTGGTGGAGTTTTCTTACAATAACAGTTTCCAGGCGACTATTCAGTTGGCTCCATTCGAAGTATTGTATAGTCGCAAATGTCATTCACCTGTTTGTTGGGACGATGTTGGGGAACGAAGATTTTTTGGACCGGATTTGATCATGCAAACAGTTGAGAAGGTTAACACTATCCGGAATCATATGAAAGCAGCACACGACCGATAGAAGAGTCAGGAAGATATGTTGAGAAGACCTCTAGAGTTCGTCGTTGGTAATTTGGTATTCTTGAAGGTATCACCGACTAGAGAGGTGATTCGTTTTGGAAGTCGAGGAAAGCTTAGTCCTCGATTCGTTGGACCTTTTGAGATTTTGAGCGTGTTGGAGAAGTGGCATATCGTTTGGCGATACCGCAATCCTTGGCGAATGTTCATGACATGTTTCATGTATCTCAACCTCGTAGGTATGCTCGAGATGAAATACATGTATTGGATCTTTCGGAGATGACTGTACGAGAAGATTTAACCTTTGAGGAGCGACCGATGTCAAGTGTGGATCGAAGGGAAGAGGTTCTTAAGAACGAGGTTATCACTGTTGTACTTGTTTTCTTAAAGTAACCGCTCACATAGAAAATCAACTTGGAGACGAAAGATGAAGTCCGGCTGAAGTTTCCACATCTATTCTTGAAATCTCTTGTTTGTTTATCTTATCTTGTTCTTGGAATTTCGAGAACGAAATTCTTTTGTAGTTGGGTATAATGTAACACCAGTGTTCATCTATACCAATTCCAGCTTCCATTTTTTTTACCTACCTATGGCCTTTCTTGATTTAGTATGTTTGGGTGCGAATGGTATTCTACATATTACTTCGCATTCGACCCGAGCTGCTTGCTTGAACCTGGTTAACTTTTATTTATAGATTATCTTAACATATTACTTGGACTAGTGCATCTCATAATTTAGTATTTACCGGCATTTTATCTAGTATCGCATCTGTTGCATATAGCAATTTAAATCACGAAAAATAATTTAAAATTGCATTTCATAGCCTGCTTGATACCCCTAATCCTGTGGCAGCGTCCTTGCATCGTGTTCTCGTCCCGTTCAGTGAAACGGACGTGTTTGGATGGTTACGCGCACGTACGTGCGTCCGTTCTTGGGGGTATGCATTTCTATTACATAATCTTTCATTTTAATTTTTGGAACTTGCTAATAATTTCCATATTTCAAATCCAAAATTTTAGACCCGACCCGGGCATGTTTTGGACTAAATTTGTATTTACCAGAAAATCCAATTTTTATTTCATCTAATATCTTTATTAAAATTTAACAGTTTAAAATATTTATAACTTACAAAATCTTTTTAAATTAAAATCTAAACCTTAATAACAACCCCTTTCTCTCTCTCTCTCTCTCTCCTCTGCCTATATATATTTATATATGTTTTATTTATTTATTTTTCTTTCCTTATTTAATACACAGCCTCTTCTTCTTCTTTCTTCTTTCTTTTTCTTGATCTTGTTTCTTGATTCCGGTGATCACCACCGGAGCCGTGCTCGTCGCTGAAGATTCGAGTGATCCAGTGAACGTACCTAACTTGCGTGATCACCCTCGTGCGTTGTTTGGAACCGTTCCGTGTACCGTGCGCGGGTCGCGACATTTCGCCGACAAAGGACGTTCGGTACACATCCGTTCTTGTTCCGTCTAAGCAAGTTAATCTTGCTACATGATATATAATTCATTTTATACCTATTTAAATAAATACCATACCTATAGTTTAAATCTAATACCCCATGTTTAATTTTATAACGTTTCGATATTTCGTTTGCATCCGTTTATATCATTTTAAATCTAGATCATGAAAACTTATCTTGTGACATACTAGTTTACATTATACTGCATCCATATCATTTAAAATATATATCGTCATAATATTTATTATTATTATCTTTAATTAGTTTATAATCTGCAATTTATAATGTTATACATTTGAAAATATTATAGTTTACGCATGAAACGTCGTCGTAAAGCGGATACGACAAATCTGAAATTTACTGTATACCCTACCTTATAAAATTCATTATAAGTCATAGAAAAATCATTAGTATACGTTCTTTAGTTCGTTGCGAAGATAACTCAGAGTACTATAACTTTATGAAATATTTACTTGCAAAATAAATTGTTTAAATAACGTAAAATGCAAATGATTATGTCTCTAAATTGCTGTCCAGGGAAATTCCAGCAGCAAACTTTCAAACTTCGAATGTTCATAGCTTTTTGTAGGGACAACCTGAGATACTTATACTTATAAAATTGAAAACCTTATTGAATTATCTTTGTTTTGGTATAAGACGCGTCTCTTTTGGAGAATGTTTGTTATTTTTAAGCTATTTTACAAATCAGGGTGACGCTGAATTTCTGAACGGAACTTTCTTGTGCATGGTTAATCAATACCACTTTTATAGTTATTAATCGCTTTGAATATGCTATCCATACTAATATTATTATATCATATTTATATCACATATTGCTTAGTTGTACATCCCACATTACCATTTTATAGTTTTATAACTTTTCGGATACCCGTTTGCATCCATCGCATTTTAAGATACATATAATTGCATCCATAGATCACATTACTACATAATACTGTGATATTAACACTCCATGTTTAATAAATTGCATCCTAATTAATATTGGAACTATAAATGTAACCCTAATCGATAACTGTGCATCCATATCCTTGAAATTATATCTATTTGCATACCATATCACATTATTCCATTTTGTTGTTATATTAGTACCCCATACTTGTTTTGTGTACCCATACTGATTATAGTTTGATTATGAGCACCCACGTGATACTTGTGCACCCTGACATGACTTGCTATACCTATTACTTGACCCGACATGGCACCGTACACTACTTGACTTGACCTGATGTACCATGGCTTGACCCATTACCTGATCTTGTGTCTAATGCCAACAAACCTGACATGTAGTTCTCACGGACCGTTCCTGTTGTCTATCCAGACAAACCTGCTCTTACCTGATCCTGTGTTGGCATTAGTTCTTGATTACTGAATACCTGACTTGACATACACAACTTAGGGGTATGGGGAAATCAATGATGAAACCTGACTTGTAACTCGACAGTGTACTACCTTTACTGATCAGTTTTAGAGGCTAGGCCAGCCTTGGGATGATGCTGCTGACATCATTCATCTGTACATATTTCATGTTTTAGTGCCTAGCGGCATGTCTCGGATTCAGCCCGAGAATCTTGACCGTGGTCCCGGGTATGCACAGGATACTATTGAGTTACATCGATGATTCATCAAATTGATTTCAAAGACTTTAGAACAGATAACCCAATAGAACAGTTTAGTTTACTCACTGCACACTACCCTTCACTGCCCTGATTTACATTACTGTTACATCAGCTTTTCATTCATGATTATATTTGCATTGCCTGTTACCCTATTTATATTTTATTGCTTGATGACATGACGCGCTGACGTCTGGGTTTTGCATGGCCCAGATTCTTCTACCTTGTTGTAGACTGATCAGGAGTATTGCCGCTGTTAGAACGAGCTGTGAAGTTCCTGTCGGTATGTATTCTTACTTCCAGGTTTCATTATTGTACCTCTTGGCTTCCGCACATTGTTATTTCATGACTCTTTTGCTCTGTCTTATGGACATGCACTAGATAGTTGGTTTACTTTCCTGTTCTTGATATCTCTACAGCCGTAATGTGACTGTGGAGGGATTTTTCCTATCCACAGGTAGCATGGTTGGCTATATCACGTGCCCATCTTAGCGTACTCTGGGAAGCGGGGAATGACAAGTACGCAGAACCATTCCTGGCATGTGTAGACATAGGACCGCATACATCACTATGTACCAGCCCCAAGAGTTTCGTAACTCTTTCTCCGTGTCCCGTAAACAGAGTTTTGGTCATCTTGCCTTTGAGACATGACTGGCAAGTGTCATAAGATGAAAATTCAAACGGATTCAAATATCTATCCTTATGCAACTTAGCTAATCGTGTCGCATTGATATAGCCAAGTCTACAATACCACAAGAAGAATTCGTTCATTTTTGAACTCTTCCTCTTGTGTGTGTTTGTTATGCTCAGAACTGTTGATTGATTTTGAACATAAATGCCATTGCATAACGTGCCTGATCCAACTAACTTTTGGTTCAGGAAAATGTTCATAACATTATCATGTAATACAAAATTATATCCATCTTTACTCAACAAAGAAAACGATATAATGTTGCATATCAGGTTTGGTATGTAATAGCATTCGTTTAGAATCAATGTATTACCAGTTGGTAATACAAGGTGATATTCCCCGACGGTTTTAGCTGCAACAATTACACCATTTCCAACCCTTATGTCTTTATCATCTTCTCCAAGTTCTCTACCTTTTCTCAGCCCATGTAACTGATTACATATATGGGATCCTGACCCGGTATCTAATACCCAGGACGTAGAACAAATGGAGAAACAGTTCTCTGTAACGAATTCTTCATTCGGGTGGCATGGGAATCCTAGTATTCCCCTATATCCAGTTCAGTCCTATAACTTTTATAAGAAAGAATGGAACCAACGTTCCCCAGCACAGTATAACATGCGGGTTCGGTCAATACATCTATATTATTATCTTGATTAAGGCATGATATGGTCGCTACCTGGAGAGAGAGAGAAGAAAACACTTTAGCGTATGCTCTTGCAAGATCAAATTGGTTATTATTTTATCTAATCAGGATGGCTCCCACTGTTTTTATCAAATCTTCCTTCAACCCCTAAAAGGAAAGACTAGCCGGGGTTAATTACACCCAACAATTTCGCCAATTTTTCAGCCATGCCAGTGTCGGTATTTTGAGGGAGTTTCTCCGTGCTTTCGCACGGACCTAATTAAAATAAACCTCGTTTTCCCAGAGGCGTAACCCCGTTGACACCTTTCTAGACACCTACTTGATCGGCTAATTGTCCTGTGTAAAACTCTCCCAGGAGTAACAATTACTCGCACTGGGTATCGGGATCCAACTATCTCATAGAAGGTATGCAATCCCATTACAAATTTCAACACTTGAAATTCTCGATAATATTTTGCCCCTAGCGTCCCATGATCTTGACGCAGGCCAACAAACCATAGTGCGCTAGTCAAGTTCAACCCGTCATTTCTTGATTGAATTAAACACACCCGCATGACCCTTGACGCAGGCCAACAAAGTCGCATGACTACCCTAATCCAATCTGCATCATATGCATAAGCAGATAAATACTAGTTAGCTACCGCACACTACGTCTTGACGCAGGCCAACAAACGTAACACGAATACTAAGTAAGACTTATCTGAAATGACGGAGGGCTACGACAGATTTTTATGAAAACCTATTGCGTAATGAACTTAATATTGTTGTAGAAACAAGTGAATTTTGAAAATGAGTGTTTTTGAAGCTTTTACTAGTTTTGCTAAAGAGGTCATTCCCGGTGAAGGGATCTCAGCTCTTTCCTCATCGAATAAGGTGCGTGATATATCATATATATCACCATGCAAAGCAAAACTCCAAAAGCAATCAAAAGACAAACCGGGTGTTATAGCATCTGCCAGTTTTGCTAAAGAGGTCATTCCCGGTGAAGGGATCTCGGCTCTTTCCTCATCGAATAAGGTGCGGGATATATCATATATATCACTAAGCAAAGCAAAAACTGTAGCTACCCTTTTTTTTTTGAAAAATTTGATTCTACAACATCTTTTAGGTTTCTTTTCTTTCATTGATCACATTAATGAAGTCCCATCATTTAAGTCACCTAAACATCACAGATAAATACGACCTACACTTATGCTATCCGCATTCGCCTCGATGTCACGTCATGCATCGTTAAGTTAGGTAACTAACGCCAGAGCGGGGTAGGGCTAGCGCTGGTGTAAAACATAAGTAACGTCTATATAATATATCATATATATTATATACAGTATCTATCACAACATATCAAATGATCACATCACAGATATCGCAGCAGAAGAAACATATGAAATATTGGATATACCAGGAGGTCCGTGTTTTATTTTGAGCCTCTATAAAACACGGATTCCACGGTCGCGAGGAATAGCTAAACCCACACCCCTAGATCCCTACGAGTGCGGCAAGCAACCCTTCCAATTCTAGAATTAGAAGACCCGAACTCGACTCCCCGAGTTGGTCTCCCACTGGACTCTAGAACCCGATTACTTGTGCTCTCCTCCTTGGGTCTATCCTAGTGCGGAAAAGTAAATAATATACAAATGGTGACATCAACCTCAACCCGGAAGTGTCCCAATAAAAGAATATTAAATACATTTAATTTTACATGAATGAAAATAAAACTCTCATCTCACATAAAACCCTCCGGCTATTCAAAACGCGGCGATCCAATATAACATATCCAACAGCAACACATAACATCACATGTCATCAACGTAAGTAAATATGCGCATCTCAATTGTCGTTGACATATAGCAACGAAACCGGCGATATAACATATTACACTTACGGTCGCATAAAAACTAGACGATATTAAACATTCCGATCGAATCAACAAACACCCACAATTACCCATAAAACTCAACACTTGAGCGTAGTTTTAAAGTTAGTCAGCACACGCCACAGTACCAACGTACCAGCCGTAGAAGGGCCAAACCAACGCCTCACATATGGCACCGCCGAACCACCACAAACCTGAGGGTTCGGTGGCGGTTTTGACGGTCACATAATCGAGTTAAGGTTTTGTTCTTTTAGAGGGTCCATCACATAATTTGCATGATCTTTGAAAGCATTTTAAGTACGAGAAAAATCCAATACTTGGAAAATTTTCAAGCAAGGGAAAAAGTGGGTATTTGACATTCGATTGAACTTTTTAATATCGTCTAAAGTAATCCGAAAACAGTTAAAATACGACTACGAAACACTCCGAGTTGTTATTATAGTAAATTAACATCACATGACAATTTAGCAAAAATAAACAACACCTGAAGCACCAAAACCCAAAAGTGGCAAAATGTCTCCAAATTTCATCAGTGTTCATCTTATCATACATTTATGATTTTGTACTTGTTTAAAAAAATTTTAGGGCTCGTTTTAAATTCGACAGAAACTTGAATTTTTGGGTTTCAAGTTCGGAGTTTGTTTCGTGTTCGTAATCTAACATTATCCGTATAATTTCCTAGCTAAGCTCTGATACCACTGTAGGGTTCCTCTCGACGGCAGCGAGCTTTCGGGAGGCATCGTCCATGCCATTTTAAAAATTTTGCCGTTAAAGGGAACTCTAAACTAGAATGGTTAGCTAGAATACAATACGGAAACAAAGTAAACTATTTACTTTCTAAGTGAAATCGAAATACAACCTTTGTAGATCGGTCCTTCAGCTCATAAGCTCCTTGTAGTAGTCCCTTCGCTGCGATCGTGGTTCTCCCGGATCCTTTCATGGCTTCATAAGGCGAATGGAACATTCTTGCTTGAAGTCTTCGATGCCGAAGATGATTTACGTCGAGGGAATACTAGCTCAAGCTTCTACTTCACTAACTAAACTATTAGTGAAGCAAACGCCCTAAACTAAAGTGCTAGTCTAGTAGAGGATGGAGAAATAGGAAGTGAGCCCACTTTAGAATTTCTTTTCTCACAATATTTCACTATCTTTTGAAAACCCTAGTAAGCTTTTCTTTTGCTCAAGGAAGAAGAAGATGAACAAATGAAAATGAGAAATGAACTAATCAAGAAAGAGAGTGAACCATGGGTGAGCTTTTATCAAATCCTAACTCATGTAGAGACATTACCATAGTTAATTAAGATAGTTAGGTTAACAAATATCTAAAGTAAAACAAACTTAGTGGACTTGGTCAAAGCATCCACAAGCTTCCATAAGCTTCATGCATTTTTCCATTAATCCCCTAATTTTGTAATTACTTCAAAATACTAAACCCAACATCATAATTAGCATGGTGTATGTCTCATACACCCATGTAGTGTGTATCAACAACCATGATACAAAACTATACACAATTTAATATATATCTCATATATAATAAATGTGCACATGTGAGAATAGAATGCTTAAGTGAGCTAATGTTAGTTAATGTAAATTAGTATATCACATATACAACTATACACTAAATTATCAAATCAACACTTGATTTAATAATCCGCTATATCACATATAACCAACTAACATCCAATGTATCGGCTTATCGAATCAACCCTTGATTCGATGACCGGGCTATATCACATATAACCGACCGATACAAAATGTCACGAGAATAGAATACGGTATCACATACACGCATTATTCTCGGTCCCGCACATATCACATATGTGCTCCTATTTCGTTTTGCCTGAGCCAGTAAAACCTCTATGTAAGACTCTAAAGACTCGTCAATACGCCAGCAGTAGGTGATGATCACATCAATCACCCACAAGCCGTCAGCGGTACTAGCTGGACGTAATGGCTATCCGGGTATTGAGCGATCAGAAGATCAGCAAGCAAGCCCGTTCCTACTCTTGCAAAAGCCTGACGGTAACACTTGCTGTACAGTCCGGTCTCCTCGTCTGATATGTCGCATATCAAGTCTAGGGGTGGTAAATGTCAGACCCCAATAATCGATAAGTCATGCCGATGTGAGGCTCATAACGGGTCGAGAAACTACTAGTAACACTTACCGGTAAATCTCTAAAACAACCCTGGCCAGGGACTTCCCTGTTATGGCCAATTGAGCACAGCGCAACATCAACCCCCAATACCGGGAGAGACGAAACCCCTCCTATCGCTCATTGCCTTCATGTGACTCGGGACTGTACCCAAAAACCACTGTTTTGCACGCCCTCTTGGACGTGGTAAGGTGGAAATCAAAGCACAGTGGGAATCACACAAGACTCTATGACGATCTCGGGTCTACAGACTAACCTGTACAAGTGTCACCAGAGAACTGTCATCTGACGTGAAGTATAATACCATCTGGGAGTTCTCGGCGAGTTCGTCCAGTGTACTCAGTCTCCATTGAGCACCCGTATACCATCTCTGATGTCAAACACCAATGGATATGGGATCATCCATCGCCCATCTCATAGGTCGAAAAGCGTATACGCTAGTCTACTCTGATATATCGATGCCCTGTCTCGATACACCCACGACTAGGAACATTAAAGGATGAACTTATGGACTACCATGACCCCACTAGTATGATGTGCATCATAGTCCTGGTAGTCAAGTACACATCCTAAGGGCTTTACCAACATGTAACTATAAGACAGTATCAAGAGACAAGTATACATGTTAAGATAAAAAGCAACCAGATAGCATACTGTCATATCGAGCAAGAAAGTCCTCTCTATATATGTCCAAGCATCTAATATAATATACATCATCTGTACAATACCGGCCCCTAGGGCATACATACAACTAACAGTATCAGCCCGTGAAATCTATGGCCAGGGGTTGTAGCCTGCCGGTGGTCAGCCCTGCCGACAAGGGCAGAGCCTTCTGGAGGCGAAGGAGTGGCGATCTGGGGCCCTCACCGGAGGCCCGACCGTTTGAACGCGGATGAGCGCCTCCACGAGGGACTGTAGCCGATCTATTCGGCTGGCGAGGACGTTGATGATGGTCGCCGGGGGAGGTTCATCCGCGCCTCCGGTGAGGGGGAGGCTGGTACCAGGATCTTCAGGGTGGTCGCTTGCCATGTGGATGGAGATCGGAAGGCCAACTTTGTTTTTTGTGGAGTTTCCTTTCCCACAGACGGCGCCAACTGATGGAGGTCCTTTTCGGGTCTCCTTCAGATGTTGTCTTCCGTCGATCACCTGGTGGATTTTGGAGGTGATCTCATGTTGTGTGTGAGTCTCAATGGGTTTTGAGGAGATTGGCGATTTGAGAAGTTTAGCGCCGAGTACCTGCAAAGAAGTTCCGGGATGGTTTGGTACCACTGAGGACCCTCCGACGACAAGTTAGCACGAGATCCGAGCAGAGTAACGGCTAGGTGGAATGAAAAATGGCTTACTTGACCCCTTTGTGATGGGGATTTATATAGTGGCAGCAGCACGCAGCAGTGAGCGCGAGAATCTCGCCGGCAGTTACGCTCCCGACGTCACGCCCGCGTAAAGAGCGGATCGCCCGTTAATGGGGATCGTGATGGCGTGGAACGTGGGATGTTGCTGGCGGCGAATCTGCGCATGGCAAGATTTGCGGAGCGGCAGTTACGCATGTGAGTGGTGGAGTCGGTCGGTTGGAGGACCGAGGAAGATGGCCTCGGCTGGGGAGCTCGGGGACGAGCGAGAGGGCCGAGGAGTCTTGGTCCTGTGGCAGCTCGGGGCGAGCTGAGAGACCGAGGAGGCCAATTTCCAGGGGACTCTGAGGAGAGCCAGCTTGTGCTTACAGATCGGGTACAGGGGTGGCCTGGTCAGCCCCTGCGGGCCCTTTCTTCTGAGTTCAGGGACACGTCATCTGCCACGTGTCCTGATCATGGAGATCGCCAATATTGAGTATCATCAAAGGCGAAGAAACAGTCGTACAAAAAAAATAAATCTTTGATCCTTTTCCCTTTGTCGTCTTCCTTTTATGCTTGGTCTATCACAGTTGATGGTTCGCAGCTACATTGACAGCGGAAGGGTATGATCGTAATTATGTCATGCTCGAGGTTATGAATTGGGCATGCCTATGTTGTACTTTGTGTGTTTCTTTGTTTAGCTATATATATAATGCGATAATAAATAAATTCTTAATGTAGCCGTGGCCAACGGCGCTGAAACAGGTGTGGGTCAAATCCCAACTTAACCCTAGACGGCAAGAATCCCATGTATTATGCTCGGCCAATCACGGCCGATTCGCAACTGCATTGATCTCTGGAAGAAAGATAATTACTTAAAACCAGCTTCTAAAAATCGGATTATCTACTTCGGCTGTTATCAATAAATTTAGATAAATATTTTGAGCTTATTAGCTTTTTTATTTTGTTGTTTTTAGAAGGGCCATGATTTTAACTTTGATGTAAACAGCATAATTTTATTAGCCAACTCTTCTTAGGTAAGATCGATGAGTTAATTTTAACAAGGAAATTTTGCTTCCTGACCGACTAAGAAAGATAGGTATCTAAGGTTCTCGCAATTAATTCTAAAGAAGTCAGCCGGCGGTGGTTTAGACCGAAGCTCATGACATTGAATGTTAGATATTTGATCAAAAAGAAGAAAATCACAAATAAATTGAAAAACCTTAATCGCTTGGGACTTTTGTTTACTTAAATTATTTATGAACATTAGTTTTTTCCTCTTTAAAAAAAATGGATTTACATTGCTGCCTCCCACGAAAGATAGGATATAAAGTTTTTCCCAGCATATTAATTGCTACTTATATTAAAATTTGGTCTTACATTTATGTTCTATATGTACATATCGAGAATGATTAATATGTATTAATCGGCTAAAAGTTGTATACAAGAATATTCATAATTACTGTGGTGGTTAATGAAGATTTTCAATATGAATCACAATTTTTTTTGCATTTCTGTCTTTTCATTTCTTTTCTTTTCTTTTTTGTTTTGTGGGTTTTTTGGGGGATGGGGGGTGATCATTTCAGAAATCCAGAAATCGAACTCATGACCTCTCGCTCCGGAGAGTAAATTATTAGTGCGTGAGCTCGGCCGAAATATTGATAATGATTCACAAATATGATAAATCAAGATCCATGTCATTAAAATTATAGGTGAGTAAGGTATTTAGGTCCAAGAATCCGTGAAATAGGCTAAATGTTTTTATATATATTTTTGAGGGTGTTTTTAATGTTTTTGTACATAAAAGAGTGGGTCCCCCCTTCTTTTTTTCCTCCTTTTTGAGGAGGGCGTAGGCAAAATAGTTTTCTCCACTATGTTTGGTGGTTTAATATGGATCCTTTCTCCCTATGATATGAGCATATATTAACCAAATGTGTGCTTGATTTGTTTGTTGGTTAGCATTTAAGCAGAATATATTAAAATTATATTGTAAATTAATGCGTATGATTTTATTATTTGCTTTCTACATTAATAATCTTCCAATTGTGTAAAATATATATATGCTATATAAAGTGGGATAAACATTCATCCAATTGAAAGAAAAAAATACTGCTTCTCAAAATGGACTAAATACGTTGGGTTTGGGGTTTTGTTATTACATGCTATTTATAAACCTAACGATAGGTTTGCGTCCAGCTATTATTTTCCCATGCTACTATATGTTGTTAAATCCAACGATGAGGGTCAGGATAAAACAGAAAGGCGTACAAGTTTAGCTTTTTTTTTTAATCTATGATGTGGGGATGTGGAGGTAGGGTGCTGTAAGAGCATGGAAATAACAAGAAGGCAATTGCAAATTCCCCAATTCCAAATACATTGCCTTTTGATCCTGAAACCCACTCAAATTTAGTTTGTTTAGTCTTTCTAATAATAAAATGTGGTCTCTAATCCCCTTTCTTACACGCTTACTTTAAGATTTCCGAATTTATTTTGTATTTTTCACGAAGAAGTAGATAACCTCTGCTTTAATAGAGAAAAGTCGTAAAGAAGACATCTTCATCCAAAACTATCCATATCAGCAATACCCATTTAAATTTTCAAATGATCAAACAAATAATTTCTTTCTCGCTTCCCGCTTTTTTGCTATAGTAGTATTATAACAAGCTCAATAAAACAAGAATTTTATTATACCTAAATTATGATGAATAAAAAAATCAAAATTCACCTTAAAGATTTTATATTATTTATTATTATATCTTTATCTATATGAGCAACCTCTAAATTTTCAGCCCCCCCTAAATAGTGGTATTATAACATAAAACAAGAATTTTATTATACCTAAATCATGGTGAATAAAAAATCAAAATTTACACTACATTGGAAATATTATATTATTTATTATTATTTCTTTGTAACGAGTGACATCAATATATGATATGCTCTATAAAACAAACCCAATTTTTTTAACCTTAAACGCAATGCAAATATCTTTGTCTCCAAAAAAAATTAATTCCCTATTATTGTAACCTAAGCTTCTCTAATAAAGAAAATTTTCTCCTCATGAGAGCCCCCCCCACCCACCCACACACCCACACACCTTTCTTCCCAAAATAAAAAATTTTAAAACCCCAAAAAAGTGTAAAAAAGATGAAAATTATACGTATTGTCTTGATTTTTTATTAACGCAACAGGAGCATGTGAAAATTTACTATTTTATATTCGAAAGCACTTACATCTTTTTTCTTCTAGATGCTTAGTTGAATGATGTTTTAAATTTTATTCATATGAACGTGCATTGCCTAAAAGACATAATTGACTATACAACTATATCTATTATGTATGTATCAAATTTTTAATTGCATTTTTCATATAAAATTCGTCCAAAATATTGAGATTTTTTAAAACAACCCCAAACAATGGGAAAAATCTAGTATGCAAGTGTCCATTCGAGAATAAAAGAATAAAGGGTAAATTGTCACAAAGACCCCTGCCTGCTTCAAGCTTGTGAAAATACCCTAGGCCTTTGGCTCTTGTTAAAAACCCCTGGGTCGAGTTAAAAACGTCTTTATACTGGATGGTTGTGATATCTAAAATGTTGAATGTAATATCTAAGCAGCTGAAACAAAGATTTTGAAAATATCAGGGATTTTATAAATAGCTTGAGATGTGTAGGAATTATTTGTTTTTTCACAGAGACCGAGTCTTTAGCCTCTTTGCTTCAATGAACACAAAATAAGCCTCCACATTTCACTCTCATCCACAAATCAACCCAACAAATTTAACTCCCAACTAATTTTTTCTATTTTCAAATCTCTCCTCGCTCTTATAAATACCACCACTCACCCTTTCTCTTATCATCCAAAAACAAAAACACCGAGATTCATACCTACATAAATAAACCAAGTACATATCAATGGCCAACATTAAGGTAGCGGTGATCGTGTTCGTCTTCGTCACGATGCTCGTGGCATCGTCGGTGCCTGCGGTCAACGCCTACGGGTGCGAAGCCGACTGCATCAAGAGGTGCTCCAACGGGAAGAACCTCGACAGCTGCACCACAATGTGCAAGACCGCTTGCCTTCCCGCGGGCGCAGCCGAGGCTGCCAAGGAGGCCGCATCTAAAGTTGCAGCTGCTGTAGGCCTCTGAGTTCGAACAAAGAGCGGCTCAACTTTATACCTTTATTTATTCATTTTATCTTCTATTAGTTCATGATGGAATAATGCGGCATGCAATATTCATTTCTCAATTGCTGCTGCTTTAAAATAATGGCCATGAGGAAATAAATTTGTAATTTTCATCAATGATAGTATCAGAATGATAATTGCATTTAGGGTTTACGAACACGAGTATGGAAAAGAGTTAAAATAATTGAGAATAAATACCACAGAGAAAATAAACCAAGGGAAAGAGTGCATTACTTAATGATCCAAGTAGTTCATACAGGGAAAGAAAAAAGGATGTCACTTGTCTTTCAGAATACCACAAAGTTACTAATAGCTTAATAGAGGAAACTGGAGCTGTTCAAATCAAATTACAAACCGAGCGTCGAGTCCACAAACAAAGTTCCGTAGTTCATAAGTTTATATTACAGTAAGCTAGCTGATCGATGCCAGTTCTACTGCAATATCCACAAAAACTAACAAGAGAGCGAGTTGCCATAATGGGAGAGCCAGTAGGCGTGAGAATGTGAACCTGCAATCAATTAGAGAGAGCGATGATATTAATGAATGCATTTCATTAGCGTAAGGTATCTGTGGAAAATTGTAGCGGGCATAAATATTAGGAATCGGCCTTGTGACAGAGACTTGGAAGTTGGTTTCTAATATGACCAAGCCATTTATCGATCGAGATTTCTCAATAATCACAGTTGATCACTCAATTAGAAGACGAGACCTTGACACAAAAAAAAGGAAGAAAAATTGTAATATAATCAAGGGCTATTGCCCAATGGTAAATGATTTATTGTAGCAAAGATGAACTCTGAGAATAGAGATGATAGTATAGCTTTATGTGGAATATTGGATAGTCCATAAAGGTAATAAACCACTAATATTGGAGTCCTGCTTTTATTCAAAATATTCGGCCAATTACCATGGGAAAAAAAGGCAAGATTTGTAATATAACTAAGAACTATTGGTAACTGATTTATTGTAGCAAAGCTGAGCACGGAAAATAGAGAAATTATCACATTTATGTGGAATTTTTAATAATCCATAAAACTAATAAACCAAAAATATCGGAGCCTTGTTTTGTTTAAAATATTCGGTCAAGGACCTTTCTATTAGATGAATCCATTTACATCTCACCTTTCACAAGCATGTAGAACCTCTCTCATTAACATGCCATAACTTCATATAAATTTGAAATATATATTTTTGTTTATGGGAACTTTTGAGTAGTTGTAGATGATGCTGTAACTTCAGAAATCATAGAAATGAAATTATTGAAGTGTTTTAGGCATCTCAAATCTCAATTCACAAATATATGTAGCATACCAGTTTGGATTCTTTCTGCTTCAAGCGGACTAAGAGAAAGAATTAACTCTTGGCTTCCCCATTCGCTGCACATCCTCTGGTGAAAGTATTTTGATATACCAGACATTATTCACAAATGCCCTGCATTAGGAAGAGAATTTTGTAAGTTGAATGTATTATATGAGCTAGTGCTTTCTGTAAAGCAATGAAAGCTCTCTACTAAGAAGGAAAAACAAAAGTTAAATTTTCATTCATTCAAACATGAAGGCTACAAATCGTCGGTATAATTTAAGCCTTCTCCAGTAAAAATTGGATCAGCAATGTTACAAAGCTCCATGAAAAAAGATTTTACAAAGTTTTATGACCGGTTGTGGACCTTGCATCATCCCTCTCATAAGTCACAACTAGTGCCAAAGACTACATGTTGAAGTCCAAAAATGTATTGCATCATCTGAAAAGGGCAGGGAGCCCAAGCATGGGGCCTGCCCTTCCAAGAGAAGAAAAAATTTGCAATATATAGATGTTGAATGAAAGGAAGTAGAAATAAATGTAAAAGAAAATGGGCAAAAAGCCAAACTTGTAAAACCAAGGGATAAAATGCAAAAGTGGACATGTAAGGGTATAAAAACCCACCCAAATGAAGAAATGAACATTCTATTCCTCTTACTAAAATTTCTAAGGTTTTGATCCTCCACCTCTTTTAGGTGACCTCTCTCGTCTTCTCTCATCTTACCTTCTCCCCTAAGCAACCAAAAGAAAAGAGAGCTCCTTTCTTATATATATATGAAATTTGGTGCATCCATGATTCCGCATCTTAGATGATAACGATGAAGATGATGGGTGCCGATCGTCGGATAAAATGATGGAAGGTGTAGTTTTAAGATGCCGCCTGACGAAAAAGCCTCCTAGAGGCTCTTTTCTTCAGTATTCACACACACACACACATGCACAACATCATCTCAAGATCCAAAACAGAGAAAGGGGTCACCTTTCTCTATCCAATCTAGATAAAGAAGAAGAGCCCTCGGGGTGAAAGCCATGAGCTTTCACCCCGGGCGACCATCACCAATGAAGAACCATTCACCCTGGGCGACCATGACCGATGAAGAACCATGGTGAAAGCTTAAACCACACAAAGTCGATGGCTTTGAGGATGAAAACTCATGGCTTTTGCCCATGGAGTCTCCTCGTCATCCGATCTCTCACGAGATCCATCGGAACATGGACTACAATCCATGTTCCCTACCAAAACACGACTCAGGATAAACCCATGTTAACCTCAGTGCCTTCAGATGCCCCCCAAATAGATATCCGATGGATACCATCGGATACAAAATTGGATTCTCCTTTGGATACCCCCGGAAAAAAAGGGTAACCGCCGTCGGATACCCCCAAAATGAGTATCCGTCGGATACCTCTCACAATGGGTATCCTCCTTTGGATACCCCCAAAAGGGGTATCCCTCCGTCGGATGCCCCTAAAAATGGGTATCCGCCTTAGGGCTGCCTGATGTCGGATAGCTCCCAAAAAGCAATCTCGCGCGTCAAAAAGCCCAAAACACTCTCATGCTGAAAAAATTCCTTTCAAGGCGTTGCCCCGAGCCCCGCAAGGGGGCCACTGGCCCCCATCTCACTGACCGGACAACGGAACCCCGTGCAAGCCCTCTGTAATGTTCAAGGCAGGTTCAAAAGGGTTTCCAGACACAACTCCACAAATGCATATATTTTAGAGTGAGTTCGCATGATACGCATGAGAGGTACCCTCGTGTCAAAACAAGTGATAATTAACGGCAGTTTTGTTCACGGCTGCTAGAAATTAAAACCCCATAATCAATAAACCCCTGCCTATAATTGACGGGGGGAATCTGTACATGCCTGCCTGAGCGCATCCATCTCAATAAGGCGATGAAAAACACCCACTACACATGCTAAGTTTGGAGATGGGTGTCTATACAAAGTTGTACCGTAAATGATATATAATTATCATGAATCAAATTCCTTATATATATATATATATATATATATATATATATATATATATATATATATATATTGTGAGTCAAAGGTCTGGTGTTTGGATATATATCGCAACACTTAGAAACAAGATGCACAAAATCTCTTTAACGGAAAATAGTCTTTTTAGCATGTATATCCCAACACTCCAGCATAGTAATCTCTTTCCAACTCTTCTGAGACTAACCAATGTACAAAGCAAAAAGTCCTTTTAACAGAAAATGCACATGGTAGCCTTATCCCTGTGAGTAAAATTAAGCTTAGGAATTCAGAGAAAAAATATCATTTAATATTAGATTAAATATATGAACAGTCATGAACAACTGGTATTGAAGGGCACAGAAAGATTCTAGCATATATGTTATAGGGGAAGACAAAATTTAAGATTGTAATTGCATGCTAAACAAATGATATCTTTATGAGTTTAACTCAAGGAATAATGGCTCAACTAATGTTACGGCGTTCACAAAATATATAAGAAACTCCAGCAATTGAAATACATTTAGATTAGGAAGCAAACGTAGCTATCAACAGAATAATCACACATTCCTTTTTACCAGTTAGCTCTATTAAAGTCCATATTTAATTTAATATGCATCCAGCATGCTGCTTTTGAGCGCTTCGGTCCCAGATTCATGTTCTTTAGCATTATCCATTGATCTAAATTGATCCACAAATACAAGTATCTCTTTAATTTTCTCATATCAACTATAGTCTGTCGGCTATGTTTCTTGCATACCCTTCCCTTCGACTTATAATGCATGGTGGCTGTAGTCTGTAATTTGTGTAGGTTTTCCTCTCGTCAACTTCACTATATCCCATGTTTACATAAAATCCAATGGCATTTCTCCTCTTCGACCAATTTGTTCAAAGTTACCAGGAAAAACCTCGTCAGTCTCACCTTATTAATGATTGATGAATGACTGATCCTAAATAATACAAATGGTACCTTCAGTATTATAATCAGTTCCAAAATCACTGTTAATTTCCAGGACACGCTAGCATTCTACCTATATGTAAGCATTTTATCATGGAACGAATGAAACACAAAAATTATAGGGATAAAGAAGACCGTCAATATGAAATGAAATGTGGTATGGATACCTATCAGCAATGGCATTCATTGTAATAATAGCAATCAAGTAATTATATGAAACTTCCAATACATTCGATCGGTCTCGTTTTGAAGTTGCATAAAAACTATGGTGCTGTTTAGGTGTTCTTACTCCCATGGGTCGTCTCCAAGGAGAAGCACATCATTCTCCCTGTCGACAAATACAAGCTGCCAGCCTGATCTAAGAGGGTCTTCCAATAGACCCTCGATACCGAACATCTGTCCCAGCTCCTCACGCAGCTCCTCATAGCTACTGAAGCGAGAGATGTCCAGTGATCTTCCAACCGATCCCGACTTATAAACCTGCACAAATGGAGATAAGTTATTGTCCGAATGCTTTTAATTAATTTCAATCGATCTTGCTGTTCTCAGTTGTTACCTTCACAAATGTTCCGGCCGTCGGATCAGTCTCCTCTCCATTTAGCACCAAGCCAGATGGTTCATCCAGATATCTGTAAAGAGAGTTCTGAATGCACGTAGCTGCATACGGTGCTGCAGATGCATTAGGGTCAAAGGCATTTGCACTTAGGTTGGGCAATCCATTAGAGAGGAGAGAGGAGGAATCTAAGTTTACACCAAACACATTGAAATTCTGAGGAACAGATGAACAATTATCTGCCTCCACAGAACCATCCTTCTCAGGAAATGATTGAAGCAAAGCCGTGCTACCGAAAGGAGTGAATTGGGACATGGTAAGTTTCGGTTCCCATGGTTGCTGGTTTTGCTCGCTCATGGGCTGACCAATTCTTGACAAATTTAAAACATTGGCACTTCCATCAAGCTGACTACCACTTGAAATACTCTGGACGCAACTAGGTGTCATGACTGATGTGAGATTTGTGCCTGTATCAGGAAACACTAAACTTTGGCATAACTGAGGAGGCATAGCCGATTTCTGCTGCTGCAAATAATTATTCTGGAACGGAAATATCTGTGGTTGATTTTGTATCTCCTGAACCTTCTGTTTCCGTTGCTCATTTTGGGGCTGATGCAGCTGCTGATTTAGGGCATTGTGGTTCTCCGATATACTTTGTGACCGGGAACAGATGATCTGCTGACGGTCTGATTGCTGAACAAATTGCTGCTGCAATATTGAACTAGTTATGCCAGATTGTTGGGGAAATTGGAAGGGCTGCGGATACTGTAGAAATTGTTGTTTTAGAAAGTCCCCTCCTCTTAAGTCCTGCAGAGCTGCAGCAGACATCACCTGATACTGATCAGGCTGATTCCCTACCAATAATGGTTCCAGCCTTTGCTGAACCCAAGGGTTCATACCAAGTGATGGATAATTAAAGGATTGAAGGCCTTGGTCTCTAGCATCCCCTCTTAGCCACATAAAAGCATTTCCCTCATCTACCATGCCCTCTGAAAAATTATTGATAGAAATTTATAGCGTGTATTCCTAATAGCTTAAGATCAGCATACGATTTTACTAGATATATGTGTGGAAATAAATCGTGGAAAGCAGATATATGTGACAAAATTATACCACAAGGGAAAGGTACTCCAGGGTGCCAAGGACGTTTAAGCCTTAGTGGGAACAATGACGGATACATGGGAAATGTGGTTAAAGGCTCAATTTCCCACAACGAAACTCTAGGTTGTCTGTCACCAGCTGTAGATTCATCCCAACCTACCTATATTTCACATTTATGGTATATCAGTTGAAATAATCATGCACATTTTCTAGAGGATCAACAGAAAACCAATACAGTAGTGCAACAAAGAAATTTAACTAAAACGAGAATGCCGAGGAGATGATTGGGAAAAAAAGAGAAGAGAATCAGCATGACGTAATCAAGAGGTAATCTAAGACAATATCTGCACAGATCTGCCGCAATCAAGGTCGCTGATGATTAAAAAAATTATTAAAAAAAGGGTTTGGATGTAACATCTTGTATTGGTCATAACATTTTCTCAAACTTAACTGATGAGTAAACTAAAAATCTGGTATGTACACACATGGTTCAGCCGATCCTAATCCAAGATGGCCAATTCTGATCCTAAAATGGCCATTTGAGTTCCAATACCGATATTTTAAACCTTGGTTTTGGGTTCACCAATCGATTATTAGGGTTTTGATATTGAGTTTATCAATGGATTAATGGTTTTTGGGTTATCGGTTTATTTGACATCATTAATGACTAAAAAAATGTCCAAAAGTTTATAGTTATCTTTACAACATATTGAAAAAACGACTCTGGACATCATTACTTACTAAAATGTCTAATTGTTTCTAGTTATTTTTACTATATGTAATGTATATACTAATTTTTCGAAATTTGTTTAGTCAAGTGATAAAGAAGACAATATTCAGATCCGAGATGCCCAATATAGTTGACATGGCTAATTCTGATCCCAAAAACAACCATATGATATTGGTACCGATTCCGACATTTTAACCAGATAGGTCAGAAGAAATGGCTTAAGAATTAATTGCTTGAGGTTTCTCTCACTTTTTAATCCCTAGTTGAACTGACACCAAACATGATCTGCTAATTGTTTCTTTCCAATGTATATAAACTTGTTAGTGTTGGTAAGACTGTTGAGCAGAAGCATGCACATATGTGCACCTGTTTACTCTCATCCTAGGTTCACTGTCATTCTTGTTATGTTCTTTTTTTTTTTTAATTCCTCAACACCAACCCATGTGCCGTATCAAACCCTATTTTCTAGGGTGCAGCTATAATATGGGGTGTAATCTTGCTAGCCTATATATGGTTTGATGACCTGATGATCCTTGAGGTCAATTTCCAGTTCATCAGATGATGCACAGAAGTCACAAATTTATGTGATGGTCCTGACAGAGACCCGAGCAAGTTGGCATGCCAATGCACCGTGCCTTAACAAAGAAAGAATGTTAAAGACAGGTCATTTTTCTTATAAAGTATTCAAGGTTACCCATTAATATTCTACTTATATATTTCTTTAGCATTATTTTAATTAATGATATACCAAATTTATTTGCTAAAAACGCACAACAAGCTGATCTAACTTTATAAATCAAAACAGTTTTTGACTGTCTTTAGAGTGGTATATGTTCCTGAAAGTATTCAAAGGTTCAATTGATTGTACTATTATAATAGCATACAACCTTTCTTAATAGAAACACAATTACATGACCTATATGCAAAGGCTCCAAGGTATAGGTCAAAGAATATGATACATGACACGCAGATAACAAGATTTTTACCTTGACTGACCTCCACTGAGAATTCAGCCAGCGCGCAGGATCCAGATCGCCTATGGCTGTAATCGTTCCCATGTACCTTTATGCAACATGAGATTAATATAAAAATAAAACTGGCAAAGTGGCAATGCTGCATGATGAACACAATCAGGATAGACAAACCAAAGCAGTCATTTAAAATCTCAATATGAACAAATGACTGCTAAATGTTTTCATTGGGCATATATGTAATTTCACTAAATCCACAGAAAGTCTACTGTATAATAACCCAATCATTTTTATTGGAAAACGGTGTGAGCTAATAGCTGTTGCTAAACTCCGCTATAATTACCTGCGAACACTCGATTCTTCAGTCTCAAACAGCATCCGAAAGCGCATCCCAACTGATACTCGAGTGTGGTATACAGCTTTAACATATCTTGATAGTGGTATCACAAACTCAGATGGGCATGCCCTAAGAGAAGTGTAAATCGAAAATGATACAGAGGTTCATATTAGTAAGAACCGATGCTATGCAAGTTACTAATTATGGAGTACACTTATACCTTGGATTATAAAAGATGGTGAATCGGCTATTTGTGGCTGCAGCATGAGCGGCTGCAGCAAGGAGCCCTATGTGCATACTATCACTTGACAAAACTGATGAGGGCAATACTGTTTGTGGTCGATTGGCCCGTCGAATTCCCAAAAAAAGCTGGTTCTTTTCATTCCTACAAACAGTTGAAAAATTTTATAAAAAAAAGTCATGCGTTGCATCCTACATGGCCATAACTTTCATAAATTCATTTGAAATATCGTTGACAAAATGAAAGAATGACAGTAAATATTAAAGACCATATGAAAATAACAGAATCCCCAGCAATAAGTCTCTTGGCACTGACAAACACGCTCCAGCCTGTTGTGAGAAGATGCCTTTTGGGTTGGCCTGCCACAAAGAAGATAGATACACAATATTCCTGTGTTATTTCATTTTTTTATACAAAAAAGTATGCATGTCATATGAGTCTGCTAAGTGTGCAAGTCATAACTGGTCATATTAAGACTGCTAAGCTTATAGGATCTCTCACGATGCAAGACAATTGTTTATTAGCCAATTCAATAGAAAGCATAAAGGCAACCAACCAACCACACATCAGCACAACCCACAAGCACGTGCATCAGTGCATACGCACACGAAGCAGAAGTATAACCAAATATGGTACAAATTTTTAGCATGGCGCAACACTATATATATATATGAAACGGAGTATATTGTGACATGGTAGGAAATTTCCAGCTGTGGCGCCTCTAAAAGTCAACTATCCGTTGAGGCGTTGATATTTTCGGTGATCTCCGGCTATGTTCATCTCAATGTCCTTAAATATATGCCTACCAATTTCCATGTCATATTATGTACACTATTCGTTCTTGTATCAGATGATTGCAAAATTAACAGTTTATCGACGATAGAACATTTCGAAACGCTATATGAACGGTAAAAAAAGTATCCAAATGAAACAAAAATTGGTAGACATATATTTAAGAATATGAAGATTAACATGGCCGGAGCCGATCGCCGAAATATCGACGGATGGTTGACTTTTAGAGACGCCGCGGTAGGAAATTTCCCACCGTACCACGGTATACTCGATTCCTCATATGTGTGTGTGTAAGGCTATTTTACTCCCGGAGCATAAATAGCTTAACTATGCCTTGAGGATTAGTAAATATCTCCTTCATTCATGGAAAAAGGTAAGGGTAGGACTATAATTTAATAATAAAGCTAGCACAAAGAATATTTTTAAAGATAACAAACTAAATATATTTTCCTATAAAAGTAAAAAAATAGCTCTGGATGTTTCTACTTTACTTTGCAGGTTCTCTTGGACGCTTGGGTTTATTTTTTATGTCTCCGTAAATCTATAAAGTCTCTTCTAAATTGACTTCTTTCTCATTGATATCTAATTTCTATCTCAACAAATTAATGGATTCTGATCGACAAAAAACTACTTAAATATTTTTTTCTATTTTTGGGCAGGGATATAGCTTGAGAACTATAGAATGGTCAAAGATCATTGGAGATTAATACTATTTAGCTTATCGTATCTGCGATGTTGTTTTTCTGTGTTAGCTTTAATTCTTGTCACATGTTTCAAACGCTCTGTTCATGGCATTGTGATTAAAACTTGGAAACTTGGTTATTGGCAATAAAATTCATTTTATTCTTCAAAGTTCAAACCATAACCACCATTTCATTTTTGCAATTGATTGATAAAAATCAAGTGTCTTTTGATTAATTAAGCAAGCCCATAGAAATCTGCACTAGCGGCCGATATCATATAACATCTCCTTCAAAGTCCCACCATACAACCTATGTCTTTTGATTAATTTGAGGACGTTTGACAAAACATGTTTTCCCCCTAAATGTCGATGTTACATACAACTCACGTAGACACAATTATGTAAAATTTAACATGTAATATGCATGCAAACGATCTTTAGGAATCTAAAATATCAAGAAATTATAACACAAGGGGCAATTTTGTAATCTTCCACAACACATTGCTCTTTTTTCTTCCTTGTAGAATATCATAACTTGTTAGGAAAGGTATGCGACCCAAAAAATTCCATTTTTCAAAGATTATAACATTGAGGAATTGCATTTGAGGAGGGATATATATTCAGTCACTTGGGCTTAGTCTGCTGAACATCAAAATATTTCCTGAATGTTAGGAAATGAAGTGTGCTTAAATAATTTATTTAACTACTTCTTGATGTTTTAACTTTTAAGTGCAGTAATGTATAGTGGTTGTATTTTTCAAGACGTTTGACATGCTAATCATATAAATCTCCCTCCTTTTTCTTTCTTTCTTTCTTCTCCTTTTTCCGTGAGGAAAAGATTATGCTGCTAATCTAGTAGGTTACGAGGGGGAAAACACACTAACCTCGGAAGATATGCCTAAATTTCCACTCAACGTCATGAATATCACGGGCAATTAGCTCCTGTGCAGGCGGCTGCTGCGAGAAATCCTAGAATCATATGGACACAAACCACCATGTCACTTACTTTCAAAGGCAATTCCAATACGGTTAAATTCAACAGAACACCCAATCATGACCCACAAACCAGAGGTGGAAACACTTTCTCGGCCGCACGACGGGGGACAGAGAACCCTCCGTGGGTGCTTGTATCGCTCGCGGTTAGGGTTTTACAGAAATAGTTCGTCGGCTGCTTGCTCGGTATGCCCATTTCAATGGGAATATATGTATCCTTCTGGTCCTGCTGCAAAACCACATCAACTGGGTTCGGTTACTGTGATAACTGAATAATCTCATAAAATGATCATCTTTGTAGTACCGGGCTTAGAGGTTGCAAGGTCATCTGAGCATAGACTTCATCAGTTTCGACATCTGCCTGCAATTTCAAAACATATCATATCAACACCTTCTATCATTCACTCAATTCAACCCAACAACTAAAAACTTGGTATGAAAACTTACATGCATTGTGACATTGTGAAGCTGGCATATCAATTGGGCAGGCAAATTGGGATAATTAGGGATATGCCCCTCGACCTCCTTGTTAGTGGATTCCGCGACCTTTGCACGCACAAATGCACAAATATAGCATTCAATGAACACCAAAATCGAATCCCTTTTCCAATTTTAGAAACGAAAAATCGAACGAGTTTGGATCTCTTTCACCTGCTCGCTGTGGCCTTGAGGGAAGTAAACAACACGAGTGCCAACCGTAGGCAAGCAAACCAAAGGCCCAGCGCACGCATGCCATAGCTCCGAGTTCAAGCATCTATTCTCTGCTCCTGCAACAAGTAGCAAACGCCTCAAAGTTCCAATCTTTGCTTCTTTTAATGAAACTAAGCAAGACAACACAGAATACCTTCTTGATCCTGCTCGCCCAAACTCACGGAGGAGTTCATCTCTAAACCCTACAGCTTCAACAGAGCTCGGAACAAGAACCATAGACCCAAGGCACGCGCGTTCTACCAAGCTCACAAGCCCTAGGGTTCAAAATCCCACCTTGAAGCAACCCAGGGTTTCGAACCACAAGCAAAAAATCCTCGGCAACTAAAGAACAAGAAGCTAAAATCACTCAGCAGCCAGCAGCAAGCTCAGCCGAGTTCGGAGAAGCTCTCGTCCCTCAATATCGCCATCAAGATCGAACCTTTGAACTAAAAATCACAGAAACTCGAGCTAAAATCTCCGAAAAATCAAAGCAAAAAAAAAGAAAAAGGGAGAGAGAAGGAAAGGGGACTCTGCCTCCTTTTAATGCAATCGCTATCTCTTTGGGGGCGGAAACTCTCGCTGACACCGTTATTATTCGCCGAATTAAATAACCCAGTTTGTAAAATTAAATTCGACGAATTTTTTACAGACCCCCATCCCCAAAATCGCCCATGAGAGAGAAAAAGCGATGGGTTTCTTATTTGAGGTTCATTGAATCTTGACCGTTGAAATGTGAGGAGGATGGATCTGAACCGTTGGATGTGTGGGTGATGTGACCCGCAGCATGTGCCCCCATCTCTCTGCGCCCTTTTTTTTTATTACTAGTCGTCAGCCTCGTACGGATGCCGTGTTCGAAAAGACCCCTCAATAATTTACTATTTTCACTTTCTCTCTCTCCTATTTTTGTCCAATTCACTGCACGTACATTTTATGCTTTTTTACGAAGTTTGTGGAGGAGCGTATCTCTCATGTCGTGTATGTGAAAAAAGATTGTCGATTTTGGTAAATGCTTGGTCGGATAACGTAGTTTGATGGTTGGTTCACCGGCAACGTTTGAATTGAAAAGGAATGGAGAATTGTTTTTCATTGTGGCAAAGTATTTGCTGCAGCATGCAAGTTTTGGCATCTGATTCAATTGGAGAGAAAAAAAATTAAAGAAAAGCATTCCGCTTAATTACTACCCAAAAGCAAAAAAAACTTGATTCGCTTTGAACGCACAATAAAACCGTTGAAAACATAGAATCTGGTGAGTTCGATGGATATTGCGTTGTTTTTTTCTTCGTCCCATCAGACAAGTATCTCGAATGTTGGGAACGGATGCTCGTCACACCAATATTGGCAAAGACAAATATGCAATTTATCTATCCAAGACAAAAACATGGAAATATAATTTTACTGCACAAACATAATCCTCAAAGCTTTACACGTAGGTAAATCAATTCAACCGAATCCCTACCCTCGGCTTCGGTTTTCATAGCAGCGTCGTATAAAGAAAACTCACCGATCAGCGGATGACACAAAAGGAATGCTCGGCTCTCATCAAGCAAAAAACTAAGCCGAGTAGGGGATAAACCAAGTAGTGGGTAAGCAGGATAAAATTATTGTAAACGCAAGCGGGCCCCACACGTGCGCGTGATAAACCGACAGCAGGGCGTGCACGTATCAGCTGTTCACATGTATGGCGGGTGGGTCCACGTGGTTCGCACCGGTCCAATCGGACCCAACCAATATCTGCGGGCTTCTATTCATGGTCTGGTCCGGTCCAATCGAACCGGGAGGGAATTAAGGCCGAGTTATCTAATCATCGCATGATGATATAATACGAGGTTAGTACGATGATTACATTCCCTTAATAAACAGTTTTAGCTCAAAGGACGCCCAAGATTTTGACGTGATGGGCTTCTCTCGAGAACTGGGCCCCGTAAAGATATGGGGCCCATCTGCTA
Organism: Agapanthus africanus; assembly: GCA_030015575.1. Taxonomy (NCBI): domain Eukaryota; kingdom Viridiplantae; phylum Streptophyta; class Magnoliopsida; order Asparagales; family Amaryllidaceae; genus Agapanthus; species Agapanthus africanus. The sequence goes on from JASDDO010000024.1 coordinate 31,141,660, forward strand.
CTAGTTGTACAATTGTACGTGCTTTGAGTTGTCCCTTTGATTTTTAATATGTGTCCCCACGTGCGAAGCACGTGGGGATGAGAGAATAAAAGTGGGGGATGACTGTGAGTACTTGCACGCAGTTCGGGTGAAAGCATGTTGTTTTCTCTTAATTTTTTTTATACTTATACCGAGTTTTTCAAATAAAGATTTTCTTTTACCAGTCGTATGAAGTACAGTCTGATGGTTGCAATACCGGAAGATAAAATCGGAAGGAAAGGCCATATATCTAACTAAGGGGTGGGACCCAGTATCATTTTAAGGTATAATTTATGCATGTGCGATGCACGTGAATGATAAGAGAACACAATAAGAATATCGAATATCTGTAAATTAATAAATATTGAGGGGAGTAGGCATAATTTTCCTTCCCAAGTTTCAATATATACATGATTGTCTTCTTAGGGAAAGGGACAGAGAGAGCGGGGACGATCTAGGTGGAAAGCTTAAAATTTTAGAAGTAATTATAGGAAATTTAACAATTTTTTTAGTTATTCTTAAAACGGACAAAATGTAATATGGACCCCTTAGGTTATGATTGCACTAGTAATTTGCACGTGCGATATACGTATATATCAAATTTCAATGATTTCATTTATCTTTTTTGCATTAAATACAATAATATAGCCCAAGTATTTTTAAGCGAAAGGGTTGGTTTTTTTTGTAATAAATGGAGTTAGTTGCAGTTTTTGTTTGTTTTTGCTTATTTTTCTTAAAGACCGAGTAAGATACACGAGCAATTAATTTCAAAATAAAAGAACACCCTTTCTTTTGCACTATAATATTAAATATTAGAAGACATTTAAGTAATTGTTTTTGTACGGTGAAAAACCGCGGGAACAAATTATTCTGCCATGAAGAACGATGGTGAATTTGATGGCGATGGTAAAAATACGTTGCTCAACGGTCCGGCCCTCTCTTCTTATAGCGACCCTTGTTGAATTCAAATCATGGTCTATATTCATGGGGGAACAACACAACTTTTTTGTTTATGCCTTGATTGTTTGATTGAGACTGGTGGTGGCAGTATCTCTTTTTTTTTTCCTCTTTCATCTAGCAAGAATATCATTTATTTATTAGAGAAAAAACACTTAATCGTTGTTAAAAAATCCGCTTAATCATCTGAGTTAAATTTCACTATATTTAATGAACAGCCTTTTTTCATTCCAAAGAACACATTCATTCTATCTGCATGTAGATCCAAGAACTATAAAGACAATTGACGGTTGACATGGCGACACACGATTCATTGATCCATTTACATGCTTCTTGTGTAACTACGGGCATTAATTACGTTGGAATTAAAAAAATGATAAACTGAGATGCACACAAGAATAGTGTATTGTCATGTGCTAGTATAGAAAATCCCTGTAGAAGCATTGTATGCTCTACATCCTCTGTATAAAATTCATTATGCCTTCAAGACTTCGATTTACTTAGATTTTATTATAGCTAGAGATGATTTTACTCAAGATAACATTTTTTAAAGCTCTGTGATGGAGGCCTTGATCTTCTTCAGATGCTATCCTCCGTCGATCTGTCGCAAGCGTTGCTGGACGGTTGAAATTGGATTCAGAGGTTGCCTCCTTGAGTGTGTGGATCTCAATGCGTTGAGTCTGAGGTGGAAGCCAAGCTACCTGCAAAGAAGTCCCGGGATGGATGGCCACCGTAGAACTCTCCGACGATCAAGTTAGCCGAGAAATTTAAGCAGAGTAGTGGCTTATTGGATTCAAGTTCCCTTACTTGAGTCGTCTGAGAGAGGGGTTTTATAGTGGCCGCATGGAGCGAGCAGACGCGAGATCTTCACCTTCGGTTACGCCCCTGACGTTACGCGTCCGTGAACGACGAGATCCCTTCATTAATGACGGTATACGCTCATTAATGAGGGGGACGCGCCAACGTGGGATGCGGGACGTGGGGCGGCAGTTATCTCGTTTTGGCGAGATACGCGGAGCCGTTGCGGAGGCACTAGGGCTCTGCAATCTCGGTTTATCGGGAGAGGGCGAGGAAGCTTGGCAAATCAGGGGATCGGAGACGAGCGGGAGGCCGAGGAAGCTCGGCATGATTGGAGCTCGGAGACGAGCGGGAGGCCAAGGAAGCTCGGCACGAGAGATGGCTCAGAGGCGAGCGAGGAGACTGAGAAGGCTCGGAGACGAGCTGTTGGTAGTCTCCTAGATGAAGATGGAATGTGTTCAGGGGGGTCTCCTGAAAGGTCGGGTACGTCCCCGAGAAATGTCCCCGATGCGGCTCATTTATTCCACCCCCGTAAGGTCCAGGACACATCATCTGCCAGTCTCGTAACCTGAGGAGACACCACTTGTGAGCATCATCATTAGCCCGCACTGTCGTTCCGACCTATCCAAGGGTCGGATCGAGAGTGGTCTGCTCGGTCTTTCTTCTGCTCAATTTGGCGCCAAAAAATCGTAATGCGGATCGCCCGGGAACGGCATGGCGTTTGGTTACGTCATTTCGATCCTTGGGCCTACGTTTCGTCTCGTTGTTCGTCCGAATCTTCACGCGTATTGTTGGGAAATCACCCGCGCGCGCAAATGCGTATGTTTTGAAATAGAGATTGTTTTTAAGAAATATTGCGCACGCGAGATCATTCTCGTTTTAAAATTTATAAACCGCAAGTGCACGACGCGTTGTAGCGAGCCGGCAAGCACGGGTCGTGTCACGCCCCGCTTCCCAGAGTATGCTACATTGGGCACGTGACATAGCCAACCATGCTACCTGTGGGTAGGAAGTATCCGTCCACAGTCACATTACGGCTGTAGAGATATCAAGAACAAGATAAAACTATCTAAAACATGTCCATAATCCAGAATAACAGGAGTCAATAATAAATAAATGCGGAAGCAAATGATCCAATACAAAAAACTGAAAAGTGTGTCCCATAATGCGGGCTCACATCAGGAAATAAATGCAGGAAATAAAACTAACTACTACTGAACTCACAGCTCAGCCTGCTGGCTGAAGTACTCCTGCTCGGACTGCAACAGCGGTACAGAATCTGGGCCATGCAAAACCCAGACGTCAGCGCGTCATGTCATCAAGTAATATAATATGAACAGTGTAACAGGCAATGCAAAATAAACATGAATAAAATGAGAGTAGCAATAATGTGAAACAAGCAGTGCAGGGTAGTGTGCAGTGGGTAACTAAACTGTTCTATCAGGTTTTCTATTCTAAATTCTTTAAAATCAATTTGAGTAATCCTCCATGTAACTCAAAGGATATGTCCCGTTACCCCCCAGGACCACGGATCAGGAATATGTGAACCAATAGTGGTTCTGTCCCGTTACCCCCCGGGACCACGGATCAGGAAAATGTAAGAGTCACGAATGGCTCTGTCCCGTTACCCCCCGGGACCACGGATCAAGTAATACCCTTCTAAGTTACACTTTAGTTTACACTTTTGATTTCCCCATACCCCCAAGTTATATGTGTCAGGTCAGGTATTCAGTAATCAAGAACTAATGCCAACACAGGATCAGGTAACAGCAGGTTTTGTCTGGATAGACAACAGGAATGGTCCATGAGGACTACATGTCGGGTTTGTTGGCATTAGGCACGAGATCAGGCAACAGGTCAGGTCATGATACATCAGGTCAAGTCAACAGTAAACGGTACCATGTCAGGTATAGTAGGAAGTGTAACAGGTCATGTCAGGAAGCACAAGATGTCATGTGGGTGCTCATAATCAAACTAACATAAGCATGTGTATAAATAAACAAGCATGAGTACTATCCGAACAATAAACTGGAACATATAATATGATATGCAAATATATATAATTTCAAGGATATGGATGCATAGTTATCGATTAGGGTTACATTTATAGTTCCAATATTAATTAGGATGCAATTTATTAAACATGGAGTGTTAATATCACATTATTATGTAGTAATATGATCTATGGATGCAATTATATGTATCTTAAATGCGATGGATGCAAACGGGTATCCGAAAAGTTATAAAACTATAAAATGGTAATGTGGGATGTACAACTAAGCAATATGTGATATAAATATTGATATAATAATATTAATATGGATAGCATATTCAAAGCGATTAATAACTATAAAAGTGGTATTGATTAACCATGCACAAGAAAGTTCCGTTCAGAAATTCAGCGTCACCCTGATTTGTAAAATAGCTTAAAAATAACAGACGTTCTCCAAAAGGGACGTGTCTTATACCAAAACAAAGATAATTCAATAAGGTTTTCAGTTTTATAAGTATAAGCATCTCAGGTTGTCCCTATAAAAAGTTATGAACATTCGAAATTGAAAGTTTGCTGCTGGAATTTCCCTGGACAGCAGTTTGGAGACATTTTCATTTGCATTTTACGTTATTTAAACAATTTATTTTGCAAGTAAATATTTCATAGAGTTATAGTATTCTGAGTTAGATTCGTAACGAACTAAAGAACATATACTAATGATTTTTCTATGATTTATAATGAATTTTATAAGGTAAGGTGTACAGTAAATTTCAGATTTGTCATATCCGATTTTTCAACGACGTTTCATGTGTAAACTATAATATTTTAAATATATAACATCATAAAATGCAGATTATAAACTAATTAAAGATAATAATAAGAAATATTACGACGATGTATATTTTAATTGATATGAATGCAGTATAATGTAATCTAGTATGTCACAAGATAAGTTTTCATGATCTAGATTTAATATGATATAAACGGATGCAAACGGAACATCGAAACGTTACAAAATTAAACATAGGGCACTAGATTTAAACTATAGGTATGGTATTTATTTAAATAGGTATAAAATGAATTATATAGCATGTAGCAAGATTAACTTGCCTCGATGGGTCGCGAATCGGGAAAACGGAACGTTAACCGTCGGCGGGGAAAACTCGCGACGGGCGCACGGTTCACGGAATGAACCCAAACGACGAACAAAGGAACCACACGGGTCGGGGTACCTCGCTGGAACATCGAGAAGCGTCACCGGCACGACGGAATTCCGGCAACAAAAGAACAGTTAAAAAATGAGAAACGAGACATGAAGCAAGAAGAGAAAGAATGATAAAGAGAAGTACGAGAGAATATATGAGGGGGAGAGAGAGAAAAAAGTGGAGAGAGAGAGAAAGTGGGGCCCACGGGGTTAAAGGGGAGGTTGCGATTGGCTAAGAGAATAAATTGAGAAGGATATAAAAGATTGTAAAAATATTATATGGTTAACTTAAAGATTTAAAAGATAGGTAATGAACAGTAAGATATCAGGTTAGTTAGAAAAATATATGCGATGGTTTTAATAATATTAAAATTTGGGATTTTGGCGCCAAATAAAACATTTCCAAATCGCGCCCGGGTTCAGTCCAAAAATTTGAAATTGAAATAATAGAATTTTAAGCGGGATCCAAATTTTAAAATTAAGTGTTTTATGATTAAAAAGCATACCCCCAAAACGGACACACGTACGTGCACGTAGCCATCCAAACTCGCCCGTTTCACTGAACGGGATGAGAACACAATGCACGGACGCTACCACGAGGCTAGGGGTGTCAAGTAGGTCAAGATGAATATTTTCAATTTTATTTTAGATGCCAAAATTTGTTATATGTAGAAATGACTTTGCCGGGTAAATTTTACAGTAAGCAACAAACAAGCAAGTTAAATGAAATGAGTACTACATTATGCTCAAACAGTAACTGAAAATAGTAGTATTGGGCTCGGGTGTTACAGGTCGATCCGCAGGGAATTGTGTATTAGGTCTTGTCTTTTAAGGTTCAACAAATTAACGAATTGGTTGTTTGTCATTAATAATAAAATGAAAGAATACGAAAACAAGAAAAGCAAGAAAACAAGTTAAGAAAGAATAGTCGTAGCTTTGGTTCAGAAGGTTGAATCGCGACGATTCCCTCGACGCTCCTTTGATCATGAGTTGTCCGTCCTCACGTTGATCCCGGTATGAAGTACGACTTGTCAAAGCGGTTGCGAGGCACAAGTCGTCAAATTCCGATATTCTCCGCAAAACACGAAACTAGTCCGTTTTGTTCACTTACCGTTGTATGTCCGAGCTTGGGGTAACAACACTAAGCACAAGAGATAGCAAGCTTACCCCAACATCAAAACACAATTAATGAGTGAGAGCAAAATGATTTTAGTGTTAACTTTGCTAAGGGGTTGTGATAGTATACGGTATATGAAAACCGAGGGTTTGTCAAGCTCTTGGTCACAAAATACCGTATCCAAACTTAGCAAACTTAACGCCAATTTGATTTTAACTTAAATATTGTGAAATAGGGAAGATGAGTGAATATGGTATTTGAAGAGGTTACAAAGTAACCACGGGTTCAAAATACCATATTACATCAATATATAAAACAATCTTTAAGTTATAACCGTGTTAAAGCATATTAAACATAAACAAAAGGAGGAGGCGGCAAAACCTTTCATCTCACTTTCTTACCATTACCACCACCAAGAATATTAGTTAAGCATGATAAGGAAAAGAAAATAAGGAAAAGAAAGCAAGTATAAAAACAACAATATTATTAACACTTGAGAAAAGAGATACAAGATTTTGGTTACTTGTTCAGCCTCCTTAGTGAGGCTCTCCAAAGAAAGCTTCAAGAGGGAAGAAGAAGAAGAAACCAAGTTGAAGCCCACCCACTCTCAAGCCTAAACAAAAACAAACAAAAACAAAAACAAAAACTATAGAATACATTAGACCCCTTCCCTTGCTCACTGGTCTGCTTTTATAGACATCAAAGAAAAATAAACAAGCAATAAAAACGAGGTGACGTGGCAGCAAGGGAGGGACCACAGAAGTTTGGTGCAAATTGGGGCAAGAGGGGCCGGCCTGCTCGGTTTTTATGGGGGTCTGGCCGGCCTCAATCCGAGGTTAGGGGCTCGTATTAACATAGTGTGCTTGTGTGATCTCCACAATCACTCTTATGCTGCTAGATTTAGCTGTTTAATCCTGGTTTGCATGCAGAGAATTGGAGGGAAACTTGATGCAAAGTATCACATCAAAACTTTATGCATTTATTGCCCATCACACCATATGTGCCCACCACTTGCACAATCCATTATTTCTTGTGTGCCATGGGAAGCCCCACCATGTCATGGTCCATGCCAAAGAGTTGTGTGTACACTTGTATTGTGTTGGACCAAAATTGTGTACACATGTTTATTTCCAAAAGAAATCTTTAGATATCGGTCGGTTTCCTGTTCTGTTTGCAGTGTCGGCTCTAAAACGCTATATCCGTGATATTGAGCTTGTTTCCTGTGTTTAATCACGAATACCTGTAATCTGTAATTACTGAGCAGACACTGATTAAAAGTACCGATAAATAACAAAATAGATAATGAATGAGGGTTTTAAAATGCAGTTTTCTGTGATTAACAAATACCCCCAAACTTATCTTTTGCTCGTCCCGAACAAAATAAAAAATCCTAGCCTCACTTTCGCAGGGAACGCGATTACACTGGGCATGTGCAACAAGCCGTTAAACCTCTAAGTTTCCCTGGTAGGAGGAGTGTTGTCTCCTGAGGGTTTTCAGCGGATTACACCCACAAAATCCCGTCAAGCTAGTGTTGGGGTAAAAATTTACACCCCGGTTGACCAAGTCAAAATCAAAGTCAACCCCAAGCCAAGTGAGCCCAAGCCCAGATCCAGTGGGCCCATGCCCGGGTCGAGCCCGAACATGAAGCGGCCGGCCTCCCCCCATGCCAAGATAAAAATTTTGTAATAAATAATTTTGTTGTATTTCTTTTATTTTATTTTTGGATAAATGTAAGAAAAATAGGCATAAAGCCAAATTTTTGTAAAGCTCATGGCTTATGTGCAAAAAGAAATGGCACATGAGCCATGGGATAGGCAAAATGCCATTTTGTGAAGCCCAAGGGGCTATGTGTAAAATGTATGGCCTATAAAGGCAAGGATAATGAAATATCCCAACAACTTTTCTCTCTCCAAAAAAAGTTTGAGATCTCAGATCTTTCTTTCTCCTTCAAGGTTCCAAAACCTTCTTCTTTCTTTTGAATTAAATCAAGAGTTTTACTCTTCCTTTTTCAAAACTAAATAGTTTTCCACCATAAAACCCATTAAGGGGAACTCAGATCTTCCATTAGATCTCAAAAAGAAGAGATTTTTAAAAAATCCCACAGCTCTTGATCTTCAAGATCCAGCTAACAGAGGAGGAAGAAGAAGAACATTTTTCACTAAACCCCCCAAAAAAGAAGAAAAACACACTCAGGAGTCCAACTCCTCTCTGATTTCTCTTCTGAGAAATTTTTTCAGGCTAAAAGCCTCTTTTTCTCGCCGGCGCTCAAGCGCAGAGCGCCCGCGTGCCGACACGTGGTGCGTTTGCGCTCAAGCGCACAGCGCTCAAGCGCAGAGCGCTCGCGTGCCGACACGTGGCGCGCTTGCGCTCCAGCGCAAGCGCTCGAGCGCAAGTCGCCCCCGTGCCGACGCGTGGCGCTCTTGCGCTCCAGCGCAAGCGCTCGAGCACAAGTCGCCCCCGTGCCGACGCGTGGCGCTCTTGCGCTCAAGCGCAAGCGCTCGAGCGCAAGTCGCCCACGTGCCGACGCGTGGCGCGCTTGCGCAAAGCGCCCAGCGTCTGAGCGCAAAGCGCCCACGTGCCGACACGTGGCACGTTGCGCTCCAGCACTCTGCGCTCGAGCGCAAAGCGCCCACGTGCCGACACGTGGCGCGTTGCGCTCAAGCGCACAGGCGCTGGCCCCACGCATCCTTTGGATGTCTTTTTCCCCTTTATTTATATATGCATGTATATATATACATATGTATACAAATGTACACATACACATACTCCACGACACTGTCCCTGTTAGAAAAAAATTTCTAACGGGGCGCTGCCCCGCACCCCGCAAGGGGGCTGCTAGCCCCCTTGTCCCCCAGCCCGCTATCCGGGTAGCGGAACCCCCGTAAAAACTCTGCGTGGCTCCCGACATATTCAAACCCCCCTCCAAAACAACAACACACGTACACTACACATTGTGTTCGCATGACCAGTTTGACCCGTCAATCGGAGGTTCCCTCGCCCCAAAGGCGGGGGGTAATTAACGGCATCTTAGTTCGCGGCTGCCGGAGATTCGGATCCCCATAATCATTAAACCCCGGCCTACCCTAGGCAGGGGGAATCTGTAGTATGCCTGACAAGCGCGTGCGTATTCCCATCTCAATGGGGTGACGAAAAACACCCTACAGATTCTGGCACGCCCGGTGGGACCCTTCTCTCCTCCCATATTTCGGGATAAACGTTCATGCGAACTCAATCAATATACGTATTGATTGCCTATACTGAAATGATGTTCTATTTTCCGTGCAGCAATCAACCTTCGACGACAATGTCTCCCCAGACGAATTCAGCTTCCAACGTGACCCCGATTCCGTACGTGGTCAAGATCAACGCTCGTGTGGTTCTCCCCGCAAGCCTCAGTCGACAGTGGGAGGAACCACCCCGCCAGTTTGGTTCCGTCATCATCTACCCTGCGGAAATCCCGGCGGAACAGGTGGTCAAGCCGGTCCCAAGAGGCAAGAGGCCGAATGTTGTGATTGCTAAGGCACCACAACCGAAACTTAAGATGGTGTCTGAACGACTCCCTGGCGCTCTAGCTGGGGGCAAGACTTCCAATGCGAAGGGCAACATCAAATGTTGCGGACGAGCTCAGGCGATGACTCCAACAAATGCACAATCGAGCGTATCTCCAAGGCCCTCCATCAACCGGCCTGCGGCGTCTTCCCAAAGAGCCGAAGTCGGCCAGGCGCTTAGAACAGAAAGTTAAGGCAGAAGCGGCTCAGGTATCGAGCCAACAAGAGGGCCAGGGCTTCAGCCAAATAGAATCGTATGAAGTTCCAAGTGCAGGGTTGCCCTGCAACGACGGCTGAGTCGGACGTAAGAATCAGCAATTCCTTCGAGCCTCTGAAGTGGGTTCAGAAAAATGCCATGACCGCCAGAATCAAGAAGACAGCGGTCCGAACAGTGCTACAAAGAGACGTGTCCCGGTCCCAACAGAAAAAGTATGACACTGTTTCTTCAAGGGTCTATTAGGCGCTCTGTGCCGCACGAAAGCAGCGGGGCAAACCCAGAAAAGAAGCGCCAGCACCATTCAAGAACCTGGTGAGGCCTGCCGCCTTCAATCGACTACCAGCTACCGAAGCAAGGGGGTCAAGACAACGATCCGTGAAATCAGCCGCCAATGATAGAAAGACGGCCGGATATATCATCCATACAGTCTATATGGCGGGCGGGCGCCCCAGCGACAACCTTCGCAGCAAAAGCAAGGACGGGGCCACCACATCCCAAGCCCAATCTAGCCTGAATGTGGTTGCCGCAACCCAAGAACAGCCGCCCCCGCTTGATGAAGAAAACCCTCTCAATGAGGATGATAGGCAGAAAGACCCCTCGATCCATGCAGAGTCAAGCTCGGACAGCGAGGAAGAGCCGACTTTCCGCCCCAGGACTGCGGAGCAAGAGCTGCTTCAAGAGCTTCGAAAACAGCTCAGGAGCAAAGATAAAGAGATGGCCAAGCTCTATTCGAAGATTGACGACTTAACGAACGTGGTGATGCAGCTTACTGCTCAAATTGCTCGAGCGCCTCCCAATCAGACACAAACCGCTACTAATCAGCCGGGTGATGACAATCCGAGGCAGCCAATGCCTGTTCCTTTGGGACCAAGACTGGTCGAGCCGCATGAAAGCCGGCCGCATTCCGCTTCTGGGGACGCCTTGGCCCCAGATAGCACCATCCCGCTAACACAGGATCGGATAATGGATTTGGTCACCAGCAAGGTTAAAACATTGGTGGCCGAAGCCGAAGCTCAGAAAGAAATCGGCAGTAGTAGGCGGCCATATCCCGCGCAGTACGATCTGATTGAGTTCCCAAGCGGCTACGTCATTCCTAAGTTCGGAAGATTTGATGGAACGGGGAATGCAAACCAGCACGTCGTCCACTTCAAAGCATCGTGCGGAAATACAGGGGGCAATGACGCGCTCCTTCTTCGTCAGTTTGTCAACAGCCTGACCGGCGTCGCCTTCGACTGGTATGCGAGTATACCGGACGGGTCCGTCATTACCTTTGCCCAAATGGAGTCTCTGTTTCGGCAAAGGTTCATGAGTGTTAGTGATAAAATCTCCATTGCCGACCTTGTGAGGACCAAGCCGGGGAAGAATGAAAGCAACACCGACTTTATCGCCCGATGGCGCAATCTCACAGTCAAGTGCGAACCGCCGCTGTAGCAGGACCAGTCCGTCAGCCTTCTCATTGGGAACCTCAGCAATTGGATGGTCCCGTTCTTGTGTACAACGGGCCTTAAGACATTTCAGGAGCTAACCAAGAAAGTCCAAATGCTGGAACGCTCGAAGCAAGAGTCCCCGCCGGACTCTCAGAGAGACAAAACCTGGAAAAGCAAGCGGGACAACAACCGTAGAAGCGGGAGTTCCAGCAGTACCAATGTCTTCAATGCCTCCGACAATGAAGAAAAGCGAAGGGCAGGCGAATCCAAAACCAACCGGTCTCGAAAGCCATTGCTGGGAGGAGATGGGCCTTCCCTAGAGGAGAAAAAGAACAAGGTTTACTCTTTCAGAAGGGACAAGGTCCGCAAGATATTTAAAGATGCCTTGAACAACGGCCTACAATTGCCGGAGTCGAAAAGACCCCAAGAAGCAAAGATGACCGACAATCCTCTGTATTTCCCGTACCACCGAGTAGTGAGCCATGCGATCGAGGATTGCTATATCTTCAAAGACTGGGTCGAGAAGCAGTACAAGGCTGGAGAGATCGAGTTGTCCAAAAGCGTGTTGGTGAACAATCAAGTTGCAACCGCCAACTTTATACAAACAGAAGTTGAAGCCTTCTGGGAGCAGACAGCTGAACCTGCTTCCCTGACGAACGAAACTGACTCATCACGGCCTTCGTGGAGTACGCACATATCTAATAAGATGAAGAAGATGATAAAGCTACTTCGGAAAGAACCCAGGATGGAATGGGAAGGACAGAAGAAGCCTACCAGTCCAGCTGCCAATGCAGCTCCATCAGGCTCAAAATCCAAGAAGCTCAAGAAGAAGAAAAGTGCAGCTCGGCGCGAAAAAGAGTCTGCAGGGAGATCGACCATTCAAAAATATATCGATCCCCTCGAAGAATATGAACAAAAGGAAAGAACATTGATTCAATTGAAGGAGTTCTTCCCTGTACAAGCGGCTGAAATTCTGGAGGAGTTAGAAGAAGACTCCAATGAAGAGATCCAGTGGTGACCTGCTACGCCATCCATCTTGGCAGCGACTCCGAGGATGATCTCTGTTTTCCGGAAGAGGACGAGGAGCTCACCACAAAGGCCAATCAAATCCAGCTCAGAAGCGGCAGGGCTCTACCGCCAAATCAGGGCAATGCCCCAAAAGGGAAGGAAAAACAAGTCGCTAATGAAGAAGATGGCAGAGAACCGGCCGATGAAAACATAAGTCCTTCCTCGGTGGACTATAATGTCTTGGCACATCTCCGGAAGCTTCCATCTCTCCTGAGCATCTACGACGCCTTGGTCCTATCTAAGGAGCTTAGAGACGTTCTCATTCACGCTCTACAAAACCCCGAGCGGTATCAGGCTCACTTTGCGGAAATTAATATGAAAGAAGCCCAGCACGCTTTGCATGCCGCCGCAGTCACATTTAAGGATGAAGACTTGCTACTGGGAACGGCTGAGCATAATCGGCCGCTTTACGTGACCGGGTACAGCGACGGAGATCGAATTAATCGTATATTGATTGATCCGGGGTCCTCAGTGAACATCATGAACTTGCGAACTCTGAAGAGTTTGTCAATGGACGTCCGACACCTGTCAAGGGAAAGGATTGTCATTCAAGGCTTCAACCAAAATTACCAGCAAGTTCTGGGGTCTATAGCTTTGCCAATCAAATTTGGGGATCTGCAAACTGAAGCAAAGATATACGTAATCGACGCCGACACATCTTATAAGATTCTCTTGGGACGGCCATGGCTCCACGATTACGGCATCATTCCGTCAACTCTCCATCAATGCATGAAGTATACTAAAAATGGTGAAGAAAGACGCATTGACGGAGACATCCAACCGTTCGGTGTGCATGAAGTCCGATATGAAGATTCTCGGTACTTTACGAACCAACAAAATGCTAAGCCACAACTGACTGAGGATAGAACGGCCCCAAGACTCAAAAGCAAATCTGCGCCGGCTGTCACTTTCAAAAGCAAAAATACCCAAGTGCGCCCGCATTTCGGCAGCGACACCGATGAGTCGGATGCTGGAAGCCCGTCCTTCCGCAAAACTCGCCCTCATTTTGGCAGCGATACGGATGAATATGTTACTGAAGGCCCGTCTAGCAGCAAAGTCCGCCCTCGTCTTGGCAGTGACACTGAAGAGTCAGAAGAAGAGGACCTGCCGTGCAACAGTTGTGCAGATCGGCCCCCCATGCAGCAAGCGAAACTACGAGAGACCTTCGAAGTCGCAGAAGGGTCCCTGGCAATCACAAGGGTGCCGAAACGGATGTGCAAAGAGCTCGACGCATTGTCAGTCTCTACCGTGGACCAGCTGAAAACTTTCTACGTGCCCGGGAGGAAAAATGGACAGAAGGGCATCCTGTTTTACAGGTCAAACCCCGTTGTGCACCCAGACGACCTTTCTGTCGCATGCCTTCCCTATGAGAGAGGCATAAGAGCCGTCCTCAATCCCAGATACTATGCGCCCGAGATGCGGGAATACTTTAAGAAGTGCGGATGCCGGTTATATCAAACGGAGTCCGAAGCAAAGTTTTACGAAGGGCTATGGTATCCGCCCCAGGTCCGAGCACTCATCGATGGACGAATTCCAGATAGACGGGGCATAGGCTACATTCAACCTGATTCCAAAGCTTGCTACATGATCCATGTTGGTGAGGCCAGCGAAAGATCGAATAATGATAACGAGATAGCCGAGCCAGAAGAAGCTCCTCAAGAGCTCGAAGATGGCGGACAAGCAACCTTTGATGAGCTAACCGAGATTGACTTAGGAATGCCCGATAATCCAAGGCCGACCTACATCAGCTCACTCTTGTCGGAGGAAATGAAAGAGCAGATAATTGCCCTGCTGCGTGAGTTCGTCGACTGCTTCGCGTGGACGTACAAAGAAATGCCTGGCCTTTCCCCCGAGGTAGCCGTGCATAAGCTGGTTATATCTCCTGATGCTAAGCCAGTCAAACAAGCTCCTCGAAGAATGAGAAGGGAGTTGGAAGAAAAGGTCATCGAGGAAACCAAGAAACTCATCGATGCCGGCTTCATCAGGGAAGAGAAATATGCAGACTGGATCACATGCATAGTCCCAGTGAAGAAGAAAAATGGGCAGATCCGAGTTTGTGTCGATTTCAGGGACCTCAACAAGGTATGTACTAAAGACGACTTCCCGCTACCGGTCATGGAAATGATGGTCGATGACACCTCAAATTATGGACTGTTCACCTTTATGGATGGCTCGTCTGGATATAATCAGATCAAGATGTCGCCTGAGGATGAGAAGCACACATCATTTCGAACCCCGATCGGAATATATTGCTACAAGGTAATGCCATTCGGACTGAAGAACGCAGGTGCTACATATCAAAGGGCAATGACTAATATCTTTGATGACCTAATCCATAAAGTCGTCGAATGTTATGTTGATGATCTGGTCGTCAAGACTAAAGCCAAGGCCGATCATATCCAAGATCTCAGGACCGTTCTCACCAGACCGAGGGAATACGATCTGAAGATGAATCCTCTGAAGTGCGCTTTTGGCGTGTCATCGGGAAAATTCCTGGGCTTCATAGTCCGACATCGAGGGATCGAAGTTGACCCATCAAAGATAAAGGCCATCATGGAGATGCCCCCTCCGAAGAGTCTGACGCAGCTAAGATCTTTTCAAGGCAAGCTTGCTTATATACGGAGGTTTATCTCAAATTTATCAGGGAGATGTAGGCCCTTCTCAAAGCTCATGAAGAAAGGAGCTCCTTTTATCTGAGATGCCGAATGTCAAGCAGCGTTCGAAAGCATCAAACAATACTTGTTGCACCCTCCAGTGCTGGCCGCTCCCATTCCAAATAAACCGCCGATTCTCTACACTGCCGCGCTGGACGAGTCACTCGGTGCGCTCCTTGTGCAGAATAACGAGAAGGGAAAAGAAAATGCCCTCTACTACCTCAGTCGAACTCTAGTCGGGGCGGAACACAACTACTCCCCAATCGAAAAGCAATGCCTGGCTCTAATATTTGCTGTGAAGAAGCTGAGGCACTATTTGCTCGCTCATCGGGTTATGCTGATCTCTAAGGTCGACCCGCTTAAACACTTGATGACCAAAGCAAGCCTAGCCGGCAGAATGGCAAGATGGGCTGTCATGCTACTTGAGTTTGACATAGTTTATACCCCTCAGAAAGCAGTAAAAGGGCAAGCTCTTGCAGACTTTCTCGCTGCTCATCCCATACCATAAGGGTCGCCACTAAATTGTGAGTTACCCGACGAACAAGTGCTGCACCTCGAGGAAGATGAGCCATGTTGGGAGCTCTACTTCGATGGAGCCTCGTCAATAAGGACCTCCAGTAAATCAAGCGTCCCGGAGATAAAAGTAGGGATAGGATTGGTGTTCATCACACCATCAATGGGAACCCTACGGCGTTCTTTTGCTCTCACCGAGCCTCGGACAAACAGTGAAGCTGAGTATGAAGCTCTGATAGCTGGTTTGGAGCTTGCCATAGAAATGGAAATCCGTCGGCTGCGAGTCTACGGTGACTCCCAGCTTGTCGTCAATCAAGTAGGCGGCGACTATAAGATATACAAACCCGAATTAGCTCGGTACAGAGGTCGAGTGGTGGAACTCATGAAACGGTTCACTCATATTGAACTAACGAGAGTCCCTAGAGTGTTGAACGGAAAGGCTGATGTACTCGCTCGCTTGGCCAAGGAGCTGGCTGATCCTAACATGGACGAAATTCTGATCACAGTCAGGAGCCGGCAAATTCTACCCCCAGTCTCTCTACGAGAAGAGGAAAGCGCGGAACAGAAGAGCAGTCCCGCCGAAGAAGCTTCGATCATCCAAGACGAGCCCGATTGGAGAGAACCCTTCATAGAGTACCTCCGATACGACAAGCTGCCCGAAGAAAAATCTGCGAGAATTCAGCTGAAGAAAAAAGCTCTCCGATACGTGTTTGTAAATGACACGTTATACCGCAGGTCATATGACCAACTCTGGCTCAGGTGTCTGTCATTGGCCGAAGCCCAAAAGGTCATGAAAGATGTTCACTCGGGCGTTTGCGGTGCTCACCAATCTGGCCCCAAGATGCGACTTCAAATCAAACGGCTTGGGTATTACTGGCCCACCATGATACGGGATTGCGGAGAACATGCAAAGAAATGTCAGATCTGCCAAATCCATGGTGATTTCATTCACAAGCATCCCAATCCGTTGCATCCTACGGCGGCGTCGTGGCCCTTCGAAGTTTGGGGCACCGAAATTGTTGGTCCAATTGATCCTCCATCATCTAAAGGCCACCGGTTCATACTGGCCGCGACAGACTACTTCTCCAGATGGGCTGAAGCTGTCCCGCTAAAAGAAGTCAAGACAAAAGATATTCTGACATTCTTCCAGCATAATATTCTATACCGCTTCGGTACACCAAGAAGAATCATTTCTGACAACGAGCCTTCTTTCAAGAGCTTCAATGTCTCAAGGTTCGCTACTCAGCACAAGATAGACTGGAGATATTCCTCCATCTATAATCCAAGAGCCAATGGGCTAGCCGAAGCCTTCAATAAGACTCTATGCAAGCTCCTGAGGAAAAATGCTTCAGCCAACAAGAGAGACTGGAATCTCAAGCTTCACGAGGCATTGTGGGCATACGTACCACACACCGTACTCCAACTCAGTCCACTCCATACTCATTGCTTTTCGGAGTGGAGGCGGTCCTCCCCCTCGAAGTCGAAGTTCCAAGCTTAAGAATGGCCGTTCAACATGAGTTGACGGAGGAGGAAAACGTGCTCCTTCGACTTGAAGAACTCGATGCCCTCAAAGAAAAGAGGCTCGCGGTGCAGCAAAGTCTGGATCTATACCGAGCCCAAATGTCACGGGCCTATGACAAGATAACCCGTCTCCGCGCTTTCAGGAAAGGTGAATTGGTGTTGGTCCTCAAAAGACCGATCATCCCCAATCGACATGCCAAGGGAAAATTCGAACCAAACTGGGAAGGACCATACGTCATCGAGAAAGTGTTCGACGGAGGATCCTACCAACTAATAAGTGCCGAGGGAGAAAGGCCCATGCCACCCATCAATGGCCGATATCTCAAGAAATACTACACGTGAATGCTCCAAGTCGCAGGCGAATTGAGCACATCAGCCCTACGGTCTGGATCATACATCCTGCAAAACCGTATACAATCCACGGGCATAAATGACCCCTATCTCTCCCAAATCCTGCCGGTGAGACTACTTTTAAAGTCCCACTAGCGGCAAAAAAATAAAATAAAAGAAATAAAAAAATAAACGGTATGTCCGCAAGCAAAACGGGCACGGATGAAAACCCGAAAGGGCTCCGTGAGTAAAAACAGCAGGACTACCGGCGAGTCTGTGAAAACCCGAAAGGGACGCAAACTCGTGAAAAGAGATGAAATACACTCGTAAAGTCCTCTCGACCTTGTGAGGAGAAAACCCTTGCGTGAGATCCTTACGACTCACAAAGGAGCAACACACTTAGGATTTCTCACGATTCCTAAGGAGAAAATACACCTGCGGGATCCTTACGACTCGTAGGGAGAAAATGCTTTTATGGGACCCTCACGGCCCATAAAATTGAAAAGCCTTAGGTGGTAGGGACCCAAACCTATCTCCTAAGCCATCGTTCCCCAACAGGCAACGGCAAATGATGAGTCGCTCCTGGCATTTCGCTTCAGTGTTAGCGGTGCTGATGCCGACCAAAAACCCAAATCCCAAGTCCTCCCAAGGCAAATGATGAGTTGCTCCTGGCATTATTCCAGTGCAGCAATGCTGATGCCAAACAAGATCCAAATTCCAAGTCCCCAAACGGCGAATGATGAGTCGCTCCTGGTATCATATTCCAGTGTAGCGATGCAGACGCCAACCAAATTCCAAATCCCATACCCCAACGGCGAATGATGAGTCGCTCCTGGTACCACATTCCAGTGCAGCGATGCAGACGCCAACAAATCCCTGAAATCTTTCCGACCCTACGGTCTGGATCATACATCCTGCAAAACCGTATACAATCCACGGGCGTAAAACAATCCCAATCTCTCCTAAGTCCTACCAGTGAGACCACATTCAAAGTCCCACTAAAAAAATATAATAAAATAAAAAAATAAAAATAAAAAAAAGGGTTTGTCCACAAGCAAAATGGGCACGGAGGAAAACCCGAAAGGGCTCCGTGAGTAAAAACAGCAGGACTGCCGACGAGTTTGTGAAAACCTGAAAGGGCGCAAACTCGTGAAAAGGAGATGAAATGCACTCTCAAAGTCCTCTCGACTTTGAGAGGAGAAAATTCCCGCGTGAGATCCTTACGACTCACAAAGGAGCAACACACTTAGGAGTCCCCACGACTCCCATGGAGAAAATACACCTACGAGATCCTTTCGACTCATAGGGAGAAAATGCTTTTATGGGACCCTCACGGCCCATAAAATTGAAAAGTCTTAGGTGATAGGGATCTAAACCTGCCTCCTAAGCCATCAATTCTCAAATTCTCTCGGGGCAAATGATGAGTTGCTCCTGGCATTATTCCAGTGCAGCAATGCAGATGCCAAACAAAAACCAAAATCCCAGAATCCTCTCAATGACAGATGATGATTCGCTCCTGGTACCATATTCCAGTATAGCGATGCTGATGTCAACCCAAATCAAAATCAATAAGTTAACTTCCACTCCGACACCGCAGAAAGCGGAGCGAGTCAGAATCCAATCTCGACACCGCAAGAAGCGGAGCAAGTCAAGTCTACCCCTGACACTGCAAGAAGCAGAGCAAGTCAAATCAAGCACCGACCGTCCAAGTCGCAAAAAAGGTAGCACCGACCGTCCATGTCGCAAAAAGGGCAGAATCGACCGTCCACGTCGCTAAAAGGGCAGCACCGACCGTCCAAGTCGCAAAAAGGGCAGCATCGACCGTCCATGTCGCTAAAAGGGCAGCACCGACCGTCCAAGTCGCAAAAAGGGCAGCGTCGACCATCCACGTCGCTAAAAGGGCAGCATCGACCGTCCACGTCGCTAAAAGGGCAGCACCGACCGTCCAAGTCGCAAAAAGGGCAGCGCAGGATTCCTACAAAGCGGGAACCAGATAACTCCGGGCCAGGGAAAACGTCTATCACGGACACTTCGTCTCGGAGACATGTCAAGCAACGACCGTCCATGTCGTAAAAAGGGCAGTGCCAGCTTCCCAAAAAGCGGGAACCAAATCAAGTCGCCTCCACGTGAAAGAAGATCCATCAATTTCATGCACACGACCCACATATGTGGTGTGCATTTATTGATGGGGGGCAATTTGTTGGGGTAAAAATTTACATCCCGGTTGACCAAGTCAAAATCAAAGTCAACCCCAAGCCAAGTGGGCCCAAGCCCAGATCCAGTGGGCCCATGCCCGGGTCGAGCCCGAACATGAAGCGGCCGGCCTCTTCTCATGCCAAGATAAAAATTTTGTAATAAATAATTTTGTTGTATTTATTTTATTTTATTTTTGGATAAATGTAAGAAAAATAGGCATAAAACCAAATTTTTGTAAAGCCCATGGCTTATGTGCAAAAAGAAATGGCACATGAGCCATGGGATAGGCAAAATGCCATTTTGTGAAGCCCAAGCGGCTATATGTAAAATGTATGGCCTATAAAGGCAAGGATAATGAAATATCCCAACAACTTTTCTCTCTCCAAAAAAGTTTGAGATCTGAGATCTTTCTTCCTCCTTCAAGGTTCCAAAACCTTCTTCTTTCTTTTGAATTAAATCAAGAGTTTTACTCTTCCTTTTTCAAAACTAAATAGTTTTCCATCACAAAACCCATTAAGGGGAACTCAGATCTTCCATTAGATCTCAAAAAGAAGAGATTTTTAAAAAATCCCACAGCTCTTGATCTTCAAGATCCAGCTAACAGAGGAGGAAGAAGAAGAACATCTTTCACTAAACCCCCCCAAAAGAAGAAAAACACACTCAGGAGTCCAACTCCTCTCTGATTTCTCTTCTGAGAAATTTTTTCAGGCTAAAAGCCTCTTTTTCTCGCCGGCGCTCAAGCGCAGAGCGCCCGCGTGCCGACACGTGGCGCGCTTGCGCTCGAGCGCACAGCGCTCAAGCGCAGAGCGCTCAAGCGCAGAGCGCCCGCGTGCCGACACGTGGCGCGCTTGCGCTCGAGCGCAGAGCGCCCGCGTGCCGACACGTGGCGCGCTTGCGCTCCAGCGCAAGCGCTCGAGCGCAGAGCGCCCCCGTGCCGACACGTGGCGCGCTTGCGCTGAGCGCAAGCGCTCGAGCGCAGAGCGCCCCCGTGTCGACACGTGGCGCTCTTGCTCTCCAGCGCGAGCGCTCGAGCGCAAGTCGCCCCCGTGCCGACACGTGGCGCTCTTGCGCCCAAGCGCTCAGCGTCTGAGCGCAAAGCGCCCACGTGCCGACACGTGGCGCGTTGCGCTCCAGCACTCTGCGCTCGAGCGCAAAGCGCCCACGTGCCGACACGTGGCGCGTTGCGCTCAAGCGCCTAGGCGCTGGCCCCACGCATCCTTTGGATGTTTTTTCCCCTTTATTTATATATGCATGTATATATATACATATGTATACAAATGTACACATATACATACTCCACGACACTGTCCCTGTTAGAAAAAAATTTCTAACGGGGCGCTGCCCTGCACCCCGCAAGGGGGCAGCTAGCCCCCTTGACCTCCAGCCCGCTATCTGGGTAGCGGGACCCCCGTAAAAACTCTGCGTGGCTCCCGACATATTCAAACCCCCCTTCCAAAACAACAACACACGTACACTGCACATTGAGTTCGCATGACCAGTTTGACCCGTCAATCGGAGGTTCCCTCGCCCCAAAGGCGGGAGGTAATTAACGGCAGCTTAGTTCGCGGCTGCCGGAGATTCGGATCCCCACATTCATTAAAACCCCAGCCTACCCTAGGCAGAGGGAATCTGTAGTACGCCTGACAAGCGCGCGCGTATTCCCATCTCAATGGGGTGACGAAAAACACCCTACAGCTAGTTTCAAAAATTAACGTCGATTCTACTCCGACAGTTTAGTATCTAAGTTAGAAATTCTATCATGCTATGTTAGAAATATTCAACCCTTATGTTTCACACCTCCTGTCTATTTTACCCCGGATCCTATACATTTTACAGTTTAGAAAGATATTGGTATTTCTTGAGTTTTCCTTCTAAAGTGCGGTCTCTAATTCGGAATTTTTATCTTCATTACAGAAAACATAAGTTGTATTCTTCATCCCTATCTTTCCTTCAAATATCGATTGTATACCCCTATGTGTGTATAAATTTTTACCCCTACACTTAAGAATTCAATTCAAGCTATAGTACCCTTGCCTTAATACCTAATACTACTTCTTTTCATTAATGGATGGACGGTTTTGCTCACACACCTTTCATGCGACTATTAATACTTCTTGAGGTACTAACAGCCGATTACTGAATGTGTGAGCTTTAAAGCGTAAATAGCAGTCTCCAAGTCTTGACTTTATTTTTCTTTTATTTTTTTTCAAGACCGGATATATTTTTCAACGATACTCTTTTGGTGGTTAGCTTTAAATACTGTTTTTTCTTTCATACTAGACTTTCAGGCAAGAGTATTTTTAGGTATCCTCTACTATCCAAAGTTTCAAGGTGCGTGTATGTGCAGTTTGTAGGGTATGTATTTTCTAAATTTGGACTCAAGAATAGAAACTATTTTTCATACTTATCTTTCAGTAAAGCTTCAATACTCTCCCTTCATCTCGACTTAACTAAAGAACTGAACTCAATATTACCTATTTCTCAAAAAAAAACTATAAGGACGTATAATTACCAAGGTTTAAACAGAATAAGGGTTATTTTTAGGGTTTTCAATTCCTAAACCTAGAATTTAGTTACTTTTAATATATCAACTAAATTTTCGGAATAAAAATCTAAGTTGCCCTACTAGCTAACTTGACGACAAATATTTTATGTTTTTGTAATTTTTTTAATTTTTATGGGTTTTTTAATATGTATGCAATGCAGAATATACACATGATGCAGCAAAAATAGACGTAGTGCTCACCCCCAAACCTGAGTTTTACGATGTCCTCATCGTTGCCCCCGTCTCCGGTAGCTAGACTCTGACATCATGGTGAGAATTTTATTCAAAGTAAAAGAAAAAACCTAAGATTAATTACAATATATACAAGTTAAAAGATTGGGTTAGTCCAGAAATTAATACCAGCCATTTAATGATTTTGTCTATATAGTGCAATGGCTGGTAAAAGAATATATATATACAAAAGAAAAACAAAAGGTATATGTTAGATATTAGTGAAGGACATGGGCGTGTAAAAGTAGGGATCGAAAGACACTGAAGATGAAAATGAAGTTTTGAAGGAATCAAAGAATGGTTGCCTGAATGAATTGGATGTTCAAAAGGCACGTGTTGAGTTCCAAAATCAAGTTCGTGTAAAAACTGGAGTTCATCCGCAAAAAGTTCAGCAAAAGAAAGGTTTTTAGGATGTTCCCAAATTGATCCTGACTCAAACTCACCAAGAATATCAAGTTCATCCGCAAAAATTTCCACAAAACTCGATATGAAAGAATATTTTTCAATGTTGTCTTCCTCCCTATAATTTTCACAATCCTATTCGTATCATTATAGCTCACAGACTCTCCCAATACAATTTCTCCCTTATCACATTCACAAATTGGTAGGTATATGTCATCCAAAAAAGTAGGTTCCCACACTAACATTTCTTCCGAAACAATATCACTAGGTGATACAAAAATTGTGGGTTCCTGATCATTGATCTCTGCTGACAATCTATCCAAACCATACCCGTAAAAATCACAATATTCCTCCTCTAAAATTGGAATGCAAAAATCAGTCGGAAGTTTTTCTTGTGTGTCCTGATATCACTGAGTCAATTCAATTGCATCGTCATCTATGAAATCATCAAAATTTGTTTGATCATTTATCTCACTTGGTTGACTTCTTAGATGACAGACATTAACACTATTGGGTTCCGATTGACTGTGTTCACTCCCTAGAATCCTCACAGCTAAATGTTTCGTGTGTTCTTCTATTCTAGCCAATGATTGAGCTTGAGCAAGAAACAATTGCTCAGACTGCTGTATGAACAGGGCTAGCGTAGAAACTGATTGATTCTCGATCGCAGTCATTATTTCAATACCCTTCTCTAAAGTAGTTAACTTAGCATCCATCTCACTATCATACCCTAATGATGTGTCAGTTGTTTCAGGTAAGGAGGGTTGTGATGGTGGTGATGCTAAAGCAATCAATCTGTCGACCTCTTTATCTAAATTCTCAATCATTAGGTCTCTAATTGAAGTGGGACCGGGTTCAAGAGTGTTAGGTGGGTGACCGTTAGCAAAACTCTAGGACGGTAGGCCACCCTCTTGAAAAGGAAAATTTTCATGAATGTGGGAAGAATCGTGACAGTTTCAACAAAAGAATTGGGAATGAGTATAAATAAAAGAATAAGAATCGTGAGAAATTGAATTAAAACGTGTATCACCCAATTAACAAGAATTCACAAATATCACAAAAATAAAGAATATCACACCCCTAACAGTTTATGGTATGCTAGTCAACTAAACCTGCTCAAGAACCTGATTGTCGAAGTAAAACTGTGTCGAGAAACGGGCTCAAGATATACGGATCACGAAGTCAGGTAAGTGCAAGAGAGAAGGGCAGGTTTTCCAACGCTTTCGTGAAGTTCCTTAATTAGATAAACTTTTCTCTTGAACACTTGCCTAGACACCCCGTGAACGATATACCGTTAAGCGGTATTCTAA
Organism: Agapanthus africanus; assembly: GCA_030015575.1. Taxonomy (NCBI): domain Eukaryota; kingdom Viridiplantae; phylum Streptophyta; class Magnoliopsida; order Asparagales; family Amaryllidaceae; genus Agapanthus; species Agapanthus africanus. The sequence continues at coordinate 31,165,709 of JASDDO010000024.1, forward strand.
ACACAGTTAACTTCTTCTAATGAGCTTGAAGTCCTTAAAGTTAAAGTTTTAGTTGATTTTAAATTACTGTGGGTATGCAAGAATGCAGTTTTGTGATTTGTGGGCTACGGAGAAAAGGTGATGAAATCTTTTACCGTATCTTGTTTGGTCTTTTTGCCCTTAAATCCTTATTAAGATGCAAATGCGCAATCAATTAAAAGAATTCAAGTCATCAATCAATTAATCAATTATTTTTCAGTTTAAATTTAAGCGCTGCAACAAATACGGTTAGTTCTCTGTGCAATTGGCGGCAAGCTTGTACGAATAATCCTGCAGAAGATAGGAATAGTGGAATGCGTCGGATTCAAAACGAATGTGTTAGGAATACGTACCGGTGTGATTTGGTTTAAGAAAACCCCTTTGAAAGTGGTCCGAGTCTTTGATTGTTCGCTTGCGCGGGTCAAACTATCCGGATCTTTGGTACTGTACTTCACTAACGTTTTGCAATTGAATTTGAGCCCCGCTCCGCACGATCGCTGGTCGTAGTTCCTTAAAAACTGAAATGTCGGAAAATACGACATTTAGTGTCAAAAAGCGATATATGTGCCCCAATTCCTGCACACATAAAATTAGAAAAATCAAACAATACTACTATAATGCAAACACTGCACTGGAGATCACACAAAAACAAAAAATCAAAAACCCCCTCAAAGGGCCGAGTTCGCTGGATTTTACAGTGATGTCGCTGGCAAAAATCCGAGGAGAGGGATGAAATTGTGTGAGTTCTCTAGGCTATATTAGTATTCTAATGGTCTAACTTGATTTTTTATTTGAATTACAGAGTGCTAGCAGGTCATAAGGACAGAGAACAAATTAGAAAGAATTTCGTTTTGTTAGTTTTGAAAAAATTGAGTTAGTAGTTAGTTTTTGTTAGTAAGAATTAGAAATAACAATACCTAATAACTACCAAATCCCCGGCAACGGCGCCAAAAACTTGTTGGGAATTCACCCGCGCGCGCAAACACGTATGTTTTGAAATAGAGATTGTTTTTAAGAAATATTACGCAAGCGAGATCGTTCTCGTTTAAAAATTTATAAACCGCAAGTGCACGACGCATTGTAGCGAGCCGGTAAGCACGGGTCGATCCGTAGGGAATTGTATATTAGATCGTATCTTTTAAGGTTCAACAAATTAACAAATTGGTTGTTTGTCGCTAATAATAAAATGAAAGAATACAAAAACAAGAAAAGCAAGAAAACAAGTTAAGAAAGAATGGTCGTGGCTTTGGTTCGGAAGGTTGAATCGCGACGATTCCCTCGACGCTCCTTTGATCATGTGTTGTCCGTCCTCACGTTGATCCCAGCATGAAGCACGACTTGTCAAAGCGGTTGCGAGGCACAAGTCGTCAAATTCCGATATTCTCCGCAAAAGACGAAACTAGTCCGTTTTATTCACTTACCATTGTATGTCCGAGCTTGGGGTAACAACACTAAGCCCAAGGGAAAGCACGCTTACCACAACATCAAAAACACAATAAGTGAGTGAGAGCAAAATGATTCTAGTGTTAACTTTGCTAAGGGGTTGTGATAGTATACGGTATATGAAAACCGAGGGTTTGTCAAGCTCTTAGTCACAAAATACCGTATCCAAACTTAGCAAATTTAACACCAATTTAATTTTAAGTTAAACATTGTGAAATAGGGAAGGGGAGTGAATATGTTATTTGAAGAGATTACAAAGTAACCATGGGTTCAAAATACCATATCACATCAATATATAAAACAATCTTTAAGTTATAACCATGTTAAAGCACATTAAACATAAATAAGAAGAGGAGGAGGCAAAACCTTTCATCTCACTTCCTTACCATAACCACCACCAAGAAAATTAGTTAAGTATGATAAAGAAAAGCAAATAAGGAAAAGAAAGCAAGTATAAAAACAACAATATTACTAACACTTGAGAAAAGAGATACAAGATTTTGGTTACTTGTTCAACCTCCTTAATGAAGCTCTCCAAAGAAAGCTTCAAGAGGGAAGAAGAAGACGAAACCAATTTGAAGCCCACTCACTCTCAAGCCTAAACAAAAACAAAAACTTTAGAATACATTAGACCCCTTCCCTTGCTCACTGGTCTGCTTTTATAGACACCAAAGAAAAATAAACAAGCAATAAAAATGAGATGACGTGGCAGCAAAGGAGGGACCACAGAAGTTTGGTGCAAATTGAGGCAAGGGGGGCCGGCCTGCTCGGTTTTTAGGGGGGTCTGGCCGGCCTCAATCAGAGGTTAGGGGCTCGTATTGACATAGTGTGCTTGTGTGCTCTCCACAATTACTCTTATGCTGCTAGATTTAGCTGTTTAACCCCGGTTTGCATGTAGAGAATTGGAGGGAAACTTGATACAAAGTATCACATCAAAAATTTATGCATTTATTGCCCATCACACCATATGTTCCCACCACTTGTACAATCCATCATTTCCTGTGTGCCATGGGCAGCCCCACCATGTCATGGTCCATTCCAAAGACTTGTTTGTACACTTGTATTGTGTTGGAACAAAATTGTTTACACATGTTTATTTCCAAAAGAACTCTTTGGATATTGGTCGGTTTCCTGTTCTGTTTGCAATGTCGGCTCCAAAACGCTATATCCGTGTCACGCCCCGCTTCCCAGTATACGGGCAGAGGACGCGATGAGGCCGCTATGTATTTACTGTAAAGTAAATACGCTAAGCGTAACTAAGCAATATAAAAGTAAAATCACAAGAGACAAGATATAATAAAACAACAACTTTATTTATTCATGTTCTTTCTGTACAATACATGGAAAGTAAATACAACTGAAATAAAGCAATGCCTAAACAATGGCAGAAATGAAAAGTACTGAAATGGAAAGTGTACAATGAACTAGAGCTCGGGGTCTTCACTGAATTGGTCCAAGTCTTCACTCGTGGGCTCGATTTCTGACGTGTCCAGATCACCTGACGACATTCAAAGAAGAAAGAAAGAGAATGTCGCTAGCGAACAGATCGCTCGGTAAGTCCCAAAGATAAGGGAGAAATAGAATAGATAGAGTAAGAAGGTATCTTTTAAAGTTGTATTATATTGTTATGATGTTGTGTTAACGATGTTGTTTGTAGCTTGGTACAGAAGGATGCCAGTGTATACGAGAGGGGTCCCTATATGCTAGAGACCAGGGCAAACGGAATATAGAGTACAAGGCTCCATTATACAACCCGGAACAACGGCAATTGGAAATGGTTAGGTGTCTTAAATCTTATAGTCTCGTGCCACTTTTAACACCTTCCGTACTAGTCTACCTCTTAAACACCGTGTTATCTTGATTGTATTGTTGTATTATATTGTCTTGTATTGTAAACTATATAGATTGTATGTTTGGATGACTGACCAAAACCATGATATCAATAAACTGATGTAACTGGAGAATCATGTATGTAACTGTAGAATCATGGATGTAACTGTATAATCATGTAAATGGAATGTATATCCATGGTTCGTTTCAGTCAAGTTGATAGATTGAATATATGGAATAATGGATTCATGGATTCATGTTGAATTGTAATATTGTAAATTATAGATTGTAGATTGTACTTGAATCATATTTAAGTCAGATTATTAATGAGACCCAGTTTGAGTCAGACAATTAGAAAAGTAAATTGAAGTCCTGATTGTTTTGATGTTATCGGTAACCGTTGCACATGGGCGGCAGGATTTGTGTCTTTTTCAAAGACGATTACCGTATTGATAACACCTTTGTTAAGTTGTCTACCTTAAGTAGGCAAGCACCCACTTCTCCGGCTCCCTGAGGCTCAAGAGATTAGTCCCGCTTAAACCTATGTTTACTAGGGTCCTTAGGGTAATTTATAGAACTTGAGGGGGTTTTATGTAAAAATACTATTATATACTTTTCAGAATACTCCCCAAGTATTTAGTTATCGTCTTTAGAGTTGTAATGAATGTAGATTTTATATTGTGATATTTCTAGTGAAAATGTCCTAATTTCATAAATAAATGTATTTATTTGTAATATTGATTTGTAGGGAATTCATAGTATTTTAGTGTAAAATGATTCTTGTGATATTTATAGAAAAAAATGGAATATTTATATTATTAAAAAATAGATATTTTAAGGATAAATATGCATATATTTATATGAAAATAATTTTTTAATATATTATATTTCTAGAAATCTCATTTTCTTTAGATTTTCGTATTTAATTTTTTCGAGACCGAATGCTCCTTGCGGAGGTCTGCATCTCGCACTACTAAGCCCGAAGATGTGCGATAATCCGCACCATCCCGAACGGGTTCCCCAAATGGGTTGTAGCGGCACTTTGCAAAGATTTGTGCAAAATACTAAATCTTTTAAAAAACGGTTTTTATTAAGTAAATGGTATTTATTTGCAATGATTCGTTTTCCCATATTCTATGTTCCCGAGGGCATTGTGCTAATGTTGCATATGAGTGTGTGAGGAGGTAGGTCATTACCTCGTGATCTAGTTAAAGGTATAACAAGGGTTTTGATGGTTTAAATGTAGAAATGAACTATGTGGTATTTTAATGAAAAAATACGGTAAAATGGAAATAGCAATTACATTTGATATGAAACTTGATCAATATGGTTGATTAGTGTTTAATAGTCAACATGAATTGGTTTTAGCATAATTGTATTAAAGAAAAGGGAGGTTTTAGGAAGAAATCGAATCGAAAATCGGTTTTGTTCTGATTTCGTCGGGTTTTGTAATTCCGTATTTCTAGAAAAGAATAGAGAAGATAGAATTGGGACTTACGGACAAGAGGAAGATGGGTCGGGAGGAGTCGCCGGTGCGTCGTTTCGTCGCCGGGAGCTCCTAGAGTCGTAGTCGGAATTTCATCAGCGCTTCGCCTCTTGCTCACTTCGATTGCACACTAGGGTTTTCTAGAGAATTCTTGAGAGCTGGCTCAGAGTTTTGGGATGAGGGGGGAGAGTGTAGGGGTGGTATTTATAGGGTTAGGCTAGGGTTAGGGAAGATGAAGAGTTTAAATTGAAAAAAAATGTAAAAATATATTAAAAATGAGTAAATGCGGATTTCAAAGGTCTCTGAAACTGATCTGGAAAATTGAAGTGTGCAGGGAGGTAGAGTAGCCCAAGAGCCCCAACTTTTATGTTGGGGACCGTCTGGCCGAGTCCGGCCGGTCCGCCGGCCGACTCGGGCCGAGTCAGGCATGTGGTGGGTCCCCTGTTGGTTGGTGTACTCACTGGTATATTTAGTTTTTCATGTGTAGTGGGAATTTTGGGAGTTAGCACGTGTTGACTCTTGAACTTCTAAAAATTTCAAAATAAAACAAATTTAAAAATAATGTGGGGTATGGGATTTGAACTCTGGTGGCTTGGTTCAGCAGTGCAAGGTATTACCAATGAGCCACAAGCTCCTTCTTATAATTATGGAGCTAAATAATTACTTAAAGTAATAACAATAAATGTAAATACCCCAAGTATATATTAATTTTAAAGTAAATTTTTTGTACACTAAAAATGGAGTTGTTACATTCTTTTAACTTGTAATTAAAAAGCAAAATAATTACTTATATCTTGTGCTCAGGCTAAAATACCCTTTATGGATTTTGAAAAAAAATATTTTGAAACAAATTTGTTTAGGAAATTTAGGGTTGCTACAATCCGTGATATTGAGCTTGTTTCCTGTGTTTAATCACGAACACCTGTAATCTGTAATTACTGAGCAGACACTGATTAAAAATATCGATAAATAACAAAATAATGAATGAATGAGGGTATTAAAATGTAGTTTTCTGTGATGAACACGTATCCACGACAGTGTCAATGTATCGATGAAATAACCATGCTTTAAAGAGGGTGCGCCGTTTCGCTCGTTCGTCTGTTGGGCTGCAGGCCATATGTCTGACGCGGGTTGGCGGGCGCGACAGGCTGTCGCTGTCACCTACAAACGAAGGGGCGCCCCAATAGCTGATCACCACGTAGAGCCTTGACGGCTAGCAGGCGCGATGCTTCGTTTTGGCGGGAATTGATCTGGGCCGTTGGATGATTTATGTGCAGTGCATAAATAGGAGAGGACTCCCTAGGGCCAACACTTCCACCATAATTCATCCTCGTTGTCAGAGATTGCCCGGCGCTCTTTCCATTTAGATCGGATTACCCATGCTTTTTCCTCGGCCAACACATTGCTTTGAGTCAGGTTAGATGTCTTCATCTGAGAAGTCCGTAGAAATAGTTAGGGTAGGGTCGGATGATGATGCTCCAGTTGTTGGAGCTGAGTCCAAAGGGATTTCCCCCTCTTCGGCTTCAGATAGCCATGAGGGTTCTTCTTCTTCTTCTTCTTCCTCCTCCTCTGTGTCGGGATCGTATCCGAGAGTCAGGGTCGCCCCCGTCACCCGCCGTCGGGCGGACCTAAGGGCTTCTAAGGTGCCCGCCGGGGACGCCCGCGATGCGCCCTCCATCTTGAGGAATGTGGATGAGCTTGCCGAGTTCTGGGGTCAAATCCATATCCCCTCTAACTATTCTCTCCGTTTAGCCAGAGAGGGTGAGCGGGCGGACCAGGTGCAGGGCAATGATATTTCCCTGTATTTGGAAGCATTCCGGGAGGGAATGCGTCTGCCCTTCCCAACCGAGGTATGTGGGGTGCTTCGTTGCTTCCATCTTGCCCCGGGCTAGCTAGCGCCGAACTCGTGGAGAATCCTCCTCGGGTCTCTGGTCCGGTTGAAACTTGAAAATATCCCTTTTAATTTGACCATCCTAGTCTTCTTTCTTTGTTATAAGAATCACCCCGGAACCAACAAGGATGAACCGAGCTGGGTGTATTTTTCTTTCAAAAAACGCAAGGGTGGGATGGCCGGGTCGGGGGCAGTTTTCGTCTCTTCTTCCATTCACAAATGGAAGGAGATGTTCATATTCTTCGAGTCACTCGAGGGTGAGGATTGGCCTGTTCCTACACAGTGGCACAGGGCCGATTGCCCGAGGGTGAGGCAATTGTCCTCACCTGAGGCGAGGCGGTATCCATGTGGGAGACGATCCAGCGGGTCGACGTTCTGCTTTCCGAGCAGGCTCTTAGCTGGGATGGGATCAGCCCCGCGCGCTTCCTCTATAAGTTAGTTCTTTGGACGATCTACTTAGACGTTAATAGGTTTTGCTTTCCCTTTTCAGCGTCGCTAACTCTCTTTCGTGTTTTCTCTTTTCTGCAGAGCAAATGGACCGATCCAAATTCTTAGCTGCCATGGCTGCGAAGGCAGGAAAGAAGACCATGGGCGCTAGCTCGTCCCGTCCCGGTCCGAGCTCGGCCCCGAAACCAACTGCATCGGCGAAGCCTCCCGCTGCGCCTTGAGCCCCGGAAGTCCGCCGCGGGGAGAGCCAGAAGAATGCATGGGGACCGGAGCCCCGGGCAAGAGGGGTGGAGGATAAAGCCGACCTCGCCGAGGTCCCCCTCAAGAAGTACAAAAGGACGATCTCTCGCTAGCCACCCTTCGGGATCCCCGTGCAGGAGGGGGACGTCTGTTTTGAGGTGCCCTAAGGGCTTTCTGTCTCCGATAGCCTTCTCTTCGACATGGAGCAATCGGCCGGGAGCAAAATTTCTCGGGGGACCCTAAAGTCCCAAGTGGCCGCCATCGCTCAGGAGGCGGTTCAGGTCGGTATCCGTTTCTCTTTAAGAATTTTGTTAAGTATTTTTCCTCAGTTTGAACATTTCTAACTCCTTTTGCTGCTTTCCTCAGGTCGTCCAACACTGCACCCTCATCGTTAATAAGGAATCCTAGGAGATTGCCCCGGCCATGAGGAACGCGGGCGAATCATCCCCGCGGGAGGATGATTTGCGATTGGAGCTGCAACAGGCAAAGGAGAGAATAGCCGTCCTCGAAACCCGGGTGGCCGCCGAGGAGTTGACGAACTCCAAGTGTAAGGAGTCTCACCGACTTCTTAGTGAATCCAACAAAACCATCCAGGCTAAGTTGGAGGAGGTCAGCAAGCTCTACACCGCGATGAAGAAGTCGAGGGATGCCAGCAGAAGGGACGCCCAGGTGGTGCTCGATGCTGTGAAGCTTGCCGATCTACGAGCTTCGAAGTCCGTGGGGAGCTATAAGGTGTCGGACCAGTTCTACGCCGACCTCGCCGACGCCTCAGCCATTGTTTGGCACCAGGATCTCGACGCCGTCAAGGCGTTGATACCGGGGTTCACCGACAGCGAGCTCCGGGTCCAGTACTTTCTCTCCAAGAATGCGCCGCAGGTGGAAGCTGCCGGGGATGCCGCCAAGGGTGAGGCTGCCGGTGGAAGCGCCGACCCAGAGGTCGCCGTTTTGGTTCCCGACGCCGGCGTCGAGCAGGGCGAGATCCTCTCCGGGCCTATGGCCTGAGCTTTCCTGCCTTTCCCTCCTTTTTTAAAGTTTTGTAAGCCTCCGGGCATTTTGTAAGGCTGATGAGCCCATAATATCTTGTAAAAATTTCTGGAATATAAATAAATCTGAGCTTATTTTCCTCTGCATGACTATGTGCTTTCTGCGTGAGTACTTCAGATCGTTAGTCTTTTTCTTGTTTGAATTTTCATTCTACTGCAAGTGTTAAGTCGTAGGCCGCTTCCTTGCTCTTTAGACTTTAGACGACAGTCGCGTTTTTAGATGACGATCGCGCGTCGAGTATAAGTCGAATAATAGCCAAGTGTAGAAAGGTTGGCACCCTCATGCTCCCCGGAGTCGAGGTAGCGATCGTTCGTTTAGAATGAATCAAGAGGCATCCCAAGGCTAGGAAGGTCGGTATCAATCCATACCTCGGAGTCGAGGTGACGACCACGTGTTTTTGCATGAGTAGAAAATTAGCCAAGTTAGAATAGGTCGGCCATAACGGATTCTTCCTCAATGTGGGTCCTAGATCCAAGTCTTCGTAGGGTAGGAATCTACCCCTCGGAGTTTAGCCGAGCAGGAATATGCACGGTGGCCTCTGTAGGAGGGCTTTTGATCCTTAGCGTTGTTGTAGGAGGCTACCCGCTAGGGATGACCGAGCAGGAAGCTACTCGGTTGCCTCGCGAGGAGGGTTTTGATCCACAGCGTAGTTGGGAAGGAAGCTACCCACTGCGGATGGACCGGACAGGAAAGTTGGTCGGTGGCCTCGAGAGGAGGACTTTGGATCCTTAGCGTTGTTGGGTAGGAGGCCACCCGCTAGGGATGACCGAGCAGGAGGCTACTCGGTCGCCTCGCGAGGAAGACTTTGATCCACAGCGAAGTTAGGCAGGAAGCTACCCACTGTGGATAGACTGGGTAGGGAAGCTGCTCGGTATCCTCGTGAGTAGGGCTTCGATCCACAGAGTAGTTGGGCAGGAAGCTACCCACTGCGGATGGACCGGGAAAGGAAGCTGCTCGGTGGCCTCGAGAGGAGGGCTTTTGATCTTTAACGTTGTTGGGCAGGAGGCTACCCGCTAGGGATGACCAAACAGGAAGCTACTCGGTCGCCTCACGAGGAGGGCTTCGATCTACAACATAGTTGGGCAGGAAGCTACCCACTGCGGATGGACCGGGCAGGGAAGTTGCTCGGTGGCCTCATGAGGAGGGCTTTGATCCTTAGCGTAGATGGGTAGGAATCTACCCGCTAGGGATGACCGAGTAGGAAGCTACTCAATCGCTTCGCGAGGAGGGCTTCGATCCACAGTGTAGTTGGACAGAAAGCTACCCACTGCGGATGGACTGGGCAGGAAAGCTTCTCGGTGGCCTCAAGAGGAGGGCTTTTGATCCTTAGCGTTGTTGGGTAGGAGGCTACTCGCTAGGGATGACCGAGCAGGAAGCTACTAGGTCACCACACGGAGAGGGCTTCGATCCACAGCGTAGTTGGGCAGGAAACTACCCACTGCGGATGGACCGGGCAAGGAAGCTGCTCGGTGGCCTCGTGAGGAGGGCTTTGATCCTTAGCGTAGATGGATAGAAATCTATCCGCTAGAGATGACCGAGCAGGAAGCTACTTGGTCGCCTCGCGAGGAGGGCTTCGATCCACAGCATAGTTGGGCAGGAAGCTACCCACTGCGGATGGACCGGGCAGGAAAGCTGCTCGGTGGCCTCGTGAGGAGGGATTTGATCCTTAGCGTAGATGGGTAGGAATCTACCTGCTAGGGATGACCGAGCAGGAAACTACTCGGTCGCCTCGCGAGGAGGGCTTTGATCCACAGCATAGTTGGGCAGGAAGCTATCCACTGCAGATGGACCGGGCAGGGAAGCTTTTGTAACAACCCAAAACTTTCTGTACAATTTTTTCTAAAATATAGAAAGGGGTACTTGATTCTGAGCACAAGTTATAAGTTTGATGCTTCTGAACAACAAGAAATAGCTTGTAGCTCATTGGTAAAGCCTTGCACTACTGTTACAAAGCACCTGTGTTCAAATCCCATCAGCCACATTATTTTTTTAATTATTTTTCTTTTAATCTTTGTTAGGGTAAAAATTTACACCCCGGTTGACCAAGTCAAAATCCAAGTCAACCCTAAGCCAAGTTGGCCCAAGCCCAGATCAAGTAGGCCCATGCCCAGGTCGAGTCCGAACATGAAGCGGCCGGCCTCCCCCCATACCAAGATAAAAATTTTGTAATGAATAATTATATTGTATTTCTTTTATTTTATTTTATGAATGAATGTAAGAGAAATGGGCATAAAGCCAAATTTTTGTAAAGCCCATGGCTTATGTGCAAAAAGAAATGGCACATGAGCCATGGGATAGGCAAAATGCCATTTTGTGAAGCCCAAGGGGCTATATGTAAAATGTATAGCCTATAAAGGCAAAGATAATGAAATATCTCAACAACTTTTTCTCTCTCCAAAGAAAAATCTAGATCTGTGATTTTCTCCTTCCTCAAGGTTCTAAACCTTCCTCTTTTTTTAATTAAATCAAGAGTTTTACTCTTCCTTTTCCAAAACTAAATAGTTTTTCACCACAAAACCCACAAAGGGGAACTCAAATCTGCCATCAGATCTCTGAAAGGAGAGATTTTTAGAATCTCATATTTCTTGATCTTCAAGATCAGGCCAACAAAGGAAGAAGAAGGAGACCCATCTCCAGAAACCCCACTTTGGGGAAGAACTAGGGCTCAAGGGGAGAAGCCCTTCATCAGCTTCAAAACATCTTAGGAGTTTAACTCCTCATATATATATATATATACACACACACACACACACACAGAATAATAAGTGCTCCTTTCTAGGAGTACAACTCCCAAGTCCCTTTTGCTGCTCGAGCGTCCACGTGCTGACACGTGGTGCGCCAGAGCTCTTGCGCCCAGAGCACTTGCGCTCGAGCGCCCACGTGCTGACACGTGGTGCGCTAGCGTCCGAGCGCCCACGTGCTGACACGTGGCGCGCTAGCGCTCAGTGCTGAGCGCTAGCGCCGGAGCGCTCACGTGCTGACATGTGGCGCGCTGGCGCTCTTGCGCTCGGAGCGCTAGCGCCCACGTGCTGACACGTGGCGCTAGCGCCCAAAGCGATAGCTCCCGAGCGCCCACGTGCTGACACGTGGCGCTAGCGCCCAAAGCGCTAGCGCCCCAGTGCCCACGTGCTGACACGTGGCGCGCTAGCGCTCAGTGCGCCAGCGCCCTTGCGCTCAGAGCGCCAGCGCCCGAGCGCCCACGTGGTGACACGTGGTGCGCTAGCGCTCAAAGCGCTGGCGCTCTTGCGCTCAAAGCGCTGGCGCTCTTGCGCTCAAAGCGCTGGCACTGATCCCACGCATCCTTTGGATGCCTTTTCCTCCTTTTTATATATATACATGTATATATACATATGTATACATATGTACACACACATACTCCACGACATTGTCTCTGTTAGAAAAAAATTTCTAACGGGGCGCTGCCCCGCATCCCGCATCCCGCAAAGGGGCTGCTAGCCTCCTTGACCCCCAACCCGCTATCCGGGTAGCGGGACCCCCATAAAAACTCTGCGTGGCTCCCGATATATCCAAACCCTCCCTCCAAAAAAAAACACACGTACACTGCATATTGAGTTCGCATGACCAGTTTAACCCGTTAATCGGAGGTTTCCTCGCCCCAAAGGCGAGAGGTAATTAACGACAGCTTAGTCCGCGGCTGCCGGAGATTCGGATCCCCACAATCAATAAACCCCCGCCTACCCTAGGCTGGGGGAATCTGTAGTACGCCTGACAAGCGCGCGCGTATTCCCATCTCAATGGGGTGACGAAAAACACCCTACAGATTCTGGCACGCCTGGTGGGACCTTTCTCTCCTCCCATATTTCGGGTTAAATGTTCATGCGAACTCAATCAATATACATATCGATTGCCTATACTGAAATGATGTTTTTTTTCCGTGTAGCAATCAACTTTCGACGACAATGTCTCCCAAGATGAATTCAGCTTCCAACGCGACCCTGATCCCGTACGTGGTCAAGGTCAATGCTCATGTGGTTCTCCCCGCAAGCCTCAGTCGACAGTGGGAGGAACTGCCCCGCCAGTTTGGCTCCGTCATCATCTACCCTGCCGGAAGCGCTCATCTGGCAGAAATCCCGGAAAAATAGGTGGCCAAGCCGGTCTCAAGGGGCAAGAGGCCGAATGTTGTGATCGTTAAGGCACCACAACCGAAACTTAAGACAGTGTCTGAACGACTCTCTGGCGCTCCAACTGGGGGCAAGACTTTCGGTACAAAGGGCAACATCAAATGTTGCGGACGAGCTCAGGCGATGACTCCAACAAATGCACAATCGAGCGTATCTCCAAAGCCCTCCATCGCCCAGTCTGCGGCGTCTTCCCAAAGAGCCGAAGTCTGCCAGGTACTTAGAACAGAAAAGTTAAGGCAGAAGTGGCTCAGGTATCGAGCCAACAAGAGGGCCAGGGCTTCGGCCAAATGGAATCTTGTGAAGTTCCAAGTGCAGGGTTGCCCCGTGATGACGGCTGAGTCGGACGTAAGAATCAGCAATTCCTTCGAGCCTCTGAAGTGGGTTCAGAAAAATGCCATGACCGCCAGAATCAAGAAGACAACGGTCCGAAAAATGCTACAAAGAGACGTGTCCCGGCCCCAACAGAAAAAGTATGACACTGTCTCTTCAAGAGTCTATCAGGCGCTCTGTGCCGCACGAAAGCAGCGGGGCAAATCCAGAAAAGAAGCGCCGGCACCATTCAAGAATCCGGCCAGGCCATCCGCCTTCAATAGACTGCCTGCTACTGAAACAGGGGGTCAAGACAGCGATCTGTGAAATCAGCTACCGACAATAAAAAGAGGGCTGGATATATTATCCATACGGTCTATATGGCGGGCGGGCGCCCCAGCGACAACCTTCGGAGCAAAAGCAAAGATGGGGCCACCACATCCCAAGTCCAATCTGGCTTGAATGTGGTTGCCGCTTCCCAAGAACATCCGCCTCCGCCGGATGATGAAAACCCTCTCGAGGAGGAAGATAGGCAGTAAGACCTCTCGGTCCATGCAGAGTCAAGCTTGGACAGCGAGGAAGAGCCGACTTTCCGCCCCATGACCGCGGAGCAGGAGCTGCTTCAAGAGCTTCGAAAACAGCTCAGGAGCAAGGATAAAGAGATGGCCAAACTTTATTCAAAAATTGACGATCTAACGAATGTTGTGATGCAGATTACGACTCAAATTGCTCGAGCGCCTCCCAATCAAGCACAAGTCGCTACTAATCAGCCGGGTGATGACAATCCGAAGCAGCCAATGCCTGTTCCTTTGGGTCCAAGACTGGTCGAGCCGCACGAAAGCCGGCCACATTCCGCTTCTGGGGATGCTTTGGCCCCAGATGGCACTATCATGGTAACACAAGATCGGATAATGGATTTGGTCACCAGCAAAGTTAAAACATTGGTGGCTGAAGCTGAAGCTCAGAAAGAAATTGGCAGTAGTGGGCGGCCATATCCCGCATAGTACGATCTGATCGAGTTCCCGAGAGGCTACGTCATTCCTAAGTTCGGAAGATTTGACGGAACGGGGAATGCAAATCAGCACGTCGCCCACTTCAAAGCATCGTGCGGAAATACAGGGGGCAATGACGCGCTCCTTCTTCGTCAGTTTGTCAACAGCCTGACCGGTGTCGCCTTCGACTGGTACACGAGTATACCAGACGGGTCCGTCATTACCTTTGCCCAAATGGAGTCTCTGTTCCGGCAAAGGTTCATGAGCGTCAGTGATAAAATCTCCATTGCCGACCTTGTGAGGACCAAGCCGGGGAAGAATGAAAGCAACACCGACTTTATCGCTTGATGGCGTAATCTCACAGTCAAGTGCGAACCGCCGCTGGAGCAGGACCAGTCCGTCAGCCTTCTCATTGGGAACCTCAGCAATTGGATGGTCCCATTCTTGCGTACAGCGGGCCTCAAGACATTTCAGGAGCTAACCAAGAAAGTCCAAATGCTTGAACGCTCGAAGCAAGAGTCCCCGCCGGACTCTCAGAGAGACAAAGCTTGGAAAAGCAAGCGGGACGACAACCGTAGAAGCAGGAGTTCCAGCAGTACCAATGTCTTCAATGCGTCCGACAATGAAGAAAAGCGAAGGGCGGGCGAATCCAAAACCAACTGGTCTCGAAAGCCATTGCTGGGACGAGATGGGCCTTCCCTAGAGGAGAAGAAGAACATGGTTTACTCTTTCAGAAGGGACAAGGTCCGTAAGATATTTAAAGATGCCTTGAATAATTACCTACAATTGCCGGAGTCGAAAAGACCCCAAGAAGCAAAAATGACCGACAATCCCCTGTATTGCCCATACCACCGAGTAGTGAGCCATGCGATCAAGGATTGCTATATCTTCAAGGACTGGGTCGAGAAGCAGTACAAGGCTGGAGAGATCGAACTGTCCAAAAGCGTGTTGGTGAACAATCAAGTTGCAATCGCCAACTTTATACAGACAGAAGTTGAAGCCTTCTGGGAGCAGACAACTGAACCCGTTGCCCTGACAAACAAAACTGACTCATCACGGCCTCCGTGGAGTACGCACATATCTAATAAGACGAAGAAGTTGATAAATCTACTTCGGAAAGAGCCCAGGACGGAACGGGAAGGGCAGAAGAAGCCTACCAGTCCAGCTGCCAATGCGGCTCCATCAGGCTCAAAATCCAAAAAGCTCAAGAAGAAGAAAAGTGCAGCTCAGCGCGAAAAGGAATTTGTAGGGAAATCGACCATTCAAAAATATATCGATTCCCTCGAAGAATATGAACAGAAGGAAAGAACTCTGATTCAAATGAAGGAGTTCCTCCCTGTACGAGCGGCTGAAATTCTGGAGGAGTTAGAGGAAGACTCCAATGAAGAGATCCCTATAGTGACCTGCTACACCATCTATCTGGGCAGTGACTCTGAGGGGGAGCTCTGTTTTCCCGAAGAGGACGAGGAGCTTGCCACAAAGGCCAATCAAATCCAGCTCAGAAGCGGCAGGGCTCTACCGCCAAATCAGGGCAACGCCCCAAAAGGGAAGGAAAAACAGGTGGCTAATGAAGAAGATGGCAGAGAGCCGGCTGATGAAAACTCAAGTCCTTCCTCGGTGGACTATAATGTCTTGGCTCATCTCCGGAAGCTTCCGTCTCTCCTGAGCATCTACAATGCTTTGGTCCTATCTAAGGAGCTTAGAGATGTCCTCATTCACGCTCTACAAAACCCTGAGCGGTATCAGGCTCACTTTGCGGAAATTAATATGAAAGAAGCTCAGTACGCTTTGCAAGCCGCCACAGTCACGTTTAAGGATGAAGACTTGCTACTGGGAACAGCTGAGCGTAATCGGCCGCTTTACGTGACCGGGTACAGCGACGGAGATCAAATTAATCGCATATTGATTGATCCGGGGTCCTCAGTGAACTTCATGAACTTGCGAACTCTGAAGAGTTTGTCAATGGACGTCCGACACCTATCAAGGGAAAGGATTGTCATTCAAGGCTTCAACTAAAATTGCCAGCAAGTTCTGGGGTCCATAGCTTTGCCAATCAAATTCGGGGATCTGCAAACTGAAGCTAAGATATACGTGATCGACGCCGACACGTCTTATAAGATTCTCTTGGGATGGCCATGGCTCCACGATTATGGTATCGTCCCGTCAACTCTCCATCAATGCATGAAGTATACTAAAAATGGCAAAGAAAGATGCATTGACGGAGACATCCAGCCGTTCGGTGTGCATGAAGTCCGATATGAAGATTCTCGGTACTTTATGAACCACCAAAATGCTAAGCCACAACTGACTGAGGATAGAGCGGCCCCAAGACTCAAAAGCAAATCTGAGCCGGCTGTCACTTTCAAAAGAAAAAACGCCCAAGTGCGCCCGCATTTCGGTAGCGACACTGATGAGTCCGACGCTGGAAGTCCGTCCTTTCGTAAAACTCGCCCTTGTTTCGGTAGCGATACAGACGAATCTGTTACTGAAGCCCCATCTAGCAGCAAAGTCCGCCCTCATCTTGGCAGCGACACTGAAGAGTCGGAGGAAGAGGACCTGCCATGCAACAACGGTGCAGATTGGACCTCTATGCAACAAACAAAAATATGAGAGACCTTCGAAATTGCGGAAGGGTCCCTAGCCGTCATAAGGGTAACGGAGCAGATGTGCAAAGAGCTCGATGCGTTGTCAGTCTCCACCGTGGACCAGCTGAAAACTTTCTACGACCCCGGAAGGAAAAGTGGACAGAAAGGCATCCTGTTTTATGGGTCGAATCCCGTTGTGCACCGGGACGATTTGTCTGTCACGTGCCTTCCATATGAGAGAGGCATAAGAGCCGTCCTCAATCCCATATACTATGCACCCGAGATGCGGGAATATTTCAAAAGGTGTGGATGCCGGCTATATCAAACGGAGTCCGAAGCAAAGTTTTATGAAGGGCTATGGCATCCGCCCCAGGTCCGAGCACTCATCGATGGACGGATTCCAGATAGACGGGGCATAGGCTTCATTCAACCTGATTCCAAAACATGCTACATGATCCATATTGGTGAAGCCAACGAAAGATCAAATGATGATGATGAGATAACCGAACCAGAAGAAGCTCCTCAAGAGCTCGAAGATGGCGGACAAGCAACCTATGACGAGCTAACCGAGATTGACTTAGGAACGCCTGATAATCCAAGGCCAACCTACATCAGCTCACTCTTGTCGGAGGAAATGAAATAGCAGATAATTGCCCTGCTGCACGAGTTCATCGACTGCTCTACGTGGACGTACAAAGAAATGCTTGGCCTTTCCTCTGAAGTGGCCGTGCATAAACTGGCCATATCTCCCGATGCTAAGCCAGTCAAACAAGCTCCTCGAAGAATGAGAAGGGAGTTGGAAGAAAAGGTCATCGAGGAAACCAAGAAACTCATCGATGCCGGCTTCATCAGGGAGGAAAAATATGCGGACTGGATCGCATGCATAGTCCCAGTGAAGAAGAAAAATGGGCAGATCCGAGTTTGTGTCGATTTCATGGACCTCAACAAGGCATGCCCTAAAGACGACTTTCCGCTACCGGTCATGGAAATGATGGTCGATGACACCTCAAATTATGAGTTGTTCACCTTTATGGATGGCTTGTCTGGGTATAATCAGATCAAGATGTCGCCTGAGGATGAGAAGCACACAGCATTTCGAACCCCGATCGGAATATATTGCTACAAGGTGATGCCGTTCGGACTGAAGAACGCATGTGCTACATATCAAAGGGCAATGACTAATATCTTTGATGAGTTAATCCATAAAGTCGTCGAATGCTATGTTGATGATCTGGTTGTCAAAACAAAAGCCAAGGCCGATCATATCCAAGATCTTAGGACCATTCTCACCAGATCGAGGGAGTACGATCTGAAGATGAATCCTCTGAAATGCGCTTTTGGCGTATCATCGGGAAAATTCCTGGGCTTCATAGTCCAACATCGAGAGATCGAAGTTGACCCATCAAAGATAAAGGCCATCATGGGGATGCCCCCTCCGAAGAGTCTGACGTAGCTAAGATCTTTTCAAGGCAAGCTTGCTTATATACGGAGGTTTATCTCAAATTTATCGGGGAGATGTGGGCCCTTCTCAAAGCTCATGAAGAAAGGAGCTCCTTTTATCTGGGATGCCGAATGTCAAGCAGCGTTCGAAAGCATCAAACAATACTTGTTGCACCCTCCAGTGCTGGCCGCCCCCATTCCAAATAAACCGCTGATTCTCTACACTGCCGCGCTAGATGAGTCACTCGGCGCGCTCCTTGCCCAGAATAACGAGGAGGGAAAAGAAAACGCCCTTTACTACCTCAGTCGAACTCTAGTCGGGGCAGAACACAACTATTCCCCAATCGAAAAGCAATGCCTGGCTCTGCTATTTGCTGTGAAGAAGCTGAGGCACTATCTGCTTGCTCATCGGGTTATGTTGATCTCCAAGGTCGACCCGCTCAAACACTTGATGACCAAAACAAGCCTAGCCAGTAGAATGTCAAGATGGGCTGTCATACTACTGGAGTTTGACATAGTTTATACTCCCCAGAAAGCAGTAAAAGGGCAAGCTCTTGCAGACTTTCTTGCTGCTCATCCCATACCAGAAGGGTCACCACTCAATTGCGAGCTACCCGACGAACAAGTGCTGCACCTCAAGAATGACGATCCATGTTGGGAGCTCTACTTCGATGGAGCCTCATCGATAAGGACCTCCAGTAAATCAAGCGTCCCGGAGATAAAAGCGGGGATAGGATTGGTGTTCATCACGCCATCAATAGGAACCCTACGGCGTTCTTTTGCTCTCACCGAGCCTCGCACAAACAATGAGGCTGAGTATGAAGCTCTGATAGCTGGCTTGGAGCTCGTCATAGAAATGGAAATCCTTCGGCTACGGGTTTACGGTGACTCCCAGCTTGTCGTCAACCAAGTAAGCGGCGACTATAAGATATACAAACCCGAGTTAGCTCGGTACAGAAGCCGGGTGGTGGAACTCATGAAACGGTTCACTCACATTGAACTAACGAGAGTCCCTAGAGCGTTGAACGGAAAGGCTGACGTACTCGCTCGCTTAGCCAAGGAGCTGGCTGATCCTGACATGGACGAAATTCTGATCACAGTCAGGAGCCGGCAAATTCTACCCCCTGTCTCTCTACGAGAAGAGGAAAGCGCGGAACAGAAGAGCAGTCCCGCCGAAGAAGCTTCGATCATCCAAGACGAGCCCGATTGGAGAGAACCCTTCATAGAGTACCTCCGATACGACAAGCTGCCCGAAGAAAAATCTGTGAGGATTCAGCTGAAGAAAAGAGCTCTCCGATACATGTTTGTAAATGACACGTTATACCGCAGGTCATATGACCAACTCTGGCTCAGGTGTCTGTCATTGGCTGTAAATCCCCATTTCCATATTAATAAAGGTTTCTTTTTCTCTGAATCCCAGTGGCTTCTTTTCTTTTTCCTTCATATTTTGAATTGGTTGTTTAAGCGTAATATGTATATCTGTCAAAACCCTCAAAGCCTAAACCCAGGATTTAAATCAGGCCAGAGTAAATTTAAAACCAAAATTTTATCAATAAAATCCTAACCCAATATTTAAAACCCTAAGTCTTACTCAGCCCACATTTTTTAAATCCATTAATAAATTTTTCCCAGCCCGCTGCCCTCAGCCCACTCCCAAAATCTTAAATAAATTCCTTACTAAAATCCCCGGCCCGTTCCCCTCACCAGCCCACATCACATTTTTAAATAATTCCTTAACCAAAGTTTTGGCCGGCCCTTTCTTTCAAACCCCCTGCAGCCCACTTCTGTTTTATTTTTAAAGGGAATTTCATTTTTACGGGCCCGGCCCAGCTCAGCAGCCCAACTCCTTTCCCTTTCTCCTCAACTCACCCGACGCCACCACTGTTCATCTCCTCCTTTAAATCCCCAACGGTAACCCCCGTAATTTTCGCGCGCGATCCCATTTTCCCCGCCGCGCCTCGCGCCCCGCTCCTGCCGTTACCCCTACGATTTCAACCTCGTCTCCAACTCCTCTCATCACTCCCCCTCTCCAACTCACTCCTCATCTCTCTTGCTACACCCACCGAGCCCCCAACCTCGAACAGCCCACTGCAACCTCCACCCCCGACGACGATGACAACCCCTCGGCAACCTTCGATCACTCCTCCTCCACCAACCTTCTCCCTCCACGACTTCACCCTTCATCAACCCGAGCCCCTGCCAAATATCCCCTGCACACCCAAACCCATTTTTGCACCTAACCACGGCCACCCCCTGGCACTCAACGCCGGCGAACTCCCCACCACGTCGCCAACCTCCCAACGACCTCCACCTCCTCAGCATCATCACCATCACAACAATCCCCAGCCCCACTGCTTAACCTATCCCCTTATCCAAAACTCCAAAACCCATTTTTCAAACATTTCCCCCTCACTGTGAAACTGCACTGTACACGTTGCCGGAGCGACGCCATCGACCGTCGTCGACCCCAGTACACTCGCGGAAGATTATCAAGCACCCCCAACGCCCAGTGACCGTGCAACGACTCCGGACAACCCCGACGCGAGATCCGCATTTCGATCCAAGCTCGCGCGAATCGGTTTCACGGCGTATATCACGCGTTCGTGACGACGTTGCTGCCTTGCGACCCCGAGACGTTTCCAGGCAAGTGTTTACTTGCTTCATGCTAATATAGTTGTGTTACAAACCTAGATCACGTAGTTTACAAACTTACCGATTACCGATATGTATCATGACCTAGGTGTTCGATGCTAGTCTCTCATGGAAATAATAGTTTATTTTGACGGAAACTGATATTTTCTATTGGCACATTTGATAATAAATATTGTGTATGAATATCGCTGGAAAATACGATTGTTCGTGACAAAAATTGATACCCCCAAATATGTCGTTAAAACTAGAATTTTCTCGTACCTGAAAACGAATAAAATCACCATAAATCATATACATACTGGAATGATATGTTCAAGGGCTTAAATCGAAGCTGACTCGACGAACTTTAACCTTATGTAAAATTCTAATGATTTCTGTTCTTTAACTGTTAAGATAATTAGATCGGAAAGCGACTCTGGACTGCAGTCCAGAGCGTTTCTGATTATTGTGTTCTGTCCCAAAACCTGTGTCACTGTATTTCCTGAAGCCGTATGTTACGGAACCCTGCTGTAGATTAAAGATATTTCTGTTAGTTAAATAAAACTGGTGGTTCCATTCCGATTCATCGCCGTTTGCTATTTTAAACTGTATTTAAAAGGGCAGAACGTATAACTGTCCAGAACAGATTCTGAAATGACACACTGAGGTTAAACTGTGTATAACTTTCAACATACAGATGCGATTGAGGATCTGTCTGTTGCGTTGAATACTTTATCGAAAACCCTAGATCTCGTTTAACTGTGACATCTCTAAATTCTGAGCCCGACTGGGAGCAATTTGTGTCGCGAAACGGACGTTCAGTTCTGAAACTGAATTTCCAGCCGCGAGCACTTAAAATGAAACGGCTATATCTTGAAAACCGGAATCCCGATTGAACTGAAACAAATTTTGATGAATTTTTGACTAAGTGTTCTATTTACCTTGTATCATTTTTCTGAATTCCTAACATATTAATTTATGTAAATTATTTTAGTTAAGGATATGCATGTTGATTCATAACATACAGAGTTTATTGGTAGCATACAATACATATATCATACCCTTGCCATATACTCAGTGATTAGTGCGTGTGGACATTGTATTATCGTGCGTGATAGATGTTGGTTTAGAAGTGACGAGTACACCAATGGAAAGTGAATATTCGTGACAGTGATTGATGCAGTGAACAGTGACAAAACCGTGTCATTGGTATACTCGTACACGACTAAATCAAGATCATAACTAGTGAGAACCAGGGGAAAAGGGGAAATCAAAGTGGAAAGAGTATCGTATTTAGCGGGACCGTGTTTAGAGGATGATCATTCGAACCGTGATACTGATACGTGTAGGGTAGGATCTAGCGATCCGGCTGACAGGGTTATGTCCCGGGCATGTGGGCCGTTGTCTCGGATATGTACGAGACTCCTGTTAAATATGATCCTCCTTCCATTATGTGATTTCAAACATGACCTAGAGACCGATAGGGACACATAACATATTCTGCATCATATAGTGACATAGTGATTACTTACATTGTTCATACTCCAGTATTACCTGTTTCAACTTATTATAATAATATTGTTATTGTGTCGCTCTGACGACCTGAGTATGCATGCTCAGATTCCGCGGGAGGACCAGCACAGGAGACGGATCTACCCTTCGAGTTCACAGAGATATAGTCTGGTGTACTCCCTATCTTTACTGCTTTCCATAGAGTGATCGTGAGATTGAACTTGGTTAGTTATTGTTCTTATTATCTGTAATTTTGTGAACAATGGAATTTTAATGTAATAAATTAGTGATGCGATTCCTTTAATACTGTGCTTTATTTACTGATTACCATGTAGTGCTAGAAGCCGAAGTGTGACTACGGCGGGATAATCCCTTGACCGTAGGAGCATGGCTGGCCTAGTCATACCTCGTATTCCGTATTTTGGGAAGCGGGGCGTGACATTGGCCGAAGCCCAAAAGGTCATGAAAGATGTTCACTCGGGCGTTTGCGGTGTTCACCATTCTGGCCCAAAGATGCGACTTCAAATCAAACGGCTTGGGTATTACTGGCCCACAATGATACGGGATTGCGGAGAGCATGCAAAGAAATGTCAGATCTGCCAAATCCATGGTGATTTCATTCACAAGCATCCCAATCCGTTGCATCCTACGGTGGCGTCGTGGCCCTTCGAAGTCTGGGGCACCGACATTGTTGGCCCAATTGATCCTCCGTCATCCAAAGGCCACCGGTTCATACTGGCCACGACAGACTACTTCTCCAGATTGGCTGAAGCTGTCCCGCTAAAAGAAGTCAAGACAAAAGATATTCTGACATTCTTCCAGCATAATATTCTATACCGCTTCGGTACACCAAGAAGAATCATTTCTGACAACGGGCCTTCTTTCAAGAGCTTCAATATCTCAAGGTCCGCTACTCAGCACAAGATAGACTGGAGATATTCCTCCATCTATAATCCAAGAGCCAATGGGCTAGCCGAAGCCTTCAATAAGACTCTATGCAAGCTCCTAAGGAAAAATGCTTCAGCCAACAAGAGAGACTGGAATCTCAAACTTCACGAGGCGTTGTGGGCATATCGTACCACGCACCGTACTCCAACTCAGTCCACTCCATACTTATTGCTCTTCGGAGTGGAGGTGGTCCTCCCCCTCGAAGTCGAAGTTCCAAGCTTAAGAATGGCCGTTCAGCACGAGTTGACGGAGGAGGAAAACGTGCTCCTTCGACTTGAAGAGCTCGATGCCCTCGAAGAAAAGAGGCTCGCAGTGCAGAAAAATCTGGAGCTATACCGAGCCCAAATGTCACGGGCCTATGACAAGATAACCCGTCTCTGCGCTTTCAAGAAAGGTGAAATGGTGTTAGTCCTCAAAAGACCGATCATCCCCAATCGACATGCCAAAGGAAAATTTGAGCCAAACTGGGAAAGACCATATGTCATAAAGTGTTCGACGGAGGATCCTACCAACTAATAAGTGCCGAGGGAGAAAAGCCCATGCCACCCATCAATGGCCGATATCTCAAGAAATACTACACGTGAATGCTCCAAGTCGCAGGCGAATTGAGCACATCAGCCCTACGGTCTGGATTATACATCCTGCAAAACCGTATATAATCCACGGGCGTAAATGACCCCTATCTCTCCCAATTCCTGCCGGTGAGACTACTTTTAAAGTCCCACCAGCGGCAAAAAAAAAGAAAAAAAAGAAAAGAAGAAAAAAAGGTATGTCCACAAGCAAAACGGGCACGGATGAAAACCCTAAAGGGCTCCGTGAGTAAAAACAGCAGGACTACCGGCGAGTTTGTGAAAACCCGAAAGGGCGAAAACTCGTGAAAAGAGATGAATACACTCGCAAAGTCCTCTCGACCTTGTGAGGAGAAAACCCCTGCGTGAGATCCTTACGACTCACAAAGGAGCAACACACTTAGGAATCCTCATGATTCCTAAGGAGAACATACACCTGCAAGATCCTTTCGACTCGTAGGGAGAAAATGCTTTTATGAGACCCTCACGGCTCATAAAATTGAAAAGCCTTAGGTGATAGGGACCCAAACCTGTCTCCTAATCCATCGTTCCCCAACGGGTAACGGCAAATGATGAGTCGCTCCTGGCATTTCGCTTCAGTGTTAGCGGTGTTGATGCCGACCAAAAACCCAAATCCCAAGTCCCCCCAAGGCAAATGATGAGTTGCTCCTGGCATTATTCCAGTGCAGCAATGCTGATGCCAAACAAGATCTAAATTCCAAGTCCCCAAACGGCGAATGATGAGTCGCTCCTGGTACCATATTCCAGTGTAGCGATGCAGACGCCAACCAAAATCCAATTTCTTAAAATTCTCCAGCCCTACGGCCAGTCCCCAAATTGACTGCCGTATACAATCCACGGGCTCAAATAATTCTCGTCATAACCATGCCCCACCACAATCACCAGTTACGCGGCTGGTCTCCGCCTTTGGAATTATGCTCCATTGAGAAGACCCACTCATGTGTCCTCACGATACATGAGGAGAACAAACCTTTGTGGGATTCTTACGCCTCATAAAGGAAAAACACACTTAGGAGTCCTCACGACTCCTAAGGAAAAAATACACCTGCGGGATCCTTACGACTCGTAGGGAGAAAATGCTTTTATGGGACCCACACGGCCCATAAAATTGAAAAGCCTTAGGTGATAGGGACCTAAACCTGTCTCCTAAGCCATCGCTCCCCCAACAGGAATAGGCAAATGATGAATTGCTCCCGGCACGTGTGCTTTAGTGTTAGCAACGCTGATGTCTACCCTAACCCCAAAATCCCAAACTCCAATCCAATAGACCCCTAAGTCTTTAAACTAGGACTAGATGACCCCTAAGTCGTTAAACTGGGAACAGATGACCCCTAAGTCGTTAAACTGGGAACGATGGAAATCTCCTCATGGCAGATGATGATTCGTTCCTGGTACCATATTCCAGTGCAGCGATGCTGATGCCAAACCAAAACCAAAATCCCCAAATCCTGACAAATGATGATTCTCTCCTGGTACCATATTCCAGCGTAGCGATGCTGATGTCAACCCAAATCACATCAAGTCAGCAAAACAACCAATGACCTCCCTGGCAGAATAAAATTCCACCTCGGAAACAAGCCAACTTCATCCCTGACGCCGCAAGAAGCGGGACAAGTCAAATCCAGAATCGACCGTCCACGTCGCTAAAATGGCAGCACCGACCGTCCACGTCGCTAAAAGGTCAGCAACGACCGTCCAAGTTGCAAAAAGGGCAGAACCGACCGTCCAAGTCGCAAAAATGGCAGCACCGACCGTCCACGTTGCTAAAATGGCAGCACCGACCGTCCACGTTGCTAAAATGGCAGCACCGACCGTCCACGTCGCTAAAGTAGCAGCATCGACCGTCCACGTCGCTAAAAGGGCAGCAACGACCGTCCAAGTCGCAAAAAGG
The DNA here is from genome assembly GCA_030015575.1 of Agapanthus africanus. NCBI lineage: Eukaryota > Viridiplantae > Streptophyta > Magnoliopsida > Asparagales > Amaryllidaceae > Agapanthus > Agapanthus africanus. The sequence continues at coordinate 31,191,148 of JASDDO010000024.1, forward strand.
GCAGAATCGACCGTCCACGTCGCTAAAATGGCAGCACCGACCGTCCAAGTCGCAAAAAGGGCAGCATCGACCGTCCAAGTCGCAAAAAGGGCAACATCGACCGTTCACGTCGCTAAAAGGGCAGCACCGACCGTCCAAGTCCCAAAAAGGGCAGCACCGACCGTCCAAGTCGCTAAAAGGGTAGCATCGACCGTCCAAGTCGTAAAAAGGGCAGCATTGACCGTCCATGTCGTAAAAAGGGCAGCTCAGGATTCCTACAAAGCGGAAACCAGATCACTCCGGGCCAGGGAAATGTCTATCACGGACACTCCGTCTCGGAGACATGTTAAGCAACGACCGTCCATGTCGTAAAAAGGGCAGTGCCAGCTTCCCAAAAAGCGGGAACCAAATCAGGTCGCATCCAAGTAAAAGAAGATCCATCAATTTCATGCACACGACCCACATATGTGGTGTGCATTTATTGATGGGGGGCAATTTGTTGGGGTAAAAATTTACACCCCGGTTGACCAAGTCAAAATTAAAGTCAACCCTAAGCCAAGTGGGCCCAAGCCCAGATCAAGTGGGCCCATGCCCGGGTCGAGTCCGAACATGAAGCGGCCGGCCTCCCCCCATGCCAAGATAAAAATTTTGTAATGAATAATTTTATTGTATTTCTTTTATTTTATTTTATGAATGAATGTAAGAGAAATGGGCATAAAGCCAAATTTTTGTAAAGCCCATGGCTTATGTGCAAAAAGAAATGGCACATGAGCCATGGGATAGGCAAAATGCCATTTTGTGAAGCCCAATGGGCTATATATAAAATGTATAGCCTATAAAGGCAAAGATAATGAAATATCTCAACAAATTTTTTTCTCTCCAAAGAAAAATCTAGATCTGTGATCTTCTCCTTCCTCAAGGTTCTAAACCTTCCTCTTTTTTTAATTAAATCAAGAGTTTTACTTTTCCTTTTCCAAAACTAAATAGTTTTTCCCCACAAAACCCACAAAGGGGAACTCAGATCTGCCATTAGATCTCTGAAAGGAGAGATTTTTAGAATATCATATTTCTTGATCTCCAAGATCCGGCCAATAAAGGAAGAAGAAGGAGACTCATCTCCAGAAACCCTACTTTGGGGAAGAACTAGGGCTCAAGGGGAGAAGCCCTTCATCAGCTTCAAAACATCTTAGGAGTTTAACTCCTCATATATATATATATATATATACACACAGAATAATAAGTGCTCTTTTTTGGGAGTACAACTCCCATTATAGGGACCAAGTCCCTTTTGCTGCTCGAGCGCCCACGTGCTGACACGTGGTGCGCCAGAGCTTTTGCGCCCAGAGCGCTAGCGCTCGAGCGCCCCCGTGCTGACACGTGGCGCGCTGGCGCGCTTGTGCTCAGAGCGCTAGCGCCCAAAGCGCTAACGCTTGAGCGCTAGCGCCCACGTGCTGACACGTGGCGCGCCAGCGCTCAGTGCGCTAGTGCTCTTGCGCTCAGAGCGCTAACGCCCACGTGCTGACACGTGGCGTGCTAGCGCCCAAAGCGCTAGCGCCCGAGCGCCCACGTGCTGACACGTGGCGCGCTAGCGCTCAGTGCGCTAGCGCTCTTGCGCTCAGAGCGCTAGCGCCCACGTGCTGACACGTGGCGTGCTAGTGCCCGAGCGCCCACGTGCTGACACGTGGTGCGCTAGCGCTCTTGCGCTCAAAGCGCTGGCACTGGCCCCACGCATCCTTTGGATGCCTTTTCCTCCTTTTTATATATACATGTATATATACATATGTATACATATGTACACATACACATACTCCATGACACTGCCCCGTAAAAACTCTGCGCGGCTCCCGATATATCCAAACCCTCCCTCCAAAACAAAACACACGTACACTGCATATTGAGTTCGCATGATCAGTTTAACCCGTTAATCGGAGGTTTCCTCACCCCAAAGGCGATAGGTAATTAACGGCAGCTTAGTCCGCGGCTGCCGGAGATTCGGATCCCCAGAATCAATAAACCCCCGCCTACCCTAGGTAGGGGGAATCTGTAGTACGCCTGACAAGCGCGCGCGTATTCCCATCTCAATGGGGTGACGAAAAACACCCTACAATCTTTTAGAAGCCCAAAGGTCTACACGTGCAGAACCCGTAAAACCAAGAGTCACAGCCTAAACAAACATGTCCACGAGGCTGGACCAAGCGTCAGGGATACGTGGCACCAAGATGAGCCCCGACTCGCCCAACTCGGGCAGGCGAACTCGTTGACTTAGCCAGCGCCGCCGGTCCAACTCGGAGCAAACCCTAATTGTTTTAACCTCCTGCACCCTTTGGCTTACCCCACTCCCCCTACACTGTTTATATTCTCTGCAATTAACCAGAGAATTAAAATACCCCCTTTTAATCCTTTTTAATGCAAATTTAAATGCATTTTTCATCACACCCTAAAAACTTAATTTTTCCTATAAATACAACCTTCAAATCACCCCTCCTCACTCCCAATTCCCTGCCCAAACTCTCAAGAAAATTCCCAAGTCTTTTGTGTGCAAGTGGAGTTAGCAAAAGGGTGAAGCTCCGACGAACTTCCGACGGTAATCCGAGGAGTTTCCGACGACGAAAAGACGCACCGGCAACTCCCACCTCTTCCTCTTTCTCTCCTCTAGCCAATCATCCAGTAAATCCCTACTTCTCCTTCTTTTCTCTATTCTAAAAACATTCAAAACTAAAACCTGACGGAAGCGGAGTTAGTCCGACTTCCGATTCGGTTTTCTTTAAAAACTACATTTTTTCTTAATCGTGATACATTCATATCATCACATATTATTCATTAAATATTAACAAACTTAATAAAACAAGTTGCACATCAAACTAATCATTTTTGTAACTTTTATTATACTTTTTCAGAAAAATACCATATAGTTTAGTTTCGACATAAACCATCATAATTCCTTGTTCTACCTATAGATAGCTCACGAGGTAATAACCTACCTCCTCACAACACTTATATCTAATATAGCACGATGGAATTTGAGAACATAGATTTGGGAAAATACGACTTTACATATAACTATCTTCAATTTATAAAACATTTTTCTACAAGAAGTGTATTTTAACAAATCTTTGCAATTGCGCCTCTACAACTCATTTTGGGGAACCCGTTCAGGATGGTACAGATTATCGCACATCCTCGGGCCTAGTATAGTGAGATGCAGACCTCCGCAAGAAGCATACGATCTCGAAAGATTTAAAATACAATTTTCTTTAGAAAATGTGATTTCTATTATAAATAAAACCTATATTTTTAATAAATAAATATATATGTAATTAATATCAAAATATCTATTTTTAATATTTATAATATTCCACATTTCTAAAATTCAAGAAAACATATCATTTACAAGAAAATACCATAGAAATCCAATATTACAAATAAATACCATATATTATGAAATTAGGCTTTATTCACTAGAAATGTCACATTGATAAAATATACATTCATGAAAACTCTAAAGACGATAATAAAATACCTGAGGTGTATTTTGAAAATTATACAAAATTATTTTTACATAAACCCCCCTCAAGTTATACTAAATTACAATAAGGACCCTATTAAACATAGGTTTAAGCGGGACCAGTCTCTTGAGACTCAGGGAGCCGGAGATATGGGTGCTTTCCCATTTAAGCTAGACAACTTAACAAACGGTGATATCAACACGGTAATTGTCTTTGAAAAAGACACAAATCCTGCCGTCCATGTGCAGCAGTTACCGATAGCACCAAAACATAATTCAGAACTTCAATTTCTTTTCTAATTGTCTGACTCAGACCAAGTCTCAATATAATCAATCTGACTTGAATATGATTCAAGTATCAAAATTCAATACAACATGGATCTATGAATCCGTCTATTCAATCTAATCAATCAATATTGACCGAGCCGAACCGAACTATGGATATACATCCATCTACATGATTCTCCAGTTACATCCATTTACTGATATCATGGTTTTGGCAAGTCATCCATCTATATACAATATACAATTCAAACAATAAATCAATACAATCAAGATATCGCGGGGTTTATAAGGGGTAGATTGGTACGGAAGGTGTTAGAAGTGGCACGAGAAAGTAACCATAAATACACCTAACCTGAATTCAATTTCCGTTGTACCGTAGCTGAACGGTTCCTTGTACTCCGTATACCGTAGTTTCTGGTCTAGTGAGACTCCTCTCGTATACACTGGTCTCTTCTGTACCAAGCTACAAACAACAGCGTTAACACTAAATACAACATTATAACAATATACTCTCTATTCTGTCTATTCCATTCTTGTCTATTTACGGGACTTACCGAGCGATTTGTTCGCTGACGACATTCTCTTTCTTCTTCTTTGGAATATCGTCAGGTGTTTCAGACTCACTGGAGATCGAGCCCACCATCGAGGATTTGGACCAGCTAGCTTTTGACCCAGAGCTTTAGATTCCTTGTACACATTTACATTCTGTATTTTTCATTTCTATTATGCCACTGTTTAGGCATTGCATCCCATTCCATGTATTTACTTTTCAGTTGTATTGTAAAAAGAATGCTTAATAAATAAAGTTGATGTTCAATTATATTCATTGTCATTGTCTCTTGTGCATTTTACTTATATTGCTTAGATATGTTTAGCGTGTATACTTTAGAGTAAATACGTAGCGGCCTCATCGCGGCCTCTGTCCGTATACTGGGAAGTGGGGCGTGACAGGTTTTGTGGGTGGCCCATGCAGGTCCAAGCTGTATGGAACCCTACCATGCAGTTCGGTTCTGCGTGGACAACCTAAGCAATATAACACAAGAACCAGCAACTGAAAACATTCTTTACAATTCATATTTCTTGAATCTTATCATTTCATATACTTTGAATCTATCCTAAACCAAAATTTTCTTTCAAGGTTATGGATTCCCCAAACAACACTAGCATGAATGTCAACAACACTCCCCCACCACTACCACTCACACCTGCCGTCGCTGCTCTGATCAACGAGCAGAAGGTTCTGCTTGAGGTAATCTGCAGCCTCCTGGAAGGACAGCAGCAGCAGACTGCTATCTTGTTGAACCGATCAGAAGCAGAAGCAACCGGTATAAAGCGCTCTGCCACCCAGATGGCAGGAGGTGCGCACCCTATACAAACTTCTAAACCCAAGAGACAGAAAGAAACAATTAACCGGCCAGGTCCAGATATTTGCTTCTATTGCAAGAGGAATGGACATTTGGTGAAGGACTATAGGCGTGCAATAGGTCTTTGCTTAGTTTGTGGCGCATCCAATCACTGAATTAGAATCTGTCCTTATAGACGCAACTTAACTCACACACCCACCAACTACCCGCAGCGGCCAGCTATCCATGCTCCTGCACCTCGCCTTGCACTCCCTGCTCCACCACCTGCTAAGCCTAATCGCCAATTCCATCAGGTACAGAGAAACATACCTCAAGGACAGAGGAATGTGCCCCCAACTAGGAGGAATGAACCACAGCGCCAGGCTTTCCTTTTAGCGGCCGAAGAAGCAGAGGCCGTAGACCAAGGTAAACCTGGTAATTTTCTCAACTCTTTTCTAATCTTTCGTTCTTTCATATTTTTCATACACTACCAATAGTTCTATCACCAAACTTTCCTTGAATCTGTTACACTTTCCTTTTACAAATTTCGAGAACGAAATTTTTATAAGGAGGGTAGAAAGTAACAACCCAAAACTTTCTATACAATTTTTTCTAAAATACAGAAAAGGACTCGAGCCTGAGCACAAGTTATAACTTTGATTTGCTTCTGAACAACAAGAAATAGCTTGTAGCTCATTGGTAAAGCCTTGCACTACTGTTACAAAACACCAGAGTTCAAATCCCATCAGCCACATTATCTTTTTAATTATTTTTCTTTTAATCTTTTAGAAGCCCAAAGGTCTACACGTGCACAACCCGTTAAACCATGAGTCACAGCCTAAACAAATATGTCCATGAGGCTAGACCAAGCGTCAGGGACACGTGGCACCAAGATGAGCCCCGACTCGCCCAACTTGGGCAGGCAAACTCGTTGACTCGGCCGGCACCGCCGGTCCAACTCGGAGCAAACCCTAATTTTTTTAACCCCCTGCACCCTTTGGCCTACCCTACTCCCCCTACACTGTTTAAATTCTCTGCAATTAACCAGAGAATTAAAATACCCTTTTTAATCCTTTTTAATGCAAATTTAAATGCACTTTTCATCACACCCTAAAACCCTAATTTTTCCTATAAATACCACCTTCAAATCACCCCTCCTCACTCCCAAATCTCTGCCCAAACTCTCAAGAAAATTCCTAAGTCTTTTGTGTGCAAGTGGAGTTAGCAAAAGGGCGAAGCTCCGACGAACTTCCGACGGCAATCCGAGAAGTTTCCGAAGACGAAAAGACACACCAGAAACTCCCACCTCTTCCTCTTTCTCTCCTTTATCCAATTATCCAGTAAGTCCCTACTTCTCCTTCTTTTCTCTATTCTAAAAACATTCAAAACTAAAACCCGACGGAAGCGGAGTTAGTCCGACTTCCGATTCGGTTTTCTTTAAAAACTATAATTTTTCTTAATAAAGATACCTTCATATCATCACATATTATTTATTAAATATTAAAAAACTTAATAAAACAAGTTGCACATCAAACTAATCATTTTTGTAACTTTTATTATATTTTTTCAGAAAAATACCATATAGTTTAGTTTTGATATAAACCATCATAATTCCTTATTATACCTATAGATAGCTCACGAGGTGATGACCTACCTCCTCACAACACTCATATCTAACATACACGATAGAGTTTGAGAACATAGATTTAGGAAAACACGACTTTACATATAACTATCTTCAACTTATAAAAGATTTTTCTATAAGAAGTGTATTTTAACATCTTTGCAATTGCGCCTCTACAACCCATTTTGGGGAACACGTTCGGGATGGTGCGGATTATCACACATCCTCGGGCCTAGTATAGTGAGATGCGGACCTTCGTAAGGAGCATACGATCTCGAAAGATTTAAAATACAATTTTCTTTAGAAAATGTGATTTCTATTATAAATAAAATTTATATTTTTAATAAATAAATATATATGTAAGTAATATCAAAATATCTATTTTTAATATTTATAATATTCCACATTTCCAAAATTCAAGAAAAATATCTCATTTACAAGAAAATACCATACAAATCCAATATTACAAATAAACACCATATATTATGAAATTAGGTTTTATTCACTAGAAATGTCACATTGATAAAATATACATCCATGAAAACTATAAAGACGATAATAAAATACTTGAGGTGTATTTTGAAAATTATACAAAATCATTTTTACATAAACCCCCCTCAAATTATACTAAATTACAATAAAGACCCTAGTAAACATAGGTTTAAGCGGGACCGGTCTCCTGAGCCTCAGAGAGCCGGAGATATGAGTGCTTGCCTATTTAAGGTAAACAACTTAACAAACGGTGATATCAACACGGTAATTGTCTTTGAAAAAGACACAAATCCTGCCGTCCATATGCAGCAGTTACCGACAGCACCAAAACATAATTCAGGACTTCAATTTCTTTTCTAATTGTCTGATTCAGACTGAATCTCAATATAATCAATCTGACTTGAATATGATTCAAGTATCAAACTTCAGTACAAAATGGATCTATGAATCCGTATATTCAATCTAATCAATCTATATTGACCGAACCGAACCATAGATATACATCCATCTACATGATTCTCCAGTTACATCCATTTACTGATATCATGGTTTCGGCAAGTCATTCATCTATATACAATAGACAATTCAAACAATACATCAATACAATCAAGATATCGCGGGGTTTATAAGGGGTAGATTGGTACGGAAGGTGTTAGAAGTGGCACGAGACAACAACCATAAAGACACATAACCTGAATTCAATTGTCGTTGTACCGTGGCTGAAGGGTTCCTTGTACTCCGTATATCGTAGTCTCTGATCTAGTGAGACTCCTCTCATATACACTGGCCTCTTCTGTACCAAGCTACAAACAACAGCGTTAACACTAAATACAACATTATAACAATATACTCTCTATTCTATCTATTCCATTCTTATCTATTTACGGGACTTACCGAGCGATTTGTTCGCTGACGACATTCTCTTTCTTCTTCTTTAGAATGTCGTCAGGTGTTTCGGACTCACTGGAGATCGAGCCCACCAGCGAGTATTTGGACCAGCTAGCTTTCAACCCAGAGCTTTAGATTCCTTGTGTAGGGTTTCCTTAGCACCTTGCCTAGGGTTTTGCAAGCATCACACATGCCATATTAAAATTTTAGGAGGTGCTAAACAAACTAACCTAGGAATCGAACTAGAATAATTAGGGTAACAAGTTGTAGTATCTCATACTAGCTAGTGTCTAATACTAAGTAGAGAGAAATACAACCTTTGAAGACCTCCTTTGCAACTCCTTGGATCTCCTAGAGTTTGAACCAGCTTAGTAAAGCTCCTTCTACGTCCACGGCGATCCACCCGAAGTCCCTTTTCTCAAAGCTCCTTGCTCCACTTGATCACAATGAAGATGAAGCAAACAATCTACACCAATGAGCTAGACAAGTGTAGAATGATGATGTGGTTTTGTTCTCACTTAAAAACCCTTTCTTTCTTTTAACCTCACCCACTTTAGAAACTCAAGAGAGACCTAGAGAGAAGAAGAGGATGAAGATGGCAAAGCTTGAGCTCAAAAGATAATGATAGAAAATGTAAGCATGAAAAGATAAATATCAAAGATAAATATCTGATGCCAAACTATGGTTAATAAATATCTAGATATTTTAGCATGAGAGTAAAAGATCAAATGAAATGAATCCATGGTTCAATTTAGGTCAAGTAAAGAATAGTCAACCATGATTTAAAATCATTTTTCTTTTTCTCAATCTAATAAATATAAAGATATTTATATACCATGTGAGTCTTATATTGCCATCTTCCATGTATCAACAACCATGATACAAATGCATGTATGTATGTATGTATGCACATCAACATGTACATATATATCCATGCATAAATCATAAAGAAAAGGTTTATATAAATGAGATAAAAGTCAATATTAAATCAACACTTGATTTAATAAACCGGTCATATCTCATATAACCCGACCAATAGAATACACCCGATTAAAACATGGTATCATATACTTGTATTTAATCGAGCTCCCGTGCATATCTCATATGCACTCCACATCGTTTCGCCTGAGCTAGGAAACTCCTGTGTGGGACTCTAAGACTCGTTAATACGCCGGCAGTAGGTGATGATCACATCAAACACCCACAAGCCGCAAGCGGTCAGCTAAACGTAACGGCCACCCGGTTATTGAGCGATCAGAAAAAAACAAGCGAACCTGTCAAAACCCCTGTCGAGCCAACTGGTAACACTTACCGTACAGTCCGGTCTCTTCGTCAGATATGCTGTATATCGAGTCTAAGGATGGTATCGTCGACCCCAATAACTCAATAAGTCATGCCGGTATATGGTCCATAACAGTTCGAGAAAACTACTGATAACACTTATCAGTAAATCTCAGCAGCTCTGGCCAGGGACTTCCTGTTATAGCCAATTGCGCATAGGGAAACATCAACTCCCAATACTGGGAGAGACGAAACCCCTCCTATCGCTCATCGTCTCCATGTGCCTCGGGACTGTACCCAAAATCCACCCGTTTGCACGAATCAATAGAGCCGTGGTAGGGTGGAGATCAAAGTACAGTGGGAGGACACACAAGAATCTATGACGATCTCGGGTCTACAGACTAACCTGTACCTCTCGAGTGGGGCACTAAGACCGAGACCCAAAGTCCAGAAAGACGAGTGAGTGATTGCCGAGTCGGCAAGCACGAACGTCAGTGTCACTTGAGAACTGCTATCCGACGGTTGATATAATACCACATAGGAGTTCTCGGCGAGTCCGTTCAGTGTACCCAGTCTCCACTGAGCACCCGTATACATTCTTTGGTGTCACCACACCAGATGGATATAGGATCATCCATCGCCCATCATATGGGACAAGAATGGTATACGCTAGTCTACTCTGGAGTATCGATGCCCCGTCTTGATACACCCACGACTAAGAACATTTTAAGGTATGCTTATAAACTACAGGTATCCCACTAGTATGATCCACATCATAATCCTAGTAGTCAAGCAAATATCCTAAGTGCTTTATCAACATGTACCAAATAAGTAAAAGCATGATCAAGTGAACATGTCAAGATAAAAAGTAACCAGATAGCATACCATCATGTCGAGCAAGACTGTCCTCTGCATACACACACACACACACACACACACACACACACCCCCCAGTACATACACTATTATATAATGGCCTCTAGAGCATACATATATCCAACAATCTCCCACTTGCACTAAGGCCAATTATTGGTGTATCTAATACCCAACATCTCAAAAAGTCGCTCATGCTGCGGCTGAGGGAGTGTTTACCCCAATCAGAGCAAAGCTCTGTTCAAATTCCAAGGCGGGAGATGAAGTAACGCTTCATCTTCCCCCAATCAGAGCAAAGCTTTGATTTGAAAATTTAAACTTTAATAAATGAAGCAACGCTTCAGATTCTTTGCGCTGCGAGCAACGCGCCACGTGTCAAAAGCTGATACGGCAGCGCAGCGCCCAAGGCAGTGCGCCCAATCAGAGCAAAGCTCTATTTTAAGTAAAATTAAATGAAGCAACGCTTCAGCTGCGCAAGCACCGCGCTGCGCGACACGTGTCAGCGCAGATGCGCTGGCGCAGTTGCGCTGCACGACACGTGTCAGCGCAGTTGCGCTGCACGACACGTGTCAGCGCAGATGCGCTGTGCGCTGCTTGACACGTGTCACGCTCTGAAGCATCTGCGCCAAACAGAATTAAAATTCTAAGAAATCTTTTCTGTTCTTGTTAAAACAAGAAGATTTTATTTTGTTAAAGGGCCAGGCCCAAGTCAAAAAGACCTAGCAGGCCAAAATAAATTGCAAAGCAATAAAAAGGGCAGAGCCTAAGTAAAATTGATGCTCTGCATCATTTATAAATGGGCAGAGCCCAAAACAAATTGATGCTCTGCATCCTTTATGGGTAGAGCCTAAATAAAAATAAAAATAAATGCAATGCAAAATCAAATAAAAATGATGAGTATTTTCCCAACTGGACTTAGCCCAATCATGGCTGTAAGTCCTCAAATTAAATTGACTGAGCACGGCTGCTCCCTAAATCAATTTATATCTGGTTCGAGGGTACATCTCCGAACTCCTCTGACACCTATCGTTGTAATCCTTCAACGACGTCAGAGAGGTGACGGGTCCCGACGACCACACATCAAGATGGACTGCGGGGTCCTTAAACTCGTGGACCGAGGCGTCCTTAAAACTAATATTGGACCGAAACGTCCTTAAACTAATGTAGGACCGAAACGTCCTTAAACTAATGTAGGACCGAAACGTCCTTAAACTAATGATGGACCACTATGTCCCTAAACTGGCAATGGACCACTATGTCCTTAAACTGATATCGGACCACTATATCTTTAAACCGGTATTGGACCACCATGTCCTTAAACTGGTAATGGACCACTATGTCTTTAAACTAGAACAATAGAGCCCCCAAATTCTCTCTTGTTGGATCTAAACGATCCTGTTAAGTTGATCTTAGTCTCAAATTGGACTAACGTATCCTTAACAAACGTTTAAGTTGATCTTAGCCTCAAATATGGCTAACGTGTCCTTAAATCAAACCTTCAAACAAACTTTAGTCCCAAATTAGACTATAGATCTCTCAACCAACTTTGGTTCAAGGGTACATCTCTGAACTCCTCTGATATTTGTCGTTGTAATCCTTCAACGTCGTTAGAGAGGTGACGGGTCCCGACAACCACACATTAATACGGACTGTGGGGTCCTTAAACTCATGGACTTATGCGTACTTAAAACCAATATCCGTCCCCAAAATGGGAATGTTGGACCACTATGTCCCTAAACTGGAACAATAGAGCCCAAACGCTCTTTTGTCGGATCTAAACGATCCCGTTAAGTTGATCTTAGTCTCAAACCGAACTAACGTATCCTTAACAAACGTTTAAGTTGATCTTAGCCTCAAATACGGCTAACGTATCCTTAAACCAAAACACCAAACCCAAATCTAAATAAATACGGATTTGGACTAATCCACGTCCTACGGGCGACGGCATTACTCAGTCTCCGTATACAATCCACGGGCAACCACAAACAAAACAAACACACACGACACGAAGTGAAATTCTGGAGAAGGAGAAAGTTGTTACCGCGACGCGGTAGCGTAATTAACTGCAGGGGCTTGCGCCTGCAGGGAAGAGCGCCCCCACAATCAAAAACCCCTCAAGCGAGGGGGAATCTGACGAAGTCTGCTACATCGGCCGCATTCGTCTAAACCTCCGATATACGGTGCCATAAATCAACTTGGCATCTTCGGAGAGGTGGACGGATAAAACCAAATAGCATCTGCCCCGAATATCAGCGTCAGGACACCAACAGGTCCTGTGCGCCGCCATTCGTAGGGGAACAGGGAGGGCCTTGGTGAATGGATCCGCAGTGTTGTCCTTTGTATCTACTCTCTTAATCTCGATCTCGTGGTGATCAACTATCTTCCGGATCAAATGATATTGTCTCAGGATGTGTCTGGATTTCTGATGGGACCAGGGCTCTTTGGCCAACGCCATAGCCCCATTATTGTCACAATACAAAGGTATTGGATCAATAATGGTTGGAACTACTCCTAACTCCAAGATGAACTTCCTCATTCAGACGGCTTCCTTGGCAGCATCATTTACAGCAACGTACTCAGCTTCCATTGTAGAGTCTGCAACGGTATCCTGTTTGGAACTCTTCCAACTCACCGTCCCTCCGTTGAGGGTAAATGCAAACCCTGAGATAGACTTGCTGTCATACCTATCACTATGGAAACTCGAATTGGTAAATGCCTCTATTTGGAGATCCCCGTTACCATACACCAAGAACAATTCTTTAGTCCTTCGCAAGTACTTAAGAATGTTCTTCACAGCAGTCCAGTGATTCTCCCCTGGGTTTGATTGATACCGGCTTACCACACTCAGTGCATAAGCTACATCAGGGTGTGTACACAACATCGCATACATTATTGCGCATGCGAGCTCTCTTTTCATCAGACTTTGGGCAATCGTCCTTGGAGAGAGTGACTCCGTGGCAAGCGGGTAAGGCACCCCACTTTGAGTCTTCCATACTAAATCTCTTTAGGATGGTGTTGATGTACTTGGTTTGGGACAATCTCAATAACCGTTTGGATCTATCCCTATAGATCCGTATGCCCAATATGTACGTGGTATCACCCAGGTCCTTTATGGAGAACCTTTGTGATAAGAATGATTTGACCGACTGTAGCATAGGAATGTGATTTCTTATCAGAAGAATGTCATCCACGTACAATACGAGGAATGCGACAGTTCTCCATACAGTCTTCTTATAAACACAAGGTTCATCTGGATTTTTGACCAAATCAAACTCTTTGATAATATCATCAAAACAAATGTTCTAACTCCGTGATGCTTGCTTTAATCCATAAATGGATTTAAGCAATCTACATGCTTTCCTGCTGCTCCCACTGTCAATGAAGCCCTCTGGCTGATCCATATAAACGCATTCTTCTAAATCACCATTTAGAAATGCAGTTTTAACGTCCATCTGCCAGATTTCATAGTCGTAGTGAGCAGCAATAGCAAGTAGGATCCGAATGGATTTGAGCATTGCTACCGGATGGTCTTTGACGAAAACTTTCGCTACCAACCTTGCCTTATAGGTCTCCACCTGCCCATCTACACCGATCTTTCTTTTAAAGATCCATTTGCACCCTACGAGTTTTACCCCAGAGGGTACATCCTCCAAATTCCACACTTTGTTGGTGTACATAGACTCCATTTCGGATCTCATGGCATCCAGCCACTTCACAGAGTCACCACTCGTGATAGCTTGCTGAAAGCTGGCAGGGTCATCATCGTCCATGATGCAATCTTCTCTATCACTATCAATGAGAAAACCGTAGTATCTCTCCGGTGGACGAGAAGTCCTACCAGATTTACGGAGTGGCTGAGGTTCATAAGATTCTGTTGCAACATCGGGTTCAACCAACTCGTCATTTGTAACTTGTGTCTCTAGGACCTCTTCTAGATTTACCACATTGCCATCATTATCATTTGGAAAAATCTCATTTTCTAAAAATGTGGCATACTGAGAAACAAACACCTTTTGTTCCTCCTTGTGGTAGAAAAGATACCCAAACGAATGTTTTGGATATCCCACAAATATACATTTGACCGACCGTGTCTCGAGTTTGTCTGGATTCTGCTTTTTGACAAAAGCCGGACAACCCCAAATCTTAACTCGTTTAAGAGATGGTCTCTTCCCATACCATATCTCATATGGAGTGGTAGACACGGTCTTGGTTGAAACTTTGTTCAACAGAAAAGCTGCAGTCTCTAATGCATGCCCCCCAAAAGGAGAGAGGTAACTCAGTATCACTCATCATGGACGGTACCATATCTAATAGGGTACGATTCCGCCGCTCTGACATACCGTTGTGCTGTGGTGAGTAAGGGGGAGTGAGCTGAGAGAGAATCCCATTCTCTTTTAGGAAGTTCAAGAACTCAATACTAAGGTACTCTCCACCTCGATCTGATCGAAGTATCTTGATACTCATTCCTGTTTATTTTTCTACTTCAAGTTTGTACTCCTTGAATTTCTCGAAAGCTTCAGACTTATGCTTTATTAAAAACACATGACCGAATCTTGAGAAATCATCAATAAAAGTTATGAAGTAAGAAAAACCGCCTCTTGCATGTGTAGACATTGGCCCACATACATCACTATGTATGAGGCCTAAGAGCTCGGTAGCTCTTTCTCCGTGTCCAGTAAACGGAGTTTTGGTCATTTTACCTTTGATACAAGACTGGCAAGTTGCATAAGATTTATACTCAAAAGGTTTTAAATATCCATCTTTATGAAGCTTGTTTAGTCTTGTTTCATTAATATGACCAAGTCTACAATGCCAAAGAAAAGCTTCATTTATATCTGAAAATTTTCTTTTATTTGTGTGTTGTATGTTGAAAACTGTGTGCTGATCAAGGACGTATATCCCGTTATTAAGTGTATCACAACCAATCAACTCTTGATTCAGTTTAATATTCATAACATTATGCTGCAATACAAAATGATATCCTTCATTTTCCAACAAAGAAACGGATATAATATTACAAAGCATACTTGGTACAAAATAATATGGGTTCAAAACCAATGTACAACTCGTCGGTGGCCCCAGGTGATACTCTCCTACTGAAACTGCATGTACATTGGAACCATTTCCAACTCGGAGAGTATGATCACCGGTCTTCAAAACTCTGCTAGTTCTCAACGCCTGCACAGAATTGCAAATATGAGAACCTAAACCAGTATCCAATACCCAGGAAGCAGAGTTTATAGAGAAACAGTTTTCGGTTACGAACACACCTGAAGCTGAAGTATTACCATGCTTCTTTTTCTTGAGATCAAGGTACTCAGTACAGTTTCGCTTCCAGTATCCCGTCTTCTTGCAGTAGAAACATTCTCCTTTTCCCGATTCCGCAGCTTTGGATTTTTCATTTCCTTTCACCTTCTTGATTCCACCTCTCTGTTTGGTGAATTTCTTCTTATTCTTTCTCTTGGCTTTGGCTTTTGGGACGGAAGAGGAAGATTGTCCAACAATCAGAGAGGGGGGGCTTCACTTTAAGTGTACTCTCCGCATTTCTCAACATATTGAGAAGTTCGGGTAGTGACTTCTCCATGTTATGCATGTTGAAGTTTACTATGAATTGAGCAAAGGTAGAAGGAAGGGACTGAAGAAAAATATCAGTATACTGTTCGTTATCCATTGTTCATCT
Organism: Agapanthus africanus; assembly: GCA_030015575.1. Taxonomy (NCBI): domain Eukaryota; kingdom Viridiplantae; phylum Streptophyta; class Magnoliopsida; order Asparagales; family Amaryllidaceae; genus Agapanthus; species Agapanthus africanus. The sequence goes on from JASDDO010000024.1 coordinate 31,207,098, forward strand.
GATGCCCTCAAGCTCTTCAATAAGAGCTATCATCTTCAAAATGTGATCTCCTACTGGTGTGCCAGGAGCCATCCGCATCTGAAACAACTTTCGAGATGCTTCATATCTCGAGGTCCGAGATTTCTCCCCATACAACTCTTTTGTATGGAGAAAAATGGATTGAACATCCATCTGCTCGTGTTGCTTTTGATGTGTAGTATCCATCGATGCAAGCGCGAGGCACTTGGCAGTAGCACAGTCAATATCTCACGTTTTGCGGATTTCCTTATCCGCGGTAGAAGATCCAGGACCTGGGGAGGGCGGGGCTTTGGTAGTGAGGACATATGATACCTTATCATATGTGAGAGCAATGTTAATGTTTCTCAACCAGTCTTTATAGTTTGGTCCGGTCATCTTGTTTTTATCTAGTAAAAGCTTAAGGCCTGTCATTGGTATCTGCCATTAAGAGAGAGAAAAGAATACACTCAGTGAAAGCTCTTGCAAAGATCAGATTGGTTATTATCTTGTCTAATCGATGTCTCCTACTGCTTTTATCAAATTTTCCTTAAAACCTTTAAAAAGAAAACTAACCGGGTTTAATTACATTCTACAACTTCGCTAACCGTTCAGCCAGGCCAGTGTCGGTATTTTGAGGGAGGTTCCCCGTGCTGTCGCACGGACCTAATTAGAATAAACCTCATTTTCCCCGAGGCATAGCCCCGTTGACACCTTTCTAGACACCTAATGGGTTAGCTAATTGTAAAGTGCAAAACTCTCCCGGGAGCAACTCTTGCTCACAGTGGGATCGATATCCTACTATCACATAGAATGTATGCAATCTCATTGCAAATTTCAACTCTTGAAATTCCCGATATGGTTTTTCCCCTTAACACTTATGACCTTAACTATAGTCAACATATCATCAGTACTAGTCAAGTTCTTCCCGTCATTTCGTGATTAACTAGACCCACTCATATGACCCTTAACTATATTCAACATAATCATATGAATGTTCTAAGTAATCCGCATCATATGCGGTGTAGGAAGACATCGCTTAGCTACCGTACACTGCGCCTTAGCTATAGTCAAAATACGCAGCACGAATACTAAGTACTCTACTTGCTAAAATGATGGACGGTTGCGGATAGTTTTTAAGAAAACCTTTAACGCTTTGAACTTGATATCGTTGTAAAATCCAATGGTTTTAAAAGGAGTGGCTTAAGCTCCGCACTTTGAAAACTTTCTTTTTCATAAAAAAGCCGAGTGGGTTTTAAATCCGATTCTACAACATCTTTTTAGGTTCATTTTTCTTTACATTAATCTCATTAATATAGTCCCATCATTTAAGTTCTTAAGCCATCACAGAAAAGAAACGAAAATAGAACGTACGCTTATGCCATCCACATTCACTTCAATGTTCCGTTATGCACCGTTAGGTTACTTAACTAACGGCATAGCGGAGCGGGAATAGTGCGGGTGCAAAACATAAGCAACGTTTATTATATATCATATATATAATACCATTCGTCTCGTCATGTAAAGTGATCACATCACAGAACATCCACAGCAGAAGCACATATGAAAATATAGGATATCTAGGAAGTCCGTATTTAGTATTTAGCCAACAATAGAAAATACGGATTTCACGGTCGCGATGAATGGCCAAGCCCACACCCTTAGACCCCTACGAGAGTGGCAAGTGACCCTACCAATTCTAGAGTTTAGGAGACCCGATCTCCACTCCTCAAGATGGCCTCCTACCGAACCCTAGAACCCGGTCACTTGTGCTCCCCTTCTTGGGTCTATCCTAACGCGGAAAAGTAAATAATATACAACAATGGTGACATCATCCTCAACCCGGAAGTGCCCCAAATAAAAGAATATTACATACAGTTTGATTTTACATGAATGAAAATAAAAACTCTCATCTCACATAAAACCCCCGGCCATTCATTCACGACGATCCTGTACAACATATCTCAGCAACACATAATATCACATGTCATCAACGTAAGTAAGTATGCATACCCCGATTGTCGTTGATGTATAACAACGAAACCGGCGATACACTACATACTACACTTACGGTCGCAGAAAAGAAAGTGTAAAACAACACTTGCAATTATCACTTTCATATATATCAAGACGATGCTAAACGTTTCGATCGAATCAACAAACACCCACAAATTACCCCGAGAGCTCAACACTTGAGCAAAGTTGAAAATACCCAAAAACGTGCCACAGTGTCTATGGACCAGCCGTAGAAGGATTAACCAATGCCTCACCTATGGTATCACGGAACTACGGCAAACCCTAGGGTTCGGTCGCGTTTCCGTGGACATAGAATCGAGTTAAGGTTTTATAATCTTCTAGAGGGTCCATAGGAATACTTGCACGACCATTGAATACAATCAACTTAGAAAGTTACAACACTTGAAAATTTCAGAGGGGGTGATAATGTGGGGTTTGAAGTTCGTTCGAATTGTTAAACATCATCAAGGTTACCAATACAATGTTAAATTTACGACTACGAAACACTACGAAATAGCCCCTAAGCACAATTGTCATCACATGAAAAATTGGGCTAAGCAAACAACGCCTGAAACCCCAAAACCTACACACCAGAGCACACAAGCAAAACGGGGCAAATTGAAGCATTCTGGGCCGGCCTCCTCGGATTTCTGAGGCATGTGGTCGGTTAAATTCCGGTGGAAAGGCCCCATTTTTCTTGTGTGCTCTAGTTGTATCACATACAATCTTCTGCAGTTGTTTAAATAATTTTTATAGATCGTTTAAAATTCGACAGAGAGCAGATTTTGGGTTTCCAGAAATCCGTATTTTTCGTGTTTGTTTCGGTTTCGCAATATCTAATATCGTCTAAAATTCTAGTTTGGCTCTGATACCACTGTAGGGTTTGCTTAGCACCTTGCCTAGGGTTTTGCAAGCATTACACATGCCATATTAAAATTTCAGGAGGTGCTAAATAAACTAACCTAGGAATCAAACTAGAATAATTAGGGTAATAAGTTGTAGTATCTCATACTAGCTAGTGTCTAACACTAAGTAGAAGAAATACAACCTTTGTAGACCTCCTTTGCAACTCCTTGGATCTCCTAGAGTTTGAACCAGCTTGCTAAAGCTCCTTCTACATCCACGACGATCCACGCGGAGTCCCTTTGCTCAAAGCTCCTTGCTCCACTTGATCACAATGAAGATGAAGCAAACAATCTACACCAATGGGCTAGACAAGTGTAGAATGATGATGTGGTTTTGTTCTCACTTAAAAACCCTTTCTTTCTTTTAACCTCACTCACTTTAGAAACTCAAGAGAGAGTTAGAGAGAAGAAGAGGATGAAGATGGCAAAGTTTGAGCTCAAAAGATAATGATAGAAAATGTAAGCATGAAAAGATAAATATCAAAGATAAATATCTTATGCCAAACTATGGTTAATAAATATCTAGATTTTTAGCATGAGAATAAAAGAACAAATGAAATGAAACCATGGTTCAATTTAGGTCACGTAAAGAATAGTCAACCATGATTTAAAATCATTTTTTCTCAATCTAATAAATATAAAGATATTTATATACTATGTGAGTCTTATATTGCCATCTTCCATGTATCAACAACCATGATACAAATGCATGTATGTATGTGTGTATGCACATCAACATGTACATATATATCCATGCATACATCATAAAGAAAATGTTTATATAAATGAGATAAAAGTCAATATTAAATCAACACTTGATTTAATAAACCGGTCATATCTCATATGACTCGACCAATAGAAAACGCCCGATTAAAACACGGTATCATATACTCGCATTTAATCGAGCTCCCGCGCATATCTCATATGCACTCCACATCGTTTCGCCTGAGCTAGAAAACTCTTGTGTGAGACTCTAAAACTCGTCAATACGCCGACAGTAGGTGATGATCACATCAAACACCCACAAGCCGCAAGCGGTCAGCTAAACGTAACGGCCACCCGGGTATTGAGCGATCAGAAGAAAATAAGCGCACCTGTCAAAACTCCCGTTGAACCAACTGGCAACACTTACCGTACAGTCCGGTCTCTTCGTCAGATATGCTGCATATAAAATCTAGGGATGGTATCATCGACCCCAATAACTCAATAAGTCATGCCGGTATATGGTCCATAACAGTTCGAGAAACTACCGATAACACTTATCAGTAAATCTCAGCAGCCCTGGCTAGGGACTTCCTGTTATAGCCAATCGCGCATAGCGCAACATCAACTCGCAATACTGGGGGAGGCGAAACCCTTCCTATCGCTCATTGCCTCCATGTGCCTCGGGACTGTACCCAAAATCCACTTGTTTGCACGACTCAGTAGAGCCGTGGTAGGGTGGAGATCAAAGTATAGTGGGAGGACACACAAGACTCCATAATGATCTCGGGTCTACAGACTAACATGTACCAGTGTCACCTGAGAACTGCTATCCGACGATAGATATAATACCACATAGGAGTTCTCGGCGAATCCGTTCAGTGTACCCAGTCTCTACTGAGCACCCGTATACATTCTTTGGTGTCACCACACCAGATGGATATGGGATCATCCATCACCCATCATATGGGACAAGAATGGTATACGCTAGTCTACTCTAGAGTATCGATGCCCCGTCTTGATACACCCACGATTAGGAATATTTCAAGGATATGCTTATAAACTACAGGTGTCCCACTAGTATGATCCACATCATAATCCCAGTAATCAAGCAAATATCCTAAGGGCTTTATCAACATGTACCAAATGAGTAAAAGCATGATCAATTGAACATGTCAAGATAAAGAGTAACCAGATAACATATTATCATGTCGAGCAAGAATGTCTATACACACACACACACCAGTGCATACACTATCATATAATGGCCTCTACGGCATACATATATCCAACATCTTGTACACATTTACATTCTGTATTTTCCATTTCTATTATGCCACTATTTAGGCATTGCTTCCCATTGTTGGGGTCAAAATTTGCATCCCCGGTTGACCGAGTCAAAGTCAAGGTCAACCCCAAGCCAGGTGGGCCCAAGCCCAGGTCAAGCGGGCCTATGCCTAAGTCGAGCCCGCGGCCAGCCTCCTCCATGCCAACAACAAAATCATGTAATAAATAATTTTTATGTAATTTTTTTATGCATGAGTGGGCATAAAGCCAAATTTTTGTAAAGCCCATGGCTTATGTGCAAAAAGAAATGGCACATGAGCCATGGGATGGGCAAAATGCCATTTTGTAAAGCCCAAGGGGCTATATATAAATATGTAAGCCTATATAAGGCAACATGATGAAAATATCTAAGATACTTTTTCATTCCCCTCGAAAATCCAGGGTTTGTGCATCTTTCCTCTTTCTGAAGGTTCTAAACCTTCTTCTTTCTTTTGAAATTAAATCAAGAGTTTTACTCTTCCCTTTCCAAAACTAAAGAGTTTTTCACCACAAAATCCACAAAGGGGAGCTTAGATCTTCCATCAGATCTCAAAAAGAAGAGATTTTTAAAATCTCACATCTCTTGATCTTCAAGATCCTGCCAACAGAGGAGGAAGAAGGATGCCCATCTTTGAAAACCCCATTTTTGGGAAGACCCAGGGCTCCAAAGAAGAACCCCTTTCATCAACTCCAAAATATCTTAGGGGTTTAACTCCACCCTAAACCTCTTTTGGGATTTTAAATCCTATTTCTGGGGCTAAAATCCCCTTTTCCTTGCCGGCGCCCAAGCGCCTAGTGCCCCAAGCACTCAAGCGCCCATGTACCGGGCACGTGGCACCCAGCACCCACGTGTCGGACACGTGGTGCGCCCGACTCTCAGGCGCCCGGCGCCCACGTGTCGGACACGTGGTGCGCTAGCGCTGAAGCGCACAACGCCCACGTATCGGACATGTGGTGCGCTAGCGCTTAAGCGCACAACGCCTAAGCGTACAGCGCCTAAGCGCACAGCGCCCACGTGTCGGACACGTGGTGCGCTAGCGCTTGAGCGCACAACGCCTAAGCGCTCAGCGCCCATGTGTCAGACACGTGGTGCGCTAGCGCTTAAGTGCCCAGCGCTCGCGCGCTAGGCACGCGAGGCGCTGGCCCCACGCGTCCTTTGGGCGCTTTTCCTCTTTTTTACATATATGTATACATGTATGTATATAGATACTCACACACTCTACAACACCGTCCCTTTAAAAAAATTTTTTTGGGCCGGGGCACTGCCCCGCACCCCGCAAGGGGGCTGCTAGCCCACTTGACCCTTAGCCCGCTATCCGGGTAGCGGGAACCCCGTAAAAACTTTGCGGGCCCCCTGATATATCCAAAATCCCTCCAAAACACAACACTGCACATTGGGTTCGCATGACCAGTTTAAACCGTCAATCGGAGGTTCTCTCGCCCCAAAGGCGAGGGGTAATTAACGGCAGCTTAGTCCGCGGCTGCCGGAGATTCGGATCCCCACAATCAATAAACCCTTTCCTACCCTAGGCAAGGGGAATCTGTACTGCGCCGACAAGCGCGCGCATTCCCATCTCAATGGGGTGACGAAAAACACCATACAGATTCTGGCACGCCCGGTGGGACCTATCTCTCCTCCCATATTTTGGGTTAAACGTTCATGCGAACTTAATCAATTTACATATCTATATTTATACTAAAATAATGCTCTTTCATGCAGGTTTTCAAGCAATCACTTTTCAACAATGTCTCCAGTGATGAACTCAGCTCTCAGCACGGCTCCCGTCTCCTACACGATGAAGATAAACTCCAGGACGGTCCTTCCGGCCAGTCTCGGGCGACAATGGGAGGAGCCACCGCTACCATTTGGCTCTATTCTGTTCATGTCAGTTAACGCCATCCCAGCTCCTCAAGCCCCGATGACAGACAAACCGGTCTCGAAAGGCAAGATGCCAAATGTGGTGGTCTCGAAGGCGCCCCAACTCAAACGCAAGTCGGTGTTTGAGCGGCTCTCCTTAGCCCCAGCTGGGGGCAAGGCCATCAACACCAACAAAGCAACAAGGTGTCTCGAGCAAGCTCCGGCGGTACCCCTGATAACTGCTCGATCAGGTGTCTTCTCTAAGCTCCCCCCTAAATGACTCACGGTGGCTTCCCAGGAAACATATGCCCGCCAAGCCCTTAAAATTGAGAAGCTAAGGCAGAAAAGGCTTAGATATAGAGCCAACAAAAGGGCTAGGGCTCCTGCTAGGCCGAACCTCATAAGGTTCGAGGAACAGGGTTACCCCGCCAAAGATGAGAGGATGGCTGAATGTGTTATCCACACCGTCTACATGGTGGGCATACGTCCCAGCGACAACCTTCGCAGCAAAAGCAAGGATGGGGCCACCACATCTCAAATCCAACCTGGTGTGAATATGGCTGTCACTTCTCAAGATCAGCATCCTCCGGAGGGTGATGAAAATCCTCCCAGTAAGGCTGATAGGCAGAGAGAGCCCTCAGTTCATGAGGAGTCAGGCTCGGAAAGCGAAGATGAGCCAACTTTCCAGCCTAAGACCGCAGAGCAGCAACTTCTCCAAGAGCTCCGAAAACAGCTCAGAAGCAAAGACAAAGAGATGACCAAGCTCTACTAAAAAATTGACGACTTGACAAATGTCGTCTTACAGCTCACGGCCCAACTTGCCTCTCAGCCGCCCAATCAGGCGCAGGGCTCTCATGAACCGGGAAACGGTGTCCCGAAACAGCCGACGCCCGTTCCCTCAAATCCAAAAGTGGGCGGACCGCATGAAAACCAGTCACATCCTATCTCGGGAAATGTCTTGACTACCGATGACAGTAGCCTGCTAACTCAAGATCAAATCATGGATTTGGTTGCCAACAAAGTCAAAACCTTGGTAACCGAAGCCGAAGCGCAAAAATATATCAGCAGTAGTGGGAGACCATATCCTTCTCAGTATGATCTGGTAGAATTTCCTAGCGACTATGTCATCCCCAAATTCGGAAGATTTGATGGGACGGGAAATGTGAATCAGCACGTCGCCCATTTTAAAGCCTCATGCGGGAATACTGGGGGCAATGATGCGCTTCTCCTACGCCAGTTCGTTAATAGCTTGACCGATATTGCTTTCGACTGGTACGCGACCATACCGGATGGCTCCGTCACAACTTTCGTCCAAATGGAGTATCTGTTTCGGCAGAGGTTCATGAGTGTCAGTGATAAGATCACCATCGCCGACCTCGTAAGGACCAAGCCAACGAACAACGAAAGCAGCACGGATTTTATAACTCGATGGCGCAATCTCTCCGTCAAATGTGAACTGCCAATAAAGCAAGACCAATCTGTCAGTCTCCTTGTCGGAAATCTCAACAATTGGATGGCCCCGTTTTTATGCACCGCGGGTCTCAAAACATTCCAAGAGCTGACCAGGAAAGTTCAGATGCTGGAGTGCTCAAAGTAGGAGTCCTCATCGGATTCCCAAAATAAAAATAGGTCCTGGAGAAACCGAAAGGACGATAATCGCAAAGGTGGAAATTCCGAAGATTCTAAATCTTTTAACACTTCGGCTAACCGAAATAAGCAAGGGATGAGCGGGCCTAATGCCAACCAGCCTCGGAAGCCAGTTTTCGGAGAGGGAGGAGAATCTCCACTGAAAGAGAAGCTAAATAAGGTCTATTCCTTCAGAAGGGATAAAATCCGTAAAATATTCAAATACGCCCTGAGGAACGGTCTACAACTGCCAGAGTCAAAAAGACCGCAGGAAGCGAATATAACCGACGACCCCAAATACTGCCCCTATCACAGAGTGATAGGTCATGCCATTGAGGACTGCTTCGTCTTCAAATATTGGGTCGAAAAGCAATACCAGGCAGGAGAGATAGAACTGTTTAAAGGTGTGTTAACAAACAGTCCAGCTGCGACCGCCAATTTCATACAAACGAAGACCGAAATTCTTCGTGAAACTGATTCTCTCAGACATCTGCCTTTCTCTGAAAACAGCCGACCACCACGTCATTAAACTGGGAACAATCGACCTCTAAGTCGTTAAACTGGGAATGTAAATATATATATATATATATATGTGTGTGTGTGTGTGTGTGTGTGTGTGTGTGTGTGTGCGCGCGCGTGTGTGTAAATAAACAAAAAAATGTGTAAATAAATAAATAAATAAATAAAAAGCCGAAATGATGGGGTAACTCGCAATAAAAATCAGCGAGTAAAATAAAGATGAAAAATAAAGCCGAAATGATAGGGCAATCGCGACCTTCGCGATAAGAAAAGCTGAAATGATAGAGCAATCGCGGTAAAACCAAAAAAAAAAAACAATGGCGAATGATGTGTCGCTCCCGGTACCATATTCCAGTGTAGCGATGTAGACGCCAACCAAAATCCAATTTCCTAAAATTTTTACGGCCCTACGGCCAGTCCCCAAATTGACTACCGTATACAATCCACGGGCTCAAATAATTCTCATCATACCCATGCCCCACCGCATTCACCAGTCCAGCGGCCGGTCTCCGCCCTTGGAATTATGCTCCATTGGGAAGTCCCACTCATGTATCCTCACGATACATGAGGAGAACAAACCTTCGTGGGATCCTTAGAACTCACGAAGGAAAAACACACTTAGGGGTCCTCATGACTCCTAAGGAGAAAATGCACCTACTGGATCCTTACTACTCGTAGGGAGAAAATGCTTTATGGGACCCTTACGGCCCATAAAATTGAAAAGCCTTAGGCGATAGGGATCTAAACCTGTCTCCTAAGCCATCACTCCCCAATACCCAAGTGGCGAATGATGAGTCGCTCCCGGTACCATATTCCAGTGCGGCGATACAGACGCCAACCAAATTCCAAATTCCAATCCCTAAATGGCGAATGATGAGTCGCTCCTGGTACCATATTCCAGTGCAGCGATGCAGACGCCAACAAAGTCCCGAAATGTTTCCGGCCCTACGGTCTGGATCATACATCATGCAAAACCGTATACAATCCACGGGCGTAAAATGATCCTAATCTCTCCCAAGTCCTACCGGCGAGACCACATTCAAAGTCCCACCGGCGATGAAGATTCAAAAAAAAGGGGGTATGTCCATAAGCAAAATGGGTACGGATGAAAACCCGAAAGGGTTCCGTGAGTAAAAACAATAGGACTGCCGGCGAGTTTGTGAAAACCCGAAAGGGCGCAAACTCATGAAAAAGAGATGAAATGCACTTGCAGAGTCCTCTCGACTTTGTGAGGAGAAAATTCCCGCGTGAGATCCTTACGACTCACAAAGGAGCAACACACTTAGGAGTCCCCACGACTCCTAAGGAGAAAATACACCTACGGGATTCTTACGACCCGTAGGGAGAAAATGCTCTGTGAGACCCTTACGGCTCACAAAATTGAAAATTCTTAAGTGATAGGGACCTAAAACCTATCTCCTAAGCCATCGCCTCCTGATAAGCAAGCGCAAATGATGATTCGCTCCTGGTACCATATTCCAGTGTAGCGATACTGATGCCAAGCGAAAACCAATTCCCAAATCCACCCAGGGCAAATGATGAGTTGCTCCTGGCATTACTCCAGTGCAGCAATGCAGATGCCAAGCGAAAACCAATTCCCAAATCCTCCCGGGGCAAATGATGAGTTGCTTTTGGCATTACTCCAGTGCAGCAATGCAGATGCCAAACAAAAACCAATCTCCAAATCCTCTCATGACAGATGATGATTCGCTCCTGGTACCATATTCCAGTATAGCGATGCTGATATCAACCCAAATCAAATCAAACCAACAACCTCTGCGTCGGAATCATGCTCCGTCCCAGAATTTACCCCGTGTCGAAATCATGCTTCGCCTCGGGATATCTACCTTCACTGCCGGAATTATGCTCCGCCTCGGAATCAAATCAATCAACCAGCTCTGCGTCGGAATCATACTTCGTCTCAGAGTGTACCCCGCGTCGAAATCAAGCTTCGCCTCGGTGTATCTGCCTTCCCTGTCGGAATTATGCTTCGACTCGGAATCAACCAGCGACCTCCTCATCGGAGTTAAGCCCCGCCTCGGAATCAAGTTGACCAACAAGCTCTGCGCCGGAATCATGCTTCGTCTCAGAGTGTCCCCCGCGTCGAAATCATGCTTCGCCTCGGTGTATCTGCCTTCCTTGTCGGAATTATGCTTCGGCTCGGAATCAACCAGCGTCCTCCTCGTCGGAATTAAGCTCCGCCTCGAAATCAGGTCAACCAGTAAGCTCTGCGTCGAAATCATGCTTCGTCTAAGAATGTACCCCATGTCGGAATCATACTTCACCTCGGGGTACCTGCCTTCCCTGTCGGAATTATACTTCGCCTGGGAATTAACCTCTGCTTCGAAATTATGCTTCGGTTAGAATGTCTGCCGCTTGTCGGAATTATTCTCCAACCCTTCGGAATGATGCTCCGATCCTTGGAATCATACTCCGCTCTTCAGAATGATGCTCCGAATCCTGGAATCATGCTCCGCTCTTCGGAATGATGCTCCGAATCCTGGAATCATGCTCCGCCCTTCGGAATGATGCTCCGATCTTTGGAATATGCTCCGCCCTTCGGAATGATGCTCCGATCTCTTTGGAATCATGCTCCGCTCATCGGAATGATACTCCGATCCCTGGAATCATGCTCCGCTCTTCGGAATGATGCTCCGATCCTTGGAATCATGCCTCTACTCTTCGGAATTATGCTTCGACTCTTCGGAATGATGCTCCGACCCTGGAATTATGCTGGAATTATGCTCTGCGAATCGGAATGATGTTCCGATCCCCGGGAATCATGCTCCCCGAGGGATACTCTGACCCTGGAATTATGCTCTGCGAATCAGAATGATGCTCCGATCCCCGGGAATCATGCTCCGCCCCCGGAATGATGTTCCACCTCGAAGTTCAGCTTCAAGATCCATCAATTTCATGCATGCAACTCAAATATGCGGTGTGCATTTATTGATGGTGGCACTTTGTTGGGGTCAAAATTTGCACCCTCGGTTGACCGAGTCAAAGTCAAGGTCAATCCCAAACAGGTGGGCCCAAGCCCAGGTCAAGCGAGGCCATGCCCAAGTCGAGCCCGCGGCCAGCCTCCTCCATGCCAACAACAAAATCATGTAATAAATAATTTTTATGTAATTTTTTTTATGCATGAGTGGGCATAAAGCCAAATTTTTGTAAAGCCCATGGCTTATGTGCAAAAAGAAATGGCGCATGAGCCATGGGATGGGCAAAATGCCATTTTGTAAAGCCCAAGGGGCTATATGTAAATATGTAAGCCTATATAAGGCAATATGATGGAAATATCTAAGATACTTTTTCATTCCCCTCGAAAATCCAGGGTTTGTGCCTCTTTCCTCTTTCTGAAGGTTCTAAACCTTCTTCTTTCTTTTGAAATTAAATCAAGAGTTTTACTCTTCCTTTTTCAAAACTAAAGAGTTTTTCACCACAAAACCCACAAAGGGGAGCTTAGATCTCCCATCAGATCTCAAAAAGAAGAGATTTTTAAAATCTCACATCTCTTGACCTTCAAGATCCTGCCAACAGAGGAGGAAGAAGGAGGCCCATCTTCGAAAACCCTATTTTTGGGAAGACCCAGGGCTCCAAAGAAGAACCCCTTTCATCAACTCCAAAACATTTTAGGAGTTTAACTCCACCCTAAATCCTCTTTTGGGATTTTAAATCCTATTTCTGGGGCTAAAATCCTCTTTTCCTCGCCGGCGCCCAAGCGCCCCAAGCGCCCAGCGCCCACGTGCCGGGCATGTGGAGCGCCCAGCGCCCACGTGTCGGACACGTGGTGCGCTCGCGCTCAGGCGCCCAGCGCCCGCGTGTCGGACGCGTGGTGCGCTAGCGCGTAAGCGCACAGCGCTCAAGCGCACATCGCCCACGTATCGGACACGTGGTGCGCACAGCGCCTAAGCGCACAGCGCCCACGTGTCGGACAAGTGGTGCGCTAGCGCTTAAGCGCCCAGCGCTAGGCACCCGAGGCGCTGGCCCCACGCATCCTTTGGGCGCTTTTCCCCTTTTTTTATATATATGTATACATGTATATATATAGATACTCACACACTCCAGAACACCGTCCCTCTAAAAATTTTTTTTGGGCCGGGGCGCTGCCCCGCAGCCCGCAAGGGGGCTGCTAGCCCCCTTGACCCTCAGCCCGCTATCCGGGTAGCGGGACCCCCGATATATCCAAAACCCCTCCAAAACACAACACTACATATTGAGTTCGCATGACCAGTTTAACCCGTCAATCGGAGGTTCCCCCGCCCCAAAGACGAGGGGTAATTAACGGCAGCTTAGTCCACGGTTGCCGGAGATTCGGATCCCCACAATCAATAAACCCCTGCCAACCCTAGGCAGGGGGAATCTGTACTGCGCCTGACAAGCACACGCGCATTCCCATCTCAATAGGGTGACGAAAAATACCCTACACCCATTCCATGTATTTACTTTTCAGTTGTGTTGTGAAAAGAATGCTTAATAAATAAAGTTGTTCAATTATATCCATTGTCATTGTCTCTTATGCATTTTACTTATATTGCTTACATACGCTTAATGTGTTTACTTCAGAGTAAATACGTAGCGGCCTCATCGCGTCCTCTGTCCATATACTGGGAAGCGGGGCGTGACAGCTTTAGCATGGAAACAAAGAGAAGTAGTTCAAACTGCAGGAAAGCGAGAATCTTTATTATTGAATAAATTACAGATTATGTGATTCAATTTAAATTCTCCTGTATTGAATATAAATTTTGGTAGGTGTCTTTGTTGCTTGGATTTGGGCCAGTCGGCGATAACCATGATCTGTCCGATCGTCAGCTCTCCGTCTTTAATTTGATCGCCTTAACGTTTATCTCGTAGGTACTTTACCAAGTGACCGAAGTGGATCAGCTCCTCGATGTAATCGCGCAGCTGTTTACAATCCTCGGTCGGATGTCCTTTCATCCGGTGATAGGCACAATATGGGACTTGGAGCCGCTTGCCCGTGCTTCGGGTAGCCGGCAGGAGCCTGAAGAACCTCTCGCCCTTTACCTCCTCTAGCAGCTCGGTCCGGGAGATGTTAAGAGGAGTGTACTCCTAAAACTTCTGGGAGTAAGGTTTTGGTCGGTCGACTCTCTTTTTCTCTTCTCTTCCCCACTTCTTTTGGTCGGGTTTGGTCGCCTCTGGGTAGATTGGAGTTCACCTCGGACTCGAGTTGGATTTCCCGCTCGGTCCAGGCTTTTACCTCGGCCAAGGTCATAGGTTGCGCTAATGCAAAAGAGCGGAGCCACTCTTTATGCCTTAGACCCGACCTCAGCGCGGTGATGACCGTTTCGTCGTGGTGTTTGGGGACCTCGAGGAGCGCATTGTAGAAGCGGGTGACATATCCTTTGAAGGATTCTTTGTCTCCGCTCTTGATGATGAACAGATAGTCGACCGTCCTCTTATGCCGTCGATTCCCGATGAAGTGACCAAGGAATTGGGTGGCCAGCTCATCAAAGGTCGAGATGGAGAGGGGCGCCAGCCCCCGGAACCATTCCCGACCTGCCCGGATTAGGGGTGGGAAAAGCGCGGCATTAAGCTGCGTCCGAGTTATCTTGGAAGCTCATGCCCTCTGTAAATGCGTCCAAGTGATCTTTTAGGCCGGACTTCCCATTAAAGAGCGCCGCATTGGGCGGCTTGTTCTTGGATGAGACACGTTCGACAAGCAATCCCTCGGTGAAGGGCTTCATGAGAGAATCCGCGGAATATCTAGCCTTTTTGCCGGATGAATGGCCGTCTCGCCGTATGCCCTCGATCTTCTTTTCGAGGGCCTTGAGTCGGTGGTGTTAACCCGAAGATTCCGCACAGTCAGAATGGTGGCTATCCCCACTCCGGGTTTGCGCCAGGGTGCGGCTTCGATTCCGCTCTATCAGGTGTCTCAGATCCCTGGACGAGACCCTTCTCGAGCGGTCCCTGCGCTCGTCGTTCGCGCGATCCCGGCGAGAGTGGGGGCGTCGGTCATGCCTGGAAGCAGGCGAGCTGACCGACACCTCCTCAAGAGGAGAGAACGCACGACGGGTATAGGGGAGACGACCCAGTCTTCCCTGGGACCGTGCCATGGAGTTGTCTGGGGCCCAGCGGGTCATGGAATCAGTCGCCGCATGTGGGTTAAGATGGCTGGAGTCGGCTCGCCGGCGCTCAGTGACGCTGTGACGAGGGTGAGGTAGATCGGGGGCTTGAGTGTGCTCGTCCGTCCTTTGGCGGACCTCGTTTTCTCGGGGAGGCGGAGCCGTGCTCTGGTGGTTAGGGCCCACCCCTTGAACACGGACGAGGGCATCTACCAGCATCATAAGACGGTCTATCCGGATGTAAAAGGCGTGGATGGCATTAGGAGAGGGAGGCGAGCCGCTCCCGTCTCTATTGTGGCGGCCCGTGTTTGGATCGTTGCGGTCGTCGCTTGCCATTGGATCAAGGGCGGAAGATCAACTTTTTTTTGGTGGAACAAAATAAGTCTTTCTTTTCCCGCAGACGGCGCCAACTGATGGAGGCCTTAATCTCCTTCAGATGCTGTCTTCCGTCGATTTGTCGCGAGCGTTACTGGACAGTTGAGATTGGATTTGGAGGTTGCCTCCTTGAGTATGCGGATCTCAATAGGTTGAGTTTGAGGTGGAAGCCGAGCTACCTGCAAAGAAGTCCCGGGGTGGGTGGCCACCGTACGACCCTCCGACGATCACGTTAACCGAGGAATTTGAGCAGAGTAGCGGCTTATTGGATTCAAGTTCCCTTACCCGAGTCGTCTGAGAGAGGGGTTTTATAGTGGTCGCATGGAGCGAGCAGGCACGGGATCTTCTCCTTCGGTTACTCTCCTGACGTTACGCGTGCATGAACGACAGGATCCCTTCATTAATGACGGGATATGCTCATTAATGGGGGGAACCCCCAGCGTGGGACGCGGGACCTGGGGTGGCGGTTATCTCGCTTTGGCGAGATACGTGGAGCCGTTGCAGAGGCGCTAGGGCACTGCAATCTCGGTTGATCGAGGGAGACCGAGGAAGCTCAGCACATCAGGGGCTCGGAGACGAGCGGGAGGCCGAGAAAGCTCGGCATGCTTGGAGCTCGGAGACGAGCGGGAGGCCGAGGAAGCTCGACACGAGAGATGGCTCGAAGGCGAGGAAGGGGACCGAGGAAGCTCGGAGACGAGCTGTTGGTAGTCTCCTAGATGAAAATAGAATGTTTTCAGGGGGGTCTCTTGAAAGGTCGGGTACACCCCCAAGGAATGTCTCCGATGCGGCTCATTTATGCCACCCCCGTGGGTCCGGGACACGTCATCTGCCACGTGTCGTAACCCGAGGAGACAGCACTAGTGAGCATCATCACTTGTAACTTGGAATGTATTATACCGCCTAGATTTTGTTGAACCAAACAAACACTGTTCTATAACATAACCTTCTAATGACAGCTTTTCTATGCCTTATTTTATTACTTAATTAGGACTAACTTTTCCATTTTTAAAGAAAAGATCAATAGAATCAATATCTAAATAAATTTCAAAACCAAGAGTATACATGTGAGGCATCGATCCTTCGGCCCTTTGCAAGAGAATAAACGACTTTTAGTATTTTGAATTGAAGATTTTATAACAGAAACGAAGGTGAGAAGTTTGGAGAGAAAAAAAGCCCATAAGGAGGGGGGGGGGGGGGATTTGAAGAAGAAAAGCTTGAAGACTATTTTGAGCGATGTCAAATTTACATGATAAATCTAGGGTTCTTAAAATTAGAAAGAGTTTCTTGATTTTAGGACAGAATACGGGGGACTCCTGCTCTATTGTTAAAAAAACTTATTTTCCACAACTTGATGTGAACATGGATGCCCAAATTACTAGTTGGAAGAAAAGGGGTCCTTTGATTCTCCCATGTCAACAAAGCTTCTCTCCCTCAATTATGAGGCCCAATGAAAATTGGTCCCACCAAGATTCAGCAATGATGGCAACCAAATCTTTCACCACCCCTCTCTCTCTCTCAATCTCTCTAATATATATTTCTCAAAGGGAAAAAATGCAGGCCACCCCATACTAACAACAAAGCTCCAAGGGACCCATGCCCAAGCAATAATATTATACGGAGGAGCTCTATCTTGGTTGGGCATGAATGTGATCCAACAACACAAGAGTCCTCCCTGCTGTACACCAATCTATCTTCACTTTATTCAAAAGGCTAAAATCTCATACAACTCTTAAAAAATTATCCGGGTTCGGAACCACCGTAACAGCTGAGAACGTTTTCGGTAGAATTGGAAGAGTAAAGTACATGTTTCTGAAATGTAGGGTTACCGTACAAGATAGCCAAAAAGATGCATGTTTCATAGAGTTTCCCTCCAAATGATCAAAATGATCAACTTTTCAAACATGCCCTGATTAAACTCCCAGCAAAGCTCTGCATATCCTTTTCATGGCTCCCACCAAAATTTTACTTTGTAAATATCTATCTTCCACGAAATTTAACCTAGTCATGTAGATTTTATCCTACTCAATGATCCAATATAAAATCAAGTGGCGAAAAGTTAGAAATTTTGAACTTTGAAGTAGGAGTGCAAAGAAGAAGTTGTGCTATAATTGCTAAAGAAAACAACCAGGTGTTTTTTTAGTCAACTTGGCATTTTGGGTTCTTGCAGTTTGCTACATTGTTCAAAACTTATATATGTATATATGTATATATAGTGAGAGAGAGAGAGAGGGAGAGAGAGAGAGCGCGCCCGCGCCATAGGGGGGAATTTCCTCCTATGGTGAAAAATACACCTTTCACGATTTTTTTTCGACTGTCGGCATCCATCATCATCATCTTTATCATCTAAGATGCGGGTATGCCAAATTTCCTGTGGTTTTATCACCTTTTCACCGTTGATTTAGTGAGTGAACAGTTTTGCCAATAATAGAATTTTTTACATATCTAATTCAACAATGAAAAAGTGGTGGAATCACGTGAAATTTGGTGTATACACATCTTACATGGTAAACATGATGATGATAAATGCCGATCATCGAAAAAAATGGCGGAGAGTAGATTTTTGACGCCACTTAATGAAAAAGCCTCCTAAGACCTCTTTTCTCCATTACTTTCTCTCTCACACACTACTAATAGTATATCATTTGTATCTTGTAATATACGGTCATCTAAGATCCATATTTTAGTGGGTACATTTACGCCTTCTCTAAAATATGATTTTAAAAGGATTTGTACCGCTCCAAGATGTAAACATTTTGCTTTTTCTGCAAAGCTTTTATTTAGAGATCTAATGTCGCATTTATCTATTATTATTCCTAGAAAATTTATCTTCTTCTTATTTATATCGGCTTTCCTTTTAGATAATTCGGCTTTCCTTTTAGATAAAGTAATATCTTTTTCTATACATCTCTCAACTATTGTATTACAATGTTTTGCATGTTCGTATTCTGTTTTTTAAAATATTGAATATCATCAATATAAACTATGCAGAATGGTTTAGATACTTCATCCATTCTTCTCTTAAGGGTGCATTTTTTAAACCAAAAGCCATTACTTTCCGTTCATATTATTCTTGAGGGCAACTGAAAGCGGTGTATGGTATACTACTGCTTTCTAATTTTATCTGCCAAGATATCAATTTGTGCCGAATTTCTCAAAGGGAAAAATATTAAGTGACTCGGACGAAATATCTTCTTGTCAGAGCTTGGGAGATATGGAATCTTTTAAAGATAGTGACAAACAAAGAACCCAGAAGCTTCTGGGTCTATGATAGCGTAGAAGAAGATTTTATAATAGCGCCTACCAACAACACTGTTTACCGCCAAAAACAGAGACGGGTTGAGATTGATCGTCTTGCTTGAATTTGGGGGGGATGTTATTTGGAATATATCCATTCACCTTTCCGAAAATACCAAATTGATTTATGACACCGTATATCAGAGGTTTGGATAGATGCGACCGATGTAACAGATTTTATCAGATTCCCCCTCATTTGTCAGGGTTTTTTTTTATTATGGGGACGCTCTTCCCTGCAGGCGCAAACCTCTGCAGTTAATTATGTTATCACGTTGCGATAACAACTTTCTCCTGCTCTGATAGGTCACTTCGTGTCGTGTTGTATTTTGTTTATTTTGGTTGCACGTAGATTGTATACGAAGACTAGTTTATGTCGTCGCCAGAAGGACGCGGATTGGTCCAAATCAGTATAGGTTAGATATGGGTTTGAACTTAGGTTGTATGTTCCCTCAGTTCAAGAGATATTTTATTTTATTTAAAAACGTTAATCTGGTTTTAAATTAAGATCGACTTAAATAAATGAGCATATGGGCTCAATCTATTTTAACTAAGAATACATTAGTCTTATATGAGACTAAAATCAACTTAGAAATATGTTTAAGGATCATTAAATTTTGTTAAGATCGATTAATAGAGCGTATGAGCTTGGCTGCAAGAAAATTTTGAGACTTAACCAATTTTGGGCTCAGTCTTAGGCTTTTTCCAACATTTAGCTGTGCTAAGCACTTAGTTTTTTTACTACGGATATGATATCCAATTGTTGTTCTGTCACGCCCCGCTTCCCAGAGTACGAGTAAGGAGACGTGACGAGGCTCACGACGTATTTACTCAGAAGTAAACACGTTGAGCGTAAACAAGCAATATAATAAATGTACACAAGAAATGACAAAATATATAAATCAACATCAACTTTTTATTGATTAAATATTCTTTACAATACATTGGAAAGTAAATACAATACTGGAAAGCAATGCCTAAACAATAGCATGAACTGAAAGTAAAAGTATATACAAGTGAACTAGAGCACTGGGTCCTTAATGCACTACTCCAAATCGTCCTGGCTGGGCTCGATCTCCAGAGAGTCGGGTTCTCTTGACATCATTGCAAAGAAAGAAGGGGAAAGAAATGTCGTCAGCGAATAATCGCTCAGTAAGTCCTAAAAGATAAAGAAGAATAGATAGAGAATAGAACAGGTAAAGTATATATGGTTATATTAGTTATGTTAACGTAGTTGTTTGTAATTTGTTAAAGTATATATATTTGTTATATTTGTATGAGACTTGCCGAAACCATGGTATAAATTGTTTATGTAAACGGATAAGGATATAAACGGATAGTCATGTAGTCAAGTCAATATATATCCATGGCTCGGTCCAGTCGAGTCATATTGATATTTGATAGTATTCTAGTATTCATGTTCAAGTTCCAATATATATGAATTCATGTTGTATTGGAGTTATATTTGAATTGTATATAGGTTGGAATTGTATTCAGATTAGACTGAGACTCTTGTCTGAGTCAGACACTTAAAAAGAATTGGATTCCTGAATTAGGTTTTGGAGTTATCGGTAACGGCTGCACATGGACGGCATGATTTGTGACTTTTTCCAAGCTAATTACCATTGATAACCCAGTTTTAATTTTCTACCTTAAATAGGCAAGCACCCACTTTCTCCGGCTCCTTGAGGCTCAAGAGAATTGGTCCCGCTTAAACCTATATTTACTAGGGTCCTTATTGTAATTTAATATAACTTGAGGGGTTCTATGAAAAATATTTTTGGTATAATCTCAAAATAATTCTCAAGTATTTATTTATTATATTTATGGTTTTCATGGATGTAAATTTTAAAAGTGAGGTATTCTAGTGAATAAATACCTAGCTTGAATAATATATGGTATTTTTGTGTAAATTTTACTTGTTTGGATTTTTGATGGTATTTTCATGAAACTTGTGACTTTTTTCTTTTGTTTGAAAAAACGTGGAATTTATTATATATTTAAAATAGATGATTTGATAATATTTATATATAATTATTAAAAATAAAATTTATTTATTAATAGAAAATCACTTTATTCTTAAAAAAATTGCATTAAAAATTGCATTGAGATCGGATGCTCCGTGAGAAGGTCTGTATTTCGCTCTACTGGTTCCGAGAATATGCGATAACCCGCACCATCCCGATCGGGTTCCCAAAATAGGTTGTAGAGGCTTAATTGCAAGGAATGTAAATAATATAAATTTAAAGAATACGGTTTTTAATAGTTTATGGTATTTTAATGTAAAAGTCGTATTGGTCCCAAAATATTGTTAAAAGAAAATCGTGCTATGTCAAAATGCGTGTTGTGAGAGATAGGTCATTATCTCGTGAGATTTTCCTAAAGGTAGTACAAGCAAATTTGATAAAAGATGTCGCATGTAAAGTTTGTGGTTTTTAAACGTAAAAGTGCAATAAAACTTACATACCATGGTATTTTAATATGAAACTTGTTCTCAAAGTTTGTTTTAAGATTATTAAACAAGATATAATGATTTGGATGTTTGGTTATTAAGAAAGACGGTGTTTTTAACAAATGTAGAATCGGATGTCAGAATAACTCCACTTCCGACGAGTTTTGAAAAGAGAACTTTTTAAGTTAGGAAGAGAGAAGAAAAGAGGGAACTTACGAGTTGGAATGAGAGATGGGAGATATAGGAAGGATTTGAGAGTTTCGTGGAGTCGTGGGGTCGCCGGAATCTTCTTGAATCGTCGCCGGAACTTGACCTTAGACTAACTCCACCTGTACACTTCTTTAACTTGGAACAATTTGAGAATTTTTGATAATGGATTTCAGAATGGAGAGGGATATGGTATGATATTTTATTTATAGGAGAAATTAGGGTTTTGAGAATTGAAAAGGGAATTAAAATGCATTAAAATTTGGTTTAATGGTGATTTTTAATTCTTTGTTTAATTTCAGGAAAAACAAACAGAAGATGAGTAGGGGGCGACGGCGTTGGCCCAGAGAGAGATCTTGTCGGTCGTTTGGGATGGGTTGGGTCTTGGGTTGGTGCCACGTGTCGGAGTCTGTTCATATAAATTTTTCCACATATTTGTTTTCAGTGTCTTTTCATTTTTACGTGTATTACACGTGTAAACTTTTGGGCCTCCAAAAAGTTTAAAAGAAAAATCATTAAAAATAATATGTGACTGGGGAAATTCGAACACAGAGGCTATGTCACAGCAGTGCAAGGCTTTACCAATGAGCTACAAGTGCTTTCTTGTTGTTTTTCAAACAAAATAATACTTAAATTATACTCAGGATTGCAAATACTCCATTCAGTACATTAACTTTAAGAAAAATTTTATACATTAAAATAGAGTCGTTACATGTTCCGGCGCTCACGTGGGAATCACATGAGGCGCTCAGACTTGGGCGTTGCCCTATCAGTGCTAAGCACTTTTTTACAACGCTCACTTATGGAGCACGTGAGGCGCCAGATCTTTGTTTATGGACGCTCACGTGTGAAGCATGTGGGGCGCTGAAATTTCATTTATCGGCGCTCACGTATGAGGCACATGAGGCGCTAAGCCTTCATAGGCTTTCTGCACGCTCACATGAGTTTCACGTGAGGCACTCACTTCAGGGATTCATTTGGGCGCTCATGTGTGTATCACGTGAGACGCTGAGATTTCATTTATGGGCGCTCACGTGTATTTCACGTGAGGCGCTGAACTCAGGGAATCTTTTGGGCGCTCACGCGTGTATCACGTGAGGCGCTGAGCTCTTAGAGATTTAATCTCTGTTTATTTTTTTTCAGAGAAGTTAAGTTTTTATTAATGGCGTTTTGACCATTAATGATCACCAAGATCTCTATTTTGAAGATCTGGGGTCGGGTTTTTGAGAACTAATTTCTTTATATAGGGTTAAACCCCGTTTTTAGAGGAATTAAATTCCTTGAATATAAATTCCACTTCTTTTCTTCATATTTCTTTTCTCATATATAGTTTTTTCCTCCTAGATCTTGATTTTGACAAGCAAAATCTTCCCAATGAGAATTAAATTATCAACTTATGGAAGATTTACCTTGCGGATCTCAGATCCAGAGAAATAACCAAGTTCATTATGGAGAGTTAAACTCTTGTATTTACATATATTAGGCAAAGAAGATATTTTTTATCTCTGCTTTTTCTTTACTTAGGGTTTTAGAGGAGAAGGAACTTTTCTTCCGTAAGAGAATTAAATTCTCGGTTTTAGCTTTCTTTTTTTATCACCTTATGGGGTCGATTCTTTTTCCCGAGACTTGAAGTCTCGGGTCCTTTATATAGGTGAGGAAAATTTGTTGATTAGTTTAAGAAAATTTCTCATTGAAAGATATCAATTGATTTAATTGATTTCAAACATCATTCGAGGAATTTTGTTCACTGTTGGATCTTTGATTCCATGGCTTTTTGTTTAGCAGAATATATTTTCTGTTAATTTTAATATGATTAGGAAAATATTTTCTTAACAAAGGGTCCTTTGATTTGATCGGTGACATTGTAATCACCGTTGTATTTTAAATCCAAAGGTTCTCTATTTAATAGAGAAAATCTATTTAGTTTTAGAAAGATCAGGGGAAGATATTTCCCAAATAGAATTTAATTCTATATAGAATTTAATTCTATTCGAAGTAGTGCTTCAAACAGATGCGCTCACGTGGGTTTTACGTGAGGGTTATCATATATAAACGATAGCAGTGCTCACGTGATTTGCACATGAACGCTCACGTGTTTAACATGTGGGGATCTATTTGGGTTGTGATTTATTTGTGTTCAGCGCTCACATGTTCACGTGTTAAACTTGTGAGCGCCCGCGTGTTTAACACATGAAACTTTATATCATAGGATTTAATCCTTATTGAAACCGGTGGTCACATGCTTTGCATGTGATCGCTCATGTGCTTTGCACATGGGAGGTTGCTTCATAGGATTTAATTCTTATTGAAACCGTTGGTCACATGCTTTGCATGTGAACGCTCATGTGCTTTGCACATGGGAGGGTTTTCGTTTCCTTCTCTCGTTCTTTTCTTTATAAGGGAACAAACACTAAAAACATTGAACATGAGGAACGAAGGATCGATTGGTTAGCATATAGCGGGAGAAAGATGGCAGAAACCATTAAAGAAAAACTGAGAAAAATCTTGTCAGAAGGATCAGACGATCCCAAATTAATATGTCAAGTTCTGTAGGCGTAAATATGTATTGACGTTCTCTACCTTTTATTTGTTTTAGCATGTCTGTTCTATTTATTAATATTTCTTTTGTAATATTAATTTCAGATTCTTTTATCTTCCTAGGCTCTATGGCTTCATACATATTATTAAATATTGGCTCAACTGTTATTTTATTATTTTGGTATTTGGTTACTATATGGTAGCTTCTAGAGTAAGCATATGCTAAGCATGCAATTATACTAAATATTTTACTACCCGGAGGCATTTGTATATTATCTAATTGGTATTTTAGGGAAAGCGTTAAGTCTATATTTTGATCCAGAGAATTTACTTCGTAGTCAGGAAAGATTATAAATAATAATTTTTATATACTAAATTTCCATATAATACTTCTAATAGTGCATTATTTGTATTACAATCATCTAATACACACACACACACACACACAGGGATCCCTCCTATGGCGTCGAAAGTACATCATTTATGACTTTTTTTTGACAATCGGCGGCCATCACCATCTTCTTTATCATCTAAGATATGGATATACCAAATCTCATGTGATTCTTCCACTTTTTCACCGTTGAATTAGCAATGTAAAAAGTTATATTTTCGGTAAACCGTTAATTTTGCATCCACTAAATCAACGATGAAAAAGTTGTAAAATCATATGAAATTTGGTATGACTTCATTATAGATAATAAAGAAGAAGATGATGGGTGCCGATCGTCGTGAAAAATTGTTAAGGTTTTATTTTGACACCATAGGAGGAAATCCCGTGTGTGTGTGTGTGTATGTGTATTAGGAATAGCAGGGAATGAGGCCAATGTTTTCCCTGTCCCACTTGAGCCTACACCAAGGCAATAGTATCATGCCTCGATCTTATATTGTTAGATCATCAGTTTTTATCATACCATAGATCAATTCAATGTGATGCCGCGAAGACTGAAATGGCGTCTCGGAGGTATTTGGGTTCAGATCCTGCTCATTTGAAGAAACATATTGAAAAAATGATTCTGGCTAGCTATCATAGGACCCCCACTACAGGAAAATGTGACAAATTTCGATGGCTATTTATTTAGGGATTATTGGGACAGGTATAATCCGTTGAAATAAGTCTCCCATGACCGTAATTTTGTTGACTTCGGTCAACAAATTTTAAGTATATATTTTGCACCAAAAGTAATATTTCCTCCGTAAAATTTTATTTTCTCCCCAAATTTTTTATTTCCTTCCCTTCCCCAAAAATCTCCCCCTTCCTCTTCCTCCTCCTACGAGTCCTCCTTCGATCGTCGGCTAGTCGGCTGCCTACGAGCCCATCACGCCGATCGGTTGCCTCCTCGATTGTGCATCCTTGACTGCCCCTCCGATCCACCTCAACCGCACCCTTTTCTTCTTCGACGATCTCTTCCGGCCGCTTTCGAGCCTCCTCCTCTCCGAGCACCTCCGGCCTCCGCCTTCGACGCCAATTGGTGAGTTGGTTTATTAATTTATTTTGATTTTTTGTTAAATTTAATTAATTCTAGGGTTAGAGTTAAGATTAATTTTAGGTATAGGATTAGGGTTAGGTTTAATTTTAAGGTTAGTGTTAGGGTTAATTTTGGGGTTAGTGTTAGGGTTAATTTTAGGGTTGGGGTAGGGTTAGGGTTAGGGTTAATTTTAGGGTTGCGTCAGGGTTAGGGTTAGTGTAAGGGTTAATTTTGGGGTTAGAGTTATGATTAATTTTGGGGTTAGGGTTAATATTTTGTTAATTTTAATTAATTTTAGGGTTATTTTTATTTAGGGTTAGTGCTAATTTTAGGGTTAAGGATTATTTTAAGGTATTTTATGACAATTCGGTAAATGTATGTGTGTGTATGTGCGCGCGCTTTTTTGTGTGTATGTATGCATCTCTCTTTGTGTGCGCGCGCGCGCTTGTTTTTGTGTGTGTATGCGTACACACACACATTCAAGCATACATACACATACACACACACATACAGACACACACAAAAGCGCGCGCGTGCACACATAGAAACACACACATTCATACACACACAGCTAAGACTTAATTTATCATCATTCTCTACAATAAAACTCTTCATATTTATGTGATTGTAGGGTTGACGTTAGCATCATTGCTCGCTCCTTTTTCATATTCTATATACACCAGTCTCCGGTACATAACTTTATCCTTTTTAATTCCTAACTACTAAACTTAGACTAATTAACCATATCTAGATTAAGTCACCAATTAAACATTACTTAAACAAAAATATAGAGTGTGGGGACATGTGTTTGTGTGAGAGAGAGTATGAGACTTACCTTTATGCAATGTTCCTTATATGGATGCGTGTTTATTTTAATAAATCTAAGCGCTTCGTTAATAATATCAAATGTTTGAGAAAATTTACCATCAAAACTGAATACTTAAATAACCGACGATACTAAAACGATAACCATCAAAACCATTCTAATTAAGTGCATGATACCCGATGAGGAAAAAAAGTAAACCGATACATATCATCATCGAGTATCTCACAATGAAAAAATATTGCGACTTAGATCTCGTCTATTAGTTATATGCGTATGGTTATCTCCATGACATAAAACTATGCATGTGTTGTCAACTACAAACGATAATCGTTCTTCTTTGAAAACCATCTCGTAGTTTATGCGACGAGAATTGTAGTCGCACTATAACCGATGGATTTTTCCCATTTTGGGCAAGTTAAGAATGTATAACATATATACACTTCTTTGCAAACTTATGCTTTTCATTCGTTTTGAGATGAGTTTCGTCAGTACGTTTCCGCTGGTTCTCCGTGTACAAATACAATTGAGATGATCATCTCAATACTGATAGTATTGAGATATTTATATCTTCTATTGCAGTGTACTCGGAGAACAGTGAGGATGTGTTGCCGAAATTTTTTCGAAGCGAATGAAAGCATAAGTGCAGAAGGTGTATGCGTTATACATTCTTAATGTGATAGAAGCCTTACACCCAGCTGCCATTATCCCTTGAAATCCAAAATAGAACGGTTAATATATCCGGACACGATAAATCAGTAAAATGTATTTTCGAGACACTGTTGTTATTCTCTTCTTTGTCTATAACCATCTCGTTCTTAACCTTCTCAATGCAGTATAAAATTGTTAATATCGTGTAGATATGAAAATATTTGTTATGATATAATAAATAATTGTGAACTGTCTTAAGATTTACGTATCAGACAAGAATGGATAAGACTTGGATATATAAAAACAAGTTTGGCCATGAATTTCGTAATGGTGTAGAAGAGTTTATGCAATTCTAGTCAAGAGTGGGTGGTAGTCAGATTCCCTGTCCTTGTAGAAAATGTTGTAACGGTAGAAGTGATAGTCGAGAGACGGTTCGACTGCATATACTCGCTAACGGATTCTATGAATGTTACACTCTCTGGCACTTGCATGGAGAGGTCGTGGACTATAGAATCGGTGCACATCGTATGTTGCCGCCTCGTATGAGAACCCCAGCAATCACTGGTTTAAATGATATGATGGACGAGTTGTATGATGGCATGAAAGATGATACCCCTTCAGATGATGCGGTTCCAGATGACGAATCTGTTAGTTTTGTTAAGTATATAGAGGGTGTTAAGAAACCTCTTTATGAGGGTGCAACAGTGATGAAGTTAGGTTGGATGGTTCGCATGTTTCACCTTAAATACAAAAGTTTATGGAGCAATAAGTCAGTCGAAGACCTTCTAAAGATAGAGAAGGAGGCTTACCCGAATTTCGATCTCCCTGTCAAATTTCAAGAGATGAAGAAGATTATTTCCGATATCGATTTCAGTTATCAAAAAATCGATGCATGTCCAAATGACTGCATGTTATTCACGACGAATGTTGACAAGAACTTAAATAAGTGTAGAACTTGTGGGGAATCGAGGTGGATCTTACCTAGAAGGTCCCCTAGGGACGAGTAGTGAATTCCGATGAAGCTGTTGCGCTTTTTCTTTTAAGAAAAGATTGCAGAGGTTATTTCTTTCATCTAAAACTGCCGAACATATGACATGGCATGCAGATGGTCGCACGAAAGATGGAGTCTTACGGCATCCCGCTGATGGTGAGTAGTGGCAAAGATTTGACTCTCAATTTTCAGTGTTCGCTGCGTAAGCTTGTAATGTGAAACTTGGATTATCAGCTGATGTTTTGAAATCATTTTAAGGAGGTCTATCTCACATCGCATGGCCCGTTATACCAGTAGTTTATAACCTTCTACAGTGGATGAGTATGAAACAATCTTACATCCAAATGCCTCTATCACGCCCCGCTTCCTAAAAGACGAGAGTAGGTACGTGATGGGACCTACAACGTATTTATTACGAGAAGGTGATTTCCCGGAATAAATATGCTAAGCGTAAATGAGCAATATAAAAATGACAAGAAATTAACATGAGATTGAAACATCAACTTGGGACTTGAGTAACTTCTTGAGGGATTTGAGAGTGAATTTTCTTTGATAATTTCGGAGGGAAGAATATGGGGATGTGCTAGGGTATTTATAGGGATGGAGAAAGAGTATACGGTGAAATAAAAGAAATTAAAATGGATTAAAGAGGGTATTAATGGAGGAGATGAAAGGTCTGGGGTTCTCTGTTTTAATTCAAGGTTTTTAAAATATCAAAACGAGGTGAAGGGAAGCCAAAGAACACCGGTGTATGAGAAGGATTTGATTGGGCATATCCTGGCTGCCCGAATCGCCTACCAAGCCGCCCGAACTGTCCTTGCCTCAGGATTTTTGCTTGGGGCTCAAGGTTTAGGTTCGAGTCAGTATAAATTGACAATTTTAATATATCTTTTCTGTTATAATGTTTTGTAACCCCATGTAACGCTCGTGCAAACTCTTGAGCTTCCAAAACGTCAAAAAAAAATTAAAATAATTGGGGCTGATGGGATTCGAACACTCCAGAGTGTTTTTCGTCACCCTATTAAGATAGGAAATACGTGTCGCTTGTCAGGCGTATTACAGATTCCCTTTGCCTGGGGTAGGCCAGACTTTATTGATTGTGGAGATCCGAAT
Organism: Agapanthus africanus; assembly: GCA_030015575.1. Lineage (NCBI taxonomy): Eukaryota > Viridiplantae > Streptophyta > Magnoliopsida > Asparagales > Amaryllidaceae > Agapanthus > Agapanthus africanus. The sequence continues at coordinate 31,236,031 of JASDDO010000024.1, forward strand.
CTCCGGCAGCCGCGGACTAAGCTGTCGTTAATTACATCTCGCTTTTGGAGCGAAGGAACCTCCGATTGACGGGTAAAACTAGTCATGCGAACTCAATGTGCGGTGTGCGTATGTTATGTTTTGGACGTATCGGGGTCCTCACAGAGTTTACGGGGGTCCTGCTACCTGGATAGCGGGCTGGGGGTAAAGGGGGCTAGAAGCCCCCTTACGGAGTGCGAGGCAGTGCCTGGTTAGAATTTTTTTTAATAGGGGATATGTTTTGAGAGTGGAGCGTGTGAAAAAAGAGGGGTGAGAAGCATCCTAAGAACATATGGGACAACACGTGATTGCTGGACGCCAGCGGGTCACGTGCGTGGCGCGTGGCCACTGGGCTCCAGCAGAACGAGTGAGCGGCACATGACCGCTGGGCGCTAGCAGAACGAGTGAGCGGCACGTGGCCGCTGGGCGCCCGCGGGTCACGTGCGCGACACGCGGCTGCTGGAAACACCAGTGGAAGAATATGTTAAGCACTTGGCTTGGAGTTGAATTCCCGAACAAAAATTGGGTGTAGATTTGGAGTTAAACTCCTAAAAGATTTGGATTTGGAGTTAAACTCCAAAAAGGTCTGGATTTGGAGTTAAACTCCTTTGAGAATTTGGATCTTGGAGTTGAACCCCTCAAAGTTCTTCGGAGATGATCAAAGAAGACCTCTTTTTTCTCTCTTGAGCCTTGAATCCTTCCAAAGTGGGATTTTTGGAGGTGGGTCTTCTTCTTCCTCCTCGTTTTTTGCTGGATCTTGGGGTAAAAGAGAGGTAAAATTAAAAATCTCCTTTTTAGGGATTTGATAGGAAATTTGAACTCCCCTTCGAGGGTTTTATGGTGAAACTTTATTTACTTTTGAGAAAAAGAAAGGTAAACTCTTGATTTAATTGGAAATGAAGAGAAAGAAAAAAAATCTTGAGAAAGAGAAGATGGAGGCACAAATCCTAGAATTTTTAAGAGAATGAAAGTTCCTTAATTTTTTCACTATGTTTGCCTTTTATAGATTACACACTTTACATATAGCCCATTGGGCTTCTCCATATGGCACATGTGACACCCTATACCTTATGTGCTTATTTTTTTTGCATATAAACCATGGGGTTTACAAAATTTTGGCTTTTTAACCATTTTTCATACATTTATTTCTAAAAAATTGCATTTAACTAATTTATTGCCTCCTTTTTGGCATGGAGCCGGCCCCTTCCACGCTCGGTCTTGACTTGGGTTTGGGTCCGCTTGCTTGGGCTCGGGCCAATTTGACTGTGGGTTGACTGATTTTGACTTGGTCAATCGGGGTGTAATTTTTGACCCCAACAAAGTTCCCCAAATCAATAAATGCACACCGCATGTATGTGTTGTGTGCTTGAAATTGATAGATCTTTTACTATATGGAGATTGATTTGGTTTGGTCCCCTGTGGAGAGTCGATGCTGCCTTTTTTAGCGATGTGGACGATCGATGCTGCCCTTTTTGTGACTTTGACGATCGGTGCTACCATTTTTGCAACTTAGACGGTCGATGCTTCCATTTTTTGTGACTTGGACGGTCGGTGCTGCCCTTTTTGCGACTTGGACGGTCGGTTTGTCACGCCCCGCTTCCCGGTGTACTGGTAAGGAGACGCGACGATGCCCACTACGTATTTATTCAGAAGTAAACAAGCTAAGCGTAACTAAGCAATATAATATATATATACACAAGAAGACATGAAATGTAAATGAACAGGAACTTTTATTTATTAAAAATTTCTTTACAATACAACTTAAAAGTAAATATAATGATGAAAGCAATGCCTAAACAATGGCATGAACATGAAAGTAAAGTATATACAAGAGTCTAAAGCTCGGGGTCCTCGCTGAACTCATCCAAGTCCTCTGAACTGGGCTCTATCTCCAGTTAGTCGGATCCACCTGACAACATTCTAAAGAAAGAAGAGAGAAAGAATGTCGTCAGTGATCAATCACTCGGTAAGTCCCAAAGAAAAGTAGGAATATAATAGACAGATCAATAGACAGATATGAGAATATAACTGGTGTATTGTGAATTTGTTATGTTAACGCGATTGTTTGTAGCTTGGTACAGAATATGCCAGTGTATACGAGAGGAGTCCAACTATTTCGTGGACTAAGGTATACGGAGCACAAGGAACCGTTAATCCACGAAACAACAACAATGGATATTCAGGTTAGGTGTATTAAAGTGACCATCGCATGCCACTTCTAACACATTCCGTACCGGTCTACCCCTTTAAAACCCCGTAATGTATTTTATATTGATTTGTATTGTTTTTTTAATAGATGTACGACTTGCCGAAACCATGATATCATGTAAACGGAATGGATATAAATGGATAGTCCTGTAATCAGAGTATATCCACGGTTCGGTTTAGTCGAGTCATGTTGATATAGATTGAATTCTGGTATAAATGGATTCATGTTGAATTGGAGTTATACTTGTATCATATTCAAGGATAGATTGATTGATTGATTTCAGATTATGCCGAGACTCTGTCTGAGTCAGACACTTTAAAACGAATTGAAGTCCTGAATTAGTTTTGATGTTATCGGTAACTGCTGCACATGGACGGCAGGATTTGTGTCTTTTTCCAAGACAATTATCGTATTGATAACACCGTTTTTAGATTGTCTACCTTAGATAGGCAAGCACCCATATTCTCCGGCTCCCTGAGGCTCAAGAGAACTGGTCCCGCTTAAACCTATATTTATTAGGGTTCTTATTGTAAATTAATATAACTTGAGGGGGTTTTATGAAAAATAGTTTTGATATATTTTCAAAATAAACCTCAAGTATTTATTTATCATCTTTAGGGTTTTCATAGATGTAATTTTTATAAAATGAAATATTCTAGTGGATATAAACCTAACTTTGAATAGTGTATAGTATTTTCTTTTAATTTGACTTGTATTGAATGTGATGGTATTTTCATGATCTTTGTGACTCTTTTGATTTAGAAAACATGGAATATATATAATATATTTAAAATAGATATTTTGATAATATATATATATATATATATATTAAAAATAGAATTTATTTATTTAAATAGAAATCACATTTTCTTAAACATTGTAATAAAAATTCTATCGGGATCGAATGCTCTGTGAGTAGGTCTGCATCTCGCTCTACTAATTCCGAGGACGTACGATAACCCGCACCATCCCGATCGGGTTCCACAAAATAGGTTGTAGAGGCTTATTTGCAAGGAATTAATTAAAACAATTTAAAGAATACGTGTTTTGATAGTTTAAGATATTTTAATGTAAACTGTGTTTTGTCCCCAAAAAATTGTTACAAAAGCCATTGTGTTATGTCAAGATGAGTGTTGTGATGAGGTAGATCATTACCTCATGAGTTTTCTAAAGGTAATATGAGCAAAACTAGAAAGTAATATGTAAACTAGATGGTATTTTACCGTAAAAGTTAAATAAAAGTTGTTTAACATTATATTTTGAATTGAAACTTGTTCCAAATGTTATTTATGGTTAATAAACAATATATAAAAAGATGGTAAATTTGTTATTAAGAAAAATTGCGTTTTTGATGAAATTAGAATCGGAAGTCGGAATAACTCCGCTTCCGACGAGTTTTGAAAATAGGATTCTATTTACTAGAGAGAGAAGAGGGGACTTACAAGCTTAGGGTTTAGAGGAGAGTTAAAGGAAAAAGTTTGCGGCCTTCGGGGAGTCGTGGGGTCGCCGGATTCTTCCCGAAACGTCGCCGGAACTTTGATCTTGGCTAACTCCACTTTTATAACTTTTGGACTTGGGAATTTTAGAGAGTTTTGACAAAGAATTTCTGAATGAGGAGGGCCAAAGTATAGGGTTGTATTTATAGGATAGAATTAGGGTTTTTTGAGTAAAGAGAGAATTAAAAATGAATTAAAATTGTGGATTAATACCTCATTTTAAATTCTCTATTAATGTGCAGGAAAAACAAATAGTATGGGGGTAATGGGGTAGGCCAAGGGGTGCTGTGGTTAAATTTTGGGGGCATTACCTACGGATTTAACCGGCGGTGTCGGTCCCATATGATGATCTCGCCGGTCGAATCCGAGGGTTTGGGGCTTGGATCTTGGCCACTTGTCCTTGGCTGCTTAAATAATATTTTACACATGTTTGATTTAAGCGACTTTTCATTTTTACGTGTATTGCACGTGTAAAATTTCGAGCTTTCAAAAGTTTAAAAAAAATCAATTAAAAATAATATGTGGCTGAAGGGATTTGAACACAGGGCTATGTCACAGTAGTGCAAGTCTTTACCAATGAGCTACAAGTGTTTTCTTGCTGTTCAAAAGCAAATTAAATATTTATAGCATACGCAGGATTGCAAATACTCCATTTGTACATTAACTTTTAAACAAATTTTCTGTACATTAAAACAGAGTCGTTACATTCTACCTTCCTTACAAAAAATTTTTCCTCGAAATTTACAATTATTAAGGACTAATTTACAAACAAGTGAGGGTATCTTGCACGCATGTCGTCTTCTCTTTTCCACGTTGATTATCGTGGTATGTCTTTTCTCTATATCACTCGAACCAAATTTACTTCCTTGTTCCGAAGTGACTTCACCTTTCTTTCTAGGATTTCAATGGGTTAATGCTCACAAGATAGATCCTTCTGTACAGTGAGCTCGGAGTGATCAAGAATGTGACTGGGGTCACTCACATACCTTCTGAGTTGGGATATGTGGAATACATTGTGCACTCCTTCCAAGGATGGTGGAAGTGCCAAGCGATAAACCACTTCTCCGACTCGTTCGAATATGTCGAATGGTCCAATGTACCTCGGACTTAGCTTACCCCGCCTTCCAATGCGAATCACTCCACGGTTTGGTGAGATCTTCAAAAATACGTGATCTCCCGGTTGGAACACCAAGTGACGTTGCTTTGCATCAGCCAGTGCTTCTGTCCATCTTGGGCTATGCGTATTCTTTACCTGATAGTGTGAACCACATCCACTGTTGCTACTATCATCTCAGGTCCAAGGAGTTATCTATCTCCGATATTGTCCCAACTTAATGGTGAACGAAACTTCTTTCCATATAGAGCTACAAAGGGTGCCATTCTAATACTTGCTTGGTAGCTGTTGTTGTATGAAAACTCCACAAGGTGTAGGTGATCTTCTCATGATCCTCCGAAGTCTAGCATACAAGCTTTTAGTCTGTTTTCAAGTATCTGAATCGTTTTCTCAGACTCTCCATCTATTTGGGGATAGTAAGCTGTGCTAAAATTCAGACTTGTTCCTAAACTAGCTTACATACTCTGCCAAAATTGCGATCGAAATCTGGTGTCACGATCGGAGACAATGCAAACCGGTACTCCATGTAATCTCACGATCTCCTGCATGAGTTCACGGGTATCAGAGATAGTACATATTAAAGAGTTAAATCTTACTTAGATTCATACTTACTTCCATGTACTTCTTTGCTAGTGTCTCAGTAGATTGGCCAACGCGAAATGGGATGAAGTGAGCCGACTTTGTGAGTCGATCCACAATAACCTATACCGCATCGTTACCTTTCGTGTTGCAGGAAGAGCAGTCACGAAGTCCATGGTGATGTGTTTCCACTTCTATTCTGAAATAGGTAACGGTTGAAGTAAATCAGCAGTCCTGTGATTTTCAGCTTTCACTTGCTGACACACCAAACATTTAGCGACGCTTCTGGCTACTTCACACTTCATTCCACGCCACCAGTAATGTTGCCACAGATCTTTGTACATATTTGTACCACCAGGGTGTACCGAATAAGGAGGTTGTGAGCTTCTTTCATCAATTCTTCCCGAACAGAACCTTGTGGTGCACACAATTTACTGCCGTATCTCAAAGATCCGTCTTCATGGACGATGAAATCTGTTCTATATCCACTTTCTATTTGTTCTCTGATCTTTTGCAACTTGCCATTGCTTTCTTGAGCTGTTTTGATCTGATTGAAAATAGTAGACTGAACTTGTAAGTTCATCAACTTTGAAGCGTTACCTGGCATGCCCACTTCTATCTCCATCTGATGCAAATCTTGTTGAAGCTTCCATTGTGCGGTGAGATTCTTTGATAGTGATTGGCGACTAAGTGCATCAGGAACTACATTCACCTTCCATGGATTATAATATAGGTTGATGTCGAAGTCTGCCATAAGTTCTAACCATCTTCTCTGCTGCATATTCAACTCTTTCTGAGTAAATACATATTTCAGACTCTTGTGGTCTATGTATATGTCCACTCGTTCTCCAAGAAGATAATGGCGCCAAATCTTAAGAGCAAAGATAACGGTTGCCAACTCTAAATCATGCGTCGGATAGTTGCGCTCATGAACCTTCAGCTGTCTTGATGCATAAGCTACAACTTTACCGTGCTGATGTAGAATACATCCTAATCCCTTACCGGATGTATCGCAATGCACTTCAAAACCTCCAGATTGGTCCGGTATGACGAGAATAGGCGCTGATGTCAATTTTGACTTAAGTTCTACGAAAGCTTGTTGGTATACTTCTGACCACATGAATTCTTCATCTTTACGCGTGAGCTTGGTCAGGGATGTTGCAATCTTCGAAAATCCTTCAATAAATCTTCTGTAATATTCGCTAAACCCAAGAAATTTCGAATGTCCTTCACTGAGTTCGGTGTCGGCATTCGCTTACTGCTGATACCTTAGCTGGATCTACAGAGATTCCATCGCCTGATACAATATGTCCGAGAAAACCGACTTGATCTAGCCAAAACTCGCACTTGCTGTACTTGGCATAGAGTTGATACTGTTGTAAAGTCTCCAGGACAATTCATAAGTACTCGACATGTTCTTTCCGACTCTTAAAATACACCATGATGTCTTTGATGAAGATGACAACAAACTTATCTAGGTACTCTCGGAAAACTTGATTCATTAGGTTCATGAATATAGCTGGTGCGTTGGTCACTCCGAATGGCATCACAAGAAACTTATAATAACCATAGCGAGTCCTGAATGCCGTCTTCGGAATATCAGACTCTTTGACCTTCACCTGATGATATCTCGAACGAAGATCTAACTTGGAGAAAACGCAAGACCCACTTAGCTGATCAAACAGATCGTCGATACGCGGAAGTGGATACTTGTTCTTTATAGTTACTTCGTTTAGAGCTCTATAATTAATGCACATTCGATATGAACCTTCCTACTTCTTCACAAGCAGGACTTGCGATCCCCAAATTGAAGTGCTGGGACGAATCCATCCTTTCTTCAATAATTCGTCCAACTGAGTTCGGATCTCTTTCAAACCTTCAGGACTCAAGCGATACAGAGCTTTGATCACCGGTTATGCTCTAGGTACTAAATCAATGCCGAATTCAAGAGCTCGATCAGGAGGCAAACCTGATATGTCTTCAGGAAATACGTCATCGAGCTCTCGAACTATCTCTGGCTTTGATCCTTCCTCTGCATGAAGTGTTGCAACTGCTGTCTTTTTCGGTTTTGCTTTGTATGTGCTTGGCTCCAGGGTACGGCCTCCACTTTTGAAATAAAAGTCCGGATGTGTAACAACTCCAATTTTAGTGTACAAAATTTTGTTTAAAATATAATGTATACTTGGGGTATTTGCGTTATCTATGAGTATCACAAATATTTGTTTTGCTAATTAATAGAAAGAAAGAGCTTGTAGCTCATTGGTAAGACCTTGCACTGCTGAACCAAAGCACCAGAGTTTAAATCCCATACCCCACATTATTTTTTAATATTGTTTTATTTTGAATTTTTAGAATTCCAGGGGTTTACACGTGCATAACTCACAAAAACGCCACTACACATGAAAAACAAACTGTCCCGGGAGCATACCCAAATGACGAGGAACCCAGAGCACCCCCGACTCGGCCGGCGACTCGGCCGACTCGGGCCGCCGCCGCCGCCGGCCGGCCTCGGCCGGACCGCCGAGTCGTCAACACCAAAGTTGTGGCTCTTCACCTCCCCTGTACTCCTGCATACTTTATTACCTTAGACCAGTACCATAGACGCTTCAAAACCCTATTTACTCCATTTTTATTACATTTTTAATACTTTTTAATACATTTTTCAATTCACCCTTTCACCTACCCTAAACCCTATCCTTATCCTATAAATACAACCCCTAGACACACCCCCTCACTCCAAAATTCTGATCAAAACTCTCAAGAAATCCATAGAAGTTTAGTATACTTTTGGAGTAGCGAAGGGCGAAAGCTTTGGCAATTTTCTAACGACAACCCTAGGAGTTCCCGGTGACGAAACGACGCACCGGCACCTCCTCCCGTCTCCTCTTCCTCATCCCTAATTTCTAAACCCGTAAGTCCTCCTCGCTCTTTATTCTAAAATTACGAAATTTCAAAACCCGACGGAATCGGTGTTAAACCGATTTCCGATTCGGTTCTTTAAAAAAAAATCTAACATATTCTTAAATACATTCATATAAAACTCTTACATGTTGACTATTAAACATTAATAAACACGTTGATCAAGTTTCACGACAATCTAATTTATTTTTGTAACTTTTACCGTACTTTTTCACTAAAATACCATATAGTTTCATTTCGACATTTAAATATCACAAACTTGCTATACCTTTAAGTAGATCACGAGATAATGACCTACCTCCTCACAACACTCATATGCAACATAACACAATACTTTTCGGGAATATAGAATACGGAAAAACGAAACCTTTCATATAAATACCATTTACTAATAAAACCGTTTTCTAAAAAGATTAAGTATTTTACAAATCTTTGTAAAGCGCCGCTACAACCCATTTTGGGGAACTCGACTGGGATGGTGTGGATTATCGCAACTCCCTGGGCTTAGTAGTGCGAGATGCAGACCTCCGCAAGGAGCATACGGTCTCGAGAGATTTAAAATACGAAAATCTTAAGAAAATGAGATTTCTAGAAATATAATATATAGTAAAATTATTATTATATAAATATATATATATATATATATATATATATATATATATATATATATATATATATATATATATATATATATATATATATATATGTATCATAAAAATATCTATTTTGTGATAATATAAAATTTCCAATTTTTTTTAAAAATATTCCAAGAATCACTTTACATTAAAATAACATGAAATCCATACAAGTTCAATATTACAATTAAATACCATGTATTATGAAAAATAGGTTATTCTCACTAAAAATGTCACAAAATATAAAATCTACATCTATTACAACTCTAAAGACGATAATTAAATACTTGGGGTGTATTTTGAAAATTATACAAAAGTATTTTTACATAAAACCCCCTCAAGTTCTATAAATTACCCTAAGGACCCTAGTAAATATAGGTTTAAGCGTGACTAATCTCTTGAGCCTCAGAAAGCCGGAGAAGTGGGTTCTTGCCTATTTAAGGTAGACAACTTAACAACGGTGTTATCAACACGGTAACCGTCTTTGAAAATGACACAAATCCTGCCGCCCATGTACAGCGGTTACCAATAACATCAAAACAATTAGGACTTCAATTTCTTTTCTAATTGTTCTGACTCATACCGAGTCTCTTCTTAATAATCTGACTTGAATATGATTCAAGTACAATCTACAATACTACAATTCAATATGAATCCATGAATCCATATATTCAATCTGTTCAAACTATTCAATTTGTATTGAACGAACTGAACCATGGATATACTTCCATTTACATGATTCTCCAGTTACATCCATGATTCTCCAGTTACATCCATTTACTGATATCATTGTTTCGGCAAATCATCCCATTATACAATCTATATTACAAGACAATACAAGTTGCAATTTAATACAAACAATACAATCAAGACATCGCGTGGTTTAAGGGGTAGATTGGTACGGAAGGTGTTAGAAGTGGCACGGGACAACAATCATAAGACGTAATTACATCCATGCCGTTGTTCCGTGGTATTATCGACGGAGCCTTATACTTCCATTTGCATTAGTCTCTGGCATATAGAGACTCCTCTCGTATACATTGGTATCTTTCTGTACCAAGTTACAAACTACAGCGTTAACACCACTTTATAACAATATAATACAACTTTAAAAGCTACCTTCTTATTCTTTCTATTCTATTTTCCCCTTATCTTTGGGACTTACCGAGCGATCTGTTCGCTGACGACATTCTCTTCTTTCTTCTGTGAATGTCGTCAGGTGACCTGGACACGTTAGAGATCGAGCCCGGCGCTGAAGACTTGGACCATTTCGTTGAAGACCCAGAGTTTTAGTTCATTGTACACTTTTATTTTAGTACCTTTCCCTTTTTGTTATGCCATTGTTTAGGCATTGCTTTCATTCTGAAGTATTTACTTTTCTGTGTATTGTAAAAAAGAATGTGAATAAATAAAGTCGATGTTTTATTATATCTTGTCTCTTGTGCATTTATTTTTATATTGCTTAGATACGCTTAGCGTATGTACTTCTGAGTATATACGTAGCGGCCTCGCCGCGTCCTCTGCCCGTATACTGGGAAGCGGGGCGTGACAGGTTTTGTTGGTGGCCTATGCAGGTCAGACCTGTATGAAACTCTATTATGCAGTTCTGTTCTGCATGAACAACCTAAGCAATATAAAAACACAAGAATCAGCAACTAAAACATTCTTACAATTCTTATTCCTTGAATCTTACAATTTCATATTTCTTGAATCTTACAATTTCATATTTCTTGAATCATATACTTTAAATCTGTCCTAACCTAAATTTTTCATTCAAGGTTATGGATTCCCCAAACAACACCAGCACCAATGTCAACAACACACCTTCACCACTACCACTCACACCTGCCGTTTCTGCTCCACCCAACGAGCAAACGGTTCTGCTTGAGGCAATCCGCAGCCTCCCAGAGGGACAACAGCAGCTCTTGAACCGTCTAGAAGCTGAAGCATCTAAGGTAAAGCATTTCAGAGCTTTACATCCCAAACAGTTCTCAGGAATGGGGAGCCCACTGGAAGCTGAGGAATGGGCTCAGAGTATCGAGGATGATCTAGCAGCAGCACAAGTGCAAGAAATAGCTTGGGTTCGTGTTGCAAAATTACAGCTCACGGACAATGCACGGAACTGGTAGAAGGCGGAAGAAAGCCGTCTTGAACAGCCGATTGAATGGAAGACTTTCCGCGACATGTTCGACGCTAAATACTTCCCTGAGACTGTCAGGTTCGACATGGAATAGCAGTTCATTCATCTGCAACAAGGTTCAATGTGGACCAAGTCAGTAGATGAATATGACGCTGAGTTCACCATGCTTAGTCGATTTGCGGCACACCTGATACCGACGGATGAGATCAGAGCCCGTCGATTTCAACAAGGTTTGGATTCGGAGATCCAGGCTGCACTGGCCACAGGAGATTTTCCGACTCATGAATCGGCTCTGAAAGCTGCCCGAAGATACGAGGCAGCAGTAAAGAAGGGCATACCTCAATCTGTCGGAGTGAAGCGCCTTGCCAATCCGATGGAAGGAGGCCTCTTCGAGGCCAGCTGTTGAACTCAGAAGACTAGAGGAAGCCAATGATCAGCCAAGTCCCGATTTTTGCTTTTATTGTAAGAGGGAAGGACACTTGTGGAAGGACTGTAGGCGCGCAAAAAGCCTATACTTGGTTTGTGGCGCATCCAATCACAGAATTGGAAATTGTCCTTATAGACGCAACCCAGCTCACACACCCACCAACCACCCACAACGACCAGCTATCCAGACCCCTGCAACTCGTCCTGCACTCCCAGCACCACCTCCACGTGGGCCTCCTGCACAGCCAAATCACCAATTCCATCAGGCACTGAGGAATATGCCTCAAGGGCAGATAAACATGCCCTAAAGACAGAGAAATGTGGCTCCAGCTAGGAGAAACGTACCCCGGCGACATGCTTATACCTTAGCAGCCGTAGAAGCCGAGACAGTTGACCAAGGTAACACTAGTAAGTCTCTTTCACATTTTTAAAACCCTTGCACCACCTTGTTATTTTTCATACACTTTCAGTACTTCAGTCATCAAACTTTCCTTGAATCTGTTACACTTTTCTTTTATAAATTTCGAGGACGAAATTTTTGTAAGGAGGGTAGACTGTAACAACTCCAATTTTAGTGTACAAAAATTTGTTTAAAAATTAATATATACTTGGGGTATTTGCATTATCTGTGAGTACCATAAATATTTGTTTTGCTAATTAATAGCAAGAAGGAGCTTGTAGCTCATTGGTAAGACCTTGCACTGTTGAACCAAAGCACTAGAATTCAAATCCCATACCCCACATTATTTTTTAATATTGTTTTATTTTGAATTTTTAGAAAACCAAGGGTTTACATGTGCATAACTCACAAAAACCCCACTACACATGAAAAACAAACTGTCCCGGGAGTATACCCAAACGACGAGGAACCCAGAGCACCCCCGACTCGGCCGGAATCAGCCGAATTGGCCGGCGACTCGGCCGACTCGGGCCGCCGCCGCCGGCCGGACTCGGCCGGACCGCCGACTCGTCAACACCAAAGTTGTGGCTCTTCACCTCCCCTGTACTCCTGCATACTTTATTTCCTTAGACCAGTACCAGAGACGCTTCAAAACCCTATTTACTCCATTTTTATTACATTTTAATACATTTTTCAATTCACCCTTTCACCTACCCTAAACTCTAGCCTTACCCTATAAATACAACCTCTAGACACCCCCCCTCATTCTAAAATTCTGATCAAAAACCTCAAGAAATCCATAGAAGTTTAGTGTACTTTTGGATTAGCGAAGGGCGAAAGCTTCGGCAATTTTCCGACGACAACCCTAGGAGTTCCTGGCGACGAAACGACGCACCGGCGCCTCCTCCCGTCTCCTCTTCCTCATCCCTAAATTCTAAGCCTGTAAGTCCCCCTCCCTCTTCTCTAATCTTGTTCTAAAATACGAAATTTCAAAACCCGACGGAATCGGTGTTAAACCGATTTCCGATTCGGTTCTTTCAAAAAAAATCTAACATTTTCTTAAATACATTCACATAAAACTCTTACATGTTGACTATTAAACATTAATAAACATGTTGATCAAGTTTCACGACAATCTAATTTATTTTTGTAACTTTTACCGTACTTTTTCACTAAAATACCATATAGTTTTATTTCGACATTTAAACATCACAAACTTACTATACTTTTAAGTAGATCACGAGGTAATGGCCTACCTCCTCACAACACTCATATGCAACATAACACAATAGTTTTCGGGAACATAGAATACGGAAAAACGAAACCTTTCAAATAAATACCATTTACTGATAAAACCGTTTTCTAAAAAGATTAAGTATTTTACAAATCTTTGCAAAGCGCCGCTACAACCCATTTTGGGGAACCCGACTGGGATGGTGCTGATTATCGCACATCCCTAGGCTTAGTAGTGCGAGATGCAGACCTCCGCAAGGAGCATACAGTCTCGAGAGATTTAAAATATGAAAATCTTAAGAAAATGAGTTTTCTAGAAATATAATATATAGTAAAATTATTTTTATATAAATATATATATGTATCATAAAAATATCTATTTTGTGATAATATAAAATTTCCAATTTTTTATAAAAATATTCCAAGAATCACTTTACATTAAAATACCATGAAATCCATACAAGTTCAATATTACAATTAAATACCATGTATTATGAAAAATAGGTTATTCTCACTAAAAATGTCACAAAATATAAAATCTACATTTATTACAACTCTAAAGACGATAATTAAATACTTGGGGTGTATTTTGAAAATTATACAAAAGTATTTTTACATAAAACCCCCTCAAGTTCTATAAATTACCCTAAGGACCCTAGTAAATATAGGTTTAAGCGGGACCAATCTCTTGAGCCTCAGGGAGCCGGAGAAGTGGGTGCTTGCCTATTTAAGGTAGACAACTTAACAACGGTGTTATCAACACGGTAATCGTTTTTGGAAAAGACACAAATCCTGCCTCCCATGTGCAGCGGTTACCGATAACATCAAAACAATCAGGACTTCAATTTCTTTTCTAATTGTTCTGACTCAGACTGAGTCTCTTCTTAATAATCTGACTTGAATATGATTTAAGTACAATCTACAATACTACAATTCAATATGAATCTATGAATCCATATATTCAATCTGTTCAAACTATTCAATCTGTATTGACTGAACCGAACCATGGATATACTTTCATTTACATGATTCTCCAGTTACATCCATTTACTGATATCATGGTTTCGGCAAGTCATCCCATTATACAATCTATATTACAAGACAATACAAGTTGCAATATAATACAAACAATACAATCAAGACATCGCGGGGTTTAAGGGGTAGATTGGTACGGAAGGTGTTAGAAGTGGCACGAAACAGCAACCATAAGACGTAATTACATCAATGCCGTTGTTCCGTGGTATTATCGACTGAGCCTTGTACTTCCATTTGCATTAGTCTCTGGCATATAGAGACTCCTCTCGTTTACACTGGCATCCTTCTGTACCAAGCTACAAACAACAGCGTTAACCATATAATACAACTTTAAAAGCTACTCTCTCTCTCTCTTTGTCTATTCTATTTCTCCCTTATGTTTGGGACTTACCGAGCGATTGTTCACTGACGACATTCTTTCTCTTTCTTCTTTAGAATATTGTCAGGTGATCTGGACACCCAGGAGATCGAGCCTATTAGTGAGGACTTGGATCAGCTTGCCTACGACCCAGAGCTCTCGCTTCATTGTACACATTTCTATTTCAGTACTTTTCATTTCTGTTATGACATTGTTTAGGCATTGCTTTCATTCAGATGTATTTACTTTTCCATGCATTGTACAAAAGAATGTTAATAAATAAAGTTATTGTTTCATTACATTTGTCTCTTGTGTATATTCTTTTATATTGCTTAGATACGCTTAGCGTATTTACTTCAGAGTAGATACGTAGCGGCCTAGTCGTGTCCCCTTCGCCGTACACCGGGAAGAGGGGACCAGGAATTCGTCCTAAAGTATGTGACAGGATGCTCTGAAATCTCGAACACTACCCTCCTTTGACGACAGTCAATGGCAGCATAGAATGTTCCTAGCCAATCCATACCCAAAACGACATTGAAATTCGGTATGTCCAGTACCTTGAAGTCAGCATAGAATTCTCTGCTGTAGACGACAACTGGACACATGTCGTATCCCATTGTTGCCTTTAGAACGCCGTTCCCTGAACTGACATTCCAGCTGGATACAAGTGGTTTGACTGGAATCACATGAGTTCGGACGAACCGTTGTGACATAAAGCAATGAGATGCACCAATATCGAAGAGTGCTAGTGCAGGAAGTGAGGCTACTAAGATTGTACCTAAGTTATGTGGGATATGTTTTAGGTATAAGAAAAAGATATATGGGTATGTATAAAGATTGAAAAAAGCTTGAAAGAAAATAGTTACCAGTGATGACTTGGCCAGTGGCTTTAGTTTCTTCCACAATCATTGTGAAAGCATGTCGTCTCGGTACATTCCTCCTTGCTGGAGGAGCATTCCTCTGTCCGTTCATCTGTACTTGAGGTAAGTTCCTTTGTACTTGATGGAACTGACGAGGAGGAGGTGCAGTCGGTCCACGAGAAGGTGGAGCTGGGAGAGCAAGACGTGGAGCAGGTGCCTAGATAGCCGGCCGCTGCGGATAGGTAATTGCTGGTCTGGGTGCAGCATTTGGATTGAGTCTAGGAGGAAAAGACCCAATATCATGCGTGGATGAGCCACAGACTAAGCAAAAGCGATTAGCATGCCTACAATCCTTCACCAGGTGTCCATCCCTCCTGCAGTAGGTGCAAAAGGTTGGATTGGGCCGGTTGATTGGTACTCCCGGTCTCCTGTGTACAAAAGGTGGCCTTGAAGAGGCTCCTCCTGCCATCTGAGTGGCAGGGCGCTTCACTCCGGCAGATTGGGATCTTCCCTTCATCTTTACCGCTGCCTCATATCGACGGACAGCCTTCAGAGCCAGTTTGTGGGTTGGGAAATCCTCTGTAGCTAAAGCAACTTGGATCTCCGGATCCAACCCTTGCTGAAATCGTCTGGACCTGATCTCAGCAGTCGAAATGAGATGTGCCGCGAACCTGTTACGGTCTTGTGTTAGCTGTGTAGTATGCGATATAAGAAAATTGAATATTTGAGACATATCTTTACCTGCTCAACATAATGAACTTGGCATCATACCCATCCACCGATTTGCTCCACATAGAGCCTTGTTATAAGTGAATGAATTGTTGCTCTATGTTGAATCGGGCAGTCTCTGTAAAGTACTTCGCGTCGAACATGTGGCGAAAAGTTTTCCATTCGATAGGCTGGGCAAGACGACTTTCTTCCGTCTTCCACCATACTCGGGTGTTGTCGGTGAGTTGCAGCTTTGCAACCCGTATCCAAGCGATCTCTGGCACTTGTGCTGCCGCGAGATCTTCCTCAATGCTCTGAGCCTATTCTTCAGCTTCCAAAGGGCTCTCTTTCCTAGAAAATTGCTTCGGGTGCAATGCCTGGAATTGCTTCACTCTGGGTGCTTCTGCTTCTTGGTGGTTCAATAAGATAGCAGTCTGCTGCTGCTGTCCTTCCAGGAGGCTTCGAATTGCCTCAAGCAATACCGTTTGCTCATTGATCGGAGCTACAATGATAGGCGTATGTGGAAGAGGTGGTGGTGGTGTGTTGTTGACGTTTATGCCGGTATTGTTTGGAGAATTCATAATCTTGAAAGAAAAAATAGGGTTAGGATAGATTCAAAGAATATGAAATTGTAAGATTTAAGGAATATGAAATGTAAAGAATGTTTTTAGTTGCTGATTCTTGTGTTATGATGCTTAGGACTTCATGCAGAATTGACCTGCATGTCCATGCAGAATTGACCTGCATGTCCATGCAGAACTGACCTGCATGGGCCACCAACAAGACCTGTTATGCCCCGCTTCCCACTATACGGGTAAGGAGACACGATGAAGCCCGCTACGTATTTACTCAGAAGTAAACACGCTAAGCGTAACTAAGCAATATAATGTAAATATACACAAGAAATATGAAATGTAAATGAACATTAACTTTTATTTATTAAACATTTCTTTACAATACAACTGAAAAGTAAATACAATGATGAAAGTAATGCCTAAACAATGGCATGAACATGAAAGTAAAGTATATAGAAGAGTCTAAAGCTCTGTGTCCTCGCTGAACTGATCCAAGTCCTCTGGACTGGGCTCTATCTCCAGTGAGTCGGATCCACCTGACAACATTCCAAAGAAAGAAGAGAGAAGGAATGTCGTCAGCGAACAATCGCTCGGTAAGTCCTAAAGAAAAGTAGGAATAGAATAAACAGACGAATAGACAGATATGAGAATATAACTGGTGTATTGTGAGTTTGTTATGTTAACGCAGTTGTTTGTAGCTTGGTTGTCACGCCCCGCTTCCCAGAGTACGCAAGATTGGGCACGTAACATAGCCAACCATGCTACCTGTGGGTAGGAAGTATCCATCCACAGTCACATTACGGTTGTAGAGATATCAAGAACAAGATAATAAACTAATCTAACACATGTCCAAATCCATAATAACAAGAGTCAATAAACAATAAGTGCGGAAGCAAATGATCCAATACAATAAATAAATAGTATGTCCCATAATGCGGGCTCACATCTGGAAATGAAATGAAATAAATAGACTAAACACTATGGAACTCACAGATCAGCCTGCTGGCTGAAGCACTCCTGCTCGGTCGTCGACAGTGGTAAGGAATCTGGGCCATGCAAAACCCAGACGTCAGCACGTCATGTCAACCAATAATATAATTTGAATATGGTAATAACCAATGCAGGGATGAACATGAATAAAGCAGTACTATGAAATAACAATGCAGGGTAATGTGCAGTGGTAACTAAACTGTCCTATCAGGTTTCTCGTCTAAAGTCTTTGAAATCAATTGGTGACTCGTCGATGTAACTCAATAGTATCCCGTGCGTGCCCGGGACCACGGTCAAGGTTCTCGGGGCTGAATCCGAGACGTGCCGCTAGGCAGTAATAGGTAGCAGGATGGGCGAGTGATGTCAGCATCATCACTCCGGGGCTGGCCAAGCCTGTAAGATTGATCAGAACAGGTATCAAACTGTTGAGTTACAAGTCGGTTTCACCTTTGATTTCCCCATACCCCCAAGTTATGTATGTCAGGTCAGGTATTCAATAATCAAGGACTAATGCCGACACAGGATCAGGTAACAGGTCAGGTTTGTCTGGATAGACAACAGGAGTGGTCCATGAGGACCCTAAGTCAGGTTTGTCGGCATTAGGCAATGAGATCATTTAACAAGTCAGGTCGTGATACAACAGGTTGAGTCGGTATGTACAGGGTATCATGTCCGGTGCATCAGTATGTAAATATGTCATATGTAGCAAGGTCCGGTCAACATGTAGTGCAATCGAGTACGTGCTCACAACAGGTATACAATCGAACAATGAACAGCAGCAAGAGTTTAAAGTAAACGGCAACAATAGTCACTTAATCACAAAGGTGCTTTGTATTATCTTTATTAACAGGTTCAAGCACCCTTGGGGTACAACAATCACAGTGTAGCGCAATATTAATAACAGCAGGTAATGAAGATACAAGTGTACGACTATCATCCTCTAAATACAAATGATTAACAGGTAGTTGTATTAAGATTATGGTGGCAAGGTACGATTTTGATGGCAGTATTATGATGTATAACCTATTTCGTTCAATGAGACAAGTAACTATTCTTAGTTAATATAGCAAGTTTTATGAGTCAAAATATTTGATTAGTTTAACGTAGCATGTAGCAAGAAATCTTGCCTCGACGGTTTCGCAAACCGGAAAACACGAATGCAACGTCGGCGGAAAACATAAGACGGATGCACGGGCCACGGATCGAGTCCAAACAGCGAACAGCGGAACCACACGGACCAGAGCACTTCGAGGGAAGAACCAGGGGCAACCACGACGGGCTCGACGGCGATGGGACGCCGGCGAGGCAGCGACGGTGAGCGGCGAAGGCTGAAAAGTTTCTGGTTCTGATGGTGCCGCGACGAGGGGATGTAATGGTCTGGTCTGGGTTGCAGGAGGGAGAGGAGGTGGTCGGCGGTGCGCTGGCGACGACGACGAGGGTCGACGGCGGCGTTTTCCGGCGAACAGAGGAGGTGGTAGTGCTGCGGCTTGGGTGCTGTTGCAGCGCCGGCGAGGGAATGAGGAGGAAGGTAGAGAGGTCGGGACGGGACTGCGGAGGCAAGGGCGATGGTGGTGGTGTCGTCGGCGTGGGGACCGCGGCGGCGACTGGCACGACGAGGCTAGGGTTCGCTGCGGGGTGAAGGTTGCAATGGCGCTCGGGAAAGGAAGGAGATGGCGAGGGGAAGGATGCTCTGTTGAGGTGATGAGGGCGAGGAGGAGGCTGGGCTAGGGTTGCGACGAGGATTTGCTGGTGGTTCTCGCGTGGGTTGTGGGGTTCGTCGTGGGGTTTCTCGTGATGACGATGGCGAGGGACGTGGGTATAAAAGATAGAGGGAGGGAGAAATTGTTAGAGAGAGAGAGAGAGAAAAGATTTGAGGGAGATAGAGAGAGAAAAGATTTGAGGGAGAGAGAGAGGAAGAAAGATTATCATGGGGGGAGAGAAATCAGAGAGAGAGTGAAGGAGAAATCAGAGAGAGAGAGAGATAGATAGGGGAAAATGGGGCCCACGGGGGTTTAAGTCCCCCGTGATTGGCTATGCATGGAAAAGAATTTAAAATGAAGATTTTAAGAAAAGATTTGTAACAGAATTATATATATTAAATCGTTTTAGATTATTTAATTAAATGGGCTTTTCGGCGCTAAACGAAACATTTCCAAATCGCGCCCGGGTTGCGCCCAAATGTTTCAAATTCAAATTATAGGATTTTAAGCGAGTTCCAAATTTTGAAAAGAGGTGTTTAATGATTAAAATGCATGCCCCCAAGTTGGACACTTGCACGCGCACGTAGCCGTCCAAACTTGCCCGTTTAGCCGAACGGGAAGAAATCTCGACACACGGACGCTGCCACGCGACTAGTGGCGACGAGTAGGCCAACATGGATATTTTTAATTTCATTTTAGGTGTTAAAATTTGTTATGTGCCAAAATGACCTAACCGGTTAAAAATTTAGCAATAAGCACCAAACAATCAGGATAATTGAAATGAACAATGTATAACACTCAACTAGCAATAGAAATAGTATTATTGGGCTCGGGTGTTACATCATACCCAACCACAAAAGAATTTCGTCCTCGAAATTCCAAGAATCAAGATAGCTAACTACAGGAAAAGGTGAGGAAATTTCTGTCGGATCTCGTCTTCTCGCTCCCAAGTGGATTCTCCATGCAATCGATTACCCCAAGAAACTAGCACAAGAGGGATAACCTTGTTCTTAAGAACCTTTTCTCTTCGATCCTTGATTTCAACTGGTCGCTCCTCAAAAGTTAGGTCCTCCCGTACGGTCAACTCCGAATTGATCCAAGACGTGGGTCTCATCTCGAACATACCTCCGTAGTTGGGATACATGGAACACCTCGTGCACTCCCGCCAATGACTGTGGTAACGCCAAACGGTACGCTACCTCTCCAACACGCTCCAATATCTCGAAGGGTCCAAAGAATCGAGGACTAAGCTTTCCCCGACTCCCAAAGCGAATCACCCCTCTAGTCGGTGATATCTTCAAGAATACCAAATCACCCACGGCGAACTCTAGAGGTCTTCTTGACGTGTCAGCCCAACTTTTCTGTCTGTCCTGAGCTGCCTTCATATGCTTCCTGATTGTATTCACCTTCTCGACTATCTGTACTACCAAATCTGGTCCTAGTAACCTTCGTTCACCAACATCATCCCAACCAACCGGTGAACGGCACTTACGACCATACAACGCTTCAAACGGAGCCATCTGAATAGTCGCTTGGAAGCTATTGTTGTACGAAAACTCCACCAGGTGTAGATGATCCTCCCAAGAACCTTTGAAGTCCAACATGCAAGCCCTCAACATATCTTCAAGGGTCTGGATCGTTCTCTCCGATTGTCCATCAGTCTGAGGATGATAAGCTGTGCTAAATTTCAATCGAGTCCCCAAACTTTCTTGTAAACTCCTCCAGAAGTGCGACAAGAACCGAGTGTCCCGATCGGACACGATGCTTACCGGTATTCCATGCAATCTTACAATCTCCTGCATGTACCGCTCTGCCAAGGTCTCCGTCGATTGACCAACCCGAAAAGGAATAAAGTGAGCCGCCTTGGTCAACCGATCGACAATCACCCATACTGCATTGTTGCTCTTTGGACTCCGCGGTAAAGCTGTCACGAAATCCATGGTTATATGTTCCCACTTCCACTGAGGAATCGGAAGTGGTTGCAACAAACCAGCAACCCTTTGGTGTTCAGCCTTGACTTGCTGACACACCAAGCACTTAGCCACGAAGCGAGCAATCTCCCGCTTCATACCTTCCCACCAGAAGTGCTGTCGAATATCTCGGTACATCTTTGTCCCTCCTGGATGTACAGAGTAAGCTGAACTGTGTGCCTCCTTCATAAGCTCTTCACGCACATCTCCTTTTGGCACACAGACACGGCTACCATACCTCAACGAACCGTCTTCGTGGATCAGTAAATCTGTTCGTAGTCCGGCTTCAACCTGCTCTCGAAACTTTTGCAGTCTAGGATCCTGCAATTGTGCCGCTTTAATCCTCTCAACTAAGGACGACTGTACATGCAACCGCATCAACTGTTCCGTAGCACGTGGTAGCACAACCTCCAAATCAACTCTCCGAAAATCCGCAATGATCTCCCTCTGTGCAGTCAATACCTGAATTGCTGGTAACCGACTTAGCGCATCTGGCACGACGTTAACTTTTCCCGGATGGTACTTAAGATCAAGGTCATAGTCGGCCATCAGCTCCAACCATCTGCGTTGCCTCATGTTCAACTCCTTCTGAGGGAACACATACTTCAAACTCTTGTGATCTGTAAAGACCTCGATTCTCTCGCCCAAAGGTAGTGTCTCCAAATCTTCAAGGCGAAGATCACGGCTGCAAGCTCCAAGTCGTGAGTCGGATAATTCATCTCATGAGTCTTCAGTTGTCTCAATGCGTAAGCTACGACCTTCCCATTCTGCATCAAAACACATCCCAATCCTTTTCCGGATGCGTCGCTGTGAATCACCAGTCTTCCTGAATTATCTGGTACGGTCAGGATAGGGGCGGTTATCAACTTCTGCTTCAACGTCTCGAAGGCCAATGCACATCCATCCGTCCAAACAAACGGTACCTCCTTGCGCGTAAGCTTGGTTAACGGCTCTGCCAAACGAGCGAAGTTCTCCACAAATCTCCTGTAGTATCCGGCGAGTCCAAGAAAACTTCTTATCTCCGCAACATTCTTTGGAATAGAACAATCTCGAACTGTTGCAATCTTTTCGGGATCGACGGCGATTCCATCGCCCGACACGACATGCCCCAGAAACTTCACTTCTTCCAGCCAGAATTCGCACTTATTCATCTTCGCGAATAATTTCTCCTGTCTCAGCGTCTGCAGTACGATCTTTAAATGCTCAGCATGTTCCTCCGGACTCTTCGAGTATACCAGAATATCGTCAATGAATACCACAATAAACTGGTCCAGGAATGGCGAAAAGATTCTGTTCATCAAATCCATGAATATTGCCGGCGCATTAGTCACTCCGAAGGGCATCACCAAATACTCGAAATGTCCATATCGAGTTCGAAACGCCGTCTTGCAAATGTCTTCTGCTTTCACTCGGACCTGATGATATCCTGATCGCAAATCTAGTTTCGAGAATACCCTCGCGCCACTAAGCTGCTCAAAAGGTTCTCCACTGCGAGGGATCGGGTACTTGTTCTTAATAGTCACCCGGTTCAATTCTCGATAATCAATGCACATCCTTCTCGTGCCATCCTTCTTCTTTACTAAAAGAACTGGAGCTCCCCAAGGCGAGTTGCTGCTTCGGATCCAACCTTTCTCGAGTAATTCACCAACTTGTTTCTTAACTTCTTCCAATTCCACTGGTGCCATCGGATAATAAGATTTTGATACTGGTGCTGCACCAGGAATAAGGTCAATCGCGAACTCCACATCTCGCTTCGGCGGTAAGCCCGATATATCTGCAAATACATCCATAAAGTCACGAACAACCGCCGGCTCTTCATTACTATCAACTTCCATTGCTGTAAGAACACTGTTTGTCGGCCTAGCCCTAAACTCGACTGGCCCGACAGAGCTGCTTCCCCCAGTAAAGGTAAACTCAGGGTGTCCGGGAATCTGGAAAATTACCTTCCTTGCCCTACAGTCAATGTGGGCGTGGAAAGTGCCAAGGAAATCCATTCCCAAGACAACCTCATAGCTGCCCGTATCTATCACCAAGAAATCTGCAAAAAGCTCCCGTCCGCAAACAACAACTGTACAATCTCTACATTCCTTACTAGCTATGATTTTCCCATTCCCAGTGTGTATGTCCCAAAAACTAGACAGGGTCGTGCAGGTAATCGAGTGTGTAGTTATAAATTTGGATGACATAAAACAGTGGGATGCTCCAGAATCAAATAATGCTGATGCGGGAAAACCATGAACGAGTAAAGTACCTGAAACCACTTCTCCTGATGCCTTAGCTTCCTCAGCTGTCAACGTGAATGCTCGAGCCTGATTTGGTCCTCGAGTCAGCTGTTTTTGCCCTTGGAACGGTTTCTGCGGAGGCTTCTGAATATCATCCCTTGTACGAAGCTTCGACGGTCAAGCACTAACGGCGTGATCTGCCGCTCCACAACCAAAACAGAGTCCCAGCCTCTTACGACACTCCTTTCGCACATGTCCGGGTACATGACAGTAGTCACAAATCACGCTCCTTTTCCGATCACCCACAATCGTCTTCTTCATTGGTGCTACGCTGCGTCTGTTCATCGGAATACTTCTACGTACAGACGTTTGGTTCAGTGCAGATGCCGGTTTCAGCTCGGTCTGTCTCTTTAGATTCTCCAGCAATTCCCTTATCACTCTACGCATGGCGGCTTTGTCCGCACGTCTCTGGTACGTCTTCAAATTCTTATCTGTCATATTCCTGAAATCAAAACACCCAACATTAACATGATGATAGATTTGATATATAGATCAAGGCTAGAACACCAAGATACTTAAAAAGAGTGCTGCATTGTAACTATGCCGCGGTATCATAGCCACAATTACTTAACTCCACCCAAGTCGCCTAAGTCCTAGAGATAACAAGAAATCAGGTTTTCGAGTTAACATACAAAGTAAGTTTGCACGTCGACATAATCCGGAAGAATGTGATTCAAGAATGGTAAAACGGTCAAGGTGGTAGGACATGATTCCTAAGCACGGGTATTCTGATTCGTGTATCGGGTACAATACCCAACTACAAAAGAATCAATCCAACTAACCTATGGCTCTGATACCAAAAGAACCATGTCACGCCCCGCTTCCCAGAGTACGTAAGATTGGGCACGTAACATAGCCAACCATGCTACCTGTGGGTAGGAAGTATCCATCCACAGTCACATTACGGTTGTAGAGATATCAAGAACAAGATAATAAACTAATCTAACACATGTCCAAATCCATAATAACAAGAGTCAATAAACAATAAGTGCGGAAGAAAATGATCCAATACAATAAATAAATAGTACGTCCCATAATGCGGGCTCACATCTGGAAATGAAATGAAATAAATAGACTAAACACTATGGAACTCACAGATCAGCCTGCTGGCTGAAGCACTCCTGCTCGGTCGTCGACAGTGGTAAGGAATCTGGGCCATGCAAAACCCAGACGTCAGCGCGTCATGTCAACCAATAATATAATTTGAATATGGTAATAAGCAATGCAGGGATGAACATGAATAAAGCAGTACTATGAAATAACAATGCAGGGTAATGTGCAGTGGTAACTAAACTGTCCTATCAGGTTTCTCGTCTAAAGTTTTTGAAATCAATTGGTGACTCGTCGATGTAACTCAATAGTATCCCGTGCGTGCCCGGGACCACGGTCAAGGTTCTCGGGGCTGAATCCGAGACGTGCCGCTAGGCAGTAATAGGTAGCAGGATGGGCGAGTGATGTCAGCATCATCACTCCGGGGCTGGCCAAGCCCGTAAGACTGATCAGAACAGGTATCGAACTGTTGAGTTACAAGTCGGTTTCACCTTTGATTTCCCCATACCCCCAAGTTATGTATGTCAGGTCAGGTATTCAATAATCAATGACTAATGCCGACACAGGATCAGGTAACAGGTCAGGTTTGTCTGGATAGACAACAGGAGTGGTCCATGAGGACCCCAAGTCAGGTTTGTCGGCATTAGGCAATGAGATCATTTAACAAGTCAGGTCGTGATACAACAGGTTGAGTCGGTATGTACAGGGTATCATGTCCGGTGCATCAGTATGTAAATATGTCATATGTAGCAAGGTCCGGTCAACATGTAGTGCAATCGAGTACGTGCTCACAACAGGTATACAATCGAACAATGAACAGCAGCAAGAGTTTAAAGTAAACGGCAACAATAGTCACTTAATCACAAAGGTGCTTTGTATTATCTTTATTAACAGGTTCAAGCACCCTTGGGGTACAACAATCACAGTGTAGCGCAATATTAATAACAGCAGGTAATGAAGATACAAGTGTACGACTATCATCCTCTAAATACAAAATGATTAACAGGTAGTTGTATTAAGATTATGGTGGCAAGGTACGATTTTGATGGCAGTATTATGATGTATAACCTATTTCGTTCAATGAGACAAGTAACTATTCTTAGTTAATATAGCAAGTTTTATGAATCAAAATATTTGATTAGTTTAACGTAGCATGTAGCAAGAAATCTTGCCTCGACGGTTTCGCAAACCGGAAAACACGAATGCAACGTCGGCGGAAAACACAAGACGGATGCACGGGCCACGGATCGAGTCCAAACAGCGAACAGCGGAACCACACAGACCAGAGCACTTCGAGGGAAGAACCAGGGGCAACCACGACGGGCTCGACGGGGATGGGACGCCGGCGAGGCAGCGACGGTGAGCGGCGAAGGCTGAAAAGTTTCTGGTTCTGATGGTGCCGCGACGAGGGGATGTAATGGTCTGGTCTGGGTTGCAGGAAGGAGAGGAGGTGGTCGGCGGTGCGCTGGCGACGACGACGAGGGTCGACGGCGGCGTTTTCCGGCGAACAGAGGAGGTGGTAGTGCTGCGGCTTGGGTGCTGTTGCAGCGCCGGCGAGGGAATGAAGAGGAAGGTGAAGAGGTCGGGACGGGACTGCGGAGGCAAGGGCGATGGTGGTGGTGTCGTCAGCGTGGGGACCACGGCGGCGACTGGCACGACGAGGCTAGGGTTCGCTGCGGGGTGAAGGTTGCAATGGCGCTCGGGAAAGGAAGGAGATGGCGAGGGGAGGGATGCTCTGTTGAGGTGATGAGGGCGAGGAGGAGGCTGGGCTAGGGTTGCGACGAGGATTTGCTGGTGGTTCTCGCGTGGGTTGTGGGGTTCGTCGTGGGGTTTCTCGTGAAGACGATGGCGAGGGACGTGGGTATAAAAGATAGAGGGAGAGAGAAATTGTTAGAGAGAGAGAGAAAAGATTTGAGGGAGATAGAGAGAGAGATTTCAGGAGAGAGAGAGGAAGAAAGATTATCGTGGGGGGAGAGAGATTAGAGAGAGAGAGAGAAGGAGAAATCAGAGAGAGAGAGAGAGATAGATAGGGAAAAATGGGGCCCATGGGGGTTTAAGTCCCCCGTGATTGGCTATGCATGGAAAAGAATTTAAAATGATGATTTTAAGAAAAGATTTGTAACAGAATTATATATATTAAATCGTTTTAGATTATTTAATTAAATGGGCTTTTCGGCGCTAAACGAAACATTTCCAAATCACACCCGGGTTGCGCCCAAATGTTTTAAATTCAAATTATAGGATTTTAAGCGAGTTCCAAATTTTGAAAAGAGGTGTTTAATGATTAAAATGCATGCCCCCAAGTCGGACACTTGCACGTGCGCGTAGCCGTCCAAACTTGCCCGTTTTGCCGAACGGGAAGAAATCTCGACACACGGACGCTACCACGCGACTAGTGGCGACGAGTAGGCCAACATGGATATTTTTAATTTCATTTTAGGTGTTAAAATTTGTTATGTGCCAAAATGACCTAACCGGTTAAAAATTTAGCAATAAGCACCAAACAATCAGGATAATTGAAATGAGCAATGTATAACACTCAACTAGCAATAGAAATAGTATTATTGGGCTCGGGTGTTACATTGGTACAGAATATGCCAGTGTATACGAGAGGAGTCTAACTAATCCGTGGACTAAGGTATACGGAGCACAAGGAACCGTTAAGCCACGGAACAACAACAATGGATATTCAGGTTAGGTGTATTAAAGTGACCATCTCGTGCCACTACTAACACATTCGGTACCAGTCTACCCCTTTAAAACCCCGTAATGTATTTTGTATTGATTTGTATTTTTTTGTTTAATAGATCCACGACTTGCCGAAACCATGATATCATGTAAACGGAATAGATATAAATGGATAGTCCTGTAATCAGAGTATATCCATGGTTCGGTTTAGTCGAGTCATGTTGATATAGATTGAATTCTGGTATAAATGGATTCATGTTGAATTGGAGTTATACTTGTATCATATTCAAGGATAGATTGATTGATTGATTTCAGATTATGCCGAGACTCTGTCTGAGTCAGACACTTTAAAACGAATTGAAGTCCTGAATTAGTTTTGATGTTATCGGTAACTGCTGCACATGGACGGCAGGATTTGTGTCTTTTTCCAAGACAAGTATCGTATTGACAACACCGTTTTTAGGTTGTCTACCTTAGATAGGCAAGCACCCATATTCTCCGGCTTCCTGAGGCTCAAGAGAACCGGTCCCGCTTAAACCTATATTTACTAAGGTCCTTATTGTAAATTAATATAACTTGAGTGGTTTTTATAAAAAATAGTTTTGATGTATTTTCAAAATAAATCTCAAGTATTTATTTATCGTCTTTAGGGTTTTCGTAGATGTAATTTTTATAAAATGAAATATTCTAGTGGATATAAACCTAACTTTGAATAGTATATGATATTTTCTTCTAATTTGACTTGTATTGAATATGATGGTATTTTCATGATCTTCTGTGACTCTTTTGATTTAGAAAACATGGAATATATATAATATATTTAAAATAGACATTTTGATAATATATATATATATATATATATATATATATATATATATTAAAAATAGAATTTATTTATTTAAATAGAAATCACGTTTTCTTTAAAATTGTAATAAAAATTCTATCGAGATCGAATGCTCCGTGAGGAGGTCTGCATCTCGCTCTACTAGTTCCGAGAACGTACGATAACCCGCACCATCCCGATCGGGTTCCCTAAAATGGGCTGTAGAGGCTTATTTGCAAGGAATTAATTAAAACAATTTAAAGAATACGCGTTTTGATTGTTTAAGGTATTTTAATGTAAACTGTGTTTTGTCCCACAAAAATTATTACAAAAGCCATTGTGCTATGTCAAGATGAGTGTTTTGATGAGGTAGATCATTACCTTGTGAGTTTTCTAAAAGTAATATAAGCAAAATTAGAAAGTAATGTCATATATAAACTAGAAGGTATTTTACTGTAAAAGTTAAATAAAAGTTGTTTAACATTATATTTTGAATTGAAACTTATTCCAAATATTATTTAATGGTTAATAAGTTATATATAAAAAGATAGTAAATTTGTTATTAAGAAAAATTGCGTTTTTGATGAAATTAGAATCGGAAGTCAGAATAACTCCGCTTCCGACGAGTTTTGAAAATATGATTCTACTTAGTAGAGAGAGAAGAGGGAAGAGGGGACTTAAAAGCTTAGGGTTTAGAGGAGAGGTAAAGGAAAAGGTTTGCGGCCTTCGTGGAGTCGCGGGGTCGCCGGATTATTCCCAAAATGTCGCCGGAACTTTGACCTTGGCAAACTCAACTTGTATAACTTTTGAACTTATGAATTTTAGCGAGTTTTGACAAAGGATTTCTGAATGAGGAGGGACAAAGTGTAGGGTTGTATTTATAGGATAGAATTAGGGTTTTGTGAGTGAAGAGAGAATTAAATATACATTAAATTATGGATTAATGCCTCTTTTTAAATTCTCTGTTAATGTGCAGGAAAAACAAATAGTATGGGGGTAATGGAGTAGGCCAAGGGGTGCTAGGGATAAATTTTAGGGGCATTTCCTACGGATTTAACCGGCGGTGCCTGTCCCATATGATGATCTCGCCGGTCGGATCCGAGGGGTTGGGGCTTGGATCTTGGCCACGTGTCCTCGGCTGCTTAAATAATATTTTACACATGTTTGATTTAAGCGACTTTTCATTTTTGCGTGTATTGCATGTGTAAACTTTTGAGCTTCCAAAAGTTTTAAAAAAAAATTAAAAATAATATATGGCTGAGGGGATTCGAACATATGGGCTATGTCACAACAGTGTAAGACTTTACCAATGAGCTACAAGTGTTTTCTTGTTATTCAAATGAAAATTAAATACTTATAGCATACACAGGATTGCAAATACTCCATTTGTATATTAACTTTTACACAAATTTTCTGTACATTAAAACAGAGTCGTTACAACGGTGCTGCCCCTTTTGCGACTTGGACGGTCGGTGCTGCTATTTTTGCGACTTGGACGGTCGGTGCTGCCCTTTTTGCGACTTGGACTGTCAGTGTTTGATTTGACTTGCTCCGCTTCTTGTGGTGTCGGGGTTGAAGTTGACTCACAACAGTGTAAGGCTTTACCAATGAGCTACAAGTATTTTCTTGTTGTTCAAAAGAAAATTAAATACTTATAGCATACACAGGATTGAAAATACTCCATTTGTACATTAACTTTTAAACAAATTTTCTGTACATTAAAACAGAGTCGTTACAACAGTGCTGCCCCTTTTGCGACTTGGATGGTCGGTGCTGCCATTTTTGCGACTTGGACGGTCGGTGCTGCCCTTTTTGCGAATTGGACTGTCAGTGTTTGATTTGACTTGCTCCGCTTCTTATGGTGTCGGGGTTGAAGTTGACTTCCTACGCTTCTTGTGGTGTCGGGATTTGAGTTGACTTGCTCCGCTTTCTGTGGTGTCAGGATTTGACTTGTTTCCAAGGTGGAGCTTGATTCCTCCAAGAAGGTTATTGGTTGACTTGTTTCCGAGATGGAGCTTGATTCCGTCGAGGAGGTCACTGGTTGACTTGTTGATTTGATTTGTTTTGGGAGTTTCCTATCCGTCCGGTGGGACTTTTGAGATTGGAAGCGCTGCCTGGTGGGACGCTGATTTGATTTGTTTGATTTCTGTCTTGTTTGGCGGGATTTTTGAATTCGAGTGGGGCTTGGAATCAAATTTTGTTTAGCATCAGCATCGCTGCACTAGAACAATACCAGGAGCGAATCATCATTTTTTCTGGGGAAACTCGGGATTTGGGTTTTGCGTCAGCATCAGCACCGCTAACACTGAAGTATAGTGCCAGAAGCGACTCATTATTTCCCGTTGGGAAAACTTGGGTTTTGAATTTTGAGTCAACATCAGCACCGCTAACTGTAATGCCCCACGTCCCAGTACAGATGGTATTGTCCGCTCTGGCTGAAACCACACGGTTTTTCCCTTTAGAGCGAACCAGACCCGACCAGAGGCCACTTCCCAGGAGGTCACCCATTCCAAGACTTCCCTGGCCCGAGCACGCTTAACTACGGAGTTCTCAAGCTCCTGTAGTTCCGATTCACTTAAAAGGCGCCTCTGTAATTGAAGGTGGTATCATTATATTTATAAAGCAGTTCGGTCCTCTTTCGGAATGTGCTTTAGGGATCACTTAGATCACCAAGATGTCCGCAACAGACCGCACTGAGTGTGGACAGAGCAGATCACCATGATGTCTTAAGACCGCACTGCTCTGGGGTATTACATTCCCCCATCTAAGAACTATGGTTCGTCCTCGAACCACAGACCTACTATTGAGGGACCTGCATGGGCCACCATAAATGTAACGCCCCACGTCCAAGTACAGATGGTATTGTCCGCTCTGGCCGAAACCACACGGTTTTCCACTTTAGAGCGAACCGGACCCGACCAGGGGCCACTTCCCAGGAGGTCACCCATCCTAAGTCTTCCCTGGCTCGACCATGCTTAACTACGGAGTTCTCAAGCTCCTGTAGTTCCGGTTCACTTAAAAGGCGCCTTTGTAATTGAGGGTGGTATCATTATATTTATAATGCAGTTCGGTCCTCTTTCGGAATGTTCTTTAGGGACCCGATCTCATTGTTCTGAAATGGCTCCCTCACTCAGATCACCAAGATGTCCGCAACAGACCGCACTGAGTGTGGACAGAGCAGATCACCATGATGTCTTAAGACCGCACTGCTCTAGGGTATTACACTAACACTGAAGCATGGTGCCAGGATCGACTCATCGTTTGCTGTTGCCCGTTGGAGAGCGATGGTTTAGAAGACAGGTTTAAATCCCTATTACTTAAGACTTTTCAATTTTATGAGCCGTATGGGTTTCGTAAAAGTGTTTTCTTCTTACGAGTTGAGAGGATCTCATAGGTGTGTTTTCTTCTTAGGAATCGTGAGGATTCCTAAGTGTGTTGCTCCTTTGTGAGTCGTAAGGATCTCACGCGGGGATATTCTCCTCACAAGGTCGAGAGGACTTTGCGAGTGTATTTTCATCTCCTTTTCATGAGTTTGCGCCCTTTCGGGTTTACACAAACTCGCCGGCATTCCTGCTGTTTTTACTCACGGGGCCCTTTCAGATTTTCATCCGAACCCGTTTTGCTTATAGACATATCGTTTTTTCCATAGCCGGTGGGATTCTAAATGTAGTCTCGCCAGTAGGACTTGGGAGAGATAAGGGTCATTTATGCTTGTGGATTGTATACGGTTTATAGGATGTATGATCCAGACCGTAGTGTTGGGGTCAAAAATTACACCCTATGGTCAAGATCAACAAGTCAATAAGTCAAAATGTCAAATTCAAGGTCCGAAAAGTGGGCCAGGCTCAAGTCCGAATCCAAGTCAAGTGGGCCCAGGCCCGAACCCAAGTCAAGTGGGCCCAGGCCCGAACCCAAGTCCCAGCAAGCGGGCCCAAGCCTAGATCAAGTGGGCCCATTCTTCATACCAGAATATTGCATTTTATATCGCCCATTCTTACGTTCGTTTGTTTATCGGTAGGTACTCTTGAGCCGTGTTTGCTAGTTAAATGCAGGATACTGGTTCTCAGCTCTAAACAGTGAAATTCATGGAAAAGCACGACAAATTCCGGATTACTGCCAACCACAGATAAAACACGGGTCTCTGCTCTCTATCTGTATGTTGCCACACACCAGTTAAAGGGGCAAAATGGCAAATCGATGTCATTTTCATGCACAAAGCTCAATGTCAACACAAGATCCAACATATCTACGCGGAGCTCAAGAAAATCATGGCAAAAGATCCACATCAAATCACCTTTTGGTCTGCTGAAAATCTGGATGAAATGTGAATGGATTCTGAGAAAAGTACTATGTCACACTGAAGAAGACTACAAAAAAGGGACAACGAAGAAAATTGAAGGCCCAACTCTCTAATAAGACCGCGGTTCCGCGGCATAAGCGCGCTTAGGCCGCGGAACCGTGGCCATGTGGGCTCCGTACTTGGTCATCTTCTGGGGGCTTTTTTGTAACTTCCTATAGTGCCTGAATGTTGCCCTAGGTTCTCTGTTTCCTGCCTATAAATAGCCCAGAACTTGCCAAGCCATGATGTTCATTCTTATGCCCACTTTTTGTTAGTTTTTAGTTTACTTCTTCTTCTTCTTCATTCTTTCCTCCATGAAATTGTTGTGAGAGCTTTTGAGTGGGTGTTAAATGAAGATGATGGTTA
Source organism: Agapanthus africanus (assembly GCA_030015575.1). Taxonomy (NCBI): domain Eukaryota; kingdom Viridiplantae; phylum Streptophyta; class Magnoliopsida; order Asparagales; family Amaryllidaceae; genus Agapanthus; species Agapanthus africanus. Next base: position 31,268,944 of record JASDDO010000024.1, read on the forward strand.
TTTTGTATCATTCTTTTGCTTAGCTTCCCCCTTGAGCTCTCTACCTTAACTTGATCTTGCAACCTCTTAAGTGAGCTTGCAAGTTTAAGCTTTGGTCATTAATCTCAAAGGGTTGTATCATTTTGTTCTCTCTTTTGTGCTTCATTCTCCATGAGTTCTTTGCCTTTTCTTGATCTTGCAATCTCTTAAGTGAGCTTGCAAGTTTAAGATTTGGTTATTGAACCCATGTCTTGTTTTGGGTTCTATTGTTCATAGTTTCATTTCTTGCTCATTTACTTTCATGCACTTAAATTCCATGCACTTTTAATTACTTGCTTGTAATCTTTTCTTTTCTTTGTTTATCTTTTCTTTTGCTCATTTTGGTTCGTTTTGTGAATGGTTGTAATTGTTGTTGTTAAGAATAAATACAATATTGTAAGTTAATGTTTCTTTGCTCATTTCCTTTTCCCGTTATTTTCCTTTGAACTCTGCCCAAACGTTACGCAAGCGCTCCGTTAGGCACCCTACTCTACCAAGGTAACGGTGATTCCTAACCGCGACCGATTGCGTTCGGTTTGGCCGGAGGCGAAAGAAAGAGCCAAGAACGGACGGACAAGGGTCAATAAGCCGGATTCCACGAATACCGTGCTTAAGTATCCTAATCCACGTTGTTGCCGATTGCTCTAGCTTCAATTGGTCAAGACTCGGCTCAAAGGTTTTGAGTGCGGATTTCTTTAGCTTACACTTTCGTATCTTTTTCTTAGCAACTTTATACTTGCATATAAAACACATAGGTTAGATTTGAACAAACATATACACATTCTTTATTGACTCGTCTAAAACTCGAACGGACATACAAGCATCTCCCTGTGGATCGACCCGTGCTCAACCGGCTAGCTGCAAAGCGACAACGTCCTGATCGCGGTTATACTTTAGAACTTTGAACATCCGACACGCCAAAAGCGTGCGATCAAATGGCGCCGTTGCAGGGGAGACGGTAACGAATTTTCTTTCTTATTATTCGGGTTAATATTCTTTTTGTATATATTTATAAATAAAAAAAATAAAATCTTTTTGTTATTTTTGATAATTTTTTTTATCAAGTGTGCAGGCTAATCTGGAGCAAGTACAGTAATCCAAAAAGAAAACAGAGGTTTTTATTTTGGAGAAGAGAAGAAGTGGAGTTCGTTGACCAAAGACAAATCCCCAAGTCAACATTTTGACCGCGGAACCGCGGTCAAAAGGTGCCTTGTGCGGCGGTTCCGCGGTCCCATTGAGGCCTCTGTGCCCAATTTTTTCTCCACCCTTTTTTCTTTCCTTTATCGTCTCTGTGAATTCCACTATACTGTATTTTCTGCAGATTTTTTTTTGCGGATTTGCGAACTGCGATTGTGGGGAGCAAAGTGTACATTCAAGGTTAAGGTGATTACGAAGTACAGTGCCAAAGATCCGGGTAGTTTGACCCGCACAAACGAACTTTTCAAGCTTCCCGGAATTGATTCAACAGGGGTTTCCTAACCCAAAAACTTAACGGTACGTACTTTACTAACACCTTCTTCTCAAATCCGACGCATCCAATATACTATTCTTTGCAGGATTCTTTGCAAGTTCGCTAGCAAACGCTAAAAATTGACTAACCCGTATTTGTTGCAGTGCCGTGCTTAAACTAAAAAACGATTGTTTGATTCTCTATGGAATTTTTATTGAATTGCGCATTGCATACATTAATACGGACTTAAGGGTAAGCGAACCCCACAACATACGGTAAAGGATTTCATCACCTTTTCCGTGGCCCACAAATCACGAACTTGAGCATAACGTTTACCCGCACAAACTTTAAAAGAAATTAGACTTTAAGCCTTAAGGACTTCGCGCTCACTAGGAGAAGTTAACTGTGTTTAGAACCTCGCTTAACGGTATATTGTTTACGGGGTGTCTAGGAAAGTGTTAACGGCGAAACCGCCAAAAGAGAAAGGGTTATTTAATTAAGGACCTTCGCGAAAGCGTCGGAAAACCTCCCCTTATCTGTGCATTTACCTGGCCTCGTGATCAGTGTATCTTGAGCCCGTTTCTCGACACAGTTTTACTTCGACAATCAAGTTCTGGAGCAGGTCTAGTTGACCTAGGTGAACCCTAGAACGATTAGGTGTGTGGTATTTTTGTGTCGTGATTGTTTTTGGTCCAGATTCTTTTTGTGTGTATATTTCATTCTTTTGTTAATATCTAACTAAAAAAAATCACATTCTTTTTCCCCTCCTTTTCTCTTCCTTTCTTCTTTCTCTCTTCATATCATAGGTACCCCACCTCGCAAAACTCTTGCCGAACTTTGGTACCCATAACCAGACATTACTTCTTACGGTTCTTGCTTTGGCCGAACGTCGAACGATCCCTCCATGCCCAAAATCTCTTTGAAAGATCGGATAGACGCGTCTAGGACAAACACTTGCCCTCCGCAATCCACTTTGTATCAACCTTTTCAACCTCCCCCACCATCTTATATTGATACCCCTTTTGCAAGTCGTCCTTTGTCCGTCGCTAAACATATTGAACAATCCTGTAGCCGATCTTTCACTCCTACAGATTCTTGGGATCAACAATTTCATTCACCTTCTTATCCAAATGTTGATCCTGCTCCTGTCCAACCATTCAACTCCTACCAGTCCTACCCGACTTTTGCACCTTCCCTAGACATTGCTTCTGAACCGCCATTTGGGAGTTTTCAGTATCCAAACAATTTTGAATCTTTTACTGAAACCCCTTCACAACCCATGTCTAGTCTGGAACAGTCTTTGGAAGACTTTAGGGTAGCGTCGTACCAACAGATGATGGATTTGAATGCGTCCATGGCCGTTCTCATACAACCTAGTGACCCGGTAGCTAGTTTTCAACTAGCTCCAAATTTTCCAATGTATGAAAAGGCGGTAGGACAGGTTGAGAATTTGAGTGGAGAGAGTGAGATGTACCCCCTTCCGAATCAAGCCTACCCATTTCAACTTGAATCCCACAACTCCGGTTTTGGATGTCTATCTAGTGTTCCAAACGATTCATTGATTAAAGATAGAACAGATAATGAGTTGTGTGACTTTGTAGTGTTTGATTTGCCCGATTGTGAAGGGTCCTTTTCGAGTGAAGCCACACCCAATCCTTTTGACCTCTACACCTCCACTCTAGAACCTGAATTGATTAATATCCATGCTTTTGTTGAGGTGTCTGAGAATATTGATTTTTACTTGATTGACGATATTGACGCCGGGAATATTTTGGATGATGAACCTGTAGATTTGGCAGAGTTTTTTTCTCCAATTCATCATCTCGAGTCATTAACTGTTTTTCCTGAACCCCAGATGCGTCTAGATTTTGATGAAATTTGCATGGATAAGCTGAATTTTGAGGAAACTTTTGAGGATATTTTTGAGGATGAACCAGTTTTAATTGATGAGTCGGATTTTCCAATTCATCATGTTCCTTTCATTGACTGTGTACACCTGTTCAGACCATAATATTGCATTTTTCATTCCCCTATTCTTATCCTTTTTATAAATAAACAGGTACTCTTGACGCACGTTTGTTGCATATTACAGGATACAGGTTTCTAGAGCAAATACAGTGAAAAAGACACAAAACAACAGAAAAAGGGACTTTTGATCAACTATTGGACGGATCCTAGTCAAGCCTAGACGAAGAACAGTACAAGGTCCAAAAATGGCAAGTGAACGGTCAAAAGATACGAACAAGTTTTCACTGAAGATCTGGAGAAGACCCAGAAGCCCAACAGAGAAAATACATATAAAAATACAGAGCCCAAGAACCCCTGAACCAAGCCCAAAAAGTGCAGGGCCCAACTCCTCTCTTTGGCCGCGGAACCGCGGCCAAACCCAGCCTGGCGCCGCGGTTCCGCGGCCATATAGTGCGCATGTCGGTGGAGTTTTCTTGAGCTGTGGCGTCGGTGCGGGTGTTAGGATTCTTAGGGGGCAAATCAGTAATTGCGCATGTGCGAGACTCTGAAACCCTAATTCTCCTGTTTACTTATAAATTGTAATCTCAAAATTGTAAAACCCTATGCCTTTTTTCAATCAATAAAATTCAGACTTTCTGGGAGTTTATTCAGATCTATTCTTCTTGTTTGGAGGGAGCCATCGAATTAGTAAGTAATTTAATTTCTGTTCCTTTAATTAAAATGTTTTCTTATCCCCTAATGAGCGAGTAATCTCCTCGCTTGTTAGGGTTAGCCTTAAGGAAAGGGTTGAGAGATGAGATCTCTCACCCCTTTCGATGCCACCTTCACCTAATGAATTAGAACTCCACGCATACGCGCACAACCGCTCCCTGCGGCATCCTACCCCTCGAGGTAACGATGAACCGTAGTATAAAGGGCCGGTTGCGTGCGTTTTCCGTGGTGGTTAAGGTAATTATCAACAAAGGAAGGATACAAATCTAGAGGAAGAAACATCTTCCCAAAAGATTTAGATCCACTTTATTAATAATTACCTTAACATCTAATAGATCTAAAAAAGAAGGCATTGAAAGCGGTGAGGAAAAACGTTAATCTCCAAAACTTCCCCTAAGCCTAACCCTAGCAAGACTCTTAATTAGATTAATTAGATCCAGTTTTTATAGATTTTTATAAACCAACCAAAACGACATTTTGAATCAACTCGTTAAAACACATAAAAGAAATTTACCCGTCTCTGTGGATCGACCCGTACTCACCGGCTAGCTGCGAAGCGACGCCGTTTCTGATTGCGGTAAACTCAAGTATTTTTGACACAAATCAAATGGCGCCGTTGCCGGGGACGGCATAATCTTTCTTTTTGTGAATTTTCGGTTTGATATAAATTTTAAAAAATTATAAAAATCTGAAAATATAAAAAAATATAAAAATTATCAACTTTGATATATTTGAAGGGTGTATCTTTTGAATCTTGCAGGAACAGCGAAGAATTGAGGATCTGGAAATTTACAGAGGGCAAAAACAAAAATTGGTACATACAAACAGAGAGGAACTATCAGTACAGAGCAGCACAAAATTTTTCAGAGCCTGATTCCTTCATCCCGCCGCGCTTCCGCCGCAAAAGAGTACCCCACGTCGCGAAACCGCCGCCGATCTGCCACGTCAGCGCATCATTTTTGCACGGTTTGCTCTCATTTCTTCCCCTCTGCAACCTCCATATCTCCACTGTAAAAATTTTCTGCAGGTTTCTTTGCGCTAAAAAAATCTTCTACCCCCTTCTAAATAACAGATTTGCTGCAGGTTTCTTTGCGCCGCGCTAAAATTGAATGCAAGTGAATTTTTGTTTTGCATAATTTAATTGGACTTAAGGGGCTAATTGACCAAACTCAGATTGGGTGGGGATTTCATCACCCTTCCCAGGACCCCAGAAAACACCTAAAGCATTTTGCATCGACCACAATTAATTAAAAAAGATTAGACTCAGACCTAAGGACATCGAGCTCAATAGGAAAAGGACTAGTATAGGCATCGGCCGTTTATCCTAACCGACTTTGCGATGTCTAGGCTAGTGGTTATTAATTAGGCCCACTGTAGTGGTGGTTCCTTCCCACTTACCTGGCCATATTTGTCCGTGAAGAGGCGGTTTGAGGTCCTATTTCTAGCCCTAGTTAGGAGCTGTCTAGCAGACCTAGGCAACCCTAGATCTAGGACTGTTTGTGCATGTGTGGTTGATACATTTGTGTCACGAGTCCCATTTTCTAAAACCGTCTTGCAAAACTCTCCAATAAATAAAAAAATAATAAAGAAAAATCTTTTCAAAACTTGCAACTTGCCGCTAAGAAAACTTGCACCTCACTTCCATCATTTCTCCTCCATTGACGTTATCTTACCCCCACATTCTGTTTTTCTATTTTTTCTGACTGCACTACCCTTTAGTGTATGTCATTTTGGACTAGGGATACTAACGCCCGATTAGTCCGTGTTTCGTTGGTACCGACCAATGAACCCTTCGACGAACCCTTCGTCGACATTCCGTCCATTTCCTTACCTCCACCTTCAAATTCTTCTTTCGAAGGTCTGTCGGGATTTAACCCCAACGATACCTTACCGACGGGAATGATTCCACCTCCGCCAGGTGCGAATAACCCAAATCTTCCGCCTGTTGTAGCGCCCGCACGAGTTGCGCTCCAGGATCTCTTCTACCCCGTCCGCACTTCTTTACCTACATGTCTTTCACCCCCACCGGCAAATGGGGATAATTTTGAAATAAAACCACATTTCATCAATATGCTGCCTAAGTTTCATGGTTTGGAATCCGAAGATGCATATATTTTTATTAATAAATTCCAAAACGTTTGCGGCATGATGAAGACAACCCAATTAAGTGATGACGCAATAAGGCTAAGGGTCATTCCTTTTACCTTATGTGACCTAGCCGAGAAGTGGCTATATAGCACCGCATCACACTCCATTAGAAATTGGGATGAGTTTGTGAGAGCTTTTCTGAAAAAGTTCTATCCTCATCACAAAACTGCTAGAATCCGAAACGAGATTATACAATTTTCACAGCTTCCTTCCGAACCATTCTGGAAGTGCTTCGAGAGATTTAAGGACCTACTCGTTCAATGCCCTCATCATGGGATAGAAAGTTGGCAACTTTGCCAAACATTATACGAGGGATTGAACGCAGCAACGAAGCAGTTGCTAGAAACAATATGTCAAGGTCATTTTCTCTCCAAGTCTAGCGACGAAGCTTGGCAGTTTCTTGAGGATCTTAGTGAGCAAACAATTCAGTGGGAGAGTACCAAGACCACATCTTCTTCTTCTGTTGGTCAATCTAGGATGGGCATACATCAAGTAGATATGTCGATTGCTATGAAGGCCGAGATGGCCTCACTTATGAAAAAGCTAGAAGCCATTGAGACAAAAATCTCATCGTCTTCTCCTGCCCCTACTCTACCCACACGAACTGTTTGTGCTTGTTGTTCTAATCCATCACATCTAACCGAAGAGTGTCCTTATAATGCACCTATTCAAGGACAGGATCAAGTCAATGCTGCATTTCAGCAACGACAAAGAAACGATCCGTACTCTTCGACATACAATCAGGGGTGGAGGAGTCACCCAAATTTCGCTTGGAACCAAAATCAACAAGTCCAAGGAAATAACAATTTTCAAAGATCTCCTCCTTCACAACAACAACAAGCACCTTCACAAACTCAAAACTAGCAACCTTTCCAACAACAACCTTATACAAACCAAACGAACAATTTGGTTCAACCAAATGATGATAAGGTTATCTCGCTCGAAAAAAAGTCTAGATGCATTTCTTAAGCAAACTACAAAATCCGCAGCAAGATTTGAAAGTTATGTTCAATCTTTAATGAATAACAATGCCTCACACGACCAAAGTATCAAATCTATTGAGGCACAAATTGCACAATTAACTGCTGCGTTGAGCGAGAGAGAAAAGGGAAAGCTTCCATCTCAACCATTGCCTAATCCAGGTCACACACAAAACGCATATCACAATCACAATATAAATGCGGTGACCACGTTGAGATCCGGAAGAGAGTTGCAAAACAATGTGGGAACTAGTGATGACATCCCCGCCGGTGGTTCTTCTTCTTCTTCTTCCCCTTCTTCATTTTCTTCACTTCCTTCTTCACCTTTTTCTTTAGAGCCTATTCTCCACCCTTCACATGGCTCTACTTCTTCTGACTCGAACGGACCCATTTCTCACAACACGAACACATCCACACTGGGATCCGTTCCTACTCCACATTCTACTCCACAGACTTTTGACTCAACAAAGTTTCAGAACGCTCCATTCCCAAACAGGTTGAGTCCTAATAAACCAAATACACAAGTGGAGAAGATTGTGGAGATATTTAAGCAGGTTAGCATAAATATACCTCTTGAATGCTATCCAACAAGTCCCTTCATACGCGAAAATCTTAAAGGGCTTGTGCACCTCGAAGAGAAAGGCATCTCAAGTACCCAAGAAAGTGCTAGTGGCTAGTGCAGTGAGCAATGCTATTAACCACCATCAAACCTTACCCTAAAAACGAAAGGACCCCGGCTGTCCTACTATTTCAATCACAATTGGGGATAAGAAAATTAATCGAGCACTTTTAGATCTTGGGTCTAGTGTTAACCTGATTCCTTACTCCGTGTACGAACAATTAGGGGTTGGAGAGTTGAAACCCACTCGTTGCACTCTCCAAATGGCTGATCGATCAATCACCTCTCCAAGGGGTCAACTAGAGGATGTGTTGATCAAAGTCGGGGAATTCATATTCCCCGTTGATTTTATCGTTATGGATACACAACCTGTTGCTAACCCAAGAAACCAAATTCCGGTGATTCTTGGTCGACCATTTTTGGCCACTTCCAATGCCGTAATAAATTGTCGCAATGGCTCCATGCTCTATCCTTCGGAAAGAGGTCTAGTGAGTTCAATATTTATAAGATGGGAAGTCTGCCCCCCGTGCCTAAAACTAGTACACGAGAAGTTTGCTCTATTCACGAAATCACGCAGGAGGACTGCGAGCTTGAAAGATTTCTATTTGATGAAAACAGTTTTGACGCCACTAGTGCGTCCCTCCTTGAGCCTACTACCGTTGACACAACCGATATTGATTATGAATGTTTCACTTTTTTGGATGATGACGACTCACAGCCCGAATATGAGTCGTTTGAATTTTTGGATGAGTCAGTCGAACCATCCGAATCGGTTGTTTGCAGTGATTTCGAACCTGTGTTAGAGTCCTTTGAGTTCGAGGTAGATTCCGCAATGATTCTTTCGCCTCAGAAATTCGAACTCACGCCCTTGCCGTCTCACCTTAGATATGCCTACATAGGTGAGAATGAGACCTTTCCCATTATCATATCGGCCTCTCTAGCCCTCGAGCAAGAGAACGCCCTCTTAATGGTCTTACAAGATAGGCGGCAAGTTTTCGGTTGGACTATGGAGGACATCGAGGAGATAAGTTCCCTCATAAGTGAATATCATACACAATTGATGGATGATGCCATGTCAATAGAGGACCCATAGGAACATCTTGGGGGTATTGTGGTGAGTCAACCTCCTCCCTTAGAAGTTGAAATACCCCCATTTCTTTTAATAAGGATTTGATGTCAAAAACATAAGTTTACCGCAATCAGAAACGGCGTCGCTTCGCAGCTAGCCGGTGAGTACGGGTCGATCCACAGAGACGGGTAAATTTCTTTTATGTGTTTTAACGAGTTGATTCAAAATGTTGTTTATGTTGATTTCTAAAATCTATAAAACTGGATCTAATTAATCTAATTAAGAGTCTTGCTAGGGTTAGGCTTAGCGGAAGTTTTGGAGATTAATGTTTCCTTCACCGCTTTCAATGCCTTCTTTTTTTTAGATCTATTAGATGTTAAGTTAATTATTAATAGAGTGGATACGAATCTTTTGGGAAGATGTTTCTTCTTCTAGATTTGTACCCTTCCTTTATTGATAATTACCCTAATCCCCACGGAAAACACGCGCAACCGGCCCTTTATACTACGGTTCATCGTTACCTCGATGGGTAGGATGCCGCAGGGAGCGGTTGTGCTCGTATGCGTGGAGTTCTAATTCATTAGGTTAAAGTGGCATTGAAAGGGGTGAGAGATCTCTTCTCTCAACCCTTTTCCTAAGGCTAACCCTAACAAGCGAGGAGATTACTCGCTCATTAGGGGATGAGAAAACATTTTAATTAAAAGAAACAGAAATAACATACCTTCCTAAGTTGACGGCTCCCTCCAAACAAGAAGAACAGATCTGAATTTTTCTCTCAGAAAGTCTGAATTTTATTGATTGAAAAACATTTGTGCATGCTCGGTACGTTTTCTTCCTTCGCATTCATTTGTACATATTTTTGCATTTGCATACTTATTTGAAAACCCATAAAAATTTAAAAATTCAAAAATTATAAAAATTAATGTATTCAATTTTGGCTGATTGACTTGAGTTTGACAAATATGTTAACTGGCTAGGAACAACTAGATCTTAGACTTAGTAAATTAAAAACCCTAAAAATAACCTTTCTTAAAGTTTAACGGTAGAAATTATATGCCTTGTAGTTTATTTAGAAGTAGGCAAATTTTGAGTTGACTTCTTGGGCTAAGTCGAAACAAGGGAACAGTATTGATGTTCTTATTAGAGTATAAGTTTGAAAAATAGTTCCCAGCTTAAGTCTAGATTCTGAAAATGTATACCCTACAATTTGCACAATCACGCACCTTGAAACTTGGAATAGTAGAAGAGACCTTGAAATGCTCTTGTCTAAAGTCCTTAGTACAATGAAAATAAAAGAAAAAAAAGTGAATAAAGGAAAAAAATGGACACTGGTTTTTGTGATTACTTAAGGCTGTAAAAATAGAAAAATCTTTAGCGAGGGTGCTTCATCACCTAGTGCCTTAGACCAACTGGTTTGGGAGTCACTGCTAAAAGCCTTGGGTGTTACAAAACTAGGAAGTACGCTTTAAAAGTGCAAATGCATCTTGTAATCGGTTGTTGGTACCTCAAGAAGTATTAACAGTCGCATGAAGGATGTGTGAGCAAAATTCAATTAAATTCACCAACTAATTAGTACTTTGGACAATGGACGAGAGTACGATTGCTTGATTTGAATTTCCAAGTGTAGGGGTGATCTATACACACACGTGGGGATATGTGATTAGAGTTTAGATGAGAGAAAGGAATGAAGAATAAAACTTGTATCTTTAGTAAGGCTGATAGAAATTCCTGAGTGGAGATGTAACCCTAGAAGGAAAACTTAAGAGATGCCGAAAGCTAAGTAGGTCTACATAATATATATAATCTTAAGTTAGATGATTAGGAAGTGAGAAGAATATGGGTGGATAATTTACAAGTAAAAGATAATAGAATTCTTAGTTAGAAAACCTAATTAGAGAACAAAAGTCAATGGGCCGAGTTGATAGGATTTTGTGGGTGTAATCCGCTGAAAAACCCTCAGGAGACAACACTCCTCCTACTAGGGACACCTAGAGGTTTAACGGCTTGTTGCACGTGCTCAGTGCAATCGCGTTTCCCTGCGAAAGTACGGTTAGGATTTTAGAGAATAAAATAATAAGTTTGCTCGAGGACAAGCAAAAGGTAAGTTTGGGGGTATTTGTTCAGACCATAACATTGCAATTTCCATTCCCCTATTCTTATCCTTTTTATAAATAAACAGGTACTCTTGACGCACGTTTGTTGCATATTACAGGATACAGGTTTCTGGAGTAAATACATTGAAAAAGACACAAAACAACAGAAAAGGGACTTTTGACCAACAATTAGACGGATCCTAGTCAAGCCCAGTTCACATAGGTGCAAGGCAACGAATGTCAAGGTGAAACGGTTAAAAAGACCAATACAAGTCTTCACTGAAGATCTGGAGAAGAGTAAGAAGCCAACAGAGAAAAAGAAGTATAAAACTAAGAAGCCCAGACAACCACAAAGGACCCCAGAAAGTTTGGCAGCCCAAGACCACCAAAGGGCCGCGGATCCGCGGCCCAAGCCAACCAATGCCGCGGATCCGCGGCCGTCTAATACACGTGTCGGTGGATTTTTCTTCTGTTGCCGTGTCGGTGCGGGTGTTGGGATTTTTAGAGGTCAAATCAGTAATTGCGCATGTGCGAGACTCTGAAACCCTAATTCTCCTGTTTACTTATAAATTGTAATCTCAAAATTGTAAAACCCTATGCCTCTTTTCAATCAATAAAATTCAGACTTTCTGAGAGAAAAATTCAGATCTGTTCTTCTTGTTTGGAGGGAGCCGTCAACTTAGGAAGGTATGTTATTTCTGTTTCTTTTAATTAAAATGTTTTCTCATCCCCTAATGAGCGAGTAATCTCCTCGCTTGTTAGGGTTAGCCTTAGGGAAAGGGTTGAGAGAAGAGATCTCTCACCCCTTTCAATGCCACTTTAACCTAATGAATTAGAACTCCACGCATACGAGCACAACCGCTCCCTGCGGCATCCTACCCATCGAGGTAACGATGAACCGTAGTATAAAGGGCCGGTTGCGCGCGTTTTCCGTGGGGGTTAGGGTAATTATCAATAAAGGAAGGGTACAAATCTAGAGGAAGAAACATCTTCCCAAAAGATTCGTATCCACTCTATTAATAATTAACTTAACATCTAATAGATCTAAAAAAAAGAAGGCATTGAAAGCGGTGAAGGAAACATTAATCTCCAAAACTTCCCCTAAGCCTAACCCTAGCAAGACTCTTAATTAGATTAATTAGATCCAGTTTTATAGATTTTAGAAATCAACCTAAACAACATTTTGAATCAACTCGTTAAAACACATAAAAGAAATTTACCCGTCTCTGTGGATCGACCCGTACTCACCGGCTAGCTGCGAAGCGACGCCGTTTCTGATTGCGGTAAACTCAAGTATTTTTGACACAAATCAAATGGCGCCGTTGCTGATCTGTTATTCAGATCAATTCTTTCTTCTACTTGGAGGGAGCCATCAAATCAGTAGGTAATTTTATTTTCTTGCTTTTATTTTCTAGTATAATTTATCATCCCCTAATGAGCGAGTAGTCTCCTCGCTTGTTAGGGTTAGCCTTAGCGAAAGGGTTGAGAGATGAGATCTCTCACCCCTTTCAATGCCACCTTCACTTTGGAGTTAGAATTCCATGCATACGCACACAACCGCTCCCTACGGCACCTTACCCCTCGAGGTAACGGTGAACCGTAGTATAAAGGGCCGGTTGCGCGCGTTTTCCATAGGGGTTAGGGTAATTATCAACAAAGGAAGGATACAAATCTAGAGGAAGAAACATCTTCCCAAAAGATTTGGATCCACTTTATTGATAATTACTGTAACATCTAATAGATCTAAAAAAGAAGGCATTGAAAGCGGTGAAGGAAACGTTAATCTCCAAAACTTCCACTAAGCCTAACCCTAGCAAGACTTTTAATTAGATTAATTAGATCCAGTATTTTAGATTTTTATAAACCAACCAAAACAACACTTTCAATCAACTCGTTAAAACACATAAAAGGAATTTACCCGTCTCTGTGGATCGACCCGTACTCACCGGCTAGCTGCGAAGCGACGCCGTTTCTGATTGCGGTAAACTTATGTTTTTAACACTAAATCAAATGGCGCCGTTGCCGGGGACGGCGTAATCTTTCTTTTTATGAATTTTCGGGTTGATATAAATTTTTAAAAAATTATAAAAATCTGAAATATAAAAAAATACAAAAATTATCAACTTTGATCTGTTTGAAGGGTTTGCTATTTGAATCTTGCAGGAACAGCAAAGATTTGAGGATCTGGAAATTTACAGAGGGCAAAAACAAAAAAAGGGACATAAGAACAGAGAAGAATTGAAAGTACAGAACCACACAAATTTTTCCAGACGCTGATCTCCTCTTTCCACCGCGTTTCCGCCGCATAAGTGGGCCCCATGCCGCGGTTCCGCCGCTGTTCTGCCACGTCAGCGCATAAAAATTACATGGTTTGCTTTCTCTCTCTCCCCTCTGCAACCTCCATATTTCCACTGTAAAAATTTTCTGCAGGGTTCTTTGCGCTAAAAATTCTTTCTCCCCCTTCTAAATAACAGAGTTTCTGCAGGTTTATTTGCGCCGCGCTAAAATTGAATGCAAGTGAATTTTTGTTTTGCATAATTTAATTGGACTTAAGGGGCTAATTGACCAACTCAGATTGGGTGGGGATTTCATCACCCTTCCCAGGACCCCAGAAAACACCTAAAGTATTTTGCATCGACCACAATTAATTAAAAAAAGATTAGACTCAGACCTAAGGACATCGAGCTCAATAGGAAAAGGACTAGTATAGGCATCGGCCGTTTATCCTAACCGACTTTGCGGTGTCTAGGCTAGTGGTTATTAATTAGGCCCACTGTAGTGGTGGTTCCTTCCCACTTACCTGGCCGTATTTGTCCGTGAAGAGGCGGTTTGAGGTCCTATTTCTAGCCCTAGTTAGGAGCTGTCTAGCAGACCTAGGCAACCCTAGATCTAGGCCCGATTGTGCATGTGTGGTTGATACATTTGTGTCACGAGTCCCATTTTCTAAAACCTTATTGCAACACTCTCCAATAAAAAAAAATAAAGAAAAATCTTTTAAAAACTTGCAAATCTAGACATCCTTCATGCGACCGTTAAACTTTTTGGGCTTGGTTCAGGGGTTCTTGGGCTCTGTATTTTTATATGTATTTTCTCTGTTGGGCTTCTGGGTCTTCTCCAGATCTTCAGTGAAAACTTGTTCGTATCTTTTGACCCTTCACTTGCCATTTTTGGACCTTGTACTGTTCTTCGTCTAGGCTTGACTAGGATCCGTCCAATAGTTGATCAAAAGTCCTTTTTTCTGTTGTTTTGTGTCTTTTTCACTGTATTTGCTCTAGAAACCTGTATCCTGTAATATGCAACAAACGTGCATCAAGAGTACCTGTTTATTTATAAAAAGGATAAGAATAGGGGAATGAAAAATGCAATATTATGGTCTGAACCAGTTTTAATTGATGAGTCGGATTTTCCAATTCATCATGTTCCTTTCATTGACTGTGTACACCCTCCTGAACCTTTAACTGATAACCTTCCTCAATCACCTACCTCCATCTTTTCCATCGTTCCGACCTTGCAAGAAACCGTCTCACTTTCATTTTATATGTCTGGATTACCGAGTTCGGCGTACCCATAGTTTCTCACGAATCTTGAGGGATTTGACCCCATTTCTCGCCATATTGATAGATTAGTACAATCCATCTTTTCACATCGATCATTACAAATTGTACTAATTTATTCAATCCATTTCCACCCTCAAGTTCGTATTCCACTTCTTTCTCCCTTCCGCCATTCTTCCTCTCATATACCGAGACCGTATCCCGCTTCTATTTTCATACGGTCTCGCGTATTCTCCCTCTCTTTTCTCTACGCCTTCTTCCACCAACCTGTACATTATAGCGATAAAATCTTTGAATGGTTGGTGCTCACTTTTGGCCTGTGTAAGGCCTTGTATAGTTTGAAACTGTTTTCTTTCCCCCTAATCCTGAACTTCAAACGATTAACAGTGGAAACACTGTTTTAATTAAGTTTGGGGGGGGAACCTTTTTGTATATATATTTTTTTTCCTTTTTTGTTATGTATATAATTTGTTTTTAGGGAGCGCTGATGTCACGCCCCGCTTCCCAAAGTACGCTAAGATGGGCACGTGACATAGCCAACCATGCTACCTGTGGATAGGAAACATCCTTCCACAGTCACATTACGGCTGTAGAGATATCAAGAACAGGAAAGTAAACTAACTATCTAGTACATGTCCATAAGCCAGAGTAAAAGAGTCAAGAAATAACAATATGCGGAAGCCAAAACATACAATAAATGAAACACCTGGAAGTAAAACTACATACCGACAGGAACTTCACCGCTCGTCTAACAGCGACAATACTCCAGATCAGTCTGCAACAAGGTAGAAGAATCTGGGCCATGCAAAACCCAGACATCAGCGCGTCATGTCATCAAGCAATAAAATATAAACAGGGTAACAGGCAATGCCAATATAATCATGAATGAAAAGCAGATGTAACAGTAATATAAATCAGGGCAGTGAAGGGTAGTGTGCAGTGAGTAAACTAAACTGTTCTATTTGGTTTTCTGTTCTAAAGTCTTTGAAATCAATTTGATGAATCATCGATGTAACTCAATAGTATCCCGTGCATGCCCGGGACCACGGTCTACAAACTCTCGGGCTGAAACCGAGACGTGCCGCTAGGCAGTAAAAGGTAGCAGGTACAGACGAGTGATGTCAGCATCATCACTCCGAGGCTGGCCTAGCCCGTAAGACTGATCAGAACAGGTATCGAACTGTTGAGTTACAAGTCAGGATTTCATCATTGATTTCCCCCTGCCCCCAAGTTATATGTGTCAAGTCAGGTATTCCGTAATCATGAACTAATGCCAACACAGGATCAGGTAAGAGCAGGTTTGTCTGGATAGACAACAGGAACGGTCCGTGAGGACTACATATCAGGTTTGTTGGCATTAGACACAAGATCAGGTAACAGGTCAAGCCATGATACATCAGGTCAAGTCAAGTAGTGTATTTAGGTGTCAGGTCATGTCAAGAGTGTACGGTACCATGTCCTATCAGGTAGGAAGTGCAACAGGTCATGTCAGGAAGCACAAAATGTTATGTAGGTGCTCATAATCAACTAGCATAAGCATGGGTATACAAAACAAGCATGGGTACTAATAGCACAATAAAATGGAACATTGTAATGTGATATGCAATCAGGTACAGATTAAGGCATACAGATGCACAGTTATCGATTAGGGTTACATTTATAGTTTCAATATTAATTAGGATGCAATTTATTAAATATGGAGTGTTAATATCATAGTATTATGTAGTAATGTGATCTATGGATGCAATTATATGTATCTTAAATGCGATGGATGCAAACGGGTATCCGAAAAGTTATAAAACTATAAAATGGTAATGTGGGATGTACAACTAAGCAATATTTGATATAAATATTGATATAATAATATTAATATGGATAGCATATTCAAAGCGATTAATAACTATAAAAGTGGTATTGATTAACCATGCACAAGAAAGTTCCGTTCAGAAATTCAGCGTCACCCTGATTTGTAAAATAGCTTAAAAATAACAAACGTTCTCCAAAAGGGACGTGTCTTATACCAAAACAAAGATAATTCAATAATTTTTTCATTTTTATAAGTATAAGTATCTCAAGTTGTCCCTACAAAAAGCTATGAACATTCGAAATTGAAAGTTTGTTGCTGGAATTTCCCTGGACAGCAGTTTAGAGACATATTCATTTGAATTTTACGTTATTTAAACAATTTATTTTGTAAGTAAATATTTCATAAAATTATAGTACTCTGAGTTAGCTTAGTAACGAACTAAAGAACGTATACTAATGATTTTTCTATGATTTATAATGAATTTTATAAGATAAGCTGTACAGTAAATTTCAGATTTGTCGTATCCGCTTTGCGATGACGTTTAATGCGTAAACTATAATATTTTCAAATGTATAACATTATAAAATGCAGATTATAAACTAATTAAAGATAATAATAAGAAATATTACGACGATATATATTTTAAATGATATGGATGCAGTATAATGTAAACTAGTATGTCACAAGATAAGTTTTCATGATCTAGATTTAAAATGATATAAACGGATGCAAACGGAATATCGAAACGTTATAAAATTAAACATGGGGTACTAGATTTAAACTATAGGTATGGTATTTATTTAAATAGGTATAAAATGAATTATAGCATGTAGTAAGATTAACTTTCTTAGACGGAACAAGAACGGATGTGTACGGAACGTCCTTCGTCGGAGAAATGTCGCGACGCGCGCACGGTACACGGAACGGTTCTAAACAACGCACGAGGGTGATCACGCAAGTTAGGTACGTTTAGTGGATCACTCGAATCGTCAGCGACGAGCACGGCTCCGGCGGTGATCACCGGAATCAAGAAACAAGATCAAGAAAAAGAAAGAAGAAAGAAAGAAGAAGAAGAGGCTATGTATTAAATAAGGAAAGAAAAATTAAATAAATTAAATGTATATAATATATATATATAGAGAGAGAGAGAGGAGAGAGAGAGAGAGAGGAGTTTTTAGTTTGTTAGGAAATTAGATTTAAAATTTTAAAAGATTTTTAGATTTAAAATTTTAGATAAGAAGTTTCAGTTTGTTAAAGAAATCGTATGAAAATATTTAAACTAAATTTTAAAATTAAATAAATTGAATTTTGGCGGGATACCAAAATATTTCAGAATTGCGCCCGGGTCGGGTCCAAAATTTGAATTTGAAATATGAAAAATATTGGCAGGTTCCAAAAATTAAAATGAAGGATTTAGTAATGAAAAAGCATACCCCCAAGAACGGGCGCAAGAACGTGCGCGTAGCCGTCCAAACATGTCCGTTTCACCGAACGGAACGAGAACACGATGCAAGGACGCTACCACAGGGTTAGGGGTATCATGCAGGTTATGAAATGCAATTTTAAATTATTTTACATGACCTAAAATGTTATATAGTAAAATGCCAGTATGCAGTATACATGAGATGCACGTGTCTATGTAACAAGTCAGGGTAATCTATAAATATGAATCAAACAGGTTCAAGCAAGCGGGTCGGGTCGAATGCAATGTAAAATGTAAAATACTATTCGCACCCAAAACACGATAAATCAGGAAAATACCACAATTCAGAAAATACGAGAACTGGAATTGGTATGAATGAACTAGGGTGTTACAGCCGACAATTTTGACCATCTTGGTATAGCCTGACAGTGAGGGCACTGTCAAGTTTAAGTTTGGGAGTGTGCTCGGTAAGCTTTCTTCCTTCGCATTCATTTGTATATTTTGCATTTGCATACCTTATTAAAAACCTACAAAAATCGAAAATTTTCCAAAAAAATATAAAAACTTTGTCGTCAAGTTAGCTAATAGGGTAACTTAGATTTTAATTCTGAAAGTTTAGTTGATATGTTAGAAATAACTAAATTCTAGGCTTAGGAATTGAAAATCCTAAAAATAACCCTCATTCTGTCTAACTTTGGTAAGTATACGTGCTTACAGTTTTTTTTTGAGAAATAGGTAATCTTGAGTTCAGTTTTGAGTTAAGTCAAGATGAAGGGACAATATTGAAATTTTACTGAAGAATAAGTCTGAAAAATAGTTTCTTTTCTTGAGTTCAAATTTAGAAAGTATATACCCTACAAACTGCACTTACACGCACCTTGAAACTTGGGATAGTAGAGGATACCTAGAAATACTCTTGCCTGAAAACCTAGTATGAAAGAAAAAACGGTATTTAAAGCTAAACACCAAAAGAGCATTATTGAAAAATATATCCGGTCTTGAAAAAGAAAAAAAAGAAAAGAAAAATAGAATAAAATCAAGACCTGGAAACTGCTATTTACGCTTTAAAGCTCATACATTCAGTAATCGGCCGTTAGTGCCTCAAGAAGCATTAATAGTCGCATGAAAGGTGTGCAAGCAAATCCGTCCATCCTTAATGAAAAGAACTAGTATTAGGTATTAGGGCAAGGGTATTATAGCTTGAATTGAATTCTTGAGTGTAGAGGTGCAAATATACACACACGTAGGGGTATACAATCGATATTTGGATAAAAGATAGAAATGAAGAATAAGACTTATGTTTTCTGTAAAGTTGATAAAAATCCCTGATTTGAGACCACACTTAAAGAAGGAAAACTCAGGAGATACCAACATCTTTCTAAACTTTTTTGGAACGTATAAGATCTGAGGTTAAATAGAAAGGAGGTGTGAAGTATTAGGGGTGGATATTTCTAACTTAGGATGATAGAGTTTCTAACGTAGATACTAAACTGTAGGAGTAGGATCGATGTTAACTTATGACACTAGCTTGACGGGATTTTGTGGGTGTAATCCGCTGAAAACCCTCAGGAGACAACACTCCTCCTACTAGGGACACCTAGAGGTTTAACGACTTATTGTACACGCTCAGTGCAATCGCGTTCCCTGCAAAAGTGAGGTTAGGACTTTTTTGTGAATAATTGGTTTTTGCTCGGGACGAGCAAAAGTTAAGTTTGGGGGTATTTGTTCATACAGAATATTGCATTTTATACCGCCCATTCTTACGCTCGTTTGTTTATCGGTAGGTACTCTTGAGCCGTGTTTGCTAGTTAAATGCAGGATACTGGTTCTCAGCTCTAAACCGTGAAATTCATGGAAAAGCACGACAAATTTCGGATTACTGCCAACCACAGATAAAACACGGGTCTCCGCTCTCTATCTGTATGTTGCCACACACCAGTTAAAGGGACAAAATGGCAAATCGATGTCATTTTCATGCACAAAGCTCAATATCAACACAAGATCCAACATATCTACGCGGAGCTCAAGAAAATCATGGCAAAAGATCCACATCAAATCACCTTTTGGTCTGCTGAAAATCTGGAAGAAATGTGAAGGGATTCTGAGAAAAGTACTATGTCACACTGAAGAGGACTACAAAAAAGGGACAACGAAGAAAATTGAAGGCCCAACTCCCTAATAAGGCCGCGGTTCCACGGCATAAGCGCACTTAGGCCGCGGAACCGCGGCTATGTAGGCTCCGTACTTGGTCATCTTCTGGGGGCTTTTTTGTTACTTCCTATAGTGCCTGAATGTTGCCCTAGGTTCTCTGTTTCCTGCATATAAATAGCCCAGAACTTGACAAGCCATGATGTTCATTCTTATGCCCACTTTTTGTTAGTTTTTAGTTTACTTCTTCTTCTTCTTCTTCTTCATTCTTTCCTCCATGAAATTGTTGTGAGAGCTTTTGAGTGGGTGTTAAATGAAGATGATGGTTATTTTGTATCATTCTTTTGCTTAGCTTCCCCCTTGAGCTCTCTACCTTAACTTGATCTTGCAACCTCTTAAGTGAGCTTGCAAGTTTAAGCTTTGGTCATTGATCTCAAAGGGTTGTATCATTTTGTTCTCTCTTTTGTGCTTCATTCTCCATGAGTTCTTTGCCTTTTCTTGATCTTGCAACCTCTTAAGTGAGCTTGCAAGTTTAAGATTTGGTTATTGAACCCATGTCTTGTTTTGGGTTCTATGGTTCATAGTTTCATTTCTTGCTCATTTACTTTCATGCACTTAAATTCCATGCACTTTTAATTACTTGCTTGTAATCTTTTCTTTTCTTTGTTTATCTTTTCTTTTGCTCTTTTTGGTTCGTTTTGTGAATGGTTGTAATTGTTGTTGTTAAGAATAAATACAATATTGTAAGTTAATATTTCTTTGCACATTTCCTTTTCCCGTTATTTTCCTTTGAAATCCGCTCAAACGTTACGCAAGCGCTCCGTTAGGCACCCTACCCTACCAAGGTAACGGTGATTCCAAACCGCGACCGGTTGCGTTCGGTTTGGCCGGAGGCGAAAGCAAGAGACAAGAACGGACGGACAAGGGTCAATAAGCCGGATTCCACGAATACCGTGCTTAAGTATCCTAATCCACGTTGTTGCCGATTGCTCTAGCTTCAATTGGTCAAGACTCGGCTCAAAGGTTTTGAGTGCGGATTTCTTTAGCTTACACTTTCGTATCTTTTTCTTAACAACTTTATACTTGCATATAAAACACATAGGTTAGATTTGAACAAACATATACACATTCTTTATTGACTCGTCTAAAACTCGAACGGACATACAACCATCTCCCTGTGGATCGACCCGTGCTCAACCGGCTAGCTGCAAAGCGACACCATCCTGATCGCGGTTATACTTTAGAACTTTGAACATCCGACATGCCAAAAGCGTGTGATCACCCATGCTCAAGTCGAGTCCAAATATGAAGAGGTCGGCCTCCCCCACGCCAAGAAGAATATTATATAATAAATAATTTTAATGAATTTTTTATGAATAAATGTAAGGAAAATGGACATAAAACCAAATTTTTGTAAAGCCCATGGCTCATGTGTAAAAAAGAAAAAAGCACATGGACATGGGATGAGCAAAATACCATTTTTGTAAAATCCAAGGGGCTATGTGTAAACTTGTAACCCTATATAAGGCAGCATGATGATGAAATGAAAAAGGAGATTCTTTCCATATCAACCTAGGGTTTTGTGTCTCCTTCTTCAAGTTTAAAAACCCCATTCTTTTATTTTTTTAGAATTAAATCAAGAGTTTAACTCTTATTTTCTCAAAACAAAATAGTTTTCCACCATAAAACCTTTGAAAGGGGGCCCAAATATCCCGTCAAAGCACTATAAAGGGAGATTTTATATCTCACCACCCATCTCCAAGATCCGAAAAAAAGAGGAGGAGGAAGAAAACCCACTCCTAATTTTTTTTAAAAAAAACCCACCTTTGGGCTGATCCAAGACTTAAAGAAAAGAAAGGGGCCCTTTCTCTACATCCAAGACATAGATCTTGAAGTTTCAAGAAACTCCATTCTGGTCTTCTTTTCAAATAAAATCCCTTTTAGGAGTTTAACTCCAAAATAAAATATTTTGGGATTTTAACTCCAAATAAAATTGTTTTGGGAGTTCAACTCCATATAAAAACTTTTAGGAGTTTAACTCCAAATAAAATTGTTTTGGGAGTTCAACTTCATATAAAATCTTTGAGAGTTCTACTCTATATTTTTAATTTCTTTTGGAGTTTAACTCCATAATAATAATAAGAAAAAAAGAATCTTTTAGCGTTTAACTCCAAACCTGTGAGCATCCTCTATTCACCTTCCTTCCACATGAATGGGGGTTCCCCTCTTCACGTGAGGGGGAGGGAAGTTCCCACTAGGTGGGATCCCCTTACTCCCCATCACATGAGGGAGAGGGAAGCTCCCACTAAGCGGGAGCCCCTTGCTCCCTCTCACGTGAGGGGATGGAAGCTCCCATTCAATGGGAGCTTCCTTTTTAAAAAAAAATTGTTTTGCGAGTTTAACTCCATATAAAATCTTTTGGGAGTTTAACTTCAAATAAAATTGTTTTGGGAGTTTAACCCCATATAAATTTTTTTTGGAGTTTAACTCCAAATAAAACCGTTTTGTGAGTTTAACCCTATATAAAAACTTTTAAGAGTTTAACTCCAAATAAAATCGTTTTGGGAGTTTAACTCAACAATAAAAATTCTTTTGGGAGTTCAATTCCATTTAAGATTGTATGGAGTTTAACCCCATAATAATTTTTTTTGAGAGTTGAACTCCAAATAAATTCTTTTGAAGTTTAACTCCGTAATAAAAATTCTTTTGGGAGTATAACCCCATTTATCATAATACAAATTCTCTTGGGAGTTCAACTCCATTTAAAATCTTTTGAAGTTTAACTCCATAATAAGATTTTTTTCAGGAGTTTAACTCCAAAATTTTTTTTGGACTTTAACTCTATATTCAATGGCTTAGCCCTTTATCCGCTCCGCGCTTGTGCTTCATGGGCACGGGCTATGCACGTGCCCCGCGGGCACCCTCCGCTTCCCCACATGAGGGGTTCCCTTCCCCACGTAATGGGGAGGTCCATCTCACGTGAGGGGGGAAACCCCCACTAAGTGGGAGTTCCCCATTCCTCTTCACGTGAGAGGGAGTACAGGCTCCCACTTAGAGCCCCTCCTCCCTCTCACGTGAGCGGGAGGGGGCTTTCCCCATTTTTTATAAAAAGAATTAAAAATAAATAAATAAGATATATATATATATAATAATAATAAATGAAATAAAACTTTTTTTTAAAAAAAATGTGTTTCTTTGAATAAAAAAAATCTCTTGTCGCAAAAAGGACAAATTAAAAAATGAAATAAACATGTCCTTTTGTATTGCTTTCAAACACCGACACTTCACATTGAGTTCGCATGATTAGTTTGACCTGTCAATCGGAGGATTCTTCGTTCTAAGAGCGAGAGGTAATTAACGGCAGCTTAGTCCACGGCTGTCAGAGATTCGGATCCTCACAATCAATAAACCCCATCCTACCCTGGGCAGGGGGAATCTGTACACGCCTGAAAAGCGCACGTATTTCTATCTCAATAGGGTGATGAAAAACACTCTGCAGATTCTGGCACGTCTGGTGGAACTTCTCCCCCCATGTTTCAGATCAGGTGTTCTTGCGAGCTCAATTAATATATGTTGACCGTTTATACTAAAATCCTGTTTCTTTGCACAGATTAACAACCTTCAATTTCAATTTTCGGACTCAACTAAGAAGTCTCTAAGGAAAGCTCAGCCCTCGACACAACTCCCATCTCCTACATGATGAAGATGGACGCTAAGACGGTCCTCTCGACCAGTCTCGATCGACAGCGAGAGGAGTCGCTGCTACAGTTCGGCTCTATTCTGTTCGTGCCAGCTAATACCATCCCAGCTCCTCAAACTCTGGTAATAGACAAATCGGCCTCAAAAGGAAGGAGGCCAAATGTGGTGGTCTCGAGAGCGCCCTAGTCCAAACGCAAGTCGGTGTTCGAACGACTCTCCTTGGCCCCTGCTGGGGGAAAGCTGTCGGAATAAAATAAGTCGCCAGATGTCACGAGCAAGCTCAGACGATACCTTCAACGAGTGCGCAAGCGGATGTATTTTCAAGGTTCTCTACTAGCCGGCACACGGCAACTTCTCAAAGAGAAGAAACTTACCTGGCGCTCAAAACAGAGAAGCTGAGGCAGAAGCGGCTCAGATATAGAGCCAACAAAAGGGCCAGGGCTCCGGCCATGTTAAATTTGTGAAGTTCCAAAGCCCGGATTGCTCCACGACTATAGCCGTGTTAGCTGTGAAAATCCACAATTCTTTCAAACCCTTAAAGTAGGTCCAGAAGAATGCAATGTCTGCCAAAATCAAGAGGACCGTAATTCGACCTGTGCTACTGTCACGCCCCACTTCCCAGAGTACGGGTAAGAAGACGCGGCGAGGCCCGCGATATATTTACTCAGAAGTAAACACGTTAAGCGCAAATAAGCAATATAATAAATGTATACAAGAAATGACAAGAGATATAAATAAACAATAACCTTTTATTGATTAAACATTCTTTACAATACACTGGAAAGTAAATACAATACTGGAAAGCAATGCCTAAACAATGGCATGAACTGAAAGTAAAAGTATATACAAGTGAACTAGAGCTCTGGGTCCTCAATGAACTACTCCAAATCGTCCTGGCTAGGCTCGATCTCCAGAGAGTCGGGTTCTCTTGACATCATTGCAAATGGATAAGGATATAAAGGTATAGTCATGTAGTCAAGTTAATATATATCCATGGTTCGGTCCAGTCGAGTCATATTGATATTTGATAGTATTCTAGTATTCATGTTCAAGTTCCAGTATATATGGATTCATGTTGTATTGGAGTTATATTTGAATTGTATGTAGGTTGGAATTGTATTCAGATTAGATTGAGATTCTATCTGAATCAGACACTTAAACAAAATTGGATTCCTGAATTAGGTTTTGGAGTTAACGGTAACTGCTGCACATGGACAGCAGGATTTATGACTTTTTCTAAGCCAATTAATATTGATAACCCCGTTTTAGTTTTCTACCTTAAACAGGCAATTACCCACTTTCTTCGATTCCCTGAGGCTCATGAGAATTGGCCCCGCTTAAACTTATATTTACTAGGGTCCTTAATGTAAATTAATATAACTTGAGCGGGTTTTATGAAAAATAGTTTTAGTATAATTTAAAAATAATTCTCAAGTATTTATTTATCGTATTTATAGTTTTCATGGATGTAAATTTTAAAAGTGAGGTATTCTAGTGAATAAATTCCTAGCTTGAATAATATATGGTATTTTTGTGTAAATTTGACTTGTTTGGATTCTTGATGGTGTTTTCATGAAACTTGTGATTCTTGTTGTCACACCCCGCTTCCCAAAGTACACAAGATTGGGCACGTGACATAGCCAACTATGCTACCTGTGGGTAGGAAGTATCCATCCACAGTCACATTACGGCTGTAGAGATATCAAGAACAAGACAAAACTATCTAAAAACATGTCCATAATCCAGAATAACAAGAGTCAATGATAAATAAATGCGGAAGCAAATGATCCAATACAATATCTGAAAGGTATGTCCCGTAATGCGGGCTCACATCAGAAAATAAATGCAGGAAATAAAACTAACCACTACAGAACTCATAACTCAGCCTGCTGGCTGAAGTACTCCTGCTCGGACTGAGACAGTGGTACAAAATCTGGGCCATGCAAAATCCAGACGTCAGCGCGTCATGTCAACCAGTAATATAATATGAACAATGTAACAGGCAATGCCAATAAACATGAATAAAGCGATAATGTGAAACAAGCAGTGCAGGGTTGTGTGCAGTGGGTAACTAAACTGTTCTATCAGGTTTTCTAGTCTAAAATCTTTGAAATCAATTGATGAATCGTCGATATAACTCAATAGTATCCCGTCATACCCGGGACCACGGCCACAATATTCTCGGCTGCAGCCGAGACATGCCGCTAGGCACAAAACAGGAATGTGTACACTCGATAGTATCTCGTACATACCCGGGACCACGGCCACAATATTCTCGGCCGAAACCGAAACATGCCGCTAGGCACAAAACAAGAATGTGTACACCCAGAACAGGTAGTGAACTGTCGAGTTACAAGTCAGGTTTCACCTTTGATTTCCCCATACCCCCAAGTTATATCTGTCAGGTCAGGTATTCAGTAATCAATAACTAATGCCAACACAGGATCAGGTAAAAGCAGGTTTGTCTGGATAGACAACAGGAACGGTCTGTGAGGACTACATGTCAGGTTTGTTGGCATTAGGCACGAGATCAGGTAACAGGTCAGGTCATGGTACATCAGGTCAAGTCAGTAGTAAACGGTACCATGTCAGGTGTATCATATAAATACCATGTGTGACAATGTCAAGTCAAGATGTAACAATATCGTGGGCGTGCTCACAAACAGATATATAATCGAACAGGGTATTAACAGCAGGAAATAAGCAATGAGTTAAACAACAATAAGCAGTTTCATTCAATCACAAGAGTGCAGTAATACAGTTATATCAAGCCTTGAATACGAATGTCCGAAAGTAATAGAACTACATGGGTAAGTGCTACCATCTATTAAACAGTAAAATGTGATTAACAAGTAACCTTGGTTATTAGGTTTAAACTAGCAAACTCTAGATTTTATGTTAACTGTAAAATGATATAATGTCATATTGCAACCAAATGAGAAACGACTATACCAAGTTAAGTTTTACAGGTGTAATGTGTCAAAACATATATAAATATATAGTATAGCTTGTAGCAAGTGATACTTGCCTCGACGGGTCGCGAACCGGGAAAAACAGAACGTAACGTCGGCGGGGAAACACGCGACGAACGCACGGTTCACGGATTGAACCCAACCAACGAACCAAGGGACCTCACGGGTCAGAGCACTCTGCTGGATCGTCGGGACACGTCACCGGCACAGCCAGATTCCGGCGAACAGCGACTACAAAATTCCAGAAATTTAGTGCACAGCCAAAGGATAAACCGGAGGGAAAATGGAAGGAGGAAGGGAAGAGAAGGCTTACTGGTGTTGCAGAGGGTGTGACGGCGATGAGGTCGACGGCGGTGAGGCGCCGGCGAGGAGGATGCAGCGGCGAGGGTTAGGGCTCGGGTATGGAAGTTCGGTGAAAGGAAAACGGAGAGGGAGAGGAGATGGTCGGGGTGCTGGAGTGCGTAGGTGATGAGGAAGGCGCTGGTGATGGCGCGGATGGCGACGACGAGGGCCGCCGGTGAGCAGGCAACGGCAGGGAGTTCTGCAGGTGGTCGCAGCAGACGTGCAGAGTGCGCGGGGGAGGAAACAGGGTCGGTTGAGGCGAGGAGGCGGAGGCGAGGGTGACGGTGACGTTGACGCCGGTGTCGGGACTGCGGCGGCGACGGTGACGAGACGGCTAGGGTTTTGGTTCACGGTGGGTTTCTGTTCGTGACGAGAGAGATGGAATTATGAATATATATAGGAGAGAGATAAAGCTAGAGAGAGAGAAAGAGATGTGAGAGGTAGAGAGAGAGGGAGTTAAAGGAGGGGCCCACGGGTAAAATTTCCACGCTGATTGGCTGAAGGAAAAATATTTTATGCAAAGATTTAAACTGTGAAAGATTTGAATATCAAATTAACAGTTAAGAATATATATAGAAACGAAATATTATATGGTTTGAATATTATATTAATTTGGGATTTTGGCGCTAAATGAAACTTTTCCAAATCGCGTTCGGGTCGGGTCCAAAAATTCGAAATTTAAATAATAGGATTTTAAGCGGGTTCCAAATTTTGAAATTAAGTGTTTTATGATTAAAAAGCATGCCCCCAAGATGGACACCTGTACGCGCGCGTAGCCGTCCAAACTCGCCCGTTTCACCGAACGGAACGAGAACTCGATGCACGGACGCTACCACGCGGCTAGGGGTGTCGAATAGGCCAAGATAGATATTTTTAATTTTATTTTAGGTGCTAAAATTTGTTATATGCAGAAATGACTTTGCCAGATAAAATTTTACAGTAAGACCCAAACAAGCAAGATAAACGAAATGAGTACCACCTAATGCTCAAACAGTAACAGAAATTAGTAGTATTGGGCTCGGGTGTTACACTTGTGTTTAGAAAACATGGAATTTATATAAATATAAAATAGATGTTTTGATAATATATATATATATATATAATTATTAAAAATAGAATTTATTTATTAAATATAAAATCACGTTTTCTTAAAAATTGTATTAAAAATTCCATCGAGATCGTATGCTCTGTGAGGAGGTCTGCATCTCGCCCTACTAGTCCGATGGATGTGCGATAACCTGCACCAACCAAATCGGATTCCCCAAAAGCGGGTTGTAGAGACGTAATCGTAAAGAATTTAATTTAAAATAATTTAAAGAATACGATTTTTAATAGTTTATGGTATTTAAATGTAAATTCATATTTGTCCAAAAAAATATTATTTTAAAACAATAGTGCTATGTCAAGATGTGTGTTGTGAGAGGTGGGTCATTACCTCGTGAGATTTTTTTGAAGGTAATACAACCAAATATGATAAAAGATGCCGAATATAAAGTTTGTGGTATTTAAACGTAAAATCGTAATATAAATTGTTTTACATGGAGTTTTATAGTGAAATTGGTTTCTATGATTTTAGTTAATGTTTAACAAGGAAGGTATAATAATTTGAATAATTGTTTCCTAAGAAAAATTGTTATTTTGAAGAGAATAGAATTTAAAAGTCGGGCAATGATTGATGTGAAAAAGTGTTTTTGTAAAGTAACCGCAATTAATAACGGTGTCGCATGTAGCTAGCCGAGATGAGTATGAGTCGTCCGCAGGGATGCGTGGAACTTTTAATCTTACTTTATACGAGTTGATTATAAATAGGGGAGAGTGATTCTAAATTTATGTTGAACACGAATGTAAAATATATAAGAAGAGGGCTTGTAGGGTTTGTTAGAATTTAGTAGTAGTGGATGATTAAATAAAGATAACTCTTTTTATTTTTTAATAGATTTAAAACTAGATCGATAGTGATGAATGAAGATTAGGGTTTTTGGAGGGAATATGGTTCCCACTCTTAACCCTTATCTTTTCATTGACCTCTATTCATGTCTAGCCTATATCAAAACAATTGTTAATCAAATCTCAAATCGTGGTCGAGACAATCAATAAATTGATAGCGCACCCGATTAGGATGTTAACGATTGTTTTGATAAAGTTTATAAACTTTATAAGATGTAAAAGAAGTTAAGGGATTTTATCGTCCATTGATCTACCCTAATCCTACGAACCCTGTCAAGCGGAGAATTACCGACGTATGTTTGGAGGAGAAGAAGAAGGGATAGAGAAGGAAATCATAATGCAGAAATTTAAATGCAGAAAGTAAATGCGAAATAATTAAGCAAATGATCTACCTTTATTAATCAACTTTACAAGTACAAATCTTTCGAATTTAGATTACAAGAAGAAGTTACTCTCGATCTCTGCCTCATAGGAAGTAGATGTTCCGTCGATATTCACATCGCTCTATCACGTAGAATCGCAGACCTGTCGTGGATCTCTTGTTCTTTGACGGTGATTTGCTTCGTGTTAAAGGTGATGATTCTTTAAGTTTAGCTCTCGGTCCTTTATATAGCAGTAGAAGCAGAAACCCTAGATCTCATAGGTTAAGATATGCCATCAACTTCTAATTTCCGAATTTTCAGATCCTACGGCCACGATGAAGCCGCGAATCCGCTGCATATATGGGCTATTGGCCGCTGTTGGGCGGCGGTTTAGGGGAGTTAGGGTTCCAAATTTCTGGTGCTTCTATATGTTGACACGTGGAGATCCTCTAAATATCTGGATTTTGGAAATATTTCTTGTGTTTCTGCCAGTATTGATTCTACGATTTTATTAGCGGGTTTTTTATCCTGACATTTTGAATATCTTGATCTCTTGACCAGAGCTAAATTTGCACAATATCTCCATGAATAATGTTAGTAATATTTGTTGTATTAGAGATATAATCTTAATTATTTTATATGGTAATAAATCTTTAAGAAATTTGATTAAGATTATTTGATATGATATGCATATTTAAATTATCAAAATATCTTATAAATATTATATGCAGATATTTTCCTTCATAATTTTAATTATAACATATAAACATATGGTAAAGAGTAAATTTGCAGATAAACGCACATATGTTCTATATTTATAATAAACACTTTTAAATATTTAAGAAAAGTAAGGAAAATATTATATCAAATGTGAAATATTTTCGACTAAACAGGTAACTCCACTTACCGACATCATTTGAAAAGAGATAGTTTTGAGATATGAAAAGAATAGAAGAGATGGGACTTACAAGTTGGAATGAGAGAGGGGAGGTATATGAAGGATTTGAGAGCTTCGTGAAGTTGTCGGGTCGCCGGAATCTTCTTGAATCGTCGCCAGAACTTGACCTTGGGCTAACTCCACTTATACACTTCTTTGATTTGGAACAATTTGAGAATTTTTGATAATGGATTTCAGAATGGAGAGGGCTAGGGTGTGATGTTGTATTTATAGGAGAATTTAGGGTTTTGAGAATTGAAGAATGAAATTAAAAAAAGCATTTAAACTTAGATTAATGCTCATTTTTAATTCTCTGTTTAATTTCAGGAAAAACAAACAGAAGATGAGTAGTGGGGGTAGGCCAAACGACTCGGGTTCAAATTATGGGGGCATTTCCTACGGGCAAGCCCGGCGGCGCTGGTCCATAATGAAATCTTGCCGGCCATTCGTGGTGGGATTTATGCCACGTGTCGTGGTATGTTCATATGACATTTTCCACATGTTTGTTTTCAGTTTCTTTTCATTTTTAAGTGTATTGCACGTGTAAACTTTTGGACTTCAAAAAAGTTTAAAAGAAAAATCATTAAAAATAATATATGGCTGAGGGGATTTGAACACAGGGGCTATGTGACAGCAGTGCAAGGCTTTACCAATGAGCTACAAGTTATTTCTTGTTGTTTTTCAAACAAAATAATACTTAAAGTATACTAAGGCTTGCAAATACTCCATTCAGTACATTAACTTTAAGAAAATTTTGTATATTAAAACATAGTCGTTACATTCTAGCCTCCTTATAAAAATTTCGTCATTGAAATTTACAAAAATCTAAGGACTAATTTACAAACAAGTAAGGGTATCTTGCACGCATGTCGTCTTCTCTTTCCCATGTTGATTCTCCTGGTGAATATTTCTCCACATCACTCGGACCAAGTTTACTTCCTTATTCCTACATGACTTTACCTTTCTGTCCAGGATTTCAACGGGTTGCTGCTAACAAGATAAGTATGTCTGTACAGTGAGCTCAGAGTGATCAAGAATGTGACTGGGGTCACTCACATACCTTCGGAGCTGGGATATGTGGAACACATTGTACATTGCTTCCAATGAGGGTGTAAGGGCCAATCGGTATGCCACTTCTCCGACTCGTTCGAGTATGTCGAACGGTCCAATAAATCTCGGACTTAGCTTACCCCTCTTTCCAAAATGAATAACTTCACGGTTTGGAGAGATCCTTATAAACATATGATCTCCCGGTTGGAACTCCAGATGTCGGTGCTTTGCATCAGCCCAGTGCTTCTGTCTGTCTTGGGCTATGCGCATTCTTTCCCTGATCGTGCGAACTACATCCACAGTTTCTACTATCATCTCTGGTCCAAGGAGTTCTCTAACTCCGATGTCGTCCTAACTTAATAGTGAACGACACTTCCTTCCATAAAGAGCTACGAACGGTGCCATTCCAATACTCACCTGGTAGCTGTTGTTGTATGAAAACTCCACAAGATGTAGGTGATCTTTCCACGATCCTCCGAAGTCTAACATACACGCTTGTAGCATATCTTCAAGGATCTGAATCGTTCGCTCAAACTGACCATCTATTTGTGGATGATAAGCTGTGCTGAAGTTCAGACTCGTTCCCAAGCTAGTTTGCAGACTCTGCCAAAACTGCGATCGAAATCTGGTGTCACGATCGGAGACAATGCAAACCGGTACTCCATGTAATCTCACGATCTCCAGCATGAGTTCATGGATATCATAAATAGTACACTATGAAGAGTTAAATCTTACTTAGATTCAGACTTACTTTTATGTACTTCTTTGCTAATGTCACGGTGGATTGGCCAACTCGAAATGGGATGAAGTGGTCCGATTTTGTGAGTTGATCCACAATACCCATACTGCATCGTTACCTTTCGTGCCGTGAGGGAGTGCAGTCACGAAGTCCAAGGTGATGTGTTGTCACTTCCATTCTGGGATAGGTAATGGTTGAAGTAAACCAGCAGTCCTGTGATGTTCAGGTTTTACTTGCTGACACACCAAGTATTTGGCTACGCTTCTGGCTATTTCACGCTTCATTCTATGCCACCAGTAATGTTGCCGCAGATCTTTGTACATCATTATACCATCATGGTGTACTGAGTATGGAGAGCTGTGAACTTCTTTCTTCA
Organism: Agapanthus africanus; assembly: GCA_030015575.1. NCBI lineage: Eukaryota > Viridiplantae > Streptophyta > Magnoliopsida > Asparagales > Amaryllidaceae > Agapanthus > Agapanthus africanus. The sequence continues at coordinate 31,301,356 of JASDDO010000024.1, forward strand.
ACTCTTCCTGAACAGAACCTTGTGATACACACAATATGTTTCCGTATCTCTTCATGGATGATGAAGTCTGTTCTAAGTCCACTTTCTACTTGTTCTCTGATCTTTTGCAACTTGGAATCACTTGCTTGAGCTGCTTTGATCTGATTGAAAATTGTAGATTGAACTTGTAAGTTCATCAACTTTGAAGTATTACCTGGCATAACCACTTCAATCTCTATCATGTGCAATTCTTGCTGAAGTTTCCACTGTGCGGTGAGATTCATTGATAGTGGCTAGCGACTAAGTGCATCAGGAACTGCATTCACCTTCCCTGGATGATATTGTAGGTTGATGTCGAAGTCCGCCATAAGTTCTAGCCATCTTCTCTGTGGCATATTTAGCTCTTTCTGAGTAAACACACACTTCAGACTTTTATGGTCTGTGTATATATCTACCTGTTCTCCAAGAAGACAATGGCGCCAAATCTTCAGTGCAAATATAACAGCTGCCAACTCTAAGTCATGCGTTGGATCATTGCGCTCATGAATCTTCAACTATCTTGAAGCTTAACCTACAATTTTTCCATGCTGGTGCAGAACTCATCCTAATCCCTTACCGGATGCATCACAATGCACTACGAAACATCTAGATTGGTCCAGTATTATGAGAATAGGAGTTGATGTCAATCTAGACTTAAGCTCTACGAAGGCTTGTTCGCATGCTTCTGACCACACGAATTCTTCATCTTTACGTATGAGCTTGGTCAGGGATGTTGCAATTTTCGAAAAGCCTTCTATGAATATTCGGTAGTATCCCGCTAATCCGAAAAAACTTCGAATGTCCTTCACTTTCTTTGGTGTCGGCCATTCGTTTACTACTGATACTTTAGCTGGATCTACAAAGATTCTTTCACTTGAAACAATATGCCCGAGAAATCCGACTTGATTTAGCCAAAACTCGCACTTGCTGTACTTGGCATAGAGTTGATGCTATCGCAAAGTCTCCAGGACAATCCTCAAATGTTCAGTGTGTTCTTTCCGACTCTTAGAATACACCAGGATACGTCGATGAATATGACAACGAACCTGCCCAGGTACTCTCGGAAAACATGGTTCATTAGATTCATGAATATGGCTGGTGCATTGGTCACTCCAAATGGTATCATGAGAAACTCATTATGACCGTAGCGAGTCCTGAATGTCGTCTTCGGAATATCAGACTCTTTGACCTTCACCTGATGATAACCCGAATGAAGATCCAATTTTGAGAAAATGCAAGACCCACTTAGCTGATCGAACAGATCGTCGATTCGCGGTAGCGGATACTTGTTCTTTATCGTGACTTCGTTCAGAGCTCGGTAGTCAAATTACAGTTCTTAACGTACAAAACACACACAAGAGAAAGAGTTCAGAAATGAACGAATCCTTCTTGAGGCATTGTAGACAAGGTCATATCAATGCGACCCGACTAGTTGAAGTTACATAAAGATGGATATTTAAATCTGTTTGAATTTACATCTTGTGAAACTTGCCAGTCATGTCACAAAGATAAGATGACCAAAACTCCGTTTACTTGAAACAGAGAAAGAGTTAGTAAACTGTTGGGATTGATACATGATGATGTATGTAAGTCCCCTGACTACACATGCCAGGACTGGTTCTTTGTACTTCATTACATTTACTGACGATCTCTCAAGATTCGACACATGTTCCTGTTGAAACACAAGTCTGAAGCTTTTGAGAAATTCAAAGAATATAAGTTAGAAGTAGAGAACCAACAAATGGGTATAAGTATTATGTCCTTTGATGTGATCAGGGAGGAGAATACTTGAGCACGGAATTCCTGGACTATTCTAAAGGAGAATGAGATTCTCTCTCAGCATTACTCCTCCGTATACACCACAGCACGTCGTTGTATCGGGGCGGAGCGATCGCACCCTATTAGGTATGGTGCGCTCTATGATGAGTACTACTGAGTTGCCTATTTTCTTTTGGGGTTATGCACTTGAGAAGCTGCATACCCAACCAAATTAGGTGCCTACCACTCCATATGAGATATAGTATGGGAATAGCCCATGTCTTAAGTAAGTTAAGATTTGGGGTTGTCCGGCCTATATCTAAAAGCAAAATCCGTACAAGCTTGAGGCAAGGTTAGTTCTGTGGAAGTTTGTTGGATATCCCAAGTATTTGCAAGGGAACATCTTCTACCATACCGAGGAACAAAAGATGTTTTATTTCTCGGCATGCCACCTTTTTAGAAAAGGAATTTATTTTTGAAAGAAATTTGTGGTCATGAGGTAGAACTGGAAGGAGTTCTAGCTATACAAACTGCAGCTGATGATTTGGTAGAACCGGAGGATTCAATAGTTCCCAACGAATCTCAGCCTCTCCGCCAATCTAGTAGGGTTCCCCACCCATGTGAGAGATACTTCGGTTTTCTCTATGACAGTCGGAGCGAGGATTGCATCATGAGATGATGACCCAACTAGTTTCGAACAGGCCATCGAGAGTGGGGACTCTGTAAGAATGGCTGGTGCTATGCGATTTGAGATGGAATCCATATACACCAACAAAGTATGGACTTTAGTTGCTATATCTGAAGGGTTAAATCCCCATCAGGAGCAAGTATATCTTGAGAAGATTACTTGGTGTAGATGGAAAAGTTGAGACTTTCAAAGCAAGACTTGTTGTAAAAGATTCTCGTCATCAACCAGGTATAGTTTATGATGAAACCTTTTCTGCAGTAGCTATGCTTAAGTCCATCCGGATCCTACTTGCCCTTGCTACATACCATGACTACGATATCTGGCGGTTGGATGAATGCTTTTCTAAATAATGATTTAGAAGAGAGCGTCTGTAAGTACACAGCCAGAGGGTTTTATAGACAGTGGGAGCAGCGGAAACGTGTGCAAGTTGCTTTACGGGTTAAAGCAGGCATCGCGGAGTTGGAACATCTGTTTTGATGTGGTAGTCAAAGCGTTTGACGTCATCAAAATAGTAGATGAACCTTGTATATAAAAAAAGGTAGTAGAGAGAGTAAGGTGGTCTTCCTCGTATAGTACATGGATGACATACTCTTGATAGGAAAGGAGTTTCCTATGCTACGCTCTGTCAATCTCCTATTATCACAAGGATTCTCCATATAGGATCAAGGTAATACCTCATAAATCCTGGGTTTTGGATCTATGAGATAGATCTAAATGGATGATAGGATTCTCACTAGGTGTAGTGAGATGGTATCAATCGATCCTGGGGAGAATCACTGGATAGATTCCAGGGTGGTAAGGTCGACTAAATGTCAGTCACAGGCATTGTCTTTACCCTCAGTGGAGCGACGGTATGTTGGAAGAGTTCCAAGCTAGATACCGTGGCAAACTAGACGATAAAGGATGGATACATCGCTACCAAAGATGCTACCAAAGAGGAAGTCTGGGTGTATATTAGTTCATGAGATGAACTTCGTTCCTACCATTGTGTGACAATGGAGCTGTGGCTTATGCCTAGGAACCCCCATCTCATCAGTGATTCGGACATATTCTACGGCAGTATCACCTGATTATGGAGATGGTTGATCTTCAAGGAGATCGAGGTTAGGAGAGTAGACTCAGAGGACAACATTGCGGATCCACTCACAAAGACTTTTTCCCAGAGAGAGACTTTTATGGGATGGTTGAGTATGAGATACTACAACCACTGCTATATGATGGCCCTAGTGCAAGTGGGAGATTGTTAGTTATATGTATACCCTAAAGGCCATTACTATACATGAGATGTATATTGTAGTGGATGCTTGGACATATATAAGGAGGACTTTCTTGCTCGACATGATGGTATGCTATCTGGTTACTCTTTATCTTAATGTGTACATTGATTGTCTCTCTGTTACATGTTGGTAAAGCCCTTAGGATGTGTACTTGACTACCTAGATTATGATGCAGATCATACTAGCGGGACAAAGGTAGTCCATGAGTACATCCTTTAATGTCCCTAGTCGTGGGTGTATCGAGACGGGGCATCGATATACCAGAGTAGACTAGCGTATACCTTCTCGACCCATGTAGATGGGCGATAGATGATCCCATATCCATTGGTGTTTGACATCAGAGATGATATACGGGTGCTCAGTGGAGACTGGGTACATTGGACGGACTCGCCGAGAACTCCCAGATGGTATTATACCTCACGTCAGATGGCAGTTCTCTGGTGACACTGGTACACGATAGTCTGTAGACCCGAGATCGTCATAGAGTCTTGTGTGATTCCCACTGTGCTTTGATTTCCACCTTACCACGTTCAAGAGGACGTGCAAAACGGTGGTTTTTGGGTACAGTCCCGAGTCACATGGAGGCAATGAGCGATAGGAGGGGTTTCGTCTCTCCCGGTATTTGGGTTGGTGTTGCGTTGTGCTCGATTGGCCATAACAGGGAAGTCCCTGGCCAGGGCTGATTTAGATATTTACTGGTAAGTGTTATCAGTAGTTTCTTGACCCCTTATGAGCCTCATATCGGCATGACTTATCGGTTATTGGGGTTTGACGTTTACCATCCTTAGACTGGATATGTGACATATCAGACGAGGAGACCGGACTGTACGGTAGTGTTACTGACAGGCTTTTACAGGAGCTTGAGCGGGCTTGCTTGTTGATCTTCTGATCGCTCAATACCCGGGTAGCCGTTACGTCCAGCTAGTACCGCTGACGGCTTGTGGGTGCTTGATGTGATCATCACGTACTACCGGTGTATTGACGAGTCTTTAGAGTCCTATATAGAGGTTTAACTGGCTCAGGGAAAACGAAGTAGGAGCACATATGTGATATATGCGGGACCGAGAATAATGCGAGTATGTGATACCGTATTCTATTCTCGCGATATTTGTATCGGACGGTTATATATGATATAGCCGGGTTATCGAATCAAGTTTTGATCCGATAAGTTGGTACATTTAATATTAGTCGGTTATATGCTATATAACCGGATTATTAAATCAAGTGTCGATTTGATAATTTAGTGTATAATTGTATATTTGATATACTAATTTACATTAACTAATATTAGCTCACTTAAGCATTTATTATTCTCACATGTGCACACTTAATATATATGTGATATATATTAATTGTGTTTTATTTTGTATCATGGTTGTTGATACACACTACATGGGTGTATGAGGCTTACACCATACTAATTATAATGTTGGGTTTTAGTATTTAAAGTAATTCCAAATTAGTGGATAATGGCTCACATGCATGAAGCTTCATGAAGCTTATGGATGCATTGACTTAGTCCACTAATTTTGTTTTACTTAAGATATTTATTAACCTAGCCATTATAATTTAGCCATGGTTATGTCTCTATGCCACGCCCCGCTTTCCAGAGTACGGTAAGATAGGCACGTGATATAGCCAACCATGCTACCTATGGATAGGAAATATCCTTCCACAGTCACATTACGGCTGTAGAGATATCAAGAACAATAATAAACTATCTAATACATGTCCATAAGCCAGAATAAAATGAGTCAAGAAATAAATAATACGGAAGCAAAAGATCCAATACAAGAATAAGCTGGAATGTACGTCCCATAATGCGGGCTTACATCAGGAATGAAAATACCGAAAATAAAATGAACTAACTACTAGCAAGTCCTCACTGTTCAGCCTGCTGACTGAAATACTCCTGCTCGGCCTGCAGCAAAGGTAAAGAATATGGGCCATGCAAAACCCAGACGTCAGTGCGTCATAATATCAAGAAATACTATAAACAGGGGTAGCAATACATGCAGGTATGAGTATAAATGGTAAAACAGGTATAACAGTGGTATAAGTGAGAGCAGTGAGGGTAATGTGTAGTGAGTCATCTAAACTGGTCTATTGGGTTAACTACTCTCAAGTCTTTGAAATCAATTTGATGAATCATTGATGTAACTCAATAGTCTCCCGTGCATACCCGGGACCACGGTCAAGATTCTCGGGCTGAATCCGAGACATGCCGCTAGGCACTAAAACAGGAAATATGTACAGATGAATGATGTCAGCAGCATCATCCCAAGGCTGGCCTAGCCTCTAAAACTGATCAGCATAAGCAAGCGAACTGTCGAGTTACAAGTCAGGTTCCATCATTGATTTCCCCATACCCCCAAGTTATATGTTTAAGTCAGGTATTAATAATCTGAAGCTAATGCCCACACAGGATCAAGCAGGTACAGGTTTGTCTGGATAGACAACAGGAAATGTCCATAGGGACGACATGTCAAGGCTGTTGCCATTAGTAACAAGATCAGGTAACAGGTCAAAATATGGTACATCAGGTCAAGTCAGGTAGTGTATAGGTATCATGTCATGTCAAGAAGTGCACGGTATCACGTCGTGTCAAATAGTAGGTGTATCAAGTCATGTCAGGGGTGCACAAAATGTCACGTAGGTGCTCATAATCGAACTAAAATAAGCATGGGTATACAAAACAAGTATGGGGTACTAATGGAACAATAAAAATAGAACATTGTGATGTCGTATGCAAATAGGTACAGATTAAAGCTTATGGATGCACAGTTATCGATTTGGGTTAAGATTATAGTTCCAACATTAATTAAAATACACTTTATCAAATATAGAATGTTAAAATCTCACTATTATGTATTAAATGATTAGGGATGCAATTGTATATATAATAGGCTAAATGGATGCAAACGGTGTCCGAAAGGTTATAAACTAATAAAAGGGTACTATGGTCTCTTTAAATAATCATTATGTGATTCAAATATGGATATGGGTACCGTGTATCGTAATCTAATATGCAACATGATATGTTTCAAGTTCTAAATCTAAAATAAATGGAACATCGAAATGTTAAAATGGAACATGTGGCATTAGATTTAATCTACAGGTTTAATATGCAATTAAATAAGTATAAAATAATATGAATAGCATGCAGCAAGTTTTACTTGCCTATACGGATCAAGAAACGGGTATACGGAACGTCACACGTCGGCGGGAAAAGTCGCGACGCGCGCACGGTACACGGAACAGATCCAAACAACGTACAAGGGGATCACACGGGTCAGGTATGCTCGCTGGGTCATCAGGATCGTCGACGGCACGGCCGGATTCCGGCGATCAAAAAACAGTGAACATTTTAATGAAAGAATGCATGGAGGGAAAGAAAAGAGAAGAATGGAAGGAGGAAGGAGAAGAGTGAGAAGAGGAAACTCACCGTGGTCTGCGGAGAGGGTCGCGAGGGTGTCGACGACGTCGACGGAGCTCCGGCGAAGTGATCTGCAGAGGACAGCGACCATAAAAAAGAAAATAGAAGAAATAATAGAAAATAAAGGAAGAAGAAAAGAAAGAAGAAGGAAGAAGGGGTGCAGGGCTTACTGGGGGTGCACGGAGTCGGGGACACGAGACGAGATCACCGGCGGCGATCAACTCCGGCGGTGCAAGGCGTGCAGAGGTGCTCGGGTTTGGTCTCGGGTGCAAGCACAGGGCTCAGGGAAGAAGAGATGGAGGCGGAGGCGATGAGGGTGAGGAGGGGACGAGGCCGGGGAGACGTCGTCGGTGTTTTGGGCGACGGCGAAGTGGAGGTAGGCGGCTAGGGTTTTGGTTATGGGTTCGTTTAAAAAGGAATGAGAAAAGAAGTAATATATAGAGAGGGAGAGAGAAAGAATATACGAGAGGAGAGAGAGAGGGATTCTGAGAGAGAGAGAGAGGAGAGAGATCGAGAGGTGAGAGAGAGAGAGATGAACAGTGAGGAGAGATGAATTTGTTTTTATATGGAGGAGAGAGAAAGATATAGCGGTGAGGGGGAGAGAGAGGAAGAGAGAGAGAAAGAGAAGAGGAAAGAAGAGAGAAGGGATTAAAGTGGGGCCCGACGTTGAGAAAAGGAGTGTTTTCATTGGTTCAAAGTGTAGGGCCGAGAGGAAAAGAGAGAGAGCTGAGGAAGAGATCGGTATTTTTTAATAAGATTTAGATTGTAAAAGGATTTTATATTTTAAAGAAAATATTTTCGTTGGCTGAGAAATCTTTAGGCTGTTTAAAATATTATAATTAAATTTAAAAAAATTAAATAATTGAATTTAGGCGGGATACAGAATTATTTCAAAATGCGTCCGGGTCGGGGCCAAAAATTCAGATTTTAAATACGAAAAATAAATGCGACTTCCAAATTTTTAAAATGAAGGATTAGGTAACGAAAATGCATACCCCCAAGAACGGACGCACGTACGTGCGCGTAGCTATCCAAACACGTCCGTTTCACTGAACGGGACGAGAACAAGATACGCGGACGCTACCATGGGGTTAGGGGTAACATGCAGGCTATGAAATGAAATTTTAATTTATTATACATGACTTAAAAATGTTATATGTAAAATATGCGATGCTAGATGAGATGCCAGTATGTAGTCCACATTAAATGCACGTGTCCATTTAACAAGTCAGGGTAGTTTATAAATATGAATTAACAAGTTCAAGAAAGTGGGTCGGGTCGAATGTAATGTAAAAAGTAAAATACCATTCGCACCCAAACACGATAAATGAATAAATTACCACAGATAAAGAAATACAGGAACTATAATTAGTATAAATGAACTCGGTTGTTACACTCTACATCAGTTAGTATATGATACAAACTCACCCATGGTTCATTCTCTCACCTCATTAGTTCATTCTCGTCTCCCGGGCTCATCTTCTTCTTCCTTGAGCAAAAACTTGCTAAGGTTTTCTAAAGAGAGAAAATATTGTGAGAAAAATAAAATTAAAGTGATTCCACTTCCTACTTCATCATTCTCTACTAGATTAGCACTTTAGTATAGGGTGTTTACTTCACCATTCTCTCATTAGTGAAGTAGTAGCTTTAGTTAGTGTCTCCTCAATGTGGATCATCTTCGGCCTCGAAGACTTTAAGCAAGATCGTTCCTTTCACCTTGAGAAGCCATGCAAGAGTCTGGGAGTTCCATGATCGCAGCGAAGGGACCACTACAAGGAGCTAATGAAGTGAAGTACCGGTCTACAAAGGTTGTATTCCGTTACCACTTAGATGTAAAATAGTTTACATGTTGTTTCGTATGATTCTCTAGTTATCGATTCTAGTTTAGGGTTCCTTAAAAAGGAAAAATTTTGAAAATGGTATAGACAATGCCTCCCGAAACCTTGCTGCTGCGCTAAGTAACCCTACATATGGGACTTCATAGTTTGGCTTGAACTTCTCCCGTTTTGCACGATTGGGGATCATTGGTATTTTGACGACTAGTACGAGTTCACCTTAGCGGAATGTTCTCGGCCTGATCAGTCTTTCGTATGACCGTGTCATCCTTGCCTTATAAGCCTCCAGGTTTTGTTGTGCTATAAGGTGAGTCTCATCGAGGGTGTCGAGCTCCTCGAGCCTAAGGTGAGCATTTTCTTCATCTGTCAGCTCGCATCGAACCGCTACTCGTAGAGAGCGGAGTTCTATTTCCCGCGGGTGCACTGCTTCCGTGCCGAACACAAACGCATATGGTGTTGTATTCATAGCCTTCTTGAATGTTGTTCAGAACGCCCAAAGGGCTTTATGCAGCTTTTCGTGCCAGTCTTTTTTTTTTTGTTTTTGGACACTGTTTTCTTTATAATCTTTATCAAGGTCTTGTTGAAAGCTTCGGCTAGACCGTTGGTTCGGGAATTATAGACTGAAGAGTATCTCCAATTTATTATATGTTGCTGTGCGAAACGGCTTATTTTATCGCTTTTATAAGCTGGCACAGTATCCGAGATTATCCGTCGCGAAGTTCTAAACCGATAGATGACATGGGTTCTGAAGAAATGGAGGATATTCTCCGTCTTCACCTCCCTTAGTGGTATTGCTTCTGCCCACTTAAAGAAGTAATCGGTCGTTGCCAATATAAACCGATATCCTTTGGAGGACGCAGGTTCGATAGGGCCAATTATATCTGTTCCCCACATCTCAAACGACCAGCTAGCCACTGTCGGGTGTAGTGGATTTGGATCTTGATGGATAAAGTCCCCGTGAATTTGGCATGAGTGACACTGCTTCACATATTCGAGGCAGTCTTGAATCATTGTGGGCCAATAGTAACCCATTCTTTTTATCTTCAGCTTCATCTTTGGTCCAGCTTGGTGAGAACTGCAGAGTCCATCGTGAGTTTCTTGGACGACTTTGTTTGCTTCCTCTAACCCCAGCCATCTTAACCATAAGCAATCAAACGATCTCTTATATAGAGTATCATTGATGAAGGTGCAAAATAAAGCTCGTTTCATGAGCTGATGTCTAAACGACGCACTTTCAGGCATTTGCTGGGATTTGAAGTAGTCTATGAATACTTCCCTCCAGTCCTTGACCTTTTCTCCGTCCTCTATTTGAAGGTCTACTTGTTCGGTCGCTCATTTTCCTTCGGAAGGCTCTCTTAGGTCTTATGAAGATATATCCGTTGGCGCGAGAATCCTGCGGCTTTGGACAATGATCCTTACATTATTAAAGTCTTCGTCGGCTAATTCCTTAGCCAATTTGGCCAATACATCCACCTACTGTTTTCTGCACATGGTATACTCTCCAAGATATAGGAAAGGATTTGTGTCAGTAGTTGCTGCACTCTTTTTGTTAGTTATATGTATGCCCTAGAGGCCATTACTGTACATTGGATGTATATTGTAGTGGATGCTGGGACATATATAGGGAGGACTTTCTTGCTCGACATGATAGTATGCTATCTGGTTGCTCTTTACCTTAACGTGTACACAGATTGTCTCTCTATTATATGTTGGTAAAGCCCTTAAGATGTGTACTTGACTACCTGGACTATGATGCGGATCATACTAGTGGGGACATGGTAGTCCATAAGTACATCCTTGAAAGTCCCTAGTCGTGGGTGTATCGAGATGGGGCATCGATATACCAGAGTAGACTAGCGTGTACCTTCTCGACCCATACAGATGGGAGATGGATGATCCCATATCCATCGGTGTTTGACATCAGAGATGATATACGGGTGCTCGGTAGAGACTGGGTACACTGGACGGACTCGCCGAGAACTCCCAGATGGTATTATACCTTACGTCAGATGGCAGTTCTCTGGTGACACTGGTACAGAGTAGTCTGTTGACCCGAGATCGTCATAGAGTCTTGTGTGGTTCCCACTGTGCTTTGATTTCCATCTTACCACGTCCAAGAGGGCGTGCAAAACGGTGGTTTTTGGGTACAGTCCCGAGTCACATGGAGGCAATGAGCGATAGGAGGGGATTCGTCTCTCCCGGTATGAGGGGGTTGATGTTGCGCTGTGTTCGATTGGCTATAACAGGAAATCCCTGGCCAGGGTTGCTGAGATTTACTGGTAAGTGTTACCAGTAGTTTCTCGAATTGTTATAGACCTCATATCGACACGACTTATCGAGCTATTGGGGTCTGACGTTTACCACCCCTAGGCAAGATATGCGACATATCAGACGACGAGACCGGACTGTACGGTAGTGTTACTGGTTGGATTCACTGGAGTGTGAGCGGGCTTGCTCGTCCATCTTCTGATCGCTCAATACCCGGGTGGCCGTTACGTTTAGCAGACCGCTTGCGGCTTGTGGGTGCTTGATATGATCATCACCTGCTGCCGGCGTATTGACGAGTCTTTAGAGTCCTACACAGAGGTTTCCTGGCTCAAGCGAAACGAAATAGGAGCGCATATGAGATATGTGCGGGACCGAGAATGATACCAGTATGTGATACTGTATTCGATTCTCGCGATTTGTGACATTGATCGGTTATATGCGATATAGCCGGGTTATCGGATCAAGTGTTGATTCGATAAGTTGTTACTGTTGATATTAGTCGGTTATATGCGATATGACCGGATCATTAAATCAAGTGTTGATTTAATGATTTAATGCATAATTATATATTTGATATATTACTTTGCATTAACTAGTATTGGTTCACTTTAAATGGATTTTCTCACTTGGATTGTGCACATTGTATATGTGATATACTTTTGTACACAAGTTTGTATCATGTTTGATGATACATGCTCACTTTGGTTAAGTGTAAAGAATTAAACCATGGTTAAGTTGATGATTAGGGTTTTGCTTATTCTTTTATTTATTTGTTTATTCATTTTTGATAAATATATAAGAATGGTGGCTTTGTTTGTTTTTTAGTTGAACATTCATGAAGCTTTGACTAAGTCATCATTCTTATCTCTTGCTTAACCCTAACCATTTGAACTAACCCTAGTTGATTCTCTACACTTAACTATGGTTGAGAATATGATAAGAAGGAATTCTTTTTTTTTATTAAAATAACACTTATCATAATATTAGCTTCTGCTTCTTCTTCTTCTTCACTTCAAGAAAAAGCTTGATAGCTTTAATGGCAAAGTGAGAAAAAGAGTGAGAAATCCAATTCTAAAGTGAACCCATCTCCTATTTCTTCATCCTCTACCTCTTGCCAAGTAGTAGAGTGTGTTTTCTTCACAAGTTTCATGACTTGGTGAAGTGGGAGCTTGATCTAGTGATGCCTCGACGTAGATCATCTTCGGCACGAAGCCGACGACCTTGCCCGCCCATTTCTCCGATGAAGCCGATGCTGGAGTCCGGGATTCATTTTGGACAGCGGAGAGACATCATTGCGGAGCTATGGAGGTGGAGCAACGGATCTACAAAGGTTGTATGTTCGTTTAGTTTTAGTTAAGATGTTAACTAGCTCGTTTTGTCGCCTAAAAATCTAGCCAACGATCTTGTTAGGGTTTCTCGGCATCGTTAAAATTTGAAATTGGCATGGTTGATGCCTTGTGAGACCTCATTAGTGTGCCTAGGAACCTTTCATTGGTATCAGAGCCTAGCTAGAGCCTTAGGCGAAGTCTAGACGATGTTTGAAACCCGATCGAACCCGAAAACCCAACTTTTTGATGCTCTCTGGACTTTTTCTAAAAACTGGGATTTTTCCAGATTAAAAATGCTTAAAAAATTCAGCAGGGAATTATTAGAATTACGGTGCAAAATATGACTAATGAACAGTACAAAGAGCGGCGGAACCGCGGCAAGAGTATGCCTTATGCGGCGGTTCCGTGGCTAAAGAATGACATCATTATCTCCTGTTTGCACAGTAACTCCTATTTTATTATGCTGGATTTTCTGGGAATTTTTAATATTTATTCAAGAGTTGAATTTTCTGGGGTTGTTTTGGGGATTCGGTGTTTCGATCGGAGTATCAGATTTTGTCTATGTGGCTTTCCGGATAAATTTTAGAATATGTTAAAAAGTTCGACCGGATATAAATACCCAATTTTTCCCCTGTCGGGAAATTTCCAAGTGTTGGATTTTTCCGTGGTTTAAAAACGTTCTAAGTAGTGCAAGTAACTCGATGGACCCTCTAGAAGACAACAAACCTTAACTCGATTATGTGACCGTCTTGAACTGCCCTTTGAACCTTCGGGTTTGGGGCAGTACGGCGTGCCACATGTGAGGCGTTGGCTTGACCCTTCTACGGCTGGACCGTTGGTACTGAGGCACGAACTGAATGTTTTTAGACTTGTTTCATGTGTTGAGCTGTATTGGGAAAACTTGGGTGTTCGATTGTTCGATCGGAAAGTTTAACATTTTCTATTTATCCGGAATGTAATACAATAATTGGAATTCACAAGTAGTTATGAGATGACTGAATGAATGTTATAAACATAGCACTTTAGTCTCAATTGATCGGTTGCCACGGAATTTTGATGCGATCAAAAGTCCGTCGCAATCACGTAGCGTACGCGGATACTCGCCGGATAAACTTAATAGACTGCTACACCCTATAGCCCCGACCAAGTGACTGTAGGAGAACCCCGTCACCGAAAGCATCCGTTCGGGTGCTCGCGGCAGCGGTGTTCCGCCTTAGTGCACTTTTTCGACGGCATCGGGGGTGCGGCCGCCTACTAAAGTTTGCGACGAGCATTCGATCAGGATGTCGGGAATCTTGTTGAATTGCCCGACTTGATATTGAAAAGTGTTTTCGATTTTGAGACTAAAATGCGGGGTTTATAATTGTTAGGCATGCGATGTCTAAGTAATTCATTTGGTCAGGCATGCGATGTCTGAGGTGGTTGCGGATTCCAACTGTTCTAGTTTTACACTTTCTTTTCTGTGACCGTAAGTGTAATATGTGATATCGCCGGTTTCGTTGCTATATGTCAACGACAATTGGGATGCGCATATTTACTTACGTTGATGACATGTGATGTTATGTGTTGCTGGATATGTTATATTGGATCATCGTGTTTGAATAGCCGGGGTTTTTATGTGAGATGAGTGTTTTTCATTTTCATTCATGTAAAACCTTGTATGTAATATTCTTTTATTGGGGCACTTCCAGGTTGCGGAAGATGTCATCTTTTGTATATTATTTACTTTTCCGCAGTAGGATAGACCCAAGGAGGGGAGCACAAGTAACCGGGTTCTGGAGTCCAGTGGGAGACCAACTCGAGGAGTCGAGTCCGGGTCTCCTAACTCTAGAATTGGTAGGGTTACTTGCCGCTCTCGTAGGGGTCTAGGGGTGTGGGTTTGGCTATTCATCATGACCGTGGAATCCGTGTTTTATACTGGCTCGTATTAAAAACACGGACGTCCTAGTATATCCAATGTTTCATATGTTTCTTCTGCTGCGATATCTGTGATGTGATCATGTGATGTTCTGTGATAGATACAGTATATAGTATATATGATATATTATATAGACGTTACTTATGTTTTACACCCGTGCTAGCCCTGCCCTGCTCTGCCGTTAGTTACCTAACCTAACGGTGCACGAGGGGACATAGAGGCGAATGCGGATGGCATAAGTGTACGTCGTATTTATCTGTGATGTTTAGGTAATTTAATGATGGGACTTCATTAATGAGATTAATGAAAGAAAAGAAACCAAAGATGTTGTAGAATCGAATTTCAAAAATAAAACAGGTAGCTACAGTTCTTGCTTTGCACAGCGGTATATATGATATATCCTTCACCTTATTCGATAAGGAAAGGACCGAGATCCCTTCACCGAGAGTGACTCCTTTAGCAATAACTGGCAGATGCTACACCCTCGGTTTGTCTTTTGATTGCTTTTAAGTGTTTTTGCTTTGCACAGTGATATATATGATATATCCCGCACCTCATTCGACGAGGAAAGGACCGACGATCCCTTCACCGGGAGTGACTCCTTTAGCAAAACTGGAAAAGCCTCAAAAGCACTCCATTTCAAAATCATTTGATTCTACAACGATATCAAGTTCATTACGCAATAGGTTTTCAGAAAAACCTGTCGTAGCCCTCCGTCATTTCAGATAAGTTGTATATAGTATTCGTGCTGCATTTGTTGGCTTTCGTCAAGGTGCAGTGTGCGGTAGCTATATGCTGCTTATCTGCTAGCACACGATGCGATTGGATTAGGGTAGTCGTGCGGCTTTGTTGGCTTTCGTCAAGGGTCATGCGGGTGGGTTTAATTCAATCAAGAAATGTATGGGTTGAACTTGACTAGCGCGCTATGGTTTGTTGGTTTTCGTCAAGGTCATAGCACGTTTGGGGCAAAATATTATCGGGAATTTCAAGTGTTGAAATTTGCAATGAGATTGCATACCTTCTATGAGATAGTTGGATCCCGATACCCGCTGCGAGTAAGAGTTACTCCTGGGAGAGTTTTACACATTACAATTAGCCGATCAAGTAGGTGTCTAGAAAGGTGTCAACAGGGTTACGCCTCTGGGAAAACAAGGTTTACATTAATTAGGTTCGTGCGAAAGCACGGGGGACGTCCCTCAAAGTACCGACACTGGCCTGGCTGAAAGATTGGCGAACTTGTAGTGTGTAATTAATCCCGGCTAGTCTTTCCTTTTAGGGTTTGAAGGAAGATTTGATAAAAAGCAGTGGGAGCCATCCTGATTAGATAAAATAAAAACCAATCTATTCTTGCAAGAGCGCACGCTGAGTGTTTTCTTCTCTCTCTCTCCAGGTAGCGACCATATCACGCCTTAATCAAGATAATAAAATGGATTATTGACCGAACCCGCTTGTTATACTGAGCTGGGGAACGTTGGTCCCGCTCCACCTTATAATTATTATAAGACAGAGCTGGAAATTGGGGATTACCAGAATTCCCGTGCCGCCCAAACGAAGAGAGTGCATGTTGATGCATCATCTTCGGGTGTGTTCGTTACACAGAACTGTTTCTCAGTATCCTCTGAATCCTGGGTATATGATACCGGATTAGGATCCCAGATATGTAATCTGTTACATAGGGCTACAAAAGGGTAGAAAAACTGAGATCGGGTGATAAGTTTCATGAGGCAGAAAACGGGGCAAGTGTTGCAGCCAAGTCTGTTGGTCACTGTCACCCTGTATTGCAATACACTGATTCTGAACGAATGTTATTAGATACCGAACCTGATATACAAAATCATATCAGTCTCTTTATAAGTAAAGAAATGATAAAATTTTGTATTGTTGGATAATGTTTTGAACATTTCCTATATCAAAAGTTGATCGGTTCAGGCACGTTATCTAAAAGCATTTATGTTCTAAATCAAACTACAGTTCTTAGTATATAGAACACACACAAGAGGAAGAGTTCAGAAATGAACGAATTCTTCTTAAGGTATTGTAGACTAGGTCAGATCAATGCGACCCGACTGGCTGAAGTTACATTTAGATGTATATTTAAATCAGTTTGAATTTACATCTTCTGAAACTTGCCAGTCATGTCACAAAGATAAGATGACCACAGCTCTGTTTATTGGAAACAGAGAAAGAGTTAATGAACTCTTGGGATGATACATGTTGATGTATGTAAGTCCCCTGTCTACACATACCAAGACCGGTTCTTTATACTTCATTACATTCTCTGATGATCTTTCGAGATTCAGACCTATGTTCCTGTTGAAACACAAGTTCGAACCTTTTAAGATATTCACAGAATATAAGTTAGAAGTAGAGAACCACAATACGGGTATAAGTATTATGTCCTATGATGAGATCAGGGAGGAGAATACTTGTGCATGGAATTCCTGGACTATTCTAAAGGAGAATGAGATTCTCTCTCAGCATTACTCCTCTGTATACACCATAGCACGATGGTATATCGGGGCGGAGCAGATACACCCTATTTGATATGGTGTGCTCTATGATGAGTACTACTGAGTTACCTATTTCCTTTTGGGAGTTATGCACTTGAGAAGCTGCATACCTATTAAATAGGGTTCCAATTAAATCAGTTGCCTACCATTTCATATGTGATATGGAAAGGGAAGAGACCGTGTCTTAAGCTAGTTAAGATTTAGGGTTGTCCGGCTTATGTCTAAAAGCAAAATCCGGACAAGCTCGAGGAAAGGTCTGCAATGTAGAACTGGAAAAGTTCCAGCTATACAAACTACAGCAGATGATTTGGTAGAACCAAAGGATTCAGTAGATGCCAACGAACCTCAGCCTCTCCGCCGATCTGGTAGGGTTCCTCACCCACCTGAGAGATACTTTTGTTTCTCTATGACAGTGGGAGCGAGGATTGCATCATGAGATGATGACCCAACTAGTTTCGAGCTGGCCATCAGGAGTAAGACTCTGTAAGAATGGCTAGATGCTTAGTGATCTGAGATGGAATCCTTATACACCAACAAAGTATGGACTTTGGTTGCTATATCTGAAGGGTTAAATCCCCATCAGGAGCAAGTATATCTTGAGAAGATTACTTGGTGTACTTGGAAAAGTTGAGACTTTCAAAGCTAGACTTGTTAAAGGTTTTCGTCATCGACCAGGTGTGGCTAATGATGAAACCTTTTCTGGGAACTATGCTTAAGTCCATCCAGATCCTACTTACCACGGCTACATACCATGACTACGATATCTGGTGGTTGGGTGTCATGACTGATTTTCTAAATGATGTTTTAGAAGAGTGCGTCTATAAGTACACAGCCAGAGGGCTTCGTAGACAGTGGGAGCAGCGGAAACGTGTGCAAGATGCTTTATAGGATTAAAGCAGGCATCGCGGAGTTGGAACATCTGTTTTGATGGATTAGTCAAAGAGTTTGACATCATCAAAATGGTAGATGAACCTTGTATAAACAAAAAGGTAGTAGGGAGTATGGTGGTGATCCTCGTAGAGTACGTGGATGACATACTCTTGATAGGGAAGGAGTTTCCTATGCCACGCTCGATCAATCTCCGCTTATCACAAAGATTCTCCGTGTAGGATCAAAATGATACCTCCTAAATCCGAAGTTTTGGATCTATG
This sequence comes from Agapanthus africanus, assembly GCA_030015575.1. Taxonomy (NCBI): domain Eukaryota; kingdom Viridiplantae; phylum Streptophyta; class Magnoliopsida; order Asparagales; family Amaryllidaceae; genus Agapanthus; species Agapanthus africanus. The sequence continues at coordinate 31,319,543 of JASDDO010000024.1, forward strand.
AAATAGATTTAATTGGATGTTAGGATTCTCACTAGTTGTAGTGAGATGATATCAAAAGATTCTGGGGAAAATCACTGGAAAGGTTCCAGGGTGATAAAGACGACTGAATGTCAGTCGCAGGCATTGTCTTTACCCTCATTAAAGGGACGGTATGTTGGAAGAGTTCCAAGCTAGATACCGTGACATACTAGACGATAAAGGCAGGATACATCGCTACTTAAGATGCTACCAAAGAGGCTGTTTGGGTGTATATTGGTTCATGAGATGAACTATGTTCCTCCCATTGTGTGACAATGGAGTTGTGGCTTATACCAAGGAACGTCCGTCCCATCAGTGATCCAGACATATTCTAAGACAGTATCACCTGATCATGGAGATGGTTGATCTCTAAGGGATCGAGGTTAGGAGAGTAGACTAAGAGGACAACACGGCGGATCCACTCACGAAGGCCTATTCCCAAAGAGAGACTTTTATGGGATGGTTGAGTATGAGATACTACAACCACTGGTACAGATGGCCCTAGTGCAAGTGGTAGATTGTTAGTTATATGTATGCCCTAGAGGCCATTACTGTACATTGGATGTATATTGTAGTGGATGCTGGGACATATATAGGGAGGACTTTCTTGCTCGACATGATAGTATGCTATCTGGTTGCTCTTTACCTTAACGTGTACACAGATTGTCTCTCTATTACATGTTGGTAAAGCCCTTAGGATGTGTACTTGACTACCTGGACTATGATGCGGATCATACTAGTGGGGACATGGTAGTCCATAAGTACATCCTTGAAAGTCCCTAGTCGTGGGTGTATCGAGATGGGGCATCGATATACCAGAGTAGACTAGCGTGTACCTTCTCGACCCATACAGATGGGAGATGGATGATCCCATATCCATCGGTGTTTGACATCAGAGATGATATACGGGTGCTCAGTAGAGACTGGGTACACTGGACAGACTCGCCGAGAACTCCCAGATGGTATTATACCTTACGTCAGATGGCAGTTCTCTGGTGACACTGGTACAGAGTAGTCTGTTGACCCGAGATCGTCATAGAGTCTTGTGTGGTTCCCACTGTGCTTTGATTTCCATCTTACCACGTCCAAGAGGGCGTGCAAAACGGTGGTTTTTGGGTACAGTCCCGAGTCACATGGAGGCAATGAGCGATAGGAGGGGATTCGTCTCTCCCGGTATGAGGGGGTTGATGTTGGGCTGTGTTCGATTGGCTATAACAGGAAATCCCTGGCCAGGGTTGCTGAGATTTACTGGTAAGTGTTACCAGTAGTTTCTCGAATTTTTATAGAACTCATATCGACACGACTTATCGAGCTATTGGGGTCTGACGTTTACCACCCCTAGGCAAGATATGCGACATATCAGACGACGAGACCGGACTGTACGGTAGTGTTACTGGTTGGATTCACTGGAGTGTGAGCGGGCTTGCTCGTCCATCTTCTGATCGCTCAATACCCGGGTGGCCGTTACGTTTAGCAGACCGCTTGCGGCTTGTGGGTGCTTGATATGATCATCACCTGCTGCCGGCGTATTGACGAGTCTTTAGAGTCCTACACAGAGGTTTCCTGGCTCAAGCGAAACGAAATAGGAGCGCATATAAGATATGTGCGGGACCGAGAATGATACCAGTATGTGATACTGTATTCGATTCTCGCGATTTGTGACATTGATCGGTTATATGCGATATAGCCGGGTTATCGGATCAAGTGTTGATTCGATAAGTTGTTACTGTTGATATTAGTCGGTTATATGCGATATGACCGGATCATTAAATCAAGTGTTGATTTAATGATTTAATGCATAATTATATATTTGATATATTACTTTGCATTAACTAGTATTGGTTCACTTTAAATGGATTTTCTCACTTGGATTGTGCACATTGTATATGTGATATACTTTTGTACACAAGTTTGTATCATGTTTGATGATACATGCTCACTTTGGTTAAGTGTAAAGAATTAAACCATGGTTAAGTTGATGATTAGGGTTTTGCTTATTCTTTTATTTATTTGTTTATTCATTTTTTATAAATATATAAGAATGGTGGCTTTGTTTGTTTTTTAGTTGAACATTCATGAAGCTTTGACTAAGTCATCATTCTTATCTCTTGCTTAACCCTAACCATTTGAACTAACCCTAGTTGATTCTCTACACTTAACTATGGTTGAGAATATGATAAGAAGGAATTCTTTTTGTTTATTAAAATAACACTTATCATAATATTAGCTTTTGCTTCTTCTTCTTCTTCACTTCAAGAAAAAGCTTGATAGCTTTAATGGCAAAGTGAGAAAAAGAGTGAGAAATCCAATTCTAAAGTGAACCCATCTCCTATTTCTTCATCCTCTACCTCTTGCCAAGTAGTAGAGTGTGTTTTCTTCACAAGTTTCATGACTTGGTGAAGTGGGAGCTTGATCTAGTGATGCCTCGACGTAGATCATCTTCGGCACGAAGCCGACGACCTTGCCCGCCCATTTCTCCGATGAAGCCGATGCTGGAGTCCGGGATTCATTTTGGACAGCGTAGAGACATCATTGTGGAGCTATGGAGGTGGAGCAACGGATCTACAAAGGTTGTATGTTCGTTTACTTTTAGTTAAGATGTTAACTAGCTCGTTTTGTCGCCTAAAAATCTAGCCAACGATCTTATTAGGGTTTCTCGGCACCGTTAAAATTTGAAATTGGCATGGTTGATGCCTTGTGAGACCTCATTAGTGTGCCTAGGAACCTTTCACTTTTGCCATACTTTATCAGCTCTGGTTTGCATGTCTGATAGTCGCCATTTACTTGGCTAATGATCAGCTGGGAATCTCCATATATGAGGAGGTCTTTGATTCCCATGTCGAAAGCAATCTCGAGACCTGCTATCAAAGCTTCATATTCAGTTTCGTTATCAGTCTTTAGTTCTGTTATGGAGAGGGTGTAACGTAATGTCCCTCCTTGCGGAGTCACGAAGATAAGTCCCACCCAGGCTTTGATTATGGGGGTGTTTTGCTTTCGCCTCTTCACAGAAGATGCTCCATCAAAGTAGAGTTCCCATTGGGAATCGTTTTCTTCTTTCTTTTCTTCGATTGAGTCAAACGCTTGTTCATCCGGAAACCCACAATTCAAGGGGGAGTCGGCTGGTATCGGATGCTCCGTGAGAAAGTCGGCAATGGCATGACCTTTCACTGCTTTGAGGGGACGATACGTTACTGAAAACTCCATCAGTATGAGGGCCCATTTGGCAAGCCTTCCTGTTAGTATGGCCCTTGACATTAGATATTTGAAGGGATCCACCTTTGATATGAGATGGACCTCATGTGCCAAGGCATAATGTCTGAGCTTCATTATTGAGAAGATCAGTACCAGGCAATGCTTTTCGATGGGGGGAGTAGTTGTTTTCTTCCCCAGGAGAACCTGACTCAAATAGTACATAGCTATCTCATTTCCCTGATCGTTTTCTTATGCCCACAATGCGCCTAGAGAACCCTCAAGGGATGTTGTATATAGGATAAGGGGTTTTCCCTTAACCGGAGCGGTTAATACCGACGGATTTTGCAGGTATTGCTTGATTTCGTCCAGTGCGTTTTGGCACTTTTGATCCCAGACAAACGGGGTCCTCTTCTTCATCAAATGATTGTAGGGATGGCATTTTCCAGAAAGGTTGGCTATAAACCGCCGGATATATGCGAGATTTCCTTGGAGAGATCGCAACTGTTTGAGAGTTCTTGGCGTGGGCAGTTCCATAATTGCCTTGATATTTGAGGGGTCAATTTCGATACCTCGATGATGTATGATGTATCCTAGGAATTTGCTTGAGGAAACTCCAAACACGCATTTTAGAGGATTCATCTTCAGATTATACTTCCGAAGACATTGGAACACTATTTTTAGGTGTTCCCAATATTCCTCGTGAGATTTTCTCTTCACCATAAGGTCGTCGATGTAGCATTCGACGATCTCGTGTATGAGGTCATCAAAAATCTTTGTCATGGACCTCTGGTAGGTAGCGCCAGTGTTCTTCAATTCGAAAGGCATCATCTTATAACAGAATATGCCCAGTGGGGTCCGGAAGGCAGTATGCTTTTGGTCTTTAGGATGCTTTTTTATTTGGTTGTATTCTGAAGATCCATCCATGAAAGAGAAGACCTCATGGGTAGACATGCTATCGATCATTAGCTCGGTAACAGGCACTGGAAAGTCGTCCTTCGGAAAAGCCTTGTTGAGGTCCCGAAAGTCCACGCAGATGCACGCCGTATCATTTTTCTTCATCACTGAAACGATATTAGCGATCCAGTCGGGATATTGAACTTCTTGGAGGAAGCCAGTGTCGATTAGTTTCTTGACCTCAACGTTGATGCTCATCTTAAGTTCAAGTCGCATCCTTCTTGGTGCATGTTTGATTGGCTTTATTTCCGGGGATATAGCCAGTTTGTGTACTGCCACTTTTGGATCTAGACCCGGCATTTCAGAATAATTCCACATGAAGCAGTCCTTATACTGCCTGAACACGTCTTTTAACGTAGCTACCTGTTTTTTAGATAGCAGTTCACTGACGAACATTGGCCTCGGATCATTTTCCGTCCCTATGTCGATTTTTCTTAGGTTGTCTGCCGTAGCGTGTATCCCATCTTCCAGCTCTTTTGGTGCTGGTGGAAACTCTGAGACTACCTTGTCCTCGGCTTCATTTACGAAGCACTTGAAGAGATCATTCATACTCTCATGCCTTCCTGCTTTTGAGAGTGTTATCATATGGCAGGTACGAATTCGTTTCTATTCTTGATGTTGAGCCGGTCATGTCCTAACGATATAGGTCCTTTTGACTCATGCTTTTGCAGCGGGGTTATCCTCCAGCTATCGGATAAAGCGAACCTGCCTTATTGATACTGATCTTCTATCCAGTCTTTGAAAGTGAAGCAGTCTTCAAGAGGATGATCTATTACTTGGTGATTAGAGCAATAATCCGGATGATGGACCTCGTTTATTTGTTCGGGGTGCCAAGACTCCGGAAGCATCATCATTTGGTGCTTCATGACAAGGTTGAATATTTTCCTTGTCTTGGCTTGAGGGAAAGAGTATTCTCGACCCATCTTTTTTATAAAGGACGGGCTCCAATCGAGTTTTTCTTGATTGCACGGCGTCTTGGGTCCGCTTTGTTGTTTTCGAACCTTGTTTGCGTTCTTTGCCCTGTTTTTGCCTCCATTTCGGGATTTTCCCCTTGCGTGAGAACTTATGTTGGGCTAGGGATGAAGAGCATTATAGTCATACTTTCTCCGCAGATTGTTGACTGAGACGCTGCGTTTTGGCCTTTTCATAAATGGCCATTTCGCGGCATTGATTGTCCCAGCTCGTTTGAAAAACTTCTTTTATTAACCTGTCGATTTGTTCTTCCAGCAACGGACTTAACGTTTTTAGAGCGGGATCTCGCTCCGATTAGATATCACAGCTATTTGGAAGAGCGTCTTCCGCTTCACTTGAGTTGTTTACGATGCGGCAACTGTGGAACTGCCCCCATTTCTTGGACCAAACATATCCGAGACCGGTCTCCATCTTCCCGTTAGGCATCTTTTGCCGAGTCCCGGAAATATCCCAATTTTTTTTGTAGCATTGGGCTCGAACAGTTTGTTCGAGAGATACACCTTGGTATCTTAACAGCTTTTTCAATCCTTCCACGTAGTATCTTGGTAGACGGGTTGGTTGAAGCCTGTCGAGTGCTAAATCGGCACCATGCCAGATTTCTTTTTCTACTTTATCTTTCGTAGATTGGTAGAAGAAGATCACTTTTTCACCTCTTCACCTGGGAGGTACGTAGAAAGTTTGCAGTTCTTGTACGTTGTATGTATGGAGCGCATCAAGTTCCTTGTAGTGTCGAGGCAAAGCCATTGTGATTTGCAGACTCTGATCTGCTCCGACAAAAGTTTGCATTGACGGGCGGATGGAGAATAATGTGTTGGCCTCGTCCTCTGAGTAGCTGCCAAAGACCAAAACAGAAGTAGATGGTCCGAGCTTGTTATTTTCTTTCTGCTGTTGTCCCGAGTAGACTATTTCTTCATCTTCCTCGGTATCGCTCCCAAATATAGGTATAGTAGCAATGGATTTCTGTTTATTCTCCGGCTTATGATACTTTTCCGTATCTTCGAACTCTGGCAGGAAGTATTTTGCGTTTTCGTATTTCCAGACTTTGTTTACGGCGAACAGATTTAGCTCTCCCATGACGGTGTACTCCGAGCCATCCTTGAAATACTTCATACACCGATATTGTGTAGAAGGGATGACGTTGTACTCGCATGGACTACCGAGCAAAGCGTTATAGCAAGTTTTGGCATCAATGACATGAAATTTGATGTCAGTGACGAGCAGCTCGAAGCGCAGCGTCAGTATTACGGACCCAAGCATCCGTGACGACTGTGAGTCGAATTCGAAGATGGTAATTTTATCTCGGGCGAGGTTCTGAACGTTCATGCAAATCCCCTTCAGCACTTTTATATTGAGAAGGTTAACAAAGGATCCGTTGTCGACGAGGATTTTCCCTATCTTGATGTCATAGTAGTATCCGGTGACGTATAATGGGCGATTATGCTCGCATGTACCGAGGAGGAGATCTTCATCACTGAATATAATGTCAGCTGTGTGGAACTTTGCCAGCTCATCCTTCATCATCTCTTCTGCGAAGAAAGCTTTGAACTGATCGGGCTCTTGCAATGCCTTGATCAGAGAATCTCGTGCCTCTTTGAAAAAGAGGAGAGCATTCAATATGCTCAGTTGTGAGGGTATTTTCCTCAGATGTGCCAGGACGTTGTAATCCACTTTGCTTTTCCTAGTCGGGTCCCTTGCTGCGAGCTCATTGACTGCTTCTTCAGTGAGGGCAATCTCCTCAGAGATTTTCCCTTTCCCATTGTCTTTTTTATTCGAACCTTTGTTTGTAAGTCCGAGGTTCTTCTCAGGTAGCGTACGGTTACGCAGCTGAATATTCTCGCAGTTCTTCTCCTCCTCTTCTTTTTAAGAGGCAGAATCTTTGAAGAGAGGGCTAAGTGGTGTTTCATCCTCAGAATCGCTCCCAAAAGTAAGAACTTGGGGTTTTCCCCTTTCCGAACTGGTACCAACCATATGACAGTTGCCAGTCGTTTCTTCATGCGTGTTTGTCATACTATTTTGCCGCTAATGGGTATGAACTTCGCGCTTCATCCTCTTGAAGTGTTTTTGATGGGGCAACATATCCTTGCCACCACTTCTTGAAGGTACTGCATTCTTTGGTAGGGTGGGCGACCCTTCGATGATATAGACGGTAATTTGGATGTGATCCTTCTTCATCGGGGCGTATGATTCTGGGAGTGTTCTTTATGAGAGGCAGCAGCTTCATCTCTATTGATAGGGCTTTAGCGAACCGCTTCTCTGTTTTGATCCTGCTCTTATTTGTAGCAGGTATGCTTTCGTTTGGTTGAAGTATTTTACGACTCATCCTTGCCGCAGCTTCTTTGTCCTGACGTTGACGCTTACCCTTTTTGTATATGGTTGTCTCGCATTCTCGGTCAACTTTGCTTTTTTGAAAGGCTTCGTTTAACAGCCTATCGATTAGGTCTTCTTGAAGTTCCGAGGATTTTAGCGTCGATTCTGCCCCCAGTTCCTCTGCGTTGTTTTCTGACGCTGAGGGAGCTTCTTCGCCATATAACGACGAATGAGAGACTATGTGGCAACTTGCTACACGGTCTTCGATGTCTGCCGATGAGTCATTTTCCTCATCGATGTCACTATCATCGTCCTCAAGAATATGCTTGAGGAACTCTTCGAGCGTGACCGGTGTCCGCGCCTTCTGGTTGTAATCATCCAGCGAGTCAATGTATTTTTTTAGATCTGTGCACTTGTCGTCATACCCGGCAAGTTGCACAGGCTTCTTGATCTTCTTCTTTTTCTTCGAATATTTTGAAGGCTTGACTTAGGGGTTTTTCCCCTTGTCAACATTTTTTGGTGCGGGATGAGATTTCAGCATCCCTTCGATGATTTCGGGTTCAAGTGGGCTTTTCCACCTGATTGCTGGACATGCTTGTAGATCCTTCAGCATTCTTTAGGTTTTTGCTGAAAGAACGACTTCCCATAGAGTTTCTTCCACGAGTGAACATGATGCCCCCTGTGCATCCACATTTTTTGGAGTGTGCTTCTCGGGTGGGTTTAGCTTCCAGTTATCAGACAGCGTGAATTTTCCTTGTTGATACTGGTCTTCGACCCAGTTCTTGGAGACATAGCAATCTTCAATTGGGTGGCTCATCATTCTATGATAAGAGCAGTAGTTAGGGTTGTTGACGTCGCCGGGTTGCGGCGGATGCCTCGTATCTGGCAATGTGATGAGTTTATTACGCACTGCCAATTCGAATAGTCTCATAGTCTTGTCGCGGGGAAACGGGTAAGAGCGTCCTAGTCTTTCCTCCAAGAATAGGCGCGGACGCGCGTTGTTTTGGCGAGCAGCCAGTTTTGGGCCACTCGGTTGTTGTTTCGTATTGGCAACGAATGTTGCTTTCCCTTTACCCTTATTATTTCGAGGGTTCTTATTTGAGGAGGAGGGCCCATGGCCTATCTGGTCCATTTGGGCCAGTTTATCTATCAGTGCTTGGAAGGTGGTTGGTTTGAAGAATGTCATGAACTGGGACACATTCGTTTAAGAATCAAGGGTCCAGATGAACATGCCTACAGTAGGAGACTCATCAATGCGCTGTTTGCACTTAGACCATAGGTTCCACTACCGGATCGCGTATTGGACCCAGGTTTCTCCCGGCTTTACCCTGGCATTGATTAATGTCGTATTTGGAATGCCCTCGCTAGCGCTGGCGAAACGCTGTATGAACAGCAGTTCCATCTCTGTGAATGTTTTTACGGAGTCATTTGGGAGCTCCGAATACCATTCAAAGGTTGTTTCTGACAGGCTGCCAATGAACTGGCGAAGCAACAGTTTTTCGTCGCCTCCAGTGTTGCCATACAGAGCTCTGAACTGCATGACGTGCTGGTGAGGGTTGCATGTCCCTTAGTATACATGGAACTTAGGGATCGTATATCCCGGCGGGTATTTGATTTGGTTATACCAGCCTGGATACGATCGCCCGGTTCTGACGATTTGGCCAGCAGCTTTATTAACTTAATGAGCTCTTATTTGTTGAGCATTGTAATCATCAAGGGCAGCCTGGAGATTATTTCCCCCTTAGCTGCTGATAAGTCCAGAGGAGGGTTTGATGTTTTCCCTCTGTCATCGTCAAAGATTATCGACGGATCTTCGGCCGGGGGTTCTGGCTGGATCATCATTCCAACCTTGTCTTGGAACAAGAGAGCCATTTGCTTCATGTGAGCAGCTTGTTCAGCGGCTTCTTTGTTCCTTTTCTCGAGCACCCTTCGCAGGAACTCTGTATCGGTCTCTTGCACTTGGCACTGTTCGGCCACTTTATCCAGACTTGTTTTCTGTCCAGTAAGTACCGTCATTTTGTTCATCATTTCCAGGAGATTTTGTTGTTACTCCTGAGCCTTTGTCAGCGACCGAGTTTGCGGTCGGTGACTCACCAAAGCACGCCTCCCTTCTTGCCCATTGGTCATATAGACCGTATAGACGATAATGCCCCCAGACTTAGGGTGTTTGGATCCACCGCCTTTGGAATTTTCCACGGGCGGTACAACTTTCTCCAGCCTCAATCTTTTATGAGAGATTGGAGGTGAAGGAGCCGTTATGACAGGCACCTGCTTAGGAGAAGTCCCTTGTTGTATGGCGGAGGATTGGTCCTTTATCGAGCCTTCGATTTCTTTGGTCGACAAGGGTAGTTTTGGTCAATCACAGAGTCCTGAACTTTTCGCCAAACCTTATGAATTTGCGAGGAGAGCCGCTGATGAGGCCGCTCCGGTTTTTCCTGCACTGTAACTTCTGCAGGTGGGGGTGATTTCTTTAGCACCGTCGTTGGAGAGTTTTTGCGCACTCTCTTAAGCAGATCAAAGGTGTTCCCGGTTGGAACAGCAGTGTCGACTTCCACCATTGGAGCTGGTGGGGCGAGTCCAGAGGGGGAGTTGCCCCCATCTTTTCTCACTCGGCGCCAGTGGCGACGTCGAGCGTGCCTTATTGAAGGGGCCACCTTAGTTTTGAAAGCGGCTTCATCACGCTGCTCGTTTTGCTGAGGAGCTGCAATTTGTGTCAGCCTGTTGAAGACTGACGTCCTTGTTAAGGTTTGAGGAAGGCCGACCAATCTTTCAAAGACCGACCTTCTGATGGAGGAAGCATTTTTGACGGCTTTGCCTGCAGCAGAAGTTGGGAAGGCTAGCCGTTTTGGAGTAACCCCTTCAGGTATCACAAGCTTCTTTACGGGCTCGTTTGAGTTCTTGCTCAGCCTGTTGAAGACTGAGATGCCAGATTTGGACGGCCCGTTGAGAGGGGTCGTTGTGGTCGCTAGTCGATCGAAGACCGACCTTTTGGGAGCTTCTTCTTACGGCACTGAGGCACCGAAACTCACAAGTGGGAGCATGGTCCTGAATAATAATCCATTAGTGGCTTGTGTGACTTACCCTACCGGCATCGAGAAAATAGAGACCGCATTAGGCCCATAGGTCACTCCTCCAGTTGGGATGGAGTGAGAGTTGCTGTTGCATGAGGTAAATTGGGAAGCCATCGATTTCTCTGTACAGGGGAAAGACACCAAGTTCTAGTACCTCGAATCCAAGGGAAACCATAGAGAACCGTGATTTTGTTCGCAAAACACGACACACGAAGTATGGAGTGGAAAGAGAACAAGTTCCCACCGGGTGTGCCAGAATCTGTTCTCCGTCGAAAGACCGGAAAAGACGTTGGGACGTCTCTATCCTGAATTTAGGGACAAGTGCTATTTGGACTTATCCATCCATCCCTCCGAAAATACCAAGATGATTTATGTTACCATATATCGAAGGTTTGGACAGACGCAACCGTTGTAGCAGACTTTATCAGATTCCCCCTCATTTGTGAGGGGTTTTTGATTGTGGAGACGCTCTTCCCTGCAGGCGTAAGGCCCTGCAGTTAATTACATTACCACATTGCGATAACCACCTTCCCCTGTTCCAGAAGTTCACATCGTGTCATGTGTATTTTTATTTATTTTGGTTGCCCATGGATTGTTTATTGAGACTAGTTTATGTCGTCGCCCGTAGGGCGAGATCAATCCAAATCCATATATTTTAGATTTGTGTTTGTTTTATTTAAGGAACGTTAATCTTGTTTGAGATTAAAATCAACTTAAATATATGATCATTTGGGCTCAATTTATTTTAACTAACGATACGTTAGTCTTATTTGAGATTAAGATCAATTTAGCAAAATTTTAAGAATCATTTTTATTTAAGATCCAACTACAGAGCATTTGGGCTCAGCTGTAAGAAACTTTTCAGAGAGATTTAGCCAATTTGGGCTTAGACTGCTCAGTCCTTTTTTTGTTCAAAAAGTGCTAAGCACTTATTTAGGCTCTGCTTATTCAGCCCCTTTTTTATGCAAAAATGCTAAGCACTTATTTGAAACTCTGGCGCTCACATGGGTATCATGTTAAGCCTTCAGTTATGGGCGATGCCCAATCACTGATAAGCACTCAGTCATTTTGACTATATATGGTGCTAAGCATTTTTATATGGCGTCCACGCGAGGAGCACATGCAGCGCTATCCCTTTTATTTTGTTGGGTGCCCACGTGTGTTGCACGTGAGGCGCTGGGCGCTGTCCAATCAGTGCTAAGCACTTAGCCGTTTTGGCTACGTATGAAGTGCTAAGTACTTTACTCAGCACTCACGTGTATTTCACGTGAGGCGCTAGCCTTCTATTTTGGGCACCGGCGTGTTTTTTACGTGAGGCGCTGATTTTCCTTTTATTTTGGGAATCTATTGGAGGCGCCCACGTGGGAAGCACGTGAGGCGCTAAGTTTTTTTTTCTTTCTTTTTTTAGAGATTGAATATCTGTTAATGACATTTTGATCATAAATGATCACCAAGATCTTTGTTTTGAAGATCTGGGATCATGTTTTCTTCAAAAACTAAGTTCTTATGTTTTTATAAGAGCTAAGTTTTTTTAGGGTTAAACCCTATTTTCTGAGAAATTAAATTCCCATAGGATAGGTTCTTTTCGTTTTTCCTAGTTCTTTTCTGAATGTTTAATTCTCAAGAACAAGATCTTCCCGATAAGAATTAAATTCTCAACTTGTGGGAGATATGTCTTGCGAATCTCCAATCCAGAGAAAGAACTAAGTTTTTGAGAAGGGTTAAACCCATAGATGTGATCTGATAGGTAAAGGAGATGTTTTGATCTCTGTGGTTTCTTTACCTAGGGCTTGAGGGGAGGAAGATCTTCTTCTCTATTTGAGAATTAAATTCACTGTTATTTTTTAGAGCCTTCTGTATTCTTTGCAGAAGCTTATGGGGGTTCCCTCTATATGAGACTTGAAGTCTCGGGTCCTTTATATAGTAGAGACAAATTGTTAATTAGTTTTGAGAAAATCTCTCATTGAGAGATTCCAATTTGTTCAGGGGATTTTACCCACCATTGGATTTTGGATCTAATGATTTCTGTTTTTACAGAATATATTTTCTTCTTTTTAACAAGATCGGGGAAACAATTTTCCATGTACAGCATTTTATTCTGTAAAACGGTAATTTTTAATCACCATTGGATTTTTAATACAATGGTGATCTGTTTTATAGAGAGCAATCGTTCTTTGTTTAGAAAGATTGGGGAAATATATTCCCAAAAATAGAATTTAATTCTATCATTGGATCTTTGATCCACCCGAGAGTATTTTTCTCACTTAGAAAGATTGGGAGATATTTTCTCCTAACAGAATTTCATTCTATATTCTGATGAATTATCATCTTCATTGGATCTTTGATCCAACAGATCTGTTTAACAGAGAGTATCCCAGTTTTTAGGGAAACCCTGTAGAATTTAATTCTACTTGATTTTAACGTCGGCGCTCACATGTCATACACGTGGATGCCACTTAAGAATTTAATTCGTATACATGATAGGCGCTCCTATGCTTTGCACATTGGCCCCCACATGTGCTTCACGTGCAACGCCACCATAGGATTTAATTCTAAGGCACTGGCGTCCTCGTGGGGAGCACGTGAGCCGCTGCCTCATTAAATTTTAACAGAGCTTAGCTCTTCAGTTACGTTTAAATTTTGGAGGAACACACCTTGTAGCAGTATATCCCGATGAGGGTTCAAAACGATGTATGCTTCTCATCATCGGGCGAAATTTTTATATGATTATATCCAGACAAATCATCCATAAAGATGAACAGCTTGTGATTTGAAATATCTTCGACCATCATTTCCATGACCGGGAGCGGAAAATCGTCTTTAAGGCATGCCTTATTGAGGTCCCTGAAATCAACGCAAACTCGGATCTGCCCATTAATCTTTTTCACTTGGACAATGCACACGATCCAGTCCGCATATTTCTCTTCTCTAATGAAGCTGGCATCGATGAGTTTCTTGGTTTCCTTGATGACCTTTTCTTCCAGCTCACTTCTCATTCTTCGAGGAGCTTGTTTAACTGAATTGGCATCAGGAGATATAGCCAGCTTATGTACAGCCACTTCAGGGGAGAGACCAGGCATTTCTTTGTACGTCTACGTGAAGCAGTCGACGAACTCATGTAACAAGCCAATTATCTGTCCTTTCATTTCTTCTGACAAGAGTGAGCTGATGTAGGTCGGCCTTGGATTATCGGGCGTTCCCAAATTAATCTCGGTTAGATCGTCGAAGGATGCTAGTCTGTCATCTTCTAGCTCTCGAGGGGCTCTTCTGCCTCGGCTAGCTCGTCGTTATCATTTGAATTTTCGCTGACTTCGCCAATATGGATCATGTAGCATTCCTTGACATCAAGTTGAATGAAACCTATGCCCCATCTATCTGGGATTCATCCATTGATGAGTGCTCGAACCTGAAGCAGATACCATAGCTGCTCATAAAACTTTGCTTTGGAGTCCGTTTGATATAACCGACACCCGCACTTCTTAAAATATTCCCGCATCTTGGGCGCATAGTATCTGGGATTAAGGACGACTCTTATGCTTCTTTCATAGGGAAGACACGTTATGGACAAATTGTTCGGGTGCACAACGAGATTTGACCCATAAAACAGGATGCATTTATGTTTGTTGTTTCTTCCGGGAACATATAAAGTTTTCAGTTGGTCCACGGTAGAGGCCGATAATGCATCTAGCTATTTGCACCCTTATGATAGCCAGGGACCCTTCTATAACCTCGAAAGTTTCTTTTAGCTTCGCTTTTTGCATGGGGGCCCAATATTCATAGCTGTTGCAAGGCGGGTCCTCTTCCTCTGACTCTTCAGTGTCACTGCCTAAACGAGAGCGAATTTTGCTGCCGGATGGGTCTTCGATATCAGACTCGTCCATATCGCTACCAAGATGAGGGCGGTTTTTACGGAAGGATGGACTTCTAGCGTCGGACTCATCAGTGTCACTGCCGAAACGCGGGCGCACATGGGGTTTTTTTCTTTTGAAAGTGATAGCCTGCTAAGATTTGCTTTTGAGTTTCGGGGCCGTTCTGTCCTCGGTCAGTTGCGACTTAGCATTTTGGGGGTTGACAAAGTTCCGGTAATCTTCATATCAGACTTCTTACACACCAAACGGCTAGATGTCTCCGTCTGTTCGTCTTTCTTTGCCATTTTTAGTATACTTCATGTATTGATGGAGAGTTGACGGAATGATGTCGTAATCGTGGAGCCACGTCCGACCCAGGAGAATCTTATAAGACGTGTCAGCGTCGATCACGTATATTTTAGTTTCGGTTTGCAAATCCTCAAATTTAATTGGCAGAGCTATGGATCGCATAACTTGCTTGCAATTTTGATTAAAGTCTTGAATGGCAATCATTTCCCTTGATAGGTGTTAGATGTCCATTGACAAACTCTTTAGGGTCCGCAAGTTCATTATGTTCACTGAGGACCCTGGATCAATCAATATGCGATTAATCCGATCTCCGTCGCTGTATCCAGTCACATAAAGTGGCCGGTTATGCGCAGCCGTTCCTAGTAACAGGTCTTCATCTTTAAATGTGACCGCGGCTGTATGCAGAGTGTACTGGGTCTCTTTCATATTAATTTCTACGAAACGATCCTGATAGCGCTCGGGATTTTGCAGGGCATGAATAAGAACATCTTTGAGCTCCTCGGATAGGACCAGAGCATCATAGATGCTTAAGAGAGACGGAAGCTTCCGAAGATGAACCAAGACATTATAGTCCACTGGGGGAGGACTCGATTCTTCATGAGCAAGCTCTCCGCCATCTTCTTCATTAGTGACTTGTTTTTCCTTCCCTTTTGGGCCGTTGAGTTGATTTGGCGGTAGAGCCTTGCCACTTCTGAGCTGGATTTAGTTGGTCTTTGTGGCGAGCTCCTCGTCTTCTTCAAGAAAACAAATTTCTTTCTCAGAGTCGCTACCAAGGTGGATGACGTAGCAGGTTATGACAAGGGCCTCATCATTTAAGTCTTCTTCCAGCTTTTCCAAAATCTCAGCTGCTTCTATTCGGAAGAACTCATTCAATTGAATTAGAATTCTTTCTTTTTAATCGTAGTTTTCAAAGGAATCGATATATTTTTGAATGATCGATCTCCCCGCCGACTCCCTTTCGCTTCGAGCCGTACCTTTCCTTTTCTTCTCCTTTAGCTTTTTGGATTTTGAGCCCAATTAAGCTATATTGGTAGCTGGAATGGTGGGCTCCTTCTGCTCCTCCCATTCTATTCTGGGATCTTTTTGAAGTAGTTTTAGCATCCTTTTCATCTTATTAGATATGTGCATACTCTATAGAGGCTACGGCGGGTCGGATTCATTTTTCGGGGTAACAGATTCAGCTGTCTGCTCTCAGAAGGTTTCAGCTTCTGTCTGTATAAAGTTGGTGGTTGTAGCTTGATTTTTCACCAACACACTCTTGGACAACTCGATCTCTTCGGTCTTGTATTACTTTTTGACAAAGTCTTTAAAAATGTAGCAATTCTTGATCGCATGGCTCACTACGCTGTGGTACAGGGAATTGTCGGTCATTTTTGCTTCGTGAGGTCTTTTCGAATCCAGCAATTGCAGACCATTGTTCAGGGGATCCTTGAATATCTTGCGGACCTTGTCCCTCCTGAAAGAGTAAACCTTGTTCTTCTTCTCCTATAGATAAGGCCCTTCTCCTCCTAGCACAGGCTTTTGGGACCGGTCCATTTTTTGTCCGCCCGCCTTTCACTTGTCTTCATTGTTAGACGCATTGAAAGCATTGGTATTATTGGAATTCCCACTTTTACAGTTGTCATCCTTTCGGTTCTTCCAAGGCTTGTCACTTTGAGAGTCCGGGGCAGACTCTTGCTTTAAGCGTTCCAACATTTAAACTCTTTCGGTCAGCTCTTGAAACGTCTTGAGGCCATCTGTACATAAGAATGGGGCCATCCAATTGCAAAGGTTCTCAATGAGAAGGATGACGGACTGTTCCTGTTCCAGCGGCGGTTCGCACTTGACCGTGAGATTATGCCATTGGGCGATAAAGTCTGTGATGCTTTCATTCGTCCCTGGCTTGGTCCTCATAAGGTTAGCAATGGAGATCTTATCACTGATACTCATGAACCTTTACCGAAACAGAGACTCCATTTGGGCAAAAGTAGTGACGGACGAAGCGACACCGGTCAGGTTATTGACAAACTGATGAAGAAGGAGTGCATCGTTGCCCCCTGTATTTTCACACGATGCTTTAAAGTGGGCGACGTGATGATTTACGTTTCCCAACCCGTCAAATCTTCCGAACTTAGGAATGACGTAACCGCTAGGGAACTCGATCAGATTGTACTGTGAGGGATATGACCGCCTACTATTTCCAATTTCTTTCTGAGCTTCGGTTTGGCTACCAATATTTTAACCTTGCTGGTGAATAAATCCATTATCCGATTTTTTATTAGCGGGATGGTGCCATCCGGGGCTAAGGCGTCCCCAGAAGTGGAATGTGGCTGGCTTTTGTGCGGCTCGCCTAAACTTGGACCCAAGGGGACAAGTATCGATTGCTTCGGGTTGTTATCACCCGGCTCATGAGTAGATACTTGCGCTTGATTAGACGGCACCCGAACAACTTAAGTCGTGAGCTGCATCACGACATTCGTCAGGTCATTAATTTTTTAATAAAGTTTGGCCATCTCTTTAACTTTACTCCTGAGCTGTTTTCGGGGCTCTTGAAGCAGCTCTTGCTCTGCGGTCTTGAGGCAGAAAGTCGGCTCTTCCTCGCTATCCGAACTTGACTATACATGGACTGAGGGGTCTTTCTTCCTATCGGCCTCATCAAGAGAGTTTTCATCGTCATGCGGAGGCTGATCTTGAGGAGTAGCGGCCACATTCAAGCTAGATTGGGCTTGAGATGTGGTGGCCCCATCCTTGCTTTTGCTGCGCAGGTTGTCGCTGGGACGCATGCCTTCCATGTCGACAGTATGGATAATATATCTGGTCGTCTTTTCATCATTGGCGGCTGATTTCATGGACTGTTTTCGTTGCCCTTCTGTTTTGGTAACGGATAATTGATTGAAGACGACTGCCCTGACCGGGTCCTTGAGTGGTGCTGGCGCTTCTTTTCTGGTTTTGCCCCGCTGCCTTCGCATTGCATAGAGCGCCTGATAGACTCTTGAAGAGATGGTATCTTGCTTTCTATGTTGGGGTTGTGACACGTCTCTTTGTAGCATTTTTCGTATTATTGTCTTCTTGATTTTGGCGTTCATGGCATTTTTCTGAACCCACATCAAAGATTCGAAGGAATTGCTGACTTTTACGGCCGACTCAGCTGTCGCCGCGGGGTAACCCTGTTCTTGGAACCTCACGAAATTCCACTTGGCCGGAGTCCTAAGCCTCTTGTTGGTTCTATATCTAAGCCACTTCTGTCTCAAATTTTTTGTTTTGAGCACTTAGCAGGCTTCATCTCTTCGGAAAGCCACCGTAGACCGATCGATGGAGAGCTTTGGAGATATGCCTGATTGTGCACTTATTGGAGTCGTCGCCTGAGCTCATCCGCAACGTTTGATAATGCCCTTTGTTCTTGCAGTCTTGCCCCCAGCTAGAGCACCAAAGAGTTGTCCGGACACCGTCTTAAGTTTGCGTTATGGTGCCTTAGAGATCACAACATTCGGCCTCTTGCCCCTTAAGACCGGCTTGGCCACCTAGTTTACCGGGATTTCAGCCAGATAAGCACTTCCGGCGGGATAGATGATGACGGAACCAAATTGGTGGGGCGGTTCATCCCACTGCCAACTGAGGCTTGCAGAGAAAACCACGCGAGCATTGATCTTGACCACGTATGGGATCGGGGTTGCGTCGGAAGCTGAATTCATCTTAGAAGACATCGTCGTTGAAAGTTGATTGCTGCACAGAAAAGCATTATTTCAGTACAAACATCGGTATATATGTTAAATGAGTTTGCATGAACGCTTGATCCGAGATATGAGAGGAAAGAAAGGTCCCACCGGACGTGCCAGAATCTGTAAAGTGTTTTTCGTCACCCTATTAAGATAGGAAATACGCGCCACTTGTCAGGCGTATTACAGATTCCCCCTACCTGGGATACGCCGGGGTTTATTGATTGTGGAGATCTGAATCTCCGGTAGCCGCGAACTAAGTTGTCGTTAATTACCCCTCGCTTTTGGAGCAAGTGAAGCTCCGATTGACGGGTAAAACTAGTCATGCAAACTCAATGTGCGGTGTGCGTATGTTGTGTTTTGAACATATCGGGGTCCTCGCAAAGTTTACGGGGATCCCGCTACCCGGATAGGGGGCTGGGGGTTGAGGGGGCTAGCAGCCCCCTTGAGGGTGCGAGGCAGCGCCCCGTTAGAAATTTTTTAATGGGGGATGTGTTTTGAGTATGGAGCATGTGAGGAAATGAATAGGATTATTCAGGTTATTTTTTATTATTACCTTCTCTCAGGTTACGAGGGCTCCTTGGATTGGGAGGGTATACCTATTACGGTTATTTGATAATCTTCTTCTAAACCATAGGCTGGTGTCGAATGGTAGGGAAGGAAGAAAACCATTTAGCCTGAGGGGGTGTACAGAAGGTAATGAGTAAAGACAAATAAAAGGATTTGGAGAGATAGCAAAGAAATATATGGTTACAGTCATGAATCTGGATAATGGAATAGGCATTACTAGGAATACCCGGCTATCCCTTCGAAACATTTTCATGTTTCAGTTTCACTATGCGTTGTTAATTGAAAACTGATTTCTCAATTAAATCCTTACTCCAGGGTATGTATTTATCAGGTTTGATTCTCACATCTGTATGGTTTTACAGATGATGAGTGGGAGTAAGTTATTGTGAATTGGGTGATTATATCCTCATTATATCGGAATTCGTTGTAATTGGTGATATTTGAGGAAATCACCTGGGGGTTTCCTGACGACAAATATTTGGTTTTGAATATCCGTTGTTATGCACCAATTTCAAACTGATATATCTGTATGTTTATTTTATAAAGTGAGATATAACTTTTTGAAGTTATGTCCATGACATTTACCTATATCAGTTGATGGTTAGGTAAAGAGCATTAAACAGCGGTGTAATTCTTCTTAACCATAGTACAGTTTTCAACCTACGACGCACAGGATTTGAGTTATTCAACTCAGGGGACTTACACAAAGTATTGTATATTGTCCAGTGTCCATTAGGACAAAGGGATTGGTCCTCGTACTATCTTCTGTTTACTTGTGACTTCTCCATTTTTAGACAAGTGTTTCGTAGAAATACAAGATCCAAATTTTGAGAAGTTATAGATACAAGAATAAAGTAGAGAACCATGTGTTGCAAATATCAGGATTCTTCAAGATGATCGAAGATGTAGATACTTGTGTTTGGTATTCGGTTGATAGTAATGGTTTTGAAAACTTGCTTCTCTTTCAGGTTACTCATATCTGGATGCACTCCGAGCTGAGTAATGCTGATCGGCCTCCTTCCATTTAGTTGACATGCACTGGAGACAGCTGTATGATTTGAATCTGATTCCAATTAAATCAGTGCCTCTGTTTTTATATTATATATAGAATGGTTCATATCTTAACGTTGTTAAGGTATATGGAGTTGTCCGGCTTATGCTTAAAACCAGACTCTGGATAACTCAAGGCACGTTTCTGTAATGGCAGTTTGTGGGTTATCCCGTGCTATGACGAGGATTAACTTTCTACCATCTGGAAGATCAATAGTGATATTGTTCTTGACTCGCCACATTTTTAGTAAAATGGACTTTTTCAGAAAACAGTAGTGGGTGTATGGTAAAACTGGAAGTGATTCCAGAACCACAAACGATTACTGAAAATTTAATAGAACCTAAAAATTCAATCAGGGTTTGACATTCCATTAGCCACTCCGCAGATATGGTGGGTAATCTCAGACGCCCGAGAGGTACTTCGGTATCCTCAAAGACGGTGACAGGGAGGTTCTTGATTACCCAAACTTGACACTACTGTTGTTCCAGACTATGAGACCCGACAAGAGAATGAATATAGCATTGTTCTAAACTAGTTTTAGAAGCTCACGTGAATATGACTTTGCCAGAGGGTTGTTGTAGTCAGTGGAAGCAGCGGAAGCATAGTGGACAAGAAGCTTGTATCTATTTATAGACTAAAGTAAGTATAGCGGAGATAGATCATCTATTTTTGATGTGAGAGTCATAGGCTTTGACTTCATCAGAATAGGAGATGGATCTGTTAAGATGGTAGTAGGGTGTGATGTCCTGGTATTTGGATGAAATACACTTTGTAGGAAATGAAATTCCTATACTACGATCGGTTATACTATGGTTGTCACACAGTGGTTTCTCCACATAGGATATGGATATTATATCTGGCATTCTGGTTACTAGATCTGTCACGCCCCACTTCCCAGTAGATGGAAACGGTGACGTAGAAAGCCCGCGACGTATTTATTCCGAGAAGGTCATTTCTCGAAATAAATACGCTAAGCGTCTATAAGCAACAAAAACTATCAAGAATAAACAAAAGAATGAAATTCAACTATGATTTATTATGTTCATGATTCACAGTAGACAAAATATCTGAATACAAGATATTTAACATGATAAACCTTAACAAGGAGGCATACATAAATAAGCTGAAATGAAATGAAAAACTGAATGAAACTATATGTCTGTTTGTGATGCGAACTGGTTGTACTCCTTTTCGACCACTTCTATCTCCTCTGTCTCAATACCACCTGACGAACATTCCAAGAAAGAAAGAGAGATGGGTGGAATGCCCGTCAGCGAACTAACGCTCTGTAAGTCCCGTAAATAGACAACAAAGAAATAGACAGAATAAAGAGTATACTGTTATGATGTTATTATTAGTATTAACGCTGTTGTTTATAGCTTGGTACAGAAGAGGCCAGTGTATATGAGAGGAGTCTCGTTAGACCAGAGACTAACGGTGAACGGAATACAAGGAACCGTTTATGCCACAGTACAACAGCAAATGAATTCATGTTAGATGTCTTAATAGTTGTTGTCTCGTGCCACTTTTAACACATTCCATACCAATCTACCCCTTAAACCCCGCGATGTCTTGATTGTATTGTTTGTATTGTTTAAATTGTAAATATGTTGTTTGTACTGTTTTGTAAATGTAAATGGAAGACTTTTATTGTAAATGAAAGACTTGCCGAAACCATGATATCATATAAATGGAAATGGATGTACTGGATAATCATGTAGATGGAATATATCCATGGTTCGGTTCGGTCAAGTTATATAGTTTGTTATAGCTTGAACAAATTGAATATAGATTCATGGATTCATATTGAATTGTAATTTGATACTTGAATCACATTCAAGCCAGATTGATTAGTCTGAGTCAGACAAGTTATATTTACTAGGGTCCTTATTGTAATTTAGTATAACTTGAGGGGGTTTTATGTAAAAATAATTTTGTTATATTTCCAAAATACAACTAAAGTATTTAATTATCGTCTTTATGTATATACAATAATTTAAAGATCAAGATAAATATGTATACATGTTCGAATGACATGAAATGAGTCAAGTATATTATTCAAGTAACGACCATAAACAATGCCGTTAAGAAGTGTTGTGTACGACTAATCAATCAAGTCAATCAATTTTGGAATATAAACAAAAATATAGATATAATTGTTATGCACGCGTGAGCTCCAGTCGCGCCTAAATACGACTACCGGTTTGAGAGATATACTCATTTTCGTTTTGTCGCGCATAACAGATCAGAATCTATCCAGCACCGTCGCATATTTTTAAAACATAGTTTGAATTAATTTCCATCAGGTTTCAGGTTACAATGATTATTCGATAATTGTAGGTATTTCGATATACTTATCCAAAACACCAAGATTAGCATGATTTGGATTTCTTAAACTCTAGTTATGATCATTTTCACATCAGCGTTTAAAACAGAAATTCAGATTTCTGGACAGCAATTATATGTTATATTGCAAAGCCTATATCGGGTTGTTTCGTGCATTTTTTAAGTAATATAATATACATAAAATTATAGCTTTATCTTTTATGCATCTACACATCTAAATTTTGTCATGAACGGATATCGGGATTTCAAGTTATGTCCTATTTAAAAACAGTGCGCGAATCAGGACAGATTCTGTCAAGATCCTTCACTTAATATTGTAACGCAGTTTTGTATATTTTACGTCGGTTTTCAATAAAAACTTAAAACTAAGAAAATATAGATCATTCGATGTAGATATCCAAAACACCTGAGTTTTCTCAATTTGGATATCGTTATACCAAATTATATGTCTAAAAACTTGACCGATAAATACAGTTTTCTGTTTTTACGAACAGTGAATAAAAATGATGTAATTCCTAAACCGTTAAACGATTCGATCTAAAATTTTTACAGCATGTACAAAATAATATATTCTGTCATAGATAAATTTTAGAAATTTCCAGAAGTAAAAATTAATTTCTAAAAATTATTTTAAATATAAAAATATTCATATGTCATATGTGAGAATGAGGAAATCATGGTATTTATTCGTAACTTCATTTTTTTTTACAAAATTTAAATAAAATAATTTAAAATACAACAACAAATGATGCAATCCTAATTGGTTACTATGAAATCTTAACATATGGATTGAGAGTAATGAAAAAGACTTTACAAACTATATATGTGTGTATGTTTATGTGTGTTCATTATTTATATATGTATCCATTTAATTAATTATTTAGGAACTATGATACGACAAGGAAAGTTTTTCATGTAAATATGACAAGAGAAAGATAGAGAGAAGGAGATGGAGGGAGGGAAAGAGATAAGGGACTTATATACACAAGCCGGTATTGTCATCGGACTTGTCTATCCGCCGATAGCCTCGCCTTTCTAGCGAGATTTCCTTGAGAATTTCTTCATGTTCTTCTTCGGGGAATTTAGATGAAGAGGGATATGTGAAATGATAGAAATGTGTGATGATGAAAAGAAAGAGGAGAGATAAAAAAGTTTATGACCACCATAATTCTAATAAATTATGGCTCATAACCATTCGAATTATTTTGAGAGTTAAAAAGAAGATGAAATGAAAGGTCTTATTTGTAGGTTATGAGAAGAATAAAAATTGATAAAAAAAATAATTGCAAGAATGGAGATTTGAACATGTGACTTATGGAATAACAATGTAAGGACTTAACCAATGAGCTACAAGGTTGTTCATGCACATATTTAATTAGAATTAAATATATGATGTTGCTTGAAAAGAAAGTGGGCTTTTTGGCTCATAATTTTATAAAAGAAAATGAAAATGATATTGGATTTGGGTTATGCGCTGGGTCAGGTCTTGCGTTTAATTTGAAATAAGTTAACATTTAGTTTAAAGAAATGATTTTGGGAAAAATAGATTGAATAATAAAATAATATATTAATAGAAAACAAAATATACGGAAAAATACTAAGAATAAATAAATACAATATTTTACTAAAGAAAGAAATCTCGAAGGTATAGTAGTACTACGGTCGTTACAAGATCTATAGTTTTAGATCTAGCTTTGGGTAGTTTCCCAATCTGGGTACTTAGACAGTATTCAAAAGGTGTTTTAGAATAGACGACTCCTGGCATGGTGGTGTACCTGCAGGTGATGGAGTCACCCTCTCTAAAGGTGTCTTACAGACTAAAGGGGAGAGGGATGTGCATGATTGGCATATCACTTGCTTAGGCAATTGAGTCAATCATGAGATGTCAAGTACTACACCAGATATTGTTTTTGCACTAGATACAATAAGTTGATATATTAATCCAATCCTGGAGAAACGTTCGGAAGCAGTTTATGAACATAAGTGGATGTTCTAGGGATTTGGTAATGACGGCCTCCTTCTGGAGACGGTTATCATTCCAGGCTTCCAAGGTGACCTGGATGACAAAGTGACTGTCAGAATTATAGATTTCCCTCTTTTGAGGGACAGTAGTTTGGACAGGTGGTCCAAGCGGATACTGAGGGAGGCATACCGCAGGATATTGATTAAATTCAGTTGACGATACAGTCTAAGAAGTTTACTGGATTCGGAGTTCATTTGTGAACTGGGTCCCATCAGATATCCAGGCATATTCTAAGACATGTATTGCTCATTTAGGGAGATGGCTTTCTCCGCGAATTTGAGAAAAAAAGAGACAGAGAAAGAAACATTGGAGCGGATCCACTCACTGAGGCTATTTATCGAACGCAATAGTTTTACAATCGAGCTTTGTGAAACTGATTAGTAGAGAAGTTGGGTGCTCGGTATCATACGGACTGTGAGTATGCGACACCGCAATAATTGGCCTTAAGTGCAAGTGGGAGATTGTTGGCTATAGTGCCCTCAAGTCAATTATTGGATCGCAGGCACATGATTGCAATGATTGAGGGAGGACCTATACCGGTAGAACAGTCTTACTCAAGATGATAGTATGCTATCTGGTTTGTCTTTATCATCGTGTACATGCTTCAGGTGACATTACAGATCACTATTACATGTTGATAGAGCCCATAGGATTCTTGCTTGACTACCAGCAGTATGATAGCGATCATATACGTGAGAGTTGGGTGGTCTATAAGCACATCCTTAAAGTGTCCCTAGTCGTAGGAGTTTCGAGACTGGGCATCGATACTCCAAGAGTAGACTAGTGTATACGGATCGAGACTCCGAAGATGGGCGGTGGCCTGTTTCACAAGCCATTGGTGTCAGATGGTTCACCTAAGTTGTATACAGGTGCTCATTGGGTTATGAGTACACCGGACGGACTCG
Source organism: Agapanthus africanus (assembly GCA_030015575.1). NCBI lineage: Eukaryota > Viridiplantae > Streptophyta > Magnoliopsida > Asparagales > Amaryllidaceae > Agapanthus > Agapanthus africanus. The sequence continues at coordinate 31,344,804 of JASDDO010000024.1, forward strand.
TCGGGAACATGCTAGTTAGTATTATACCTATTGTCATATAGAAGTTCCCTGGTGACATGTGTATAGGTTAGTCTATCGACCTGAGATCGTCATTTGTCTCGTGTGAGTTCCCACTGTGTTTTGATTACTACCCTACCACGGCTCAAAGGAGTCGTGCAAACAGGTTTTAGTTGGGTACAGTCCCGAGCCACATGGAGGTATTGAGCGGATCGTCAGGGGACCCGTCTCTCCCGGTATTGGGGGTTGATGTCGCGGAGTGCACGGATGGCTACCACCAGAAATCCTCGGTCAGGGTAGACGAGAATTACCGATCTAGGATCGGTAGTTTCTCAGTTAGCGATAGGCTTCATACCGGCACTAAATGTCAAGTTATTAGGGGTCTGACTTTATCCACCCCCCTAAACTCTATATGCGATACTCATAGACGAACGGACCGGACTGTACGGATATTATCACTATCAGGCTCAGAAGGGATTTCTGGATGAGTTTGCTCATCGGCCTCCCTTTCGCTCAATACCTGGATAGTCGTTACGTACAGCTAGTGCCATTGACGTACTTGTGGTTAAACCCACTGCCAGCGTATTGATAAGTCTTTAGAGTCCCACACAGAGGGTTTCTCTAGTTCGGACGAAACGTTGTAGAGACCGTATGGTTTTATGGTAGGGTTCAATCATATTCATGCACTTGTGCACGGAACATGATCGGACGGATAATACTAGTGGGCTTTGGTTTAAACCAGATCCTAATATTATATTGTTAGATTATTTTCGTCTCGTTATATTCATATTCATTCGGAATACGGATGCAGATATGTATATACGGATGAGGGGTATTCTTGTAATCTGTTACAAGATTACTTTTGAAGATGCCATATCTTTTTCTTGCTTTAAACATTTGGATTAATGTTTATTTTGTGGAAAATATGAAGTTAGGTCTTGGCTTGATGCATTAATGTAGCATGTGCACTTGGTGACTCATGGTATTGGGTCTAGTGACATGCTAGATATTTTGTATGAGTTTTGTGAGATATTATTGTGGCATGAGGCAGATCTTTTCTAGTGCTAGGTTTTTCTTTAGTTGCTAATGCTCACAATAATAACTCACAACTCTCACAAAAGGCAACCACTTCATTTTCTTTCTTGGCTTGCTTTTTCTTTGAGCTTCACATTTTCTTCACTTGTCTTCTTCTTCAACCTCCACCCATTCCATCTCATGAGTTGAGAATCCTTGGGTGTTTTGAGACAAAGTATTCACACACTATCTCTACTTCATCTTGGGTATCTAGGCTAGCAAACTGGATGTCCGAGTTGCTTCGATTTTGAAGCGGGAGCCCGTATTACTAATCCTCGGCGTGGATCGTCTTTGACTAGAGAGACCGGAGAGCGAACTTCATCGAGGCAGCCGCGAGGAGCTTAGGACAGAGGTTGAAGACCGAAGGGCACGGATCGATCGGTATAACCTCTCTAAACTCCTTTTATAGAACTAGTATAGGGTTAATGGTACGATCCGTCGATTATGGTTCCGTTAGCGCCGGATTTTAAAAGTTTTTGTTCGGCGTTTAGCTACGGATTGATAGCCGGGACACTGCCGTAACACTACACAAACCGCCCGAACCGTCCCTGCCTCGGGATTTGTGCTTGAGGCTTAGTGTTTGGGTTCGAGTTAGTATAAATAGCCAATTTTAATATATCTTTTCTTTTACAATGTTTCGTAACCCTATGCAATGCTCATGTAAACTCTTGAGCTTCCAAAACGTTAAAAGAAAAATATTAAAATAATTGGGGCTAATGTGATTCGAACATGTGGGCTATGGAACAGTAGTAAAGAGTCTTAACCAGTGAGCAACAAGGAGTTTCTTACACTTATTTCACAAGGATTACTTATAACTCAAAATCAGAAATAGAAATACCCTTTATATAGCATAGAACTGTTACAAATGCACAAGGATTTCAGGGTCGTTACAGCCTCTGTTGATCTCTGGAAGCAACTCTCCTGATATTGATATCGATATTTATTTGAAGCCGTTGATCGATGAGTTGAATGAGCTGTGGGAGACCGGCATCGATGCTTATGATGGCCACAGAAAAGAGATATTCACACTGCACGCAGCATTGCTTTGGACAATAAATAATTTCTCGGCATATGCCATGTTGTTAGGATGAAGTACGAAAGGTCACCGTGCTTGCCCCTGTTGTCAGGAGTACACCGTCTGTGAAACACCGATAGATTAGATTTCATGTTACATTGGACATCGTCGTTGGCTAGATACTGATCATTCTTATAGTTGGAATGGAATCAAGTTAAATGGTGAGCAGGAGCATCTGCTCTCTCCTCTCGAGCCAAATGGGATAAAAGCGTTCGAGGACGTAGAGCACATCAATGTTGTTTTTGGTAAGAAACATAAACATATTATTTCGAATGAGATATCAAATAACGGGAGAAAGAGATCTATATTTAATAATTTGCCGTATTTGGAGATTTCTTAATCTTCGCCATAACTTGGACGACATGCACATCGAGAAGAATGTCTGCGAGCTCTTGATGGGTACCTATTGAATACCAAATTCAAGAACAGACAAACACTTGCGATACGATAATGGTTTGCTACAAAGATATTGCGTCCAGAATTGCATCCAATTTCAAAAGGGAATGGTAAATGGGAGATCCACCAGCAAAGCACACGATGTCCGATAATGAGAACCTGAGTTTCTTTAATGTACTCAAACAAGTAAGGGTACCTGATGTATGTTCTGCAAACATCAGTAAATGCGTAAACTTGAAAAAGAAAACACTCGTCGACCTAAAATGTCACGACTGTCATGTGATCATGTAGCAATTGTTGTCCATTGCTGTTAGGGCGTTACCAAATAACGACGATGTATCAGTTGTGGCTCATTTGTATAATTTCTTTAGAGAGTTATGCTCCAAACATTACTCGGCAAATGATTTTAGAATCCTAGAGAATAAAATACCTCGCATACTTTGTAGAATGGAGATATTGTTTCTGCTTTCTATTTTCACTATAATATCGCATTTCACAGTTCACCTTACTTATAAGGCATATTTAGGTTGTCCCGTGAATTATCGATGGATGTATCCGTTCGAGAGGTAAAACTAACTTAATAACTCTTTACTGTTCATAATAAATCGAATATTTATAATAAAACGAATTAAATTTGTTTGCATCCGTCAGGTTCATCTACAAAATAAAACAGTATATCAGTAACGGGAGTCGGCCTGAAAGGTCGATCGCTGAAGGGTTTCTCACGGAGAAATGTATGACATTCTATTCTATATATCTAGAGGGTGTTGAGACTGCATTTAACATGCCGAGACGTAATGAGAACATAGTTGACAATAGACCCGTAATATCCGTCTTCCGGGCCTAAGAAAAGGAACTGGGTAAAGTGAAGTTGGGTCACATTGCCTCTGAGCAGCTCGACATGATTCTATGTTACATTTTATTCAACTATTCACATGTGAACAGTTTTATCGGGTAAGTATTTATTACTTTTTTCTTAACATGGTTATAGAAAATCTTCAAGTTAGAATTAAATATTTATTTGCGATATATACAGCGTTTGGAATGCTCAAAACCTTCCACCTACTAAACGACCGCGGCAATGGGATATCGATAAGGAGATACATAAACACTTTCCCGCTTGTTGAAAGAACGTATAGGTTGTAAATTATAAAAACCAAACTATAACTCATGTTGACACACCCATACACAACTTAATCCGTTTTACCTTAATAAGTTGAAAGAAATCCCAATGATAGACCTGTATCAGAAAATATAAAAGCGCTAGCGAATGGTCCAGATGAAGAAACCGAGTATCTCTCCGGTTACGTTGTTAACGGGTTTAGATTTCACACCAGAAAACGAGATAAAAATAAAAAGTTTCAGAATTGCGGCATTTTTGTCACATCCACCGTTAATGGATATTCATCTTCTAGAAATTCAAATCCAACCACGGGAAAATTGGACTATTACGGGGTGCATACAAAAATAGTTTGGATGCGTTATTATGAACAGACGTCCTGTTCAAGTTCCTTTGGTACGATTTCCATCATCGACATACTAGGTTCAAAGTTGAAAATGATCTATTTTTACTTAATTTATCAAAACTCATTTTTGGTGAAGAGCCTTATATCCTTGTCAGCCAAGCCCGCCAATACTTTTACGCCGCAGACCCTAGTGATGCCCAATAGGATATTACTGTTGTGAAGAATCTATGAGACTATTACAATGTAACAACCCTAAACTTTCTGTACGAATTTTTTTTCAAAAATAAAGAAAGGGGTACTTGAGCCTGAACACAAGTTATAAGTTTGATTTGCTTTTGAACAGCAAGAAGGAGCTTGTAGCTCATTGGTAAGACCTTGCACTGCTAAACCAAAGTACCAGAGTTCAAATTCCATCAGCCACATTATTTTTTTAATTAGTTTTCTTTTAAATTTTTAGAAGCCCAAGAACCTACACGTGCATAACTCGTAAAAACCAAAAGTCACATATAAAATAAACTAGTCCAGGGGGTATACCAATCGATGGTGGACACGTGGCGACGAGCCCCGGCCCGACTCGGCCGAATCGGGCCGGCGACTCGGCAGAATCGGCCGGCGGCGCCGGTTCGGGCGAGTCGGATCGCCGAGTTTCCTTCTTGAAACCTATATCTTTTGGCCTCTCCATAACTCCTGTCATATTTAATTTCCCTGCATTATTCCAGAGACCATAAAATCCCTTTAATCTCCATTTTAATGCAATTTAAATGCAATTTTTTCATCAAATCCAAACCCTAATCTTTTCTTATAAATACCACTCCAATTCACACACCCCTCACTCACAAACTCTATCCAAACTCTCAAGAAAATTCTCTAGAATTTTTGTGTACAAGTGGGGTTAGCGAAGGGCGAAACTCCGGCGAACTTCTGACGACGACCCTAAGAGATCCCGGCGACGAAACGACGCACCGGCACCTCCTACCCCTCCTTTTTCCTCTTCTCTAATCAACAAACCCATAAGTCCCTCATCCCTCTTCTCTTTTCTATTCTGAAAACTCGTAATTCTAAACCTGACGGAAGGGGAGTTAATCCGACTTCCGATTCGGTTTTTCTTTAAAAGTTCTATTTTTCTTGAAAACAACAATACCAAACTCTCACAACATGACTATTAATCATTAACAAAACATATTGAACAAGTTCCATATCAAAAGAATGTTTATTGTAATTTTTATCGTATTTTTCAGAAAAATACCATATAGTTTAGCTTCGACATAAAAATATCATTACCCTTGCTATACCTTTAGATAGTTCACGAGATAATGACCTACCTCTTCATAACACTCATATGTAACATAGCACGATGATATTGGGAAACATAGAATTGGGAAAATACGATTTTACACAAAACTACCTCAAACTTATAAAAATCGTTTTCTACAAGATTATTTTTTAAAAAAAACTTTGCAAAGAGCCGCTACAACCCATTTGGGGAACCCGTTCGGGATGGTGCGGATTATCGCACATTCTCGGGCTTAGTAGTACGAGATGCAGACCTTCGCAAGGAGCATACGGTCTCGAAAGATTTAAAAATACAAATATCTTAAGAAAATGAGATTTTTAGAAAAATAATAAATTAAAATTATTTTATATAAATATATATATATATACACACGCATATGTATCATCAAAATATCTAATTTCTGATATAATATAAATATTCCAACTTTTCTAAATCAAAAGAATTACTTTACATGAAAATACCATGCAATTCCAAACAAGTTCAATACTTTACAATTAAATATCATATATTATGAAATTAGGTTTTACTCATTAGAAATGTCACATATATAAAATCTATATCTATGAAAACTCTAAAGACGATAATTAAATACTTGAGGTGTATTTTGAAAATTATACAAAATTATTTTTTATATAAACCCCCCTCAAGTTTTATAAATTACAATAAGGACCCTAGTAAATATAGGTTTAAGCGGGACCAGTCTCTTGAGCCTCATTGAGCCGGAGATATGGATGCTTGCCTATTTAAGGTAGACAACTTAACAAACGGTGTTATCAACACGGTAATCGTCTTTGAAAAAGACACAAATCCTGCCGTCCATATGCAGCGATTACCGATAACACCAAAACCTAATTCAGGATTCAATTTCTTTTCTAATTGTCTAACTCAGACTGAGTCTCGATATAATCAATCTGACTTGAATGAGATTCAAGTATATATAACAATTTAATATGAATTCATATATTCAATCTGTTCAATCTATACTGACTGAACCGAACCATGGATATACCTCCATCTACATGATTCTCCAGTTACATCCGTTTACTGATATCGTGGTTTCGGCAAGTCATCCATCTATACAATCTATAATACAATACAATACAATTTACAATACAATCAAGACATCGCGGGGTTTAAAGGGTATATTGGTACGGAAGGTGTTAGAAGTGGCACGAGACTGCAACATTTAAGACACCTAACCTGTATTCTATTGCTGTTGTACCGTAGCATAAACGGTTCCTTGTACATTCCGTTCATCTTAGTCTCTGGTCTACTGAGACTCCTCTCGTATACACTGGCCTCTTCTGTACCAAGCTACAAACAACAGCGTTAACAATATAATACAACTTTAAAAACTACACTCTCTCTATCTATTCTACTTCTTCTTTATCTTTGAGACTTACCGAGCGATTTGTTCGCTGACGACATTCCTTTTCTTTCTTCTTTGGAATGTTGTAGGGTGATTCGGATCTTCAGGAGATCGAGCCCACCAGTGAGGATTTGGATCAGCTAGATTACGACCCGGAGCTTTAGATTCCTTATACACATTTACATTCTGTATTTTCATTCCTGTTATGCCACTGTTTAGGCATTACTTTCCATTCCATGTATTTACTTTTCAGATGCATTGTACAAAAGAATGTTAATAAATAAAGTTGATGTTCATTACATTTGTCTCTTGTATATATTTCTTTTATATTGCTTAGTTACGCTTAGCGTATTTACTTCTGAGTAAATATGTAGCAGCCAGTCGCGTCCTATGCCCGTACAATGGGAAGCGGGGCATGACAGGTTTTGTTGGCGGACCATGCAGATAAAAGTTGTATGGAATCCTACCATGCAGTTCAGTTATGCGTGGACAACCTAATCAATATAACACAAGAACCAGCAACTGAAAACATTCATTACAATACCTATTCCTTGAATCTTATCATATATTTTGAATCTGCCCTAACCCAAAATTTCCTCACCTCTTTTACAATCTTACCAAAACCTTTGCATTCTTTCGTTCCTTCACACATTTTTCATACACTACCAATAGTAATCCCACCAAACTTTCCTTGAATCTGTTACACTTTCCATTTACAAATTTCGAGGACGAAATTTTTTAAAGAGGGTAGAATGTAACAACCCTAAACTTTCTGTACGAAATTATTTTCAAAAATACAGAAATGGGTACTTGAGCCTGAGCACAAATTATAAGTTTGATTTGCTTTTGAACAGCAAGAAGGAGCTTGTAGCTCATTGGTAAGACCTTGCACTACCGAACCAAAGCACCAGAGTTCAAATTCCATTAGCCACATTATTTTTATAATTAGTTTTTTTTTAAATTTTTAGAAGCCCAAGAGCCTATACGTGCATAACTCATAAAAACCAAAAGTCACATATAAAATAAACGAGTCCAGGGGGTATACCAATCGACGGTGGACACGTGGCGACTCGGCCGAATCGGCCGGCGCCGCCGGTTCGGGTGAGTCAGATCGCCGAGTTTCCTTCTAGAAACCCATGTCTTTTGGCCTCCCCATAACTCCTGTCATGTTTAATTTCCCTACATTATTCCAGAGACCATAAAAATCCCTTTAATCTCCATTTTAATGCAATTTAAATGCAATTTTTTCATCAAACCCTAACCGTAATCTTTTCCTATAAATACTACTCCAATTCACACACACCTCACTCACAAACTCTGTCCAAACTCTCAAGAAAATTCTCTAGAACTTTTGTGTATAAGTGGAGTTAGCGAAGGGCGAAACTCCGGCGAACTTATGACGACGACCCTAGAAACTCCCGGCGACAAAACGACGCACCGGCACCTCCTACCCCTCCCTTTTCCTCTTCTCTAATAAACAAACCCGTAAGTCCCTCCTCCCTCTTCTCTTTTCTATTCTGAAAACTCATAATTCTAAACCCGATGGAAGTAGAGTTAATCAGACTTCCGATTCGGTTTTTCTTTAAAAGTTCTATTTTTCTTAAAAACAACAATACCAAACTCTCACAACATGACCATTAATCATCAAAAAAACATATTGAACAAGTTCCATATCAAAAGAATATTTATTGTAATTTTTATCGCATTTTTCAGAAAAATGTCATATAGTTTAGTTTCGACATAAAAACATCATTACCCTTGCTCTACCATTAGATAGTTTACGAGGTAATGACCTGCCTCTTCACAACACTCATATGTAATATAGCACGATGATATTGGGAAACATAGAATTGGGAAAATACGATTTTGCACAAAACTACCTCAAATTTATAAAAACCGTTTTCTACAAGATTGTGTATTTTAAACAAATCTTTGCAAAGCACCGCTACAACCCATTTGGAGAACCCGTTCGGGATGGTGCGGATTATCGCACATCCTCGGGCTTAGTAGTGCGAGATGCAGACCTCCGCAAGGAGCATACGGTCTCGAAAGATTTAAAAATACAAATATCTTAAGAAAATGAGATTTCTAGAAAAATAATAAATTAAAATTATTTTATATAAATATATTTATACATATGTATCATCAAAATATCTAATTTCTGATATAATATAAATATTCCAACTTTTCTAAATCAAAAGAATTACTTTACATGAAAATACCATGCAATTCCATACAAGTTTAATACTTTACAATTAAATACCATATATTATGAAATTAGGTTTTACTCACTCGAAATGTCACATATATAAAATCTACATCTATGAAAACTCTAAAGACGATAATTAAATACTTGAGGTGTATTTTGAAAATTATACAAAATTATTTTTTATATAAAACCCCCTCAAGTTTTATAAATTACAACAAGGACCCTAGTAAATATAGGTTTAAGCGGGACCGGTCTCTTGAGCCTCAGGGAGCCGAAGATATGAGTGCTTGCCTATTTAAAGTAGACAACTTAACAAACGGTGTTATCAACACGGTAATCGTCTTTGAAAAAGACACAAATCCTGCCGTCCATGTGCAGCGATTACCGATAACACCAAAACCTAATTCAGGATTCAATTTCTTTTCTAATTGTCTAACTCATACTGAGTCTCGATATAATTAATCTGACTTGAATGAGATTCAAGTATATATAACAATTCAATATGAATCCATATATTCAATCTGTTCAATCTATTCAATCTATATTGACCGAACCGAACCATGGATATACCTCCATCTGCATGATTCTCCAGTTACATCCGTTTACTGATATCATGGTTTCGGCAAATCATCCATCTATACAATTTATAATATAATACAATACAATTTACAATACAATCAAGATATCGCAGGGTTTAAGAGGTAGATTGGTACGGAAGGTATTAGAAGTGGCACGAGACTGTAACATTTAAGACACCTAACATGTATTCCATTACTGTTGTACCGTGGCATAAATAGTTCCTTGTACATTCCGTTCACCTTAGTCTCTGATCTACTGAGACTCCTCCCGTATACATTGGCCTCTTCTGTACCAAGCTACAAACAACAGCGTTAACAATATAATACAACTTTAAAAACTACACACACTCTCTCTATCTATTCTACTTCTTCTTTATTTTTGTGACTTACCGAGCGATTTGTTCGTTGACGACATTCATTTTCTTTCTTCTTTGGAATGTTGTCAGGTGATTCGGATCTTCAGGATATCGAGCCCACCAGTGAGGATTTGGATCAGCTAGATTACGACCCGGAGCTTTAGATTTCCTTGTACACATTTACATTCTGTATTTTCATTCCTGTTATGCCGATGTTTAAGCATTGCTTTCCATTCCATGTATTTACTTTTTATATGCATTGTAAAAAAGAATGTTAATAAATAAAGTTGTTGTTCATTACATATTTCTCTTGTGTATATTTCTAGTGAATACAAAAAGAATGTTAATAAATACACACACACACACACATATACACACACATACGCACATATCGCATACACACACATACATATACACATATACATTTACTAAATTACTATAAAATACCTATATGATGATGAATTTTCCCGTTTCGCAGGCCCGATTTGTGTAATAACTCTGAAATCCCTATACATAATTATTGTTTAAATGTATAGAAAATGGTATTTCAGCATGTGTAGGAGTTATAAGTCATTTTTGTTTAATTAAAGTAAGAAACAACTTGTAGCTCACTGTTCCCCGCCGAAACACGGAGACGCGACCGTGTAGGTCCGTCTTGCCTGAATTCGGGGCAGATGATAATTGGTGCTATCCGTCCAGCTCTCCGAAAATGCCAAGTTGATTTATGACACCATATATCGAAGGTTTAAATGGATGCGGCCGATGTAGCAGACTTCGTCAGATTCCCCCTCATTGAGGGTTTTTTTGATTGTGGGGACGCTCTTCCCTGCAGGCGCAAGCCCCTGCAGTTAATTACGCCACCGCATCGTGGTAACCACTTTCTCCTTCTCCAGATGGTCACTTCGTGTCGTGGGTGTTTGTTTTGTTTTTAGTTGCCCGTGGATTGTATACGGAGACTAATTTATGTTGTCGCCCGTAGGGCGTGGATTAGTCCAAATCCGTATTTTCTTAGATTTGGGTTTGGGGTTGGGTTTAAGGATACGTTAATCTTATTTGAGACTAAGATCAAATTAAACGTTTGTTAAGGATACATTAGTCTAATTTTAGACTAAGATCAACTTAACAGGATCATTTAGATCTAACAAAAGAGCATTTGGGCTCTATTTCTTAGTTTAGGGACATTGCGGTCGATTAGTTTAAGGACATTACAATCCAAGGTTAAGGACATCATAGTCCATGGGTTTAAAGGACCCCACAGTCCGAGGTTAAGGACATCATAGTCCGTGGGTTTAAAGGGACCCCACAGTCCGAGATTAAGGACATTATAGTCCATGGGTTTAAAGGGACCCCACAGTCCGAGGTTAAGGACATCATAGTCCATGGGTTTAAGGACCCCACAGTCCAGTTTAAAGACGTCATAGTCTGTGAAATGTATGGTTGTCGGGACCCGTCACCTCTCTGAAGACGTTGAAGGATTACAACGACAAATATTAGAGGAATGAAGAGATCTACCCTTGAACCGATATTGGTTGGAAGATTTATAGTCCAATTTAGGACTAAGATCAAAGATTTATGAGCCTGTGGGCTCAATTAATCTGAATTGAGGACTTATGGCCAATCTTGGGCTAAGTCCAATCAAGTTAAAATATTTAACATTTATTTTAGGCTGTTGAGCATTTATTTGGGCTTGGCCCTTTTAACAATACTGAGCATTGACTTGCATTCTGACAATATTTTGTCTTTTATTGAATGCTGAGTATTCATCATAGCTCTGGGCTTATTAAATAACAATTTATGTTCTATCAGCGCGCACGTGGTGCGCTTGGCACTTTACGCCAATCAAAGAGCACAGTGCGCTTCTGCCGAGTAGCGCACAAGTGAGGGACACGTGTCGTGCTTGGCACTAGCGCCAGTTAATGAGCGCGTTGCGCTGATTTATGAGCGCATAGCGCTATTTGTTCAATGGCGCACACGTGAGGAGCACGTGGTGCGCTTGGCGCCAGTCCATGAGCGCAAAGCACTAGTTGAAGAGCGCAAAGCGCTAACTGTTGAGTGGCGCACACGTGAGTGACACGTGGTGCGCTTGGCGCTGAGCGCCAGTCCAAGAGCGCAGAAGCGCATTTGATCAATTTTATGATCCGGGAAATAAATTCTCCCTTAGAAGAGACTTTGTCTCAAGATCCTAAGAACAAAAGTTCTTACTTTATAGGAGATGCTTCAATCTCTTGTATTGATGAAAGACTTTGCCTTTATGGATCTATGATCCTTAAAAGAATTGAATTATTCTCTCCCCCTTTATTTTATATTGAGATGTTCATGATCTCTTTTTGTAAAAGACAATTTGTCTTATAGATCTATGATCTGTGAGAAGAATTATGTTCTTCTTTTTTTTATTTTATGATGAGATCTCTTGATCTTTTTTGTGAAAGACCTTGGTCTTGTAGATCTATGAACTTTAAAGAAGTGAGTTTTTTCTTTTTCAATTATGAGATGATTTCATCTCTCGGTTCTTTTTACCTTGAAGAAAAGGAGTTCTTCTATTGAGAACTTGGCTCTTCTTTCTGAGATTCTCTCAAAGCTTATAGGGAGTTCCTCTCTATGCTTCTGTATATTTTCTGTCTATAAGACTTGAAGTCTAGGGACCTTTTTATAGGGCAAGCTGATCAGTTTAATCAGTTAAGGAGATCTTTTCTCCAATTGATTTGGGGAATTTCCCATCGTTGGATCTTTGATCTAAGGGTATCTGATTTACAGAAAGTAATCTTCTTGTTATTAAAAAGATTGGGAAATCTTTTCCATACAGAATTTATTCTATATTTTGGTGATTTTTAATCACCACTGGATCATTGATCTAACGGTGCTCTGATTTACAGAGCACAATCTTGTTGTTTGGAAAGATTTTTAGGAATCTTTCCTTAACAGAATTTAATTTTGATTAATTAATGATTTATCATTATTATTGGATCTTTGATCTAACGGTGGGGAGTTTTTAGTTCCAGCGCTAGCGCACCCGTGCTTTGCACGTGGTGCGCTGCTTAGAGCACGGCGCACCTAGCGCTAGCGCACCAGTGCTTTGCACGTGGTGCGCTGCTTAGAGCGCAGCGCACTACGTGCTAGCGCACACGTGCTTTGCACGTGGTGCGCTGCTTAGAGCGCAGCGCACTTGGCGCTACTTCTGAAGCATTGCTTCATTTCAAAATTTGAATTTTAAACAGACCTTTGCTCTGATTGGGAGAAACACTTACTAGTAAAGCCTCTGCGCTGCTGTGACGTACCCTGTGTGTTCGATTCCCATCAGTTCCAATTAGTTTTAAAGATTTTTCTTTTTAATTTTTCGAAAGCCCAAGAGTTGCACGTGCAATTGACGGAGAATCGAAAGGTTTCACAAAAATCAAATATGTGCAATAAGAAGTAAACACAGACTAAACCACATAGCACGAATCTCGAGACGATTGCTCAAGATCTGACCACCCATTTCCAAGATCCGGCCGCCGCCGACGGTCCGATATGCTCCAAATCGCTCCGTGCTTTGCACACTCGTCCCTTCAGCTCCACTCAACTCCCCTACACTGTTTGATTTTCCTGCAATCAAACAGAGACACTTCAAATCCCTAATTAACACCATTAAATCCATTTTAATTCATTTTTTTCACACCCTCTCTCATTTTTGCCCTATAAATACCATCCCATACCCTAGCTCTCTTCTATTCTGAAAATTTCCTCAAAATTCTCTAGGTTCAAGAAGGGTTAGTGCTATTCAAGTGGAGTTAAGAAAGCCAAGGAGAGTAGCGATCAAATGTCGATGACCGGAGCATCGCCGACCGGACCCAGACCCCCTCTCTCTTCCTTAACCTCTTCCTAACACTACACAATGAGTAAGTCCCTTCATCTCTCTCTCTCTTTCCATCTCAAAACAATTTTTAAAAACACGTCGACAAAGTGGAGTTAGCTCCGATATTTTTTTTACATTTATACTCCACTTTATAATCAAAATAGGTCAAACTAATATCCTCACACCACTCGTAACCTTATTTACAATCATTTAGCTTTTAGTTTAATAAAATTTTCATATTCAATATATAACAAACTTTTCATTAAAATACCATGAAGTTTAGTATAATCGTTATTTCGATAACTAGTTTACCTACCTATAGAACCTTCACAGGGTAATGACCTACCCTATGCACACACTATGGTTGCATAGCACGATATTCTAAATATATGGTTGGTCCACAGAATAGGTTTTTCATTAAAATACCACAGTTTTAAAAAATGGCTCTCTTTTAATCGATATTCTTAAATCCTTGGCAATTGCGCCTCTACAACTCTCATTAGAGGACCCGCTAATGGATGGTGCGGATTATCGCACATCTTTAGGACGGTAGAGCGAGATGCGGAACTCCTCATAGAGTATTCGGTCTCGAAAGGAAATAAAAATACGGTTTTTAAGAAATACGACTTTTCTAAACAAAAACTAAACTTTGGAAAATTATATAAAACTATGAAATCGTATTTTCAATAAAAAAAATATTATGAAACTATATTTTTAAAATGAAAGATTAGAATTTTTAATAAAATACCAACAAGTTTTCAAAAGCAGTAGTTTTCATAAAAATACCATAAACTTTCAAAAAAGCTAGATTTTATCACTAAAACACTACAACAATTAAAATATATGTTCATGAAACCCCTAAATATTATAAATCACTCTCGAGCTTTATTTTTTAAAACTATATTAAAGTATTTTTCATAAAAACCCCTCGAGATATGAAAACAATATTTTAAAGACTCTAGATTAATATGGGTTTAAACTGTATCATTTCTTTTGAGCCCCAGGAAGCCGGAGAAAGTGAGTGCTTGCCTATTCAGGTTAAAAATCTTAACGGAGTTATCAATGGAAATTGTCTTAGAAAAAGACACAAATCATGTCGTCCATGTGCAGCAGTTGTCGATTTTCTCGCAAACATAAGATCTTAACAGTTAAATCAATTCATATGAAAAGACTATAACCCGAATCTAAACTTGAACTTGAATTCGAATCCAAACTCGAATCTAAACTTGAACATGAACTCGAACCCAATATACTCGAACTAACTTGACTCGATCTAAGATTGCAATTGTCAAGACTCGCATATTACTCAATTCACTTAACTTCATTCTACCTTTTGCAATCTATGGTTTCGATCAAGACATATTATAATCAATCAATCAAATTAATTAAGTATATTATACAGTTATAGACTAGTTATACTCGGGGTGCTTGGGATAGTTTCTTGTATGAATCCAACGGAGCTTTAGGAGTCCCGTTTAACCATTTTTTATTTTACTCGAATATCAGTCGGGTCGACTCATCCACAGCCTAGAGCCCTGATGCTAACACATGAAATGGGCTCATGTTTCCTTACTCCTGGTGCCCCACTCTTGAGCTCGTGAATACTTCTACGGCTACATTGACATTCACACTTGGAACTTAACGTTAACATAGTGACCATATAGAGACATATAGTATATACTTACCCATGAACATATACTCTTACTCGTCATATATATTCTACAATTGTCATTTTTCTTTACTCTTACTTATCCTTGGGACTTACCGAGCACTAGTTCGCTAACG
Organism: Agapanthus africanus; assembly: GCA_030015575.1. Taxonomy (NCBI): domain Eukaryota; kingdom Viridiplantae; phylum Streptophyta; class Magnoliopsida; order Asparagales; family Amaryllidaceae; genus Agapanthus; species Agapanthus africanus. The sequence continues at coordinate 31,360,235 of JASDDO010000024.1, forward strand.
GGCATTTCACCCACTTTTCTTCTCTTAGAATGTTCATCAGATACAGTCGAGAAGGAGGAAGTGGAGGCCACATAGAAGAACTACAACCGGATCGCTACTCAGGACTAGCTCAGCTTCACTTTTCTTCAGTTTATGTATGCCACATGTTTAGGCATTTTCTTTTATTATATTTACTTTCCAGCTGAAACTCATGTACTTGTAAATATTTGAAGTTGAACGTACATAAAGATGTTTGTTGAAAATTTTTACAGTCTTCATTTATTCTTGCATTATGTATTATTGTTTCAATACACTTAGTATATTTATTTAGGAAATGACCTTCTCTGGATAAATATGCCACGGGCTTGCCACGTCATCGTTTCCGTCTACTGGGAAGCGGGACGTGACAAGTTTTGTTGGTGGCCCATGCAGGTCGGTTCTACATGAAGTCGTAAATAATATACCACAAGAATTAATGAATTCAATAAATATTTACATTCCTTGCATTTCAAATTTCTTGAATCTATCATAACCTATCTTTTATTTCAAGATGATGGACTCTCTGAACAATACCAGTACCAACGTCAACGGCAATACTCCACCACCTACACTACCACCACCACCTACCGTTGCAACTCCTATCAATGAGCAAACGGTACTTCTGGAGGCTATCAAGAGCCTATTGGAGGGCCGGCAGCAGCAGACTGCTATCCTTATGCACTGTCCTGAGGCCGAGATACCCGGAGCTAAGCAATTTCAGGCACTGCACCGAAAGAACTTCTCGGGTAAGAAGAGCCCGCTTGAGGCAGAAGAATGGGATCAAGCGATCTAGGATGATCTGGCTACGGCTCAAGTGCCAGATATAGCCTGGATGGGAGTTACTAAGTTGCAACTGTCCGATAATGCCAGAATTTGGTGGAAGGCTGAGGAGAGCCTTCTCGCACAACCAATAGAATGGAGAACATTCCGAGACCTCTTCGATGCCAAGTACTTTCCAGAGACTTCCAGCTTTGACATGGAGCAACAATTCATCTATTTACAGTAAGGCTCGATATGGGTCAAGTCTGTAGATGAATATCATGCTGAGTTTACCATGCTTAGCTGGTAAGTTATATTCTCGAATTGAATTTTCTTATCTCACTTACTACACTGCTAACACAAGATTGTAACAGGTTCGCCGCGCACCTCATTCCCACTGCTGAGATCCAGGCACGACGGTTTCAGAAAGGGTTGGACTATGAAATCTAAGCTGCACTCGCTACAGGGGATTTCCCAACCCATGAAATTGCTTTAAAGGCTGCCTGACGCTATGAGGCAGTTGTAAAGAAGGGCGGACGGTCGGTATGAAACGCCCTGTGCACCAGATCACGGGAAGGGCCTCTTCCAGGCCAGTTTCCCATGGACCATCTTGGAGGCCAGTAGGTTCTTTCGCCAACAACAGGCCAGACTTTTGCATCTACTGCAAAAGAACCAGGCACCTTGTGAAGAACTGTCAAAGGGTGAACAACTTGTGCCTGATCTATGGGTCTTCTACTCACGCCATTGGAGCATGCCCCCAGAACCGAGGACCCAACAACCCTCCAGCTAGATCGGCGATCCAAGCTCCTCCTATCCGGTTAGTTCTTCCAGCTCTAACTCCCCGCACCCAGACCGCTCAACCCCAACGCCGAGTGTTTAACCAGGCACAGAGGAAAGTGCCGCGATGCAAGCATTCACTGTGTCGGTCGAAGAGGCTGAAGCTACGGGTCAGGTTATCACTGGTAAATCTCTTCCCTATTCTCTTTCAAGTCCTTTCAATTCATAACCATCTTATATTTGTTATACCTAAATATATCCCACATGACTTAGATACAATCTTAGTAGCCTCCCTACCTGAACTCACGCTCTTCGACACTGGGGCATCGTATTGCTTTATGTCGCAACGATTCATAAGAACTCATGTGATCCCAGTTAAGCCGTTCGTATCCATCTGGAATGTTAGTTCAGGGAACAGCGTTCTAAAAGCAACTTTGGGATACGATCTGTGTCCAGTGGTCATCTGTAGTCGAGAATTCTATGCGGACTTCGAGGTGCTGGACATACCAAACTTCAACGTAGTCTTGGGAATGGACTCTGGGAACTTTCTTCACTTCTATCGATTATCACCAAAGGAGGGTAGTGTTCGAAATACAAGATCACCCAATGTTCTACTTCAAAACCGAAGACCGTACCTTGGAGCCTAGCATCTACCGAGCAAAACCAAAGAAGGCAGAGATTGTAGAGTTGCGAGCAGAAAGATTGACTCTAGAGATAGTTCGAGAGTTTGAGAATATATTCTTGGAAGATATATCAAGTTTGCCTCACGATCGATCTCTTGAATTCAGCATCGATTTACGACCTGGCGCACAACCAGTTATAAAAGCTCCATACCAATTATGTCTGGATGGATTGAAGGAGATCCGCATTCAGTTGGACGAACTCCTGAAGAAAGGTTGGATCCGACCTAGTACTTCGAGTTAGGGATCTCCGATGCTGCTGGTAAAGAAGAAGGAAGGTACCTACAAGATGTGCGTGGATTATCGATCTCTAAACGAAGTGACAATTAAGAACAAGTATCCACTACCTCGCATTGATGACCTTTTTGATCAGATAAGTGAATCTTGTGTCTTGGCAAAGTTAGATTTTTGTTCAGGATATCATCAGTTGAAGGTCAAGAAGTCCAACATTCCGAAGACGGCATTTAGGACTCGTTATGGTCATTATGAATATCTCGTAATGCCATTTGGAGTGACCAATGCACCTGCCATCTTTATGAACCTGATGAACCAAGTTTTCTGAAAGTACTTAGATAGGTTTGTTGTTATCTTTATCGACGACATCCTGGTGTATTCAAAGAATCGGAAAGAGCACGCCGAGCACTTACAGATTATCCTGGAGACACTACAACAACATCAGCTCTACGCCAAGTACAAAAAGTATAAATTTTGGTAAGATCAAGTCGGATTTCTCGGACATATCATTTCAAGCGAAAGAATCTCTGTGGATCATCTAAGGTGTCAGCTGTCAGCGAGTGGCCGACACCAAAGCGGTGAAAGATATAAGAAGCTTATTAAGCTTAGCAAGATACTACCGACGATTCATTGAAGGATTCTCAAAGATCGCAGCACCCCTGACCAAGCTCACACGTAAAGACGAAGTATTCGTGTGGTCAGAAACATGTGAGAAGGCTTTTGTAGAACTCAAGTCGAGATTAACCTCTGCTCCTATCCTCGTAATACTGGATCAATCTGGCGGATTCGATGTACATTGTGATACGTCCGGTAAAGGATTAGGATGTGTTCTACATCAGCATGGAAAAGTTGTGGATTTTGCATCAAGGCGGTTAAAATTTCATGAACGCAACTATCCAACACAGGATCTGGAATTGGCAGCCGTTATATTCGCACTCAATATTTGGCGCCGCTATCTTTTGTAAGAACGAGTGGATATATACACTGACCACATGATTCTGAAGTATGTATTTACTCAGAAGAAACTCAACATGCGGCAGAGAAAATGGTTAGAACTCATGACGGACTTCGACATCAACCTACAATATCATTTTGGGAAGGTGAACGTAGTTCCTGATGCACTTAGTCGCCAGCCATTAGCAATGAACCTCACCACTCAGTGAAAGCTATAGCAAGAATTACATGGATTGGAGATCGAAGTAGTTATGCCAGGTAATACTTCAGATTTGATGAACTTACACATCCAATCCACTCTTGTAAATCAGATCAAGGCAGCTCAAGCAAATGATGCCAAGCTACAAAATATCCGAGAACAAATAGAAAGTGGACTTCGAACTGACTGCATCATCCATGAAGATGGATCCTTACGATATAGAAGCCGTTTATGCATACCAGTCGGACCTGTTCTAGAAGAGTTGATGAAAGAAACTCACAGCTCTCCTTATTCTATACACCCCGGTGGTATGAAGATGTACAAGGATATACGGCAACACTACTGGTGGCATGGAATGAAGCGCGAAGTAGCTGGAAGCATAGCAAAGTGTTTGGTGTGTCAGCAAGTGAAGGCTGAACATCACAGAACTGCTGGTCTACTTCAACAATTACCAATCTCATAATGGAAATGGCAGCACGTTACCATGGATTTCATGACTACTCTCCCTCACAGCACGAAGGGTAACGATGCAATTTGGGTTATTGTGGATCGACTCACCAAGCCGGCTCACTTTATTCCATTCCGAGTTGTCCAGTCAACCGAGACGTTGGCAAGGAAATACATGGAGGTGAGTAAAAATCTAAAGTAAGATTTAATCTTCACAATGTACAATACTTGTCTTGATACCCATAATCTCATGCAGGAGATTGTGAGATTACATGGTGTACTTGTCTGCATCGTCTCCGATCGTGATACAAGATTTCGATCACAATTTTGGCAGAGTCAGCAAGATTGCCTAGGAGCGGGTCTGAATTTCAGTACGGTGTATCATCCATTAGAAGATGAACAGTTCGAGCGAACAATTCAGATATTAGAAGATATGCTGAGAGCTTGTATGTTAGACTTCAGAGGTTCGTGGGAAAATCACCTACACCTGGTGGAGTTCTCATACAACAACAGCTATCAGGCAAGTATTGGGATGGAACCTTTTGCAGCACTCTACGGACGGAAGTGTCATTCCCCGCTAAGTTGGGACGACATTGGAGATCGTGAACTCCTTTGACCAGAGATGGTCGTAGCAACTGTAGATGCGGTTCGCACGATCAGGAAAAAGACGCGCATAGCCCAGGACCGACAAAAGCATTAGGCAAATGCAAAACGACAATATCTGGAGTTTCGACCCGGAGAGCATTTATTCTTAAAGATCTCTCCAAATAGAGGAGTGATATGTTTTGGCAAGAGGGTAAGTTAAGTCCAAGATACATATGTCACGCCCCGCTTCCCAGAGTGCGCTAAGATCGGCACGTGACAGAGCCAACCATACTACCTGTGGCTAGAAAATATCCTTCCTCGGTCATATTACGGTTGTCTATAAGATATCAAGAACAGTAAAATGAAATAAACTATCTAGTACATGTCCATGAGCGAGAATAAAAGAGTCAAGAAATAATATGCGGAAGCAATAAATCCAATAAACAATAACAATCTGGAAAGTACGTCCTAAATACGGGCTCACATCAGAAAATAAAAATGCTGAAATGAAACTACACTAGAATACTAACAGGTCCTCACTGCTCGGCATGTCGACTGAAGTACTCCAGCTCGACCTGCGACAAGGGTAGCGGATCTGGGCCATGCAAAACCCAGACGTCAGCGCGTCACAATATCAACAATAATATAATCAGGGGTAACAGAGTATACAGGCATGAATTATAAAACAGTAACATGAATGTAATAAGTAAACAGAGATATAGAACAGTGGGGTGTACACGTGTAGGTGAAGTGCCGTGAGTGATCTAGACTATACAACTGGGTTATTTATTCTAAAGTCTTCGAAATCAATTAATGTAATCCTCATCGTAACCCACCGGTGATTATTCCGTAATGCCCGGAAAAACGGCAAACAATATATTCCGTAACGCCCGGAAAAACGACAAACAATATATAATACCCTTTTGAGTTACGTTCGGTTACATTCTTGATTTCCCCATACCCCCAAGTTGTGTGTTCAAGTCGGGTATTGCCGATTGATATCTAATGCTAATACAGGATCAAGCAGGTACACGTTTTGTCTATGCAGACAACAATAACGTCCATCAGGACAACATGTCAGGATTGTCGGCATTAGAAACAGGATCGGGTAACATGTCAAGCAGTGGTATAGCAGGTCATGTCAGGTAGTGCACATGTATCAAGTGGGTGCCCAACAGTAAAATGTAGCAAGTATCGAATCACGGTAAGGGTACGGATGTACGGTGAAAGTATGGATGCACAAATATCTATCAGGGGTTACATCATGACTATGTAGGATGCACATTATCAAGCATGGAGTACTAATATAATAATAATATGAGTTAATGTAAGATGGCATGCAACTAGGTATGCATAATTGATGGTATGGATACACAAATAAACATGGATGCTCAATTTACTATTAGGGGTTACAACTACGGTTCTACGACTATATAGGATGTACATTGTCAAGCAGTAATATGAAATAACGTGACCTGGCATGCAGCAAGATATAATTAATGGTATGGGTGCACAAATATCGATCAGAGGTCACATTTACAGATCCATGACTAAGAGGGATGCACATTATTAAGTATGGGGTGTTACTACAATAATAACATGAATTAATATGATCTGCAGATGCAATTATATGCATGTTAAATGATATGGATGCATACGGGTATCCAAAAATAGTAAAACATTAGTATGGATATACGATGCAATCAACAATTAATATTTGTATTCATATGGATGCAAGATAAGTATTATAGCATGTAGCAAGATAAACTTGCCTGAACGGAACACACGATGGGTGCGTACGGCACGTCCGACGTCGGGTAAACGTCGCAACGCACACACGGCACGCGGGACGGGTCCAGGCAGGGCAAGAGGACAATCACGCAGGAAAGGGACGTTCACTGGATCGCCTGGATCGACAGCGACGAGCACGGCTCCGGCGGGTGATCACCGGAAAATGAACCGAGAAGAAGAAAAGAGAAGAAAGAAGAAGAAGGAGAAGAAGAGAGGCTGGTTCTTTGGGGTTGGCTCGAGGGTTCAGAGAAAGCGAAGGAGTGGAGGCGACGACAAGTCGGAGCTCCGGCGAAGGTGCAGCGACGAGGGCAGGGGCTTGTCGATGGGTGTGCTGGTGCTCGGGTGTTCTTAGGTCGGGGTGATGGTGGTGTCGGGTGGAGAGAGGAGATGAGTTTGTGATGGTGAGAGGGGATGTTGACGACAGCGAGGGTGGAGCAGCGAGAGTGGGCGAAGGCTAGGGTTAAAGTTTCGGGTGTGCAGGGTTAGGGTGATAGGGTTGAAGAGAAGAAGAATGAGACGTTGATGGTCGAGTAGGGTTCGGTGGCTATTGAGGACTGAAGAGGGTGAAGGTGATGGTGTCGGTTATGGAGTTGGGCGCTCTGTTGTTGGGTTGGTGGGTTTTGAGGTTGGGAAAAGAGAACGCGGTGTCGAGATGAAGGGAGAGGAGAGGTTACGTTGAAAGAGGAGGGGAGGAGCGAGGTTGAGAAGAGGGTCTTCGAGGGACGAGTGTGAGGCTAGGGTTTGGGTTTCTGTGAGTAGCAGTGGGTTCTCTTCGCGGGGCTTATTTAAAGAAGAGGAAGAAAGAAAGAGGGAGGTGAGTGTAGAGTAGAGGGAGGTGACGGGAATCGGGGAGGTGACAGTGAATGCGAGAGGTGAGAGAAAGGGAGAAAGGGAGAGAGAGAAAGAAAGAAAGAAAAGGAGAGAGAGAGACTGTGAAAGATTTAAAAAAATCGTTAAAAATATTTTAAAGAAATAATTATATAGTATAAAAGAGAGACTGTGTTAGGATTTGATTTTTGGAGAATATTTTTAAAATATATTTTAGTTATAAAATATTATATACATTTTAGTAACGGTGGATATGTTTAACGTATATAATATTAAATAAATTTGAGTTTTTGGCTAATAAAAAAATAGTCCAAAACATGCCCGGGTCGGGTCTAAAATTACGGTTTGAAAATACGGATAATATACGTGTCAACCAAAACTAAAACAGGATATCCGGGTAACGAAAATGCATACCCCCAAGAACGGATACACGTAGCATGCACGTAGCTATCCAAACGAGTCCGTTTCACTGAACGGGACGAGAACAAGGTGCGTGGATGCTACGACAGGGTTAGGGGTACTACATAGGACATGCTAGATATTTTTTAAAATATTTTTATGTGACTTTAAATTTTATATTAAAAATGCAGATGCCAGATAAAATGCCAATATGCAGTATAAAATGAAAATGCACGGATCCACATAACAAGCCGGGATAAATCATAAACAGGAATCAAGACGGGTTTCCAGCAAGCGGGTCAGGTCGGATACAAAAATACAGATGTCAAATACACTATTCGCGCCCAAAACACAATAAATCAGGAAAATACCATAAATAAAGAATACTCGAAATAGAACTGGTATAAATGAACTAGGGTGTTACAACATACGACCATTCGATATACTCGAACGAGTTGGAGAAGTGGCATACCGTTTAGCACTACCACCCTCACTAGAAGGAGTGCACAACGTGTTCTACATATCCCAGCTACAACGATATATGAGCTACCCCAGCTATATACTTGATCACTCAGAGCTCACGATGTACAGACTGATCTAATCTGCGAGCAACAACTAGTTGAGATTCTCGACCAAAGGTGAAGACATTGTGAAACAAGGAAGTGAACTTGGTCCGAGTGATGTGGAGAAAAAATTCGCCAGGAGAATCAACTTGGGAAAAACAAGAAGATATGCGTACACGATACTCTTACCTTTTTGAAAATTAGTCTATATGTAAATTTCGAGTACGAAATTTTTTATAAGGAGGGAAGAATGTAACGTCTCTAAAATCCCTATACAGAATTATTGTTTAAATATATAGAAAAGGGTTTTTCAGCCTATGTAGGATTTTTAAGTCAATTTTTTGTTTAATAAAAATAAGAAACAACTTGTAGCTCACTGGTAAAAGCTCTACACTGCTGTGACATAACCTATGTGTTCGATTCCCATCAGTCCCAATTATTTTTAAAGATTTTTCTTTTTAATTTTTTAAAAGCCCAAGAGTTGCACGTGCAATTCACGGAGAATCGAAAGGTTTCAGAAAAATCAAACATGCGCAATGAGGAGTAAACATAGACTAAACCATGTGGCACGAATCTCGAGGCGATTGCTCAAGATCCGACCGCCCATTTCCAAGATCTGGCCGCCGTCGACGGTCCGATATGCTCCAAATCGCTCCATGCTTTGCACACTCGTCCCTTCTGCTCCCCTCAACTCTCTCGCACTGTTTGATTTTCCTGCAATCAAACAAAGACTCTTCAAATCCCTAATTGACACTATTAAATCCATTTTAATTTATTTTTTTCACACCCTCTCTCATTTTTATCTTATAAATACCACCTCATGCTCTATCTCTCTTCTATTCTAAAAATTTTCTCAAAATTCCTTAAGTTCAAGAAGGGTTAAGGCTATTCAAGTGAAGTTAAGTAAGTCAAGGAGAGTAGCGATCAAATTCTGACGACCAGACCATCGCCGATGAGACCAAGACCCCCTCTCCTCTTCCTTAACCTCTTCCTAACACTACACAATGAGTAAGTCCCTTCATCTCTCTCTCTTTCCATCTCAAAACAATTTTTAAAAACACATCGACAAAGTGAAGTTAGCTCCGATATAAGTTTTTTTACATTTATACTCCACTTTATAAGAAAAATAGGTCAAACTAATATCCTCACACCACTCGTAACCTTATTTACAATCATTTAGCTTTTAGTTTAATAAAATTTTCATGTTCAATAATCAAATAACAAACTTTTCATTAAAATACCATGAAGTTTAGTATAATCGTTATTTCGATAGCTAGTTTACCTACCTATAGAACCTTCACAGGGTAGTGACCTACCCCACACGCACACTATGGTTGTATAGAACGATATTCTAAATATATGGTTGGTTCAAAGAATAGGTTTTTTATTAAAATACCACAGTTTTACAAAACGGCTTTCTTTTAATCGAAAATTTTAAATTCTTGGCAATTGCGCCTCTAGAACCCTCTTTAAGAAACCCGCTAATGGATAGTATAGATTATCGTACATCCTTAGGACGGTAGAGCGAGATGCAAAACTCCTCATGGAGTATTCGGTCTCGAAAGAAAATAAAAATACGGTTTTTAAGAAATACGACTTTTCTAAACAAAAACTAAACTTTGGAAAATTATATAAAACTATGAATTCTTATTTTCAATAAAAACATATTATGAGACTATATTTTTTAAATGAAAGATTAGAATTTTTAATAAAATACCAATAAGTTTCCAAAAGCAGTATTTTTCATAAAAGTACCATAAACTTTTAAAAAAGCTAGGTTTTATCACAAAACACCACAACAATTAAAATACATGTTCATGAAAATCCTAAATATTATAAATCACCCTCGAGATTTATTTTTATATTAAAGTATTTTTCATAAAAACCCCTCGAGATAATCAAACAATATTTTAAAGACTCTAGGTTAATATATGTTTAAGCATTATAATTTCTCTTGAGCCTCAGGGAGTCGAAGAAAGTGAGTGCTTGCCTATTCAGTTTAGACAACTTAACGGAGTTATCAATGGCAATTTTTTTGGGAAAAAACACAAATTCTGCCGTCCATGTGCAGCAGTTGCCGATTTTCTCCCGAACATAAGATCTTAACGGTTAAATCAATTCATATGAAAAAACTATAACCTGAATCTAAACTTGAACTTGAACTTGAACTCGAATCTAATTTCAAATCTAAACTTGAACATGAACTCGAACCCAATCTAATCGAACTAAGTTGACTCGAACCAAGATTGCAAATGTCATGACTCGCATATTACTCGACTCACTCGACTTCATTCTACACATTTTGCAATCTATGGTTTTGATTAAAACATGTTATAATCAATCAATCAAATTAATTAAGAATATTATACAGTTCTAGACTAGTTATACTCGGGATGCTTAGGATTGCTAGTGTAATATGCCCTAGAGGCCATTATTGTATAATACTAGTTTGTATATTATATTTTGAAAGATTGGGATATATACACGGGTTTATAACAGTCTTGCTCAATATGGTAGTATGCTACTTGGTTTGTATCTATCTTAATATGTGTATATGTTTCTTTTGACGTATCGCTAATACATATTGATAGAGCCCTTAGGATCTTTACTTGACTACCATCGTTGTGATGACAGTCACATTTGTGGGGTTTGGGTAGTCTACAAGCACATCCTTATATAGGTCCATGGTCGTAGGATTATCGAGACAGGGTATCGATACTCCAGAGTAGACTAGTGTGTACACTTCTCATCCCAGCAGGGGAGATGGTCTGTCCCACAGCCATTAGTACGTCGTACTGGAGATAGAATGCAGGTGCTCATTAGGTTATGAGTACACTGGAAAGGACTCGTCGGGAACTGTAGGTTGGTATTATACCTATCGTCGGTTAGCAGTTCCCAGGTGACATGAGTACAGCTTAGTCCGTTGACTTGACACTGCTGCTTCTCCTTGAGTGTGTTCTCACTGTTCTTAGATTACTACCCTACCATGGCTCAATTGAGTCGTGCAAACAGGTAGTAGTTGGGTGCAGTCCCGAAGCACTTGGAGGCAGTGGCGGTTAGATAGGATTCGTCTCTCCCGGTATTGGGTGTTGATATCGCGCTGTATTTGGAGTGTCATTACACAACGTCCCTGGCCAGGGCAAGCGAGATTTACTGGTAGGTTCTCCAGTAGTTTCTCAGGGTGTCTTGGACTACACTCCGACACGACTTATACCGCTATTAGAGGTCTGACGTTTACCTCCCCCTTGGCCCGATATGCGATACTCTTAGACGAACAGACCGGACTGTACGGAGATTGTCGCATTCAGGCTCAGTAGGAGTTCGGATGGGTTTTCCTCATCGGCCTTCTTATCGACATATACCTGGGGACCGTTACGTACAGCTAGTACCGCTTGTGGCCTGTGGTTAAACCTACTGCCAGCGTAGTGTCGAGTCTTTAGAGTCCCACACAAAGGGTTTTCCACTTTTGGGCAAAACGATGTATAGGTCGTATGGTTTTACGACAGGGTTCGTTCACATACGTGCACTTGTGCGTGTTTGGTGTTCGGGCAGTTGATATTAGTGGGCTTTGGTTTAAGCCGGATCCTAATATTAGATTTTGGGTGGGTTAAGTCTCATTGTATTCATGTTTCTCAGAACACAGATGCGGGTATGTATATACGATTGATAGGGGCATAGAAGGAGACACCTCATTAGGGTTTTGACCATTGACTTGATTAAAACCATAATGAGATGGAGGAAATTGCTTACTAATTTTTATTAAAGATAATTGTGTCATGGCTAATTGGTTTGACCATTTGACTTTGTTGACTATTGTTGACTTAGATATTATTGTTAAGCACTAGATATTTTGCTTAGCATTAATTGTGACATGATAATGGTCAAATCAAAGTAGCCATCACAATTATCCTAATAAAACTAAGTTTTCTTTTTTCCTAAAATGAGAGCTCTCTTCATTATTCTCATTCTCACTCTCTCTCTCTCTCTCATGGTTCTCTCCTTCTTTCTCTCAAACCCTGGTATCTCATGAGTTGAGAATCATGGGTTATTGAGACTTAGCCACCAAAATCCTTCTCTACTCACTCTAGGATACTTAGTTTAGCACACAAAGTACCCTAGTTACTTCATTATAGAGGTTGGAGCTCAAGGTAGAGACCTTCGGGTAGATCATCTTTGACGTGGAGAAGCCGGTGAGGAGGCACCATTCACCACCACTCCAAGGAGAAACACAACAAGGAGAAGAAGGAATTTAAGCTGGAGATATAATCATCTAACATAGTAGTTAACACTCCTAGTTAGTTTGTTAGTTAGTGTTTAGCAAAGATCCTCATGGGTAGTCTATGTTACCTTGTAAAGAAAAATTCGATTTTTACCTATTCCGCCTCCCCGTTAACTAGCGGGGTGAGTAACATAGACTTACAGTGGTATCAGAGACTAGCTAAACCATAACTAACATGTTAGCAAAACTTTTAGAACTTCGATCACGGAAAAATTCCGAAAACACGACCAAGACTTCCATTTTCTGTCGAATTTTAAATCAGGTCTAAAAATATTTTCAGAGACCTGAAAAATACGTGCAGGCTTTCTCTAGAACACTGAAGAAATTTGGGCGCCTAACTCGGTCAGACCGCCGCGGATCCGCGGCCGAACCAAGCGTTCCACCGCGGATCCGCGGCCGAGTCGACTCCGAGATGGTCCAAATTTTTTCTGGTGCTACCTGTGGTTGTTTTGTGTTTTCTAGGATATTTTGTTTCTGCTCAGGAATTTTTGTGTACAGTATTGTACTTGGAGTAGAATCAAATATGGTTATTGATCGAAATTCTATGGACTTTAGCTATTCGGATTAGATCTGTGATATTGATTTGTGTATATGAACTTGTTGGATCGTCGTGATGAATAGCCGGGGATGTGAGATGAGGGTTTTCATTCTTTCATTCGATGTAAAATTTGTAAAGTGATGTAATATTATTTTTGCAGGGTACATCCGGGTTGAGGTTGTAGCCACCATTGTATATTATTTCTTTTACTGTTTTTACTCCTAGGATAGATCCAAGGTGGGGTGCACAAACTACTGGGTACTTTGAAGTGCCGAGTGGCCTACTCACTTTGTTGAGGGAGGTTGCTTCATTTCGGGTATTTGGCGAGTAGTTTGCCGCACCCGTAGGGGTCTAGGGTGGGTTTTGGCTATTCATCACGACCGTGTAATCCGTCTTTCATTGCAAGCTCAAACGAAACGCAGATTCTTAGTATATCCAATGTGTTCATCTGTGATCTGAAATGACTATCATTGCGTCTGACAAATGTATATATCTATATATGATATCTAGTAGACGTTGTTTATGTTTTGCATCCGCACTAGTCCAGCCCCCCGCTCTGTCGTTGGTTAATTAACCTAACGGGCGATGACGGGGCCCCGTGGCGAATGCGGATAGCATAAGCGTACGTTGTATTTTCGTTGTTTTTTGCAATGGTAGGATTAATTGATGGGACTGCATTATATTAATGCTAAGCAAATAAACCAAAGTTGAATCATTGGAACAATTTCAAAACCACTCGGTTTTTTCCAAAACAACAAAACTTTTAAATGCGGAGCTTAAACCACTCTTTTTAAAAGCTATCAGGTTCCTTCGATTATATCAAGTTCACTACGTTCACGGTTTCGCCAAAACCATTCGTAGCCCTCCGTCATTTCAGTTAAATGTTCAGTAGTATTCAAGCTATATATCTTGACCTTCGCCAAGGCATAGTGATTGGTAGCTGCTGATATTTATCTGTAACCTAGATAGATGCGTTGGTTTGGGACAGTCGTACTGCTATTTTGACCTTCGTCAAGGGTATGTACGGGTGGGTTCAAATTAACTTGGATAATGACGGGTAGAACTTGACATGTGACTTATGATATGTTGGCCTTCGTCAAGGTCATAAGAGCATGGGGCAAAAATCCACATCGGGAGTTTCTAAAGAAACTGAAACTTGTTAGTGTTGCATACTATTTGGAGTGTGATAATTTTGGTAGGATTCCTTCAACTTTATCACACGATGATATTTAGATCCCGATCCTACTGTGAGTATATGCTACTCCTCGGGAGAATTTTTCACTTAACGATTAATACTATAAACCAAGTAGGTGTCTAGAAAGGTGTTAGCGGGGATACGCCCACAGGGAAAAGAGATTATTTAATTAAAAAACTTCGCGAAAGCGTCGTAAAACCTCCCTCGAAGTACCGACACTGGCCTGGCTGAACGGTTGTGCAAGTATTGTACGGTGAGATTAATTCTGACTAATTCTTCTTTTATAGTTTGAGGAAGGATTTGAGAAACAATGGGAGTCATCCTGTTTAGATAAACTAAAAACCACTTTAAACTTGCAAGAGCATCATGCTAAAGTGTTTCTTCTCTCTCTCCTAATTGCAGCGACCAGAACATGATGGGCATTAAGTTACTATTAGATAAAAATATATTGACAGGGCCAAATTATAAAGATTGGTTCAGGAATGTCAAGATGGCAATCACTTATGACAAGTTGGGGTATCTCCTTACTACTAAGGCCCCCGCCGTCCCAGGTCCAGAATCCAGCGTCGCGGATAGGGAAATCCGTAAGACTTGGGAGATTGACTGCGCAAAGGCCAAGTGCCTCGTGCTGGCCTCTATGGATAATGAGCACCAGAGGCGACACGAGAATATGGATCTTGAATCCATATTCCTCCATACCAAGGAATTATATGGAGAGCAATCTTGTATCGCAAGATACGAGACCTCGAAAAAGCTATTTCAAGCGAGGTTGGCCGTCGGATCATCTGTAGAGAAACACGTCCTTAAGATGATTGGCTACATTGAGGAGCTCGCGGACCTCGGGACCACGTTAGAGAACGAGCTATATACAGACTTGATTCTCTAGTCCCTTCCTTCCACCTACGCCATGTTTATCTTGAATTTTAATATTCAAGGTAAAAAAGTTGAACTTCCGGAACTCTTCAACATGTTGAGGAGTGCAGAGGGCACCCTGCAGGAAGTCAGGGAAGCACCCGCTCTGTTTGTTGGTGGAGCTTCCTCTTCTAGGTCCAAGGCGAAAGTCAAAGGAAAGAAGAAGAAGGCCCCCACCAAACCGAGAGGCGATGTTAGTAAGGTAGAAGCCAAGGGAAACACAAAAGTGGCGGGACCAACAATAGGAAAGGAAGAATGCTTCTATTGTCATAAGAAGGGACATTGGAAGAAAGATTGCAGGGCTTGGAAGGCCAAGAACCAGGACCCGAAGCAAGTTATGGTTTCGGCTTCAGGTGTGTTTGTAATTGAAAACTGTCTATCAATCAACTCTACTTCCTGGGTATTGGATACCGGATCAGGATCTCATATATGCAATTCTTTGCAGGCATTGAGAAGCCGTAGAGTTCTGAAGACCAGTGATATGACCCTCAGGGTTTCTAACAGAGCGAGCATGGATGCCGTGTCCGTAGGGGAATATCACCTTGGATTGACGAGTGGACATATTTTGGTTTTGCGCAACTATTTTTGTGTATCTAGTTTGACTTGTAATATCATTTCAGTATCTTTATTATCTAAAGAAGGTTATCATTTTACATTTGTAAGCGATGTCGTAAACATCCACCTTAATCATGGTCTGATTGGGTCAGGTACTCTAAACAACGGTATATACGTATTAAACCAATTACAAGTTTTCAATGTCCAGAACACACATAAAAGAAAGACTCCAGAAATAAATCAAGCTTTCTTATGGTATTGTAGACTAGGTCACATCAATGAGATAAGGTTAACCAAGTTACATAAAGAAGGATATTTGGATCCGTTCGAATATCAATCTTATGCAACTTGTCAATCATGTCACAAAGGAAAGATGACAAAGACTCCGTTCACTGGACACGGAGGAAGAGCGAGTGAGCTCTTGGGACTCATACACAGCGACGTGTGTGGTCCAATGTCTACACATGCAAGAAGTGGTTTTTCCTATTTCATTACTTTTACGGATGATTTCTCCTGGTATGGACATGTCTTCTTGATGAAGCATAAATCCGAGGCTTTTGAGAAATTCCGGGAATATAAGAATGAAGTGGAAAAACAAACCGGCAAAAGTATCAAGACACTGAGATCTGATCGAGGTGGTGAATACTTAAGTGCCGAGTTCCTGGATTACCTAAAAGAGAATGGAATTCTCTCTCAGCTTACTCCTCCATACACACCACAGCACAATGGTGTATCGAAGAGACAGAACCGAACCCTATTAGATATGGTACGTTCCATGATGAGTAACGCTGAGTTACCGTGATCATTCTGGGGCTATGCACTAGAATCAGCTGCATATCTTTTGAACAAGGTTCCTACCAAGACTGTGCCTACCACTCCATATCAGATGTGGAGTGGGGAAAAACCCTATCTTCAGTATCTGAAAATATGGGGATGTCCAGCTTTTATTAAAAAGCAGCATGCGGACAAACTCGAGGCACGCTCAGTACTGTATAAGTTTGTGGGATACCCAAAGAACTCCAGGGGTATCTTTTCTATTACGCAGAGGAACAAAAGGTTTTTGTTTCTCGTCATGCCCACTTTTTGGAACATCAGTTTTTAGAAAAAGAAACAAGTGGGAGCGCAATAGAACTGGAAGAAATTCCAGAACCACAAGCTATTACTGAAAGCTTGGTGGAACCAGAAGTTTCAAAAGAACAGGACATTCCCGCACCACTCCGCAAGAGTAGTAGGTTGTCTCATCCGCCTGAGAGATACTACAGTTTTCTCATAGATGAGGATAGAGAGGATTGCATCATTGATAATGACGAGCCGACTAACTTCCAGCAAGCCATTCAGAGCACTGACTCGGTAAAATGGCTGGATGCAATGCGGACCGAGATGGAGTCCATGTACACCAACAAAGTATGGACTTTGGACATTACTCCAGAAGGGGTAAAGCCCGTAGTCTGCAAATGGATCTTCAGAAAGAAGATTAGTGTATATGGACAGGTAGAAACCTATAAGGCTAGACTTGTTGCAAAAGGATTTCGTCAAAGACCTGGTTTGGACTATGATGAAACCTTTTCTCCAGTGGCTATGCTCAAATCCATTCGGATCCTTCTTGCCATTGCTGCCTTCCACGATTATGAGATTTGGCAGATGGACGTAAAGACCACTTTTCTAAATGGATATTTAGAAGAGTGTGTCTATATGGACCAACCAGAAGGTTTCATTCAGAGTGGGAGCAGCGGGAAAGTGTGCAAGTTGCTTAAGTCCATTTATGGACTAAAGCAGGCATCGCGGAGTTGGAACATCTGTTTTGATGAGACGGTCAAAAAATTTGACTTTATCAAAAATCCAGATGAGCCATGCATTTATAGTAAGATTGTAGCACGGACTGTTGTGTTCCTCGTCTTGTACGTGGATGACATTCTCTTGATAGGAAATGACATTCTTATGCTACAATCTGTCAAAAGGTTCTTATCACACAGGTTCTCCATGAAAGACCTGGGTGATACCTCTTACATTCTGGGGATCCAGATCTATCGTGATAGATCTAAAAGGATGTTGGGACTTTCGCAGTCCAGGTACATCGACACCATACTGAAGAGATTCGGTATGGAAGATTCAAAGCGCGGTAATTTACTGGCTTGTCACGGAATCACCCCCTCCAAAGAGATGTCTTCCAAGATTGATTTGGAAAGGGATCTCATGTTTATTATACCCTACGCTTCTGCGGTAAGCTCTATAATGTATGCGATGTTGTGTACCAGACTAGATGTAGCTTATGCACTGAGTGTGGTAAGCTGGTATCAGTCAAACCCTTGGGAGAAGCACTGGATAGCGGTAAAGAACATTCTCAAGTACCTGAGAAGGACTAAGGAAATGTTCTTTGTTTACGGCGGAAAAGACCTCCAGATCAAGGCATTTGCTGACTCCAGCTTCCAGAGTGATAAGGATGACTCCAAATCCATGTCGGGCTATGTCTTTACCTTCAATAGAGGGGCGGTCTGTCGGAAGAGTTTCAAACAGGAAACCGTTGCTGACTAGACGATGGAAGCGGAGTATATTGCAGCTTCTGATGCCGCAAAAGAAGCAGTCTGGATGAGAAAGTTCTTAACAGAACTTTAGGTGGTTCCGTCCGTTGTTGATCTAATAGCTCTATATTGTGACAACAATGGGGCTATAGTTTTAGCTAAGGAACCCAGGTCCCATCAGAAGTCCAAACATATCTTGAGGCGGTATCACCTGATCAGGGAGATCGTGGATCGCCGGGAGATCAAGGTTTGGATGGTTGCTACTATTGGATATTTGTATGCCCTAGAGTCCATTATATGATAGTGTATGTGCTGATGTGTGTGTGTGTGTGTGTATTCAGAGGACATTCTTGCTTGACATGATAGTATGTTATCTAGTTGCTCTTTATCATGACATGTTCACTTGATCATGCTTTTATTCATTTGGTACATATTGATAAAGCCCTTAGGATATTTGCTTGACTACTGGGATTATGATGTGGATCATACTAGTGGGACACCTGTAGTTTATAAGCATATCCTTGAAATGTTCCTAGTCATTGGTGTATCGAGACGGGGCATCGATACTCCAGGGTAGACTAGCGTATACCATTCTTGTTCCATATGATGGGCGATGGATGATCCCATATCCATCTGGTGTGGTGACACCAAAGATTGTATACGGGTGCTTAGTGAGACTGGGTACACTGAACGGACTCGCCTAGAACTCTTATGTAGTATTATATCATACGTCGGATAGCAGTTCTCAGGTGACACTGGTACAGGTTAGTCTGTAGACCCGAGATCGTCATAGAGCCTTGTGTGTCCTCCCACTGTACTTTGATTTCCACCCTACCACGGCTCTACTGAGTCGTGCAATCAGGTGGATTTTGGGTACAGTCCTGATGCACATGGAGGCAATGAGCGATAGGAGGGGTTTTTCGTCTCTCCCGGTATTGGGGGTTGATGTTGCGCTATGCTCGATTGGCTATAACAGGAGGTCACTGGACAGGACTGTTGAGATTTATTGATAAGTGTTATCAGTAGTTTCTCGATCTGTTATGAGCCATATACCGACATGACTTATTGAGTTATTGGGTTCGACGATTCCATCCCCAGACTCGATATGCAGCATATCTGACGAAGAGATCGGACTGTACGGTAAGTGTTGCCAGTTGGCTCGATGGAGTTTTAACAGGTTCGCTTGTTTTTCTTCTGATCGCTCAATACCCGGGTGGCCGTTACGTTTAGCTGACTGCTTGCGGCTTGTGGGTGTTTGATGTGATCATCACCTACTGCCAGAGTATTGACGAGTCTTAGAGTCTTACACAGAAGTTTCCTAGCTCAGGCAAAACGATGCGGTGTGCATATGAGATATGCGTGGAAGCTCGATTAAATACGAGTATGAGATACCATATATTAATTGGGCGTTTACTATTGGTCGGGTCGTATGTGATATGATCGGTTTATTAAATCAAGTGTTGATTTAATAATGACTTTTAACTCACTTTTATTAAACATTTTCTTTATGGATGTATGCATATATGTATATACATACACATGATGATGTGTATGCACACATACATACATACAAGTGTATCAGGTTGATGATACATGGATGATGGCAATGCAAGACTCACATGGTTCAAATTAATAAGTGTATTTTTGTTTTGAGATAAAAGAAAAAGGAAATTAACAAATGACTCATTCTTTCTACACTCTTCTAGGGTTGGACATTGACTTAACCCTAGGTTTATTTTCTTTGTTCTTTTAACTCATCACAAAATATCTAGATATTTCTTTTAACCATGGTTGGATGTGAGAGTGTCTCACATATATATCCTTTTGTTTTTATTTTAAAACATAACAATTATCATTATCTTGAGAAAAACTTTGCCATCTTCATCTTCCTCCTTCTTCAAGCTCTCTTGAGTTTCTTTGAGTGTGAGAAAAAGGAAAAAGAAAGGGTTTTTAAGTGAGATAACAAACCACACAATCATTCTATACTAGTTTAGCTTATTAGTTTAGAGTGTTAGCATCACTTCCTCATTGATCAAGTGAAGCAAGAAGCTTTGAGCAAAGGGACTTCGGGTGGATCGTCGTGGACTTGGAAGCATTCAAGCGAGCCGTTCCAAACTCTAGGAGATCCAAGGAGTCACTCAAGGAGGTCTACAATGGTTGTAGTCTCTCCACTTAGTGATAGATTTATTATTGTATGCGATACTATTATATGTTACCCTAAATTTCTAGTTCGATTCCTAGTTAAGTTTGCTTAGCTGTAAATCCCCAGTTCCGAATATAATTCTTCCGGGTTTTTTTTTTCAGATTCTATTCAAAAATTCTTGCATTCATACATATGTTATTATATTTCATTATTCTAATTTACTTTTCCTAACTTATTATTTATAACACAATTTTTTAAATAAACCCTCGGCCCAAACCCCAGCCCATGCCTTCTCTTAACCCCTTACTCCCGGCCCAGCCTAATCCCTCACCATGCCCGACCCGTTTCCCTCTCTTCCCCACTCGCCATATTCTTTTCCCGCTTCTTTTCCCTACGTGCCCATGTCGCCGTTCGCTACGTGCCTCGTCGCCCCACGTCCCCGTTCCTCGACTACGATCTCGCGCGCGCCACTCACCCCTCTCGACCTCGTCTCCCTCTCCTCCCCATGCAAAACCGAGCCCCTCATTCTCACTACCTTTTCCCCTGCACCCCTGCCTCCTCCTCGACCCTTCACTGCTCGCCGACCACTCTCCCCAACAGCCTCGCCTCCTTCGCCTCCTCTCATTGCCACTCTTCACACCCCCTACAACTCCAAGACACCTCAACCCACCACCTCTGTGCACTCCGTTGAGCTCCCCTCAACGCCGACACGCCGACGAACCACTTCCCTCCTCTCGCCGCCGGCCACCTCGTCGATCCCTCAGCGTCATCACCATCCCCTCCTACTACCCCGAGCCTCCTCCACTACTTCACTCCCTTTGCTGCACCCTACACCCAAGTTTCGAGCCTCGACCCCCTCACTGCACTCTCACCGGCGACCACCATAGCCACCGCCATCCACCTCGCCTTCGCCTCCTCTTCCGGCCACCACACAGCAATCAACCCCGCCACCATCGACACCTCCTCGACGCAGTCGCAGCTGAGGCTCGAGCCTAGTTGTTGCCGTGTCGTGTTCGGGTCGTGTTCGTGCCATTGCCGCTGCCGTGCGTCGTCAACGCGTCATCAGGCAAGTACCCTGCTTGCTCCATGCTAATTCTATCTATTACATTTCTAGATGACAATAAATACAGTATATACTTTACTTGCGAATCAATAATGTGTACGTGTTTGATGCCAAACCCGAGGGGCAAAACCCCGTTAAATTGACGGAAACTGATCACATAGGTTGGCCTGTCTAGTAATGAACATCGTGTTATATTTTGGCTGAAAAATACAGTCGTTACTGACGTGATCGATCATCCCCATTTAAGCCCGTTAAAACTGAAATTTTCCGCGTCTGAAACTTGTAAAAAAATCATAATTAATTGATTATAGATTGGAATGTTGCGTTAGAGGGCTTAAATTGAAGCCGACTCGACGACCTAGAACCCCATAAGAGTTTTAATTTGTTTCTATGCTAAAAAGATGACGGAAACTGGTTCGGAGTGCGGCTTTGGACTGCAGTCCAGAGCAGCACTGGCTGTTGATTCTCATCTTGTAATGCTTACCCTCTGCTGCTTGAACATGTTATATTGCAGAACCCTATACCATAGAGAAGATGAAACAGTTAGCTAACTAATGAAAATGATTTCATCCCTTTCCACTGTCTTTTACTATTTAAACTGTATTTTAGATTAACATGACGTATAGCAGTCCTAAACAGGGACAGAACTTATACTCCATTGTTGTACAGTACATAACTTCTGACGTAGCGGTGCGATTAAGAATCTGTCCAGTGCGTTGGAAACCTAATTTATAAACCTAAATTTTGTTCAACTATAGCGTTGCCTAATTTTGATCCCAACAAGGTGAAATTGTGTTGCGAAATGGACATTTAGTTCATGAACTGAATTTCCAGCAGCAAACACTTAAAATGAAACGGCTGTAACTTGCAAACCCGAAATCCGATTACCCTGAAATTAATTTTTTTGAACTGCCGACTGAGTTTACTTGCTACCGCCTTTGTATCATTTTACTGAATTTTGAATGTATGACTTAAGGCAATTTTTATAAGTTCATAAGATGCATGATAACTCGTATTACACATGATTTGTTAACTGCATAAATGCACATATTTTACCCGACTGCCATACTTCTAGTGATAGTGTGCGTTATTATTCAGTGTACAATGCATTGTCGTGCGTGAATGGTATCGGTTTAGAAGTGTTAAGTACGCCGGTGAAAAGTGAATGATTCGTGACAGTGAACAATACAGTGAACAGTGACTAAACCGTGTTATTGGTGCATACTTGTACACGACTAGACCATACTCATAAATAGTGTAAACTTGGGGGAAAAGGGGAAATCGAAGTGGAAAGAGAATTGTATTTAGCGAGGACAGTGATTTAGAGGACGATCATTCGAACAGCGACTCTTATATATATTAGGTCGGGCCTAGCGGTCCGGCTGACAGGGTTATGTCCCGGGCGATAGCGGGCCGTAGTCTCGGGTATGTACGATACCCTCGTTAAACATGATCCTCATTTCCACAACTCGATTTCAAAGATGACTTAGGGACTGATAGGGACACAGATCATACATTGCATCAGTTAGTGACAAATTGACTACCTGCATTTTATCTCCACTGTTATTACTTTCTTTTCTTGTTTCTTGTCACTATTATAATGTTGCTATTACATCGCTCTGACGACCTGAGTATGCATGCTCAGACCTCGAGGAAAAGCCAGTACAGGAGTCAGACTTGCCCTTCGAGCTTGCAGAGATTTAGTCGGGAGTACCTCCATTACCTTTACTGCTTTCCCTAAAGAAACCTTGTATTCGCACTTGGTTAGTAGTTATTTTCCTTGTTTTATTGTAAATTGTGAACAATGAAAGTTGATGTAATAATTTAGTGATGTATTTCCTTTACTTCTGTGCTTTGTTTACTGATTATCATGTAATGCTGGAAGCCGAAGTGTGACTACGGCGGGATTATTCCTTGACCGTAGGAGCATGGCTGGCCTAATCATCCCTCGTTTTCCGTATTTTGGGAAGCGGGGCGTGACATTAGCACCTCGTTAAAATTTTATTGTGGCGTGTGTGATACTTCCAAACCCTTGATAAGGTGCTATGGAAACCCTACAGTGGTATCAGAGCCAGGCTAGAGTTTTAGAGTAACCTAGACGACTTTTAAAACCTCGAACAAACGAAATACAACGCCCGAAGGGTCTTCAGTGGAAATTTTTCAAAAGGTTGGATTTTTCACATTAAAAATACTCAGAAAATCGTGCAGGGTATTTTATAGGCCTGCAAGAAGAACGAAGCCCTAACTCGACTAAACGACCGCGGAACGGCGGCCATAATGGTCATTTTGCGGCAGTTCCGCGGCGCCGTTGGTGAGGCTTGAACTGTGCCTTCTTGTGATGGCCCGTATGTACTTGTTGCAGTCTCTGGTATATTTTAAAACTACTCAGGTGTTGAGATTTCTGAGAATTCTTTGGCTGATTGATTGTTCGATCGAACATTTTAACTGCGCCTAGTATATGTGAATGTGATACAATAATTGGAATCTACAAATTTTTTTGTTGCGTGTAAATCTAGCATTTCGGTCTCGGGAGTAATCGGAAATCTTGTTGAATTATCCGACTTATTTTGAAAAGATGTTTTCTTGGGTGAGACCAAAATGCGAGCTTTACATTGTTAGGCATGAAATCTTGGATATGTGATATCCCGGGTTTGTGCTGTCTAAGGGCAGTTACGCTTCCAATAGTTATAGTTTTTCATTTTATTTCTCTGTGACCGTAAGTGTAGTATGTGGTGTATCGCCGTTTTCGTTGCTATACATCAACGACAATCGGGGTACGCATACTTACTTACGTTGATGATATGTGATATTATGTGTTGCTGAGATATGATGTGCAGGATTGTCGTGATTGAATAGCCGGGGGTTTTATATGAGATGAGAGTTTTCTTTTCATTCATGTAAAATTTAATTGTATGTAATATTCTTTTATTTGGGGCACTTCTGGGTTGAGGATGATGTCACTATTGTTGTATATTATTTACTTTTCCGTATTAGGATAGACCCAAGGAGGGGAGCACAAGTGACCGGGTTCTAGGGTTCAATGGGAGGCCATCTCGAGGAGTCGAGACCGAGTCTCCTAAACTCTAGAATTGGTAGGGTCTCTTGCCGCTCTCGTAGGGGTCTTGGGGTGTGGGCTTGGCCATTCATCGCGACCGTGGAATCCGTATTTTCTATTGCTGGCTAAATACTAAATACGAACCTCCTACATATCCTATATTTTCATATGTGCTTCTGCTGTGTTTGTTCTGTGATGTGATCACTTTACATGCTGAGACGAATGCTATTATATATATGATATATAATAAACGTTGTTTATGTTTTACATCCGCGCTAGTCCCGCCCCGCTATGCCATTAGTTAAGTAACCTAACGGTGCATAACGGGACACCGTGACGAATGCAAATGGCATAAGCGTACGTTCTATTTTCGTTTCTTTTCTGTGATGGCTTTAGGACTTAAATGATGGGACTACATTAATGAGATTAATGTAAAGAAAAATGAACCTAAAAAGATGTTGTAGAATCGGATTTGAAACACACTCGGCTTTTTATGAAAAAGCAAGTTTTCAAAGTGCGGAGATTAAGCCACTCCTTTTAAACCCATTTGATTCCACAATGATATCAAGTTCAAAGCGTTAAAAGTTTTCTTAAAAACTATCCGCAGCCCTCCGTCAATTTAGGAAGTAGAGTACTTAGTATTCGTGCTGCGTATTTTGACTTTAGTTAAGGCGCAGTGTACAGTAGCTAAGTGATGTCTTCTTACACCGCATATGATGCGGATTAGTTAGGGCATCCATATGATTATTTTGACTTTAGTTAAGGGTCATGTGGGTAGGTCTAGTTAATCACGAAATGACGGGAAGAACTTGACTAGTACTTATGATGTGTTGACCATAGTTAAGGTCATGAGTGCTAGGGGTAAAAACAATATCGGGAGTTTCAAGAGTTGAAATTTGCAATGAGATTGCATAACTTCTATATGATAGTAGGATCCCGATCCCACTGTGAGCAAGAGTTGCTCCCGGGAGAGTTTTGCGCTTTACAATTAGCTAACTCATTAGGTGTCTAGAAAGGTGTCAACGGGGCTACGCTTCTGGAAAAACGAGGTTTATTCTAATTAAGTCCGTGCGAAAGCACGGGGAACCTCCCTCAAAGTACCGGCACTGACCTGGCTGAACGGTTAGCGAAGTTGTAGAATGTAATTAATCTCGGCTAGTTTTCTTCTTAAAAGGTTTTAAAGAAAATTTGATAAAAACAGTGGGAGATATCGATTAGACAAGATAATAACCAATCTGATCTTTGCAAGAGCTTTCGCTGAGTATATTCTTTTCTCTCTCTTAATGGCAGATACCTATGACAGGCCTTAAGCTTCTACTAGATAAAAACAAGCTGACCGGACCCAACTACAAAGACTGGCTGAGGAACATTAACATTGCTCTCACATATGATAAAGATCATATGTCCTCACTGCCAAAGCCCCGCCCGTCCCAGGCCCTAAATCTTCTACTGCGGATAAAGAAACCCGCAAAATGTGGGATATTGACCGTGCTACTGCCAAATGCCTCGCACTTGCATCGATGGACAATACACATCAAAAGCAACACGAGCAGATGGGTGTTCAATCCATCTTTCTCCATACAAAGGAACTATATGGGGAGCAATCTCGGATCCAGAGATACGAAGCATCTCGAAAATTGTTTCAGATGCGGATGGCTCAAGGCACATCAGTAGGCGATCACGTTTTGAAGATGATAGCACTTATAGAAGAACTTGAGGACCTCGGATGGACAATGAATAAAGAACAGTATACTGATATTGTTCTGCAGTCTCTTCCCTCCGCCTTTGCTCCATTCATAGTGAACTTCAACATGCATGACATGGAGAAATCACTACCCGAACTTCTCAATATGTTGAGAAGTGCGGAGAGCACGCTGAAAGCGAAGTCCCCCTCTATGCTTGTTGGACAATCTTCCTCTTCCGTCCCAAAAGCCAAGGCCAAGGGAAAGAATAAGAAGAAATTCACCAAACCGAGAGGAGGAATAAAGAAGGCGAAGGGAAAAGAAAAATCCAAAGCTGAGGAGTCAGGGAAGGGAGAATGTTTTCACTGCAAGAAGACGGGGCACTGGAAGCGGAACTGTACTGAGTACCTTGAACTCAAGAAAAAGAAGTATGGTGATGCTTCAGCTTCAGGTGTGTTCGTGATTGAAAACTGTTTTTCTATCAACTCTGCTTCCTGGGTATTAGATACCGGTTCAAGTTCTCATATTCGCAATTCTGTGCAGGCGTTGAGAAATAGCAGAGTTTTGAAGACAGGTGATCATAATCTCCAGGTTGGAAATGGTTCCAATGTACATGCAGTTTCAGTGGGAGAGTATCACCTAGGGTTGCCGACGGGTTGTATATTGGTTTTGAACCCATATTATTTTGTACCAAATATGCTTTGTAATATTATATCTGTTTCTTTGTTAGACAATGAAGGATATAATTTTGCTGTGCAACACAATGTTATGAACATTAGACTTAATCAAAAGTTGATTGGTTGTGGTACACTCAATAACGGGATATACGTCCTTAATCAACACACAGTTTTCAACATTCAACACACAAGTAAAAGAAAATTTTCAGATATAAATGAAGCTTTTCTTTGGTATTATAGACTTGGTCATATTAATGAAACAAGACTAAACAAGCTTCATAAAGATGGATATTTAAATTCTTTTGAGTATAAATCTTATGCGACTTGCCAGTCTTGTATCAAAGGTAAAATGACCAAAACTCCGTTTACTGGACACGGAGAAAGAGCTACTGAGCTCTTAGGCCTCATACATAGTGATGTATGTGGGCCAATGTCTACACATGTAAGAGGTGGTTTTTCTTACTTCATAACTTTTACTGATGATTTCTCAAGATTCGGCCATGTGTTTTTTATAAAGCATAAGTCTGAAGCTTTCGAGAGATTCAAGGATTACAAACTTGAAGTAGAAAACCAAACAGGAATGAGAATCAAGATACTTCGATCAGATCGAGGTGGAGAGTACTTAAGTACTGAGTTCTTAGACTTCCTAAAAGAGAATGGGATTCTATCTCAGCTCACTCCCCCTTACACACCACAGCACAACGGTGTGTCAGAGCGGCAAAATCGTACCCTATTAGATATGGTATGATCTATGATGAGTGATTCTGAGTTACCCCTCTCCTTTTGGGGGCATGCATTGGAGACTGCAGCTTTTCTGTTGAACAAAGTTCCAACCAAGACTGTGTCTACCACTCCATATGAGATATGGCATGGGAAGAGACCATCTCTTAAACGGGTTAAGATTTGGGGTTGTCCGGCTTTTGTCAAAAAGTAGAATCCAGACAAATTCGAGACACGATCGGTCAAATGTAGATTTTTGGGATATCCAAAACATTCGTTTGGGTATATATTCTACCACAAGGAGGAACAAAAGGTATTTCTCAATATACCACATTTTTAGAAAATGAGATTTTTCCAAATGATGCTGATGGCAATGTGGTAGATCTAGAAGAGGTTTTAGAGACACAAGTTACAAATGACGACTTGGTTGAACCTGAAGTTGCAACAGAATCTTATGAACCCCAGCCACTCCGTAAATCTGGTATGACTTCTCGCCCACCGGAGAGATACTACGGTTTTCTCATTGATGGTGATAGAGAAGACTGCATCATGGATGATGATGACCCTGCCAGTTTTCAGCAAGCTATCACGAGTGGTGACTCTGTGAAGTGGCTGGATGCCATGAGATCCGAAATGGAGTCCATGTACACCAACAAAGTATGGACTTTGGAGGACGTACCCTCTGGGATAAAACATGTAGGCTGCAAATGGATCTTTAAACGAAAGATCGGTGTAGATGGACAGGTGGAGACCTATAAGGCAAGGTTGGTAGTGAAAGGTTTTCGTCAAAGACCAGGTTTGGACTATGACGAGACTTTCTCTCCAGTAACCATGCTTAAATCCATTCGGATCCTACTTACTATTGCTGCTGATTGGTTCGGAAGATTGTGTTTGTAGTTTAACCGCAATCAGAACGGTGTCGCGTGTAGCTAGACCGAGGTGAGTACGGGTCGTCCTCAGGGAAACGTTGAATCTTTTATTCTTACTTTAGATGTGTTGAGAAAGAGAGGAGGGATAAAGAATTTTGTGGAAAGGTTTCTAGATCTACGTTAAGCAAGAATGCAAAATATATAGATCTAGATTATTTTAGGGATGTAGTTAATATAATAAGAGGGCTTGTAGGGTTCGTTAGGATTTAGTAGTTATGGATGATTAATTAAAAGTTACCCTTTTTATCCTTTAATAGATTTAAAACTAGAACGACGGTGATGCATGTAGATTAGGGTTTCTGGAGGGAAAAGGAATCTCACTCTTAACCCTTATCTCGACACGGAACTCCGTTCATATCTAGTCTTTACCAAAACAATCATTAATCTAATCTCTAATCGTGGTCGG
Source organism: Agapanthus africanus (assembly GCA_030015575.1). Classification (NCBI taxonomy): domain Eukaryota; kingdom Viridiplantae; phylum Streptophyta; class Magnoliopsida; order Asparagales; family Amaryllidaceae; genus Agapanthus; species Agapanthus africanus. The sequence continues at coordinate 31,389,142 of JASDDO010000024.1, forward strand.
AACTAACAAAGAAATGTTAGCGTGCCCGATTAGGATGTTAATGATTCTTTTGATAAAGTTCATAAACTTTATAGGACTTAAAAAGGGTTTAGGGATGTTCATCATCCATTAGCCTACCCTAATCCTACGAACCTTAACAAGCGGAGAATTACTCGCGCATGTTGGGAGAAAAAGAGATGGAGAGAATATGCATAATTAAACTACGAAGAAATAGAAGAAGAAAAAGAACTACCTTTATTAATCAACAATATTCATTACACTTTGATCCTTCGAAAATGATTACAAAGACCAGCTTGCTTCTCGATTTCTTCCAAGGAAGTAGACGAACAGTTGATGATCAGCCTGGATGCGTGAGCCGTCTTGGACTTCGTGATCGCGTCGACTTGATGAATTTTCCAAGAGGCTCTCGGTCTTTATTTATAGTCCCAAAGCCAGAAATTTAGATGCCTAAATTGGGGACCTTTAGTTAGGATTCTACCAGAGAAATCCCTCTTCCTAACTCCTCACCAATGCGGCGGATCCGCGGCATTAAGGGGCTCTGGCCGCGGATCCGCGGCCAGAAGATCTCAGCCGTCGGTTTTCTTTTTGTGGGATTTCATATCATGACACGTGTGAATCTCTGGAACCTTCAGAATTTGGAAATCTTCTCGTAGTTGCTGCCAGACTTGGTTTCCAAGTTTTGCTTTCTTAATTAGGCAGGTTTTCTTTAACAACTTGATTTCCTTGATTTTAGACCTGAAAATTCTGCACAATAACTTAACAAATAATATTTAGTAGACTTTGTTCTACTAGGATTTGGTCAATGATATTATTTGCATACATTTTCCTACCAAATGCTAATTATAATATATCAACACATGGAAAATAGTATTTTTACACATAAACCCTCATATGTATGATATATTACAATAAAGACTTTTTTAATATGGAAATGGTAGGAAAAATGTAATAACAAATGTGCAGTTTTATCAACTGAACAGATGCTCACTACGACTATAAAATCTGGCAGATGGAAGTTAAAACTGCATTTCTAAATGGTGATTTAGATGAATACGTTTATATGGATCAGCCAGAGGGCTTCATTGACAGTGGGAGCAGCGGAAAAGCATGTAAGTTACTTAAATCCATTTATGGATTAAAGCAGGCATCACGGAGTTGGAACATCTGTTTTGATGATGTTATCAAAGAGTTTGATTTCGTCAAAAATCCAGATGAACCTTATGTTTATAAGAAGACTATAGGGAGAACTGTCGCATTCCACGTATTGTACGTGGATGACATTCTTCTGATAGGAAATGGCATTCCTATGCTACAGTCGGTCAAATCATTCTTATCACAAAGGTTCTCCATGAAGGACCTGGGTGATGCTACGTACATATTGGGCATTCGGATCTATAGGGATAAATCCAAACGGTTATTGGGATTGTCCTAAACTAAGTACATCAACACCATCCTAAAGAGGTTTAGTATGGAAGACTCCAAGCGGGGTGCCTTACCCGCTTGCCACGGAGTCACTCTCTCCAAAGACGATTGCCCAAAGTCTGATGAAGAGAGAGCTCGCATGAGCATTATTCCCTATGCTTCGGCCGTAGGATCAATAATGTATGTGATGTTGTGTACACGCCTTGATGTAGCTTATGCACTGAGTGTAGTAAGCAAGTATCAGTCAAACCCAGGGAAGAATCATTGGACTGCTGTGAAGAACATTCTTAAGTACTTGCGAAGGACTAAAGAATTGTTCTTGGTGTATGGTAACGGGGATCTCCAAATGGAGGCCTTTACCGATTCGAGCTTCCAGAGTGACAAGGATGATAGCAAGTCTATCTCAGGGTTTGCATTTACCTTCAATGGAGGGACGGTAAGTTGGAAGAGTTCCAAACAGGATACCGTTGCAGACTCAACGATGGAAGCTGAGTACATTGCTGCAAATGATACTGCCAAGGAAGTCGTCTGGATGAGGAAGTTCATCTCGGAGCTAGGAGTAGTTCCAACCATTATTGATCTAATACCTTTGTATTGTGACAATAATGGGGCTATGGCGTTGACCAAGGAGCCCAGGTCCCACCAGAAGTCCAGACACATCCTGAGGCGATATCATTTGATCCGGGAGATAGTTGATCGCCACGAGATCGAGATTAAGAGAGTAGATACAAAGGATAACACTGCGGATCCATTCACCAGGGCCCTCCCTCAGCCGCAGCATGAGCGACTTTTTGAGATGTTGGGTATGAGATACGCCAATAATTGGCCTTAGTGCAAGTGGGAGATTGTTGGATATTTGTATGCCTTAGAGGCCATTATATGATAGTGTATGTGCTGATGTGTATATATATATTCAGAGGACATTCTTGCTCGACATGACAGTATGCTATCTGGTTACTCTTTATCATGACATGTTCACTTGATCATGCTTTTATTCATTTGGTACATATTGATAAAGCCTTTAGGATATTTGCTTGACTACTGGGATTATGATGTGGATCATACTAGTGAGACACCTATAGTTTATAAGCATATCCTTGAAATGTTCCTAGTCGTGGGTGTATCGAGACGGGGCATCGATACTTCAGGGTAGACTAGCGTATACCATTCTTGTTCCATATGATGGGCGATGGATGATCCAATATCCATCTGGTGTGGTGACACCAAAGATTGTATACGGGTGCTCAGTGAGACTGGGTACATTGAACGGACTCACCGAGAACTCTTATGTGGTATTATATCATACGTCGGATAGCAGTTCTCAGGTGACACTGGTACAGGTTAGTCTGTTGACCCGAGATTGTCATAGAGCCTTGTGTGTCCTCCCACTGTACTTTGATTTCCACCCTACCACGGCTCTACTGAGTCATGCAATCAGGTGGATTTTGGGTACAGTCCCGAGGCACATGGAGGCAATGAGTGATAGGAGGGGTTTTTCGTCTCTCCCGGTATTGGGGGTTGATGTTGCGCTATGCTCAATTGGCTATAACAGGAGGTCCCTGGCCATGGCTGTTAAGATTTACTGATAAGTGTTATCAGTAGTTTCTAGATCTGTTATGAGCCATATACCGACATGACTTATTGAGTTATTGGGGTCGACGATTCCATCCCCAGACTCGATATGCAGCATATCTGACGAAGAGATCGGACTGTACGGTAAGTGTTGCCAGTTGGCTCGATGGAGTTTTGACACGTTCGCTTGTTTTTCTTCTGATCGCTCAATACCCGGGTGGCCATTACGTTTAGATGACCGCTTGCGGCTTGTGGGTGTTTGATGTGATCATCACCTACTGCCGGAGTATTGACGAGTCTTAGAGTCCCACACAAAAGTTTCCTAGCTCAGGCAAAAAGATGTGGTGTGCATATGAGATATGCGCGGAAGCTCGATTAAATACGAGTATGAGATACCGTATATTAATCGGGCGTTTACTATTGGTCGGGTCGTATGTGATATGACCGGTTGTTCCCCTCCGAACGGCGGCCGAGACGTTAGGACGTCCTGTGCCTGAGGTTCGGGGCAGATACTATTTGGTTTTATCCGTCTATCTCTCCGAAGATGCCAAGTTGATTTATGGCACCGTGTATCGGAGGTTTAGACGGATGCGGCTGATGTAGCAGACTTCGTCAGATTCCCCCTCAGGGTGAGGGGTTTTTTGATTGTGGGGACGCTCTTCCCTGCAGGCGCAAGCCCCTGCAGTTAATTACGCTACCGCATCGCGGTAACAACTTTCTCCTTCTCCAGAATTTCACTTCGTGTCGTGTGTGTTTGTTTTGTTTGTGGTTGCCCGTGGATTGTATACGGAGACTGAGTAATGCCGTCGCCCGTAGGACGTGGATTAGTCCAAATCCGTATTTAATTTAGATTTGGGTTTGGTGTTTTTAGTTTAAGGATGCATTAGTCGCGTTGCGGCTAAGATCAACTTAAACGTTCATTAAGGATACATTAGTCCTGTTTGAGATTAAGATCAACTTAACGCCATCGTTTAGATCCGACAAAAGAGCGTTTTGGGCTCTATTGTTCCAGTTTGGGAGATTCATAGTCCAATTTGGGACTAAAGTCTGTTTGGAGGATACGTTAGCCATTTTTGAGGTTAAGATCGACTCAAACGTTTGTTAAGGATACGTTAGTCCAGTTTGGGACTAAGATCAACTTAACGGGACCGTTTAGATCCGACAAAAGAGCATTTGGGCTCTATTGTGCCAGTTTAGGGACGTGGTGGTCCATCGCCAGTTTTAGGGACATGGTGGTCCATTATTAGTTTAGGGACGTTTCGGTCCGTCGCCAGTTTAAGGACGTAGTGGTCCATATTAGTTTAGGGACGTTTCGGTCCGATATTAGTTTAGGGACGTTCCGGTCCGATGTTAGTTTATGGACATTTCGGTCCACGAGTTTAAAGACCCCGCAGTCCATATCGATGTGTGGTCGTTGGGACCCGTCACCTCTTTGACGTCGTTGAGAAATTACAACGACGGATGTCAAAAGAGTTCGGAGATGTACCCTCGAACCGGATGTAAATTAATTTAGAAGAGCAATTTTGCTCAGTCAATTTAATTTAAGGACTTATGGCCAAAATTGGGCTAAGTCCAGTTGAAATGTTCAACATTTTTATTTGCCTTTGTATTGCATTTTTATTTGGGCCTTGCCCAGAAAGGATGCAGAGCATCAATTTGTTTTGGGCTCTGTCCTTTTAGGAATGATGCAAGGCATCGATTTTATTTGGGCTCTGCCCTTGTATAAAGGATGCAAAGCATCAATTTATTTGGGCTCTGCCCATTTATTGCCTTGCAATTTATTTTGGCCTGTCAGGTCATTTTGGTTTGGGCCTTGCCCTTTAGAAAATGCATTGCATTTATCAAGCGCTTTGCGCCAATCAAAAAGCACAACAGTGCAAATTTATAAGTGCAAAGCACTATTAATTTGAGAATCTTTTAGATTCAAGAACCAATGGTTCATAAAAGAAGTGCAAAGCACTATTTGATTTCTTGATCTAATTTAGATCAAAGAATAACAAGTTTTTTCCTTTTTATTTCAAGAACCAAAGGTTCATAAAAGTGCAAAGCACTATTAATTTAAGAACCTTTTAGGTTCAAGAACCGATGGTTCATAAAACAAGTGCAAGGCACTATTTTTTAGATCTAAGAAAAAACAAATTCTTCTTGTTTTTCTTATATCAGAGAACCAAAGGTTCATAGCAAGTGCAAGGCACTATTTTTATTTAGATCTAAGAAAAAACAAATTCTTCTTGTTTTTCTTATATCAGAGAACCAAAGGTTCGTAGCAAGTGCAAGGCACTATTTTTATTTAGATCTAAGAAAAAACAAATTCTTCTTGTTTTTCTTATATCAGAGAACCAAAGGTTCATAGCAAGTGCAAGGCACTATTTTTATTTATTTATTTATCTGTCGTTAAAGATCTATGATCTTGTTCATAAGAGAATTTTCTCTTCTTCAAAAGGTTTTTACCTTTTTTTTTATTCTTCAAGAGTTCCCTTCTCTTTTCTTTTTTAGCCAGATGTTGATGATTTTAAAATGAGGTCTAGGGTCCTTTTTATAGTGCCCATAAATTAGCTAAAGTTTGTTAAAGAGATTATTCTCTAAGTGATTTGGGGAATTTTCCCCACCGTCGGATCTTTAATCCAAAGGTCTCTGTTTTACAGAAGAAATCTTATTGTTTTAACAAAAACAGAAAAGATTTTCTCAAATCTTTATTCTGTTTTTGAAATAAAAAAATTTTAATTTTTAATTTATATTTTATTTTTTTATTTTTTTTGCTTGCGCAACTGCGCGTTGACACGTGTCGCGCAGTTGCGCAGTTGCGCACTGCGCAATTATTTTTTTTTTATTTTTTTTTTTTAAGGTGCGCGCGCTGACACGTGTCGCGCAGCGCACTGCGCAACTGCGCAGACACGTGTCGCGCATTGCGCAGTTTGCGCAGTTGCGCAATCCTTTTTTTTTTTTTTATGTTGCACAGCTGCGCGCGCTGACACGTGTCGCGCAGCGCGCTGTGCAACTGCGCAGACACGTGTCGCGCACTGCGCAGTTTACGCAGTTGCGCAATCTTTTTTTTTTTTTTTTTTTGCGCAGTTGCGTGCGCTGACACGTGTCGCGCTGCGCAACTGCGCAGACACGTGTCGCGCACTGCGCAGTTTGCGCAGTTGCGCAATTGCGCATTTTTTTTTTATGTTGCGCAGTTGCGCGCGCTCACACGTGTCGCGCAGCGCGCTGCGCAACTGCGCAGACACGTGTCGCGCACTGCGCAGTTTGCGCAGTTGCGCAATCAATCTTTTTTTTTTTTTTTTTTTTTTGGCAAGAGCTTTGCTCTGATTGAGGTAAACAAATGCCCCCCCACCGTTACGCTTACGTGGCTTCCTAACGTGAGCGCAGCGGTGGTAGACTCCGAACCGTCGCGCAATCTTTTGGAAGCTGAAAGGGCACTTGATGCCTATAAATAGGACCTTTGGTCCCTTAGATGATTCTTATCTCTAAAATTTTACTTTCAGAACTCAGAACCCTGCTCTCTTATTTAAACACTTTTAAAAGTTCTAACTTTTAGAGAATTTTAGGTAAAAATATTAATTTTAATTAAATTAAATCAATTTTAAGAGCATTGCTCTCAATAGATCCCAGATCTAAAGAAGACCCATTTAGGGTTTCACTTAGTAGAGCTTTGCTCTAAGGGGGTCTGTAGAAGACTGAGGAGAGCCTTATTGGAGTTCCATTAATAGAGCTTTGCTCTCTAAAAGATTTTCCCTATATTTTCTCACTTCATTAATGGAGCTTTGCTCCTCCCAAATCATATAGAAGAACTCTTAAGAATTCTTCATGGATCTTGGAAGTTAAAGATGACATTTTATTCCTCAGTGCATTATATCATTTTACTTAATTAGTCTTTCTGATAATTTGTTGATCCTCTTTCGCAGGAACAATGAACGCCCACATGTATACTCTTACGAGATCATCTCTCGTGAGGGCATTCGCCGACTTGGCCGCTCTCAAAATCGGGAGTTTACAAACGAGGAGTGTGCTGAAATAATGAGTCGTTTCGACGCATACAACAGTCTACTGCATCCCCGATGTTCCTTTCTTCTTAAACTTATCGTGGGAGCTATCTGGGAAGCGCTTCCGCTATTCTGTTCCGGCGTGCCGCTTAGGGCATTGGATGCCGCTGAGGACAAGGTGCACTCTGTGTACCTATTGAACTTTATCTCGAAGAGACGGCGAGACAGTCTTATTGACCTCTTGCACGAGATCTTTCAACAGTCTGCCATACTCGCTGCTTATCGGAGGGTGGAAGACATCGGGAGGGACCCTGACGCTTGTGCTCGCGAAAGGAAGCACACTAGGACGGGTGCTCTTTCTGTTGCTTTTCCTCTTTCTCAGCATGTCGTCACAATTAGCAGGTAATAGAGTAAGCTTCTTGATTTTTTCATGAGATAGCGAGGGCTTAGGCCGCAGGTTCAGATCTGCTGCCTAAGACTTTTCAACTCTATGAGCCGTGAGGGTCTCATAGAGATTTTTCTCCCTACGGATCGAGAGGATCTCGTAGGTGGGTTTTTCTCCTTAGGAATCGTGAGGATTCCTAAGTGTGGTTTTCTCTTGTAAGTCGTAAGGATCCTACAAGAGAATTTTTCCCTCTTACGAGTCGAGAGGACTTGTAAGCGGTTGTTTCCCTCCTTGTCGAAGTTCGATGTTGGAGAGTGAGACCCGTGGATGATATGCAAGAGACCAGTTTGGATTGACTTGCAGGGTCCCAGTGCTTAGGAAACAGACTTCTTTTATGCCCACTGCCTAAGGCTTTATCTCACGAGTCGAGCCGCCTCGACAATTTTTCACAAGTCGAGACGAATCGAACGTTTCTCGCAAGAACATCTTAACGTCGCATTTAACCTCTGCTCTTTACGACAGAAGCCCGTTAAGGTCGGTGGTACTTAGGGTTTTGGCCATCGTACCGTCGCATAAGCTGATATAGTCCTCGATAGGCAATCGTGCTGTTCGAGTAGCCCTGCGACTGCCGTGTCTCTGATCCCTTCGGGGGCTGGACAAGACGTCTTCAAGCAATCCTCCTTGGCAGTTTGACCGTCGGAAGAGCAAGCGCTAGGAATTTGCCATGCCGCTTTTTACTTGAGGTTAGGCTCATTTTGGAGAGCCCCGATGAGTCATAACCACTCCGCGCTGGTGTGGGATGATCTCCGATAGTCTTTCAGGCTTTATATGACTTGCCGTTAAGACCCTGAAGCTAGGAATTTGGCCTTTGCTTCGTTTGCTGGCATTGCGTCCTCTGTATCGAGACGAATGTCATGGTGGGAACTAGGGATTTTGCCGTGGCTCCATTTGTTTGATGACGTTGAGTCTGCTGTGTCGAGACGAACGTTGGGGCGACATCTCGTCTGCTGTATCGAGACGGACGTCGAGGTTATCTTTAGGTTGCTGGTGAACCGTCGAGGTTTGGAACTAGGGATTTTGCCGTGGCTCCATTTGTTTAATGACGTTGCGTCTGCTGTGTCGAGACGAACATTGGGGTGACATCCCGTCTATTGTATCGAGACGGACGTCGAAGTAGTGACCACTCTGTGCTGGTGCAAGATGATCTCCGGTTGTCTTTCCGGTTTTATATGAGTTACCGTCAAGACGTCGAAGCTAGGAATGTGGCCTTCGCTTCGTTTGCTTTGGTGTGTCCAAATCCTGTTGGAGGACGAACGCTGGGGTTAACATTTCGTCTGCTGTATCGAGACGAACGTCAAGGTGGTGGTGACCACTCTGTGCTGATGCGAGATGATCTCCGATTGTCTTTCCGATTTTATGTGAGTTACCGTAAAGACGTTGAAGCTAGGAATGTGGCCTTCGCTTCATTTGCCTTGTCATGTCTGAATCCCTGCTGGAGGAAGAATGCTGGGGTCGACATCTCGTTTGCTGTATCGAGACGGACGTCGAGGTGGTGACCACTCTGTGCTGGTGCGAGATGATCTCCGGTTGTCTTTCTGGTTTTATATGAGTTATCGTAAAGACGCTGAAGCTAGGAATGTGGCCTCCGCTTCATTTGCTTTATCATGTCTGAATCCCTGCTGGAGGAAGAACGCTGAGGTTGACACTTCGTCTACTGTATCTAGACGAACGTCAAGGAGGTGACCACTTCATGTGAGATGGTCTCCGATTGTCTTTCCGGTTTTATGTGAGTTACCGTAAAGACGTTGAAGCTAGGAATGTGGCCTTCGCTTCATTTGCTTACACTGCGTCTGGTGTATTGAGACGAATGCTGAGGTGGAGCTGGGATTTTGCCATCACTCCGCTTTGTTTCGACCGTGAGGTCTTTTGTTGACGTTGCATCTGCCTCCAGCTGGACTGCGGAGGAACGCTGTTGTTGACATTGCGTCTACTGTATCGAGACGAATGCTGAGGTGAAGCTGGGATTTTGCCATCGCTCCGCTTGATGGTGTAACATCAGTGTCCTGTTGGAATGAGGAGGCACACCGTTGTTGGTCTCTAGGCTGTAGGCGTTGACGTCGAGACCCTGAAGCTCGGGATCTTCGTTTGCTTCATTTGTTGACATCGTGTCTGTAATATTGCGACAAATGTCGAGAAGGTCTCTACGTTATCTATGAGCCGTCGAGATTTGGCTTCGCTTTCTGATGGAGCCTGTTGGGAAGGTATTGTTCCCTTTTTATCTGTGCCCCTGGATTGTATACAGGGATCGATGTGATTTCACCTGTAGGGCAAAAAGTTTCATTCTTTCATTTTTTTTATTCTTTCCGCGATGCTCTATCATTTGAGCTTTTTATATCGCGAAAATCGCGATTGCCCAATCATTTCGGCTATTTTTCGCGGCGCCCAATCATTTCGGCTATTTTTTCTTTTTACTCGCTGTTTTTTATTGCGAGTTGCCCAATCATTTCGACTGTTTATTTTATTTTTACTCGCTGTTTTTTATTGCGAGTTGCCCAATCATTTCGGCTATTTTTCTTTTTACTCGTGCATACATTTTTACTTGCTGATTTTGTTTGCAAGTTGCCCCATCATTTTGGCTATTTCGTATGCATTTTTTTTTGGCTCGCTGATTTTTTTTTTTTTTTTGCGAGTAGGGGATTGGGGATCTGATACCAATCTTGGCATCAGCATCGCTGCGACTAGAATATTGCCAAGAGCGAATCATCATTTGCCGTGAAAGGACTCGGAATTTGATACCGGTCTAGGCATCAGCATCGTTGCAACTGGGATATTGTCAGGAGCGAATCATCATCTGCCATGAAAGGACTTGGAATTTGATACCAATTTAGACATCAACATCGCTACAACTGGAATATTGCCAGGAGCGAATCATCATTTGCCGTAAAAGGACTTGGAATTTGATATCGGTCTAGGCATCAGCATCGCTGCGACTGGGATATTGCCAGGAGCGAATCATCATCTGCCGTAAAAGGACTTGGAATTTGATATCGGTCTAGGCATCAGCATCGCTGCAACTGGGATATTGCCAGGAGCGAATCATCATCTGCCATGAAAGGACTTGGAATTTGATACCGGTCCAGGCATCAGCATCGCTGCAACTGGAATATTGCCAGGAGCGAATCATCATTTGCCGTAAAAGGACTTGGAATTTGATACCGGTCCAGGCATCAGCATCGCTGCAACTGGGATATTGCCAGGAGCGAATCATCATTTGCCTCTGTCGATGTTGAACAAAGGTGGCTTAGTAAACAGGGTTAAGGGTCCTGTCGGCTAAGGCTTTTGACTTCATGAGCCGTAAGGGTCTCACAAAGGTATTTCTCCCTACAAGTCGTGAGGATCTTGTAGGTGTGTTTTCTCCTTGGGAATCGTGAGGATTCCTAAGTGCATGTTCTCTTGTAAGTCGTAAGGATCTTACAAAAGGGTTTTCTCCTTATAAGTCGAGAGGACTTACAAGTGTTGTTTGCTGTACAAGCATATCCCTAATCACGGATGGGACTTTGTTAGGGAAATATTTATTCGTGCCCGTGGATTGTATACAAGGGTCATTATGAGCCGCTTGTAGGGCAATGTCGAAAGTTGTGGGGGTTGCTTAAGCACAGATTTAGGCCTCTATGACTTAAGACTTTCAAATCTTATGAGCCGTAAGGGTCCCACAAGAGAGTTCTCCTTACGAGTCGTGAGGATCTCGCAAGTGTATTTTCTCCTTAGGAATCGTGGGGATCCCCAAGTGTGTTGCTCCTTTGTGAGTCGTAAGGATCTCACGCAGGTGGTTTCTCCTTACAGGGTCGAGAGGATCCTATAAGTGTTTCTTTAACGAGGTTGCGCCCTTTCGGGTTTTCACAAACACTCGCCGGTAGCCCTGCTGTTTTTACTCACGGAGCCCTTTCGGGTTTTCATCCGTGCCCTTTTTGCTTATGGACATACCTTTATTTTTTTTTCTTTTTTTTTTTTTACGAGGTCGTGCCCTTTCGGGTTTTCATCCGTGCCCATTTTGCTTGTGGACATACCGTTATTATTATTATTATTTTTTTTTTTTTAACGTCAGCCTGAAGATGCTGCGGGTTGGGAGTAGTTTAACGACGTTTCGGTCATTTGCAAGTTTTAGGACATTGCGGTCCGTCATTAGTTTAAGGACATCTCGGTCCGTTGTTAGTTTAAGGACGTTTCGGTCCGTTATCCAGTTTTAGGACGTAGTGGTCCGTTAGGCTTTCTCTTTGAATGAGCATGATGCCCCCGGCATGTCCATATTTTTCGGAGCATGCGGTTGTGGCGGGTTCACCTTCCAAATTTCGGACAACGCGAACTTGCCCTGTTGGTATTGGTCTTCAACCCAGTTTTTGAAGACGTAGCAATCCTCGATCAGATGACCTACCGTTTGGTGGTAAGGGCAATAATTAGGATTATTAATATCACCTGGCCGCAACGGACGTTTTGGATTCGGCAGATTAATGAGTCTGTTGCGCACTGCCAGCTCGAACAGTCCCCTTGTTTTATCTTGCGGAAACGAGTAAGGGCGTTCCAACTTTTCCTGGAGGGATTGCCGCTTGTTGTTTTGGCAAGCAATCGGTCTAGGGTCACCTGATTGTTGGTGAGTGCTGGCGACGAGGGCCTTTTTTCCTTTTCTTTTATCCTTTTTGTTCGATCCTTTGTTTACGGGGCCGAGATTTTTTTCGAGTAGCATGCGATTGCACGGCTGAACGTTCTCGCAGCTTCTCAATTCCTTTATTTTTGAAATAGATTCCCCGAGGGAAGAGTTGGGGGTAGCTTCTTCGTCAGAGTCGCTTCCAAAGGTGATAATTTGTGATCCCTTGAAGTCGGCTATATGACAGTCGGCGACGACTCTTTTGCGCTCATCTATCGCATTTTTCCGATGTCCACAAGCTTCACACTTTGTCCTGTCGAAGTGTCGCTTTTGAGCGACATACCCTTGCCACCAGCAGTTAAAGGATTCGCAGTCTTCGGTAGGATGTATGATCTTCTGATGATATAAACAGAAGTTAGGATGCATCTCTACCTCAGAGAAAGGATTTTCTTCAGAGGGCGGTAGCTTCATTCCTACTGATAGAGCTTTGGCGAACCGTTTCCTCGTCTTGAATTTATTTTTACCCGCAGTGTATAGCTTTTGATTTGACGGGAATACCTTGGTTATTTCCAGTATGGCCATTTCATGCTCTTGATTGGCTTTTGCTTTCAGACGAATTTCATTTAGGAAGGCATCGATCAACTTGTCTGACGGCCGCGGAATTTCTGTTTCAGGGTCCGCCGTTGATTTCTCAGCGCAAGGATCCTCCTCATCATCCGTCAATGAATGAGAAATCACATGACAAGTCGCCACGTAGTCTTCGGATTCATCCGATAAGTTTTCTCTACCGTTTTCATCCTCGACGAAAGAACAAGTTGCCCCCGGCGTGTCCGTCTTCTTTGGAGAGTGCGGCTGCGGGGGGTTTACCTTCCAGCTTTCAGACAGCGTGAACTTGCCTTGCAGGTATTGATCCTCGATCCATCCCTTAAAGACGAAACAATCCTCAATCGGGTGACTTACCGTTTGGTGGTAAGGGCAATAATTGGGATTATTAAGATCGCCTGGCTGCAACGGACGTTTTGGATTCGGCAGATTAATGAGTCTGTTGCGCACTGCCAGCTCGAACAGTCTTCTCGTTTTATTCTGAGGAAACGAGTAATGACGTCCTAGCCTCTCTTCGAGGGATGGGCGTGGACGCACGTTGTTTTGGCGAGCGACCGGCTTTGAGTTGCTCGACTGTTGCTGAGCGTTGGCGACGATGATCGCTTTTCCTTTCTCATTTCGGGGATCGGGTCTTGGAGGAGACGGTCTATGGCCCATCTGGTCCATTTGGGCTAATTTGTCGATCAAGGCCTGGAAGGTGGTCGGCCTGAAGAACATCATGAATTGCGAGATGGTCGCCTGCGGATCGAGAGTGCCCACAAACATGCCTACCGCAGGTGCCTCTTCTATGCGTTGTTCGCATTTCGACCATAGGTTTCGCCATCGTGTTGCGTATTGGACCCACGTTTCGCCTGGCCTTATCCTGGCATTTATCAGTGCTGTTATCGGAGTGCGTTCACTAGCACTCGTGAATCTTTGTGTAAACAGCAGCTCCATCTCTGCAAATGTTTTGATAGAGTCGTTAGGCAGCTCCGAATACCATTCAAAGGCTATTTCTGCTAAGCTGCCGACGAATTGTCGTAATAACAATTTGTCATCGCCTCCAGTATTGCCGCATAAGGCCCTGAATTGAGCGACGTGCTGATGCGGATTCCCTGTCCCTTTATATACATGGAATTTAGGGATCGTATATCCCGGCGGGTAACTAATTTGGTCATACCAGCCCGGATAGGGTCGTCCAGTTCTAGCAATTTGCTCAGCCGCTTCATTTGCCTGGTGAGCTCGTATTTGCTGAGCTATATGGTCATCCAGTGCGGCCTTAGAAATGGTATCTTCCTTGGCAGCTAAAAGAGCCGAAGGAGGACTCGATGTCTCTCCTTTGTCATCTTCAAGGACAATCGGAGGATCTTCAGCAGGAGGATCTGGCTGTAACATCATCCCTACCATATCTTTGAAGAGGAGCGCCATCTGTTTTATGTTTGCCGCCTGCTCTGCAGCTTCTTTGTCCCTCTTTTCGAGGACTCTGCGTAAAAAGTCAGCGTCAGTTTCTTGTTCTTGACGCTCATCCGAAGACGTTTCAGAGCTTTCTTTTGGCTCAGTGAGTGCAGCCATTGTAGTCATCATTTCCTGAAGCTTTTGTTGTTGCTCCTGGGCTTTCGTCACGGATCGGGTGAGCGGTCGGTGGCCCGTAGAAGTGCGGCTTTCCTCCTTTCCAGAAGCCATATAAACAGTGTGCACCACCATGCCCCCAGACTTGGGGCGTTTGTGTTCGGTGTCTTTGCGATTTGCCGAAGACACAGGGGCTTTTTGCGGCCTCCTTTTTTGAGTGATTGGAGTTAAGGGAACCGTTGTAGTGGGCACCCGAGTAGCTTTTGTTTCTTGTGGTTTGACAGAGTAATCCTTCCCCTGCCGAACCTTCATCTTTTTCTGTCGTCGGAGGCAGTCTCGATCGATCACTGACTCTTGGACCTGTCGCCAGACTTTGTAAATTTTAGAGGACAGCCGTTGAGGGGGCTGCTCTAACTTCTTCTCTGGAGTATTCTCCACAGGAGAAGGAGTTCGTTTCAACATCGCAGTAGGAGAGTTTCTGCGCACCTTGTTGAGCAGTTCAAAGCTGTTCTTGGTTGGAACAGCAGTATCGATTCTCACCATCGGAGCTGACGGAGTTATCCCAGAGGGGGAGTTGCCCCCAGCTTTCCTTACCCGACGCCAGTGGCGACGTCGAGCGTGTCGTGCTGATGGAGTTGTTTCAGCTATAGGGGTGACCTCCTCATGCCCCCTGTGTTGGTCAGAATATACTGGTACCAGCTTTTTAAAGATCGACGCCCGTTGAACGGGGACGGCCAACTTGTCAGAAGCGGACTTCTGAACATAGAAAGCAACCTTGGTGATTTTGCCAGGAACGGGAGTTGGGATGGCTATCCGCTTCGGGATAACGCCTTCTGGTATGACAGGCTTCTTCATGGGCCCGATGGAGCTCTGGCCTAATCCATTAAAACCTGAAGCAGTGGAGTTGGGCGACCTGTTGAGAGGGGTCGCGGAAATGGTGAGTCGATCGAAGACCGACTTCTTTGGAGCTTCTTGCAATGTCATTGGGGCGTTGAAGCTCATTGGTGGGAGCATAGTCCCAAAAAATAGTCCAGTCATGGCTTGAGCCACCTGCTCCACCGGCATTTTGAAAAGGGAGGCCGCTTGGGGCCCATAACTCACTCCTCCAGTAATGACGGAGCGAGAGCTGTTGCTGTAGGCGATGCAGTTCGAAGCCATTGATCTTCTGTTTTCTGCACGGAGCAAGACACCAAATCTTAGTACCTTGAATCCACAGGCAATCACAGCAAACCGCGATTTGTTCGCGAACACGACACACGAAGTGTGGAGTGGAAAGAGGAAGAGGTCCCACCGGGAGTGCCAGAATCTGTTCCCCTCCGAACGGCGGCCGAGACGTTAGGACGTCCTGTGCCTGAGGTTCGGGGCAGATGCTATTTGGTTTTATCCGTCTATCTCTCCGAAGATGCCAAGTTGATTTATGGCACCGTGTATCGGAGGTTTAGACGGATGCGGCCGATGTAGCAGACTTCGTCAGATTCCCCCTCAGGGTGAGGGGTTTTTTGATTGTGGGGACGCTCTTCCCTGCAGGCGCAAGCCCCTGCAGTTAATTACGCTACCGCATCGCGGTAACAACTTTCTCCTTCTCCAGAATTTCACTTCGTGTCGTGTGTGTTTGTTTTGTTTGTGGTTGCCCGTGGATTGTATACGGAGACTGAGTAATGCCGTCGCCCGTAGGACGTGGATTAGTCCAAATCCGTATTTAATTTAGATTTGGGTTTGGTGTTTTTAGTTTAAGGATGCATTAGTCGCGTTGCGGCTAAGATCAACTTAAACGTTCATTAAGGATACATTAGTCCTGTTTGAGACTAAGATCAACTTAACGCCATCGTTTAGATCCGACAAAAGAGCGTTTTGGGCTCTATTGTTCCAGTTTGGGAGATTCATAGTCCAATTTGGGACTAAAGTCTGTTTGGAGGATACGTTAGCCATTTTTGAGGTTAAGATCGACTCAAACGTTTGTTAAGGATACGTTAGTCCAGTTTGGGACTAAGATCAACTTAACGGGACCGTTTAGATCCGACAAAAGAGCATTTGGGCTCTATTGTGCCAGTTTAGGGACGTGGTGGTCCATCGCCAGTTTTAGGGACATGGTGGTCCATTATTAGTTTAGGGACGTTTCGGTCCGTCGCCAGTTTAAGGACGTAGTGGTCCATATTAGTTTAGGGACGTTTCGGTCCGATATTAGTTTAGGGACGTTCCGGTCCGATGTTAGTTTATGGACATTTCGGTCCACGAGTTTAAAGACCCCGCAGTCCATATCGATGTGTGGTCGTTGGGACCCGTCACCTCTTTGACGTCGTTGAGGAATTACAACGACGGATGTCAAAGGAGTTCGGAGATGTACCCTCGAACCGGATGTAAATTAATTTAGAAGAGCAATTTTGCTCAGTCAATTTAATTTAAGGACTTATGGCCAAAATTGGGCTAAGTCCAGTTGAAATGTTCAACATTTTTATTTGCCTTTGTATTGCATTTTTATTTGGGCCTTGCCCAGAAAGGATGCAGAGCATCAATTTGTTTTGGGCTCTGTCCTTTTAGGAATGATGCAAGGCATCGATTTTATTTGGGCTCTGCCCTTGTATAAAGGATGCAAAGCATCAATTTATTTGGGCTCTGCCCATTTATTGCCTTGCAATTTATTTTGGCCTGTCAGGTCATTTTGGTTTGGGCCTTGCCCTTTAGAAAATGCATTGCATTTATCAAGCGCTTTGCGCCAATCAAAAAGCACAACAGTGCAAATTTATAAGTGCAAAGCACTATTAATTTGAGAATCTTTTAGATTCAAGAACCAATGGTTCATAAAAGAAGTGCAAAGCACTATTTGATTTCTTGATCTAATTTAGATCAAAGAATAACAAGTTTTTTCATTTTTATTTCAAGAACCAAAGGTTCATAAAAGTGCAAAGCACTATTAATTTAAGAACCTTTTAGGTTCAAGAACCGATGGTTCATAAAACAAGTGCAAGGCACTATTTTTTAGATCTAAGAAAAAACAAATTCTTCTTGTTTTTCTTATATCAGAGAACCAAAGGTTCATAGCAAGTGCAAGGCACTATTTTTATTTAGATCTAAGAAAAAACAAATTCTTCTTGTTTTTCTTATATCAGAGAACCAAAGGTTCGTAGCAAGTGCAAGGCACTATTTTTATTTAGATCTAAGAAAAAACAAATTCTTCTTGTTTTTCTTATATCAGAGAACCAAAGGTTCATAGCAAGTGCAAGGCACTATTTTTATTTATTTATTTATCTGTCGTTAAAGATCTATGATCTTGTTCATAAGAGAATTTTCTCTTCTTCAAAAGGTTTTTACCTTTTTTTTTATTCTTCAAGAGTTCCCTTCTCTTTTCTTTTTTAGCCAGATGTTGATGATTTTAAAATGAGGTCTAGGGTCCTTTTTATAGTGCCCATAAATTAGCTAAAGTTTGTTAAAGAGATTATTCTCTAAGTGATTTGGGGAATTTTCCCCACCGTCGGATCTTTAATCCAAAGGTCTCTGTTTTACAGAAGAAATCTTATTGTTTTAACAAAAACAGAAAAGATTTTCTCAAATCTTTATTCTGTTTTTGAAATAAAAAAATTTTAATTTTTAATTTATATTTTATTTTTTTATTTTTTTTGCTTGCGCAACTGCGCGTTGACACGTGTCGCGCAGTTGCGCAGTTGCGCACTGCGCAATTTTTTTTTTTTTTTTTTTAAGGTGCGCGCGCTGACACGTGTCGCGCAGCGCACTGCGCAACTGCACAGACACGTGTCGCGCACTGCGCAGTTTGCGCAGTTGCGCAATCCTTTTTTTTTTTTTTATGTTGCACAGCTGCGCGCGCTGACACGTGTCGCGCAGCGCGCTGCGCAACTGCGCAGACACGTGTCGCGCACTGCGCAGTTTGCGCAGTTGCGCAATCTTTTTTTTTTTTTTTTTTTTTTGCGCAGTTGCGCGCGCTGACACGTGTCGCGCAGCGCGCTGCGCAACTGCGCAGACACGTGTCGCGCACTGCGCAGTTTGCGCAGTTGCGCACTTCCGCATTTTTTTTTTTTTATGTTGCGCAGTTGCGCGCGCTGACACGTGTCGCGCAGCGCGCTGCGCAACTGCGCAGATACGTGTCGCGCACTGAGCAGTTTGCGCAGTTGCGCAATCAATCTTTTTTTTTTTTTTTTTTTGCAAGAGCTTTGCTCTGATTGAGGTAAACACCGGTTTATTAAATCAAGTATTGATTTAATAATGACTTTTAACTCACTTTTATTAAACCTTTTCTTTATGGATGTATGCATATATGTATATACATACACATGATGATGTATATGCACGCATACATACATACAAGTGTATCATGGTTGATGATACATGGATGATGGCAATACAAGACTCACATGGTTCAAATTAATATGTGTATTTTTGTTTTGAGATAAAAAAAAAGGAAATTAACAAATGACTCATTCTTTCTACCCTCTTCTAGGGTTGACCATTGACTTAACCCTAGGTTTATTTCCTTTGTTCTTTTAACTCATCACAAAATATTTTGATATTTCTTTTAACCATGGTTGGATGTGAGAGTGTCTCACATATATATCCTTTTGTTTTTATTTTAAAACATAACAATTATCATTATCTTGAGAAAAACTTTGCCATCTTCATCTTCCTCCTTTTTCAAGCTCTCTTGAGTTTCTTTGAGTGTGAGAAAAAGGAAAAAGAAAGGGTTTTTAAGTGAGATAACAAACCAAACAATCATTCTATACTAGTTTAGAGTGTTAGCATCACTTCCTCATTGATCAAGTGAAGCAAGAAGTTTTGAGCAAAGGGACTTCAGGTGGATCGTCGTGGACTTGGAAGCATTCAAGCGAGCCGTTCCAAACTCTAGGAGATCCAAGGAGTCACTTAAGGAGGTCTACAAAGGTTGTAGTCTCTCCACTTAGTGATAGATTTATTATTGTATGTGATACTATTAGCTGTTACCCTAAATTTCTAGTTCGATTCCTAGTTAAGTTTGCTTAGCACCTCGTTAAAATTTTATTGTGGCATGTGTGATGATTCCAAACCCTTGATAAGGTGCTATGGAATCCCTACAGCTACAGAAAACAACACTGCAGATCCATTCACAAAGGCCATCTCTCAGACGCAGTTCGAGAGGCTATTCGAGATGATAGGTCTGTGATATGCCATCACATGGCCTTAGTGTAAGTGGGAGATTGTTAGTTTAATATGCCCTAGAGGATATTATTGTATAGTACTAGTTTGTATATTACATTTTGGAAGCTTGGGATATATACACGGATTTATAACAGTCTTGCTCAATATGGTAGTATGCTACTTGGTTTGTATCTATTTTAATATGTGTATATGTTTCTTTTGACGTATCGCTAATACATATTGATAGAGCCCTTAGGATCTTTGCTTGACTACCAGCGTTGTGATGGCAGTCACACTTGTGGGGGTTGGGTAGTCTACAAGCACATCCTTATGCAGGTCCCTGGTCGTAGGATTATTGAGACAGGGCATCGATACTCCAGAGTAGACTAGTGTGTACGCTTCTCATCCCAGCAGGGGAGATGGTCTGTCCCACAGCCATTGGTACGTCGTACTGGAGATAGTATACAGGTGCTCATTAGGTTATGAGTACACTGGACATGACTCGCCGGGAACTTTTGGTCAGTATTATACTTATCATCAGTTAGCAGTTCCCATGTAACATGAGTACAGCTTAGTCCATTGACTTGACACTGCTGCTTCGCCATGAGTGTGTTCTTACTGTTCTTAGATTACTACCCTACCACGGCTCTATTGAGTCGTGCAAACAGGTAGTAGTTGGGTGCAGTCCCGAAGCACTTGGAGGCAGTGGCGGTTAGATAGGATTCGTCTCTCCCGGTATTGGGGGTTGATATCACACTGTGTTTGGAGTGTCATTACACAAAGTCCCTGGCCAGGGCAAGCGAGATTTACTGGTAGGTTCTCCAGTAGTTTCTCAGGGTGTTTTGGACTACACTCCGACACGACTTATACCGCTATTAGAGGTCTGACGTTTACCTCCCCCTAGGCCCGATATGCGATACTCTTAGACGAACAGACCGGACTGTACGGAGATTGTCACATTCAGGCTCAGTAGGAGTTCGGATGGGTTTTCCTCATCGGCCTTCTTATCGACATCTACCTGGGGACCGTTACGTACAGCTAGTACCACTTGCGGCCTGTGGTTAAAGCCACTGCCAGCGTAGTGTCGAGTCTTTAGAGTCCCACACAGCGGGTTTTCCACTTTTGGGCGAAACTATGTAGAGGTCATATGGTTTTACGACAGGATTCGTTCACATACGCGCACTTGTGCGTGTTTGGTGTTCGGGCAGTTGATACTAGTGGGTTTTGGTTTAAGCCGGATCCTGGTATTAGATTTTGGGTTGGTTTAGTCTCATTGTATTCGTGTTTCTCGGAATACGGATGGGGATATGTATATACGGTTGATAGGGGCATAGAAGGAGACACCTCATTAGGGTTTTGACCATTGACTTGATTAAAACCATAATGAGATGGAGGAAATTGTTTACTAATTTTTATTAAAGATAATTGTGTCATGGCTAATTGGTTTGACCATTTGACTTTGTTGACTTAGATATTTTTGTTAAGCACTAGATATTTTGCCTAGCATTAATTGTGACATGATAATGGTCAAATCAAAGTAACCATCACAATTATCCTAATAAAACTATGTTTTCTTTTTCCTAAAATGAGAGCTCTCTTCATTATTCTCATTCTCACTCACTCTCATGATTCTCTCCTTCTTCCTCTCTCAAACCCTAGTGTCTCATGAGTTGAGAATCATGGGTTATTGAGACTTAGCCACCAAAATCCTTCTCTACTCGCTCTAGGATACTTAGTTTAGCACACAAAGTACCCTGGTTACTTCATTATAGAGGTTGGAGCTTAAGGTAGAGACCTTCGGGTGGATCATCTTTGATGTAGAGAAGCCGGTGAGGAGGCACCATTCACCACCACTCCAAGGAGAAGCACAACAAGGAGAAGAAGGACTTGAAGCTTGAGGTATAATCATCTAACATAATAGTTAACACTCCTAATTATTTTGTTAGTTAGTGTTTAGCAAAGATCCTCATGGGTATGTTACCTTATAAAGAAAAATTCGATTTTTACCTATTCCGCCTCCCCGTTAACTAGCAGGGTGAGTAACATAGACTTACAGGGATAGTTTCTTGTTTGAATCCAACAGAGCTTTAGTAGTCCCGTATTAACCTTTTTTTATTTTATTCGAATATCAGTTGGGTCGACTCATCCACAGCCTAGAGCTCCGATGCTAACACATGAAATGAGCCCATATTTCCTTGCTCCTGGGGCCCCACTCTTGAGCTCGTGAATACTTCTATGGCTGCGTTGACATTCACACTTGGAATTTAACGTTAACATAGTGACCATCTAGAGACCTATAGAATATACTTACCCATGAACATATACTCTTACTCGTCATATATATTCTACAATTGTCATTTTTCTTTACTCTTACTTATCCTTGGGACTTACCGAGCGCTAGTTCGCTGACGGGCATTCCACCCACTGTTCTTCTCTTAGAATTTTCGTCAGATACGGTCGAGAAGGAAGAAGTGGAGGCCACAAAGGAGAACTACAACCGGATCGCTACTCAAGACTAGCTCAGCTTCATTTTTCTTCAGTTTATATATACCACATGTTTAGGCATTTTCTTTATTGTATTTACTTTCCAGCTGAAACTCATGTACTTGTAAATATTTGAAGTTGAATATAAATAAAGATGTTTGTTGAAAAATTTTACAGTCTTCATTTATTCTTGTATTGTGTATTATTGTTTCAATACGCTTAGTATATTTATTTAGGGAATGACCTTCTCTGGATAAATATGTCGCGGGCTTGCCGCGTCATCGTTTCCGTCTACTGGGAAGCGGGGCGTAACAGTTTGAATTCCGATGGATTGACGTAGAGAGCCCCCACAGGGTTTTCGATGAACACGCGGTTTACGAAAAGATGTGTAAGCATATGGCGAAAAATCGGAGAGGCCATAAGCATAGGATCACAAATAAGATGAGTTCTTTTCCTTTTCAGTATTGATTAATCGTGAAAAGATGTGTATATGTATGTTGTAAATAACCGCAATCAATAACGGTGTCGTGATAGCTAGCCGATAGTGAGTACGGATCGTCCGCAGGGTAACGGTGAACTACTTTTCTTACTTTAGACGAATTGATAGAAGAAAGGTGCAGTTTTGATCATTTATTATAAGAAAATTGAAGATTTTTTAAGAAAATGGCTTGTAGGGTTTATAGGACTTAGTATTTAATGGATAGAGGTTTAAAAATGATTCTTTTATCTTTTAATTGTTTAATACTGGAGAGATAGCGATGAATGTGGATTGGGGTTTTTGGAGGAAATTATGATTTCCCTCTACTGCCCCTTGTCCTTCCATTGATCTCTATTTATCTCAAGCCATTAACAAAACAAGTATTAACGAATCTCAAATCGTGGTCGTGACTATCATTAATTGATAGCGCGTCCGATAAGAGAGTTAACATTTATTTTGCTAAAGTTTATAAAAATTAAAACGTCAAAAAAAAAATTAAAGGATTTTTCATCCGTTATTCTACCCTATCCTACAAACTCTAGCAAGCAAGAATTTACTCGCTCGTGGATATTAGCGATTTAAAATAGAGGTGGAAGATAAATGAACCCATAATTAAAAATTAAAATTGCAAAAAGTAATTGCGGAATGTAAGTGCAGAAATTAAAATACAAAAAGTAAAGTATAGAAAGTAAATGCGACAAAAATTAAAAGAAAAGACTATCTTTATTGATCAACTATTGCATTACAAAATTGCTCGCTGAAAAGGTAAATTACAAAAACCCTAGTTGCTCCTAGATCTCTCTCTCGATCGATGGATAGATGAATGTTCAATTTTTGAATGAATTTGATAGACAGCTCTCGATCCTTTATATAGTCTCTGGAATTAGAAACCGTAGATGCCATATTGAAGAGTGTAAAATTACGATCCAGACCCTGAATTTCCAGATCCTACGACCACTAACAGACCGTGGAACCGCCGCCCCAACCCCTATCTTGACCGCAGATCCACTGCCTTCTGGCGGGATTGTGACTTGAGATTTTTCGTGGCTTATTCTATCGATATTTGAAGATCCTCTTGATACAAAAATTCTGAAAATATTGCTCTTAGTCTCTGCCGTTGCTAGATTCTTCGATTTACTCTAAATATTCGGCATATTCAGTTTGATATTTTGATTTGATGTGGATCTCCTACTTAGATTTCAGATCTGAGCTAATCTTATTATAATACCTGCACATTATCTCAATTCATCTCGTTAGTAGCATTTGTTATTTTTGAGATATTATTCCAATCATTTATATGATATGATATCTTAAGAATATTGATTAGGAATATTTGATATGATATACATATTTTAATTAATAATATTTCATTTAAATATTATATTCATATATTTTCCCTAATTATATTAATTATAAATATAGAAACATATGATAATAATGTTTTTACAAATAAACCCACATATGTTCTTTATTTACAAATAACACCTTTTAGTAGTTAATAATAATAGGGAAAATAACCATACAAATGTGCAATAAATTTGACTGATCAAATACCCCCAAACTTATATTTGATCGTCCCGGGTAAACTATTTATTAAAAAAAGAAAAAACCTAGCACACTTTCGATTGCAACACGATTGCACTTAGCTTGTGCAACAAGCTTTTGAACCTTTAGGTGTCCCTAGTAGGAGGAGTGTTGTCTCCTGAGAGTTTTCAGCGGATTACACCCACAAAATCCCAAAATAAAAGAAAGAAGACAAAATTTACATGCAAGAATAAGGAACATATAAAAGAAAAAACTTGAAAATAAGTGTTTCAAACTATACCAGCTTTTAAGTTGTCATGAACCCTATCTTAATGCTCTTGAAAAGATATCAGAAATCACATCATCCCTTAATAAAACATCATCTTTAATCTTCCTCCTTACCTTTCTTCTAAATATCGATCATATACCCTTACGTGTGTGTAAAAGTCATCCCTACACCTAGAGAATTCAATTCAAACTTTTATTAACATTTATGTTTACAATACATTGCTTTGAAATGACAAGAGATATAATGTAAACAGAAAATTTTATTAACATTCATCTTTACAATACATTGCTTTGAAAAGAAAAGTACAATGATATAAAGTAATGCCTAAACAGTGGCATATGAAATGAAAAGTAAGTACATGGAAAAGCTAGAAGTCTGGTTACTCAGTGAACTGGTCCACGTCCTCCTGGCTAGGCTCGATCTTAAGAGAGTCCGGTCTTCCTGACGAGCATTTCAAAGAAAAGACATGAATGTCGTCAGCGAACTAGCGCTCAGTAAGTCCCAAAAGAAAGGAAGCAGTACAACAAGTAATGTGGAATGAAACTGTTAAGTTATACAGATATCAGTTTATTATTCTAACGTAATTGTTTGTAGCTTGGTACAGAAGGTATCGGTGTATATGAGAGGAGTCCAACTTGCTCCGTGGACTATGGTAACAGGTAGTACAAGGCCCCGTCAAAACCCACGAGACAACGGCACGAGAGTTCATGTAGGTGTCTTTTAGTGACCATCTCGTTCCACTTCTAATACATTCCGTACCAATCTACCCCATTAACCCCGTGTAATGTTTTATATAGATTATAATTATCAGACTTTCCGAGACCATGGATACAAGTTGTTCATGTAATCAGGTTCAGGATGTAAACAAGTAGTCATGTAATCAAATCAAGTTACAGCCATGGTTCGGGCAAGTCATGTCATGTTTTCATGTTGATATTGTTCTGGTATTCAGGTTCAGATTCAAGTATACATGTTAGAGTTTGGATTCATATTTGAATTGGATTCTAGTTTGAGTTTGGATTCAAGCTTGATTTAGACTCAGACTTGAGCCAGACACTTAGAACTAATTTGGATCCTGAATTAAGTTCGGGAGTTATCGGTAACTGCTGCATATAGACGGCAGGATTTGTGTCTTTTTTCAAGACAATTACCATTGATAACACCGTTAAGTTTTTCTACCTTAAATAAACAAGCACTCACTTCTCCGGCTCCTTAAGACTCAAGAGAATTGATCCCGCATAAACTCATATTTACTAAATTCCTTAAATGTAATTTTTATATAACTCGAGTGGATTTTATGAAAAATATTTTTAAGATATAGTTCAAAATAATCTCGAGAAATTATTTATATTATTTAGGGTTTCTATGGATGTGTATTTGAAGAGTTGAGATATTTCAGTGATAATTACCTTAACTTGAATAGTTCATGGTATTTTACTGTAAATCTTGACTTTTGTTGGTATCTTGATGGTATTTTGATGAAACTTGTAATTTTTTTATTTGAGAAAAATATAAGTTATTATATTTTGAAAATATATGGATTGGTAATATTTATATAATTATTAAAAAATTAATTTTGATTATTAAGTAGAAAATTTTGTTTTTCTTAAAAATCGTATTAAAAACCTTTTGAGACCAAATGCTCCATGAGGTGGTCTGCATCTCGCTCTACTAGCCTAAGAATGTGCGATAATCCGTACCATCCAATAGCGGGTCCCTAAAAAGGGTTGTAGAGGCTTATTTGCAAAGAATTTTGAAATACAATTCAAAAGATAACTGTTTTTTAGAACCGATTTTGAAATACAATATATTGTTTTAGAGGCTTAACTGCTCTAATAGTCTCGATTTCTCGCCAGAAGTTGGTCGTTGGCTAACCCCTCTTCTACTCTACTTGAACTTGAGAAAATTTAAGAGTTTTGGCTAGAATTTTCAGAATGAGGAAAGGCTAGGGCATAAGATAGTATTTATAGTGTGGAATTAGGGTTTTGGAATTAAAAAAGTGAATTAAAATGTATTAAAATGTGATAAATTGGAGAATTGGGGGTCTCTGTTTCATTGCAAAGCAATCAAACAGTGCAGGAGAGTTAGGGGTAGACCAAGGGACTTGTGTGCAAAACTCGGACAGCATCACCTATGGATAGACCGTCGGCGCCGGCCCTTTGGGGAATCTCGCCGGTCGAAAAGTGGAGGGGAGCCGTCGGATTCGTGCTACGTGTACTCTTCTGTATTTAAACTCTTTTCCACATGTTTATTTTTCCAAACTTTTCATTTTTATGTGCATTGCACGTGTAAACTTTTGGGCTTCCAAAAAGTTTATAAGAAAAATTAGAAAAAAAATATAATGTGTTTGATAGGATTCGAATACATGGGCTATGTCACAGCAGTGCAAGGCTTTACCAGTGAGCTACAAATTCTTTCTTGCTGTTCTTAAACAAAAATTAACTTTTAAATTGTTCTCAGGCTTGCAAACTCTTTTCTGTACATTAAATTGAAAAAAATTTGTACAGTAAATTCAGAGTCGTTACAAAAGTGTGAAAGTAAAATCCTCCCCAAACTTGTTCTTGGCTCACAATCGTGCAAAAATTCCTTTCTTTCAAGAGCCATTTAAAAAATATTTTTCTTCTCCCCCCTAAACCTGAGTAAAATAGTGTTTTCATTACTAAGTATTGAAATTCAACATAAGAGAGGGGTAAAATATTATTGTTCCACACAAAGCTTTACAAAGACCAAAAGTTAAAACCAACTATTCAAATATTTTATCAATGTAACACCATGGTTGGTAAAAGATAATGTAATGGATAGATGTGAAGAAGAATACTCGAGACTGTATAATAATAGAGGTTGTATCATGTCTTGAGTAGAAGAAACAGAAATGAGAGTAACGATAATAGATGAAGAGGGGGAATATAAGAAATGTAATTGAAAGGTTTTACGTCTCAATTGGTACAGACGAAAAAGTGATGGTGAATGAAAACGAGAATGTGAATGATAAGGAATGGGTGGAATAGTCATATTCTCGTATATGATAAGAAGGGCTAGTGGTTTAATTTCTTCGGCCTCAAAGGGAGGCGCACGAATTTCCGGTGGAGGTTGATACATCACAACTTCCAAGTCTTTAAGAAATGTGTGTTCTTCGGCGAAAATACTTTCGAAAATTTTATCGATATTCGGAACGATAACCTCATCGGAAAGAAAAGAATAAGTTTAATAGGCAGATTCACTAGGAAGATTGAAAGTTTCAAGATCAATATGTTATGCACCAGAATTCAAAACACTCGATTTGTCATAAATTATAGAGGTAGGAGACTCGAAAAACTTGTCTACTTTATGTTCAAAAGAGTTTAACTCGAGTGGTATTTCAAGAATCATAGAACTCGAAATATCGGAGTGTGGTTCATCAAATCTCAGTGGAATTGAAAGAAGATGAGAAGAAGAACTAAAGAAAGTTTGTAATGAAATGGGTAAACGAACTTAGGTGTCGAACATTGTTGAATCAGATGTGGGAGATGAAGGCTGAATATCGTTTTGCATATCGGATAGGTCGGTGGTAAGAATAGGATCAGTTAAATGTACATGAAGATGTTCACATTCAATGGAAGGGACATGATGGGTCGGGAAATCCAATTCATCCAACATAGCAAATTTATCTTCAAAGATATTCTCATCACCGATCTCACTAGTATCGTCAATCAATTCAAATGAATAGTTTTTTTAAAAATTCATTAATTATATTATCCCCACTCGATGGATCACTAGGTTCACTTGATGGAATTGGAAGGTGTGAAATGTCAAGTGCAATCGGATAATGATTAGTTTGATTTGGAATGGTGTAAGGCTCTCTTTCACACTTACTGTTGGAAAAGTCAAACATGTTATTCTCGGACACCGCATCAAGTAAATCATGAAGCGGTTGATCATCAAATACATTCGGTTGGATTTCAGAATGGAAGGTGTTGAGATCAAAAGAATTCATTTTGGTTTGACTTGGAGGGATCCCTGGTACTTTCTCAATACTCGATTCCAACTTTACTTCAATACGAGATATGGTCTGTGAAGAAGTTCCAATAAAAGATTCTCTTTGAATCATGGAACTTTCTAATTGATGTTCAGAAGCACTGTCTAGATAAGGTGCAGCAGTTGAGTATGATTGGAATGTGTTTAATTGTTGGCTACGGGCGAGTTTAATGTGTTCCGTAATAGAAATAGGTTTACGAATTGCCACTTTAGCCTTAAGAGAAGTATCAACATGAGAGAGTGAAAATTTGGTACTGTTGATAAGAGTTAGAAGGGTGTATCCAAGTTTCATAACTAAGATTAGGATCAACATTGTGATATGAAAAAGATTGATATTGGTTGGTTAGTTGGCGACTGGCTTTTGCAATTTGCTCAATAATGGTCATGAGTGTAAAAGATGCCATATTCGCCTCAAAAGGAGTATCAACATTTTCATATGGAAATGATTGTAATTATTGTCCTAACGGTTTTGGAGAAGTGAAAGGTATGAAACTTTGGCTACGGGCCTTCGCAATATGCTCAGCAATGGACATACGTTTAGAAGTTGCCTCACTAGCCTTAAACGGATTATCAATATAAGAAAATGTTGAATTTTTACATGGTTGATAGGACATTGAGTGAGGTGTCCAACTGTTATTTCTAGCACGCTTTATCCTATATCTTAAAAAAATGGTAGGTTCGGAATTTGTACCAAAGCAATTATGATAATAAGAAATATCTGGTTGTTTGTAACAAAGCTCGGCAAGAGTTGGTCGGTTTGGGTTACCCATTATAAAAGAATGAAAAGAAAAGAGGGTGAAATGGTAATTTTTTTAAAAAAATTTGAAATTGTTTTGCTTTGAAATAGGGACTCGACTCAACCAATCACAAACGTGCACAAATAATCCTTAGAGTTGGGGTCACCTAGGTCAAATCACTAGACCGCTCCTAAACTTCCAAAGGACAAGATATATGATCGATCCTCTATCACATCCTTATCAATCTTGCAGCCAGGTAAGTGCCAGATAAGTAGGAGGTATCCGCTATATGAATTACCGAAATAGCGAGCCTAATTAAGTAAATCACTTTCCTTAATCACACTTGCCTTAGACACCAGAAGAGAAATGCGGATAAACAATAAATTACCCACGGTTTTCTTTTGTCCTAATTGAGCGCGACTGTTTTTAAAGACTCGGTCTAGATATTTTTTATTAATGTAAAGTGATGCATATGCTCGTTTGTGATTTGTGGGGCCTAGGAAGGGTGATGAAATCCCCACCTAATCTGAATTTGGGTTTCTTGTTCCTTAATGTCCGTTTTAAATATACAAAACAAACCAAAATAAAAAAACACGCAAAAAAAAAATTTATAGCGTTGTTTGTAAAGAATCCTGCATGTAAAAACAGTTTATTGGAGGTTTAGAAGAGAGAGGAATAAGAGTAAATGATACCAGAGAAAGTTGGAGGCCAAACACCCCAATATGGCCGTGGTTTAGCCGCTAAAAGCACCAATTGGCCACGGTTCCGCCATTAGTTGGTGAGATCTCCCCTCCAAATTTTGGCCAAACACTCCAATACTCTTCTGCTCTTATTTGATAATTTCTGAATCTCTGTTGGTTCGTTCGAGGTGCTTCAGATTTCTCGCAAAACTCGCACAAAAATCGTTAAAAATACAAAATGTGCAATAATAATAGGGAAACATATGATATGCATATTTTAATTAATAATATTTCATTTAAATATTATATGCATATATTTCCTTAATTATATTAATTATAAATGAAGAAACATATGATAATAATGTTTTTACAAATAAACCCATATATGTTCTTTATTTACAAATAACACATTTTAGTAGTTAATAATAATAGGGAAAATAACCATACAAATGTGCAATAATTTGACTAATCAGGTATCACCATCAGTTTTTGATAAAACAAAGGTTTCCCTCCCAACACAACATGTACCATCTTGGCGTAGCGGCGCTGGCATGGTAGGTTGATATCTTTCTACAGATATAGAAGGATAGATATTGTCATATCAATAGGGGATAGAAACCTAAAGCACCACACAAATGAGAAAAATTCTCTAAAATTTTATCAAATGATCAAAACCTCATTGAGTAGTGATATTGTCAAACTCCTATTTGATAAATCCACATCAAAACTTATGTATGGACAAAATTAACTCCAACCGCATCAACCTTTAATTCCCTCCCTCCAGATCGCATCCCATTGGCCTTCCTCCCCCTGTGACCTGTCACCCACCATGTCGTCGCCCTTGACCTCTCCTCCTCCAACCTTAGCGGTTACATCCTCTCCTCTCATCTCTTTCTGTCATGCCCTGCTTCTTAATAGACGAGAAACGATGACGTGGCAAACCCGCGACATATTTATTCAGAGAAGGTCGTTCCCTAAATAAATATACTAAGTGTATTGAAATAATAATACACAATGCAAAAATAAATGGAGACTGCACAATTTTCAACATACATCTTTATTTACATTAAAACTCGAAATATTTACAGATACATGAGTTCAACTGAAAAAATAAATACAATAAAAGAAATGCTTAAACATGTGGCATATATAAGCTGGAAAAAAAGATAGTTAGTCTAAAACTTGAGCCGCGATCTGGTCATACTCCTCCTCTGTAGCGTCCACCTCCTCGGTCTCTGACGAACATTCGAAGAAAACAAAAGTGAGTGAATTACCCGTCAGCGAACTAGCGCTCGGTATGTCCCAAAGATAAAAGTGGAAAGTGACAAGTATAGAATAATAATAAAATAATGTATATGAAGAGTAAAAATATATGGAAATGAACATAGGTATAAGTACTATAGGTCTCTATATGGTCACTATGTTAACGTTAAGTTCCAAGTATGAATGTCAACGCAACCGTAAAAGTACTCGCGGGCTCAAGAGTGGGGCCCCAGGAGCAAGGAAATACGGGCTCATTTCATGTGTTAGTATCGGAACTCCAAACTGTGGAGGAGTAGATCCGACTGAGATTCGAGTAAATAGAAAAACAGGTTAATACGGGACTCCTGAAGCTCCGTTAGATTCACACAAGAAACTATCACAAACACCTCAAGTATAATATATATTATAACTGTAAGATATCCTTAATTAATTTGATTGGTTGATTATAACATGTCTTGATCGAAACCATAGATTGCAAAAGTTGAAGAATGAAATTGAATAAGTCAAGTAGAATGCGATTCATATCAATTGCAATTCTGGGTCGAGTCAAATTAGTTCAAGTGGATTGAGTTCGTGTTAGTTTTCAAGTTTGGGTTCGAGTTGGATTAAACTTCGAGTTTGGATTTGAGTTCAAGTTTAAATTCAAGTTTGGATTCGTGTTTGTATTTCAGTTATATACATTTCTTGGGAATAGATTTAACTGTTGAAATTCTTAAGTTCGGGAGTAATCAGACAACTGCTGCACATGGACGGCAGGATTTGTGTTTTTTTCCAAGACAATTACCATTGATAACTCCATTAATTTGCAGGTTAGTCTAACTTGAGTAAGTAAGCACTCACTTTCTCTGGCTCGCTGGGGCTCAAGAGAAATGATACCGCTTAAACCTATATTAGTTTAGGGTCCTTAAAGATTTATTCTAGTAGTTTTATGAAAAATACTTTAATATTGTTTAAAAATAAATTTCGAAGGTGATTTATAATATTTAGAGTTTTTATGAACATGTATTTTAAATTCAATGGTATTTTGGTGATAAAACCTACCTTTTAAAAATTTATAGTATTTTAATGAAAACTACTCTTTTTGTATACTTGGTGGTATTTTATTAAAATTTAATCCTTCCTCTAAAGATATATTTTTTCATAATTTGTTTTTATTGAAAATACGATTTTCATAATTTTATATAATTTTCCAAAGATTTAATTTTGTTTTAAAAGTCGTATTTCATTTAAATCGTATTTTCATTCTTTTCGAGATCGAATTTTCTGTGAGGAGGTCTGCATCCCGATCTATTCTCCCAAGGACATGTGATAATCCGCACCATCCATAAGTGGGTCCCCTAAAGACGGTTGTAAAGGTGTAATTGCAAAAGGTGTAAAAATATCGATAAAAACCTTTTTGTAAAAAGCAATGGTATTTTATTGTAAAACATATTCTTTAAATTAACCATACATCTAAAATATCGTGTTATAAAACCATAAAGTATATGATGGGATAGGTCGTTACCCCGTGAGTTTCCTAAAGGTATATATGCTAGTTATCAACTAAGGATAAAGTTCATGGTATTTTTCTGAAATTGTTCGATTTGTGTTTAATTCGCATGAAATTTTAACTATATAAAAAGTAAATAATGTAAACAATATTTTGAAATAATGTTAAAGAATTGGTATAATTTATTTGAACTATTCAAATTGATAAAAGTTTCTAAAAGACAAGATTTTAAGCTTAACTCCACTTTATCGATATGATTTTAGAATGCGATGTGAGTCAAAATGAAAGGGAAGAATAGGGACTTACAGATTGTGTAGCGTTGAGAATAGAGTAAGGAAAAGAGAAAGTGTCTTCGTGGCGTCGTGGTATCGTCGAGAGTGGCTCCGGTCTTCAACGGAATGAAGTCGATCGCTAACTCCACTTGACTAACCTTAACTCTTTTTGCACTTAAAGAATTTTTTTGATGGAGATTTTCAAAATGGGGAGAGATAGGGGATGGTGTGTATTTATAGTGTAGAAATGATGGGGTGTGAGTAAAAGAATTTGAATTAAAAAGAATTAAAATAGGATTAATGAGGGAAATGAAAGGTAATTCAGAAAAATCAAACATTATAGAGGAGTATAGGGGAGTTGAAAAGGTGCACAAGCAAAGAATGGAGGGGTTTGGGGCTAGGTGGACCTCCGATAGCCACCAAATCAAGGAAACGGGCAGTCGGATTTGCTCCATCTGTCTCGAGATTCGTGCCACGTGTTGTATTCTGTGTTAACTCCTCATTTATCCTGTTTGATTTTTCTGAAACTTTTCGATTCTTCGTGTATTGCACGTGCAACTCTTGGACTTCTGAAAAGTTAAAAAGAAAAATATTAAAAATAATTAGGACTGTTGGGAATCAAACATACAGGCTATATGTCAGCGGTGTAAAGGCTTTACCAGTAAACTACAAGTTGTTTCTTGCTTTTATTGAACAATATTAATTTATAACTCTTAATCGGACTGAAATACCCTTTATATAAATTAAATAAGTTAATTTTTGTACAGGGATTTTAGAGTCGTTACACCTTCCTCTTCCATCTCCGCTTTCTCAACCTCTCCAACAACCTCTATCCTCTTCTCCGATCCGATCTCTCGCTCCGGCGTTTCTCGATCCCAGCGGATCTACTAGCCAAGAACTGCAGCGTGTTCGTAGGAAAGATTGGCGCCGTCAAATACCAACTCCCCAATGAGGACCTTGATGCCATCATCTCGTTGCAGGAGAATCTCGGCAATATGATGGAGGAGTTGTGCAAGGCTGCAGATCTTCGTGATCTCGCTAACAACGACCATCCTGCGATCGACACGTGTAACAACTCCATTTTTAATATACAAAGAATTGATTTAAATTCAATGTATACTTGGAGTATTTATTGCGGCTGATATCTCTTTAAGTATTTATTTCACTCCATAATTACAAGAAGGAGCTTGTAGCTCATTGGTAATACCTTGCACTGCTGAAACAAACTACCAGAGTTCAAATCCCATGCCCCACGTTATTTTTATATTTATTTTGTTTTAATTTTTTTGGAAAGTAAACAGTCAAAACGCCATAACTCACAAAACTTGAACTGAACATAAAAAAATAAATATACCATAAATTCCCACAGGAGACCCCCCACCCAACGACACCCCGACTCGGGCCGGCGCCGCCGGCCGGACTCGGCCGGACGGCCGAGTCGTCAACACGAAAAAATTCCGTGTTGACCTGGTCTTCTCACCTGCACACTTTAAATTTTTGGACCGGTTGTCAATTGCTCAATAAATCCCTTTTACTACAAAAATTTAATGATTTTTAATGTTTTTTATATATTTTTTATTTTTTTTATTAAAACCCTAACCCTAGCCTAACCCTATATAAACACCCCTACCCTCTACCCACTCATCCTAAATTCCTAAGTCCACTCTCCCAAAATCTCAAGAGAACTTGGTACGTCGGAAAACGAGGGAAAGGCGAAGCGCTGACGAAATCGACGGCGACTTTCCGGTGATCGTGCTAGGAGCTCTCGACGACGTTTCGACGCGCCGGCAAACCCTCTACCTCCCTCTCACTCTCTAGCGTTGTCCAAACCCGTAAGTCCCCATTTTCTATCCTTCTTTTCTTTCATTAAAATACGAACTTATAAACCCGACGGAAATCGGAACAACCCGATTTCCGATTCGGTTTTCTATCAAATCTCACTCATCACCAATTCCATAATGCTTAAACATATCCATGTTGACTACTAATCACATAACTAATTTGGATAAATTTTCTCACATGAAATGACAACTTTTGCAATATATCGTATTCTTTCACTTAAATACCACCATGTTTAGTTTATCACATTTAACCCTTTAACATTGCTATACCTTAAAATAGATCATGAGGTAATGACCTACCTCCACACACACTCATATGTAATTATAACACGCTACCTTGAAAACTTAGAATATGATAAAACAAGATTTTACATTAAAATACCATTTTCTTAATAAAACTTTTTTCTAAAAGTTCTAAGTTATATACAATATTAGAACAATATCTTTTAATAGAGAAATATGATATGTCGTGGACATCGATCGTTTATCTAAACCTGACTTTGTGGTGTCTAGGCTAGGCAAGTGAGAAAAGGTAACTTTAAAAGTCCCGTCTCACGATTCGTGAGCGGATCCCTCCTTTTCTCATTTGTATTTACCTGGCCACAATTGGCGGTGAAGAGACGATTTGAGGCTTCTAATGACTTATCGTTTAGACCATTTAGAAATAGGCTAGTTGGCTTAGGAAACCCTAGAATCTAAAATACGGAAATTTAAACCTTTTACAAATAAATACCTTATCTTTATAAAACCGTTTTCTAAATGACTAGTATTTATTAAATCTTTGCAAAGCGCAACTACAACCCACATTTGAGCAACTCGTTAGGGATAGTACGGTTTATCGTGCACCCTCGGGCTTAGTAGTACGAGATTCAGACCTCCGCAAGGAGCATTCGGTCTCGAAAGGTTTAAAATACGATATTTAAGAAAAAGGAGATTTTTTGAAAATAAAATATTTATTAAAAATTATTCTTGTATAAACATATGTATATTTATCATTTAAACACCTATTTTATTATAAGATAAAGTTTCCACCTTTTCTAAAAATTACAAGATTAAAAGTTACATTAAAATACCATGAATTTCAAATAAATCAATATTACAAATTAATACCTTTATTTATGTAATTAGGATATTTTCACTAGAAATAAGACAAAATAAAATCACACTCATTATAACTATAAAGACGAATAATAAATACTTAAGGTGTATCTTGAAAACTATATAAAAGTATTTTTATATAAAACCCCTCAAGTTTTATAAATTACAATAATGACCCTAACAAATATAGAACTTCGATTTACATTTTTTTTAGTCTGACTCGGGTTTGAGTCTGATTATTTCTGACTTGAATATGATTCAAGTCAATCTATATTCTTTAATATTCCAACTCAATATGAACACATGAATCCCAGAATCAAGTTAACATTCTATACAACTTGACTGAATCAAACCATGGATATACATCCATTATTCCGTTATTCCATTTACCTGATTATGCAGTTACAATATGTTTACTGATATCATGGTTTTGATCAGTCATCCAACTTACACAATACAATACAACAATACAATCAAAACACTACGGGGTTTAAGGGGTAGATTGGTACGGAAGGTGTTAAAGGTGGCACGAGGTGGTCAGATTAAGACACCTAACCTATATTCCGTTGCTGTTGTACCGTGGCTTAACGGTTCCTTGTACATTCCGTTTGCCCTGGTCTCTAGCATATAGAGACCCCTCTCGTATACACTGGCATCCTTCTGTACCAAGCTACAAACAACAGCGTTAACACAATATTCTACAATATTTTACAATCTCTTTAGAAAATACCTCTTATTCTGTCTTTTCTAATTCTTCTTTATCTTTGGGACTTACCGAGCGACCTGTTCGCTGACGACATTCTATTTCTTTTTTCTTTGAATGTCGTCAGGTGCTTTGGTCCCTGCAGAAATCGAGCCCACCGGTGAAGACTTGGATCAGTTTCACGAAGACCCCGAGCTCTAGACATTGTACCTTGTTCTATTCAATATTTTCATTTCCTGTTATGCCATTGTTTAGGCATCGCTTTTCATTTCAGTTGTATTTACTTTTCATGCATTGTACAAAAGAATGTTATTAATAAAGTTGTTGTTATTTCTATATCTCTTGTCTCTTGTGGTTTACTTTTATATTGCTTAGATACGCTTAACATATGTACTTCTAAGTATATACGTAGCGGACCTCGTCGCGTCCACTTCGCCGTACACCGGGAAGCGGAGCGTGACAGGTTTTGTTGGTGGCCCATGCAGGTCTGAGCTGTATGAATCCCTATCATGCAGTTCTGGTCTGCGTGAACAACCTAAGCAATATAACACAAGAACCAGCAACTAAAACATTCTTTACAATTCATGTTTCTTGAATCTAACAAATTTCTATTCCTTGAATCTTGTCATTTCATGCATTTGAATCTGTCCTAACCCAAATTTTTTTTCAAGGTTATGGATTCCCCAAACAACACCAGCACCAATGTCAACAACACACCTCTAGCACTACCTCTCACACCAGCTGTGTCTGCGCCAACTACCGAGCAAACAGTGTTACTTGAGGCGATCCGCAGCGTTCTTGAGGGACAGCAACAACTCTTGAACCGTCCCGAGACCGACGCACCGGGAGTAAAGCAATTCAGGGCTTTACATCCCAAGCAGTTCTCTGGAAAAGGAAGCCCTCTTGAAGCAGAAGAATGGGCACAAAGCATAGAAGACGATCTGGCAGCAGCTCAAGTGCCAGACATCGCTTGGGTCCGTGTGGCAAAACTACAGCTCACGGATAATGCTCGCAACTGGTGGAAGGCGGAAGAAAGCTGTCTGGTACAGCCGATTGAATGGAAGACTTTTCGCGAGAAGTTCGACGCGAAATTTTTCCCTGTGACTGCCACGTTTGCAATGGAGCAGCAGTTTATTCATCTACAACAGGGTTCAATGTGGGACAAATCAGTAGATGAATACGACGCTGAATTCACCATGTTAAGCCGGTAAGATATGTCACAATAGTTCAATTTTTAAATATCACATACTACACAGCTAACACAATCTTTAAACAGATTCGCGGCACACTTGATACCGACGGACGAAATCAGAGCCCGTCGCTTTCAACAAGGACTGGACACGGAGATTCAGGCTGCTCTAGCCACGGGAAAATTTCTGACTCATGAGGATGCTCTAGAAGCTGCCCGCAGTTATGAGGCAGTGATAAAAGCAAGGGGCAGACCTCAGTCTGCAGGAGTCAAGTGCCCTGCCAATCAGATGGCAGGTGGACCCTCATCCAGGCCACGAAAGAGCAGCATGAATCTCCGTGTCCAGTCCTTGTTGAAAGTGACGGGCTGTGATCTCGTCCGTCGGTATCAACAAGGACTAGACACGGAGATTCAGGCTGCTCTAGCCACGGGAAAGTTTCTGACTCATGAGGATGCTCTGGAAGCTGCCCGCAGTTATGAGGCAGTGATAAAAGCAAGGGGTAGACCTCAGTCTGCAGGAGTCAAGCGCCCTGCCAATCAGATGGCAGGTGGAGCCTCGTCCAGGCCACCTTTCGTGCCAAGGCGACCCGGAGTACCGAACCATCGTTCCAGCCCAGCCTTTTGCACCTACTGCAAGAGAACTGGACATATGATGAAAGACTGCCGTCGAGCCAACCGTCTTTGCTTAGTCTGCGACTCAGCTACTCATGATATTAGGTCTTGTCCCCAAAGACAGAACCGAGTTGCTGCACCCAGGCCAGCAATTACTTATCCGCAGCGACCAGCTCTTCAGGCACCTGCTCCCAGACCTGCACTACCTGCACCACCCAGAGGACCACAAGCTGCACCACCTCCTCGTCAGTTCCATCAAGCTCAAAGGAACGTTCCGAGGAATGCTCCTCAGGCCAGGAGGAATGTACCAAGGCGCCAGGCTTTCACGATGTCCGTAGAAGAAGCAGAGGCTACTGGTCAAGTCATCACTGGTAAACTTTTCTTTTCAAACTTTGCTTTCTATCCTGCTACTTAGCTACATATTTCCTATACCTAAAACAAATTCCACATACCTTAGGTACAATCTTAGTATCCTCAATCCCTGCACTTGCACTGTTTGATATTGGAGCATCACACTGCTTTATGTCGCAACGGTTTGTCCGAACCCATGCGATTCCAGTTTCACCGCTTGTATCCAGCTGGAATGTCAGTTCAGGAAATGGCGTTCTAAAGGCAACTATAGGATACAGCTTGTGTCCAGTCGTCGGCAGTCGAGGGTTTTATGTTAACTTCAAAGTGCTGGACATACCGAACTTCGATGTGGTTCTAGGAATGGATTGGCTTGGAACTTTTTATGCTACCATCGGCTGTCGTCAAAGGAGGGTAGTATTTGAGATTCCAGACCATCCGGTCTTCTATTTCAAAAGCAGAGACCGTACACTGGAGCCAAGTACCTACAAAGCGAAGCCAAGAGAAGCAGTAGTTGCAGCAGCTCAAGCGGAGGAAGAATCAAGACCAGATGTGGTTCGAGAGTTCGACGATGTATTTGCTGACGATATATCAGGTTTGCCTCCCGATCGAGCTCTTGAATTCAGTATTGATTTAGTACCAGGAGCACAACCGGTGATCAAAGCACCCTATCGTTTAAGTCCGGAAGGTTTGAAGGAAGTCCGAACACAGTTGGACGAATTACTGGCGAAAGGATGGATTCGTCCCAGCACTTTAAGTTGGGGATCATCTGTACTACTTGTGAAGAAGAAGGAAGGTTCACACAGAATGTGCATCGATTACAGAGCCTTGAACGAAGTCACTATAAAGAACAAGTATCCACTCCCGCGCATCGATGATTTATTCGATCGGCTAAGTGGATCTTGTGTTTTCTCTAAATTGGATCTTCGTTCAGGTTATCATCAGGTGAAGGTCAAGGAAGCTAATATTCACAAAACAGCTTTCAGAACTCGCTATGGACATTACGAATTCCTAGTGATGCCATTCGGAGTAACCAACGCACCCGCAATATTCATGAACCTAATGAATCAAGTTTTCCGGGAATATCTAGACAGGTTTGTTGTCATCTTCATCGACGACATCCTGGTATATTCTAAGAGTCGGAAAGAACATGCAGAACATCTACGAATTGTCCTGGAAACTCTTCAACAACATCAGCTTTATGCCAAGTACAACAAGTGCGAGTTTTGGTTAAAGCAAGTTGGTTTTCTTGGACATATCGTATCAGGAGAAGGAATCTCTGTGGATCCAGCGAAAGTTTCGGCAGTTAGCGAATGGCCTACACCAAAGTCAGTGAAGGATATTCGAAGTTTCTTGGATTTAGCGGGATATTACAGAAGGTTTATTGAAGGCTTTTCAAAGATAGCAATGCCCCTGACCAAGCTCACACGAAAAGATGAAGAATTTGTGTGGTCAGAAGCATGCGAACAAGCTTTCGTAGAACTCAAGTCAAGGTTGACATCAGCACCTATTCTCGTCATACCGGATCAATCTGGAGGATTCGAAGTGCATTGCAATGCATCCGGTAAGGGATTAGGATGCGTTCTACATCAGCACGGTAAGGTTGTGGCTTATGCTTCAAGACAGCTGAAGATTCACGAGCGCAATTATCCGACGCATGATTTGGAGTTAGCAGCCGTTATCTTTGCTCTCAAGATTTGGCGTCATTATCTACTTGGTGAACGAGTGAACATCTACACAGATCATAAGAGCCTGAAGTACGTGTTTACTCAGAAGGAGTTGAATATGCGGCAGAGAAGATAGTTAGAACTCATGGCGGACTTTGACATCAACTTG
This sequence comes from Agapanthus africanus, assembly GCA_030015575.1. Classification (NCBI taxonomy): domain Eukaryota; kingdom Viridiplantae; phylum Streptophyta; class Magnoliopsida; order Asparagales; family Amaryllidaceae; genus Agapanthus; species Agapanthus africanus. The sequence goes on from JASDDO010000024.1 coordinate 31,429,278, forward strand.
CAATATCACCCAGGGAAGGTGAATGTAGTACCTGATTCTCTTAGTCGCCAACCATTAGCAATGAATCTCACCGCTCAGTGGAAGCTTCAACAAGAGTTGCATCAGATGGAGATTGAAGTAGTCGTGCCATGTAATGCTTCAAGTTTGATGAATTTACAAGTTCAATCAACCATTGTCAATCAGATCAAAGCAGCTCAAGCAAGTGATGCTAAGTTGCAAAGGATCAGAGAACAAGTGGAGAATGGACTCAGAACAGATTTCATCATCCATGAAGACGGATCTTTGAGATACGGCAGCAGATTGTGTGTACCAAAAGGTCCTGTTCGGGAAGAGTTAATGAAAGAAGCTCACAGCTCTCCCTATTCAGTACACCCTAGAGGTACCAAAATGTACAAAGATCTACGTCAGAATTATTGGTGGCATGGAATGAAGCGTGAAGTAGCCAGAAGCATCGCAAAATGCTTGGCGTGTCAGCAAGTAAAGGCTGAACATCACAGGACTGCTGGATTACTTCAACCGTTACCAATCCCAGAATGGAAGTGGCAACACATCACGATGGACTTTGTGACTGCTCTTCCTCGCAACACAAAGGGTAACGATGCCATATGGGTCATTGTGGATCGACTCACAAAGTCGGCTCACTTCATCCCATTTCGAGTTGGCCAATCTACTGAGACACTAGCAAAGAAGTACATGGAGGTAATAATCTAATTAAGATTTAAATTCTTCATAATGTACTATCTCTGATACCCATGAACTCATACAGGAAATTGTGAGACTTCATGGAGTACCGGTCTGCATTGTCTCCGATCGTGACACCAGGTTCCGATCGCAATTTTGGCAGAGTCTGCAAGCAAGCTTGGGAACAAGTCTGAACTTCAGCACGGCTTATCATCCACAAACAGATGGTCGGTCGGAACGAACTATTCAGATCTTGGAGGATATGCTCAGAGCGTGTATGCTAGACTTTAAACGATCGTGGGAAGATCACCTACATCTTGTGGAGTTTTCGTACAACAACAGCTACCAAGCAAGCATAGAAATGTCGCCTTTTACAGCATTGTATGGAAGGAAGTTTCGATCGCCATTAAGTTGGGACGACATCGGAGATAGGGAACTTCTCGGACCGGAGATGATAGTAGCGACTGTTGATGTGGTCCGTACTATCAAGGAAAGGATGCGCATAGCCCAAGATCGACAGAAGCATTGGGCTGATGCAAAAAGACGACACTTGGAGTTCCAGCCAGGAGATCACGTATTCATGAAGATATCTCCGAACCGCGGAGTGATCCATTTTGGAAGACGGGGTAAGCTAAGTCCGAGATACATTGGACCGTTCGACATACTCGAACGAGTCGGTGAAATGGCATACCGTTTAGCGCTTCCACCTTCATTGGAAGGAGTGCATAATGTGTTCCATATATCCCAACTCAGAAAGTATGTGAGTGACCCCAACCATGTTCTCGATCATTCCGAGCTCACTATACAGCCCGACTTATCTTGTGAGCAACAGCCCGTGGAGATCCTGGACAGGAAGGTGAAGACACTTCGGAACAAGGAAGTTAACTTGGTTCGAGTGATGTGGAGGAAAGACACTCCAGGAGAGTCCACTTGGAAAAGGGAGGATGAAATGCGTACTAGATATCCACACATCTTTGTAAACTAGTCCTTAAATAAAAATTGTAAATTTCGATGACGAAATTTTTGTAAGGAGGGTAGACTGTAACAACTCCATTTTTAATGTACAAAGAATTGATTTAAATTCAATGTATACTTGGAGTATTTATTGCGGCTGATATCACTTTAAGTATTTATTTCACTCCATAATTACAAGAAGGAGCTTGTAGCTTATTGGTAATACCTTGCACTGCTGAACCAAGCCACCAGAGTTCAAATCCCATGCCTCATATTATTTTTATATTTATTTTGTTTTAATTTTTTTGGAAAGTCAACAGTCAAAACGCCATAACTCACAAAACTTGAACTGAACATAAAAAAAATAAATATACCATAAATCCCCCCAGGAGACCCCCCACCCAACGACACCCCGACTCGGGCCGGCGCCGCCGGCCGGACTCGCCGGACGGCCGAGTCGTCAACACGGAAAAATTCCGTGTTGACCTGGTCTTCTCACCTGCACACTTTAAATTTTTGGATCGGTTGTCAATTGCTCAATAAATCCCTTTTACTCCAAAAATTTAATGATTTTTAATATTATATATATATATATACATATATACATATATATATATATATATATTTTATTAAAATCCTAACCCTAGCCTAACCCTATATAAACACCCCTACCCTCTATCCTCTCATCCTAAATTCTTAAGTCCACTCTCCCAAAATCCCAAGAGAACTTGATACGTCGGAAAACGAGCGAAAGGCGAAGCGCTGACGAAATCGACGGCGACTTTCCGTTGATCGTGCTAGGAGCTCTCGACGACGTTTCGACGCGCCGGCAAACCCTCTACCTCCCTCTCGCTCTCTAGCGTTGTCCAAACCCGTAAGTCCCCATTTTCTATCCTTCTTTTCTTTCATTAAAATACGAACTTATAAACCCGACGGAAATCGGAACAACCCGATTTCCGATTCGGTTTTCTATCAAATCTCACTTATCACCAATTCCATAATGCTTAAACATATTCATGTTGACTACTAATCACATAACAACTAATTTGGATAAAGTTTCTCACATGAAATGACAACTTTTGCAATATATCGTATTCTTTCACTTAAATACCACCATGTTTAGTTTATCACATTTAACCCTTTAATATTGCTATACCTTAAAATAGATCACGAGGTAATGACCTACCTCCACACACACTCATATGTAATTATAACACGCTACCTTAAAAACTTAGAATACGATAAAACAAGATTTTACATTAAAATACCATTTTCTTAATAAAACTTTTTTCTAAAAGTTCTAAGTTATATACAATATTAGAACAATATCTTTTAATAGAGAAATACGATATGTCGTGGACATCGATCGTTTATCTAAACCTGACTTTGTGGTGTCTAAGCTAGGCAAGTGAGAAAAGGTAACTTTAAAAGGCCCGTCTCACGATTCGTGAGCGGATCCCTCCTTTTCTCATTTGTACTTACCTGGCCACAATTGGCGGTGAAGAGACGATTTGAGGCTTCTAATGACTTATCGTTTAGACCATTTAGAAATAGGCTAGTTGGCTTAGGAAACCCTAGAATCTAAAATATGGAAATTTAAACCTTTTACAAATAAATACCTTATCTTTATAAAACCGTTTTCTAAATGACTAGTATTTATTAAATCTTTGCAAAGCGCCACTACAACCCATCTTTGGGGAACTCGTTAGGGATAGTACGGTTTATCGTACACCCTCGGGCTTAGTAGTGCGAGATTCAGACCTCCGCAAGGAGCATTCGGTCTCGAAAGATTTAAAATACGATATTTAAGAATAAAGAGATTTTTTGAAAATAAAATATTTATTAAAAATTATTCTTGTATAAACATATGTATATTTATCATTTAAACACCTATTTTATTATAAGATAAAGTTTCCACCTTTTCTAAAAATTACAAGATTAAAAGTTACATTAAAATACCATGAATTTCAAATAAATCAATATTACAAATTAATACCTTTATTTATGTAATTAGGATATTTTCACTAGAAATAAGACAAAATAAAATTGCACTCATTATAACTATAAAGACGAATAATAAATACTTGAGGTGTATCTTGAAAACTATATAAAAGTATTTTTACATAAAACCCCTCAAGTTTTATAAATTACAATAATGACCCTAACAAATATAGAACTTCGATTTACATTTTTTTTAGTCTGATTCGGGTTTGAGTCTGATTATTTCTGACTTGAATATGATTCAAGTCAATCTATATTCTTTAATATTCCAACTCAATATGAACACATGAATCCCAGAATCCAGTTAACATTCTATACAACTTGACTGAATCAAACCATGGATATACATCCATTATTCCGTTATTCCATTTACCTGATTATGCAGTTACAATATGTTTACTGATATCATGGTTTTGGTCAGTCATCCAACTTACACAATACAATACAACAATACAATCAAAACACTACGGGGTTTAAGGGGTAGATTGGTACGGAAGGTGTTAAAGGTGGCACGAGGTGGTCAGATTAAGACACCTAACCTATATTCCGTTGCTGTTGTACCGTGGCTTAACGGTTCCTTGTACATTCCGTTTGCCCTGGTCTCTAGCATATAGAGACCCCTCTCGTATACACTAGCATCCTTCTGTACCAAGCTACAAACAACAGCGTTAACACAATATTCTACAATATTTTACAATCTCTTTAGAAAATACCTCTTATTCTGTCTTTTCTAATTCTTCTTTATCTTTGGGACTTACCGAGCGACCTGTTCGCTGACGACATTCTATTTCTTTCTTCTTTGAATGTCGTCAGGTGCTTTGGACCCTGCAGAGATCGAGCCCACCGTGAAGACTTGGATCAGTTTCACGAAGACCCCAAGCTCTAGATATTGTACCTTGTTCTATTCAATATTTTCATTTCCTGTTATGCCATTGTTTAGGCATCGCTTTTCATTTCAGTTGTATTTACTTTTCATGCATTGTACAAAAGAATGTTATTAATAAAGTTGCTGTTATTTCTATATCTCTTGTCTCTTGTGGTTTACTTTTATATTGCTTAGATACGTTTAGCATATGTACTTCTAAGTATATACGTAGCGGACCTCGTCGCGTCCACTTCGCCGTACTCCGGGAAGCGGGACGTGACAACACGGGTCAGTGTTACATTGACACCGTGAACGGGATCAGGATCGCGAACGAGATCAAGAGAAGGACATCATAAAAAAGCAAAAATTAAAGACTTATATAGTTAGGATTAATTTTGTCCATACACATGTTTTGATGTGAAATTATCAAATAAAGTTTTGACAATATCGCCATCCAACCTATTTAAATAAAAGAGTTGCGGGCCTTGAGGCCTTTTGTATCGGCATAAAGCAATCATAAATCTAATAAGACTCAATTGAATTAAATCTAAAACCTGCCGATTACCAATTACCTAAAATCTTACCAAACTAAACAATTGTTTTCCTTAAAGTAAATAAATTCTAATTTAAAATTGTCAAACTAAATAACCTTCTCCAGAAAAGGAAAAATATCTCTACTATATTAATGTCAAAGAAAGAGTCTACGGAGTACGTGCAAAAAAAAACCCTCTAATTTACCGCCAGCTAAACAGCGATGACGTGTCAACTTATTACAGCACGTGCAATGCAGATAATTAAATTAATAAGATATAGAAAAAAGAGATCTGTTAGTTTTTTAGTGTAAACCACTTCAAATTTTTATTTGAGAAATATCTTAAATATTTTTAGTTAAGATAATAACGATTTTTAAAAATTATTTAAGATAGCAATCTTATTAAATCTTTAAAAAATAAAAATCCTACAAAAACCTTTAATTTCTATATTATTTTAACAAATTCTTTTTTTTATAAAAATCTCAAACCTTTTTCCATGTTAAAATATAAAAACATGCATTGCACGTGCTAAATACCAGTAAAGTATAATTAGAATTTGTTCACGTACGTTGCACGTGTTAATTAAACAATTAATTATTTTTTGAAAGAAACGAGAGAGATGATATATATATATATATATATATATATATATATATATATATATATATATATAGAGAGAGAGAGAGAGAGAGAGAATAATGGAGAAAAGATGCCATAGGAGGGAATTCCCTCCTATGGCGTCGAAAAAATACCCCCTCCACCAATTTTTCCTACGATCGGCCCCCATCATCTTCATCGTCATCATCTAAGATGTGCGTACACCAAATTTCATGTGATTCCACAACTTTTTCACCGTTGATTTAGTGGGTTCAAAATTAACGGTTTACCGACAATAGAACTTTTTACATTGCTAAATCTTAACGGTTTACCGACAATAGAACTTTTTACATTGCTAAATCAACGGTGAAAAAGTTATAGAATCACTTGAAATTTGATGAACCCACATCTTAAATGATGACGATGAAGATGATGGGGGCCGATCGTCGGAAAAATTGGTGGAGGGGGTATTTTTTCGACGCCATAGGAGGGAATTCCCTCCTATGGCATCTTTTCTCCAATATTCTCTATATATATATATATATATATATATATATATATATATATATATATATATGAGAGAGAGAGATGATATGGAGAATTCTAGATAAACAATTAATTATTTTATGGGAGAGGAGAGAGAAAGAGAGATGATGTGGATGGTTTGAAAGGTGAGGATGTTTATCCTTTTTCTCTTTTTTCTAGAAAAAAGGAGAAGAGTATTTGCATTATATATACTAGAATTTTTGCATGTGTTTAAAAAAATTTAAGAAGGGAAAAAAGAGAAATATGGAAGGTTCTTGAGTCTTATTTATTTATTTTTTAAAAAGCGGGCAGGGATGAGTTGGAGGGCTTGAGAGGTGAGAGAGATGATGTGAAGGGCTTGAGAGATAAAGATTTTTCTCATTTTTCTATTTCTTCAGAAAAAAAAGAGAAGGGTGGACTTTTAACCAAGAGTATTTGCATTATTTATATATATATATAGAGAGAGAGAGAGAGAATTTATGCACGTGCGTTGCACGTGTTTAAAAAAATTTAAGAAGGGAAGAGAGAAATGTGGAGAGTTCTAGAGTCTTATTTATTTATTTATTTTAAAAAAAGGGAAGGGTTGAGTTGTAGGGCTTGAGAGATGAGAGATGATTTGAAAGGCTTGAGAGGTGGGGATTTTTCTCATTTTTTCTATTTTTCTAGAAAAAATGAGAAGAGTGGATCTCTAACCAAGGATATGTGTGTGTGTGTGTGTGTGTATGAATAGTTCTAGATAAACAATTAATTGTAATTTGGGAAAAAAGAGAGAAAGAAGAGAGATGTTGTGGAGGGTTTAAGAGAGATGGGAATTTTTCTCCTTTTTTTTCAAGAAAAAAATAGAAGGGTGGATCTCTAACCAAGGGTATTTGCTTTATATATAGAGATATAAATTAAAATCTAATTAGTACGGAATTCCCTCCTGCATCACATCTCCTGTCACAAAAGAAAAACCGCACGGCTACATGTTTCTTCGATCCCTCCATTGATTTCCCATCAAAACTAATTTATTCATCATTTTCTCCATGGATTTCGATACTCTAATACATTTTCGAATGGTCCGAAAGCTTCACAGCATGATTCTATTCGAATGGACGGACCAACCGTCGGAGTCCATCAAAACAACCAAATCAACTCTCGTCGACGTCCTCTATCAGAACAAACCAAACCCAATCCGAAACGACCCGATCCAAACCCAATCTATCGCAGTTCATCTAAATGAGCACCGACAGGGTGTCAAAAATGTCGAGTAAAAACTAAAAACAGGCCATCCTTCACTCTCTATCATTCTACCAAATAAACACTAGCACAATCACATGCACAACAAAAATGGAGCCCATACACAAAAACCATGAACCTTGAGTGTTCCACTTGACATCATTCAACTCATATATCTATTTCAATCACCCACAAAAGGCTAACTATAATTGAGATAGAGTAAACAGACACAAGGGAAAGTTTCTTCTTTCCTCTCAAAAAAACACAATGTGACCCACTTGCACATGCCCCAATCAGTTAGGTCTAAGTCTCTCTCTCTCTCTCACACACACACACACACACACATATATATATATCAGTCCATAATAATTGTTATATATGAACCCACATGAGAGAATTATGAACTGGAACCATGCAGATTTGAGAGATTGCTTATGATTTCTCCTCTTTTGCTTTTTTGAGAATGATATATATCACCTATAGGCTATATGCATGCATGATAGTTATTGAAGCCTTAGAATGCTGAGAGAAAATTTGAGGTATGTCTTTTCACGACGATGAACTTTTCGACCATTGATTTCTTAAGTCATAAAAGAGTACGATTGTATGTTGAATCTGTAATGTATATATTTTGTTTACAGTGGAACCTTCTCGAGAAAATGAAATTTGATCGGCATCGACCGCACTCGTTGTTGATAAAGGAAAGGATAGAATGATGATGAACTTACGAGCAAAGCTGTCGGATTCAAAACTGTAGTTTCTGCACGCTCTTATCCCTGAACATGAAATAACCTTGATGTAAAAAAAAAAATAAAAAAAAACCTCATCATAAATGAAATGAAATAAATAAAAAATGAAAAGAAAAATGGGCGTGTACGTTGTCGGGTGTTGATTGGAGCAAAGACCAGGTTTTGTGTCACTAGTGCTTGTCCAGGCACAAAGGAGGGCCATTTCTGAGTCAGTAGATCATGAGCATATCAGGTATTATGTATTGAGCTGAGAACTCTCTCTTGCCTTAACCCTAATTCAAATTTTCAAAATAATATTTATTAATAATCTTTCCCCCCCGGGGGGGGGAGGGATTTAAGATAAGTCAGCAACACTCTATGTATCAAAGAGAAAGATTATAGAATTGTCTAAAAGAAGAAGATATGGCAAATAATTGATCTCGGCGTGTGCTATTGTAGGTTGGCGGTAAAGGCGCCATGAGAGGTTTGCGGTTCAAATTCTGTCTGCATGAGATTATGGGCTATTATACTTATTACGAAGAATGAAATCGCTTATATGCAGCAAATACTTCAGGTATGCATGTGAGATACACGAATTTTAGAATAAAGCGAAGAAAATACAGAAATTAATTAAAATTTAAGTCCTAATTCTCCTTCCTAGTCAAAACAGAGGATTGGGCATAAAAAAAGATAAAGTGCTATATCAGCCCTAATTAACAAATGGGATTCATTATATTATTTATTTTTTGGGGTAAAATTCATGATATTAATTAAATTATCGAATTCCTTGTTTTTGACGGTTCACCTCTCTCAATTTCTCTACTCTTTTTTTCCACCTTATAATCAACAAATGGGCTTCATGGGCCTATGGATTTGTTTTTGAATTTTTTGTCCCCATTTTCAACAATTAGTATAAAAAAACAAAACTTAAAATGGAAATAAAACAATGATGAGGGTTGGATGCCGGCCATTTTCAACAATTACTATAAAAAAACAAAAAAAAATTAATAAAATGAAAATAAAACAATGATGAGGGTTGGATGCCGGAAATGAGCTGGACACGGCGGCAATGAGCTGTCCCTGCCTGAACCCTACACGTGTCGGTCAAACCTCACAAATCCACCGGCTATTGCCTGTCCACTCTTCCTCGTATACGAATTCATGTCCGAGGGGCATTGTCGATCCTATCCTTGCTCTCGAGCCCTAATCAGTTTCCATAACGATTCCATTCCCCCTCTCTCATAAAATCCTCAAATTTCGATTCAAATTTGCGACATTAGGGTTTCGAATCGCCGGAGGTTTCAGAAAAATTCGATAGATTGCGGTGAGGATCCGATGGATGTGTCGGCGGTGGCGGTGGGCGCGGTGAGGGAGGCGGCGGACTGGTGGCAGGAGGTGAACAATTCGGAGGTTTGGCAGGATCGGATCTTTCACGCGCTCGCTGCTTTGTTCGGAATCGTTTCCGCCGTTGCTCTTGTAAAGCTTTTCGTTGTTCCTTATTGATTTTTGTATATGTTAGGGTTCCGAATTTGGAAGAAATTTATGTTTTTTTTCTTTTGTCTGTTAACCCTAGCACGAGATGATACAAAGAATTTTTGTGGAATTTAGGATTGAAAATATACCATAAGCTAAAACTGTTGATTTTAATATCTAAAGATGGTCAAAGTCATGGAGGAGAAGAAAATTCTTCATTTAGGAGGTATGGGATTTGATGCTCAGTCCTTTTAAACGAAGACTATGTTGCCAAACGATCCAAAACTTTGCAAAACCCCATTTTTACAAGACCGTGGTTTGCATACATGCAAACTGTAGTTTCATTTTGACTTGAAAGAAATCGGGGTCTTGGAAATCTTGTTGCCAAACTAGGCCTAGAATTCGCTAACCTACAATGTGTAAAAGAAGGTTGTTGGAATCTACAAATGAAGCAAGCAGGTGGGGGTGTGAAGTATGTTTGTTTCACATGCGGTTGCTTCATGACTTGTTGTGTACATGCAAGGATCATTATTTAGTACAAATTTGAGAATCCTAATTTATGGATTCCATATAGCCGAGACAATTATTGTTTGCTTACAACGTATGATAGTTGAAAACTTGACTTTTATTTAATCATCTTAGTTTGTTAATATAAGAGCGATTGTCAACCAACTTGCATGATCTTGAATCCACGTCTTGTAATGTCCGAGTAAAGGGTGTCTTAATCTTACTACTCTTTATTGTTTGTCGCCTTGTCGGTGTCTGTTGAAGAATTGCAGTATATGTCATTTCCTTATCGTTTGGTATTACGTGTCTTATTGCCTTGGCATGTCCAGGCTAGGTCTAACAATTCTAGACTTGAAAATATTGTTCATATTAACAATTCTAGACTTGAAAATATTGTTCATATTAGAATCGATTTACTGGATTTAACCAAACATATATGTGCAGATCCAACTGGTTAGAATCGAATGTAGAGTTCCTGAGTATGGTTGGACGACACAGAAAGTCTTTCATTTCTTGAATTTTGTGGTGAATGCCGGTTTGTATCCCATCTTTATGCCGCATTCTTTCCCTTGCTATATTAGATACTGCTTGTTATTATTATTTTTTGTGGGATATTTGCAGTTCGCTCGATCATCTTTGTATTTCGTCGGGATGTGCAGCAGATTAAGCCTGAGGTTTGATTGCTTAGCGTTTCTTTCTTAATATGAAGCGTCCTTCTTGAGTTCCATGTTATCTTAAAGTTTTTTCACCTTTCTTTTTCGTTCAGATCTTTCAACATGTTCTTCTTGATACACCAAGCCTTCTGTTCTTTACAACCTATGCCCTATTGGTATTGTTTTGGGCAGAAATATATTATCAGGTGAATTTCTTGGTAAATGATATGTTGCTTTTACTTGCAGTCAGATTTATGATTACGTATTTTCTCTTTCCTGAATTGAAATATCTGACAGGCACGTGCAGTATCTACTGATGGGCTGAGGCCAAGCTTCTATATCATAAATGGCACGGTGTATGCTATACAGGTAAAGTTTGCCCTGAAAGCAATTCTGCTGAGTCTTTGCTATTTGTGTCCTGTTTTTAAGAGTGGAAGTTGAAACCATTTTTTATGTGCATAAAATTGCGGGGTGACATAATGTTATGCCTTTTTTTTATGGGGTATGATAGATGAATTTCTAATGACAAACACGATGCAATAGAAAAGATGTGTGTGGTTTACTATGATAGTCTATATTACCTATGTCTTGGCTACCACTTCACTTTTCTCCATCATCGTCAAGCTAGATATGCAAGTAATTTTTTTGAAAGCTCTTATAAATGATGTGCTGGCTTGAACTTTGGCAATCTAAATTAAAAATAACGAATTACCCCACAAGTTCGGGTCTAGTTGTTGATGAACTGGCAAAATAATATGATGCTGAAAGCCTGGTAGTCCTTTCAAATTGTTGACAATGCCATATTCTCCTTAATAGCTACTTTGTAGACCAGAGTGTTTTGCTACATGTTTTTCTTATAATGATGATGGAGAAACTCTGCGAACAGTAGTTTTAATGTGGGATTGCAAAGTAAATTTTGGAATGCTTAATGTGAACTACATTTTAAAAGCAGTGGACATGGAAACTTGGATCTTTCAGGTCCTAAATTTCCCTGTTTCAAGTGATTAAAGAAACGGGTTATGAGGAAGGGTTAAGCTGGTTAAATGACAGGTGAATGAGCTTTGACTTCGTTGAGCTTCAAAGCTCCTTTGCAATTCAATCTCATTAATATGGCTCCAAAGGTTTGTGCAGAGGATGTGCCGGACATGGAATTAAAGAACAAATAGGTGCATAGTGAAAACAAAAACTTGTGATGATGCGACCAATTTAAGTATTATAGGAAGTCTCAATATATACCCTATAATCCGGAAAACCTGTATAACGTGCATACTGCGACAATTAAAGTATGACGCGAGCAAAAAATTGGTGCAACCATGGTATATTGATTATGAATCATATTAAATTGTTCGACTTTGTTCACAATTGAGTTAATTTCAATTTTAGAGATTAACCAGTGTTGATGAACGGAAGAGGGTGCCTAGATCTATTAATACTTGACATGTATTCAGTGTTTTGAAAGATATGAATCTCGAATTAATTAGCATTGAGCTTTCGTGAACTCAATTTAAGAATTCACACGACCACATACCCGAGAATCACAAGATCAGAAATTTGAGTGGAACTGGTTGGAACATGCTTTCAATGGGGTCAGGAGTCAGGACCAAAAAAACAGGCGGCGTCTTACCATGTGAGGAGTCTGGAGCAAGGTTCAAGGTTTCGCCCGAAACCATCGATATGTGGTGGTTTTGTATCGGTTTCGGTGGAGATCGATACGAAACCAACCATATAATATCGTTTCAGCCAAAACCTTTAAAAACTTGTTTTTTATACCATTTTTATTGTCATTGTGATCGTTGTAGGCCCTCGTTATTAGAAAACCACAAAAAAGTGAACCCAAATCCTATATTTATACTTATCTAAATCCACTTTTCAATATACTTTGCATCATGGCTGGATTTTTAAATACTAGGATCATTGTCTTGTAATATAAAAACATAAATTTAAGTATTTAATATATCTATACTCATATATGTTGTATTACTGTCGAAACCGAAACCCGAACCGATCCGAAACCTAGCGAAACTAATAAAATTATGAGAGAGCGAAACCGAGTTCTTGAACCTTGGTCTGGAGTGAGCTTCGGAAACAGTGTATCCCCCCCCCCAACACACACACGGAGGATGGAATGAGGGAGGTCACATCGGTCATTGAATCATGCTCATTTAATTGGTCAACTAGTTTATAAAACTGATATCGTATCATCAAAACCTTCTTGCCTTGAGAAGGTTGATGCTTGTAGGAAATAGTTTGCGTATGGAAATTGAATTGAAGCTTACACTTTATACAGAAAATTGCTCTTTATTGTTTTAACTTTTAACTGCTGATGAGAATATTCCATTTACTGCCATTACCTCATCCACATTCTGTCTCCCTTAGATTTTGTTCACGGTGATCCTACCTTTTGATTGGATCCATCTGTGTAACAAACTAAAAACTCTCTCGTTTTTCCTCCTTTCTTACAGCTAGCTCTATGGCTGCTTTTATGGTGGAAGCCCATTCAAGCTATGGTCGTCCTATCAAAGATATTCTTTGCAGGTTAGTCTATATTGCACTGGTAATTTGTTGATATTCTTGATGGAATATGGTTCTGTAGTTGAGAGTTCACATACCTTGTGTGCATTTTGGCAGGTGTCTCTTTATTTGCTGCCCTTGGGTTTCTTCTCTATGGAGGGAGGTAAGCAATTGATAATCATGTCTCTAACTTCTAGTGGATTGTCGCATGCAAAGCTTTATTGAATCCATTCCTTTCGGAGCAATACTTGTCCTCATGTAGTCATGGAGATGAAACTTGTGATAATGAATGTACTTGCTCTAACAAATTACAAGCCTGGAGTTTCTTATCTTTGTTCTTTTTATGCTATGGCCTTTAGGCTATCTTGCAAAACTCTTTGCTTGCTACAAAAATTAATTCCATGTGCTTTGATGTTTGAGTAGCTATACATTTTTTTATTAGTTTTTGCGTCTTCTCCTTTTGTTGTCTGTTTCCTCAAAATCAAATGTTTAGGTTTTCACATCTTTCTCTAAGTCTCATCCATGATAACTTTTGTATATTGGCTTCGTAGCATGTGCAAAGTATACATTGCAATACTATATACAAGATGATTAACTGATGAGGGATGCAACTAGAGATATTGATTGTTTCTAGACATTACTGAAGCATTATGCTTCATAAGAATATTCTATATGACTTTTGAACAATCCACTCTAGACAATAGTATTATGAAGGCACATGTGTCGTACCCTTATCCCCAATGGGAAAATTTTGTGGACGAATCAATTCCCTCATTTTCAAGGATTTATATCGTAATACCTGACATAGGACCGTATCCATACTGTCAAATTTTCAAATGACGGAGAAGTCATATGGCAGATACGTTTTGCGATTTTCCAGTTTATGGTTGGTGTCAATTTATGTTTTTGACATTTTTTTGGGACCATGATCTCTATCCATGCTGGGCTCTTTCCCCGTCTTTTATTTGAGCTCTCCTTGTCTCCACTTACTGAAGCCTTCCCTAACCTCTTGTGAATGCCAGCCCATTACAAAATCTGAACCCTGAACTCCTCTGCCTTCTTTGACATGATAGTTTCTCACTGTGTCCTTGCTAGGTTTTATACCATGCATCTGTGTCAACAAATCCCTTGTCAGTTTTACCTTAATACCAGCATTGTCTCGCTGCTCTAGACAATTCAATTACTCTTTCTAGACATTAGACTGCAATTGTTTTGCACATATCTCATTTGAAATATTACTATATAATTTTTAATGTCTTGTGTAACCCTTGATGGATGTTATTTTCCATTTGTAGGTTATTTCTGATGTTGCGACGCTTCCCTGTTGAATCCAAAGGGAGGCGCAAAAAGTTACGGGAGGTACTTCCTCTGCATTTTGGTGATTGTATGCATTTATATTCTCTCTCATATTTTAACAGATTGTTGTTTATATATAAATGGGTATTTTGTATATTGCTTCTTGTATAGGTTGGTTATGTGACTACCATATGCTTCTCCTGTTTTTTGGTGAGATGTGTGATGGTAAGCATATGATTTTTGAAGTTTGTCTGTAATTAATATATACACCATTTGGATGTTTTCCCTTGTTCCTCCATATATTCGGCACTAACGTCGTTGTTTTGTCGCATAGATGTTCTTCAATGCATTTGATAAAGCCGTGAATCTTGATGTTCTGAACCATCCAATCCTCAATTTCTTATACTACATGGTATGGCCCACTCCTTATTTACAATATCATCTGAAACTTCAATGGAGTCATTAATACCACCATGAGAATCATTCATAATATTAATTAGTTCTTCACTCTCTTAATAATATGGAAACATGTTTGGATTATTTCTAACAAACTAAGCAAAACGCCAGCCTGCAATTTTTTTATTAATGGCCAATCAATTGATATTTCTGTTATGTGTACAGCTGGTGGAAATACTTCCCTCGTCTCTAGTTCTTTTCATTCTGAGGAAATTACCCCCTAAGCGTGGAATCACACAGTATCACCCAATCCGTTAATTTCAGACAATAGTCTGTATGGTTCCGTTCTCTCCAAAAAGGAAGGACTATATATTCGCTGATACAGGAATCATGGAATCACCAGAAAAGAAAATGGTCTCAGGCATGCCAGAGTGTTTTTTAAGTTTGTTCTAGCAGAGCCTGTAGATTCGGATAACATGTCATGTTGTAAGTCGTGTATGATATTCTCTCACAGCGACGATACTGGTTGTTTGTGGCTTAACCTTGCAATGTATATCTTAATTACACCCACGCATTTGATTGTTGAAGAACTCATCTTCTAGTTAAGTTTTTATTACATTGCCAAGTCTTTAGGTTTCTCGTGTGCTTGCCTTGCCGATTACTTTTCCTGCTTTCTTTGCATATAGGCCTGCCATCTTGGTGCCCAGCCTGATATCTGGTAGGCCTTACGTTACTTGGCACAAATTTAACTTGCTCAAGGTTAGATTATCAGGTTAAATCTATTGCGTAAATTTACAATGTTTTTATAATAAAGAGGTCTGGTACTCGTTGTAACGTGGTTATCAGCTAGTATATTTTGACCAATGAAGAGGCAAAATGCTCATTTATCTTGTATTGTAGTTATCAGCTAGTATATTTGGTGTATTGGATGTAATAGGTTCAGACATAAAAGAGAAAGAGATGAAAAATTTCGGACATGAGTTGATATGAAAAATATATGATGATTGGGGGTGGAAGAACTAATTTTCTTCTTTTTCCTTATGGTTCATTCATGCCTTTTTTTAAGCTCAAAATGATAGGAAAATATCATTACAAATTGTCATGTCACATAAGATCCACTTTGAAATTATCGCCATGATATAACTTTTGAGACCTCCACCCTTCCAATCGAACACTTTGAAATTATCGTTAAGTACAGCTAATTGTCAAAGGTAAGCATAATTTCATGGCAAAGAAGAGCTGCTTGAATAGTTTGAGACTTGACCATTCTTCAACTCATTTTCACCTTAGCATTCTCTTTCCTCCTTTGACCTTTTCTTCTTCCTCAAACCCTAAACCTCTCAGGAGTTGAGAAACCTAGGATTTATGAGATAAACTAATCCAATAGACATTCCTTATATCCACTAAACTACTTAGATTAGCAACCTAGATACTTTAGTTACCTCACTTTTGAGATTGGCGCTTGAATCAAAGACTTTCGGGTGGATCGTCTTTGACGTAAGGAGACCGACGACCAAGCTCGATCCCGATGAATGAGGAGCTTAAGAAGGGGATTAAGAAGACCCGAAAGACTTGAGCACAAAGGTATAAATCCCTTCATAGTAGATTAGAACATATATAGTTTTTGCTCGTTAGGGCTTACAGTTGTTCTTGGGGGTCTTTGTCGATGTTGCCCGTTTTAAAATTGCTTTTTGTAAATTTCACATCTCTACAAACTCTGCGGAGTGTGTGACATTGACTTACATGGTATCAGAGCCTCTCCATAAGTCTTAGATAGCTCATAGCGACATTAAAAATCCGCCATTTTTGTTGCGCATGAACTGCCGACAAAAACAGTCCCTAAAATTGAAGTTTTAACTTGTTTGCACGTCTCACGGTCCCACGGTTTGAACCGAAAAGCCGCGGAGTGAAGCATGGGCACCCCGGGGAAACCCAGCGGGAACCGAAGGTCAGGCCCACACCCCAAGACCACCACAAGGTGGCCTCAGGGGGTGGAGACTCGAGAGCACCCTACAATGGTGCTCTTGGGTCTGCCTCCCCACAATGGCCAATGCGACAGTTAATTTGTACCCTTCGTCTCCGTGAAGATTCGGACGGGTCTCGAGTTCATTTCGACTCCCGGATTGGCTTAAAACGAATGTTTTTGGGACTTTAGTGAATTGATTTTTTCAGGTGTTGAAAATTGGTATTTGTAGGTAGTTTTTCGTCACCCCATTGAGGTGGGAATACGCGCTGCTTATCAGGCGCATTACAGATTCCCCCTGTCTAGGGTAGGCTAAGGTTTATTGATATTGGGGATCCGAATCTCCGGCAGCCGCGGACTAAACTGCTGTTAATTACTCATCGCCTTTGGAGTGAAAGAATCTCCGATTGACGGGTCAAACTGGTCATGCGAACTCAATGTGCAGTGTGCTTGTGTTGTGTTTTGAGGGGTCTTGGGTATATCGGGGGCCTTGCAGAGTTTACGGGGGTCCCGCTATCCGAATAGCGGGTTGGGGGTTAAGGGGGCTAGCAGCCCCCTTACGGGCTGAGGGGCAGCGCCCCGTTAGAAATTTTTTCTAACGGGAAAAGTGCTGTGGAGTGTGTGTGTGTGTAAAGGGTGAATAGCATCCAAAGGACGCGTGGGCGCTACAGCCTCACGCGCCCGACACGTCTCGCCCGGCACGTCTCAGTGCCTCACGTAGAAAAAAGAGGCTTAGCCCCTGTACTGGGAGTTGTACTTCCAATTGACTTTTGGAGTTAAACTCTTAAAAGAAGGACAAAGGGGCTTAGCCCCTGCAGCGGGAGTTATACTCCGATTGACTTTTGGAGTTGAACTCCTAAAAAGAAAGATTTATTATTTAATTTTTTTATGTGGAGTTAAACTCCTAAGAGATTTTCGGAGATGATGAAAGAGGACCCTTTTCTTCTTCCTTGGGCCCTGGGGTTTCTCTTGAACCTTGGATCTTTTCCAAAACGGGATTTTTGGAGATGGTTCTCCTTCTTCCTCCTCTCTATTGGCTGAATCTTGGAGGAAAAGAGAAGATGAGGCTTAAAAATCACCCATTTTGGGAATTTGATGGGAGATCTGAGTTCCTCTTCAAAGGTTTTATGGTGAAAAACTGTTTCTTTTTGGAAAAAGAAGAGTTAAATTCTTGATTTAATTCAAATAAAAGGGAAGAAGGTTTAGAACCTTGAGGAAGGAGAAGAAGACACAGAAACCCTAGATTTTGAGGGGAATGGATTCTTTTTTCCTCATTTCATCATCATGTTGCCTTATATAGGTTTACAAATTTACATATGGCCTCTTGGGTTTTACAAAATGACATTTTGCCCATCCCTTACCTCATGTGCTCATTTCTTTGGCATATGAACCATGGGCTTTACAAAAATTTGGCTTTAAAGTCCATTTTTCTTACATTTATTCATAAAAACTATATTAAAATTATTTATTACATAATTTTCATATCGGCATGGGGGAGGCTGGCCGTGGGGCTCAACTTGGGCATGGGCCCACTTGACCTGGGCTTGGGCCCGTTTACCTGGGGTTGACCTTGACTTTGACTTGGACAACCGGGGTGTAATTTTTTACCCCAACAGTATTGTGCGCAGAATTCTAACGTCGTGGTTTTCTTTACTTGCTTTTGTGATGCGTATATGCATTCTTAAACGTCTTCTAATCGCTACACGTTGATTAAAAGGGTTGCACATATCTTGTAATGTTCTGTGTTGCGAATGGTTTGATGAATCGTCATGTGAATAGCCAGGTGTGAATTTAGATATGAGTGGATTTTTTGTAATTCATGTAATAATTGATTTATATTCTTTTATTGGGGCATATCCGAGTTGAGGATGTTGTCACCGGCTGTATATTATTTTTCATTTACGCATGACCCACGGGGAAATGCCTAAGCTGTCGGGTTCTAGGATTCAGTGGGTGGCCATCTCGAGGAGTCGAGACCCGGGTCATCCAATTCTAGGATTGGCGGGTAACTTGTCGCACTCGTAGGGGTCTAGGATTATTCACACTTAGCTATTCACACGACCGTGAAGGATTATATTTTATAGGTGGCTTAATAAAATGCATATATTCCTTATTGATCCATTTTTCCATTCTCTGTGATGCTTATCATGCCTGTGACGAATGAATGAATGAATGAATGAATGAATATATATATATATATATATATATATATATATATATATATAATAAATGTTGTATATGTTTTGCATCTGCTCTAGTCTAGCCCCCGCTCTGCCATTAGTTAAGTAACCTAACGGTGCATGACAGGACCCCGTGGCGAATGCGGATGGCACATATACATGCATTTTATTTTCGTTCTTTTTCTGGTGTGATAAGATTAATTGATGGGACCGCATTAATTTCGCTTCATGTAAAGCAATAAACCTAATATTTGACGTCGTTGGAACAATTGCAAAATCACTCGGTTTTCTTCAAAAACAACTTTTAAAAGCGAAGCCTAAAGCACTCCTTTTCAAAAGTTATCCGGTTCTTTCGACTATATCAAGTTCATTACGTTCACGGTTTTTGCCAAAACCAGTCGTAGACCTCCGTCTTTTCAGATAGGTATCAACTAGTATTCATGTTATGTGTTTGACCTTCGCCAAGGCATAGTGTTTGGTAGCTAGCGGGTGCTTATTTGTAGCATAGATAGATGCATTAATTTAGGACAGGCATACAGCTGTTTTGACCTTTATCAAGGGCTTGTACGAATGGGTCTAGATTAATATGAACAATGACAGGTTGAACTTGACTTGCGACTTATGATATTTTGACCTTCTTCAAGGTTATAAGCGCTTGGGGCAAAAACCACATCAGGAGTTTCAAACATACATGAAACTTGCTAGTGTTGCATACCTTTTGGAGTGTGGTAGTTTTAGAAGGCTTCCTTCAAAATTTTCACACAATGATAGTTGGGTCCCGATCTTACTGTGAGTATCAGCTACTCTTCGGGAGAATTTTTCACTTTGCAATTAGCCAATCAAGCAGGTGTCTAGAAAGGTGTTAACGGGGCTACGCTTTTGAAAAAAAGAGGTTATTTAAGTAGGTCCGTGCGAAAGCACAGGGGACCTCCCTCCGAAGTACCAACATTAGCCTAGCCGAAAGATAAGCGAACTTGTAGAGTGCAATTAATCCCGACTTATTCTTCTTTTAGGGTTTGAAAGAGAATTCGATGAAACAGTGGGAGTCATCCTATTTAGATAAACTAATAACCAATCTAAACTTGCAAGAGCATATGCTGAGTGTTTCATTTCTCTTTCTCCTAATTGCAACGACCATGCTGGGCCAAATTATAAAGACTGGCTGAGAAACGTCCACATGACTCTTACTTATGATAAGGTTGCATATGTCCTCACGGCAAAAGCCCCATGTTCCAGGTCCAGAATCCTCAGTCGTGGACATTGAGGTCCGTAAGATTTGGGATCTTGATTGCGCGAAAGCCAAGTGCCTCGTGCTGGCCTCCATGGATAATGAACATCAGAGGCGGCATGAGAAGATGGGTCTTTCTTCCATCTTCCTCCATACCAAAAATTTATATGGAGAGCAATCTCGTATCGCAAGATACGAGACCTCGAAAAAATTGTTTCAAGCGAGATGATTACTCTCATTGAAAAGCTCGCGGACCTGAGAACTACGTTGGAGAATGAGTAGTATACCGACTTGATTCTGTAGTCCTTTCGCTCCACCTATGCCCAATTCGTATTGAATTTCAATATGCAAAAGACGGAAGTTACACTTCCTGAGCTCTTCAACATGTTGAGGATGGCAAAGGGCACTTTGAAGAAATCCAAGGAAACACCCGCTCTGTTTATTGGGGAATTTTCTTCCTCTAAATTCAAGGTTAAAGCCAAGGAGAAGAAGAAGAACGCCCCCACCAAATCGAGAGGAGGTGTGCAGAAGGTGCAGGGAAAGGATAAGATTGGGGGGTCAGCCACAAAAGAAGAATGTTTCTACTGTCATAAGAAGGGACATTGAAAAAAGGATTGCCGGGCTTTAAAAGCCAAGAATTAAGACACGAAACAAGTTGTGGTTTCGGTTTCAGATGTGTTCGTGATTGAAAACCGTTTCTCTATTAACTCTACTTCCTGGGTATTGGATACCAGATCTGGATCTCATATATGTAATTCTATGTAGGCGCTGAGAAACCGTAGAGTTTTAAAGAAATGTGATATGACCCTTAGAGTTGGCAACAGATCAAGTGTGGATGCTGTTGCAGTGAGAGAATATCACCTTGGATTAGTGAGTGGACATATTTTGTTGTTGCATAACTGCTTTTATGTATCCAGTATAATGTGTAATATTATATATGTATTTTTATTATCTAATGAAAGATATAATTTTGCACTTAAAAGCAATGTCATAAATATTCACCTGAATCATGAAATGATTGGGTCAGGTATATTAAATAACGGAATATACGTACTTAATCAACATCAAGTTTTCAACATCCAAACACACTTAAAAGAAAAACTCCAGAATTATATCAAGCTTTCTTATGGTATTATAGAGTTGGTCATATCAATGAAACACGATTGACTAAATTACATAAAAATGGATATTTAGATCCGTTTGAATATCAATCATATGTAACTTGTCAATCATGTATCAAAAGAAAGATGACCAAAACTCCGTTCACTGGATACGGAGAAAGAGCCACTGAGCTCCTGGAACCTATACATAGCGACGTGTGTGGGCCAATATCTACACATGCAAGAAGTGGGTATTCCTACTTCATCACTTTTTTCGATGATTTCTCAAGGTATGGATATATATTCTTGATAAAATATAAATCCGAGACCTTTGAGAAATTCCAGGAGTATAAGAATGAAGTGGAAAAGCAAACCGGCAAAAGAATCAAGATGCTCTGATCTGATCGGGATGGAGAATACTTAAGTGCCGAGTTCCTGGAATATCTAAAAGTGAATGGAATTCTCTCTCAGTTTACTCCTCCATACACACCAGAATACAACGGTATATCAGAAAGACGAAATCGCATCTTACTAGATATAGTGCGTTCCATGATGAGTAATGCCGAGTTTCCGCCATCCTTCTGGGGTTATGCAATAGAATCTGCTGCATGCCTATTGAATAAAGTTCCAACTAAGTCTGTGCTTATCACTCCATATGAAATATGGAGTAGGAAGAAATCATGTTTTAAATATCTTAAGATATGGGGGTGTCTTGCTTTTATCAAAAAGATTCATCCGGACAAACTCGAGGCACGCTTAGTATTGTGTAAGTTTGTGGGATGCCCCAGGTATTCTATGAGGTATTTTTTCTATTACGCTGAGGAACAAAATGTTTTTGTTTCTCATCATGCCCGCTTTATAGAAACTCAATATCTTAAAAAAGAAATTAGTGGGAGCGCAATAGAATTAGAAGAAATTCCAGAACCACAAGCTATTACTGAAAATTTAGTAGAACCTGAAGTTTCAATGGAACCAGACGTACCTACGCCACTCCGCGGATCTAGTAAGCAGTTTCATCCGCCTGAGAGATACTACGGTTTTCTCGTAGATGGGGATCGAAAGGATTGCATTATCGATGATGATGAGCCTACTAGTTTTCAGCAAGCCATTATATGTAGAGACTCGGTGAAGTGGCCGGATGGTATGCGATCCGAGATGGAATCCATATACACCAATAAAATATGGACTTTGGATGTTGCTCCTCCTGAGGTAAAATCCGTTGGATACAAATGGATCTTCAAAAAGAAAATTGGTGTAGATGGACAGGTAGAAAACCCACAAAGCTAGACTTGTTGCTAATGGTTTTCGTCAAAAATCAGGATTGGACTATGACGAAACCTTTTCACTAGTGGCTATACTTAAATCCATTCGGTTCCTACTTGTCATTGCTACCTTTCATGACTATGACATCTGGCAGATGGATGTTAAAACTGCTTTTCTAAATGGAAGTTTAGAAGAGTGTATTTACATGAATCAATCAGAGGGTTTCATAGACAGTGGGAGCAACGGAAATGTGTGCAAATTGCTTAAATCCATTTATGGATTAATGCAAGTATCGCGGAGTTGGAACATCTGCTTTGATAAGACGGCCAAGGAATTTGACTTTATCAAAAATATAGATGAACCTTCTATTTATAAGAAAATTGTAGGGAGAACTGTGGTATTTCTCGTTTTATACGTAGATGACATTCTCTTGATAGAAAATGATATTCATATGCTACAATCAGCCAAGCTCTTCTTGTGTAACACCCTAGTTCATTTATACCGATTCCAGTTCCCTTTTTTCTTTATTTGTGGCATTTTATTGATCTTTCGTGTTTGGGTGCGAATGGTATTTTACACTTTATATTGTATTCGACCCGACCCGCTTGCTTGAACCTATTTGATTCTTATTTATAGATTGCCTTGACTTGTTGCATAGACACGTGCGTCTCATGATTAGTACATGCTGGCATTTTACCTGGTATCGCATCTTTTATCATATAACATTTTAGGTCACAGAAAATAATTTAAAATTGCATTTCATAACCTGCATGATACCCCTAACCCCGCGGTAGCATCCGCACCTCTTGTTCTCGTCCCGTTCAGTGAAACGGACGTGTTTGGATGGCTACGCGCACGTACATGCATCCGTTCTTGGGGGTATGCATTTTCTTTAACTGAGCATTCATTTTGAAATTTGGAAGTCGCGTATATTTTTCATATTTTAAATCTGAATTTTTAGACCCGACCCGGACATGTTTTGGAGTAAGTTTGTATTTGCCAAAATCTCAAAACGGACTAATATTATATTCTTTATATATTTATAAACTATTAATATATTTTAACTAAAATATATTATTTTATCCTTATATATATACTAACAGTAAGAATTATATATATATATATATATTATTTATTTTTTTAAACTAAACAAATCAATAATTTTCTCTCTCTCTCCTGACGCGCTCTCTCTCTGTCTCTCTCTCTCTCTTCTCTCTCTCGCTCTCTGTTTATATTTTTTTATATACGTTTTTATTTCTTAAACCCTATACTAAATCCACATCTTCTCTTCTCAAGAATCTTTCTTCCTCCTTTCTCCTCTAAACCGAGACCCCATCTCAAACCCAAACCCTAGATCTCCTTCATAAATGGAGCGCTCAACTTCCATCAGAAGCAGACCTCCCAAGTCATTTGCATGTTGAACCTCAACCAGCCCCTCGCCTCAATCGTCTCCACCCCCGGCGCAATAGCCGCCATCATCTTCTTCATCCTACAGCCGAGAATCCCCAACTTAGCACAGATTTATCTAATTGGGTTCTACGAGGAGTGGGAGTTTGCGTTGTACGTTTCTTCGATTTCCCATGAGCTCAGGATCCCTGTTAGATACTTGAGAGAAGATAGGCCACATGGATCCGCAGGAGGGCTTTACAACTTTAGAGATTATATCATGGAGGACAACCCGTCTCATATTGTTTTGTTGAATTGCGATGTTTGCTGTAGTTTCCCTCTACCAGAGATGCTCGAGGCCCATAAGAGTTATGGTGGAATGGGGACAATGTTAGTAATTAAGGTGTCTGCTGAATCAGCTAATCAGTTTGGTGAGTTGGTGGCTGATCCTGTTACAAAAGAATTGCTGCATTACACAGAGAAACCAGAAACATTTAGGAAAGATAAAGCCATACCGCAACGAATGACAAGTTTTGAAGCTCTTCAATCAGCAACGAAATCGTCGGAGCCGTGACGACGTCGACGATCCCGACGACCCAGCAAGCATTTTGACCCGTGTGATCCCCTTGTGCGTTGTTTGGATTCGTTACGTGTACCGGGCGCGCGTCGCGACTTTTTCCGCCGACGTGTGACGTTCCGTATACCCGTTTCTTTATCCGTCGAGGCAAGTGAAACTTGCTACATACTATCTATATTACTTTATACCTAATTAATTGCATAGTAAACCTGTAGATTACATATAGTGCCACATGTTCCATTTTCCTTTTCGATGTTCCATATATCATTTTAGGTTTGGATCTTGAATTATACCTTGTTACATGTTAGAGTACAATATCGTGTACCCACGTCCATATTTAAATCATATAATAATTATTTACATAGCCCATAGTACCCTTTAAATAGTTTATTCACTGTTCAAACACCCGTTTGCATCCATCTCGTCTAGTATACATATTATTGCATCCATAGATCACTTGAATATATTATATTATAATATTGACATTCCACATTTGATAAATTGTAGTTTAATTAGTATTGGAACTCTAATCTTAACCCTAATCATAACTGTGCATCGATATACCGTAATCTGTACCTGATTGCATTTCACACTACAATGTTCCATTTTATTGTTCCATTAGTACCCCATGCTTGTTTTGTGTACCTATGCTTATGTTAGTTGATTATGAGCACCCACATGACATCTTGTGCATCCTGACAAGACTTGTTACACCCACTACTTGACACGACATGGTACCGTGCACCTCTCGACATGACATGATACATATATACTACCTGGCTTGACCTGATGTACTATGGCTTTACCTGTTACTTGATCTTGTGTCTAATGCCAAAAAACCTGACCTGTTGTTCTTACGGACAGTTCCTGTTGTCTATCCAGACAAACCTGTACCTGCCTGATCCTGAGTTGGCATTAGCTCTAGATTACTTAATACCTAACTTGAACACATATAACTTGGGGGTATGGGAAAATCAATGATGAAACCTGACTTGTAACTCGACAGTTCTCTACCTTTTCTGATCAGTCTTACGGGCTAGGCCAGCCCCCGGGCGATACTGCTAACATCACTCGTCATTACCTACCACCCTTTACTGCCTTGCGGCACGTCTCGGATTCAGCCCGAGAGTCACAGACCGTGATCCCGGGCACGCACGGGATACTATTGAGTTACATCGATGATTCATCAAATTGATTTCAAAAACTTGAGAGTAGTTAACCCAATAGACCAGTTTAGGTCACTCACTGCACACTACCTTTCCCTGCCCTGATTTATATTGCTGTTACACCTGCTTTACCATTTATGATCATATTTGCATGTCCTGCTACCCTGTTTATATATTATTGCTTGATGTTATGACGCGCTGACGTCTGGGTTTTGTATGGCCCAGATTCTCTACCTTTGCTGCAGACTGATCAGAAGTACTGCCGCTGTTAGACCGAGCGGTGAGGATCCTGTTGGTACCCAGTTATACTTTCCAGGTGTTTTATTTATTGGATCTTTTGCTTCCGCATAGTATATTTCTTGACTCATTTATTCTGGCTCATGGACATGTACTAGATAGTTTAGTTTACTTTCCTGTTCTTGATATCTCTACAGCCGTAATGTGACCGTGGAGAGATTTTTCATATCCACAGGTAGCATGGTTGGCTATGTCACGTGCACATCTTAGCGTACTCTGGGAAGCGGAGCGTGGCATGGTTCTTTTGGTATCAGAGACATAAGATATAGGTTAATCGAGTTTGATTCTTTTGTAGTTGGGTATTAGACCCAATACACGAATCAGAATACTCGTGATTAGGAACATGTCCTGCCACATTGCTATCATGATTCTTGAATCATATCTTTCTCTTATCCTTTGCCTTGACTATGTGCAAACCACTTTGCATCTCAACTTGAAATCTTTTTGGTTCCCTATTGTTTCTCCCTGTTCCTTGATTCTGATACTAGGATTTGGGCGACTTGAGTGGAGTTATGTGATTGTAACTATGAACTGCAGTATGGTTACAATGCGGTACTCTATTTAAGTAACTTGGAGTCCTAGTCTTGATTCACTTCCTTGTTTCATGGTCGTTATATTACCTTGCTTCTCTTGCTTTCCAGTTCATGTTTTATCGCAAGCTTGAATTCTGTTTACTGTGCTTATTTTCTTCAGTGTTTGGCTTCAGGTGAAATCGTTTCACGTATCCTACTTAATCATGTCCTTCCCGCATTAGAATTATTCAATTATGGTGCATTCCTTGTTTGTTGTTGTCTTGGGAATGGATTTTCTCGGCACTTTCCACGCTCACATCGATTGTAGAGCAAAGAAAGAGAATTTCCAGATTCCCGGACATCCAGAGTTTGTTTTTGCTGGAGGAAGCAGTTCTGTCGGGCCAGTCGAGTTTAGGGCTAGGCCGACAACTAATGTTCTTTCGTCACTGGAGGTTGATAAAGATGAAGCACCAGCTGTAGTTCGAGATTTCATGGACGTGTTCGAGGACATATCAGGCTTATCACCGAAACGAGACGTGGAGTTCGCGATTGATCTTGTTCCTGGTGCAGTGCCAGTCTCTAAAGCGTACGATCCAATGGCACCAGTGGAGTTGAAAGACGTCAAGAAACAGGTTACTGAATTACTCGAGAAGGGTTGGATTCACAGCAGTAATTCACCTTGAGGAGTTCCAGTTCTTCTAGTAAAGAAGAAAGATGGCACAAGGAGGATGTGCATCGATTATCGAGAATTAAACCGGGTGACTATTAAGAACAAGTACCCGATCCCTTGCATTGGCGGATTGTTCGAGCAGCTTAATGGTGCGAGGGTATTCTCGAAGCTGGATTTGCGATCCGGATATCATCAGGTCCGAGTTAAACTGGAAGATATTTGCAAGACTGCGTTCCGAACTCGGTATGGACATTACGAGTATTTAGTGATGCCCTTCGGAGTAACGAATGCACCGGCGATATTTATGGACTTGATGAACCGAATCTTTTCACCATTCTTGGACCAGTTTATAGTGGTGTTCATTGAAAATATTCTGGTCTACTCGAAGAGTATTGAAGAGTATGCAGAACACTGGAGGATCGCACTGCAGACGCTGAGAGAAGAAAAATTATATGCAAAGTTGAGCAAGTGCGAGTTTTGGCTTGAAGAAGTAAAGTTTTTGGGGCATGTCGTGTCTGGCGATGGAATCGCCGTTGATCCCGAAAGGATTGCAGCAGTTCGAGATTGGCCGATTCCAAAGAATGTTGCGGAGATAAGAAGCTTTCTTGGAATCGTCGGGTATTACAGACGGTTCGTGGTGAACTTTGCTCATCTGGCGGAGCCGTTGACCAAGCTTACGCGCAAGGAGGTACCATTTGTGTGGACGGATAAGTGTGCGTCGGCTTTTGAGGCGTTGAAGCAAAGGTTGATAACTGCTCTTGTTTTAACCGTGCCAGACAGTTTCGGAGGATTGGTGATTCACAGCAACGCATCTGGGAAAGGATTGGGATGTGTTTTGATGCAGCATGGGAAGGTTGTAACTTACGCGTCGAGACAGTCGAGGGCCCATGAGAAGAATTACCCAACTCATGGCTTGGAGCTAGCAGCTGTGATGTTCGCTTTGAAGATTTGGAGACACTACCTATTGGGCGAAAGAGTCGAGGTTTTCACCGATCATAAAAGTTTGAAGTATATGTTCACGCAGAAGGAGCTTAGTATGAGGCAGCGTAGATGGTTGGAGCTGATGGCTGACTATGATCTTGATTTTGAATACCATCCGGGGAAAGTTAATGTTGTACCGGATGCGCTTAGTCGGTTGCCAGCAATTCAGATGTTGACTGCTCAGAAGTAACTTATTGAGGACTTTCGGAGATTCGATTTGGAGTTTGTGCTACCGCATGCTTCGGGACAGTTGATGCAGCTGCAAGTACAATCGTCGTTGATCGAGAATATTGAAGCAACGCAGTTACAGGACCCAAGATTGCAAAAGTTTCGAGAACGGGTTGAGGCTGGACTTCGAACAGACTTACTAATTCATGAAGATGGTTCGTTGCGATATGGTAGCCGTTTGTGTGTACCAAAAGGAGATATTCATGAAGGAATTATGAAGGAGGCACACAGTTCCGTATATTCCGTACATCTAGGAGGCATGAAGATGTACCGAGATATACGACAGCATTTCTGGTGGGAAGGCTTGAAACGGGAGATGCCCGCTTTGTAGCGAAGTGCCTGGTGTGTCGGTAAGTTAAGGCTGAACATCAAAGGGTTGCTGGTTTATTGCAACCACTTCCGATTCCTCAATGGAAGTGGGAACATATAACCATGGATTTCGTGATGGCTTTACTGCGGAGTCCAAAGGGCAACAATGCAGATTGGGTGTTTGTCAATCGATTGACCAAGGCAGCTCATTTCATACCATTTCGAGTTGGTCGATCAACAGAAGCTTTGGCAAAACGGTACATACAGGAGATTGTAAGACTGAATGGAGTATCGGTGAGCATCATGTCCGACCGTGACACCCGTTTCTTATCACACTTCTGGAGGAGCTTACAGGAAAGTTTGGGGACTCGATCGAAGTTTAGCACAGCTTATCATCCTCAGACAGATGGCCAGTCAGAGAGAACGATCCAAACTCTTGAAGACATGTTGAGAGCTTGCATGTTAGACTTCAAGGGTTCTTGGGAGGATCATCTGCATTTGGTAAAGTTTTCTTACAACAACAGCTTTCAGGTGACTATTCAGATGGCCCCATTCGAAGCATTGTATGGTCGCAAGTGTCGCTCACCTGTTTGTTGGGACGATGTTGGAGAATGAAGATTGTTGGACCGGATTTGATTGTGCAAACAGTTGAGAAGGTTAACACTATCCGGAATCATATGAAAGCAGCACAAGACCGACAAAAGAGTTGGGCAGATACATCGAGAAAACCTCTAGAGTTCACCGTTGGTGATTTGGTATTCTTGAAGATATCACCGATTAGAGGGGTGATCCGTTTCGGAAGTCGAGGAAAGCTTAGTCCTCGATTCATTGGACCTTTTGAGATTTTGGAGCGTATTGGAGAAGTAGCATACCGTTTGGCGTTACCGCAATCTTTGGCGAATGTCTATGACGTGTTTCATGTATCTCAACTCCGTGAGTATGTTCGAGATGAAACACATGTGTAGGATCATTCGGAGCTGACTGTACGTGAAGATTTGACTTTTGAGGAGCAACCAATGTCGATTGTGGATCGAAGGGAAAAAGTTCTTAAGAACAAAGTTATATCTCTTGTATTTGTTTCTTGGGGTAATCGCTCACATGGAGAATCAACTTGGGGAACGAGAAGATGAAATCCGACAGAAGTTTCCACATCCATTCTTGTAGTTCTTGATTGTTTTTCCTTCTTTGTTCTTGGAAATTTTGAGGACGAAATTCTTTTGTAGTTGGGTATAATGTAACACTCTAGTTCATTTATACCGATTCCAGTTCCCGTATTTCTTTATTTGTAGCATTTTATTGATCTTTCGTGTTTGGGTGCGAATGGTGTTTTACACTTTACATTGCATTCGACCCGACTCGCTTGCTTGAACCTATTTGATTCCTATTTATAGATTACCTTGACTTGTTGCATGGACACGTGTGTCTCATGATTAGTACATGCTGGCATTTTACCTGGTATCGCATCTTTTATCATATAACATTTTAGGTCATAGAAAATAATTTAAAATTGCATTTCATAACCTGCATGATACCCCTAATCCCGTGGTAGCATCCGCACATCTTGTTCTCGTCCCGTTCAGTGAAACGGACGTGTTTGGATGGCTACGCGCACGTACGTGCATCCGTTCTTGGGGGTATGCATTTTCTTTAACTGAGCATTCATTTTGAAATTTGGAAGCCGCTTATATTTTTCATATTTTAAATCTGAATTTTTAGACCCGACCCGGGCATGTTTTGGAGTAAATTTGTATTTGCCAAAATCTCAAAACGGACTAATATTATATTCTTTATATATTTATAAACTATTAATATATTTTAACTAAAATATATTATTTTATCCTTATATATATACTAACAGTAAGAATTATATATATATATATATAATTTATTTTTTTAAACTAAACAAATCAATCATAACTGATTTTCTCTCTCTTCTCTCTTTCGCTCTCTGTTTATATTTTTTTTATATACGTTTTTATTTCTTAAACCCTATACTAAACCCATATCTTCTCTTCTCAAGAATCTTTCTTCCTCCTTTCTCCTCTAAGCCGAGACCCCATCTCAAACCAAAACCCTAGATCTCCTTCATAAATGGAGCGCTCAACTTCCATCAGAAGCAGACCTCCCAAGTCATCTGCATGTTGAACCTCAACCAGCCCCTCGCCTCAATCGTCTCCACCCCCGGCGCAATAGCAGCCATCATCTTCTTCATCCTACAGCCGAGAATCCCCAACTTAGCACAGATTTATCTAATTGGGTTCTACGAGGAGTGGGAGTTTGCGTTTTACGTTTCTTCGATTTCCCATGAGCTCAGGATCCCTGTTAGATACTTAAGAGAAGATAGGCTGCATGGATCCGTAGGAGAGCTTTACAACTTTAGAGATTATATCATGGAGGACAACCCGTCTCATATTGTTTGTTGAATTGCGATGTTTGCTGTAGTTTCCCTCTACCAGAAATGCTCGAGGCCCATAAGAGTTATGGTGGAATAGGGACAATGTTAGTAATTAAGGTGTCTGCTGAATCAGCTACTCAGTTTGGTGAGTTGGTGGCTGATCCTGTTACAAAAGAATTGCTGCATTACACAAAGAAACCAGAAACATTTAGGAAAGATAAAGCCATACCGCAACGAATGACAAGTTTTGAAGCTCTTCAATCAGCAACGAAATCGTCGGAGCCGTGACGACGTCGACGATCCCGACGATCCAGCAAGCATTTTGACCCGTGTGATCCCCTTGTGCGTTGTTTGGATTCGTTCCGTGTACCGGGCGCGCGTCGCGACTTTTCCCGCCGACGTGTGACGTTCCGTATACCCGTTTCTTGATCCGTCGAGGCAAGTGAAACTTGCTACATACTATCTATATTACTTTATACCTAATTAATTGCATAGTAAACCTGTAGATTACATATAGTGCCATATGTTCCATTTTCCTTTTCGATGTTCCATATATCATTTTAGATTTGGATCTTGAATAATACCTTGTTGCATGTTAGAGTACAATATCGTGTACCCACGTCCATATTTAAATCACATAATAATTATTTACATAGCCCATAGTACCTTTTAAATAGTTTATTCACTTTTCAAACACCCGTTTGCATCTATCTTGTCTAGTATACATATTATTGCATCCATATATCACTTGAATATATTATATTATAATATTGACATTCCACATTTGATAAATTGTAATTTAATTAGTATTAGAACTCTAATCTTAACCCTAATCATAACTGTGCATCGATATACCGTAATCTGTACCTGATTGCATTTCACATTATAATGTTCCATTTTATTGTTCCATTAGTACCCCATGCTTGTTTTGTGTACCTATGCTTATGTTAGTTGATTATGAGTACCCACATGACATCTTGTGCATCCTGACACGACTTGTTACACCTACTACTTGACACGATATGGTACCGTGCACCTCTCGACATGACATGATACCTATATACTATCTGGCTTGACCTGATGTACCATGGCTTTACCTGCTATTTGATCTTGTGTCTAATGCCAACAAACATGACATGTTGTCCTTACGGACAGTTCCTGTTGTCTATCCAAACAAACATGTACCTGCCTGATCCTGAGTTGGCATTAGCTCTAGATTACTTAATACCTGACTTGAACACATATAACTTGGGGGTATGGGGAAATCAATGATGAAACCTGACTTGTAACTCGACAGTTCTCTACCTTTTCTGATCAGTCTTACGGGCTAGGCCAGCCCCGGGGTGATACTGCTGACATCACTCGTCATTACCTACCACCCTTTACTGCCTTGCGGCACGTCTCGGATTCAGCCCGAGAGTCATAGACCGTGATCCCGGGCACGCACAGGATACTATTGAGTTATATCGATGATTCATCAAATTGATTTCAAAGACTTGAGAGTAGTTAACCCAATAGACCAGTTTAGGTCACTCACTGCACACTACCTTTCACTGCCCTGATTTATATTGCTGTTACACCTGCTTTACCATTTATGATCATATTTGCATGCCCTGCTACCCTGTTAATATATTATTGCTTGATGTTATGACGCGCTGACGTCTGGGTTTTGCATGGCCCAGATTCTCTACCTTTGTTGCAGACTGATCAGGAGTACTGCCGCTGTTAGACCGAGCGGTAAGGATACTGTTGGTACCCAGTTATACTTTTCAGGTGTTTTATTTATTGGATCTTTTGCTTCCGCATAGTATATTTCTTGACTCATTTATTCTGGCTCATGGACATGTACTAGATAGTTTAGTTTACTTTCCTGTTCTTGATATCTCTACAGCCGTAATGTGACTGTGGAGGTATTTT
The DNA here is from genome assembly GCA_030015575.1 of Agapanthus africanus. Classification (NCBI taxonomy): domain Eukaryota; kingdom Viridiplantae; phylum Streptophyta; class Magnoliopsida; order Asparagales; family Amaryllidaceae; genus Agapanthus; species Agapanthus africanus. The sequence continues at coordinate 31,462,388 of JASDDO010000024.1, forward strand.
TCCTATCCACAGGTAGCATGGTTGGCTATGTCACGTGCACATCTTAGCGTACTCTGGGAAGCGGGGCATGACATCTTGTCACAGAAGTTCTCTATGAAAGACCTGGGTGATGCCTCGTACATTCGGGGGATTAAGATGTATCGTGACAAACCTAAAAGAATGTTGGGACTTTCACGGTCAAGGTATATAGACACCGTACTAAAGAGATTTAGTATGGAAGATTCCAAGCACAGCAATTTACCTGCTTGTCACGGAATCAACCTCTCCAAAGAGATATCTCCCAAGACTAATGGAAGATTCTTGCATGAGCATTGTACCATATACTTCGGTGGTAGGGTCTATAATGTATACGATATTGTGTACCAAACCAGATGCAGCTTATGTACTTAGCGTCGTAAGCATGTATCAGTCCAACCCAGGTGAGAAGCATTGGACAGCGGTAAAGAATATTCTTAAGTACCTGAGAAGGACTAAGAAGATGTTCTTAGTGTACAGTAATGGGGACCTCCAGATCGAGGATTTTACCGACTCTGGCTTCTAAAGTGACAAGGATGACTCTAGATCTGTCTCGGGTTATGTGTTTACCCTCAACGGAGGGACGCTCTGTTGTAAGAGCTCCAAACAGGACACTATAGCAGACTCGACGATGGAGGCTGGGTACATCGCTGCTAATGATACCGCAAAAGAGACAGTCTGGATGAGAAAGTTCATTTCTGAACTTCAGGTGGTTCTATCCATTGCTGATCCAATATCTTTGTATTGCGATAACAATAGAACTATGGCTTTGGCAAAGAAATCACGGTCCCGTCAGAAATCCAGACATATCTTGAGGCGGTATCACCTGATCAGAGAGATCGAGGTGCGGAAGGTAGATACAAAGGACAACACGGCATATCCATTCACCAAGGCCATCCCTATAGTCCAGTTCGAGAGACTATTCATGATGTTAAGTATGCGGTACGCCAGCAACTAGTCCTAGTGCAGACGTTGGGTACTCGATACGTCAACAACAGGCCTTAGTGCAAGTGGGAGACTGTTGAATATGTATACCCTAGAGGCTTTTATTGTATAAGATACTTAGGATATATATGTACATGACAATCTTACTCGATATGATAGTATGCAATTTGGTTTGCCTTTATCTTAATATGTGTATATGTTTTACTTGTTATTTCATATCGCTTATACATGTTGATAAAGCCCATAGAATCTTTTCTTGACTAATAGCGTTGTAATGGCAATCATACTTGTGGGAGCTGGGTAGTCGATAAGCACATCCTTAAATGTCTCTAGTCGTGGGAGTATCGAGACAGTACATCGATACTCCAGAGTAGGCTAGTGTATACATTTTTAGACCCTGACGAGGGACGATGGTTGGTCCCGCAGCCATTGGTGTGTTTCACCTAAGATTGTATACATGTGCTCATTAGGGGTGAGTACACTAGACGAACTCGCCGAAAATTGGCTAGATGGTATTATACCTATCGTCAGATAGCAGTTCTCTGGTGACATGAGTACAGATAGTCTGTCGACCTGAGATCGTTATTTGTCTCGTGTGAATTCCCGCTGTGCTTTGATTACTACCCTATCATGGCTCTACTGAGTCGTGCAAACAAGTTTTAGTTGGGTACAGTCCCGAGCCACATGGAGGCAGTAAGAGATTGTTATGGATTCATCTCTCCCGGTATATGGAGTCGATGTCGCACTGTGTTCGGTTGGCCAACACCATAAGTCTCTGGTCAGGACGGATTGAGAATTACTGATAGTTAGATCAGTAGATTCTTAGATGATCTTGAGCCACATCGGCATGACTTGTCAGGTTTTTAGGGGTCTGACGTTTTCCATCCTCTAGACCCGTCATGCGATACTCTCAAACGAACAGACCGGACTGTATGGAGATTGTCACGGACAGACTCAGTAGGAGTTCAGATGAGTTTGCTCATTGGCCTTCTTTTCGACAGGTGGTTGGGTAGCCATTACGTACAGTAAGTGCCACTGACGTGTTTGTGATTAAACCCACTGTCGGTGTACTGTCAAGTTTTTAGAGTCCCACACAGAAGGTTTCCCTAGTTCAGGAGAAACGATATAGAGACCGTATGGTTATACGTGTAGGGTTCCGATCATACACGTGTACTAGCTACATGGATTTTTGTTCGGACGGATAATACTAGCAGGCCGCATTACTGAATCATGTATTGATTTAATAAAGATCTAGTATTATATTATTGGATTATTTTTATCCCTTGATATTCTTATTTTTTATAGTATGAATACGTGTATGTATATACGGTGGGGGTATTCTTGTAATTATACTTGAATGATTCTAGAAGTGGACACCTCATTTTGAGTTAATCTATTTGTTGTAAATAGATAATGAGATAGATGGAAGAGATATTTTTGAGCATGGTTTGAAACATGGTTACTTGCTTTATTCATTCATTTGTGTTAACTATTCAAGCATGGCTAATATTTATATTGTAAAATGAAATGCTTAATAGTTTTAGACTTAGCCATTCTTCAACTCACTTTCATCTTAGCATTCTCTTTCCTCTTTTGAGCTCTTCTTCTTTCTCAAACCCTAACCCTCTCATGAGTTGAGAAATGTAGGGTTTATGAGATAAATCAATCTAATAAACATTCTCTACATCCACTAAACTATTTAGATTAGTAAACTAGGTATCTTAGTTACCCCACTTTTGAGGTTGGAGCCTGAATCAAACACTCTCGGGTGGATCGTCTTCGACGTGAAAAGGCCGACGACCAAGCTCGATCCCGACAAACGAGAAGCTTAAGAAGGGGATTAAGAAGACCTAAAGGACTTGAGCATATATGTATAAATCTCTTTATAGTAGATTAGAACCTGTGTAGTTTTTGCTAGTTGGGGCTTATGGTTGTTCTTGGGGTTTTTGTCGATGTTGCCCGCTTTAAAATTGTATTCTGTAAATTCCGCTTCTCCACAAGTCCTGCGGAGTGTGCGACATCGACTTACAGGAGCATTTGTAAAAGGTAATTCCATGGCAAACAAGAGCATTTGTAGAAGGTAATTCCATAGCAAACAAGAGGATTTGGGCTCTGATTATTTGGTTAATGCTGAAGCATTTGGCGGTGATTCCTAATATAACTAGACCAGACAATACTTCCGGACGATTTGTTGCAATTGGTCATGACAAAAAAAAAAGGGGTCATTCTTTCTAATAGCTTAAAGAAGCTTTTTTTATCCCCAATAAACAAGAGTCCTGTTTGACTGTAGAGCTCAATATCTCAACGCAGGAAACTGCAGTTAAAATCAAGAACAACAAGCCAAGTCTCCCAGCGGTAAGCTCCTAACTTATATTTCTTCATTATATTCATTGGTTATTGTTGTTTCATGCTTCTTTCTATGTTGAATAATTGAAATTTAAACTGGTCACTATCTGAAATCTGAGCTGAGTTCTCATTTTTCTTTTTCTTTTTTCCTTATCAATTTTAAGTTCGATGTGAATGGTAAATCGCATTTATAATATTGCCCGAGATCTGATAAATGTGAAAATGTAGCTTAACAAGTGATTAGAAGGATATGGGTCATTTATTATTCAAATTATGAGAAAGAAAAAAAGAAAAAGTGAAGAGTGTCGGCAAGGTGTTTGTCAAAATGCCAATCTGACTGTCTGTGAAGCAAGGGATTTAGAATGTTATTTGTTCCTTTTTCTGGCAATTGTATAGTTTGTTTCTTAATCGTCCATTAGCTGCTGATATTGTTTTTTGGAGGCTTGAGCTCGATCGGCCAACACTGGACTTGCCTTATTATAAGGCCTGTTTGTTTTACAAGATTGGGTTTTTTGGTTTCTTTTGTGTGTGTGTGTTGGGTGGGGTGGGGGTGGGGTGGGGGCATACACCATTGGTTGTCAGTTTTGAGGTGAGAAATTTGGATTTTGCCTCTTTATTTGTGCGGGGTAAGGGTTACCGGAATCAAGCTGAAATGGGGACACATACGTAACTAAAATAAACTACAACGAGGCTTGGTTAAGTGTTGTTTATACAAAGCAAGATTAGTATTTTTATAGCAGTATGCTCATGGCATCTAATCAATAACATACTAACATCTCTTTGAGAGTTTTGACAGAAAATGGCCATGGTATTGGATGCTTTTGTCGGCACATGTACCAACAAGCTCGCTATATTTATCGAGGAGAAGGTGGTGATGGTGCTAGGCGTGAAAGAAGAGCTTAAGAAGCTACAAAGAAGAATGGAGATGATCAATAACGTGCTGCGGGATGCAGAGACGAAGAAGATTCAAGACTCGGCCATCAATGCATGGGTGAGGGAGCTCAAAGATGTTATGTACGATGCTGACGACATCCTCGACCTTTGCAGAATCGAGGGCGCTAAGCTTCTATTGGATGATGTATCAACTTCATCGGTCAACTGCCGTTTCCCTTTGTTTTCATGCTTCACTACGATTCCCGCACGCCATGAGATCGGTTATAGAATTAAAAGCCTCAATGAGAGGCTGAAGGAAATCTCGCAAGACAGGTTAGATTTCAACCTAGAGCACACTAAATCAGACGCCCACAACCCGAGAGTGGATCCTCGTCAGACTTCACCTATACTTGTTGAGTCCGACATTGTGGGCAGAGACATCCAAAATGATACCGTGAGTTTGGTGCAGTCTTTAATTACTGAAGGTAGACAAAAATGCTGCATATTTGCGATTGTTGGCATGGGTGGGATCGGGAAGACAACGCTTGCTCAAAATATTTTTAACGAGTCACGGATACAAGCTCACTTTCAGATTAAGATATGGGCTTGTGTTTCCCAAACATTTTCAGAGATCGACTTGCTAAAGGAGATGATTAGGAAAGCTGGGGGGAAATGCGGGGATGCCAATAGTAAGTCGGAGCTCTTGCCCTTTCTGAAAACTGCGATATTTGGGAAGTCTTTCTTTTTGGTTTTGGATGATATTTGGCAAGCGGATGTGTGGGTAGATCTATTAAGAAACCCTCTACAAGCTGGAGCTGTTGGCAGCCGAGTCTTAATAACCACGAGAGATGAAATGGTTGCTAAGAAGATAGGAGCAGTACACACGCACTGGGTTAAACTATTACCCATCGAATTTTGTTGGGAATTGCTTTGCAAGTTTGTATTTGTTAGTGGCAACGATGAGGAAGAGATCGAGAGCTTGAGAGACGTTGGGATTCAAATCGTTGAGAAATGTCATGGCCTGCCTCTCGCAATCAAGATCATTTCTGGTGTATTAGCTACAAAAGAGAGACGCAGGAGAGAATGGGAAATGGTTCTTAGAAGCAACATGTGGTCTGTGAATATGCTTCCTGACGAACTTAGGGGAGCACTTTACTTGAGTTACGAAGATTTGCCGTCGCATCTCAAGCAATGTTTTCTTTACTGTTCTCTGTTCCCTGAAGACTATACCTTTTCACGCCAGTCTCTCATTCTTGGATGGGTGGCTCAAGGGTTTGTTGAAACCAAGGGAGATTTACTCATGGAAGATGTAGCAAATGAATACTATGAAGAATTAATCAAAAGGAACCTTCTTTTATCGAATCCAAGAAATTATGAAGGAGGTCAGTGCAAAATGCACGATCTCTTGCGCTCTCTTGCCCAGTTTTTATCACGAGATGAAAGCTTTTACGGAGATGCACGAAAACTTGATACTACCACAACAATAAAGCTTCGCCATTTGTCTATGGAAGGCACAGGTCATGTTGCGGTGATCCCTGAAAGAACAATGGAACAGAAATGCCTGCGGACTTTGTTGCTTATAAAAAGCCCTCCAACGTTTGATACCGGGCTATTAGAAAAACTTCCATATCTTCGAGTGTTGGTTCTTAATGGACCAGGGATCGACAATGTCCCAGTTTCCTTGGGTAATTTAAAGCACCTGAGGCTCCTCGACCTTGACCGTACTGTGATATCAAAGCTACCGGATTCCCTGGCTTTTCTTACAAATCTACAGATCTTGAACCTGGCAGGATGCAAGTCCTTGCACGTTCTTCCCAAAGGCATTACACGATTGTTGAATCTAAGGCGTCTCGGTCTTAGAGATACACCATTGAGCTATATGCCGAAAGGACTGGAGAAATTAAAACAACTAAACAACCTCGAGGGATTTGTTGTAGGGGATGACCAAGAAGAAGCCTGTAACTTGCAAGAGCTTGAGCCTCTTTCTCAGCTAAGACTGCTGCGCATCAATAACCTCGGTAGAAAACTTTCTTCAGCTCTGCCACTTACAGGTAAGCCTCATCTTAAGATTTTGCGGTTGTACTTTAGCCGCAGAGATGGTGCGGCACCAATCACCGATGAAGAAGTCGACATTATGGAGGAACTCATAAAGGAACCTTTCCCTCTACCTAACCTTGACGATTTACAACTCGACAGCTTCTTTGGCCGCAAGTATCCAAGCTGGATGCTCTCATCATCGCTAGCAAGTCATCTCCCTAACCTCACAAAGCTGGCTCTTTTGGATTGTTCATTATGCCCTCAGCTTCCCCCGCTGGGTCGGTTGCCCCAGTTGAAGATTCTTGTAATAAGAGGCTCGTCAGCGATTGTAACCATTGGCCCGGAACTCTTAAGCAGCGACCCGACACGAAGAGCCGCGTTTCCCAAGCTTCAACTGCTCAAGTTTGTCGATATGCCTAATTGGGAAGAATGGTCGTTCGGCGAAGAGCAAAACAATGATAGCGATAGCCGTTTGCTGCTGCCTCAGTTGCATGCCCTGGCCTTTGAAAAATGCATGAAGCTGAGAGCTGTTCCCGGTGGCCTAAACAAGTGCCCGATACAGAGAGTGCGAATCCAGGGGGCCCACGACATGAAAGAAGTCGGCAATTTCCCTTGCTTAACTGATTGGATGGAGCTATTCGACAACCAAAGTTTAGAAAAGGTTGCAGATCTGCCTTCACTTCGGAAACTTGTGGTTCGGAACTGCCCAGCGCTGAAATTTGTGGAGAATCTTGACGCGCTGCAGCATATGGAACTTGAAGATGGCTCGATAGAGTCTCTCCCTGAGTGGTTGGTTCGGAAATGCAGGCAAAATCATGATGATTTCCTCCGAATTGATTTGAAATGCAATATCCGCATGCTGAAGGGATGCCTGAAGGGCGGTCAGCACTGGCCAATAATCCAGCAGATTTCTCAGGTGAACGTGTACGAGCTGAATGGGTCGGGAAATTTGTTTTATAGCAAGGAACCGTTTAGCTATGTAACCAATCTCTAGAGGTTAGTCACTAGAGGTTCATGTAGAGGTATACGAATGATAAGTCTCAAAACTTGTAAAACAATTATTGTTATTATTGTCTGTTTAAGCCTGAGCGGCTGAACTTACTGACCGACTTCATATTTTTTTCCTGTGGACTTTTCAGACTTGTTTGTCGAAGAGTGGATCCGGGTATTTTCTTTTGACAAAAATGAGGCCGAGATCGATGGCTGTGGTTGCAAGAACCTACCTCCAGGTATAAGTCCCATCCCAATGAAGCAGTCTAGCTTCCATCAAATGTATGTATGTATGCATGCATGTTTGTCTGCACACACGCGCATGTGTGTTCTCGCTGTTACCAAATCAATGCTTTGATACAAACAACAGCACAACAATTTTCTCTCACTGTTAGGGCAAGAAGTATCAACCAAAAGGGTAGCTCGTCATCTCTAGAGAGTTTCGATAACCTGTTAATTATTCCTTCTTTTCCTAGATGGTATATCGATGGGTCATTGAATTATGTACGTTTAATTGGATGACTATTTTATACAGTTCATATTGCTATCGTTAAAACCTTCATGTCTTTTGCGTTTGGGAGGTTGTGATTTGGATGTTTTGGGAAGGTTAATGCTTGTAGGACATAGCTTGCATTATAGAAGTCGAATTGAAGCTTACCCTGTTCACAAGATTGCTCTTTATTGTTTCTTTTAATATTTCTGATATCCTTGCAGCTTGTGGAAATACTTCCCTCATCTCTAGTTCTTTTCATTCTGAAGAAGCTGTTGATTTTTGGTTTAAAATCCAAGCCCAAAACATCCAAACCCAGACAAATTTTAAAGAGCCCAACCGACGTGCGTATGGTTAGCGCATGTAGACGGCAAGGCGCCGCAAGCACGCAGTCAATGCACGCGTGGGCGGTGCCGTGGGGGTCGGGCACATAGATGTAGCTGCACACAAGCATGGGGCCCACTTATCCCCACGAATCACATGGGGCAAGGGGCATGGACGCCTCTTTTTTTGACCACATGAGGGGCATGAATGCTTTTCCTTTTGACCACGGAGGGGGAGGGCATGAATGTTGTTGCTACCAATAGTTGATGGAGGGGGCTAGGATGAAAGTATAAGGGTTTTTTTGGGTTGTCCATTTTCTATGTATATGTGCATCCTCCTTGACTTTGATAAGGCCAAGAAATTCCACCAATTCCAGCAAGAATAGCACTTTGCTTGCTGACAAACACACACACACACACACACAGAGGGGGATTTGTGAGGGATTTATTTTGGGGCTTGATCGGTGTGGGTGTAAATCTTGTATAATCCTTTCTATTGTGGAAGTTCTCGTCGCGGTTGCAGGATTAGGTCTAGTTGGGAGGCCGAACCTGGGTTATCTTGTGTACTTTGTGCTTGATGTGCTCTTTTCGTATTCGTATTATTTGTTCATCGTCGGCAATCTTTTTTGCTCGACCGCTGATTGAGCAGCGGAACGACCGCTGTATATGTTATGATATGCGTTCTAGTTACCGCAATTAAGACGGTGTCGTTTTGCAGCTAGCCGGTTGAGTACGGGTCGTCCACTGGGAGATGGTGTGTTTTCGGTTCTTGTTTTAGACGAGTCAATTAACGAATGTATATGTTTGTTCAATTCTATTCTAAGTGTTCATATTTTATGTTCAAGTAAACTTGTTAGGGTTAGGGTTGGTTAGTAGAGTTAAAATTAGTCTTGTGCTTGTATTTTACCATTCTTGAAATGCTATTGGGATAATCGGAAGTGGCGGGGATTAGGAGAATATAGGAATGAGATTTGCGAGTTTAAGCAAACTTTCCAATGCTAAATCCATTCCTATTGCCCTTTATCCGTCCGCTACATACTTTTATTTTCAACCCTAAGCCAAACATATACAACCATGTATCCAATCAGGTCACAACTACATGTCACGTTGTAGTGCACCCAAAAAACTTCTCCACTTAGGCCGCGGCTATATATCACTTATAGCGCATCTAAGAGAGGAGGTTGTGTTTGTTTGGTATAAGTTCATTTTAAGATATTTGGTGAAAAGAAGCACAAGAGAGTTTTTCGTCCCTCATGCTAATCTTCCTTAGCCCTAACAAGTGCGGAATTTATTTATACATTTAAAAGAAAAATAAAACAAGAAGGAAGAAAAGAAAGAATGGAAAAATACGGTTTTTATAAATGGTAGCAAGCTAATTACTTGGGCCTTCACCTAAGCAAATGACTCTATTGAGTATCATGGCTTGAAAATTCGATTTAGAAGAGAAGGAAAACAAAACAAGAAAAGAAAACCAACATCTACTTAACAACAAATAATAAAGTTGCACTAGGAATTTAAAATTACAATACAAGAAAATAAAGATACAAGTTAAAAAAACACCAACATCTTCATTAATTTTCCACTCAAAAAGCTCTCACTATAATTTCAATGGAGAATAGATGATGAAGAAGAAGAAACTACAAATTAAACTACACTAAATCTAAGTAAAGAAAAACATCCTTAGTTTGGCACAAAACTGGAGTATTTATAGGCAGAGGACTGAAACCCTAGGGCCATATTCTAAACCCTTATAGACTTACAGAACTGTCCCTGAAAAATAGTCGCGAAACACCACGTGGCGACCGTGGAACCGCCGTCCAAACCCATTATTAGCCGCGCTTCCGCGATCGTTTGGAGGAGTTAGTGTGTCGTTTTTCTTGTGCCTTCTCGTGTTTCTTTTGTTTTCTGTTTGACAGGTTCCAAATTGCAAAATGGTTCCTAAATATCTTTAGATTTTCAACAGTCCAAAATGGCTACTCTTTTAATCTTTTTGACTTTGATCTCCCTCGAGCTCCGCGCACCTCTTGATCTTTGTGCTGCCCCTCTCGTGCTCTGTGCTTGTCCGAGACACGAATGACTACTGTTATTTGTCTTGTTTCTTGATGTGGTAAACGACACTTGACGGGTGTGGATGACCGGAACACAGATTTTATCTGTTTATGGCAGATGTTCTGGATTTTGGCATAACTGTGGAGATTTTACGTGATTCGCATTATTTTGGATTAGGAACCTGTAACCTGTAATTATATAGCAAACATGGATAAAAAAAACACCTACCTATAAACAAACGAGCAGAAGAATGGACGGTATTAAATACAATATTCCGGTGTGAACAACCGCAAAACATACGATTCACTTTTCCGTTGAGATATTATTGTGGTGAGTGATTCCTTTGTGAATTATATCCGCCGATATATTTACAACAAGTGGTATCAAGGCTGCAGGCTAGTATTTTGGGTGAGTAGAAAGATGGCGTCTACAAATTTCAAGATCGAAAAGTTTGATGAACGCGACAATTTTAGCCTATGGAGGCTGAAAACGACAGCCCTATTGAAGCAACATAGAGTGCATAAGATTGTTTTTGCGAAAGACAAAATTCCAGCGACGGCCACAGCAATAGAGTTGCAAACGATGGAGGACAAGGCTTTCAGTTCGATCCAGTTTTGTCACGCCCCGCTTCCCAGAGTACGCTAAATTGGGCACGTGACATAGCCAACCATGCTACCTGTGGGTAGGAAGTATCCATCCACAGTCATATTACGGCTGTTGAGATATCAAGAACAAAATGTAACTATCTAATACATGTCCATAAGCCAAGATAACATGAGTCAAGAATAATAAAAGTGCGGAAGCAAAAGATCCAATACAAATAACTGGAATGTATGTCCCATAATGCGGGCTCACATCAGGAATAAAATGCAGAGAATAAAAGAACTAACTACCGCTGACACCTCACAGCTCAGCCTGCTGGCTGAAGTACTCCTGCTCGGACTGCAGCAAAGGTACGGAATCTGGGCCATGCAAAACCCAGACGTCAGCGCGTCGTGTCATCAAGTAATAAAATATAAACAGGGTAACAGGCAATGCGAATATAAACATGAATGAAAAGCAGGGGTAACAGTAATATAAATCAGACAGTGCAGGGTAGTGTGTAGTGAGTAAACTAAACTGTTCTATTGAGTTTTCTACTCTAAAGTCTTTGAAATCAATCTGATGAATCATCGATGTAACTTAATAGTATCCCGTGCATGCCCGGGACCACGGTATACAGACTCTCGGGCTGAAACCGAGACGTGCCGCTAGGCAGTAAAAGGCAGCAGGTACAGACGAGTGATGTCAGCATCATCACTCCGGGGCTGGCCTAGCCCGTAAGACTGATCAGAACATGTATCGAACTGTTGAGTTACAATTCAGGTTTCACCTTTGATTTCCCCATACCCCCAAATTATAAGTGTTCAAGTCAGGTATTCAGTAATCGAGGACTAATGCCAACACAGGATCAGGTAAGAGCAGGTTTGTCTGGATAGACAACAGGAACGGTCCGTGAAGACTACATGTCAGGTTTGTTGGCATTAGACACAAGATCAGGTAACGGGTCAAGCCATGGTACATCAGGTCAAGTCAAATAGTGTACGGTACCATGTCGGGTCAATCAATATGTGTGTAGCAAGTCATGTCATGGTGTGAACGATATCATGTGTATGCTCATAATCAGCCAGCATAATCAGGGTTATAATAATTAAGTATGGTTATCAACAACACGATCTAAGCAATGAGTTAAGCAATAAAGCAGATTTTATTTATTTAGCTGTACAGTTATCAATTGTGTTTAACAGACAGTGTCAGCATAAAGTGAATACAGTATGATAGATGCGAATGCTGAAAACAGGTTAATAAATATTGAGTGATCCATGGATGCGACGACATGTATAATCTGTTTAATGGATGCAGTTGTAATTAGACCGGTTAAAGTTGCACATGGATGTCTGATAGGCTAAACTGAAAAAGGGTATCATAGCAATAAACAAATGTGATCTATCATGTACAGGTGATTGTTAGATATAAATAATCGGATGCAAGATTAAGTTTCAAGTTCGGGATCATAAAAATGTGTAAGGGAACTTTATACGGTTAACTTGAAATTCGTTTCTTTCGATTCTAATTAGAGATTTAACAAGAAATAAGTAATTTAGCATATGAATAGTTTATTGTAGCATGTAGCAAGTTTCACTTGCCTCGACGGGTCGCGAAACGGAAAACGGAACGTCTCGCGTCGGCGGAAAAAGTCGCGACGCGCGCACGGTACACGGATTGAGTCCGAACGACGAACGGTGGAAACACGCGGGTCGGGGGTCCTCGCTGGGTCGTCCGGAAACGTCGCCGGCACGGTCGGATTCCGGCAACCCACGAGAGCAGTAAGTATATAAATCGGAAAAGATGCATAGAAAAAGAAAAGAGACGAATGAACAGGAAAGGAGAGGAGAGAGGAGACTCACTGTGGTTTAGAAGGAAGTTGCGAGATGTTGACGTCGTCGATGTAACTCCGGCGATCTACAGAGGTATTCCCTTATCTTATATTTTCAAAAAAACAGAAAAGAAAAACTTAAAGAAAAGCATAGGAAGAAGGAGAAGAAGAACAGAGAGAGAGGGGTGCTTACTGGGGTTGCTAGGCTGTGGTTGCAGGGTTGGAAGTCGTCGGCCAAGGAACTCCGGCAAGAATGACGGCGAGGCAGTGTGCGTTCTAGGTTACAGCGAAGGCCTCGGGAAGAAGGAGAAGATGGAGAGGAGGAGGAGACGGGGGTGAGCAGCGGCGTGGAATGGTGACGATGGCGTCGTCACGAGGGCCACGGCGAGCGGAGGGAGGCGGCTAGGGTTTTTCTGGGATGGGTTTAAAAGAAGGAGTCGCGGGGTTTAAAAAGAGAGAAGAAGGGAAAACGTGAAGGGAGGTGACCAGATCCCCTCGCGGTGACGGGACTCGAGAAACTTACAGTACTCGCGAGAGCTGTGAGAAAGTTGCGAGAGGAGAGAGAAAGAGAGGGGGAGAGGGAGAGAGGGAGTCGTGGGGCCCGGGCTTTAGAAGAGAATTCGCTGATTGGCTGACGAATTATGAATTGGTTGGGAAAACTTTGGAAAAGATTTTGATTGGTTGGGGAAGTGGGGCCCAAGGAAAACAGTGCAAAAGTTTACAAAAGATTTGCTTTGTTGGTTAAGGGAAAAATATGGCGAACGACCGAGATTCCCTAACTGAGATCTATTATCTATTTTGATCGCTAACAATCCTTAGCGTAAAATATTATTTAAATAATTTTATTGGTTTAAATTTTGATAACAGTCTAAACAACCTCTTTGGCTGATTTTAAAAAGAATTAGAAAAAAATAGGATTTGGCACAAATGCAAAATATTTCAGAATTGCGCCCGGGTCGGGTCCAAAATTTTGAATTCGAAAAATGAAAATTATTGGCGGGTTCTAAAAATTAAAATGAAAGTTTTTATAATTAAAAAGCATACCCCCAAGAACGGACGCACGTACGTGCGCGTAGCCGTCCAAACACGTCCGTTTCACTGAACGGGACGAGAACATGATGCAAGGACGCTACCACAGGGTTAGGGGTGTCAAGCAGGCCATGTCAATTATTTTTAATTTCATTTTAGATGACTTGAACTGTTATATGCAGAATATGAATTGTCGGGGTAAATTTATAACTACCAACGGTCAAACAAGACAGATGAAATAAATACCACACACCATATATATGATAACTGAAATTAGTAGACTTGGACTCGGTTGTTACATTATACCCAATTACAAAAGAATTTCGCCCTCGAAATTCCAAGAATACAAAAGATAGACGACAAACAACTACAGGAAAAGATGAGGAAACTTCTGCCGGATTTCATCTTCTCGTTCTCAAGTGGACTCTCCATGCGAGCGATTATCCCAAGAAACAAGTACAAGAGGGATAACCTTGTTCTTAAGAACCTTTTCCCTTCGATCCACAATTTCAACCGGTCGCTCCCGAAAAGTCAAATCTTCTCGTACCGTCAGCTCCGAATGATCCAACATATGTGTTTCATCTCGCACATACTTACGGAGTTGAGATACGTGAAACACATCGTGCACACTCGCCAAGGACCGCGGTAACGCCAAGCAGTACGCTACTTCACCAACACGCTCCAAGATCTCATAGGGTCCAACAAATCGAGGACTGAGCTTTCCTCGACTTCCAAAACGAATCACCCCTCTAGTCGGTGATATCTTCAAGAATACCAAATCACCTACGGCGAATTCTAGAGGCCTTCTCGACGTATCTGCCCAACTCTTCTGTCTGTCTTGAGCTGCTTTCATATGATTCCTAATAGTGTTAACTTTCTCAACTGTCTGCACAACCAAATCTGGTCCCAACAATTTTCGTTCACCGACATCGTCCCAACAAACAGGTGAACGACATTTGCGACTATACAAAGCTTCAAATGGAGTCATCTGAATAGTTGCCTGGAAACCGTTGTTGTAAGAAAACTTCACCAAATGTAGATGATCCTCCCAAGAACCCTTGAAGTCCAACATGCACGCTCCCAACATATCTTCAAGGGTTTGGATCGTTCTCTCCGACTGACCGTCAGTTTGAGGATGATAAGCTGTGCTAAACTTCAATCGAGTCCCCAAACTTTCCTGTAAACTCCTCCAGAAGTGTGATAAGAACCGAGTGTCCCGATCGGACACGATACTCACCGGTACTCCATGCAATCTTACAATCTCCTGCATGTACCGCTCTGCCAAAGTTTCTGTTGATTGACCAACCCGAAAAGGAATGAAATGAGCTGCCTTGGTCAAACGATCAACAATCACCCATACTGCATTGTTGCCTTTTGGACTCCGCGGTAGAGCTGTCACGAAATCCATGGTTATATGTTCCCACTTCCACTGAGGAATCGGAAGTGGTTGCAATAAACCAGCAACCCTTTGATGTTCAGCCTTAACTTGCTGACACATCAAGCACTTTGCCACAAAGCGAGCAATCTCCTGTTTCATGCCTTCCCACCAGAAATGCTGTCGTATATCTCGGTACATCTTCGTGCCTCCTGGATGTACGGAATAAGCTGAACTGTGTGCCTCATTCATAAGTTCTTTACGAATATCTCCTTTCGGCACACACAAACGGCTACCATATCTCAACGAACCATCTTCGTGGATCAATAAATCTGTTCGTAGTCCGGCTTCAACCTGTTCTCGAAACTTTTGCAATCTAGGATCCTGCGATTGCGCTGCTTTAATATTCTCGATCAACGACGAATGTACTTGCAGCTGCATCAACTATCCCGAAGAATGCGGTAGCACAACCTCCAAATCAAATCTTCGAAAGTCTTCCACGAGTCCCTTCTACGTAGTTAACATCTGAATTGCTGGTAACCGACTGAGCGCATCGGGCACGACATTAACTTTTCCCGGATGGTACTTAAGATCAAGATTGTAGTCAGCTATCAGCTCCAACCATCTGTGTTGCCTCATATTAAGCTCCTTTTGCGTGAACACATACTTCAAGCTCTTATGATTAGTAAAAACTTCGACCCTTTCGCCCAAAAGATAGTGTCTCCAAATCTTCAAAACGAAAATCACAGCCGCAAGCTCTAAGTCGTGAGTTGGGTAATTCTTCTCATGGGTCTTCAACTGTCTTGATGCGTACGCTACAACCTTCCTATGCTGCATCAAAACACATCCCAATCATTTCCCAGATGCTTCGCTGTGAATCACCAATCCTCCGGAATTGTCTGGCACGGTCAGAATAGGGGCGGTTATCAATTTCTGCTTCAACGTCTCAAAAGCTGACGTACATCTATCCGTCCACACAAAAGGTACCTCTTTGCGTGTAAGCTTGGTCAACGGCTCCGCCAGACGAGCAAAGTTCTCCACAAATCTTCTGTAGTATCCAGCGAGTCCAAGAAAACTTCTTATCTCCGCAACATTCTTTGGAATCGGCCAATCATGAACTGCTGCAATCTTTTCGGGATCGACGGCGATTCTATCGCCAGACACAACATGCCCCAAAAACTTTACTTCCTCCAGCCAAAACTCACACTTGCTCATCTTCGCATATAACTTCTCTTGTCTCAACGTCTGCAGTGCGATCTTCAAATGTTCAGCATGCTCTTCAAAACTCTTCGAGTAAACCAGAATATCGTCAATGAACACCACAATAAACTGGTCCAAGAATGGTGAAAAGATTCGGTTCATCAAGTCCATGAATATCGCCGGTGCATTCGTTACTCCGAAGGGTATCACTAAGTACTCGTAATGTCCATACCGAGTTCGGAACGCCATCTTGCAAATATCTTCTGCCTTCACTCGGACCTGATGATATCCGGATCGCAAATCTAGCTTCGAGAATACCCTCGCGCTACTAAGTTGCTTAAAAAGTTCGCCAATGCGAGGGATCGGGTACTTGTTCTTAATAGTCACCCCGTTTAATTCTCGATAGTCAATGCACATTCTTCTCGTGCCATCTTTCTTTTTAACTAGAAGAACTGGAGCTCCCCAAGACGAGTTACTGCTTCGAATTCAAGCCTTCTCAAGCAATTCAACAACCTGTTTCTTGACTTCTTCCAACTCCACTGGTGCCATTGGATAATACGCTTTAGATACTGGCGCTGCACCAGGAATAAGATCAATTGCGAACTCCACGTCCCGCTTCGGCGGTAATCCCGATATATCTTCAAATACGTCCATAAAATCATGAACAACAGCTGGCTCTTCACTTTCATCAACCTCCAATGATGCTAGAATATTAGTTGTCGGCCTAGCCCTAAACTCGACTGGCCCGACAGAACTGCTTCCTCCAGTGAAGGTAAACTCGGAATGTCCGGGAATCTGGAAAATTACTTTCTTTGCCCTACAATCAATGTGAGCGTGGAAAGTGCCAAGAAAATCCATTCCAAAGACGACTTCGTAGCTGCCCGTATCGATCACCAAGAAATCTGCAAAAAGCTCCCGTCCGCACACAACAACTGTACAATCTTTACATTCCCTACTAGATATGATTTTCCCATTCCCAGTGTGTATGTTCCAGAAACTAGACAGGGTCGTGCAGGTAATCGAGTGTGTAGCTACAAACTTGGACGACATAAAACAATGGGATGCACCGGAATCAAATAACGCTAATGCAGGAAAACCATGAACGAGTAGAATACCTAAAACAACTTCTCCTGACGCCTTAGCTTCCTTAGCTGTCAACGTAAAAGCTCGAGCCTGATTAGGTCTTTGAGTCAGCTGCTTCAGTCCCTGAAATGGTCTCTGCGGAGGCTTCTGAATATCATCCCTCGAACGAAACTTCGATGGAGAAGCGCCGACAGTGTGATCTGCCGCTCCACAAACTAAACAGAGTCCCTGCCTCCTTCGACACTCCTTTTGCACGTGTCCAGGTAAATGGCAGTAGTCACAAATCACGCTCCTTCTTCGATCAACAACAACAGGCTTCTTCATCGGCGTTACACCACGACGGTCCACTCGAATACCTCTGCGACTATGAGCTCGATTTGGTACAAATGCCGGCTTCCTTACTGCAACTGCTGTCTGCTTTGAACTCCCAGTCTTCCCTGATAGGCTCTGCTGTTCTCGGGCTGCCATGAGTACCTGTGAGAAAGTGGTCAAACCCAGGGAGACAATTTGCCTCTGAATGTCCACATCCAAGCTGCGCATGAACCTCCTTGCCCTGTCTGTATCGTTGGCAACTAAAGGTCCAGCGAATCTACTGAGCCGTGTCCATTCTTCTGTATGCACATCTACGGGTGCTCCATTCTGCTTCAGACCGATGAACTTCTCTTCCATTTCCTCCCGTGCAGTCCGCGGGAAGAACTTCTCCAGGAAACTTTTCGAAAAATCCGCCCACTTGATCGGCTTGGGCAAGCGGGTCTCCTCCACAAGCCACCACTCACGGGCATAGTCCACTAACTGAATGCGCACCACATCAACTCTTTTATCATCTGGAATCTGTGCCGCAATAAGTAAGTTCTTCGTGTCAACTAGCCACTGCTCTGCTGGCAACGGCTCATCCAAACCAGTAAAGACAGACGGACCCAAACGCCTGAAATCTGCTACGGTCCCCACACGGTCAACTGGTTTAGCTCCAACATTGTTCACAGACTGCAGAACGGTCTGCAGACCTTCCTGAAACGATTCAGCTTGCTGCTGGATCAGCACGGTCTGCCTCTTTTGATTCTCCAGCATTCCCCGTATCACTCCAAGCATGGCGGCTTCGTCAACACGCCTTTGGTACGTTTTCAGATTCTTGCCTGCCATACTCCTGAAATCAAAACACCCAAGATTAGCATGATAACAAATTTACAATATAGATCAAGGCTAGAACTCCAAGTTACTTAAATAGAGCTCCACATTCTAACTATGCCGCGGTATCATAGCTACAATTACATAACTCCACCCAAGTCGCCTAAGTCCTAGAGATAACAAGGAATTAGGTTTCAAGTCGATATGCAAAGGAAGTTTGCACATCGCAAAGATATAATCAGGAAGGACTTGATTCAAGAACGGTAAACGGCAAGGTGGCAGGACATATTTCCTAAACACGGGTATTCTGATTCGTGTATTGGGTACAATACCCAACTACAAAAAGAATCAACCCGACTATCCTATGGCTCTGATACCAAAAGAACCATGTCACGCCCCGCTTCCCAGAGTACGCTAAATTGGGCACGTGACATAGCCAACCATGCTACCTATGGGTAGGAAGTATCCATCCACAGTCACATTACGGCTGTAGAGATATCAAGAACAAAATGTAACTATCTAATACATGTCCATAAGCCAAGATAACATGAGTCAAGAATAATAAAAGTGCGGAAGCAAAAGATCCAATACAAATAACTGGAATGTATGTACCATAATGCGGGCTCACATCAGGAATAAAATGCAGAGAATAAAAGAACTAACTACTGCTGACACCTCACAGCTCAGCCTGCTGGCTGAAGTACTCCTGCTCGGACTGCAGCAAAGGTACGAAATCTGGGCCATGCAAAACCCAGACGTCAGCGCGTCGTGTCATCAAGTAATAAAATATAAACATGGTAACAGGCAATGCGAATATAAACATGAATGAAAAGCACGGGTAACAGTAATATAAATCAGACAGTGCAGGGTAGTGTGTAGTGAGTAAACTAAACTGTTCTATTGGGTTTTCTACTCTAAAGTCTTTGAAATCAATCTGATGAATCATCGATGTAACTCAATAGTATCCCGTGCATGCCCGGGACCACGGTCTACAGACTCTCGGGCTGAAACCGAGAGGTGCCGCTAGGCAGTAAAAGGTAGCAGGTACAGACGAGTGATGTCAGCATCATCACTCCGGGGCTGGCCTAGCCCGTAAGACTGATCAGAACATGTATCGAACTGTTGAGTTACAAGTCAGGTTTCACCTTTGATTTCCCCATACCCCCAAGTTATAAGTGTTCAAGTCAGGTATTCAGTAATCGAGGACTAATGCCAACACAGGATCAGGTAAGAGCAGGTTTGTCTGGATAGACAACAGGAACGGTCCGTGAGGACTACATGTCAGGTTTGTTGGCATTAGACACAAGATCAGGTAACGGGTCAAGCCATGGTATATCAGGTCAAGTCAAGTAGTGTACGGTACCATGTCGGGTCAATCAATATGTGTGTAGCAAGTCATGTCAAGGTGTGAACGATATCATGTGTGTGCTCATAATCAGCCAGCATAATCAGGGCTATAATAATCAAGTATGGTTATCAACAACACGATCTAAGCAATGAGTTAAGCAATAAAGCAGATTTTATTTATTTAGCTGTACAGTTATCAATTGTGTTTAACAGACAGTGTCAGCATAAAGTGAATACAGTATGATAGATGCGAATGCTGAAAACAGGTTAATAAATATTGGGTGATCCATGGATGCGACGACATGTATAATCTGTTTAATGGATGCAGTTGTAATTAGACCGGTTAAAGTTGCACATGGATGTCTGATAGGCTAAACTGGAAAAGGGTATCATAGCAATAAACAAATGTGATCTATCATGTACAGGTGATTGTTAGATATAAATAATCAGATGCAAGATTAAGTTTCAAGTTCGGGATCATAAAAATGTGTAACGGAACTTTATACGGTTAACTTGAAATCCGTTTCTTTCGATTCTAATTAGAGATTTAACAGGAAATAAGTAATTTAGCATATGAATAGTTTATTATAGCATGTAGCAAGTTTCACTTGCCTCGATGGGTCGCGAAACGGAAAACGGAACGTCTCGCGTCGGCGGAAAAAGTCGCGACGCGCGCACGGTACACGGAATGAGTCCGAACGACGAACAGTGGAAACACGCGGGTCAGGGGTCCTCACTGGGTCGTCGGGAAACGTCGCCGGCACGGTCGGATTCCGGCAACCCACGAGAGCAGTAAGTATATAAATCGGAAAAGATGCATAGAAAAAGAAAAGAGACGAATGAACAGGAAAGGAGAGGAGAGAGGAGACTCACTGTGGTTTAGAAGGAAGTTGCGAGATGTTGACATCGTC
Organism: Agapanthus africanus; assembly: GCA_030015575.1. Taxonomy (NCBI): domain Eukaryota; kingdom Viridiplantae; phylum Streptophyta; class Magnoliopsida; order Asparagales; family Amaryllidaceae; genus Agapanthus; species Agapanthus africanus. The sequence goes on from JASDDO010000024.1 coordinate 31,482,942, forward strand.
GATGTAACTCCGGTGATCTACAGAGGTATTCCCTTATCTTATATTTTCAAAAAAACAGAAAAGAAAAACTTAAAGAAAAGCATAGGAAGAAGGAGAAGAAGAACAGAGAGAGAGAGGGGTGCTCACTGGGGTTGCTAGGCTGTGGTTGCAGGGTTGGAAGTCGTCGGCCAAGGAACTCCGGCAAGAATGACGGCGAGGCAGTGTGCGTTCTAGGTTACAGCGAAGGCCTCGGGGAGAAGGAGAAGACGGAGAGGAGGAGGAGACGGGGGTGAGCAGCGGCGTGGAATGGTGACGATGGCGTCGTCACGAGGGCCACGGCGAGCGGAGGGAGGCGGCTAGGGTTTTTCTGGGATGGGTTTAAAAGGAGTCGCGGGGTTTAAAAAAAGAGAAGAAGGGAAAACGTGAAGGGAGGTGACCAGATCCCCTCGCGGTGACGGGACTCGAGAAACCTACAGTACTCGTGAGAGCTGTGAGAAAGTTGCGAGAGGAGATAGAAAGAGAGGGGGAGAGAGAGAGAGAGAGAGAGAGAGAGAAAGGGAAAGAGGAGAGAGGGAGTCGTGGGGCCCGGGCTTTAGAAGAGAATTCGCTGATTGGCCGACGAATTATGAATTGGTTGGGAAAACTTTGGAAAAGATTTTGATTGTTTGGGGAAGTGGGGCCCAAGGAAAACAGTGCAAAAGTTTACAAAAGATTTGCTTTGTTGGTTAAGGGAAAAATATGGTGAACGGCCGAGATTCCCTAACTGAGATCTATTATCTATTTTGATCGCTAACAATCCTTAGCGTAAAATATTATTTGAATAATTTTATTTGTTTAAATTTTGATAACAGTCTAAACAACCTCTTTGGCTGATTTTAAAAAGAATTAGAATAAAATAGGATTTGGCGCAAATGCAAAATATTTCAGAATTGCGCCCGGGTCGGGTCCAAAAATTTGAATTCGAAAAATGAAAATTATTGGCGGGTTCCAAAAATTAAAATGAAAGATTTTATAATTAAAAAGCATACCCCCAAGAACGGACGCACGTACGTGCGCGTCGCCGTCCAAACACGTCTGTTTCACTGAACGGGATGAGAACACGATGCAAGGACGCTACCGCAGGGTTAGGAGTGTCAAGCAGGCCATGTTAATTATTTTTAATTTCATTTTAGATGACTTGAACTGTTATATGCAGAATATGAATTGTCGGGGTAAATTTATAACTAGCAACGGTCAAACAAGACAGATGTTTCATTTCAAAATTGTTGTTTGAAGGGTTGAAATTCAAGCTAGGCAATTTAGGACTAGAGAAATATGTTCTTCACTCCTAAATCCTTATCCTAAATGGGAAAAATCGGAGTTTTTCTTTCTCCAGCCCATGTTCTTTTTGAGGTTTTCTTGATTTTCTTGTTTTTTTTTGCGGGATTTCCAAGTTAATAAGAGTTATTTTGTTGAGAAGTGATGGAAGCTTGAGTTGTGAAGAGCTCAAGAGAAAGATTGAGAGCGTTAAGAAAAAGAGAAGGGTTAAGAGAGGCCACTCACATGAGCATGAGAATGCTAATTTATAGAAGAAGGATGGTTAGGATATGAAATGGAGGATTGTGATTGACTGTAGAGGGTGAAATAGTTGAGATTTTTTAGAGATGAACTGATCTCTATCATTATCTAAGTTTATTTCTTCATCAAATGCTTGGTCAACATGCAATTTCCTAATAAAGCAAAAAGAGTGAAATTTGACATGCTTTTAGGTGAAAAAGATGCATGTTGTAGTATTCATGAGATGCAAGTTAAGTTAATGGTTCATTAGGGGGAGAATCATATGCCATAGCATTGACAAGTCAATTGAGGATTAATTATCACTAATCCAGTGTTTAATGACAACGATTAGTCTAATTAACCCATAATCACTCATATTCAAACCAAATAGGAAACGATGTCCAAATGACTTGGAATTTTGTGTGGAGGGTCATCTAAGTAAGTTATGAGGATCCATTAAGAAAAGTTGGCAATTTTACCTTGTGGGCTCACCGTATTATTTTAATGATAAAATAATAAAAGGCTTTGGCTCATCGGTTAAACGTTGTTGATTTAAGTTGAAATTTTTATGGCATGTCCTTATAAACATTGTAACGACCCTGAATTCCCTGTACACTTGTATTAATCCAATATTAATAAATGAGTGTAGTTCTGATATCAAGTTATAAGTTATTCTTATTAATTTAGAGCAAGAAACATTTTATAGCCTATTGGTTAAGTCTCTACCGTGTTATCCCATTGCCCACAAGTTCGAATCCTTGCCGCCGCAGTTATTTTATTATTTTTTCTTTTGACGTTTTGGGAGCCCAAGAGTTTGCACGAGCATTACACGGGGTTACAAAACGTTTTAATAGAAAAGATATGTATTTATATGCCAATTAAACCCAACCCGAGCTTTAACCCGAGACCTGATCCCTAAACCCATCCCGTGGCCGCCCCGAGCGGCCCAAACCTATTTTTGGTCGGCTTGACCAAGTTCAACAGGCCTCGCGCATGTTGGTCAGTCCCTTGCACTCCCACCTCTTCATTTTCCTACTCTCCTAATTCAATTCAGAAACACCCAGACCCTTAAACTCTTCATTATAATGTCTTTTACCCCAATTTTTAATACGCTCTACCCCATTTCTTTTCCCTATAAATACCTTAGTCTATCCCCTAGTACTCCCCTCTAAAGTGTACTGAAATTCCCTCAAGAAAACTTTGAAGATCTTACATGTTGTTCCTCTTCTTTGCTTCACAACTAGTTAAGAGTACGTTGTCGAGCAAGTTCGCTTCCTCCGTTATTTTGCGGTCTCGGTTCTTCAAACCGAGCCTACTTCCTCCTCATTCCTTCACTAACATGTAAGTCTCCATCCTTCTCTTCTTCCTTTGAATCAAATTATTGTCATAACGCTGTATTCTTTCCACACTCAAATAATATTCTTTAAATATATATAATCACCATGTCAACATAAACTACTTTCATGAAAACTTATGAATTCAACCTGTTAATTAACACACCTCATATTTCTAATCGCCACCTATCAAATATTGCTTCAACTCTTAACCTACACCTTGGTTAGAATCATTTTCATGCAAAGGTTTTACACATTCGTTTCATGTAACTTCTAATGTTTTTCATACTTTAACATGAAATTTGTGGATATTATTAAATATAATTTTAGTGATAATGCACGGGGTAAAGACCTACCCCACACACGCACACCTTTGAATCATAACACGATCATATGGTTATTTTTATTTTCCTAAAGAATCGAAATTCATTAAAATACCATCAGGTTCAAAATACATTTTTTAATCGGTATTCTTTTCCCTTGGCAATTACGCCCCTACAATCCTTTTTAGGGGAGCCCTGTGAAGATGGTATGCTTATCGCACATCTTGGGTCTAGTGGGTGAGATCAAAGCTTTTTACGGAGCGCATTCTCGAAGGAAAAAGAAATATACGATTTGAAACGAAATAAAACAATACTAAATTAAAAATCATGTACATGTAACTTAAAAGAAAGCATTTTGTAAATCTAATTTGAATAAAATATTCTAAATTAAAAGATTAAGTTTTTATTAAAATACCTCAATTTTTCCAAAAGACAGATTTTTTGATTAAAATACCATAAACTTTTAAAACCTAGGTTTTGCTACTAAAATACCATTAAATCTAAAAATTTTTATTAAAACCCTCGACATTTTAATTAACATATTTTTTACCAAAAACACCCTCAAGGTTTATTTTATTAAATAATGTATTTACATGAAATCCCCTCGATCTCTTAAGTGGACTAATTTACTTAAATACTTTAAAATTGATAAATGATATATTTTCATATAAATATCTAAAACTATAAAACTAGTAGCTAGCCGGTATATAGGTAACGGATGGGTTTTAAGTGACCTATTCTCTCTTGAGTCTCGGGGAGCCGGAGACAATAAGTGATTCACTTGTCTAGCTATTTGAACAAATCAATTCGTACCACCTCAAAATATAAATTGGTTTTGATACTTGACTTGTAACCTGAATCAAATTTACTTTCATACTAATCCTATGTCTTGAACCACATGTTTGAAACCACTTAATTAAATCTATAACAATCTAGATTCGGCTTGAACTCAAACTTGACTTGAATCTGAACTTGGACTTGACTTGACCCGAACCATGAATACGACTTGGCTTGAACATTTGAACTTGAACTTTCGAAGTCGACTTGAACTTGACTTGTACTCTCTTTGTATTCATGGATTTCGAGCAAGACTTGTAACTAAATTTATAACTTAAAATATGCGGGGGATAAGGGGTAGTTTGGTAAAGAAGTTATGATGCGGTATGAGAGTCCACTAAAACACACCTAACATGAATATCCTATGTCGTTGTCCTGTGGGTTTGACGGGGCCTTGTACTTCTCGTGCTGTGGGTTCGTGGGTTTGATGGACCACTCTCGTATACGCGCATACCTTCTTTAGCGAACTATAAACAACCAAGATTCATGTTTTTCTTGCATACATGTCGTTTATCACACTTTACCTATCATACTTTTTGGAGACTTACCGAGCGTTAATTCGCTGACGACATTCCTTTCTGTTTCTTCTATCCTCGGAATGTTCATCAGGTGATCTAGAGATCAAGGAGATCGAGCTGAGTCCGGAGGACTGCTCTCAGCTTGTAGCATAGACTAACCTCTAGTTTTCTTCAACTTTTTATTCAATATGCCACTGTTTAGGCACTTTCTTGTTATTGTACTTTCTTTGGTTTGAGACATCGTATTTGTATTTTGAAATTGTGAAAGTTGATTGTAAATAAAGTTGAATTTTAATTCTCTTATTAACTCTTGTCATGTTGTTACATTGCTTATATCACACTTAGCGTATTTAATCCAGGAAATGACCTTCTCGAAATAAATACGTCGCGGGCCTCGTCACGTATCCGTTACAATTCTTTTAGGAACCTGGGTATGACAGGTTTTATTGGTGGCCCATGTAGGTCAGTTCTGCATGAACGTCATAAGCAATGTATCATAAGAATTATAAAATTTAACAGCTTTTACATTCCTTGCATTTCAATTTCTTGAATATATCCCAATCTTTCTTTTCTATCAAGATGATGGATTCTCCCAATAACACCAACACCAACATTAACGACAATACACCACCACTTACCATTGCAGCGCCGCCGCCGCCTGTCTCCACTCTCCCAAATGAACAGACGGTATTTCTGGAAGCAATCAAGAGCCTACTAGAGGGCCAACAGCAGCAAACTGCTCTCCTTCTAGCCCGTCCCGGTGTAGAGGCACCAGGTGTGAAGCAGTTCCGGGTGTTGCACCCAAAAAATTTCTCTGGAAAAGAGACCCCGCTTGAAGCTGAGGAATGTGCTCAGAGAATCGAGGATGGTCTGGCTGCAGCTCAAGTTCCAGATGTGGCTTGGATTCGTGTTGCAAAACTCCAGCTGACAGACAATGCCAGAGTTTGATGGAAGGCCGAAGAGAGCCGTCTTAAGCAGCCTATTGAGTGGAAAACTTTCCGCGACCTCTTCGATACCAAATACTTCCCGAAGACAGCTCGATTCGAGATGGAACAATAGTTCATCCACCGCAATAAGGATCTATGTGGGTCAAGTCAGTGGATGAATATGATGCCGAATTCACAGTGCTCGGCAAGTAAAGCTTTCATCTCAAAGTTATGCTGTACCATAAATTCTATAAACGTTCTGACACCAATGTCATTTCAGGTTCGTTACACACCTGATCCCTACAGCTGAATTCCGAGCCGGACGGTTCCAGCAGGGCTTAGACCCTGAGATCCAGACTGCTTTAGCAACAGAAGATTACCCGACTCATGAAGCGACTTTGAAGGCAGTCCGTCGTTATGAGTCTGTTGTTAAGAAGAAGGGAAGGCCACAGTCGGCTGGTGTGAAATTCCCTGTCAGTTAGATTACTGGAGGAGCCTCTTCAAGGCCAGCTTTCACAACACCACCCAACAGGCCAAGAGGATTGTTTCACAACATTAATACAAACTTCAGCCATTACTGTAAGAAGACCGGACACCAGGTAAAGGATTGCAGAAGAGCTAACGGTCTCTGTTTGATTTGTGGAGTATCCAATCACTCTATGGGAGCATGCCTACAATATCGAGGTGGCATAGCAGCTGCACCTAGAAACGCCATACAAGTACCACCAAGACCAACTATTCAAGCACCTCCACCCCGTCTAGATCTCCCTGCACCACCTCAATGTGGACCGCCAGCGCAACCTCAGAGACAAGTATACTATCAGTCATAAAGAAACATGCCACAAGTGCAGAGGAACGCGCCACAAGTAAGGAGGAATATGCCGAGACATCAGGCTTTTACATTTTCGGTCGAAGAGGCTGAAGCCACAGGACAAGTTATCACCGGAAAAAAAATTCTTTCCAACATTTCAGCCTTTTCAAATTCTAGCATATCTTTTTCCTTTCATATACATAAACATATCCCACGCAACTTAGGTACTATACTAGTAGTCATCCTATCCATATTTGCACTCTTCAATATTGGGGCTTCGCACTGTTTTATGTCACAACGGTTCGTGAGAACTCATGCGATCCCAGTAAAGCCTCTCGTTTCAAGTTAGAACGTCAGTTCAGAGAACGACGTTTTGAAGGTAACCATGGGGTATGATCAGTGCCCAGTTGTAGTTTGCGGCCGAGAATTCTACGCGAATTTCAAAGTGCTGAACATACCCAATTTCGACATTATGTTAGGAATGGATTGGTTGGGAGTATTCTATGCTACTATTGACTGGCTTCAAAAGAGGGTAGTTTTTGAGATACCAGATCACTCAGTCTTCTATTTCAAAAGTGGAGACAGAACCTTGGAACCAAGCAGCTACAAAGCCAAGTCGAAGACATCAACAATTTCCTCCCTACAGACTGAAGGAAACATGCCTGAAGTAGTTCGAGAGTTTGAGGATGTTTTCCCTGAAGATATATTAGGTTTGCCTCCTGATTGAACTCTTGAATTTAGTATTGATTTACAACCTGGTGTGCAACCAATATCTAAAGCTCCGTATTGATTAAGTACGGATGGGTTAAAAGAAATCCGTATCTAGTTGGACGAGCTTCTACAAAAGGTTGGATCAGACCCAATACATCATCTTGGGGATCCCCGGTGTTGCTACTAAAGAAGAAGGAAGATACTTACCGAATGTGCATTGATTATCTGGCGCTGAATGAGGTCACTATCAAGAACAAGTATCCGCTATCTCGCATCGATGACCTTTTCGATCAACTGAGTGGATCTCATGTCTTCTCTAAATTAAATCTTCATTTAGGCTATCACCAAGTGAAGGTAATGGAGTTCGATATTCTGAAGATGACGTTCAGAACTTGGTATGGTCATTATGAATACCTCGTAATGCTATTCGGTGTGACCATTGCCCCAGCTATCTTCATGAACCTGATGAACCTGGTTTTCCGCGAGTATTTAGACAAGTTCATTGTCATCTTCATCGATGACATCTTGGTCTATTCTAAGACTCGGGAAGAACACGCCGATCACTTACGCACGATTTTAGAGACTTTGCGACAGCATCAGCTCTATGCCAAGCACAACAAGTATGAGTTTTGGCTAGACAATGTTGGTTTTCTTGGGCACATCGTATCAGGCGAAGGTATTTCAGTAGACCCTGCTAAGGTGTCAGCTGTCAGCGAATGGCCGACCCTAAATTCCGTCAAGGAGATTAGAAGTTTCTTGAGCTTAGCTGTGTATTACCGACGTTTTATCAAAGGATTCTTGAAGATTGCAGAACCGTTGACCAAGCTCACTTGTAAAGATCAAGCATTTGTGTGGTCGGAAGCATGTGAAAAAGCTTTTGTGGAGTTGAAGTCTAGATTAACCTCTGCACCTGTCCTCACTATACCGGATAGATCCGGTGGTTTTGAAGTTCATTGTGATTGTCACGTCCCGCTTCCAAGTAGACGGAAACAGGATGTGGTAAGCTCGCGACATATTTATCTAGAGAAAGTCATTCTCTAAATAAATATACTAAGCGTATTGAAAAAATAATACACAATTCAAAAATAAATGGAGACTGTAAAAATTTTCAACAATAATCTTTATTTACATTCAACTTCCAATATTTACAAGTACACGAGTTTCAACTGGAAAGTAAATACAATAAAGAAAATGCCTAAACAAGTGGCATACATAAGCTGAATACAAGTGAAGCTAGGCTAATCCTGTGGAGCAATCCTGTTGTAGTCCTCCTCTGTGGCCTCTACTTCCTCCGTCTCGACCGTATCCGACGAACATTCCAAGAGAAGAAAAGTGGGTGGAATGCCCGTCAACGAACTAGCGCTCGGTAACTCCCAAGGATAAGTAAGAGTAAAGAAAAATGACAATTGTAGAATATATATGACGAGTAAGAGTATATGTTTATGGGTAAGTATATTCTATAGGTCTCTAGATGGTCACTATGTTAACGTTAAATTCCAAGTGTGAATGTCAACGCAACCGTAGAAGTATTCACGAGCTCAAGAGTGGGTTCCCAGGAGCAAGGAAACACGGGCTCATTTCATGTGTTAGCGTCGAGGCTCTAAGCTGTAGATGAGTCAACCTGACCGATATTCGAGTAAAATAAAAAAAGGTTAATACGGGACTCCTGAAGCTCCGTTGGATTCACACAAGAAACTATCCCAAGCACCCCGAGTATATTATATATTATAATTGTATGATAGCCTTACCTGATTTGATTGGTTGATTATAACCTGACTTGGTCAAAACCATAGATTGCAAAAGGTGAAATAATGAGGTCGAGCGAGTCGAGTAAAGTGCGAGTCATGTCAATTGCAATTTTGGTTCGAGTCAAGTTTGTTCGAGTAGATTGGGTTCGGGTTCATATTCGAGTTCAAGTTTCAAGTTTAGATTCGAGTTTCGAGTTTGGGGTTTGAATTCGAGTTTAGATTTGAGTTTTAGATATTTCTTGTGAATTGACTTAACTTTTGAAGATCTTAGGTTCGAAAGACATCGAACAACTGCTGCATATGGATGACAAGATTTGTATCTTTTTCCGAGACAATTGTCATTAATAACTCCGTTAAGTTGTCTAACCTGAATAGACACGCACTCACTTTCTCTGGCTCCCCAGGGCTCAAGAGAATTGACTCCGCTTAAACATATATTAATCTAGAGTCCTTAAATATTGTTTGTATATCTCGATGGGTTTTTATGAAAAATACTTTAATACAGATTAAAAATAAATCTCGAGGGTGATTTTTAATATTTAGGGTTTTCATGAACATATATTTTAATTGTTATGGTATTTTTGTGATAGACCTGGCTTTTTTTGAAAAGTTTATGGTATTTTAATGAATACTTCTTTTGGATACTTGGTGGTGATTTATTAAAATTTTAAATCTTTATTTTAAAGAACAGTTTCATAATATGTTTTTATTGAAAATACGAATTCATAGTTTTATATAATTTTTCAAAATTTAGTTTTGTTTAGAAAAGTCGTATTTCTTAAAAACCGTATTTTTATTTCCTTTCGAGACCGAATACCCCGTGAGGAGTTCTGCATCTCGCTCTACTATCCTAAGGATGTGCGATAATCTGCACCATCCATTAGCGGGTCTCCTAACGAGGGTTATAGAGGCGTAATTTCCAAGGATTACAAAATACCGATTAAAAGAAAACCGTTTTGAAAAGGTGTGGTATTTTAATATAAACCTATTCTTTTAAATGAGCCATATGTTTAGGATACCGTGCTATGAAATCATAGTGTGCGTGTGGGATAGGTCATTACCCCGTGAAGTTTTTCTAAAAATATTTTTACTAATTATCGATAAGAGGGTGATACTAAAATTCATGGTATTTTACTGAAAACGTTTGTTATATGTTAGTTTCATATGAAAATTTTGTTAAATTAAAAATTAAATGATGGAAAAAGGGTTAAGATTAGTGTAGCATGTTAATTGATTTAATTTGCTCATCACATGCATTACAAAATATTAAAAAGAAAATTATATCGGAGATAACTCCTCTTTTGTCGGTTTGTTTTACAAATTGTTTTAAGATGGAAAAGAATGGAGATGAAGGGGGACTTACCATTTTAGGTGGTTAAGAAGAGATCGAAGAAGTCCTCAGGGGTCGTGGTTTCGTCGGAGATGCTCCGGTCGTCGGGTTTTGGCTCGCTACTCCACTTGGGTGCTTAACTCCACTTGGCACTTAGAGAGTTTTGAGGGATTTTTTGGTAAAATTTTAGAATGGGGGAGAGCTATGGCATGGAGTGGTATTTATAGTAAAGAATTAGGATTTGGGAATTAAAAATGTGGATTAAAATGCATTAAAAGGTGTTAAATGGTGAATTGAAGAGTCTCTGTTTGATTGCAGGAAAATCAAACAGTGTAAAGGAGTTAAGGGGAGTCGAAGAGGGGTGTGTGCAAAGCACGGAGTCATTTGGGCTCAACCAGACCGTCGGCGCCGGCCATTTGAAGGAAATGGGCGGTCGGATCAAGGGCAATTGCCTCGAGATTCGTGCCACGTTGTTTAATCACTGTTTACTCCTTTTTTGCGCATGTTTGATTTTCTGAAACTTTTCGTTTCTCCGTGAATTGCACGTGCAACTCTTGGGCTTCCAAAAAATTAAAAAGAAAATCTAAAAAATAATTGGGTCTGATGGGATTCGAACACACAGGCTATGTCACAGCAGTGCAGATGTTTTACCAATGAGCTATAAGTTTTTTCTTGCTTTTATTGAACAAAAATAACCTATAACTCTTACACAGGTTGTAATACCCTTTTCTGTACATTAAACAAGAAATTTTTGTATAGGGATTTCAGAGTCGTTACATTCTACCCTCCTTATAAAAATTTCGTCATCGAAATTTACAATTACATAGAGACTAATTTTCAAAAAGGTAAGGGTATTGTGTACGCATATCTCCTTTTCTTTCCCATGTTGATTCTCATGGCTAATCATTTCTCCACATCACTCGAACCAAGTTTACCTCCTTGTTTCGCAATGCCTTCACCTTTCGGACTAGGATCTTAACTGGTTGTTGCTCGCAGATTAGGTCGGTTTGCACTTTGAGCTCTGAGTGATCAAGTATGAGGCTGGGGTCACTCACATATCATCGTAGTTGGGATATATGGAACACATTGTGTACTCCTTCTAATGAGGGTGGTAGTACCAAGCGATACGCCACTTCTCCAACTCGTTCAAGTATGTCGAACGGTCCTATATTTCTTGGACTTAGCTTACCCTTTTTGCCAAAACGTATCACTTCTCTATTTGGAGAGATCTTTAGGAATACATGGTCTCCAGGTTAGAACTCCAAGTGGAGACGCTTTGTATCTGCCCAATGGTTCTGTCGATCTTGGGCTATGTGCATCCTTTTCCTAATCGTGCAAACCACATCTACAGTTGCCACGATCATCTCTGGTCCAAGGAGTTCGCGATCTCCAATGTCGTCCTAATTCAGTAGGGAACGGCATTTCTGTCCGTAGAGTGCTGCAAATGGTGTCATCCCAATGCTTGCCTGATAGCTGTTGTTGTATGAAAACTCAATCAGGTGTAGGCGATCTTCACACGAACCTCCGAAGTTTAACATACAGGCTCTTAACATATCTTCCAGGATCTAAATTGTTCGCTCGGACTGTCCATCTGTTTGTGGATGATACGCCATGCTGAAATTCAGACCCGTTCCCAAGCTAGCTTGCAAACTCTGCTAGAACTGTGATCGGAATCTTGTATCACGATCGGAGATGATGCAGACAGGTGCTCCATGTAATCTCACGTCTCCTCCATGTACTTCCTTGTCAACGTTTCGGTTGACTATCCAATTCGAAATGGAATAAAGTAAGCCGACTTGGTGAGTCGATCCATAATAACCCAAATTGCATCGTTACCCTTCGTGCTACGAGGGACAGCGGTCACAAAGTCCATTATAATATGCTGCCATTTCCATTCTGTAGACCAGCAGTTCTGTGATATTCAGCCTTCACTTGCTGACACACCAAACACTTGGCTACGCTCCTTACTACTTCTCGCTTCATTCCATACCACCAGTGGTGTTGCTGTAGATCCTTGTATATCTTTATACCACCGAGGTGTACCGAATACAGAGAGCCGTGAGTTTCTTTCATCAAATCTTCTCAAACAGAGCCAACTCGTACACATAAACGGCTTCCATATCGCAATGATCCATCTTCGTAGATGATGAAATCAGTTCGTAGTCCACTTTCTACTTGTTGTCGGATCTTTTATAGCTTGGCATTATTTGCTTGAGCTGCCTTGATCTGATTTACAAGAGTGGACTAGACTTGTATGTTCATCAAAGATGAAGCGTTATCTGGTAAAACTACTTCAATCTCCAATCCATGTAATTCTTGCTGTAGTCTCCACTGAGCGGTGAGGTTCATTGCTAATGGCTGGCGACTAAGTGCATCAGGAACTACGTTCACCTTCTCAGGATGATACTGTAGGTTGATGTCGAAATCCGCCATGAATTCTAGCCATCTTCTCTGCCGCATGTTGAGTTCCTTCTGAGTAAATACATACTTACTTGTGGTCAGTGCATATATCCACTCGTTCTCCCAAAAGATAGTGGCGCCAGATCTTGAGTACGAAGATGACGGCTGCCAATTCCAGATCATGTGTTGGATAGTTGCGCTCATGAACTTTTAATTGCCTTGATGCAAAAGCTACAATTTTTCCATGCTGGTGTAGAACATATCCTAATCCTTTACCGGACGCATCACAATGCACAACGAATCCGCCAGATTGATCTGATTTTACAAGAATTGGTGCAGAGGTTAACCTCAACTTGAGTTCTACAAAAACCTTTTCACATGCTTTTGACCACACAAATACTTCGTCTTTACGTGTGAGCTTGGTCAGGGGTGTTACGATTTTTGAGAATCCTTCGATGAATCATCGGTAGTATCTTGCTAAGCCCAAGAAACATCTTATATCTTTCACCGTCTTTGGTGTCAGCCACCCACTGATAGCTGACACCTTAGCTGGATCCACAGAGATTCCTTTGCCTGAAACAATATGTCCGATAAATCCGACTTGATCTAGCCAAAATTCACACTTGCTGTACTTGGCGTAGAGCTGATGTTGTCATAATGTCTCCAGGACAATCCGTAAGTACTCGGAGTGCTCTTTCCGATTCTTTGAATACATCAGGATGTCGTCGATGAATATAACAACAAAGCTGTCGAAGTACTCTCAGAAAACTTGGTTCATCAGGTTCATAAAGATGGAAGGTACATTGGTCACTCTAAATGGCATAATGAGATATTCATAATGACCGTAACGAGTCCTAAATGCCGTCTTCGGAATGTAGGACTCTTTGACCTTCACCTGATGATATCCTGAACGAAGATCTAGTTTTGAAAAGACACAAGATCCACTTAATTGATCGAAAAGGTCATCGAGGCGCGGCGGTGGATACTTGTTCTTAATTTTCATTTCGTTCAAAGCTCGATAATCCACACACGTTCTATAGGAACCTTCCTTCTTCATCACAAGTAGTACCGTAGATCCCCATCTTGAAGTACTGGGATGAATCCAACCTTTTTTCATAAGTTTGTCCAACTGAATGTAGATCTCCTTCAATCCCTCCGAACTAAATCGGTACGGGGATTTTATTACTGGTTGTGCGCCAGGTTGTAAATCGATGCTGAATTCAAGAGCTCAATCGGGAGGCAAACCTGATATATCTTCCGGAAATACATCCTCGAACTCTCGAACTACTTCTGGCTTCGATTCTTCCACTTGCAATACTGCAACCTCTGCCTTCTTTTGTTTCGCTCGGTAGGTGCTAGGCTCCAAGGTTCGCTCTCCACTCTTGAAATAGAACACTGGATGATCTGGTATTTCTAACACCACCCTCCTTTGGCGACAGTCTATGGTAGCGAAGAAAGTTCCTAGCCAGTCCATACCCTAGACTACATCGAAATTCGGTATGTCCAGCACCTTGAAATCCGCATAAAATTCTCGACTGCAGATGACCACTAGACACAGATCGTATCCCAAAGTCGCTTTTAGAACGTTGTTCCCTGAACTGACATTCCAGCTGGATACGAGCGGTTTAACTGGGATCGCATGAGTTCGGACAAGCCGTTGCAACATAAAGCAATGTGATGCCCCAGTGTCGAAGAGCGTGAGTGCAGGTAGGGAGGGTACTAAGATTGTACTTAAGTCTCATGGGATAGGTTAGGTATAACAAATATAAGATGGCTATGAATTGAAAGGACTTGAATGAGAATAGGGAAGAGATTTACCAGTGATAACCTGACCCGTAGCTTTAGCATTTTCGACCGACATGGTGAATGCTTGGCATCACGGTACTTTCCTCTGTGCCTGGTTAAACATTCGGCGTTAGGTTTGAGTGGTCTGGGTGCGGGGAGCTGGAGCTGGTAGAGTTAACCGGGTAGGAGGAGCTTGGATCGCCAGTCTAGCTGGAGGGTTGTTGGGTCCTCGGTTCTAGGGCATGCTCTAATGGCGTGAGTAGAAGACCTATAGATCTGGCATAAGTTCGCCCTACGACAGTTCTTCACAAGATGCCCTGTTCTTTTACAGTAGGTGCAAAAGTCTGGCCGGTTGTTAGCGAACGGACCTACTAGCCTCCAAGATGGTCCGTTAAAAGCTGGCCTGGAAGAGGCCTCTCATGTGATCTGGTGCATAGGGTGTTTCACACCAACAGTCTGCGGCCCGCCTTTCTTCTTCACAACTGTCTCATGGTGTAGGGCAGCCTTTAAAACAAGTTCATGGGTTGGGAAATCCCCTATAGCGAATGCAACTTGGATTTCAGGGTCCAACCCTTACTGAAATCGTCGTGCCCGATCTCAGCAGTGGGAATAAGGTGTGCAGCGAATCTGTTATGACCTTGTGTTAGCAGTGTAGCAAGTGAGATCAGAAAATTGAATTTGAGACTATATCTTACCTGCCGAGCATGGTAAACTCAGCATTATATTCATCCACAGACTTGACCCACATCGAGCCTTGTTGTAAATGGATGAATTGTTTCTCCATATCAAAGCGGGCAGTCTCTGGAAAGTACTTAGCGTCGAAGAGGTCTCAGAATGTTTTCCATTCTATCGGTTGTACGAGACGGCTCTCCTCAGCCTTCCACCATACCCTGGCGTTATTGGTCAGTTGCAACTTAACAACTCTTACCCAGACAATATCTGGCACTTGAGCTGCTGCCAGATCATCCTCGATCGCTTGATACTATTCTTCAGCTTCAAGCGGACTCTCTTTACCCGAGAAGTTCTTTGGGTGTAAGGACCGAAACTGTTTGACTCCAGGTGTTTCTGCCTCAGGGCGGTTCATAAGGATAGCAGTCTGCTGCTGCTGACCCTCTAATAGACTCTTGATAGTCTCAAACAGTACCGTTTTCTCATTGATAGGAGGTGCAACGGTAGGTGGTGGTGGTGGTGGTGTAGGCGGTGGAGTGTTGCCGTTGACGTTTATGCTGGCATTATTCGGAGGGTCCATCACCTTGATATTAAAGATAGGTTATGATAGATTCAAGAATTTGAAATGCCAGGAATGTAATTATTTGTTGAATTCATTAATTCTAATGGTATATTGTTTACAACTTCATGCAGAACTGATCTGCATGGACCACCAACAAAAACCTGTCACACCCCGCTTCCAAGTAGACAGAAACGGTAACGTGGCAAGCCCGCGGCATATTTATCCAAAAAAGGTCATTCCCTAAATAAATATACTAAGCGTATTGAAACAATAATACACAATGCAAGAATAAATGGAGACTGTAAAATTTTTCAACAAACATCTTTATTTACATTCAACTTCCAATATTTACAAGTACATGAATTTCAACTGGAAAGTAAATACAATAAAGAAAATGCCTAAACAACTGGCATACATAAGCTGAATACAAGTGAAGCTACGCTAATCCTATGGAGCAATCCTGTTGTAGTCCTCCTCTGTGGCCTCCACTTCCTCCGTCTCAACCGTATCCGACGAACATTCCAAGAGAAGAAAAGTGGGTGGAATGCCCGTCAGCGAACTAGCATTCGGTAAGTCCCAAGGATAAGGTAAGAGTAAAAAATAACAAGTGTAGAATATATATATATGACGATATGATCATGGGTATATATATACTATAGGTCACTAAATGGTCACTATGTTAACGTTAAGTTCCAAGTGTGAATGTCAACGCAGCCGTAGAAGTATTCACGAGCTCAAGAGTGAGGCCCCAGGAGTAAGGAAATACGGGCCCATTTCATGTGTTAGCATCGGGGCTTTAAGCTGTGGATGAGTCAACCCGACTGATATTCGAGTAAAATAAAAAAAGGTTAATGCGGGACTCCTGAAGCTCCGTTGGATTCACACAAGAAACTATCCCAAGCACCCCGAGTATATTATATATTATAATTGTACGATAGCCTTACCTGATTTGATTGGTTGATTATAATCTGACTTGGTCAAAACCATAGATTGCAAAAGGTGAAATAATGAGGTCGAGTGAGTCGAGTAAAGTGCGAGTCATGTCAATTGCAATCTTGGTTCGAGTCAAGTTTGTTCGAGTAGATTTGGTTCGAGTTCATATTCGAATTTAGATTCGAGTTCAAGTTTCAAGTTTAGATTCAAGTTTCGAGTTTGGGGTTTGAATTCGAGTTTAGATTTGAGCTTTAGATATTTCTTGTGAATTGACTTAACTTTTGAAGATCTTAGGTTCGGGAGATATCGGATAATTGTTGCACATGGACGGCAGGATTTGTGTCTTTTTCCGAGACAATTGTCATTGATAACTCCGTTAAGTTGACTAACCTGAATAGGCAAGCACTCACTTTCTCCGGCTCTCTGGGGCTCAATAGAATTAATCCCATTTAAACCTATATTAATTTAGAGTCGTTAAATATTATTTGTATATCTCGAGGGGGTTTTATGAAAAATACTTTAATATAGTTTAAAAATAAATCTCGAGGGTGATTTGTATTATTTAGGGTTTTTATGAACATATATTTTAATTGTTATTGTATTTTAGTGATAGACCTAGCTTTTTTTGAAAAGTTTATGGTATTTTAATGAAAACTACTTCTTTTGGATACTTGGTGGTGCTTTATTAAAATTTTAAATCTTCATTTTAAAAAATAGTTTCATAATATGTTTTTATTGAAAATACGAATTCATGGTTTTATATAATTTTTTCAAAGTTTAGTTTTGTTTAGAAAAGTCGTATTTCTTAAAAACCGTATTTTTATTTCTTTTCGAGATCGAATACCCTGTGGGGAGTTCTGCATCTCGCTCTACTGTCCCATGGATGTGCGATAATCCGCACCATCCATTAGCGGGTTCCCTAACGAGAGTTATAGAGGAGTAATTGCCAAGAATTACAAAATACCGATTAAAAGAAACCTGTTTTGAAAAGGTGTGGTATTTTAATATAAACCTGTTCTTTTAAATTAGCCATATGTTTATGATACCATGCTATGAAATCATAGTGTGCGTGTGGGGTGGCTCGTTACCCCGTGAAGTTTTCCTAAATGTATTTTTACAAATTATCGATAAGAGGGTGATACTAAAGTTCATGGTATTTTACTGAAAAAGTTCGTTATATGTTAGTTTCATATGAAAATTTAGTTAAATTAAAAACTAAATGATGGAAAAAAGGTTAAGATTAGTGTAGCATGTTAGTTGATTTAATTTGCTCATCACATGCATTAAAAAATATTAAAAAGAAAACTATATTGGAGATAACTCCTCTTTTGTTGATTTGTTTTACAAATTGTTTTGAGATGGAAAAGAATGGAGATGAAGGGGGACTTACTGTTTTAGGTGGTTAAGAAGAGATAGAAGAAGCCCTCGGGGGTCGTGGTTTCGTCGGAGATGCTTCGGTCGTCGGGTTTTGGCTTGCTACTCCACTTGGGATGCTTAACTCCACTTGGCACTTAGAGAGTTTTGAGAGAATTTTTTGTAAAATTTCATGGGGAAGAGCTATGGCATGGGGTGATATTTATAGTGAAGAATTAGAATTTGGGAATTTAAAATGTGGATTAAAATACATTAATAATGTGTTAAATGGTGAATTGAAGAGTCTCTGTTTGATTGCAGGAAAATTAAACAGTGCAGAGGAGTTAAGAGGAGTCGAAGAGGTGTGTGTGCAAAGCACGGAGTCATTTGGGCTCAACTTGACCGTCGGCGCCGGCCATTTGAAGGAAATGGGTGGTCGGATCAAGGGCAATTGCCACGAGATTCGTGCCACGTGGTTTAATCACTGTTTACTCCTTTTTGCGCATGTTTGATTTTTCTGAAACTTTTCGTTTCTCCATGAATTGCACGTGCAACTCTTGGGCTTCCGAAAAATTAAAAAGAAAAATCTAAAAAATAATTAGGTATGATGGGATTCGAACACACAGGCTATGTCACAGTAGTATAAAGGTTTTACCAGTGAGCTACAAGCTGTTTCATGCTTTTATTGAACAAAAATAATATATAACTCTTACACAGGCTGTAATACCATTTTCTGTACAATAAACAAGAAATTTTTGTACAGGAATTTCAGAGTCGTTACAGTGATGCCTCGGGATAAGGATTATGATGCGTGTTACATCAGCGTGGCAAAGTTGTAGCTTTCGCGTCAAGGCTGCTAAAGACGCACTGTTCCCCTCCGAAAGATGGCGCGACGACGGACGTCTTGCCTGAGATTCGGGGCAGATGCTAATAGGTGCTATCCGTCTACCTCTCCGAAGATGCCAAGTTGATTTATTGCACCGTGTAACGAAGGTTTAAACGGATGCGTCCGATGTAGCAGACTTCGTCAGATTCCCCCTCGCTTGAGGGGTTTTTGATTGTGGGGACACTTTTCCCTGCAGGCGCAAGCCCCTGCAGTTAATTACGCTACCGCATTGCGGTAACAACTTTCTCCTTCTCCAGATGGTCACTTCGTGTCGTGGGTGTTTGTTTTGTGTTTGGTTGCCCGTGGATTGTATACGGAGACTGAGTTATATCGTCGCCCATAGGGCGTGGACTAGTCCAAATCCGCATTATCTTAGATTTGGGTTTGGGGCTTGTGTTTAAGGATACGTTAGCCTCGTTTGAGACTAAGATCGACTTAAACGTTTGTTAAGGATACGTTAGTCTAGTTTTAGACTAAAGATCAACTTAACGGGATCGTTTATATCCGACAAGAGAGCTATTAGGGGAGCCCTGTTGTTTAGTTTAGCGACATTGCGGTCAATAGGTAGTTTAAGGACATTGCGGTCCAGTGTTAGTTTTAAGACGTTGCGGTCAAGGTTAAGGACGTCGTAGTCCGTGGATTTGAGGACTCCACAGTCCGATATTAGTTTTAAGACATCACGGTCAAGGTTAAGGACGTCGTAGTCCGTGGATTTAAGGACTCCACAGTCCAATGTTAGTTTTAAGACATCACGGTCAAAGTTAAGGACGTCGTAGTCCGTGCATTTAAGGACTCCACAGTCCGTTGTTAGTTTTAAGACATCACGGTCAAGGTTAAGGACGTCGTAGTCCGTGGATTTAAGGACCCCACAGTCCGTATCGATGTATGGTCGTCGGGACCCGTCACCTCTTTGAAGAAGTTGAGGAATTACAACGCCAAGTATCAAAGGAGTGAAGAGATGTACCCTTGAACCGAGGTAAATTAAGTGATCTGCAGTCCAATTTGGAAACTAAGATCAATTATTATATTATGAGCCCATTGGCCTAGTTGAGTTTGAATTGAGGACTTATGGCCAGCTTGGGCTAAGTCCAATCATGTTTGGGATATTGGCCCTCTGTTGGTTCATTGAAGGAGAGGCTTTGCCTCTGGAAACCTAACCAATTGGGCTAAAGCTAGTGTTAAACACTAGAGACCAACAGTGTTGAACACTGAGAATAAGATTAACAAGTTAGTGTTAAACACTAAAAGATAATTAGTGTTGAACACTGGGAACAGAGTTTTCAAATTAGTGTTAAACACTAAGGAAATCAGTGTTAAACATTGACTACAGAGGTTACAATTTAGTGTTTAAACACTAAGGTAAGAGGGGTCACGTGGTAACACGTGAGGGCGCCCTGCTCCCCTTTATTTTTATTCGGTCAAAAATCTTGAATACTTTCAAAGTATCACGTGCCGTCACGTGATGGGAATTTTGGTGCTTGTCTGTTAAAGCTTCAGCCAAGGGGTCACGTGGTAGCACGTGATAGCGCCCTGTTTCCCTTTATTTTATTCTACAGATAAGTGTTCAACACTTTTAATTCTGAAAGCCATCACGTGTGGGCACGTGATGGGGGCTTGCGCTTTGCTCTGTTACAATGTTCATTAGGGGTCACGTGTTGACACGTGAGGGCGCCCTAAAGCTCTTTTCTGTTTCTTTTTCTTTTGTGTGCTTTAGAGGTCACGTGGGGCACGTGAGGTGCCTACTTCAGAGTTTTATTTGGCGGGTCTCTGTATGCATTAAAGTTTTGTTCATAGGGTTAAACCCTAAACTTTAGAGGAATCATATTCTTAATAGGGTTAAACCCTAGTTTCTTTTCTTAAAGGAATTAAGTTCCTGTGAGTTCGAGAGAATTATATTCTCAGTTAGGGTTAAACCCTAGTTCTGTTCATTTTGAAGGAATTAAATTCCTATAACCTAGGGTTAAACCCTAATTTTATCTCAAAGGAATTGAATTCCTATCATTTTATGAGAATTAAATTCTTTAAACTCAGTTCCCCATCTATGTTTTAGATTTGCATGGCAGGATCTCGACCCAATAGGAATTAAATTCTCAATTCATTGGGAGATGTGCACTTTGCAGATCCTCAACCAGAAGAAGAACTAAGTTCTTTTCTTTATATAAGAGTTAAACTCTTTTGAGAATTAACTTCTCTTTTTAAGCCTCCCTTTTCTTACCTAGGGTTTTCTTTTGCAGAGGATCAATTTCTTCTAAAATCTCAAGGCTCTATCTCTCTTTCTCTCTGTATATGTCTCTGTATATTTTCCTTTCTCCTCTTTTTCTTTTTCCTCCTCTCTTTTTTTTACTCTCTCCTTTGGCTCCTATTTATAGGAGAAGGAAGAGGATCAATTAGTTTTAGTGAATCTTTCATTGAAAGATTTGATTTGTTTATTGAGAGATTTGATTTATGTTTATCATTAATCCGGGCCTTTAGATTATTGGGTGAATTTTATTCACCATTGGATTTTAAATCCAAATGTATCTCCTTGTTATTTCGGTTAGATTTAGGGGGAGATCTTTCCAAGTCCAAGATTTTTCCATAAACTGGTGATATTTAATCACCTTCAGATTTTAAATCCAACGGTTCCAAATAATCATTCTCTATCTTGGAAAGATTTGAATGATCTCTTCTCAGAATTTAATTCTATTCAATAACAAAGCTTTTAAAGCCGGTCATGTGTGGCCACGTGACCCCTAGTCACGTGTAGGCACGTGACCCCTGGAACGGGCCTTTCTTCCCCTGCGCTCTGTTCTTTAGCCGCTGCTCAGCCGTCATGTGCCAACACGTGACCACTGGTCACGTGTGAGCACGTGACCTTTTCTGGAGTCTTTTCTTGAATGCGCTTTGTGCCGCTGCTTTGAACGTCACGTGCCAACACGTGACCGCTGGTCACATGCGAGCACGTGATGCCTCTTCTGAGTCCTTTCCTGATTTTTAATCATGGAACAAATGCCCCCACAGCGTTGTTCTCACGTGTCTGCATGTGAGTGCAACGCTGTCACTTTTGTGACCGTTGGATCTGCTTTGGGAGTATGGTAGATGAAACGTTTTCCATCCCATCCTATAAATGCCCATGTCTTTTCAGGAGAGCCTCCACTTTGCTCATCTTCCTCCTATCATACTTTTCTTTCTGAGAATTTAATTCTCCTTTCCAGAGCTTAGTTCTTTACTTCAAGCATTTTCCAGAGTTTAACTCTGTTCGAGAGACCCTTCCTTTCAGTTAATGATGTTGAATGATCGAAGAACCTTCATTAAAACTCTATGGATTTTAAATCCACACCAAGGGTTTCACCCTTTTAACATGAACCCATTTTTCTTCAAGTTCTTCAACAAGAACAGAAAACCACTTAATCTTCGAACAGTAGATCTCTTAGGTTTCATATGATCTTTAGGGAGGCGATGGTGACAGTTCAAATCCATGGAGTTTAGCTCCATCCACAAAAAAAATGTTTCTGAGAATTTAATTCCCCTTTTCAAAAGGAATTTAATTCCTACGAAGAACTAAGTTCTTCCCATAGAGGCTTCTTAGGGTTCTCTTGCCCTAGGTTATCTTCATCACAATTCAAAAGAAAAGGGTTTCTAATAGATTCTCATGATCTTTATTTCAGGTGTCATGGATGCCCATATGTACGGTCTTGACGAAATCATTTCTTATGGGAATATTCGTGCGCTGGGCCGTAGCCAGAACCGGGAGTTCAGCAACGCCCAATGTGCTGAGATTATGAGCCGCTTTGACGAGTACAACCATCGGCTACTCCCCCGTCGCTCTTCTCTTCTGAGACTCATCGTGTTGGCGATCTGGGAGGCGCTTCCTCTCTTCTGCACCGGGGTACCGCTCCGGGCATTGGACGCTGCCGAGGACAAAGTACACTCGGTGTATCTGATGAACTTGATCTCAAAGAGAAGGCGAGACGACCTTATTGATCTCTTGCACCAGGCTTTTCAGCAGTCGGCTATACTTGCCGCCTATCGGAGGGTGGAGGAGATTCGCGAGGACCCCGACGCTTGCGACCGCGAGAGAAAACATACTAGGATGGTTCGAAATGCCTGGAAGATCTTGGACAAAGTTACGTTCAAGTTTCTCAATCCATGCCCCGCGTCCGAGGTCTCACCGTTGTAAACGTTTTCTTTTTATTTTGTATGAACCTTTTAAAGCATGAATGATAAATCTTATCTTGTCCCTCTGTGTTTGCATGCCTTTTTTTGTGGGATTTTGTCATTTTTTTTTCTATTGTTGCTGCTGATGTGTTTAGTGTGCAAGGCATTATTTCACTTTCTAGTATACACCAAGCATGGTGCCCACGTGCTCCACACGTGAGGGACCTTTTATGGAGCTATTCAATTTTTCATGCCATATTTCTGGCATTAGATGTAGAGAAGGCGCCTTGGAAATCGCTCCTTTTCCTGATTTCCAATGTCTTCCCTTTTTTGGGCCTTGGAATGGGTTCCATCATGCAATTTTTTTTGTGCACAGCATTTAATGCTCCCCTTTATAGTTTTGAGGCCATAGCCTATTTCCTCTTCACAGAGAAATTTATTCCCATTTTGACGTGATTTAATTTGAGAAACAACTGGGTGCCATGGCCTGCAACCGTCCACACGCTCGTCGACAGCCATGGGAGGTGCCTATCGAGGAGATGATTCCTCGCTTTGCTGCACGATTGGTGGACCCGCTCCTTACCGACGACGAATGCGACTCAGAGACATATGAGCTCTCGATCCGTAGGGGGTCCCCCTCCCAATGGGCTCCCTCTGGCTCCGGATGATCCTTGCTGCCGTGCTTGTCGACGTCCCTCCTCACCCGGCGGAGATGACCCTGGCGATGCTTGACGTGGCTGAAGAAAAGCTTGAGGGTTTTCACGAGGCGTGCCTAATTACTCAGGCTTTGAAAGATCGCTCAGTTCACCTCTTGAGCGAAATAAGAGCTCGGCGGGCTGTTATGTCTGCTTTTGCGGACGAACATGGCGCCAATCGGTGGGGAGGGACTCCTCGCAAAAACCGTCGCTTTGATGTGTTGGAGAAAGCAGAGAGAGAGATGGAGAATTTTGTTCTTTGTTTTGTTAACCCTTGTGCTACCGATCCTTTGTTTGGCGAACTTTTCCCGTTAGCGTAGTATATTCAAATTAGTTTTCGCATGCTTTATGTTGAACTTTCATGTATGCTGGGTACTCGTATGTATGTTTTTGCTTGCATAAATGAACTTCGTGTTCTTCACATGAGGACTTTCTTTAATTGCGAACACTGTCACTATGTTGCATGCACATCAGAGCTTCGGGTATTATTTCTTTTCGGATATTCATGTAGTTGCGAATGCATGCTTGATAGGATATACATCGAGAATTTTTGTTGCTTCTCATACCAGATGATGTGCACGCGTTTTAGATCGACTATTACTATTGACTGGAGGCTTGTTTATACGGTCTTGAGCGTATATGTCCCGTTTCCAAGGTTGCGGTCGCGAAAGTGGGCTTGCGTGGTCTGATAGAGCGACGAGTGGCGAACATATTGTTGTGAGAGAAGAGGCTCGGCCGCAAATTCTCGGAGAGGGAGCTGTCTTTTAAGGCACTGAGCGAGTTTCAAGCTAATATTACCGCCAAGGCCAACAAAGCATATGAACTCTGGCGGGTTCTGCAGGAGGCCATCAAGGAGGTAGTGGCCATCGACAAAGCCGCTGAGTTTACTCGCGAAAGAGTCGAAGCCCACAAAGCTACCGAGAAGGATCTCGAAGGGCGGCTTGCTTCGTATCAGGCCCGGCAGGCTCAGGCAGAGGCCCGTCTTCTAGCGATACTGAATCACGAAGGCGTGGCCCAGCAAAAGAAGGATGAGCTGATCAAGCTACTAAATCGCCCACCGGCCTGAAGAATTGTATCTTTTCTTTTTCTTCTCTTTTTGTACATACTCTTGAGCGAGAGTATTTTTTTTGTTCTCTCATGACTAGTACTTTGTACCCATTTTGGTTTATGAATAAAAACATATTTTCTTCTCAATGGTGTGTCCCCCTTTTTACTGAATGTTTTCTGCGGAATCTATCTTGATCTCTTTGCAGGGCCGCGACGGCTTAGAATTCAGGGTTAAGATCTGCCTCCTAAGACTTTTGAGCTTTATGAGCCGTGAGGGTCTCATAAAGAGTTTTTCTCCCTACAGGTCGAGAGGATCCCGTAGGCGTAAGTTCTTTTTAAGAGTCATGAGGATTCTTAAGCGGTTTTTCCCTTGGGAGTCGTAAGGATCTCACAAGAGAGTTTTCTTCCTTACGGGTCGTGAGGACCCGCAAGTGCTGGGTGCAGTCGCCCTTATCCGTATTTCATGGGGTCAGGGGTTGGTTTGGGATGGTTTCCAGGGTATTGTAGTTTAAAGACATCGCGGTCAAGGTTAAGGACCTCATAGTCCGTGGGTTTAAGGACTCCACAGTCCAACGTTAGTTTTAAGACATCACAGTCAAGGTTAAGGACCTCATAGTCCGTGGATTTAAGGACTCCACAGTCCAATGTTAGTTTTAAGACATCACGGTCAAGGTCAAGGACCTCATAGTCCGTGGGTTTAAGGACTCCACAGTCCAACGTTAGTTTTAATACTTCACGGTCAAGGTTAAGGACCTCATAGTCCGTGGGTTTAAGGACTCCACAGTCCAACGTTAGTTTTAAGACATCACGGTCAAGGTTAAGGACCTCATAGTCCGTGGGTTTAAGGACTCCACAGTCCAATGTTAGTTTTAAGACATCACGGTCAAGATTAAGGACCTCATAGTCCGTGGATTTAAGGACTCCACAGTCCACGAAATGAGTGGTTACCGGGACCCGTCACCTCTTTGAAGACGTTGAGGAATTACAACGCCAAATATCAAAGGAGTGAAAAGATGTACCCTTTAACCAAGGTAAAATCAGTCTAGAATCATCGTGGTTGTTCGTTAGTTTTAAGACATTGCGGTCGAGGTTAAGGACGTCATAGTCCGTGGATTTTAAGGACTCCACAGTCTGATGCTTGCTCTGGATGCTTCACACGGGTTCACTGCCGTGCTCTGCGAGGACCAGGATCCGCTCTGGACGTCTTCCACGGGGTCAAAGAGTGACGTTATCCGCGTTCCACGTAACCAGGAATTTTGCACTAGATGCTTCACACGGGTTCACTGCCGTGCTCGGCGAGGACTAGGCTCCGCTCTGGATGCTTCACACGGGATCACTGCCTTGCTCTGCGAGGACCAGGATCCGCTCTGGACGTTTTCTATGGGGTCAAAGAGTGACGTTATCCGCGTTCCACGTAACCAGGAATTTTGCACTAGATGCTTCACACGGGTTCACTGCCGTGCTCGGCGAGGACTAGGCTCCGCTCTGGATGCTTCACACAGGTTCACTACCGTGCTCTGCGAGGACCAGGATCCGCTCTGGACGTTTTTCACGGGGTCAAAGAGTGACGTTATCCGCGTTCCACATAACCAGGAATTTTGCACTAGATGCTTCACACGGGTTCACTGCCGTGCTCGGCGAGGACTAGGCTCCGCTCCGGATGCTTCACACGGGTTCACTGCCGTGCTCTGCGAGGACCAGGATCCGCTCTGGACGTTTTCCACGGGGTCAAAGAGTGACGTTATCTGCGTTCCACGTAACCAGGAATTTTGCACTAGATGCTTCACACGGGTTCACTGCCGTACTCGGCGAGGACTAGGCTCCGCTCTGGATGCTTCACACGGGTTCACTGCCGTGCTCTGCGAGGACCAGGATCCGCTCTGGACGTCTTCCACGGGGTCAAAGAGTGACGTTATCCACGTTCCACGTAACCAGGAATTTTGCAGTAGATGCTTCACACGGGTTCACTGCCGTGCTCGGCGAGGACTAGGCTCCGCTCTGGATGCTTCACACGGGATCACTGCCATGCTCTGCGAGGACCAGGATCCGCTCTGGACGTTTTCTATGGGGTCAAAGAGTGACGTTATCCGCGTTCCACGTAACCAGGAATTTTGCACTAGATGCTTCACACGGGTTCACTGCCGTGCTCGGCGAGGACTAGGCTCCGCTCTGGATGCTTCACACGGGTTCATTGCCGTGCTCTGCGAGGACCAGGATCCGCTCTGGACGTTTTTCACGGGGTCAAAGAGTGATGTTATCCGCGTTCCACATAACCATGAATTTTGCACTAGATGCTTCACACGGGTTCACTGCCGTGCTCGGCGAGGACTAGGCTCCGCTCCGGATGCTTCACACGGGTTCACTGCCGTGCTCTGCGAGGACCAGGATCCGCTCTGGACGTTTTCCACGGGGTCAAAGAGTGAAGTTATCTGCGTTCCACGTAACCAGGAATTTTGCACTAGATGCTTCACACGGGTTTACTGCCGTGCTCGGCGAGGACTAGGCTCTGCTTTGGATGCTTCACACAGGTTCACTGCCGTGCTCTGCGAGGACCAGGATCCGCTCGGGACGTTTTCCACGGGGTCAAAGAGTGACGTTATCTGCGTTCCACGTAACCAGGAATTTTGCACTAGATGGTTCACACGGGTTCACTGCCGTGCTCGGCGAGGACTAGGCTCCGCTCTGGATACTTCACCCGGGTTCACTGCCGTGCTCTGCGAGGACCAGGATCCGCTCTGGACGTTTTCCACGGGGTTAAAGAGTGACGTTATCCACATTCCACGTGACGAGGAATTTTGTTGATTATATCCGCATTTCACGGAGTTGGGATTTGACTCTCAGTGGAAGTACATCGCCGAGTCATGGAACTGGGAGTTGCCGCTGTTCCGCTTTGCTTGATGTTGTGTCTGCTGCAACGAGACGAACGTCGAGACGATCTTTGTGGCTCGTCGAGATTTGGCTTCTTCTTCTGATGAAACCTAGGCGAGGAGGAGTATGATCTCTTCTTTGTTTGCGCCCCTGGATTGTATACAGGGATAGATGTAACATCACCTGTATGGCGAAGATTTCATTCTTATTTTATTTCTTTTTCCGCGATGCTCTATCATTTCAGCTTTATATCGCGAAGGTCGCGATTGCCCAATCATTTTGGCTATTTTTCGCGGTGCCCAATCATTTCGGCTATTTATTTTATTTTTACTTGCTACTTTTTTATTGCGAGTTACCCAATCATTTCGGCTATTTCTCATGCATACATTTTTACTTGCTGCTTTTTATTGCAAGTTGCCCCATCATTTCGGCTATTTCATATGCATGTGTGGCTCGCTAGCCTTTTCGCTGCAAGCTTAGATTTTAGACACCGATTTCGGCATCAGCACCGCTGCAACTGGGATGTTGCCAGGAGAGAATCATCATTTGCCTCTGTCGACGTTGAACAAAGGTGGCTTAGTAGACAGGGTTAAGGGTCCTGTCGACTAAAGCTTTTGACTTCATGAGCCGTAAGGGTCTCACAAAGGTATTTCTCCCTACAAGTCGTGAGGATCTTGTAGGTGTGTTTTCTCCTTGGGAATCATGAGGATCCCTAAGTGCTTGTTCTCTTGCAAGTCGTAAGGATCTTACAAAAGGGTTTTCTCTTTATAAGTCGAGAGGATTTACAAGGGTTGTTCACCATATGAACATATCCCCTAGTCACGGATGGGACTTGGTTAGGGAAATGTTTATTCGCACCCGTGGATTGTATACAAGGGTCAGTATTGAGCCACCTGTAGGGCAATGTCGAGGGTTGTGGGGGATTTGCTTAAGAACATGTTCAGGTTTCTGTAACTTAAGACTTTCAAATCTTATGAGCCGTGAGGGTCCCATAAGAGAGTTCTCCTTACGAGTCGTGAGGATCTCGCAAGTGTAATTTCTCCTTAGGGATTGTGAGGACCCCTAAGTGTGTTGCTCCCTTGTGAGTCGTAAGAATCTCACGCGGGTGGTTTCTCCTTACAAGGTCGTGAGGACCCTGTAAGTGTCCTTTTAACGAGGTTGCGCCCTTTCGGTTTTTCACAAACACTCACCGGTAGCCCTGCTGTTTTTACTCACGGAACCCTTTCGGGTTTTCATCCGTGCCCATTTTGCTTATGGACATACCGTCTTTCTTCTCTCTTTTTTTTTGTTCTTTTTATTTTTCTAACGAGGTTGCGTCCTTTTAGGTTTTCACAAACACTCGCCGGTAGCCCTGCTGTTTTTACTCACGGAGCCCTTTCGGATTTTCATCCGTGCCCATTTTGCTTATGGACATACCATTTTTTTTTATCATTTTTTTATCTTTTTTTTTATATATCGGTTTTGAGATGTTGCATCCCACCGTAATTTATCGACATCTCGGTCAACAACTAATTTTAGGACATAGTGGTCCGTTGTTAGTTTAAGGACGTTTCGGTCCGCGTTAGTTTAAGGACATTTCGGTCCGCCGTTAGTTTAAGGACGTTTCGGTCCTTTGTTAGTTTAAGGACATTTCGGTCCGTCGTTAGTTTAAGGACGTTTCGGTCCTTTATTGAAGAAGGTCGGTTACTACTCGGAGTTCGGGCTTAGGAAGATAGCGAGCGGACATAGTTGTCGTCATCTATCATTGACCTAGGCCTTAACTCGTTAAGCGTAGTATTTCTTCAGGAAGCGACCGTTTATTGGCCTGAAAGGTCTTTTACCGTGCATATCCATAAGTAAGTACGCTCCGCCCTGGTAGACCTTGTCTATGATGTACGGGCCTTCATAGTTTGGCTCAAATTTTCCCCGCTTGGCACGATTGGGGATCATAGGTCTTTTGACCACTAGCACGAGTTCGCCTTGGCGGAATGTCCTCGTCCTGGTCAATCTTTCGTACGAGCTCGTCATCTTTGCTTTATAGGCCTCCAGATTTTGTTGTGTTATGAGCCGGGTCTCATCAAGGGCATCAAGCTCCTCAAGCCGAAGGTGAGCATTTTCTTCGTCCGTCGGCTCGTAGTGGACCGCCACTCGTAGAGAGGGTAACCCTATCTCGAGGGGGAGTACTGCTTCTGTACCGAATACCAATGCGTATGGCGTTGTGTTTGTGGCCGTTTTGAACGTAGTTCGATATGCCCAGAGAGCCTCTTGCAGTCTTTCGTGCCAGTCCTTTTTGTTTCGGGACACCGTCTTCTTCACGATCTTCGTCAAGGTTTTGTTGAAAGCCTCAGCTAGACCGTTAGCCCGTGGATTATAAACTGAGGAATATCTCCAGTCTATGTTGTGTTGCTGCGCGAAGCGACTAATCTTATGGCTTATGTAGGTCAGCCCATTGTCGGAAATGATCCGTCGCGGAGTTCCAAACCGATAGATGACGTGCGTCTTGAAGAAATGGAGAATATTTTCCGTCTTCACTTCCCTTAACGGTACTGCTTTTGCCCATTTGGAGAAGTAATCAGTCGTCACCAGGATGAAACGATGTCCCCTGGACGATGCTGGTTCGATAGGGCTGACTATGTCAGCTCCCCACATTTCGAACGGCCAGCTAGCCACCGTTGGATGTAGAGGATTTGGATGCTGGTGGATGAAGTCCCCATGGATTTGGCATGAGTGGCATTGCTTCGCATATTCGAGGCAGTCTTGAATCATCGTGGGTCAGTAGTAACCCATCTGTTTAATCTTCAACTTCATCTTTAGGCCAGCTTGATGAGAACCGCAAAGTCCGTCGTGAACTTCCTGAACGACTCTTTTCGCTTCGTCGGGTCCCAGGCATCTCAACCACAGAGAGTCGAATGACCTTTTGTACAGAGTATTATTGACGAAGGCGAAGGACAAAGCTCGTTTCATGAGCTGATGTCTTGAGGACGCATCTTCAGGCGTTCGGCGGGATTTGAAGTAGTCTATAAAGATTTCCCTCCAATCCTCGGCCTTTTCTCGGTCATTCATTTGCAGGGCCGTGTGCTCATTTGCTCCCCTTCCTTCGGGTGACTCCAGGGATATCCCTGTAGGGGCAAGTACTCGACGGCTTTGTACCACGATCCTAACATCATCAAGGTTCTCATCAGCCAGCTCTTTAGCGAGCTTAGCCAATGCATCCTCTTTGCTATTTTCGGCGCGCGGTATGTTTTCTAAGGTGTAGGAAGGGATTTAAGTCAGTAGCTATCGTACTCTCTCTCCATACTTCACCAGCTCTGGCTTGCATGTTTGGTAGTCGCCATTTACTTGACTAACGACCAGTTGGGAGTCTCCGTATATAAGGAGGTTTTCGATTCCCATGTCGATGGCGATCTTGAGGCCTGCTATCAAAGCTTCGTATTCGGCTTCATTGTTCGTCCTCGGCTCTGTTAAGGAGAAAGCGAAATGCATTATCCCTCCTTATGGAGTTACGAAAATAAGACCCACCCCTGATTTGATTATATGGGTGCTTTGTTTGCGCTTCTTCACGGAAGATGCTCCATCGAAATAAAGCTCCCATCGGATATTACTGCCATCGATCGTATCAAATGCGTGTTCGTCTGGCAGTTCGCAATTCAGAGGGGAATCGGCCGGTATCGGATGCTCAGCGAGGAAGTCGGCGATGGCCTGGTCTTTCACTGCCTTGAGAGGTTGATAAGTTATCGAGAACTCCATCAAGAGCAGGGCCCATTTAGCGAGTCGCCCCGTCAATATGGCCTTCGACATCAAATATTTAAGGGGGTCCACTTTCGATATGAGACGGACTTCGTGCGCCAACGCATAGTGCCTGAGCTTGGTTATCGCAAAGATTAACGCCAGGCAATGTTTTTCGATAGGAGAGTAATTGCTTTCTACCTCCAGTAGAACTCGACTCAAATAGTAGAGGGCTCTCTCCTTCCCTTGGTCGTTCTCTTGCGTCCATAATGCGCCTAAGGAACCTTCAAGGGCAGTTGTGTAAAGAATAAGAGGTTTTCCCCTGACTGGGGCAGCTAACACCGGCGGGTTCTGCAGGTACTGCTTGATCTCGTCCAGTGCGCCTTGGCATTTGCGCTCCCAGACGAATGGGGTTCCCTTCTTCATCAGGTGACTGTAAGGGCGGCACTTGCCTGAAAGGTTGGCTATAAATCGCCGGATGTACGCGAGCTTCCCTTGGAGAGACCGCAGCTGTTTGAGAGTCCTTGGCGGTGGCATTTCCATGATCGCTTTGATTTTCGACGGATCTATCTCGATGCCTCGGTGTCGGATGATGAATCCCAGGAATTTACCCGAGGAAACTCCGAATGCGCATTTAAGGGGGTTCATCTTCAAATTGTATTGCCGAAGGCATTGAAATACGGTCTTCAAATGCTCTAAATGCTCTTCGTATGACATGCTCTTCACTACAAGGTCGTCGATATAGCATTCGACGATTTCATGTATGAGATCATCGAAGATCTTTGTCATGGCCCTTTGATAGGTGGCACCGGCATTCTTTAAACCGAAAGGCATAACTTTGTAGCAGAATATACCCAAAGGAGTCCGGAAAGCGGTGTGCTTTTGGTCTTCGGGATGCATCTTTATCTGATTATACCCTGATGAGCCGTCCATAAAGGAGAAAACCTCATGAGTGGACGTATTTTCTATCATCAGCTCGGGACTGGCACTGGGAAATCGTCCTTCGGGCAAGCTTTATTGAGATCCCGGAAATCCACGCATATGCGCACTGTCCCATTTTTCTTCATTACCGGGACGATGTTGGCGATCCAGTTAGGATATTGAACTTCTTGGATAAACCCAGACTCGATCAGCTTCTTGACTTCGGCGTTGATGCTCATCTCAAGCTCGAGCTGCATCCTTCTCGGCGCCTGTTTGACTGGCTTGACGTCTGGGGATATTGCCAATTTATGCACTGCAATCTCTGAATCTAGCCCTGGCATTTCAGAATAGTTCCATGCGAAACAATCTTTATGCTGCATAAGCACGTCTTTTAACGCGGCCACCCTTTCTTCAGATAGCAACTCGCTGACGAACGTCGGTCGCGGGTCGTTTGTCGTTCCCAGTTCCATTTTCCTGAGGTTATCTGCAGTATTATGTATGCCATCTTCCAGTTCTTTCGGCGCTGGCGGAAATTCCGAGATTACCTCATCATCGCTGTTTTCGAAGCACCAGGGAAAGTCATCCCTATTCTCGGGCTCTTCTTCTGATATTGTTATCATACGACAGGTACGGGCTCGCTTCCAAGACCGATGTGGACCTGGTTCTGCTCTTATGGCTTTGGGTTCGTGCTTTTGTGGCGGCGTTACCCTCCAGCTGTCGGATAGAGCAAATCTGCCTCGCTGGTATTGGTCTTTGACCCAGTTCTTGAAGGTGAAGCAGTCTTCAATAGGGTGTCCTATGGCTCGGTGATAAGAGCAATAGTCCGGATGAGAAACCTCATTAGCTTGCTCAGGGTGTTTAGACTTCGGAAGCGTAATCATTCGATGTTTTAAAGCGAGGTCAAGTATCTTCCGTGTTTTGTTCTGAGGAAAGGAGTATACCTGACTCATCTTTTTCATGAGGAACAAATCTGAGTTGCTCAACCCCCGACCGCGTGGCTTCTTGATCCCGCTTTGTTGCTGTCGAACGCCTTTTCCGCCCTTTGGCTTGTCTCTACCTTTGCGTCGGGCCTTATGCACAACAGATTCATAGGGAGGAGCGTTCTCATCTTTTGCAGCCTGTTGAAAAAGGCGTTGCGCCCTGGCTTTCTTGTAAATGGCCATCTCGCGATTATGATCGTCCCGAGCTTTTTGACCCGCTTTCCTGATAAGCTTGTCCATTCGTTCTTCAAACGACGGACTCGGCACTTCGATCGCGGGATCTAGTTTTGATGAGGGGTTGGCATTTCTTGACAGGGCGTCCTCTTCTTCATTGAAGTTATATATGGCGTAGCTGCCGTAGCCTCGTTCCCGTTTTCCGGGTCTCACGTATCCAAGCCCAAGTGTTTCTATTTTCCCATTGGGCAATTTGCGCTGAGTCCCAGGGGCATCCCAAATTCTGTTATAGAATCGAGCTTGTCGAGTAGTCTGTTTTAAGGGTACCCCTTGGCGCTTCAATAGCCTTTTTAATCCGTTCGTGTAATACCTGGGCAAGCGGATGGGTTGAAGTCTGTCGAGGGTGGAATCCGCGCCGTGCCAGATCTCTTTCTCCACTCTTGTTTCCGAGGATCGATAAAATAGGATCGCCTATTTGCCTCCTCGCTTGGGAGGGACGTAAAACGTCTGCAGGTCTTGCATGTTGTGAGCTTCAAGTGTGTCCAGATCTTTGTAGTGCTCTCGCGGAATCATGGTGATTTGCAAACTATGATCATCACCAGGGAATTCTTGTATTGGCGGCCGACTGGAGAACACAACATTAACCTCATCTTCCGAGTCACTTCCGAAGATTAATATGGGGGCGGACGGTCCCGGGTCATTGCGTCGAGACGGCCCAGAGTTAACTATCTCTTCTTCTTCTTCTTCGGTATCGCTCCCGAAAACAGGGGCGGCGGCGGCGGCTTTGTTTTCCGGTTTGTGACACCTTTCTGTATCCTCGAAGTCTGGCAAAAATTACTTTGCGTCTTCGTATTTGCGGACTTCGTTCACGGAGAATGGGTTCAGCTCACCTGTTACGGTATATTCAAGACCATCCTTGAAATACTTCATACACTGATGCTGTCTAGAAGGGATGATGTTGTACTCGTGTAACCATGGTCGGCCGAGTAAGGCATTGTAGCAGGTCTTGGCGTCAATGACGTGAAACTTAATGTCCGTGACTAGCAGTCCGAAGCGCAATGTTAGTATTACAGATCCGAGGGTCCATGACGACTGGGAGTCGAAGCCGGAGATGGTAATTTTGTCACGAGCGAGGTGCTGCACGCTCATGCAGATTTCCTTCAATACCCGAACATTAAGGAGATTGACAGAGGACCCATTATCCACCAAGATTTTGCCTATCTTGATATCGTGGCAGTATCCAGAGACGTATAGGGGACGGTTGTGGTCGCACGTCCCAAGGAGCAGGTCTTCGTCACCGAAAGTGATATCAGCCGCGTGCACTTCTTCTAGTTCATCCTTCATCCTTTCTTCGGCGAGGAATGCCTGGAATTGTTCGGGCTCTTGTAGCGTCTTGATTAATGAATCTCTCGCTTCCTTCGATAGCAGGAGGGCGTCGAGAATGCTGAGTTGAGAGGGTAGCTTCCTCAGGTGTGCCAGGATATTGTAGTCCACCTTACCTTTCCTGGGAGGGCTCTTGGCAGTCAACTCTTTCATGGCTTGGTCATCTAAGGCGATATCCTCAGTGACTTTTTCCTTTCCCCTATCTTTTCTATTTGCGAGTCCGAGATTCTTTTCCGGGAGTGTGCAATTGCGCAACTGAATGTTTTAGCAGGCCTCCGGTTCTTCCTTCTTCCCTAAGACGGATTCTTTAAAGAGAGGGCCCAGAGCCATTTCTTCATCAAAGTCGCTCCCAAAGGTGATAACCTGTGATCCTCCGGCATTAATCGTGCGACAGTTGCCGGTAGTTCTTTTATGCCCATCGGTAGTTCTTCCCTGCCCCCGACGAGTTCTGCGTTTCACGCGTTTAAAATGTTGCCGGTGAGCAACATATCCTTGCCACCATATCCTGAAAGCGTCGCACTCCTCCGTAGGGTGTGAAATCTTCCGATGATATGAACAATAATTAAGGTGACTTTCCGCCCCATTGAGCGTGTTTCCTTCCGAGGGCAGCAGCTCCATTCCCATTGACATGGCTTTGGCAAACCTTTTCCTCGTCTTGAATATGCTTTTATCTGCGTCAGATGTCTTTTGATCTGGCGGGAGTGCTTCGACTCTTTCGTTTAGTCGCTTGTTTTTGTGTCCTTCTAATGTGGCCATCTCACGCTCTTGGTCGGCTTTACTTTTCAAACGAATCTCGTCTATAAAGGCGTCGATCATTTCGTCTGTCGGCTACACAAGCTCCGGTTCAGGCTTTGCTCCCAGTTTCTCAGTGCCAGGGGTCGTTTCATCGTCCGTAAACGAGTGGAAGATCACATGACAACTCGCCACATATTCCTCGGATTCATCTGACGAGCTTTCTCCATTATCTTCCTCCTGAAAGACATGGTTGAGGAATTCTTGGAGTGTAATGGGGGTCCGCGCCTTTTGATTGTACTCCTCCTGCGCGTCAATCTGTTTCTGCAAGTCCGTGCGCTTGTTTCCAGGCTTCACGAGCTTCTTGGATTTCTTCTTCTTTTTCTTTGAAGATTTTGACGGCTGGTTGTGAGTGCTCGAGCCATCACCGCCGATCTTTGGAGTTGGGCGCGGCTTCAGCATCCCTTCAACGATCTGGGATTCTAGCGGGTTCTTCCACCTGACGGTCGGGCATGCTTGGAGCTCGTTCAGCATCTTTCTGGTTTTAGTTGATAGCACGATTTCCTATGGAGCTTCTTCAATGAAAGAACAAGTTGCCCCCGGTGTGTCTGTCTTCTTAGCAGCGTGAGGTTGTGGCGGGTTCACCTTCCACTTTTCGGACAGCGCAAACTTGCCCTATAGGTATTGATCTTCAATCCATCCTTTGAAGACGAAGCAATCTTCAATCGGATGGCTTACCGTCTGATGGTAAGGGCAATAGTTGGGGTTATTCACCTCACTGGGTTGTGGCGGTCGCCTCGGATTTGGTAAGTTAACAAGCCTATTGCGTATTGCCAGCTCGAATAACCGTTTCGTTTTGTCCCACGGGAACGAGTAGGGACGCTTCATCTTCTCATTATAATACCGCCATCTTTCTTCCAGTTGATCCGCCAGCTTTGAGGCACTGGGTTGCTGCTGAGCATTCACAACGAAGGTTGCCTTCCCTTTACCCTTGTCATTCCGAGGTTCTGGCTTTGGGGGAGGCGGTCTGTGACCCATCTGGTCCATCTGGGCCAACTTGTCGATCAAGGCCTGGAACGTGGTTGGCTTAAAGAACATCATGAACTGGGAGATAGTTGCGTGAGGGTCTAGGGTTCCCACTAACATGCCCACCGCGGGCGCCTCCTCGATGCGTTGTTCGCATTTCGACCACAAGTTTCGCCAGCGTATAGCATACTGGACCCACGTTTCGCCTGGTTTCACCCTGGCATTAATCAATGCCGTTATCGGAGTGCGTCCACTGGCTCTCGCGAATCGCTGAGTGAATAGCAACTCCATTTCAGCGAACGTCTTGATGGAATCGTTCGGGAGCTCAGAATACCATTCGAATGCTGTTTCTGACAAGCTGCCGACGAATTGGCGAAGCAAGAGCTTATCATCGCCGCCAGTGTTGCCACAAAGCGCCCTGAACTGGGCCACATGTTGATGGGGATTTCCTGTCCCCTTATAGACATGGAATTTCGGTATTGTGTAGCCCGGCGGGTATTTAATCTGGTCATACCAGCTTGGATACGGCCGCCCTGTTTTTACGACCTGACCAGCTGCTTCAGTCGCCTGATGAACCCGGATCTGCTGGGCTATATAGTCGTCCAAGTCAGCCTTGGAGATGGTCTCCTCCTTGGCCATTGAAAGAGTCAGTGGTGGATTCGATGTTTCTCCTTTATCATCTTCGAGGACGATCGGGGGATCTTCAGCAGGAGGATCTTGTTGGATCATCATCCCAACCATGTCTTGAAACAAGTGGGCTATTTGCTTTATATTGACCGCTTGTTCTGCAGCCTCTTTATCTTTCTTTTCCAATATCCTCCGAAGGAACTCAGCGTCGGTTTCCTGCTCTTGTTGCTGATCCGAGGACGCTTCGGGGCTTTCTTTTGGCCCAGTAAGCGCGGCCATTCCGATTATCAGTTCTTGGAGCTTCTGCTGTTGCTCCTGAGCTTTGGTCACCGACCATGTAAGCGGTCTATGACCTGTTGATGCACGGCTGTCTTCCTTCCCTGACGCCATGTATACAGTGTGGACCATCATGCCCCCAGACTTAGGGCGTTTTAGCTTATCGTCCTTGATATTTGCTACAGGAGCGGGGACTTTCTCCGGTCTTCTTCTCTTGTAGGCCGTCGAAGTTGAGGGGGCCGTTGCTTTAGGCACCCAATTGGTCGTCGCCTTTCGTTGCTTGACCGGGGAATTCTCTTCTTGCCGACCTTTCGACTTCTTGTGTTGGCGAGAGTAATTAGGATCGATCACAGATTCTCGGACTCGTCGCCATGTCTTGTAGATCCTGGAGGACAGCGATTGAGGAGACAACTTCGGCTTTTCTGCTTCCACGGCAGTCTCTACCGGTGGAGGAGATCTTCTGAGCATCGCAGTTGGCGAGTTTCTGCGTACCCTGTTCAGCAGCTCAAAGCTGTTCCCAGTTGGAACAGCGGCCTCAATTTCCACCGTTGGAGCTGGTGGAGTTAGTCCGGAGGGGGAGGTGCCCCCAGTCTTCCTTATCCGGCGCCAGTGGCGACGTCGGGCATGACGGGTCGTTGGGACTGATTCAGCGACGGCTGCGTCTTTCCCCCTGTTCTGGGGGAAGGGCTGCTGCCGGTGTCAGCCTCTTGAAGACTGACATTCGTTGAGAAGCTACGGTTTTCTGCGCGGGAGCGGGAACGGAGGTAGTCAGTCTCGCGAAGACCAATCTCTCAGCAGGAGAAGCCGCCTTGGCGACTTCAGGAGCAGGTTTGGCTACTCTTTTTGGAATAACCTTTCCTGGGACTGCAAGCTTCATTGTGGGCCCGCAGGAGTTTTGGCCCAGTCTGGAGAAGACCGAGGAGTTGGACGACCCGTTGAGAGGGGCCGTGGGAGTAGCAAGTCGATCAAAGACCGACTTCTTCGAAGCTTCCGGTACGGGCATTGGGATATTAATGTTCACCGGCGGGAGCATGGTCCCAAAGAATAGACCGGTTGTAGCTTGGGTCACTTTCTCCACAGGCATAGTGAATAGGGAAGCAGCCTGCGGTCCATATGCTACACCTCTAGGTGAGGCGGAGCGTCGGTTGCATTTGCAGTTCGAGCAGTTGAACGCCATTGATCCTTTGTTTTCTGCACCAAGCAAAACGCCAAATCTTAGTACCTCGCAACCCAAGGGAAACCATTAACGAACCGCGATTGGTTCGCGAATCACGACACACGAAGTGCGGGGTGGAAAGAGGAAAAGGTCCCACCGGGCGTGCCAGAATCTGTTCCCCTCCGAAAGACGGCGCGACGACGGACGTCTTGCCTGAGATTCGGGGCAGATGCTAATAGGTGCTATCCGTCTACCTCTCCGAAGATGCCAAGTTGATTTATGGCACCGTGTATCGAAGGTTTAAACGGATGCGTCCGATGTAGCAGACTTCGTCAGATTCCCCCTCGCTTGAGGGGTTTTTGATTGTGGGGATGCTCTTCCCTGCAGGCACAAGCCCCTGCAGTTAATTACGCTACCGCATTGCGGTAACAACTTTCTCCTTCTCCAGATGGTCACTTCGTGTCGTGGGTGTTTGTTTTGTGTTTGGTTGCCCGTGGATTGTATACGGAGACTGAGTTATATCGTCGTCCGTAGGGCGTGGACTAGTCCAAATCCGCATTATCTTAGATTTGGGTTTGGGGGTTGTGTTTAAGGATACGTTAGCCTCGTTTGAGACTAAGATCGATTTAAACGTTTGCTAAGGATACGTTAGTGTAGTTTTAGACTAAGATCAACTTAACGGGATCGTTTAGATCCGACAAGAGAGCTATTAGGGGAGCCCTGTTGTTTAGTTTAGTGACATTGCGGTCAATAGGTAGTTTAAGGACATTGCGGTCCAGTGTTAGTTTTAAGACGTTGCGGTCAAGGTTAAGGACGTCGTAGTCCGTGGATTTGAGGACTCCACAGTCCGATATTAGTTTTAAGACATTACGGTCAAGGTTAAGGACGTCGTAGTCCGTGGATTTAAGGACTCTACAGTCCAATGTTAGTTTTAAGACATCACGGTCAAGGTTAAGGACGTCGTAGTCCGTGGATTTAAGGACTCCACAGTCCGTTGTTAGTTTTAAGACATCACGGTCAAGGTTAAGGACGTCGTAGTCCGTGGATTTAAGGACTCCACAGTCCGTTGTTAGTTTTAAGACATCACAGTCAAGGTTAAGGACGTCGTAGTCTGTGAATTTAAGGACCCCACAGTCCGTATCGATGTATGGTCGTCGGGACCCGTCACCTCTTTGAAGACGTTGAGGAATTACAACGCCAAGTATCAAAGGAGTGAAGAGATGTACCCTTGAACCGAGGTAAATTAAGTGATCTGCAGTCCAATTTGGAAACTAAGATCAATTATTATATTATGAGCCCATTGGCCCAGTTGAGTTTGAATTGAGGACTTATGGCCAGCTTGGGCTAAGTCCAATCATGTTTGGGATATTGGCCCTCTGTTGGTTCATTGAAGGAGAGGCTTTGCCTCTGGAAACCTAGCCAATTGGGCTAAAGCTAGTGTTAAACACTAGAGACCAACAGTGTTGAACACTGAGAATAAGATTAACAAGTTAGTGTTAAACACTAAAAGATAATCAGTGTTGAACACTGGGAACAGAGTTTTCAAATTAGTATTAAACACTACGGAAATCAGTGTTAAACACTGACTACAGAGGTTACAATTTAGTGTTTGAACACTAAGGTAAGAGGGATCACGTGGTAACACGTGAGGGCGCCCTACTCCCTTTTATTTTTATTCTGTCAAAAATCTTGAATACTTTCAAAGTATCACGTGCCATCACGTGATGGGAATTTTGGTGCTTGTCTGTTAAAGCTTCAGCCAAGGGGTCACGTGGGAGCACGTGATAGCGCCCTGTTTCCCTTTATTTTGTTCTACAAATAAGTATTCAACACTTTTAATTCTGAAAGCCATCACGTGTGGGCACGTGATGGGGGCTTGCGCTTTGCTCTGCTAGAATGTTCATTAGGGGTCACGTGTTGATACGTGAGGGCGCCCTAAAGCTCTTTTCTGTTTCTTTTTCTTTTGTGTGCTTTAGAGGTCACGTGGGGCATGTGAGGTGCCTACTTCAGAGTTTTATTTGGCGGGTCTCTGTATGCATTAAAGTTCTGTTCATAGGGTTAAACCCTAAACTTTAGAGGAATCATATTCTCAATAGGGTTAAACCCTAGTTTCTTTTCTTAAAGGAATTAAGTTCGTGTGAGTTCGAGAGAATTATATTCTCAGTTAGGGTTAAACCCTAGTTCTGTTCATTTTGAAAGAATTAAATTCCTATAACCTAGGGTTAAACCCTAACTTTATCTCAAAGGAATTGAATTCCTATCATTTTATGAGAATTAAATTCTCTAAACTCAGTTCCCCCTCTATGTTTTAGATCTGCATGGCAGGATCTCGATCCAATGAGAATTAAATTCTCAATTCATGGGGAGATGTGCACTTTGCAGATCCTCAACCAGAAGAAAAACTAGGTTCTTTTCTTTATATAAGAGTTAAACTCTTTTGAGAATTAAATTCTCTTTTTAAGCCTCCCTTTTCTTACCTAGGGTTTTCTTTTGCAGAGGATCAATTTCTTCCAAAATCTCAAGGCTCTATCTCTTTCTCTCTGTATATGTCTCTGTATATTTTCCTTTCTCCTCTTTTTCTTTTTCCTCCTCTCTTTTTTTTACTCTCTCCTTTGGCTCCTATTTATAGGAGAAGGAAGAGGATCAATTAGTTTTAGTGAATCTTTCATTGAAAGATTTGATTTGTTTATTGAAATGATTTGATTTATGTTTATCATTAATCCGGGCCTTTAGATTATTGGGTGAATTTTATTCACCATTGGATTTTAAATCCAAATGTATCTCCTTGTTATTTCGGTTAGATTTAGCGGGAGATCTTTCTAAGTCCAAGATTTTTCCATAAACTGGTGATCTCTAATCACCTTCAGAGTTTAAATCCAACGGTTCCAAATAATCATTCTCTATCTTGGAAAGATTTGAATGATCTCTTCTCAGAATTTAATTCTGTTCAATAACAAAGATTTTAAAGCCGGTCATGTGTGGCCACGTGACCCCTGGTCACGTGTAGGCACGTGACTACTGGAACGGGCCTTTCTTCCCCTGCGCTCTGTTCTTTAGCCGCTGCTCAGCCGTCACGTGCCAACACGTGACCACTGGTCAC
This sequence comes from Agapanthus africanus, assembly GCA_030015575.1. Taxonomy (NCBI): domain Eukaryota; kingdom Viridiplantae; phylum Streptophyta; class Magnoliopsida; order Asparagales; family Amaryllidaceae; genus Agapanthus; species Agapanthus africanus. The sequence goes on from JASDDO010000024.1 coordinate 31,524,410, forward strand.
GTGTGAGCACGTGACCTTTTCTGGAGTCTTTTCTTGAATGCGCTTTGTGCCGCTGCTTTGAACGTCACGTGCCAACACGTGACCGCTGGTCACGTGCGAGCACATGATGCCTCTTCTGAGTCCTTTCCTGATTTTTAATCAGGGAACACGCACGAGCGCAATTATCTTATCCATGACCTAGAATCGGCAGCCATTATCTTCACTTTCAAGATCTGGTGGCATTACTTGTTGGGAGAATGAATCGATGTCTACACCGACTACAAAAGTCTGAAGTATGTTGTTACTCAGAAGGAGTTTAACATGCGGCAAAAAAGATGGCTAGAACTCATGGCAGGCTTCGACATCAACTTTCAGTACCATCCAGGGAAGGTAAACGTGATTCCCGATGCTTTGAGCTGCCGGCCGTTAGCAATGAATCTCACCACACGGTGGAAGTTACAGCAGGAGCTTCATAGACTCGAGATTGAAGTGGTAGTACCAGGGATTATATCATCATTAAAGAATTTGCAGATCCAGTCCATACTTATAGATCAAATTAAAGCAGCTCAAGCAGGAGATGCCAAGTTCCAGAAGATCGCAGAAAAAGTAGAGAATGGACTTCGATCCAACTTCATCATTCACGAGTATGGATCCTTGCGGTATGAGATCCGATTATGCGTGCCTGTCGGCACCATTCGAGAAGAACTGATGAAGAAATCTCACAGCTCTCTTTATTCTGTACACCCCGGCGGCACGAAGATGTACAAGGATCTACGACAACACTACTGGTGGCACAGTATGAAGAGGAAAGTTGCTCGGAGTGTAGCTAAGTGCTTAGTCTGTCAGCAAATGAAGGACGGGTATCACAGAACTGCCGGTCTACTTCAACCGTTACCTATTTCAGAGTGGAAATGGAAGCACATTACCATGGACTTCATAACTGCTCTTCCTCGTAGTATGAAGGGTAATGACGCCGTTTGGATTATTGTGGATCGACTCACCAAGTGGGCCCACTTTATTCCATTCAGAGTTAGCCAGTCAACAGAAATTTTGGCAAGGAAATATATGGAGATAAGACAAATCTAAAGTAAGATTTTAGCCTTCAGATATACATCCAAACTTGTCTTGATACTTATGAATCATGCAGGAGATCGTGAGACTTTATGGAGTACCAGTTTGCATCGTCTCCGACCGAGATACCAGATTTCGATCCCAGTTTTGGCAGAGTCTTCAAGCCAGTCTGGGCATGAGTCTGAATTTTAGCACTTCTTACCATCCTCAGATAGATGGACAGTATAAGCGGACCATTTAGATACTAGAAGATATGTTAAGAGCATGTATGCTTGACTTCGAAGGATTATAGGATGATCACCTACACCTCGTGGAGTTTGCGTACAACAATAGTTACCAGGCAAGCATTGTGATGACCCCGTTTGTTAGGAATATGTATGCCCTAGAGGCTATTATTGTATGATATAGTGAATGCTTGGACATATATATAGAGGACTTTCTTGCTCGATATGATAGTATGCTCTCTGGCTGCTCTTTATTTTAACATATACACTTGTATTATTATACTGTCTCTCTGATACATATTGATAAAACCCTTAGGATGTTTTCTTGATTACCAGGACTATGAAGCGGATCTATGAAGCGGATCATACTAGTGGGGCCTGGGTAGTCCACAAGCACATCCTTTAATTGTTCCTAATCGAGAGAGTATGAGTATCGAGATAGGGCATCGATATTCCAGAGTAGACTAGTGTGTACGTTTCTTGACTCTGTAGGGGCGATAGTTGATCCCATAACCATTGGTGTTTAACATCAAAAATTGTACACAGGTGCTCATTAGAGAATGGATACACCGAACATGTAACAACCGTGCTTTTTAATACCTAATAAAATATTTTTATTTAATTTTCTGGTAACAAGTAGTTATTTACGTGTTTCATTGATAGAAAAATATTTTTTTTAAAGTGATGTTAGTGATTTTCAAAGCGTTGAAAAATACTTAAATGTATTTTCTAAAATCTATTTATATTTTCTAGGTTTAAAATGTTTTAATAAAAATTTTATAATGCATTAAAATAATCTGCATATTTTTATTATCAATTAAAATAATTATTTCGTAATTAAAATATTTCTAAGGATAAGATAGATTTTTAAATAATTATGCTAATTAACAAAAACTATATATATAGAAATATTATTTAATTTTAGCCCAAAATCATTTTTAAACAGAAGGTAACAATAAAATATATTTTCTGGAAATTTCTCCTATTTTCCCCGTATTTTACGATATTTTAAACAATTTTTAAGCCCAAATTTGATTTTCTTAAATAAACAGTTAGATTTTAAATTTAAAAACTAAATATTAAATCCCTTTGATCCAGGACTGTTGGATACAAGATCCAACGGCCCAGAACAACGGGCGGCGCCCACGTGGTGGGGACCACACGAAAACGCGCGGTCTCCTCTCGCAGCCATGTGAGAGCGCAGGCAGCGCGATTCAGGCCGTTGGATCTTGATCCAACGGCTGAGATGAGGCGACGGCGGCAGCTAATCATCAACAGATCATTGGGCGCGGATTTTTGGGGCGATTTTGACAGATTTTGGAATTTATTGTTGGGGGAAAATACCCTATAAATAGACACCTTCAAACGCTGATTTCTCACACATCAGAACTCCAAATTTCTGAAAAAAATACCCACGCCTTCGTATCGACGACGCCGACGCTGTGGTTCCATCCAAGCATCGAGGAAAATTTCGATCACGGAGCTATTGAGAATTTAGTACGAGCCTACATTTTCGACCCATCGGCATCCAACTCAAACAAAAGGTAGGATCTGCCTCTCTCCACTCATCTGTCACCTTCCTTCTCTTAATGATCTTAGTTTCAACTTCTAATCACCAACCTTATATTAAAATGATATTAAAATATTTCTGCATGTCTATTTTGGTACCCCTTAATGATAAGAATTTGATCCCATGCTTAAAATGGTTCAATTAATTACCTCTGTATGCATGAATATTACACCCTCATCCTACATGGAATATAATATGCTTAAAGTTATAACTCATGGAGCATCAATCCACCCTTTTTGTACACCCCCTTACCCATGTTACCAATAAGATCTCGAAATAGGTTACTTCCACAAAATACCCTCATTTTATTAACATGTATATATTTAAAATACTCGTAGGATGTGAAATGATTGGAACAATACTTAGACACACTGAAATGATATATTTTTACTTGCACTCTTATCCACTAATTTACCTCAGTTTTGTTAAAATTCCCTACCCTTCTTAAGAGGGGATAATGCTAACCTAAATAATTATGCTATAGTTTTTCAACTTAACCCCTTGCACTTAGAAAGGAATATTCTTAGTATAATTTCCTCAGCCTATTAACTAAGGTTTAATAAGGTACCTTAATAGGGCAATGTTTTATATGAATCGCCCCGTGGTTATTAGACAATTGTCTGTGAAAAGGACACAAATCCTGCCGCCCATGTGCAGCGGTTGCCAACACGAACGTATTTTCTAAAATGTCACATCAAACTTAAAACACTATGATTTTATAAAATTATTAATTACAATAAAATACCTCAATCCATCCTAAAAAGACATAATTTCATTTAAATACCTTGCCCTTTACTAAGAGGCTATTTTCAACAAAGACCATATCCCTTATAACGATATTTTTCAAAAGATTATCTAAAGCTTTATTAAAAGAAAATTTTCAAATAAATACCCTAATCTTTTATTAAAAGGATATTTTCTCCGTAAAATACTATGGGTTTCAAAATGATAAATATTCCAAATATCATGGTTTTCTTATAAACAATAAATATCATTAAACGTTATCATCCTTTATTAACTAAGCATTCTATAAAATGATATGAAGCACCTTACAAACATAAAAAGATAACAAGATAAAATTAATGGTTGTGGAAGGCCATATTAAATAAGATCAACTGTTTGATTACAAGTTTATGACATGCATGACACATGATATAGTTTGGATTAGAATGCGTGGACCTAGGTATGGAATACTTATATGAGAATCCCTGCAGGCAGGGTAAACAGTCCAATGTGTGGATAACTACTAACCCGATATTTGGGTGAATACTAACCCTACTTTGGGGGTGAATGGTCCAATGTGTGGACAACTACTGACCCGATATTCGGGCGAATACTAACCCTGCTTGAGGTCGAATGATTTAGTATGTGGATGACATACGATGTGGAAATTCCATGCCTAGATGTATACACACTAACTCTAAACCTTTACATCGAATAACGGGGATGGGTAGTTTGATTAGGTAAGAAGATGCGGAACTCGGATTCCCCTACTAGTCGATCATGATCTCGGGAAGTGAAATGGTATATTTCACTTCCCAAGTTGTTGTTCCGTGGCCACAATGGAATAATCGCGGGTATCTGGACCGTTGTTTAACAAACTAATGCGAACTTTTACCTTCACTTATACTTCACACGACATACCTTCATACAACATACATCTCATACACCATACTCATGTTCACGTATACCTCTGCCAACATGTCTTAATTTTATACCTTTCATACCTTTAGACCCATTTACTTCATGTCGGCATGCATACATCATATTTTTATATAGACATGTTCGTTTCTATACTCTAACTTCCTTATGAGGCAATCCTACCCGAGTATAACTCGCTGACGGACTTTCCTTTTCTCTCTCTTTGGAATGTCCGTTAGATGAGAATGAGTTTTATGATGAAGATCAAGGTGTGGAGCCAACTAACGAAGATTATGCAAACTTGACGTCGGAGAATTAACTAGTTTTCTTTGTTGCTCACCTGTTTAGGACTTTGCTTCTTTTTGATGTAATTAAACTATTTAGTTTATTTTACTCTTTCCCTTCGGATGTAATAAAGTTTGGTTAATGGAAATAAATACATTTCGCTTTTATTATTTTATTTTAGTACACACCCTGCATACTATAGATATTCTTACGCTTAACGTAACTGTATTGAATAGACTACCTTCAATACAGTTAGGTTGCGGACCGTGCCACGCCACTCTTCACCTTCTTTTGGGAAGTGGGGCATGACAGGTTTTAGTGGTGGCCCATGCAGGTCCTCTGGTGTACTAAAACGAAACTATTAACTGACTTATTATATTTATGAATCTCATCCACTTGTATCAATTTCATAATTTTTCCATATCTCTTGTCCTTTCCTTGACATTCTGTATCCTGACCATGACCATTCTTCTCAGGTCATGGCAAATCTTCCGGATGAGGACAACATGTCGGACATCACCTTTGAAGCTATGCTTGGATATTCGGACGACGAAGTAATAGGTCCCCAAACAAATATCTTCAATGACGGTTTGGAAGATGGAGAAGGAGAACCCCCAGTAGGGGAGGAAGATCCCATTGGAGAAGAGGAATCCGAGGAGGAGGAAGAGCCTGAGGAGGACAACCTTGCTGAGGAGGAAGATCCCGTTGAGGAAGAGGAATCCGAGGAGGAGGAAGAGCCCGAGGAGGAGGCCTCCACTGAAGATGAGATTCCTGTGGAAGAGGAAGAACCAAGAGAATACGGGTTGCACATGTGGTTTATTGGGGGAACACTCTATATTCGGGGACATGCTTATCGGTGTGTTCGCCGTACCCCTCCACAACTCTATCGTCGGGATGTACCAGGCTCTTCTTTCTTTTACAGTTTTGCGAGAAAGGTCAATAAACGTCGAGCCAATAACGCGCAGTCTCCACCATATAATTGATGGACGATGACCAGAATGCTTAGGATTGGTACTTGTTTAGTCCTTAATTCCTTAGTGAGTCAAATAAGCTATGAATAGAAGTAGGACCATATTTAATATTCCGTGTATCCCCGTTAGCATTTATTAATAAAATCTTGATTTCCACAATTTCACTGTTGTGTCTCTCGTTTTTTATTATTCCTTACTAGTTCTCCTCTTGCATAAATTGTTATTTCCGCTGCAAGTTACTATCCTATGTCCTTCGCCGCCTGGTTGTAACCTAACCTTTTCTGATTCAGTTTACCATGGTCGGACGACACCATAACCGCGACCGAAGAGGAAATGGAGTCAATGAAGCCGGTGCTCAACAAGCAACTATGCTACAAATGATGCAAGGACTACTGGAGCAGCAGCAACAACAACAGCAGACAGTTGCCCTTCATCAAGAGCTGCGCGAAAGTAGACAGCAACAAGCAGAGATTTTAAATAAGGCACTGGCCCCAGTTCCTCAAGGTTCGGCAGGAGTGAAGCAGTTCAGATCACTCCACCCTAAGACTTTTTCGGGAAAGGAAACTCCCTTAGAAGCTGAGGAATGGCTCAAGGGAACAGTCAACGATCTCGGTGCCGCCTAAATTCCAAAGGACGCGTGGGTGAACATTGCCAAACTACAACTCACGGAAAATGCCCAAATATGGTGGGAGGCCGAGGAAAGTAGACTGAAAGAGCCCATCGACTGAGAAACATTCAAACAACATTTCGATACTCAATACTTCCCAGTCGTAGCACACTTAAAGATGGAAAGAGGGTTTATACAGTTCCGACAAGGGAGCATGTAGGATAAGTCGGTGGACGAGTACGCTTCGGACTTCGTGAGATTAAGTCGGTTCGCACATCACCTGGTAGCCACCCCGGAACTATATGCTAAAAGATTCCGATAGGGGTTGGATCTGAAGACGCAATCCTCCATGTCTTCTTCTACCTTATCAACTTATGATGAAATCTTAGAGGCGGCGTGAAACTTTGAAGACCTTCAGAGATGCATAAGGAAGGATGACCGATTGTCTGGCATTAAGCGACTAGCCGATCAAATTCTTGGGGGATCGTCTTCCAGATTCAACGGGAGGAAACAACCCAACAGACCCGCATGACCAACTACCTTCAGAAAGCCAGTAGTCACATGCAACCATTGCGGTAGAGCTGGACACTACATGAGAAACTGTCGCATTTTGAACAAACTCTGCATAGTCTGTGGGTCTTCGAATCATGCCATAGGGGATTGTCCACAGAGAAGACGACCACTACTCCCTGACAAAAAACCAGCCAATCTTGGAGAGCCTCAACAGGGAGCCCGGCCACCTCCCGCTAATAAGCCAATCAGGCATGGGCCGCCAGCTAGAGGACCACCCCTACCCCTTCAGAAGCGAGTCTTCCAGCAAGTTCAGCGCAACGGTCCGAAACGTCAGGCCTTTATTATGACCGCAGAAGAGGCTGAAGTAACGGGGGAAGTTATTACAGGTATCGCTGCTTTTGACTGTCATACTTCCAATTTTACCCTCTTCGCTATTTTTTCCGCATATGACATAGGTACCCTACCAGTAGCCTTTATACCTGCACTCACACTTTTTGACTCTGGTGCGTCGCACTGCTTCATGGCACAAAAGTTTGTGACCACCGGCTCCATTCTAGTAACACCTTTCATCACTGAGTGGAATGTCAACACGGAAAACGGTGTGATCAAGTCCACTATGGGATACGATCTGTGCCCATGGTAATCTGCGGACGAGGTTTCTATGCCAACTTTATGGTGATAGATATGCCAAATTTCGACGTGGTCTTTGGTATGGACTGGTTGGGTACTTTTTATGCTACCATCGACCGTCGTCAAAGGAGGGTGGTGTTTGAAATCCTTGACCACCCAATGTTCATATTCGAGAGTAGAAGTAAGTCCTTGGACCCAGCGACTTGCCGAGCTGTACCGAGAAAGGAAGGGATGTTGTACACCATACAAGGGGAGGAGAGTATGCCAATAGTTGTACGAGATTTTGAAGACGTATTTGCAGATGTGTCGGGTTTACCACCGGATCGGGCAATCGAGTTCACCATAGACTTGATGCCGGGGACTCAACCTATGTTGAAGACACCGTACCGAATGGGGCCAGCAGAATTGAAGGAGCTTCGGACGTATGTTGCGGGCCACCTCAATAAGGGATTTATTAGACCAAGTTCATCACTTTGGGGTGCCCCGGTTCTTTTGGTACCTAAGAAGGATGAGACTAAACGGATGTGCATCGACTAGCGGGAGTTAAATAAAGTAACAATCAAGAATAAACATCCCTTACCGCGGATAGACGATCTGTTCGATCAGCTGGAGGGATCTTGAGTGTTCTCCAAGTTGGATTTGCGAACATGCTATCATCAACTCAAGATGAAAGCGTATGATATACCCAAGACGGCTTTCAGGACTAGGTATGGACACTATGAATTCTTAGTGATGCCTTTTGGAGTAACTAATGCTCCCGCGGTCTTTATGAATTTGATGAATCAAGTGTTTTACGAACACTTAGACAAGTTTGTCGTTATCTTCATCAACGATATTCTTATGTATTCGAAGAATCAGGAAGAACACACGGAACACTTACGTGCGGTGCTCGAAACCTTGCGACAACACCAAATTTATGCAAAGCTCAGCAAATGCGAGTTTTGGTTAGAACGGGTAGCGTTCCTGGGACATGTGATGTCAGGTGAAGGGATTTCAGTGGATCCGGCCAAGATTGTCGCAGTTTAGACATAGTCGATACCAAGAACTGTTACTGAGATCAGGAGCTTCTTAGGACTTGCCGAATATTACCGTCGTTTCATTAAGAACTTCTCAAAGATTTCGGAACCACTGACTACCTTGACCCGGAAGGATGTGCCGTATGTATGGTCCGAGGGTTGCGAGGAAGCATTCATAGAATTGAAGACTCGTTTAATCTCTGCACCCATTCTTACAATTCTCTACAGGACTGGAGGGTTCGACATACATTGCGATACCTCGGGAAAAGGCTTGGGATGCGTTTTGCACCAACATGGTAGGGTAGTGGCTTATGTGTCAAGATAATTAAAAGTGCATGAACGAGACTACCCAACACACGATTTAGAGCTGGCTGCAGTTGTCTTCGCACTCAAGATTTGGAGGCACTATTTATTGGGTGAGCGGATAGATATTTACACCGATCATAAGAGTTTGAAGTATATCTTCACCCAGAAGGAGCTCAACATGAGGCAGAGGAGATGGCTAGAATTAATGGCAGATTTCGACGTAAATTTGCAGTATCACCCGAGGAAGGTGAATGTAGTCCCGGACACCTTGAGTCGCCAACCAATGATTTCGAGTCTGACCACTCATTGGAGGAATCGTCAAGATCTCAATGAACTATGTTAGTGTATATGCCCTAGAGGCCATTACTGTATCATACTAGTATGTATATTACTTAATGGAAGCTTAGGATATTCACAGTTGTATAGACAATCTTGCTCGATATAGTAGTATGCTACTTGGTTTGTCTTTGCTTTAATGTGTACATGTGTGTTTCTTTATTATATCACCTATACGCATTAGTAGAGCCCTTAGGATCTTTGCTTGATTACCAGCGTTGTGATGGCGATCACACTCGTGGGGGCTGGGTAATCCACAAGCACATCCTTATACACATCCCTAGTCGTGGGATTATCGAGACAGGGCATCGATACTCCGGAGTAGACTAGCGTATGCGCTTCTCATCCCAGCACGGGAGACGGTCTGTCCCACAGCCGTAAGTACGTCGTACTTGAGATAGTATGCGGGTGCTCGTTAGGTTACGAGTACACTGGACAGGACTCGTCGGGAACTGATGGTTGGTATTATACCTATCGTCAGTTATCAGTTCCCAGGTGACATGAGTACAGCTTAGTCCGCTGACTTGACACTGTCACTTCGCCTCGAGTGGGTTCCCACTGTTCTTTGATTACTACCCTACCACGGCTCTACTGAGTCGTGCAAACATGTAGTAGTTGGGTGCAGTCCCGAAGCACTTGGAGGCAGTGACGGTTAGACAGGATTCGTCTCTCCCGGTATTGGGGGTTGACATCGCGCCGTGTCTAGGAGAGCCATTACACGAGTAGTCCCTGGCCAGGGCAAGCGAGATATACTGGTAGGTTTCCAGTGTTATCTCAGGGTGTTCTGGGCTTCACTCCGACACGACTTGTACCGCTATTAGGGGACTGACGTTTACCGCCCCTCTAGGCCCGCCATGCGATGTATCAGACGAACAGACCGGACTGTACGGAGATTGTCACATACAGGCTCAGTAGGAGTTCGGATGGGTTTACCTCATCGGCCTTCTTATCGACATCTACCTGGGGACCGTTACGTACGGCTAGTGCCGCTTGCGGTCTGTGGTTAAACCCACTGCCAGCGTAGTGTCGAGTCTTTAGAGTCCCACACAGAGAGTTTCCCTGCACTGAGCGAAACGTGTAGAGGCCGTATGGTTTTACGGCAGGGCTGCGATCACTTACGTACACTTGTGTGCGTGTGGTGTTCGGGCAGGCAATACTAGTGGGCTTTGGTTTAAGCCGGATCCTAGCATTGCACGGATGGATTTGTTTTGTCTTCTGTGCATCCGCATTCTACAGGATGCGGATGCAGGTGTGTATGCACAGTTTTTCGGAGCGATGAAGGAGGAGGTGCATCATTAGGGTTTTGGCAGTTGGTTCGGCCAAAACCGTTATGTGGCAGGCTCATTAGGGTTTTGACAGTTGATTCGGTCAAAACCATTTTGAGGCGGACTCATTAGGGTATTGGCAATTCGTTTGGTCAAAACCATTATGAGTCGCGGACATCATTTACTAATCCTTTTAGTGATAATTTTATGATGGCTAATTGCATTGACCATTTGACCTCCTTGACCTCTCTTGACTTTGTTGACCGGTTGACCGTGTTGACCATTGACCTTCATGAGAGGTCTACACTCTTCTTTTCATTTTCTTTTTCTTTTTGATTATGATAATGGTCATTTCAATGTAGCCATAAACTTTATCTTGATAGGATTGGTAATGATGATTTAGTGCATTATTGAACCATAGTTCATTTTCTTTAGCTCATAATTCTTTTCTCATTCTCTCTCTTGCTCTTTCTCATGAGAAGAAAAGATATGTTCCATGGTTGCTAACTCCTCCTTCTTCCTCCTCTTGATTCATCTTTTGTTCTCATGTGTTGAGAGAAAAAGATCCCACAAAGACAAACACTTCCATATATCTCCTCTACATATCCTAGGGCTTCTTGACTAGCAATCTCGTTGCCCTAGTAGCCTCGGCTCAAGGTGGAGCTCGGTGTACAACTCTCGGGCGGATCGTCTTCGGCTCAAGAAGGCCGCGGAGGTGACCAAAGTCCGGATCAACCCTCGGAGCATGGATGGACAAACGGTGCAGCGGAGTGAAGACCCGAAGGACCGATATCGTGAGGTATAACTTCTACGGCATAGTAGTTATCACCTCTTTTAGTTTGCTAGTTTCTAGTTTAGCAAAGATCCGGCTTTTACGGTCCATGTTACCAAGTCTAGAAAAAAAAATTGTTTTACCGTTTCCGCAACCCCGAAAGTACCGGGAGAGGTAACGTGGTCCTAACAGTGGTATCAGGGCCTAGCTAAACATAAACTAGCAAGTTAGCAAAGTATCTAGATTTTCGACCGGACGAAAAACCGCAAAACACCCCGGAAAAATTCAAGTTTCTGCCGATTTTTAGATCTGTTCAAAAATTAATAAATCATGCACTAAAAATCGTCTCAGGCTTTTGTTAGAACACTGGAGAAATTCGATCCCCTAACTCGTTTAAAACGCCGCGGAACCGCGGCATAAGCTTGCTTATGCAGCGGAACCGCTTCCGAGTTAACTCGGTTTGGGGTCATGTTTCCTGCAGTGTTCTTATATGGGTATTTTGGGATTTTTAGAATATGATTTTTCTGCCCAGATTTTCCAGAAAGCAAAATTTGTTTTTGGGGCTTAAAAATCCGTATTTTTGGTCGATTTTCTATAGACTTTGGCTAATGCGTTGTATCTGTGATGTGATATATGTATTGAACATCTACTAATCGCTATACGTCGATTAGTGGGGGTTATACATATCTGTGATTTGTAATGCTGATGGTTTGTGTATATGAACTCGTTGGATTGTCGTGGATGAATAGCCGGGGTGGATGTGAGATGAGAGTTTCTTTTTCTTTCATTCATGTAAAAAATATGTAAATTGATATAATATTATTTATATGGCCGCACAACCGGATTGGGGTTGTAGCCGTCATTGTATAATTCTTTTTACTGTTTTTGCTCCTAGGATAGACCCATGGAGGGGGTGCACAAACTACCGGGTATCTCGAAGTGCCGAGTGGCCTACTCACGGTGTTGAGGGAGGTTGCTTCGCTTCGGGTACTTGGCGGGTAGTTTGCCACACCCGTAGGGGTCTTGGGTGGGGTATTGGCTATTCATCGCGACCGTGTAATCCGCTTTTCGTTGCAGGCTCGAACGAATCGCGGGTTTCTAGTATATCCAAAGTGTTCATCTGTGATCTGGATTGGCTATCATTGCTGTATATCTATATATAATAACTATTTAGGCGTTGCTTATGTTTTTCAGCCGCGCTAGCCCAGCCCCCGCTCTGTCTTTAGTTAAGTAACCTAACGGGTGATGATGGGGCCCCGTGGCGAATGCGAATGGCATAAGCGTACGTCATATTTTGGTTGTTTTCTGCAATGGTAGGATTTAAATGATGGGACGCATTAAAAGAACTAATGCAAGAAAATAAACCTAAAAGACGTTGTTGGAACAATTTTTCAAAAAGCTGTTATTGCAAGGACGTTCACTTTTGTTTTGCATCGAGGTATTCGGTTACGAATGCCCAGCACCTCATTCGACGAGGCAAGGGCCGAGATCCCCTCATCGGGAGTGACCCCTTGGATAAAAAGTTTGCATCAGGGTGATAACTTCATTATAGTCGATTATTCTTGCTTTGCATCGAGGTATTCATCTTATGAATGCCCAGCACCTCACTCGACGAGGAAAGAGCCGAGATCCCTTCGCAGGGAGTGATCTCTTTAGCAAAAGTTTTCGTCACTATATTTTCAAAAAGGCAATCATGTTCCTTCAACGATATCAAGTTCATTACGTTAACGGGTTTTTCGCCAAAAACCCAGCCGTAGCCCTCCATCGTTTCGGATTAATATTATTTAGTATTCGTGCTGCGTTTGTTGACCTAGTCAAGGCGTAGTGAACGGTAGCAAAATAATATTTTTCTATGGATTGCAAATGTGATTGGTTAGGACAGTCGTGCGGCCTTGTTGACCTAGTCAAGGGCACGTACGGGTGGGTCTAATGCAATCAGGATAATGACGGGTAGAACTTGACTAACGGTTTGTGGCTTGTTGACCTAGTCAAGGTCATAAACCGTTAGGGGCAAAAACCACATCGGGAGTTTCTAAAGAAACTGAAACTTGCAGATTTAGCATACCTTCTGGAGTGTGCTGACTAGAGTGGATTCCATCTAGGTCATCACACAATGATAGTTGGATCCCGATCCCACTGATGAGTTGGATTACTCTTGGGAAATTATTTCACTTAACGATCAATGCTATAAACCTAGTAGGTGCCTAGAAAGGTGTTAGCGGGGCTACGCCCCCAGGAAAAAGAGGTTCTTAAATTAAGGAACTTCACGAAAGCATTGGAAAACCTCCTTCGAAGTACCGACACTAGCCTGGCTGAAAGGTTAAGCAAGTATTGTGACGTGAATTAAATCCCGACTAGTTCTTCTTTTAAAAGGTTTTAAGAAGAATTTGAGGAAACAGTGGAAGATATCCTGGTTAGATAAACTAATAAACCAATCTAATCTTGCAAGAGCGCACGCTGAGTGTTTCTTTTCTCTCTCTCCAGGTAGCAACCATTTCACGCCCTAATCAAGATAATAAAATGTATCGCTTGACCGATCCGAATTCTTATTTGGGGCTGGGGAACGTTGGTTTAGCTCTAACTTGTGACAACAGTCATATATATGAGCAAGGGAAAAGGGATTGTATGGATCCCCAGGATACACAGTTGAAGAAGAAGCATGGTTTTGCATATACTTCAGGTGTTCTTGTAATTGAGAACTGTTTTACGGTCAGCCCTACCTCCTGGGTACTTGATACCGGATCAGGATCTCATATCTGTAATTTATTGCAGGGACTGAGAAAAAGTAGGAAAGTTGCACCGGGTGATATGTCGCTCAGAGTAGAGAACGGAGCACAAGTTAATGTGGCAGCCGTCGGTGAATATCACCTAGTATTGCCAAATGGCAAGACTATGATTTTGAACGATTGCTACTATGTACCCTCCATGGTTTGCAACATCATATCAGTTTCTTTACTCGATAAAGATGGATATAACTTTGTTCTTGATAGAAATATCATGAACATTTACCTTCATAAGGTACTGGTTGCAGAGGGTACACTGTGTAATGGTATCTACGTTCTAAATCAGAATACAGTTCTCAATATACAAAACACACGCAAGAGGAAGAATTCAGATACGAATGAATCCTACTTGTGGCATTGTAGACTTGGTCATATCGGAGAGAAAAGACTGAGTAAGTTGCATAAAGATGGACTCTTGAATGCGTTCGAGTTTTCATCTTATGAAACTTGTCGGTCTTATCTCAAAGGGAAGATGACCAAATCTCCGTTCACCGGACATGGAGAAAGAGCAACAGAGCTCTTGAGACTCATACATAGTGATGTATGTGGTCCGATATCTATACATGCAAGGGGTGGGTTCTCGTACTTCATCACATTCACTGACGATCTCTCTAGGTTCGGATATGTGTATCTGATGAAACAAAAATCTGAAGCTTTTGAGAAATTCAAAGAATTCAGAAACGAAGTAGAGAACCAGACTGGCAAAAGTATCAAGATCCTCCGGTCTGATAGAGGAGGGGAGTACTTAAGCACGGAATTCCTAGATTACTTAAAAGAGAATGTCATTCTCTCTCAGCTTACTCCTCCTTATACACCACAGCACAACGGTGTATCGGAGCGGAGGAATCGTACCCTACTGGATATGGTTCGCTCCATGATGAGTAATGCCGAGTTACCTCTTTCATTTTGGGGACATGCGCTGTTGACAGCAGCATACCTGTTGAATGATGTTCCGTCTAAATCAGTGCCTAAGACTCCATTCGAGATATGGAATGGAAAAAGGCCATATCTTAAAAGATTTAAGATATGGGGTTGTCCGGCTTATGTTAAAACGCATAAACCGGATAAACTAGAGGCACGGTCAGTTTTATGTAAGTTTATGGGATATCCAAAGAATGGTTATGGATATCTATTCTACCACACCGAGGAACAGAAGGTGTTCGTTGCTCAGCATGCCGTTTTCTTAGAAACGGAGTTTCTTGCAAAAGAAATTAGTGGGAGCATGGTAGAATTGGAAGAAATTCAGCGACCACAAACTGAAACTGAAAATTTGACAGAACCTCAGGATTCAATAAACCCAGACAAACCTCAGCCACTCCGCAGATCTGGTAGGATTTCTCGTCCGCCCGAGAGATACTGCGGTTTTCTCATAGATGGGGATCAAGAGGATTGCATCTTGGAAGAAGATGACCCTACCAGTTTCAGGCAGGCCATTATCAGTAGGGACTCTGATAAGTGGCAGGAAGCAATGCAATCCGAAATGGAGTCCATGTACGCCAATAAAGTGTGGACCTTGGATATTGCTCCACCTGGGGTAAAACCCGTTGGATGCAAATGGATCTACAAAAGGAAACTTGGTGTAGATGGGCAGGTGGAAACCTATAAGACTAGACTCGTTGCAAAAGGTTTTCGTCAAAGACCTGGTTTGAACTATGACGAAACTTTTTCTCCGGTGGCTATGCTCAAATCCATTAGGATCCTACTTGCCATTGCTGCCTTCCATGATTATGAAATCTGGCAGATGGATGTTAAAACGACTTTCCTAAACGGTTGTTTGGAAGAGTGCGTTTACATGGATCAGCCAGAAGGTTTCGTAGACAGTGGGAGCAGCGGGAAGGTGTGCAAGTTGCTTAAATCCATTTATAGATTAAAGCAGGCATCGCGGAGATGGAACATCTGTTTTGATGAGGCAATCAAGGAATTTTATTTCATCAAAAACGAAGATGAACCTTGTGTCTATAAGAAGATTGTAGGACGAACTGTCGTATTCCTAGTCTTGTACGTGGACGACATTCTTTTGATAGGAAATGACATTCCTATGCTACAATCGGTCAAGCTATTTTTGTCACAACGGTTCTCCATGAAGGACCTGGGTGATGCCTCGTACATTCTGGGGATCAAGATCTATATAGATAGATCCAAGAGACTACTGGGACTTTCGCAGTCCAGGTACATAGAGACAGTACTAAAGAGATTTAGTATGAAGGATTCCAAGCGCGGTAACATACCCGCATTGCACGGAATTACCCTCTCCAAGAAGATGTCTCCTAAGACTGACGAGGAGAGGATTCGCATGAGCACTATACCCTACGCTTCGGCGGTAGGATCTATAATGTATGCGATGCTATGTACAAGACCAGATGTAGCTTACGCGCTGAGCGCGGTAAGCCGGTATCAGTCAGACCCAGGTGAGGACCACTGGACAGCAGTGAAGAACATTCTCAAGTACCTGAGAAGGACCAAGGAGATGTTCCTGGTTTACTGTAATGGAGACCTCAGGGTCGAGTCCTTTACCGATTCAAGCTTCCAGAGTGACAAAGATGACAGCAAGTCTGTCTCGGGTTTTGTGTTCACCCTCAACGGAGGGGCGGTATGTTGGAGGAGTTCCAAACAGGATACCGTCGCAGACTTGACGATGGAGGCTGAATACATTGCTGCAAGCGATACCGCAAAAGAAGCGGTCTGGATGAAGAAGTTCATTAGTGAACTTCAGGTGGTTCCGTCCATTGTTGACCCAATACCTTTGTATTGCGATAACAATGAGGCTATAGCTTTAGCGAAGGAACCAAGGTCCCATCAGAAATCCAGGCACATCTTAAGACGGTATCACCTGATCAGGGAGATCATTGATCACCAGGAGATCGAGGTGCGGAGAGTGGACACAAAGGACAACACAACGGACCCATTCACGAAGGCCTTGCCACAGACTCAGTTCGAGCGGCTGATCGAGATGATAGGTCTTCGATACGCCAGTACATGGCCCTAGTGCAAGTGGGAGATTGTTAGTGTATATGCCCTAGAGGCCATTACTGTATCATACTAGTATGTATATTACTTGATGGAAGCTTAGGATATTCACAGTTGTATAGACAATCTTGCTCGATATAGTAGTATGCTACTTGGTTTGTCTCTGCTTTAATATGTACATGTGTGTTTCTTTATTATATCATCTATACGCATTAGTAGAGCCCTTAGGATCTTTGCTTGATTACCGGCGTTGTGATGGCGATCACACTCGTGGGGGCTGGGTAATCCACAAGCCCATTCTTATACACGTCCCTAGTCGTGGGATTATCGAGACAGGGCATCGATACTCCGGAGTAGACTAGCGTATGCGCTTCTCATCCCAGCACGGGAGACGGTCTGTCCCACAGCCGTCAGTACGTCATACTTGAGATAGTATACGGGTGCTCGTTAGGTTACGAGTACACTGGACAAGACTCGTCGGGAACTGATGGTTGGTATTATACCTATCGTCAGTTATCAGTTCCCATGTGACATGAGTACAGCTTAGTCCGCTGACTTGACACTGTCACTTCGCCTCGAGTGTGTTCCCACTGTTCTTTGATTACTACCCTACCACGGCTCTACTGAGTCGTGCAAACAGGTAGTAGTTGGGTGCAGTCCCGAAGCACTTGGAGGCAGTGACGGTTAGACAGGATTCGTCTCTCCCGGTATTGGGGGTTGACATCGCGCTGTGTCTAGGAGAGCCATTACACGAGTAGTCCCTGGCTAGGGCAAGCGAAATATACTGATAAGTTTCCAGTGTTATCTCAGGGTGTTCTGGGCTTCACTCCGACACGACTTGTACCGCTATTAGGGGACTGACGTTTACCGCCCCCTAGGCCCGCCATGCGATGTATCAGACGAACAGACCGGACTATACGGAGATTGTCACATACAGGCTCAGTAGGAGTTCGGATGGGTTTACCTCATCGGCTTTCTTATCGACATCTACCTGGGGACCGTTACGTACGGCTAGTGCCGCTTGCGGTCTGTGGTTAAACCCACTGCCAGCGTAGTGTCGAGTCTTTAGAGTCCCACACAGAGAGTTTTCCTGCACTGAATGAAACGTGTAGAGGCCGTATGGTTTTATGGCAGGGCTGCGATCACTTACGTACACTTGTGTGCGTGTGGTGTTTGGGCAGGCAATACTAGTGGGCTTTGGTTTAAGCCGGATCCTAGCATTGCACGGATGGATTTGTTTTGTCTTCTGTGCATCCGCATTCTACGGGATGCGGATGCAGGTGTGTATGCACAGTTTTCCGGAGCGATGAAGGAGGAGGTGCCTCATTAGGGTTTTGGCAGTTGGTTCGGCCAAAACCGTTATGTGGCAGGCTCATTAGGGTTTTGACAATTGATTCGGTCAAAATCATTTTGAGGCGGACTCATTAGGGTATTGGCAATTCGTTTGGTCAAAACCATTATGAGCCACGGACATCATTTACTAGTCCTTTTAGTGATAATTTTATGATGGCTAATTGCATTAACCATTTGACCTCTCTGGACTTTGTTGACCGGTTGACCGTGTTGAACATTGACCTTCATGAGAGGTCTACACTCTTCTTTTCATTTTCTTTTTCTTTTTGATTATGATAATGGTCATTTCAATGTAGCCATCAATTTTATCTTGATAGGATTGGTAATGATGATTTAGTGCATTATTGAACCATGGTTCATTTTCTTTAGCTCATAATTCTTTTCTCATTCTCTCTCTTGCTCTTTCTCATGAGAAGAAAAGATATGTTCCATGGTTGCTAACTCCTCCTTCTTCCTCCTCTTGATTCATCTTTTGATCTCATGTGTTGAGAGAAAAAGATCCCACAAAGATAAACACTTCCATATATCTCCTCTACACATCCCAGGGTTTCTTGACTAGCAATCTCGTTGCCCTAGTAGTCTCGGCTCGAGGTGGAGCTCGGTGTACAACTTTCGGGTGGATCGTCTTCGACTCAAGAAGACCGCGGAGGTGACCAAAGTCCGGATCAACCCTCGGAGCATGGATGGAAAAACGGCGCAGCGGAGTGAAGACCCGAAGGACCGATATCGTGAGGTATAACTTCTACGGCATAGTAGTTAACACCTCTTTTAGTTTGCTAGTTTCTAGTTTAGCAAATATCCGGCTTTTACGGTCCATGTTACCAAGTCTAGAAAAAAAATTTGTTTTACCGTTTCCGCAACCCCGAAAGTACCGGGAGAGGTAACATGGACCTAACAAACTAGAGACCGAGATGATTATGCTCGGAATGCTTACATCCTTCATGAATCTGCAAATTCACTCTACGTTAGTCGAACGGATCAAGACCGCTCAAATGGAGGACCCTAGGTTGCGAAGGATCAGAGAACAAGTGGAAACGAATCTGCGGTCGGACTTCATCATCCACGAAGATGGTTCTTTGAGATATGGGAGAAGAATCTATGTGCCTAAGGGTGAGATGAGAGAAGAATTATTAAAAGAAGTACATAGTTCTCCATACTCTGTTCATCCGGGAGGAACAAAGATGTATAAAGACCTCAGACAAAACTATTGATGGCATGGGATGAAGTGGGAGATAGCCAAGAGTGTGTTCAAATGCCTTGTTTGCCAACAAGTAAAGAACGAACACCACAGGACGACAAGTCTATTACAGCCCTTACCGATACTTGAATGGAAATGGAAAAACATTACAATGAATTTTGTGCCCGCACTCCCTCGCAGCTTCAAGGGGAACGATGTAGTATGGGTGATAGTGGACCGACTCACCAAGTCGGCACATTTCATTCCTTTTCGAGTCGGTCAATCAACTGAAAGCCTTGCAAAAAGGTATATGGAGGAGATTGTCAGATTGCATGGAGTGCCAATTTGCATTGTGTCCGACTGAGATACGCGTTTCAGATCTCGGTTTTGGTAAAGCCTACAAGAGAGTCTGGGCACGAATCTGAGTTTCAGTACCGCCTACCATCCTCAGACCAATGGCCAATCAGAAAGGGTAATTCAAATTCTCGAAGACATGCTCCGGACCTGTATATTGGATTTTAAAGGATCTTGGGAAAATCACCTACACTCGGTAGAGTTTGCTTACAACAATAGCTACCAGTCTAGTTTCGGCATGGCGCCCTTCGCCGCTTTGTATGGACGAAAGTGTAGATCACCGTTAAGTTGGGACGATATTGGGGATCGAGAACTTTTGGGCCCCGAGATGATTGTCTAGACAGTGGAGGTGATAAGAACAATCAGGGAACAATTACGCATAGCACAAGATCGGAAAAAGTATTGGGTTGATACGAAGAGAAGGCCGCTAGAATTCCAACCAAGAAAGATTACTCCTAACCGTGGAGTGATACGTTTTGAGAAACACGGAAAACTCAGCCCGCGGTTCATAGGTCCCTTCGATACCCTCGAACGAATTGGAGAAGTTGCGTATCGCCTAGCCTTACCCCCTACTCTGGAAGGCGTACACAACTTTTTCCATATCTCGCAGTTGAGGAGATATGTCGGCGACCCCGGTCACGTTTTGGATCATTCCGAAATCACCGTAGAGACTAATCTAACCTATGAACAGCAGCCGGTTTAGATCCTCGACCGGAAGGAGAAGACCTTGAGGGACAAGACGATCAAATTGGTTAGGGTCATGTGGAGGAAGGACTCTCTAGGAGAGTCCACATGGGAAAGAGAAGACGAGATGAAAGAACGATATCATTACCTATTTGAATTTTTCCCTATGTAATTTCCTTTTATTTTGACCTACCTTCTGAAATTTCGAGGACGAAATTAATTTAAGGAGGGTAGATTGTAACGACCGTGCCTTTTAATACCTAATAAAATATCTTTTATTTAATTTTCTAGTATCAAGTAGTTATTTACGTGTTTCATTAAAAGAAATATATATTTTTTAAAGTAATGTTAGTGATTTTCAAAGCGTTGAAAAATAATTAAAGGAATTTTCTAAAATCTATTTATATTTTCTAGGCTTAAAATGTTTTAATAAAAAATTTATAATGCATTAAAATAATCTGCATATGTTTATTATCAATTAAAATAATTATTTCGTAATTAAAATATTTCTAAGGATAAGAGAGATTTTTAAATAATTATGCTAATTAACAAAAACTATATATATGGAAATATTATTTAATTTTAGCCCAAAATCATTTTTAAACTGAAGGTAACAATAAAATATATTTTCTGGAAATTTCTCATATTTTCCCGTATTTTACGATATTTTTAACAATTTTTAAGCCCAAATTTGATTTTCTTAAATAAACAGTTAGATTTTAAATTTAAAAACTAAATATTAAATCTCCTTGATCCTGGACCGTTGGATACAAGATCCAACGACCCAGAACCACCGTCGGCGCCCACGTGGTGGGGACCACGCGAAAACGCCCAGTCTCCTCTCGCGGCCACGTGAGCGCGCAGGCGGCGCAATTCAGGCCGTTGGATCTTAATCCTACGGCTGAGATGAAGCGGCGGCGGCGGCTAATAATCAGCAGATCATTGGGCGCGGATTTTGGGGGTGATTTTGACAAATTTTGGATTTTATTGTTGGGGGAAAAGACCCTATAAATAGAGACCTTCAAACGCTTATTTCTCACACCTCAGAACACCAAAAATTCTTTAAAAAATACACACGCCTTCGTATCGACGATACCAACGCTGTGGTTCCACCCAAGTATCGAGAAAAAAATCCGATTACGGAGCTATTGAGGATTTAGTACGAGCCTACATTTTCGACCCATCGACATCCAATTCAAACAAAAGATAGGATCCGCCTCTCTCCACTCATCTGTCACCTTCCTTCTCTTAATGATCTTAGTTTCAACTTCTGATCACCAACCTTATATTAAAATGATATTAAAATATTTCTACATTCCTATTTTGGTACCCCTTAATGATAAGAATTTGACACCATGCTTAAAATGGTTCAATTAATTACCTCTCTATGCGTGAATATTTCACCCTCATCCTACATGGAATATGATATGCTTAAAGTTATAACTCATGAGGCATCAATCCACCCTTTTTGTACACCCCCTTACCCATGTTACCAATAAGATCTCGAAATAGGTTACTT
Organism: Agapanthus africanus; assembly: GCA_030015575.1. NCBI lineage: Eukaryota > Viridiplantae > Streptophyta > Magnoliopsida > Asparagales > Amaryllidaceae > Agapanthus > Agapanthus africanus. The sequence continues at coordinate 31,546,433 of JASDDO010000024.1, forward strand.
CCACAAAATACCGTCATTTTATTAACATGTTGTATATATTTAAAATACTCATAGGATGTGAAATGATTGGAACAATACTTAGACACACTGAAATGATATATTTTTTACTTGCACTCTTATCCACTAATTTACCTCAGTTTTGTTAAAATACCTTACCCTTCTTAAGAGGGGATAATGCTAACCTAAATAATTATGCTATAGTTTTTCAACTTAACCCCTTGCACTTAGAAAGGAATATTCTTAGTATAATTTCCTCAGCCTATTAACTAAGGTTTAATAAGGTACCTTAATAGGGCAATGTCTTACATGAATCGCCCAGTGGTTATTAGACAATTATCCCTGAAAAGGACACAAATCCTGCCACCCATGTGCAGCGGTTTCCAACATGAACGTATTTTCTAAAATGTTACCTCAAACTTAAAATACTATGATTTTATAAAATTATTAATTACAATAAAATACCTCAATCCATCCTAAAAAGATATAATTTCATTTAAATACCTTGCCCTTTACTAAGAAGCTATTTTCAACAAAGACCATATCCCTTATAACGATATTTTTCAAAAGATTATCTAAAGCTTTATTAAAAGAAAATTTTAAAATAAATACCCTAACATTTTATTAAAAGGATATTTTCTCGGTAAAATACTATGGGTTTCAAAATGATAAATATTCTAAATATCAGGGTTTTCTTATAAACAATAAATATCATTAAACGTTATCAACCTTTATTAATTAAGCATTCTATAAAATGATATGAAGTACCTTACAAACTTAAAAAGATAACAAGATAAAATAAGTGGTTGTGGAAGGCCATATTAAATAAGATCAACTGTTTGATTACAAGTTTATGACATACATGACACATGATATGGTTAGGGTTAGAATGTGCGGACCTAGGTATGGAATACTTATATGAGGATCCCTGCAGGCAGGGTGAACAGTCTAATGTGTGGATAACTACTAACGCGATATTCGGGTGAATACTAACCCTACTTTGGGGGTGAATGGTCCAATGTGTGGAAAACTACTAATCCGATATTCGGGCGAATACTAACCCTACTTGAGGGCGAATGATCCAATATGTGGATGACATACGATGTGGAAATTACATGCCTAGATTTATATGCACTAACTCTAAACCTTTACATCGAATAACGGGGATAGGTAGTTTGATTAGGTAAGGAGATGCGGAACTCGGGTTCCCCTACTACTCGATCATGATCCTGGAAAGTGAAACCGTACATTTTACTTCCCTAGTTGTTGTTCCGTGGCCATAAGGGAATAATCGCGAGTATCCGAACCCTTGTTTAACAAACTAATGCGAACTTTTACCTTCACTTATACTTCATACTACATACCTTCATACAACATACACCTCATACACCAGAATCATGTTCACGTATACCTCTGTCAACATGTCTTAATTTTATACCTTTCATACCTTTACACCCATTTACTTCATGTCGGCATGCATACATCATACTTTTATATACACCTGTTCGTTTCTATACTCTTACTTCCTTATGAGACAATCCTACCCGAGTATAACTCGCTGACGGACTTTCATTTTCTCTCTCTTTGGAATGTCTGTTAGATGAGAATGAGTTTTAAGATGAGGATCAAGGTGTGGAGCCAACTAACGAAGATTATGCAGATTTGACGTCGGAGGATTAACTAGTTTTCTTTGTTGCCCACCTGTTTAAGGCTTTGCTTATTTTTGATATAATTAAACTATTTAGTTTATTTTACTCTTTCCCTTCGGATGTAATAAAGTTTGGTTAATGGAAATAAATGCATTTCACTTTTATTGTTTTATTTTAGTACACACCTTGCATATTATAGATATTCTTACGCTTAACGTAACTGTATTGAATAGACTACCTTCAATACAGTTAGGTTGCGGACCGTGCCACGTCACCCTTCACCTTCTTTTGGGAAGTGGGGCATGACAGAACAGGACTCGCCGAGAACTCCTAAATGGTACTATACCTATTGTTAGATAGCAGTTCTCTGGTGACACTGGTACAGGTTAGTCTGTAGACCCGAGATCGTCATAGTGTCTTGTGTGGTTCCCACTGTGCTCTGATTTCCTCCCTACCACGGCTCAAAGGAGTCGTGCAAACAGGTGGATTTTGGGTACAGTCCCGAATCACATGGAGGCAGTGAGAGATAGGAGGGGTTTCATCTCTACCGGTATAGGGAGTTGATGTTGCGCTATACTTGATTGGTTATAACAGTAAGTCCCTGGCCAGGGCTGATGAGATTTCCTGGTAAGTGTTATCAGTAGTTTATCGAACCGTTATGAACCATACATCGGCATGACTTATCAAGTTACTGGAATCTGACTATTCTACCCCTAGACTCGATATGCGACATATCAAATAAAGAGACCGGACTGTACGGTAAGTGTTACTTATAGGCTTCATGGGAGTTTGAACAAGCTTGCTTGTTGATTTTCTAATCGCTCAATACCTGGGTAGCCGTTATGTCCAGCTAGTACCGCTGACGGCTGGTGGGTAACTAATATGATCATTACCTACTGCTGACGTATTGATGGGTCTTTAGAGTCCCACACAGAGGTTTTCCAGTTCAAGCGAAACGAAGTAGGGCACATATGCTGATATGTGCGGGAGCCTGATTAAATACGAGTATATAATACCGTATTCTAATCTGGCGATAACTGATATCGGTTTGGTTATATGTGATATAACCGGATTATTGAATCAAGTGTTGATTTGATAATTTGATATACAGATAAAATGATATTTGTCGGTTATATATGATATAACCGGATTATTAAATTAAGTGTTGATTTAATAATTTGATATATATTTATATTTGATATAATTATATGTTAACTAATATTAATGCTCACTTAAGTTTTTATTCTCTTAATATATTTATATGTGTGTGTGTGTGTGTGTGTGTGTGTGTGTGTGATATGTGTGTGTGTGTGTGTGTGTGTGTGTATTGGAATTATCTATTTTAGAAATAGATAATTGAGGTGGAAAATGAGAGATATTTTGGGCATGGGTGAAGCATGGCTTTAATCAATTGTTTAATGGTTTGGCAACACTATTGAAGTATGGTTGAATAAATTTATTGAAAAATTCTTCATGCTTCAATAAGTGATGAAAGATGAGATCCATTCTTCACTTGAGATTTTTCTTGAGCTCATTTCCTTTACTCTCACCATTATCTCCTCCTTCCTCCTCAAAGCCCTAACCCTCACATGTGTTATGAACTCTAGGGCTTTAGAGTAATCCAAGTGAGCTAAACATCCTACTTCATCAACCTACACTCAATTAGCCATTAAGTATAGGTTGTTTCATTCACTAATAGTCGATTAGTGAAGATGTAGCTTGAATTAGAGAAGCTTCAAGGTGGATCATCTTCGACACGAAGATCGCGAAACAAGCTTGTTCCTTCTTCAAGTGGAGCTACGAGGATTCGTAAGGACTACTACCCGGAGCTTTAGAAGTGAAGGACTTGGTCTACAAAGGTTGTAAACTCTTTCACTTAGTATAGTTTTTGTGATATCATGCATTAAACCCTAATACTCTAGTTAGATTCTAGGTTAGTGTAGCTTAGCACCAAGAATTTTTTAAATTTGCATGCTTGGTGCCGGTTAAAATCCAGTGGTGATGTCAGGAAACACTTTCATGGTATCAGAGCCAGGCTAGAACATTAGACGTTGTATAGAAATTGCGAAACCGAAATGAATCCGAAAACTGTAATCCAAAATCCATGTTTCTGTAAATTTTTAAATGTCCTCTAATTTTTTTTAAACAAGTGCATAATTCTACATGTGATGTAACTAGAACACCATAGAAAAACGAGCCCCAAATGTTACATTTTGGCCGGCGAGAATGCAGTAATACCCGACCTGGTCGGTTTTTCAAAAGAATTGGGGTTTGGGTTTTGTATGGTGTTCATAACTCTTGGATTTAGGGTTTCAAGATATGTTTGATTTTGCCCAGGTTGCATGTGATGTTATCTTTCTCTTGGGGAAATTCAGAGTGTTTCATAGTCACAGTTTTAACATCGTTTCAGGTTTAAGTTTGATATGTGATACAATATTTAGAATCCACATTTAATTAGTTTTGTGAAACTGGTTTGCAATTAGTAAATCTAGCGTTTTAGTCTCAATTGAGCAATTGCCACGGAGTTTTGATTCGGATTAAAACTCCGTCGCAATCTCGTATAGTACACGAACACTCGCCGGGTAACACTACTAGATAGCCTTGCCCCATAGCCCAGACCAAGTGACTATAGGAGTACCCCGTTGCCAAAAGCATCCACTTGGGTGCTTGCGACCACAGTGTTCCACCTAAGTGCACTTCGTCGTCGGCATCGGGGGTGCGGCCATCTACTAAAGTTTCCGACGAGCATTCGATCAGGTAGTCGGGAATCTTATTGAATTACCCGACTAAGTTATTGAAAAGTGTTTTCGATTCGAGACTAAAATACAAGGTTTATAGGGTTAGGCATGAAATCCGGAATATGAGATATTCCGGGTTTATGATGTCTAAGGAAAATGCGGATTCTAATTATTGTAGTTTTTCATTTATTTTCTGCGACCGTAAGTGTAATATGTGGGGTATCCCCAATCTCGTTGCTATATGTCAATAGAATTCGGGATACGCATATTTTCTTACGTTGATGACATGTGATATTATGTGTTGTTGTGATATATTATATTGGATCGTCGTGATTGAATAGCCGGGGGATTTTACGTGAGATGAGAGTTTTTGTATTTTCATTCATGTAAAATTGTATGTAATATTCTTTTATTGGGACGCTTCCGGGTTGAGGATGATGTCACCATTGATGTATATTATTTATTTTTCCGCATTAGGATAGATCCAAGGCGGGGAGCACAAGTAACCGGGTTATAGAGTCCAGTGGGATGCCATCTCGAGGAGTCAAGACCGGGTCTCCTAACTCTAGAATTGGCAGGGTTGCTTGCCGTTCTCGTAGGGGTCTAGGAATGTGGGTTTGGCTATTCATCACGACTGTGGAATCCGTGTTTTTCATTATTGGCTTAATTTAAAACACGGACCTCCTAGAATATCCAATATTTCATATGTTGACTTCTGCTGCTTGAGTTCTGTGATGTGATTATATAACTGCGTGAGACGAATACTATATATATGATATATATAATAAACGTTGCTTATGTTTTTCACCCGAACTAGTCCAGTCCCCGCTCTGCTGTTAGTTAAGTAACCTAACGGTGCATGACGGGGACCCGTGGTGAATGTGGATGGCATAAGCGTACGTTCTATTTTCGTTTCTTCTGTGGTGTTTAGGAAACATAAATGATGGGACTTCATTAATAAGGTTAATGGAAAGAAAAGAAATCTAAAGATGTTGTAGAATCAAAATTTTCAAAAAGGTAGCACTAGTTCTTGCTTTGCATAGTGGTATTCCTTAATGAATATTCAGCACCTCATTCGATGAGGAAAGAGCCGAGATCCTTTAATCGGGAGTGACCTCTTTAGCAAAACTAGCAAATGCTACAACCCACTCGGTTTGTTTTGATAGCTTCTCTAGTTTTTGATTTGCATAGTGGTATTCCTTGATGAATATCCAGCACCTCATTCGATGAGGAAAGAGCCGAGATCCCTTCACCGAGAGTGACCTCTTTATCAAAACTAGAAAATGCTACAAAAACCACTCCTTTTCAAATACTAGATTCTACAATGATATTAAGTTCATTACGCTAAAGTTTTTCTTCAAAACCGGTCATAGCCCTCCGTCATTTCAGATAAGTGATATTTAATATTCATGCTGCGTTTGTTGACCATAGCCAAGGCGTAGTGTACGGTAGCTGATTAGTGCTTATCTGCAGCATGTGATGCAATTGGATTAGGGTGGTCGTACGGCTTTGTTGACCATAGCCAAGGGTCGTACGGGTGGGTTTAATTCAATCACGAAATGACGGGTCGAACTTGGCCAGTGCTTATGATTTGTTGACCATAACCAAGGTCATAAGTCGCTAGGGGTAAAAACAGATATCGGGTATTTCAAGTGTTGAAATTTGCAATAAGATTGTATACCTTCTATAAGATAGTTGGATCCCGATACCCATTGCGAGTAAGTGTTACTCCTGAGAGAGTTTTCCACTTTACAATTAGCCGATCCAGTAGGTATCTAAGAAAGGTGTTAACGGGGTTATTCCCCTGCGGAAACGGAGTTATTTAATTAGTTCCATACGAAAGCATGGGAAGACTCTCTCGGAGTACCAATACCTGCCTGGCTGACCGATTGGCGAACTTGTAGGGTGTAATTAATCTAGGCTAATCTTCCCTTTTAGGGTTTGAAGGAAGATTTGATAAAAACAGTAGGAGCCATCCTGATTAGATAAGATAATAACCAATCTAATCCTGCAAAGAGCGCATGCTAAAGTGTTTTCCTTTCTCTCTCTCCTGGTAGCGACCATGAAACGCCTTAATCAAGATAATAATATGGATGAATTGACCGAACCCGCTTATTATATTGAGCTGGGGAACATTGGTTCCGCCTTTTCTTATAATTGTCATAAGTCTGAGTAAGGAATAGGGGAATATCATGATTCCCACGCAACCCGAATGAAGAAAGAGCATGCTGATGCATCTTCTTCGAGTGTGTTCGTAACCAAGTACCGTTTCTCAGCTCGCTCTACATCCTGGGTATTGGATACCTTATCAGGATCCCATGTTTGTAATTTGTTACATGGGTTAAGAAGAGGTAGAGAATTGGGAAAGGTGATATATCTCTCAAAGTAGGAATGGAGCAAGTGTTGCAGCCAAAGCAGTTAGCGAATATCACCTAATATTACCAAATGGTAATACACTGATTTTGAACGACTGTTATTACGTACCAAAAATGATGTGCAATATAATATCAATTTCTTTATTAGATAAAGAAGGATATAACTTTGTATTAGAGAAAAATGTTATGGACATTTTCTTAAATCAAGTATTGATTGGGTTGGTACGTTGTGTAACGGTATATACGTTCTAAATCAAACGACGGTTCTAAACATACAGAACACACATGATTGATCATCTTTGTGTGTATTTGGAAAAGTTTTAATCATAACCAAAGAAATTTATACCGCAATCAATTAACGGTGTCGATGTAGTTTCGTCAATGAATACGGATCGTCCACTGAGATGTGTGTTATTATCGATCTTGTTTTAGATGAGTCGAAATGAAAATATAAAAGAAAATGCAAGAAAATTGATTCAAGATTTGTGAGATTTGATTTTAATAAAACATAAAGAATATAGATCTAGAATCAAGAATCAAGAAATGTACCAATCACTTTGATTTATCAAGATAATGAAGAATAGCTTGTAGGATTCGATTGAGTTAATAGTTAATGATGAATCTAATAATTCATAATCTTATCTATTGATAATTTGTAGCTACATTGATGATTATGATGAAGATTAGGGATCAATTGGAGAAACTAGGGTTTCTCCTTCACTATCCCTGGTCTTTTCAATCACGATCATTCAGATCTAGCCACTAGCAAAGAAAATCATCAATCGTTCGATCCCTAATTTGCAATGAAATAATCAAGAAGTCATTTCGCTCCAAATTAGGTCATCAACGATTCTTTTTGCTAAGGTTCACAAATCTCATAAGAATTAAGACGAGTATTAAGATTTGATCATCATTAGATCTATCAATTCTCTCGAATCCTCCACAAGCGGAGAATTTACTCAAGCATCATGAAAATAAATGAATCAAAGATCAAGAAACTTCATAACGCAAGAGTGTAAAGAAAGCAAGAACTACAATTATTACCTTTATTAAATCGACGACTAATTACTCATTCTCTCAATTCGAGGTTGTTTCGCCCAATCAGAGCAAAGCTCTGTTGAAATTCAAAATTCAAAAATTTTGAAACAACACTTCAAGTCTCGGGCGCAACGCGCCACGTGTCAGGCGCTAACACATCAGCGCAGCGCCCAAGAAGGCACACCCAATCAGAGCAAAGCTCTGTTTAAAGGAAGCAACGCTTCAGTTGCGCATGAACTGCGCTGCGCGACACGTGTCAGCGCAGATGCGCTAGCGCAGTTGCGCTGCGCTGTGCGCTGCGCGACACGTGTCAGCGCAGATGCGCTAGTGCGCTAGCGCAGTTGTGCTGCGCTGTGCGCTGCGCGACACGTGTCACGCGCTGGGGCATCTGCGCCAAACTGAATTAAGATTTAAAAAAAATCTTTTCTGTTCTTGTTAAAACAAGAAGATTTTCTTCTGCAAAGCAGAAGCCCTTGGATCAAAAATCCAACGGTGGGGAAAATTCCCCAAATCACTCAGAGAAAGATCTCTTTAACAAATTTAACTAATTTATGGGCACTATAAAAAGGACCCTAGGCCTCAATTCAAAGGCATGAAGATCCTTCTAAAAAAAAAGAGAGAGAAAGAAGAAAGCTCTTGAAAACTCCTCAAGAACAACAGAAGGTAAAAACCTTTAGGAAAAAAAAGAGAAAATTCTCTTATGGACAGATTATTGATCTAAGAACAAGAACAATAATTCTAAATAAGAAATATATATATATATATATATATATATATATATATATATATATATATATATATATATATATATATATATATATATATATATATATAAGTGATAATAGTGCTTTGCACTTTTTTATGAACCTCTGGTTCTTGAAACAAAAAAGAAAAATTATTTTTCTTTGATCTAATCAAGAAATTAAATAGTGCTTTTCACTTCTGTTCTTGAATCTAAAAGATTCTTAGTGCTCTGCACTTACAAATTGCGCTAGAGCTTTGCTCTCTGGAATTGGCGCAACTCACCAGAGCGCGCCACGTGTCAGCAGCGCAACAGCGCAGCGCACTTGTGCAGCGCACTGCATTATTGCGCTTGCGCTCACCAGAGCGCGCCACGTGTCAGTAGCGCAACAGCGCAGCGCACTAGCGCAGCGCACTGTGCTGTTGCGCTTGCGCTTACTAGAGCATGACACGTGTCCTAACTATAAGCGCTTGCGCTCAGTAATTGGCGCAAACCGCCTGATAAATGCAATGCATTTCTCAAAGGGCCAGGCCCAAGTCAAAAGACCAAGCAGGCCTAATTAAATTGATGCTCTGCATCATTTATAAATGGGCAGAGCCCAAACAACATAATATAAATGCTATGCATTTTAAAAGGGGCAGAGCCCAAACAAAGCAGATGCCTTGCAGAGCATAGAATAAATTGATGCTCTGCATCAATCATGAGCAGAGCCCAAAAAAAAATAAATTGATGCAATGCATTATTTAAAAATGGGCCAAGCCCTAGCACAGGTCTAACAGACCAAAAACAAATAAAAGGCGTTGAATATTTTTCAACTGGACTTAGCCCAATTTTGGCCGTAAGTCCTCAAATTAAATTGACTGAGCAAGATTGCTCTCTTAAATCAATTTACTACTGGTTCGAGGGTACATCTCCGAACTCCTCTGACACACGTCGTTGTAATCATTCAACGTCGTCAGAGAGGTGACGGGTCCCAACGACCACACATGAATATGGACAGAAACGTCCCTAAACTAATATCGGACCGAAACGTTCCTAAACTAATATCGGACCGAAACGTCCCTAAACTAATGTCGGACCGAAACGTCCCTAAACTAATGTCGGACCGAAACGTCCTTAAACTAATGTTCATCCCAAAATGGGATTGATGGACCGAAACGTCCTTAAACTAATATTGGACCGAAACGTTCTTAAACTAATGTCGGACCACCACGTCCCTAAACTGGAGAATGGACCGCAACGTCCCTAAACTACCTATGGACCACTACGTCCCTAAACTGGAACGATAGAGCCTCCAAACGCTCTTTTGCCGGATCTAAACGGTCCCGTTTAAGTTGATCTTAGCCCCAAATACGGCTAACGTATCCTTAAACATTCAAATGGACTATAAAACTCTAAATCAACTTTGGTTCAAGGTTACATCTCTGAACTCCTCTGACACTTATCGTTGTAATCCTTCAATGACGTCAGAGAGGTGATGAGTCCTGACGGCCATATATTAAATGAATCCAGACGATCCCGTTAAGTTGATCTTAGTCTCAAATCAGACTAATGTATCCTTAACGGACGTTTAAGTTGATCTTAGTCTCAAATGCGGCTAACGTATCCTTAAACTAAAAACACCAAACCCAAATCTAAGTAAATACGGATTTGGACTAATCCACGTCCTACGGGCGACGGCATTACTCAGTCTCCGTATACAATCCACGGGCAACCACAAAAAAAAAACTAAAAACAACCACACACGACACGAAGTGAAATTCTGGAGAAGGAGAAAGTTGTTACCGTGATGCGGTAGCGTAATTAACTGTAGGGGCTTGCGCCTGCAGGGAAGAGCGTCCCCACAATCAAAAACCCTTCACCCTGAGGGGGAATCTGACGAAGTCTGCTACATCGGCCGCATCCGTCTAAACCTCCGATACACGGTGCCATAAATCAACTCGGCATCTCCGGAGAGGTAGACGGATAAAACCATATAGCATCTGCCTCGAATCTCAGGCAAGACGCAAAGTATAGGCCGCCATTCGGAGGGGAACAGATTCTGGCACGCCCGGTGGGACCTTTTCCTCTTTCCACTCCACACTTCATGTGTCGTCTTCGCGAACCAATCGCGGTTTGTTAAAAGGTTGCCTTCGGATTTCAAATTGCTAAGATTTGGTCTTTTGTCTGGCGCAGAACTCAAGCATCCATGGATTCTAACTGCTCCAGCTGCGCGAAGTACCACTGCAATGGACGCTCCACCTCACCTAGAGGTGTGGCATATGGGCCCCAAGCGGCCACTTTCCTCACTCTGCCAGTAGACCAGGTGACCCAAGCCACCACTGGCTTATTCTTCGGGACTATGATCCCACCGACAAGCTTCTCTATGTCGATACCTGCACCGGAGGTGAACAAGAAGTCGGTCTTCGACCGACTCACTGCCGCGACGGCCCCTGTCAACAGATCGCCCGCTACCAAACCGACAGCCTCTGTTTTCACCAGGCTAGATCAGGACTCTAAACGGGCTGTCCCAAGGAAGGCAATGACTGCTGCTCCAAAAGTCGTTAAAGCGGTTTCCCCTGTCAAAGAGTCAGTCTTTTCAAGACCGACGATTCCCGTTCCTGCCCCTATACGAAGGTCTGTCTTTGACAGATTGGATATTACCCCGCAAGGAACAACCTCAGTTTTTAAAAGGTTAACACCGGCGGTGCCTCATTCAGACAGGGGGCAAAAAGAAGTTATCTCTATCTCCGAGCCAATCCCAACGGCTCGTCGTGCTCGACGTCGCCATTGGCAACGAGTGAGGAAGGCAGGGGGCAACTCCTCCTCAGGGCTAACTCCACCTGCTCTGATGGCGGAGGTCAACGCTGCTGTTCCAACTGGGAACAGCTTTGAACTGCTGAGGAGGGTACGTAAGAATTCTCCAACCGCTACACTGAAAAGATCTCCTCTGCCTGTGGAGAGAGCTCCGGAAACAAAACAAGAACAGCCCCCTCAACGGCTGTCTTCAAGGGTTTATAAAGTTTGGCGAAGGGTTCAAGACTCTGTGATTGACCCAGGTCACTTTCGTCGCCAGAAAAAGGTGAAGATGGAAAAAGACAAGGATTGTCCCGTTAAACCGCAGGGGACAGCAGCTGCTTGGGTGCCCCCTTCAATGGCCCCTTCCACCTCAACGGCCCACAAAAGAAGGAGGCCAGAGAAGACTCCCGTGTCAGCGGCAAAAGTTAAAAATGTTGAAACTAAACGCCCCAAGTCAGGGGGCATAACAGTTCATGCGGTTTACATGACATCGGGAAAAGAAGACAGCCGTATGTCCACGGGCCATAGACCGCTTACACGGTCAGTGACCAAGGCTCAGGAGCAGCAACAGAAGCTCCAGGAGATGGTGAGCGCTATGGCTGCACTTACAGGGCCAAACGAAAGCCCTGGAACCTCTTCAGAAGAACGTCAAGAACAAGAAACGGACGCCGAATTCCTTCGGCGCGTAAGGATAGAGAAGCTGCGGAGCAGGCAGCCAACATAAAGAAAATGGCCCTCCTGTTCCAGGATATGGTGGGTATGATGATTCAACAAGATCCACCTGCTGGAGATCTCCCGATCATTCTTGAAGACGATAGGGGAGAGACATCAAATCCTCCACCGGCTTTATCCGCAGCTAAAGAGGATATCATATCAAAGGCTGATTTGGATGAATACATCGCCCAGCAAATACGGGTGCACCAGGCGACTGAAGCAGCCGGTCAGGTCGTAAAGACAGGGCGGCCATATCCGGGTTGGTACGATCAAATTAAGTACCCGACAGGCTATACAATCCCTAAATTCCATGTCTACAAGGGGACGGGCAATCCTCATCAGCATGTCGCCCAGTTCAGAGCGCTCTGCGGCAACACCGACGGCGATGACAAGTTGTTGCTTCGCCAGTTTGTTGGAAGCTTATCAGATACGGCGTTCGAATGGTATTCTGAGCTCCCCAATGAATCTATTAAAACCTTTGCGGAGATGGAGCTGCTGTTTATCCAACGTTTTGCAAGTGCCAGTGAACGTACCCCGATGACGGCACTGATTAATGCCAGGGTAAAACCCGGCGAGATATGGGTTCAGTACGCTATACGGTGGCGTAATCTATGGTCGAAGTGCGAACAGCGCATAGAAGAAGCTCCAGTGGTGGGAATGTTTGTTGGAACCCTTGATCCACAAGCAACCATCTCACAGTTCATGATGTTCTTCAAGCCGACTACCTTCCAGGCTTTGATCGACAAACTAGCGCAGATGGACCAGATGGGCCATAAACCCCCCTCCCAAAGCCGGACTCCCGAAACGACAAAGGAAAGGGAAAAGCGATCGTCGTCGCGAATGCTCAGCAACAACCGAGCGACTTGAAGCCGGTTGCTCGTCCAAACAATACGCGCCTGTACGTACCCCTTGAGGATAGGATGGGACGTCCTTACTCCTTCCCCCGCGATAAAACGAGGAGGCTATTCGAGCTGGCGTTACGCAACAGACTCACAAATCTGCCAGATCCAAAACGTCCGTTGCAACCGACCGACGTCAACGAGCCCAATTACTGCCCTTACCATCGAGTGCTAGGCCATCCCATCGAGGATTGCTACGTTTTTAAAAATTGGCTTGAGAACCAATACCGTCAGGGGAAATTTGCGCTATCTGACAAATGGAAGGTGAATCCCCCGCAACCCCACACCTCTAAGGGGACGAATACGCCGGGGGCAACATGCTCCGTCATTGAAGAAGCTCCTTGGGAGGTCGTATTATCAGCCAAGACAAAGAGGATGCTAAACGATCTTCAGACATGTCCAGCGGTCAAGTGGAAGAACCCCTTGGAACCGCAGGTCATTGAGGGGATGTTGAAGCCACGTCCGACTCCGAAAACCGATGGTGATGGTTCAAGCGTTCATAGCCAGCCGTCAAAATCTTCGAAAAAGAAGAGGAAGAAATCAAAGAAGCCCGTGAAGCCTAGCGACAAGCGCACGGACTTACAAAAGCAAATTGACGCGCTGGATGAATACAACCAAAAGGCGCGGACTCCCATTACGCTCCAAGATTTCCTTGATCACGTCTTTCAAAAAGAAGATGAGGGAGAAAGTTCATCGGATGAATCCGAGGAATATGTGGCGAGCTGTCATATGATCTCCCATTCGATCACAAACGATGAAGAGACTTCTGACACTAAAACGCTGGGGGCAGATACCGAGTCAAGAGTTCCGGAGTTATCAGTCGAAATGATTGACGCGTTTCTTAATGAAGCTCGATTGAAAAGTAAAGCTGATCGGGAACGCGAGATGGCTATATTTGAAAGGGCCAAACGCCAGCGACTTGAGGAAAGAGCTGAAATGGTCCCGCTGGAGCAAAATGCCTCCACCGCTGACAAAAGCCAATTCAAGATAAAGAAGAGGTTTGCTAAGGCCATATCAATGGGCATGAAGCTACCATCCTCTGAAGGAAAAATTACTGGTGTAATAGAAATGCACCCCTCCTATTGCTTATATCATCAGAAGGTCTCGCATCCCACTCAAGAGTGCAAAGCTTTCGATAGATGGTGGCAAGGATACGTCGCTAATCGACAACGCTTTAAACGGGAAAAGCATAAAATTCGTCGGGAGCAAAGAAATACGACCGAAGAGCTTGAAAGAACTGCCGGCAATTGTCACATGGTTAACACTGGCGGGTCACAAGTGCCTACATTCGGGAGCGATTCTGATGAGGAGCTAGAAATTGCCCCTCTCTTTAAATAATCAACTTCGGGAAAAGAAGAAGAGCCAATGGTCTGCGAAAATATCCGGCTGCGGAATCGGACGCTACCTGAGAAGAATCTCGGACCTCTAAACAAGAAAGACAAAGGGAAAGAGAAAATCTCCGAAGATATCGCCTTGGATGACCGAGTCGCGGAAGAGTTAAACGCCGAAAACCCGCCGAAGAGAAATAAGGTGGATTACAACGTTCTGGCGCATCTGAGAAAACTACCCTCTCAACTCAACATCCTTGATGCCTTATTACTATTAAAGGAGGCGAGAGATTCTTTGATTAAGGCACTACAAGATCCAGACCAGTTCCAAGCCTTCCTAGCCGAAGAAAAGATGAAGGACGAATTAGAAGAAGTGCACACAGCCGACGTTGCTTTTGGTGATGAAGACCTTCTCCTCGGGACATGCGACCACAATCCTCCCCTTTATGTCTCAGGATACTGCTATGACATAAAGATAAGTAAAATCTTGGTCGATAACGGATCGTCTGTTAATTTGCTCAATGTGCGAGTGTTAAAGGAAATTTGCATGAGTGTCCAACACCTCGCTCGAGACAAAATCACCATCTCCGGATTCGACTCCCAATCATCAAAAACTCTTGGATCTGTGATATTGACGCTACGCTTCGGGTTGCTCGTCACAGACATCAAATTCCATGTTATAGACGCCAAGACGTGCTACAATGCTCTGCTCGGCCGACCATGGCTACACGAGTACAATATCATCCCTTCTACACAGCATCAGTGCATGAAGTATTGTAGGGATGGCCTCGAGTACACTGTGGCCGGAGAATTGAATTCGTTTTCCGTGAATGAAGTTCGCAAATATGAAGATGTCAAATACTTCTTGCCGAGTTTCGAAGACACGGAAAGGTGTCACAGGCCGGAGAACAAAACTAACGCAACCATCCCTGTCTTCGGCAGTGATACCGAGGAAGAAGATGATATAATTTATTCGGGTCCGCCCCAATACACCGAGCCAGGACCATCCGCCCCTTCACTGATCTTTGGTAGTGATTCAGAGGACGAAGTCCATGCTGTATTCCCTGCTCGGCTTTCAACACGAGCTTCTGCTGATGAAGAGCGAAGTCTACAGATAGCCATGGTGCCGCTCGAACATTATAAAGAACTAGATGCGCTCGCCAACGATAGTGTGGAAGAATTGAGGACATTTTATATCCCTCCCGGACGAAAAGGCGATAGGGCAATCCTATTCTACCGTTCCGAAGAAAACAAGGTGGAAAAAGAACTTTGGCACGGTGCGGATCCAACGCTGGACAGACTTCAGCCCATCCGTCTACCCCGATATTATACGGAAGGCTTGAGGAGACTGTTGGAACGCCAGGGGATACCTTTCGAACAGACCGTTAGGAAGGCCAAATTCTATGACAAGGTTTGGAACGTCCCCGGAACTCAGCACAAGCTACCTAATGGGAGGCTGGAGACGATCGGGCTCGGATACATTCGCTCCAGGAAACGAGAGCTGCTCCGCGACTGTTACGTCGTGCACAATTCTGATGAAGAAGCAGATGCTCAAGAGAAAAACGCTAATCCTGAACCAGCAAAAGTTCCTGATACAAAACCGCCCAGTCCATCATTTGAAGACCAGATGGGCAAACTTATAAGGGAAGCGGGTCAAAAAGCCCGAGATGATCACAATCGTGAAATGGCGATCTATGAGAAAGCCAAAACACAACGCCTCCTTCAACAGGCAGTAAAAGACGAAGATGCTGCCCCATGTCAACCTGATACAAAAAGGGCTCGACGCGGAGGCAGAAACAAGTCGAAAGGCCGAAGAGGCGCTCAACAGCAACAAAGCAGGGCTAAGAAGCCACGCAAACGAGAATCGAGCGTTATTGACCAATCCCTCATGAAGAAAATGGGTCGAGCATACTCGTTTCCTCGGGAAAAGACGAAGAAGATACTCAATCTTGACATCAAGCACCAAATGCTTACATTGCCAGAGTCTAAGCACCCCGAACAAGCAGGTGAAGTCTCTGACCCAAACTATTGCTCTTACCACCGAGTAATAGGGCATCCTCTTGAAGATTGCTTCACCTTTAAGAATTGGGTTGAAGATCAGTACCAGCTCGGCAAGTTCGCTCTGTCTAACAACTGGAGGGTAACGCCACCACAAAAGCATGAGCCCAAGGCCACGAAAGAGGAACCAGTTCCACATTGGGATTGGAAGAGAATTCGCACCTGTCATATGATCACAATAATAAAAGAAGAGCCCAAGGACATAGGTGAGCTCCTTTGGTGCTTCGAAAACAGCAGCGACGAGATAATCTCAGAATTCCCACCAGCGCCAAAAGAGCTGGAAGATGGAATCCATACCACTGCAGATAATCTCAAGAAAATTGAGTTGGGGACGGCAAATGATCCGCGACCGACATTCGTCAGCGAGCTGCTGTCTAAAGAGAGGGTGAATGCATTAAAAGACGTCCTTGTGCAGCATAAAAATTGCTTCGCATGGAACTATTCCGAGATGCCAGGACTAGATCCAGAACTCGCTGTACATAGACTAGCAATATCCCCAAACGTCAAACCAGTCAAACAGGCGCCGAGAAGAATGCGACTCGAGCTTGAGATGAGCATCAATACCGAGGTTAAAAAGTTAATCGACTCTGGCTTCATCCAGGAAGTTCAATACCCTGAATGGATCGCCAACATCGTCCCGGTGATGAAGAAAAATGGGACAGTGCGCATATGCGTGGACTTTCGGGATCTCAATAAAGCTTGCCCGAAGGATGATTTCCCGGTGCCAGTCACCGAATTGATGATAGACAATACATCCACTCATGAGGTTTTCTCCTTCATGGACGGCTCATCGGGGTATAACCAGATAAAGATGCATCCCGAAGACCAGAAGCATACCGCTTTCCGGACCCCTTTGGGAATATTTTGTTACAAGGTAATGCCCTTCGGTCTAAAGAACGCCGGGGCCACCTATCAGAGGGCCATGACGAAGATCTTCGATGACCTTATACACGAAATCGTCGAATGCTATATCGACGATCTCGTGGTTAAAAGAAAATCATACGAGGAACATCTCGAGCATTTGAAGACTGTATTTCAACGCCTTCGGCAATACAATTTGAAGATGAATCCTCTAAAATGTGCGTTCGGGGTTTCCTCGGGCAAATTCCTGGGATTCATCGTCCGACACCGAGGTATTGAGATAGATCCGTCTAAAATCAAGGCGATCATGGAAATGCCTCCGCCAAGAACTCTTAAACAGTTGCGATCTCTCCAAGGAAAGCTTGCATACATTCGGCGATTTATCGCTAATCTTTCAGGAAAGCGCCGTCCTTACAGTCACCTGATGAAGAAGGGAACCCCATTCGTTTGGGATCACAAATGCCAAAGCGCACTGGACGAGATCAAGCAGTATCTGCAAAACCCTCCAGTGTTAGCTGCTCCAGTTAAGGGAAAGCCTCTCATTCTTTACACGGCCGCCCTTGAAGGTTCTTTAGGCGCGTTATGGGTACAAGAGAATGACCAGGGGAAAGAAAGAGCACTCTACTACTTAAGTCGGGTTCTACTGGGGGCAGAAAGCAATTACTCCCCCATTGAAAAACACTGCCTGGCGTTGATCTTCGCAATAACAAAACTTAGACATTATGCATTAGCGCATGAAGTCCATCTCATTTCAAAGGTGGACCCTCTCAAATATCTAATGTCAAAGGCCATATTGACGGGACGACTCGCTAAATGGGCTCTGCTCTTAATGGAGTTCTCGATAACATATCGACCCCCTCAAGGCAGTGAAGGGTCAGGCCATAGCCGACTTCCTTGCTGAGCACCCGATACCTGCCGATTCTCCCTTAAATTACGATTTGCCAGACAAGCATGCGTTTGACGCAATCGACGGTGGTGATACCCGTTGGGAGCTTTATTTTGATGGAGCATCTTCCATGAAGAAGCACAAACAAAGTACGTCAATGATCAAATCGGGAGTGGGCCTTATCTTCGTGACCCCACAAGAAGGAGTAATGCGCTTCGCCTTCTCCTTAACAGAGCCGAGAACGAATAATGAAGCTGAATATGAAGCTTTGATAGCAGGCCTCGAGATCGCCATCGACATAGGAATCGAAAGCCTCCTCATATATGGGGACTCTCAGCTAGTCGTCAGTCAAGTGAACGGCGATTACCAAACATGCAAATCGGAATTGGTAAAATACGGCGAAAAGGTGCAACAACTGCTAACCCAAATTCCCTCCTATACTTTGGAGAGCATACCACGCGCGGAAAACAGCAAAGCGGATGCACTGGCCAATCTTGCTAAAGAATTGGCTGACGAGAATCTCGATGACGTTAGAATCGTGGTACAAAGCCGTCGAGTGCTTACCCCAGCAGAAATATCTTTGGAATCATCCGAAGAAAAAGGAGCGAACGAGCAGACAACCATGCAAATAAAAGATTGGCAAAATACCAAGGATTGGAGAGAAATCTTCGTAGATTACTTCAAGACCCACCGAATGCCTGAAGAAGCGTCCACAAGACATCAGCTCGTGAAACGAGCCCTGTCTTTCGCCTTCGTCAACGATACTCTGTACAAGAGGTCATTTGATTCTTTGTGGCTGAGATGCTTAGGACCTGACGAAGCGAAAAGAGTCGTCCAGGAAGTTCACGACGGACTCTGCGGTTCTCATCAAGCAGGCCCTAAGATGAAGTTGAAGATAAAACGGATGGGCTACTACTGGCCCACGATGATTCAGGACTGCATCGAATATGCGAAGCAATGCCACTCATGCCAAATTCATGGGGACTTCAGCCACCAGCATCCAAATCCGCTACACCCGACAGTGGCTAGCTGGCCATTCGAAATGTGGGGAACTGATATAGTTGGCCCCATCGAACCAGCATCGTCTAGGGGACATCGTTTCATCCTAGCGACGACTGACTACTTCTCTAAGTGGACAGAAGCGATACCGTTAAGAGAAGTGAAGATGGAAAATATCCTCCACTTCTTCAAGACGCACGTCATATATCGGTTTGGAACGCCAAGGCGAATCATCTCCGATAACGGGCCAGCCTACAGAAGCCACAAGATCAGTCGCTTTGCGCAACAACATAATATAGACTGGAGATATTCCTCAGTTTATAATCCGCGAGCTAACGGTCTAGCTGAGGCCTTCAATAAGACCTTAACAAAGATCATAAAGAAAACGGTATCCCGAAACAAGAAGGATTGGCACGAAAGACTGCAAGAAGCTCTCTGGGCGTATCGAACTACGTTTAAAACGGCTACGAACGCGACACCATATGCGTTGGTATTCGGTACAGAAGCAGTACTCCCCCTCGAGATAGAGTTACCCTCTCTACGAGTGGCAGTCCACTGCGAGCTGACGGACGAAGAAAATGCTCACCTTCGGCTTGAGGAGCTTGACGCCCTTGATGAAACCAGGCTCATAGCGCAGCAAAATCTAGAAGTTTATAAAGCAAAGATGACGCGCTCATACGAAAGATTGACCCGACCGAGGACATTCCGCCAAGGCGAACTCGTGCTAGTGGTCAAAAGGCTATGATCCCCAATCGCGCCAAGCGGGGAAAATTCGAGCCAAACTACGAAGGCCCGTACATCATAGACAAAGTCTACCAAGGTGGAGCCTATCTACTCATGGACATGCACGGTGAAAGGCCTTTTAGACCGATAAACGGTCGCTTCCTAAAGAGATACTACGCTTAATGAGCCACAGCCTAGGTCAATGATAGATGACGACGACTATGTCCGCTCGCTATCTTCCTAAGCTCAAGCTTTATAAAAATAGCCAACATTCTCAACAACGGACCGAAATGTCCTTAAACTAATAACAGACCGAAACGTTTTTAAACTACTACCGCAGCATCTTAGGCTGACGAGATATAAAAAAAACATATAAAAAATAAAATTAAAAAAACGGTATGTCCATAAGCAAAAAGGGCACGGATGAAAACCCGAAAGGGCTCCGTGAGTAAAAACAGCAGGGCTGCCGGCGAGTGTTCATGAAAACCCGAAAGGGCGCGACCTCGTTAAAAAAAGAAAGAGAGAGAAAAAATATATATACATAAAAATAAAAAGAATAAAAAAAAAAGATATGTCCATAAGCAAAATGGGTGCGGATGAAAACCCGAAAGGGCTCCGTGAGTAAAAACAGCAGGGCTACCGGCGAGTGTTTGTGAAAACCCGAAAGGACGCAACCTCGTTAAAGGACACTTGCAAGGTCCCCTCGACCTTGTAGGGAGAAACCACCCGCGTGAGATCCTTACGACTCACAAGGGAGCAACACACTTAGGGATCCCCACGATTCCTAGGGAGAAAATACACTCGCGAGATCCTCACGACTCGCGAGGAGAAATCTCTTGTGGGACCCTCACGGCTCATAGGATTTGAAAGTCTTAAGTTACAGAGACCTAAACCTGTGCTTAAGCAATCCCCACAATTTCTGATATTGCCCTACAAGTGGTTCAATACTGACCCTTGTATACAATCCACGGGCGCGAATAAACATTTCCCTAGCCAAGTCTCATCCGTGACTGGGGATATGTTCGCATAGTAAACAACCCTTGTAAATCCTCTCGATTTATGAGGAGAAAACCCTCATGTAGGATCCTTACGACTTACAGAGGAAACGAACACTTAGGAATCCTCACGAGTCCTAAGGAGAAAATACACCTACAAGATCCTTACGACTTGTAGGGAGAAATAACTTCGTGAAACCCTTACGGCTCATGAAGTCAAAAGCCTTGGTCGACAGGATCTTAACCCTAGTCACTAAGCCTCCTTTGTTCGACAACGACAGAGGCAAATGATGATTCTCTCCTGGTAATATCCCAGTTGCAGCGGTGCTGATGCCGAAATCGGTGTCCAATTTCAGGTTTACAGCGAAAAAGCCAGTAGGCCGCTCATGCGTACGAAATAGCCGAAATGATGGGGCAACTTGCAATAAAAAGCAGCAAGTAAAATGTATGCATGCAAAATAGCCGAAATGATTGGGCAACTCGTAATAAAAAGCAACGAGTAAAAATAAAATAAATAGCCGAAATGATTGGGCACCGCGAAAAATAGCCGAAATGATCGCGACCTTCGCGATATAAAAGCTGAAATGATAGAGCATCGCGGAAATAAAATAGAATAAAAAGAAGAAATGATAAAACTTTGGCCCTACAGTTAAGATCACATCGATCCCTGTATACAATCCAAGGGCGTAAATAAAGAAGGAACTATACTTTCCCAGCGGATTCCATCAGACGACGAAGCCAAACCTCAACGGTTCATTTCAACCGAAGAAGCCAGTGACTTCAGCAAAAATTCCTCGACTCACGGATACAAACACTCCTTGACGAGAGCCTTCTGATCCGCGTCGACCCGCAGAGCCACCAATGCCCCCGTGGGAATCCTCGACTCGTTTCAAACCCCAAGGAAACAAATAATCCTTGGCGCTTGGGAAACAAATAATCCCTAGCAAAATTCCTCGACTCACGGATACAAACACTCCTTGACGAGAGCCTCCTGATCCGCGTCGACCCGCAGAGCCACCAGTGCCCCCGTGGGAATCCTCGACTCGTTTCAAACCCCAAGGAAACAAATAATCCTTGGCGCTTGGGAAACAAATAATCCCTAGCAAAATTCCTCGACTCACGGATACAAACACTCCTTGACGAGAGCCTGCGTCGACCCGCAGAGCCACCAGTGCCCCCGTGGGAATCCTCGACTCGTTTCAAACCCCTAGGAAACAAATAATCCTTGGCGCTTGGGAAACAAATAATCCCTAGCAAAATCCCTCGACTCACGGATACAAACACTCCTTGACGAGAGCGTCCTGATCCGCGTCGACCCGCAGAGCCACCAGTGCCCCCGTGGGAATCCTCGACTCGTTTCAAACCCCAAGGAAACAAATAATCCTTGGCGCTTGGGAAACAAATAATCCCCAGCAAAATTCCTCGACTCACGGATACAAACACTCCTTGACGAGAGCCTCCTGATCCGCGTCGACCCGCAGAGCCACCAGTGCCCCCGTGGGAATCCTCGACTCGTTTCAAACCCCAAGGAAACAAATAATCCTTGGCGCTTGGGAAACAAATAATCCCCAGCAAAATTCCTCGACTCACGGATACAAACACTCCTTGACGAGAGCCTTCTGATACGCGTTGACCCGCAGAGCCACCAATGCCTCCGCAGGAATCCTCGACTTGTTTCAAACCCCAAGGAAACAAATAATCCTTGGCGCTTGGGAAACAAATAATCCCTAGCAAACTCCTCGACTCACGGATACAAACACTCCGTGACGAGAGCCTCCCAACCCGCGTCAACTCGCAAAGCCACCACTGTCTCCGTGAGAGAATTCCCGGTTCGTCCCACCTTGCAAGATAAAGTCTCGGGCAGCAAGGATTAAAAAAAAAACTTGCTTTCTGAACAATGGGGCCCTGCAAGTCAATCCAAAATGGTCTCTTGCATACTATCCATGGGTCTCACTCTCCAAAGTCGAGTTTCGACGAGGAGGGAAACAACCGCTTACGAATCCTCTCGACTCGTAAGAGGGAAAAATTCTCTTATAGGATCCTTACGACTTATAAGAGAAAACCACACTTAGGAATCCTCACGATTCCTAAGGAGAAAATCCACCTATGGGATCCTCTCGACCCGTAGGGAGAAAAGCCTCTATGGGACCCTCACGGCTCATAGAGTTGAAAAGTCTTAGGCAGTAGACCTGAACCTACGGCCTAAGCCATCACTATTTCTTAAGGAAGTCAGAATACTCGTTTTAGATTTCCATCAACCATGGTTATTAAGACAGCCTGCTGACAATAAAAAAAAGGAAGGTGACAGAAAGAATATCCGATCTACATTTGATCTGGCGTGCGTGACGCACTCATTTATGCATGGGCAGAAGACTCAGGACGAGAAATAAGACAAGCTGAAATAGAAAAGGGAAGAGTTTCCATTCATACTGCTAGAAAATTCCTTTTTACAATCATAAGAACAATAAAAAAAAACATTATTCAAATTATTACAATGGAATAACCTCAGATCCGGGGAACGGATTGAGGAATTCAAAAGTAAGGCCGTCCAGAGTTCTTCTGGCCTTTCTAATTATTCTTATGCGCAGCCTCTCGCGCTCCTCTGTGTCGATATCGTCAGCAAGCCCTTCCGGCCTTCGATAAGCAGCAACTATTGTCGTCTGCTGGAAGATTTGGTGTAGGATGTCAATGAGGCTGTTCCGTCGTTTCTTTGAGATCAGCCCTGTCAGGTACACTGAATGCACCTTGTCTTCAGCATCATCCAGTGCGTTGAGCGATAAGGCCTCATGAAGACCCGGAAGTGCTCTCCATATGGCTCCTAACACGACTTTCAAAAGGGCCGAACGACGAGGCAACAGCCACCCACCGCTTGCGTTCAGACGACCCATGACTTCTGCACATTCAGCGTCTGTAAACTCCTGGTTTTGTTGACGACCCTGAGCGCGGATATCGTCGTAAGTAATGAACTCGTGCAAACTGTATATATGCACCGCCGCCATTATACCTGGAGGAAATATTACAGGAAGATCAACAATAGAAAAGCGATAACATACATAAAGGACTAAATTCCTAGAGAGCAAGACTATGTTCAAGGATAAAATCCCCTGGACGAAAGCTCTGCTGGTTAAGATTAATCTAAGAATCGATTTTACCTAAAGAAGTTTTTCTAAAGACTTTAAAAAAAAGGGGGAGCAAGGCACCGGAGTTCTTGAAGGCAAGAACGAAGCTCTGAAGTTTTTGAAAATAAAAATCTAAAAGAAGATATGTATCTGTGGGGGACCAAAAGTCCTATTTATAGGCATCAAGTGCCTCTTCGACTTCCAAGGGTTGTCACGGCAGTTTACCCTAATCGGAGCGAACTTCTGTTCAAATTCCGAGGCGGGAGACGAAGCAACGCTTCGTCTTCCCCCAGTCAGAGCAAAGCTCTGTCTTGAAAATTAATTTAATGAAGCAACGCTTCAGATTGTTTGCGCTGCGCAACGTGCTACGTGTCGGATGCAGACGCATCAGCGCAGCACCCAAAGCAGCGCACCCAATCAGAGCAAAGCTCCTTTTCAAACAAAATTAAAGGAAGCAACGCTTCAGCTGCGCTGCGCCGTGCGCTACACGACACGTGTCAGCGCCGATGCAGTAGCATAGTTGCGCTGCGCCATGCGCTACACGACACGCGTCAGCGCAGAGGCGCTAACTCAGTTGCGCTACACTGCGCGCTGTGCGACACGTGTCACACCCTGAAGCATTTGCGCTAAACAAAATTAAAAGTTCTGAAGAAATCGTTTCTGCTCTTGTTAAAATAAAAAGATTTTCTTCTGTAAAACAGAAGCCCTTGGATCAAAGATCCGACGGTGAGGGGAAATTCCCCCAAATCATTCAGAAAAGGGATTTCTTTAATAAATCGAATTTGCGTCTCAATTTGCAAGATGAAGCCTCAGGCAGCAAGGACTAAAAAACTTGCTTCCTGAACAATGGGACCCTGCAAGTCAATCCAAAACGGTCTCTTGCATACTATTCACGGGTCTCACCCTCCAAAGTCGAATTTCGACGAGGAGGGAAACAACCGCTTGCGAGTCCTCTCGACCCGTAAGAGGGAAAAATTCTCTAATAGGATCCCTACGACTTATAAGAGAAAACCACACTTAGGAATCCCCACGATTCCTAGGGAGAAAACCCACCTACGAGATCCTCTCGATCCGTAGGGAGAAAAGTCTCTATGAGACCCTCACGGCTTATAGAGTTGAAAAGTTTTAGGCGGCAGATCTGAATCTGCGGCCTAAGCCATCGCTATTTCTTAAGAGGGTCGGGATACTCGTCCTAATCATCCGTCAAACATGGTTACTAAGGTGGTATATTGATAATAAAAGAAAGAAAATACGGAGAAAGTGACACATTACAAAAAAGAAAAAAGAAAAAAGAAAAAAGTGTATCTTTTATTCATAAACTTGATTGGATACAGGATACATTATGTCAAAGAAAAAATATACGTATATACATTCTTTTACCTACGAATACAAATGATACAAGGATAGATAGCTACTGAGGAGGAAGTGTCTTCAGTAAATTTATAAGATGCTCTCACACTTCCTTCAGCGCTTTCTCCTGAGTGACAACCGCAGCCACTTCCGCTTCCACCTGGGCCCGCTGCTGCAAGAAGGATGAAAGTTGCTCCTCCGCCGCCTTCTGGGCTGCTTCCTGGTTGGGTGCATCTCGCTCGACAATGTCAAGTTGTTGCCTCAATGATAACCCTTCAGAAAGACATTGCAGAAGGCCCTCGAAGACAGCCTTCAACCGTGCGGCGTTGCCCTCCACCCGAGCATGCAGTTGGGCAGACTTGCTCGAAGTCTCATCACGCTCCTTACGCCTTGAAATGACTTCTTGTTCGAGATGGTGGAAGTAAGGAGCGCTCTGCTCAATCCACGCTGTTCTTTGATTACGGGCAGCCAAAGTCTCAGGAGCGGGGCGCAGCGACTCCAATTGATATAGGCGACCCTCGATCTCCCTACAATGGTTAACCCAGGATGCGATGATGCCCTCATCATGAAAGTTCACGAGTATTGCTAGCATCGGGTTAACCACCATAGCGAAGTCTGCGGCAGATGTAGGAGTTTCAACGTCGAGTTCCTCGACGTAGTCACTCAACATGCGCAGACTATTCGCGGCACCTTTTGAAGACGAACTCCTCAGATAAGGACCCGCCGGCATTGTAATGCGAGGCTCGAAGGGCGCCGAAGCCAGAACGACAGCTGAAAGAAACAGGATGCGATCAGATAACAGTACAGAAAATAAAGAGAGGAAAGTTACCAATATGATGGTCATCGTACCAGTTGAGACAGGTGGTAAGGTCGGAAGGGCTGGTGGCGCAGCTGATCTGTTATCCCCTCCTTCAATCTGTAGCACTGCAGTTGAGATGAGAAAAGAGGTTAGAGGTAATTCCATCAATAAGGAAAAAGAGAGGAAGGATGTCAACGGAAATCATACTCACCAACGCCACCAGAGGAAGAAGCGAGCTCAGATGGAAAGGAGAAGTGTGGGAGCAACATCTGATATACATGATCAAAAAGCACTCCTGAAAACACAACAGTGTGACTTTAGTACACGAATTGTATGTCTAGAAAACAAGATTAATAAATCGTAAACACATACCTTCCAACATCTTCGAGGGTATGAGAGAAGGTTGAGAGGTGACCACTGCCAAGGTAGTCGTTGAAGGCGCTCCCTCGAGCAGTGGGGCATCGGCACTGGCTGCACCTGCATTACGAAAAAGTGAACTTGTCAGAAAAGATTGTAAAGTTAAGAAAAGCAGTCACTTGGGGTTTACCTAAGGAGCTCCCGGCTGAAACGGAGGCAACTCCCTCCTCTATCGACATGAGACCACCGCTCGTAGCCTCGTCACCTGACTCGATGGGGACCGTCGTCGTGCTCGCAAAACCTGGAGATGGCGGAGGGCCATAGCCGGAAAGGGCTATGATTGGAGTGTTGCCAGATTCCAAAGAAGGAGCGGTTTGCTCATCCTCGGGAATCATGGTCACCTCACCCACCACTCTCTCAGGTTCAGTAGCTGCGGTTGTATCGTCCACCGTCGCCAGGGGATCGCCGACCTCGAGCGCCTCAGCCGCCACCACCCTGGACTCAGTTATAACGATCATATCATCTGCCACCGCTTCAGGTTCGGCATCAATGACCTTCTCGGCGGTAGGTCCCTCAACCTCCACTTCAGGCTCCATGGCCTCAACGATATTGCCCACTGTCGGCTCGAGTTCGGCAGGCACCGCCTCCTCCATTCCCCTAGGATCGACGGCTTCCGCCTCTCCCTCGATCGGACTTGGCCCTGTAAAGATAAGAGATATAAGGACCAATGACATTAAGATCCTTATAACAAAAACTCTGAGAGAAATATTACCTGAAGCGGATTTACCGTTTGCGCTCCGAACTGCTCGCGCCACCTCTCTGCGGGTAGTGGATAGGGCGACAGGGGCCTCTTCGGAGGGAGTATCAGCTCGAGGGGCGGTGCTGGGGCCCGCTCCCATAGCCAAGGCAGCCCTGCGCGCCTTCGCCTCACGCCTCAACCGCTTCCTCTCCTCCCGAGCGGTCATGAGGGACCTCTGTGACGCCTCCTTTAAGGCATCATCATCTTCATTCAGGGATGCCTCCAGAGCCTTTAAGGCATCTCTCATCGGATCTTCAAGACGAACCTCCTACGGTGGCCCAGAAGAAGCAGGAACGTCGGCAGCTGGTAGAACATCTGCGTCGCTAGGAGGGAACGGCATTGAGGTTCCTGTAATTAAAAGGGAAAGGTTAGATCGACCATAACACAAGGAAAATGAAAAACTTGATGAGTCGAAACTTACTAAGGCCCATAGATGCTCTGAGACGTTCCTCCTCCTGAAAAGTCTTCAGAGAAGCAGCAATGACTTCTTCATCAGTGATGCCTGTTGAAAGAAAAGAAAAAAAAGCGTTAGTCAAAAATAATGAAGAGGATATGTTGCAATAAAGAAAAGGCGACTAGTAGTTACCTGATTGCGCAAGCTTAGCCAGCCACGCATCACGCTTCGCCAACCATGCCGAAGCTCTGAGAGCAGCCTCCAAGTCTGTATCGTCCGGCGGCGGCATCACCAACCCTGCGTTAGTCCCATATTCGAGCAGACCTCCAGCATAAGGAGCATGGTGTTCCTGGCCGAACACGACATCCGCAGCGAAGAGCGACTTCTTTTTCTTTTGCCCTCCGACCCTAGGCTCACGGGGAATCGACTTCCGCTTGGCAGCCACTTTGGGACGACGGGTCCCGATGTCCGCACCCACGCCAGACTCCGGCGAGGGTACAACCACTGTTTCCACTGGAGCACAGGGTGCGGGAAGTGTATCCGCGATATCAGGGAGCGGCAACTCACGTGAAGGACTTTGCGCACGTGATGGTCTGCCCCCGGCATCTTTTAGAGGAGCGATTACCGGGGTCCTTGGCACCAGAGGAGCGTTGCGATCGCTACCTGGAGGTGCACCCTTACGGTCGATCAGCAACCGCCTTTCCTCCTTTATGACCGCTCCCGTCAAATGACTATACCATTCTGTGTATACCCTAAGAAGTCGGGGGGCGCAAGCCGGCTCACTGATAAAGAAGTGAGAGCCCGTGTTTAGACGCATGAAGTGATGCAGCGCTCTCTCCATCCCTTCTTCAGTCGCGGCAGGTTCCGATAAAAAGGCCTCCAGCGGTACCCCTTGATTATAGCTCAGCTGTTGGGCGAAACGATGCGGGTTATATCTCATGAAGATCGCTACCCCGTCCTGCCTAAACACCAAAAAGCCCGGTCTGATGGAATATAGGTGAAGGGTCTCCCGGGCCGTTAAAACTGAAGCTCCGTCCTTGAAAGTGTCTTGCAATGGCCGCACTGCAGTGGTGGACGTTTTTCCAATAGTCAACACCTTGTCAATGAACGACACACCGGTTCCAACGGTGTGGGAGCGAAGGAGTAAACCCCTGGCATCTTGCGGCGATGGATTTACAATTGATGCGCCGATCAACTGTAGAATGCGAGGAAAGCTGCACCTTTCGTAGAACGAGGGCCTTTTATGCATGCCGAAGACACCCGCTGTATGTAGCTCGAGCCACGACATAAAGTAGTGCATCGGGAAAACCACATGCAACACCCCAGGCTCATTAGCATCCGCTGCTCGGCTAAGGCCATGATATAAGTGCGCCAAGCCGGCGATCCCAACGGCCACCTTTACCCCGATAGTCATTCGGTGGCCCGGGTAAAAAACAGAGGGCCGCATGCGGTGAGAGTGCATTGGGAGTGCAAACCAACTCAGCCAAAGCCCAAGAAATCCTAAAAAGAAGGCCTCCTCGTCCATCTCGGGGGCTGCGACTTCTGCAAAAGACATGGTTGGGGAGCTAGGAAGAAAAAAGTTCTTTTGGTCTATGTCTTTCGCTGGCAGGTTATCCAAACCTAAACCAAAAGGGTCCTCAAGGTTGGCAAACTTGGCAGCTTCTGCCGAGAGGATGTTTGGGTGAAGGAACCGAGCAATAAAATCCTCAAAATTAACTCTGCGGCTCCCACGCTCAATGAAAAGGGCCTCGTAGATGTTCAACACCTTGATCAGACTTGGAAATTGATGTTGAACAGCGTTCTCCGGCGTGAGCCCCCTTATCACCGGCTTGGCACCAAAGATGTACTCATCCGGCGGGAGCAACTCTTCATAATGTTCCCCCATAACCGGTAGAACAGAAACCTCCGTAAACTCTTCCAAAGAGATTGACACTTCCCGATCCATGGCAAGGAAAGTATGGGTAGGAATGTTCCACTGCTCCAGGAAGGCCTTGAACCACCAAGTGGGGAGCGTGGGATACTGGAAGAGGGAGACGTAGACTGCGGTATACAATCCTAATCTTATCAACTGCGACTTCTTCGTCGACAGGATATACCGAGCCCACGGTAGATAGCCAACCGGGTGGCGAGGGATCAGACCAATGTTATATGATTGCCCCCAAGGTCTCGCCTCGCCCTGACAGATACAGCGTCCTAGGATATCCAAAACCATAGGACGCTGGACCGGGATAGCATCTATAGCCGGATGAAGAAAACCCTTCGATGTCCAATCCGTCATCTCCACGGCAGACTGCACCGGGGGTGGGCTGGCGTAATGAATCGCCGTTATGGGTTCTGACGGCACCGCGCATGTGAAGCTCCGTCGGCCCATGATGATCTGATTGTACCATGACCCCCAAAGGTAGAGACTCTTGTACTCCGGGTCGTATTCCTTAATCATGGCCAAGACCTCACGGTCCAAAGGCGCCTCGGGAAATCCCTCCTCCGAGCGGACGAACGGGAATGAAGTGTCTAGAGACATAATCGCTGCAAAAAGAACAATTTAGCCGTTAGTGTTGTAATTCCAACGTTTGGCGTTTAAAGAAGAGAGTGCATTAATTAAATTAAAATTAAAATTAATTAATTACATCACACAGCAGTGCAGTGAGTAAGGGACCAAAGGGGGACCCACAAAATCTGGATGACAGTACGTCAGTTAATAGGACAATCTCATCATTGGATGAGATTGTCAGTTGTTCCCCAGGAAAACATTCCCATTAATAAAGAATCCCTAGAGACAAGGAGAAAATCTCCTCTTTCAGAGCAAAGCTCTGTCACAGAATGACACTTGTCAAATTCTGGTCTCAAAAAATAAAAAAAATAAAATTCCTTAAAAAAAAGCTTAGCTCTGTAATATTCCATCAAAAAGAAAATTTTTGAAAAGAAATTTAAAATTAAAATTTCTGGAATCCTGAAAAATCCATGAAAACTTATAAAAAAATTCTTCATTTTTCAGATCTAAAAGATCTACATTTGATTCAAGAGAAAAGCTCTGTTCATGGGTTAGAACCCATGAACAAGATCTCTGTAGATCTATAAGTTTTTTAGAGCAAAGCTCTGTTTATGAAACCCCAATGGGGATTTCTTTAGATCAAAAGATCTGTGAGAGCAAAGCTCTAGTGGTTGATTAAAATTAATTCCACTTGAAAATAATTTTACCTAAAATTTTCTAACTTGGAAAATGAGAGCAAAGCTCTAAGGTTCTGGAAACGAGAGCAAAGCTCTGGAGTTCTAGGCAAGAGCAAAGCTCTGGAAATCAAAATCATGAAATGACAAGATTTTTCTAAGGGCCAGAGGTCCTATTTATAAGGCACTTGCGCCTCTTGAGCTCACCCCTCGATCCAACGGTCAGGGGTTTGCCACCGCTGCACTCACGTGCGCGCCACGTGAGCGCAACGGTGGGGGGGCATTTGTTTCGCCCAATCAGAGCAAAGCTCTGTTGAAATTCAAAATTCAAAAATTTTGAAACAACGCTTCAAGTCTCGGGCGCAACGCGCCACGTGTCAGGCACTAACACGTCAGCGCAGCGCCCAAGAAGGCGCACCCAATCAGAGCAAAGCTCTGTTTAAAGGAAGCAACGCTTCAGTTGCGCATGAACTGCGCTGCGCGACACGTGTCAGCGCAGATGCGCTAGCGCAGCTGCGCTGCGCTGTGCGCTGCGCGACACGTGTCAGCGCAGATGCGCTAGTGCGCTAGCGCAGTTGCGCTGCGCGACACGTGTCACGCGCTGGGGCATCTGCGCCAAACTGAATTAAGATTTTAAAAAATTCTTTTCTGTTCTTGTTAAAACAAGAAGATTTTCTTCTGCAAAGCAGAAGCCCTTGGATCAAAGATCCAACGGTGGGGAAAATTCCCCAAATCATTCAGAGAAAGATCTCTTTAACAAATTTAACTAATTTATGGGCACTATAAAAAGGACCCTAGGCCTCAATTCAAAGGCATGAAGATCCTTCTAAAAAAAAAAGAAAGAAAAAAGAAAGCTCTTGAAAACTCCTCAAGAACAACAGAAGGTAAAACCTATAGGAAAAAAAAGAGAAAATTCTCTTATGGACAGATTATTGATCTAAGAACAAGATCAATAATTCTAAATAAGAAATATATATATATATATATATATATATATATATATATATATATATATATATATATATATATATATATATATAAGTGATAATAGTGCTTTGCACTTTTTTATGAACCTCTGGTTCTTGAAACAAAAAAGAAAAATTATTTTTCTTTGATCTAATCAAGAAATTAAATAGTGCTTTGCACTTCTGTTCTTGAATCTAAAAGATTCTTAGTGCTCTGCACTTACAAATTACGCTAGAGCTTTGCTCTCTGGAATTGGCGCAACTCACCAGAGCGCGCCACGTGTCAGCAGCGCAACAGCGCAGCGCA
Organism: Agapanthus africanus; assembly: GCA_030015575.1. Lineage (NCBI taxonomy): Eukaryota > Viridiplantae > Streptophyta > Magnoliopsida > Asparagales > Amaryllidaceae > Agapanthus > Agapanthus africanus. The sequence goes on from JASDDO010000024.1 coordinate 31,578,468, forward strand.
GCGCACTTGTGCGCTTGCGCTCACCAGAGCGCGCCACGTGTCAGCAGCGCAACAGCGCAGCGCACTAGCTCAGCGCACTGCGCTGTTGCGCTTGCGCTTACTAGAGCATGACACGTGTCCTAACCATAAGCGCTTGCGCTCAGTAATTGGCGCAAACCGCCTGATAAATGCAATGCATTTCTCAAAGGGCCAGGCCCAAGTCAAAAGACCAAGCAGGCCTAATTAAATTGATGCTCTGCATCATTTATAAATGGGCAGAGCCCAAACAAAATAATATAAAAGCTATGCATTTTAAAAGGGGCAGAGCCCAAACAAAGCAGATGCCTTGCAGAGCATAGAATAAATTGATGCTCTGCATCAATCATGAGCAGAGCCCAAACAAAAAATAAATTGATGCAATGCATTATTTAAAAATGGGCCAAGCCCTAGCACGGGTCTAACAGACCAAAAACAAATAAAAGGCGTTGAATATTTTTCTACTGGACTTAGCCCAATTTTGGCCGTAAGTCCTCAAATTAAATTGACTGAGCAAGATTGCTCTCTTAAATCAATTTACTACTGGTTCGAGGGTACATCTCCGAACTCCTCTGACACACGTCGTTGTAATCATTCAACGTCGTCAGAGAGGTGACGGGTCCCAACGACCACATATGAATATGGACCGAAACGTCCCTAAACTAATATCGGACCGAAACGTCCCTAAACTAATATCGGACCGAAACGTCCCTAAACTAATGTTCATCCCAAAATGGGATTGATGGACCGAAACGTCCTTAAACTAATATTGGACCGAAACGTCCTTAAACTAATGTCGGACCACCACGTCCCTAAACTGGAATACGGACCACCACGTCCCTAAACTGGAAGATGGACCACCACGTTCCTAAACTGGAGAATGGACCGCAACGTCCCTAAACTACCTATGGACCACTACGTCCCTAAACTGGAACGATAGAGCCTCCAAACACTCTTTTGCCGGATCTAAACGGTCCCGTTTAAGTTGATCTTAGCCCCAAATACGGCTAACGTATCCTTAAACATTCAAATGGACTATAAAACTCTAAATCAACTTTGGTTCAAGGGTACATCTCTGAACTCCTCTGACACTTATCGTTGTAATCCTTCAACGACGTCAGAGAGGTGATGAGTCCTGACGACCATATATTAAATGAATCCAGACGATCCCGTTAAGTTGATCTTAGTCTCAAATCAGACTAACGTATCCTTAACGGACGTTTAAGTTGATCTTAGTCTCAAATGCGGCTAACGTATCCTTAAACTAAAAACACCAAACCCAAATCTAAGTAAATACGGATTTGGACTAATCCATGTCCTACGGGCGACGGCATTACTCAGTCTCCGTATACAATCCACGGGCAACCACAAAAAAAAAACAAACACACACGACACGAAGTGAAATTCTGGAGAAGGAGAAAGTTGTTACCGCGATGCGGTAGCGTAATTAACTGCAGGGGCTTGCGCCTGCAGGGAAGAGCGTCCCCACAATCAAAAACCCCTCACCCTGAGGGGGAATCTGACGAAGTCTGCTACATCGGCCGCATCCGTCTAAACCTCCGATACACGGTGCCATAAATCAACTCGGCATCTCCGGAGAGGTAGACGGATAAAACCATATAGCATCTGCCCCGAATCTCAGGCAAGACGCAAAGTATAGGCCGCCATTCGGAGGGGAACAGAGGTTACAAGATGTTGCTCTCGATCGCTCCTTTTGAAGAGGTAACTAGATCCGTCGAAGTTCGCTCCGCTCGATCTCCGTGAGACTTGGATCGTCGTGGATCTCACGCTCTTAATGAAGATTGGCTTAGCGAATAAAGGATCGATGGTTGCTTGCTTGATTTGCTTCTCAAAATGATCTTGATTTGGCTTTTGATTTAGATTTGGGCTAGGGTTTTGGTATCAAGTTGTGTCACTCAACTTGTTCAAATTCGGTTCAATGTTCAACCCTAATTAACGAACAACCTCCACCACTAGATCTAGATCCCCTTTTTATAATATTCAAATGAATCCTCCCTCCAAAGCTAGGTTGTTAGAGAGAGCCTTCTAGAATGAGATTGTTAGAGGGAATATTCTAGAGGAAGGTTGTTACAAGGAATATTCTAGAGTGAGTTTGTTATGCAGAGCCTTCGGGAGGAAGACACGTGGTCTTTGAGGGACTTCTAGAAGCCTGGCAGTTAAATGGAATATTCTGAAGAATTTTGAACTGCTGCCGTGTCAACCAAGACGCGGATTCGCGGCCATTTAGTGGCCTTGATGGCTCATTTTCTCTGAATTGCTTGGTTTTGGCTTTTAGGGAATCTTCTGATGTCTGGAATCTCATTATTCTTTCTTGTTTGCTGCCAGATCTTAAGTCTTTGACTTGCTACATTTTATCTGCACTTTTGTGATTCCGGCTCTTTGACCTGAAGGATTTTCTGCACACAATCTTGATAAACAGTGTTTAGATATATAAAATCATGCGTGTAGTAATAAACACTCAATTTCCCTCTAGAATGTCAATTATAACTATAACACATGTTATTTGGTAATTTACAGATGAATTCGTAATCCGTGTTATATTTATAATAAACACCCTTAGATGATTGATAAGAGTAGGGAAATTGACGTGTTGATAATGCAATATTTTCGACTGATCAACACACAAGAGGAAAAGTTCAGAAATGAACGAAGCCTTCTTGTGGCATTATAGACTAGCTCATATCAATGCGACCAGACTAGCTAAGTTGCATAAAAATGGATATTTGAATCCGTTCGAATTTATATCTTATGAAACTTGCGAGTCATGTCTCAAAGGCAAGATGACAAAAACTCCGTTTACAGGACACGGAGAAAGAGTTACTGAACTCTTGGGACTGATACATAGTGATGTATGCGGTCCTATATCTACACATGTCAGGAATGGTTCCTCGTACTTTATTACATTCACCGATGATCTCTCAAGATTCGGACATGTGTTCTTGTTGAAACAAAAATCTGAAGCTTTTGAGAAATTCAAGGAATATAAGTACGAAGTTGAGAACCAGACGGGTAAAACTATTAAAGTCCTACGATCTGATCGGGGAGGAGAATACTTGAGCACGGAATTCCAAGACTACTTAAAAGAGAATGGGATTCTCTCTCAGCTTACTCCTCCATATACACCACAGCACAATGGAGAGTCGGACTAGATAAATCGCACCATATTAGATATGGTGCGCTCTATGATGAGTGTTGCTGAGTTACCTATATCCTTTGGGGTTATGCACTTGAGACAGCTGCATACCTATTTAATAGGGTTCCGACCAAATCTGTGCCTACCACTCTATATGAGATATGGAATGGGAAGAGACCATCTCTTAAACGAGTTAAGATATGGAGTTGTCCGGCCTATGTTAAAAGGAAAAATACGGACAAGCTCGAGACAAGGTCTGTTTTGTGCAAGTTTGTGGGATATCCAAAGGATTCATATGGATATATCTTCTATCATACTGAGGAACAAAATGTGTTTGTTTCTCAACATGCCATTTTTTTAGAAAAGGAATTTCTTGTGAAAGAAATTAGTGGTAATGAGGTAGAAAAGTTCCAGCTATACAAACTATAACTGACAATTTGGTGGAACCGGAGGACTCAATAGTCCCCGACAAACCTCAGCCACTCCGCAGATCTAGTAGGGTCTCTCATCCACCTAAAAGATACTACGATTTTCTCATAGACGGTGGGAGCGAGGATTGCATCATGGAAGATGATGACCCACTAGTTTTGAGCAGGTCATCACAAGTGGAGACTCTGTGAAATAGTTGGATGCTATGCGATCTGAGATGGAATCCATGTACATCAATAAAGTATGGACTTTGGAAGTTGCTCCTGAAGGGGTAAAACCTATTGGGAGCAAGTGGATTTTTAAGAAGAAAATTGGTGTGGATGGAAAGGTTGAGACCTTTAAAGCTAGACTAGTAGCAAAAGGTTTTCGTCAACGACCAGGTGTCGATTATGATGAAACCTTTTCTCCAGTCGCTATGCTTAAGTCCATCAGGATCCTACTTGCCATTGCTGGATACCATGACTGCGAAATCTGGCAGATGGACGTCAAGACCACTTTTCTAAATGGTGATTTAGAAGAGAGCGTGTACATGACACAGCCAGAGGGCTTCATAGACAGTGGGAGCAGCAGAAAGGTGAGCAAGCTGCTTAAATCAATCTATGGATTAAAGCAGGCATCGCGGAGCTGGAACATCTGTTTTGATGTGACGGTCAAAGACTTTGACTTCATCAAAAACATAGATGAACCTTGTATATACAAAAAGATTGTAGAGAGTAAGGTTGTCTTTCTCGTATTGTACGTGGATGACATACTCTTGATAGGAAATGATATTCCTATGATACACTCGGTCAAGCTCTTCTTATCACAAAAGTTCTCCATGGAAGATCTAGGTAATGCCTCCTACATCCTGGAGATAAAAATCTATAGAGATAGATCTAAGTGGATGTTGGGATTGTCCCAATGCAGGTACATAGACACCATACTAAAGATGTTTAGTATGGAAGATTCTAAGCGTAGGAATTTACCCGCTTGTTCAGGAATCACTTTCTCCAAAGAGATGTCTCCCAAGACTGATTTGGAGAGGGCTCACATGATAGTGATACCCTATGCTTCGACAATCGGGTCTATCATGTATGCGATGTTATGTACCAGACCGGATGTAGCTTACGCACTAGGTGTAGTGAGTAGGTATCAATCAGATCCTGGAAAAAAGCACTGGACAGCTGTGAAGAACATTCTTAAGTACTTGAGAGAGAGTAGAGAAATGTTCTTGGTGTATGGTAACGGTGAACTCTAAGTGGAGTCCTTTACCGATTCGAGCTTCCAGAGTGATAAGGACGACAGTAAGTTGGTCTTGGGTTTTGTCTTCGCCCTCAATGGAGGGGCGGTATATTGGAAGAGTTTCAAGCAAGATACCGTAGCAGACTCAACAATAGAGGCTGAATATATCACTGCCAACGATACTGCCAAAGAGGTTGTCTGGATGAAGAAGCTCATTGCTGAACATGGTGTGGTTCTATCCATTGAGCATCCAATATCTTTGTATTGTGATAACAATGGATTGGCCAAGGAACCCTGGTCCCATCAGAGGTCAAGACATATTCTTAGGCGGTATCACCTGATCCGGAAGATAGTAGATCGAGGTTAGGAGTGTTGACACGAAGGATAACACAGCGGATCCATTCAAGAAGATCCTCCCCCAGACGCGGTTTGAGAGACTTTTTGGGATGTTGGGTATGAGATACTACAACAACTGGCCTTAGTGCAAGTGGGAAATTGTTAGGAATATGTATGCAGAGGCTATTATTGTATGATATAGTGGATGCTTGGACATATATATAGAGGACTTTCTTGCTCGACATGATAGTATGCTATTTGATTGCTCTTTATCTTAACATGTATACTTGTATTATTATACTGTCTTGATAAAGCCCTTAGGATGTTTGCTTGACTATCAGGACTATGATGTGGATCATACTAGTGGGGCATAGGTAGTCCACAAGCACATCCTTTAACTGTTCCTAGTCGAGAGAGTATCGAAATAGGGCATCGATATTCCAGAGTAGACTAGTGTGTACGTTTCTTGACCCTGTAAGGGACGATGGTTGATCCCATAACCATTGGTATTTGACATGAAAGATTGTACACCGGTGCTCATTAGAGAATTGGTACACCGAACAGGACTCGCCGAGAACTCCTAGATGGTACTATACCTATCGTCAGATAGCAGTTCTCTGGTGACACTGGTACAGATTAGTCTGTAGACCTTAGATCGTCATAGTGTCTTGTGTGGTTCCCACTGTTCTTTGATTTTCTCCCTACCACGGCTCAAAGGAGTCATGCAAACAGGTGGGTTTTGGGTACAGTCCCGAGTCACATAGAGGTAGTGAGCGATAGGAGGGGTTTCGTCTCTCCCGGTATAGGGAGTTGATGTTGCGCTATGTTCGATTGGTTATAACAGTAAGTCCCTGGCCAGGGCTGATGAGATTTACTGGTAAGTGTTATAAATAGTTTCTCGAACCGTTATGAGCCATACATCGGCATGACTTATCATGTTACCGGGCTCTGATGATTCCACCCCTAGACTCGATATGCGACATATCAGACGAAGAGACCGGACTGTACGGTAAGTGTTACTAATAGGCTTCATGGGAGTTTGGACAAGCTTGCTTGTTGATTTTCTAATCGCTCAATACCTGGGTAGCCGTTACGTCCAGTTAGTACCGCTGACGGCTTGTGCGTAACTGATGTGATCATTACTTACTGTTGGCGTATTGACGAGTCTTTAGAGTCCCACACAGAGGTTTTCTAGTTCAAGCGAAACGAAGTAGGGCACATATGCTGATATGTGCGGGAGCCTGATTAAATACGAGTATGTGATACCGTATTTTAGTCTGGAGATAACTGATATCGGTTTGGTTATATGTGATATAACCGGATTATTGAATCAAGTGTTGATTTGATAATTTGAGATACAGATAAATGATATTAGTCGGTTATATATGATATAAACGGATTATTAAATCAAGTGTTGATTTAATAATTTGATATATATTTATATTTGATATAATTATATGTTAACTAATATTAATGCTCACTTAAGTTTTTATTCTCTTAATATGTGTGTGTGTGTGTGTGTGATATATGTATATATATATATATATATATATATATATATATATATATATTGGAATTATCTATTTTAGAAATAGATAATTGAGGGGGAAAATGAGAGATGTTTTGGGTATGGGTGAAGCATGGCTTTAATCAATTGTTTAATGGTTTGGCAACACTATTGAAGTATGGTTGAATAAATTATTGAAAAATTCTTCATGCTTCAATAAGTGATGAAAGATGAGAGCCATTCTTCACTTGAGATTTTTCTTGAGCTCATTTCCTTTGCTTTCACCATTATCTCATCCTTCCTCCTCAAAGCCCTAACCCTCACATATGCTGTGAACCGTAGGACTTTAGAGTAATCCAAGTGAGCTAAACACCCTACATCATCAACCTACACTCAATTGGCCATTAAGTATAGGTTGTTTCATTCACTAATAGTAGATTAGTGAAGAGGTAGCTTGAATTAGAGAAGTTTCAAGGTGGATCATTTTCGACACGAAGATCGTGAAGCAAGCTTGTTCCTTCTTCAATTGGAGCTACGAGGAGTCGTAGGGACTACTACCTGGAGCTTTAGAAGTGAAGGACTTAGTCTACAAAGGTTGTAAACTCTTTCACTTAGTATAGTTTTTGTGATATCATGCATTAAACCCTAATACTCTAGTTAGATTCTAGGTTAGTGTAGTTTAGCATCAAGAATTTTTTAAAATTGCATACTTGATGCCTGTTAAAACCCAGTGGTGGTGCTAGAAAACACTTTCACCGCTTGCAACACTTTACGGTCGAAAGTGTCATTCTCCTATGAGTTGGGATGATATAGGAGATAGAGAACTCCTTGGACCAGAGATGATTGTTGCCACAATTGACATAGTCCGCATGATCAGGGAAAAGATGCGCATAGCCCAGAACCGACAGAAGCATTAGACAGATGCAAAGCACCGATACTTAGAGTTCCAACCTAAAAATCATGTATTCCTTATGATCTCTCCAAACAAATGAGTGATTCGTTTCAGAAGACAGGGAAAGCTTAGCCCTAAAAATATCGGGCCTTTCGATATCTTAGAACGGGTAGGAGAAGTGGTGTATCGTTTGGCACTGCCACCATCATTTGAAGGAGTGCACAACGTATTCCACATATCTCAGCAACACCATTATGTGAGCGACCCTAGTCACATAGTTGATCGCTCAGAGCTCACCGTGCAGACCGATCTGACTTATGAGCAGCAGCCAGTCGGGATACTAGATCGGAAAGAGAAGACATTGCAGAACAAGGTGGTCAAGTTAGTCTGAGTAATGTGGAGAAGGGATTCACCGGGAGAATCTACTTGGGAACTTGAGTATGATATGCGTACACAATACCCTCATTTATTTGAAGATTAGTTTCTTGTAAAAATTTCGAGGACGAAATTTTTCTAAGGAGGGTAGAATGTAACGACCCTGAAATCCCTGTACACTTGTATTAATCTAATATTAATAAATGGGTGTAGTTCTGATATCAAGTTATAAGTTGTTCTTGTTAATTTAGAGCAAGAAACAACTTGTAGCCCATTGGTTAAGTCACTACCTTGCTGTCCCATAGCCCACAAGTTTGAATTCATGCTGCCATAATTATTTTATTGTTTTTTCTTTTGATGTTTTGGGAGCCCAAGAATTTGCATGAGTATTACACGGGGTTATGAAATGTTTTAGCAGAAAAGATGTGTTTATACGCCAATTAAACCTAACCCGAGCTTTAACCCGAGACCTGACCCCTAAACTCAACCTCTGACTACCCTAGGCGCCTCAAACCTATTTTTGTCGACCTGACTAAGTTCAAATGGGCCCCGCCCGTGTTGTTCAGTCTCTTGCACTCCCACCTCTTCATTTTCCTACCCCGAAACTCCTAATTCAATTCAGAAACACCCCAGACCCTTAAACTCTCCATTAAAATGTCTTTTACTCCAATTTTTAATACACCCTACCCATTTCTTTTCCCTATAAATACCTTAGTCTATCCCCTAGTACTCCCCACTAAAGTGTATTGAAATTCCCTCAAGAAAACTTTGAAGATCTTCTAAGTTGTTCCTCTCCTTTGCTTCACGACTAGTCAAGAGTACGCCGTCAAGCAAGTTCGCTTCCTCTGTCATTTTTGTAAGTCGATGTAGTACACCCCAGTACTTGTGGGGAGGCGGAATTTACAAAAACTATCAAGTTTAAACAACGAACATCGACTAACCGCTTGAATCGAAGCTAAACCCTAAAAACCGTATTCTATGAGTTTCTTTACATAAGTGATTAGGGATTATACCTAATGAACCGGTCCTTCTTCTTTACGTCCTCCTTTGTTCTCCTCGGCCTTCTCTAGGTAGTAGACGATCCACCCGAGAGCGAAACTCCAAGCTAAACCTCTAACTTGAGGTAACTAATCAACTTTGATTGCTAATCAAAGATGAGAGGATGATATAGAGTGTGGGTTATGGATTGTTTAGTCTAACTAAACCTTTGATCTCAACACATGAGGATTAAGGATTAGTATCTTGAAGATGAGAGCTTGAGGAGAGAGAATGTGTAATATGATAATGAGAGAAGAGAGAGAGTGTATCATATTATTATGAAGCATTCTTATTTTCTAAAAATCAATAAAGGAAATGAATAAGCATGCTTCACAAAATATCTTGTGATGATTCATTAACATGAGTCATTAAGCAATAAATGTGCATTAATGAAGTGAATGAATCACCACTATGACTCACTCTCTTTCCAAAACAAACCTCCTTAGTCACATCTTCTAGAAGCTTCTCGAGTAATTACGAGAACGCCCCTCCGATCCGTAAAAATACGGAAAAACTTTAGACTGTAAAAAATCCAATAACCGGATACCAGTAACTGGCTTAAACCAAAGCCGACTGGTAAAATCTGTCCGAAAGTCGTACGCGCGTAAACGCACGTATGCGTCCGAACCCTTTGTCGCAAAACCATGCAACCTCTATATCGTTTCGCCTGGAGTAGGAAACTCTCTGTGTGGGACTCTAGAGACTCGACTACTACGCTGGCAGTGGGTTTAACCACAGACCGCAAGCGGCACTAGCTGTACGTAACGGTCCCCAGGTAGTTGTCGATAAGAAGGCCGATGAGTAAACCCATCCGAACTCCTACTGAGTCTGATGTGACAATCTCCATACAGTCCGGTCCGTTCGTCCATGACTATCGCATATCGGGCCTAGGGGGGCGGCAAGCGTCAGTCCCCTAATAGCGGTATAAGTCGTGTCGGAGTGAAGCCCATTACACCCTGAGAAACTGCTGGAACCTACCAGCAAATCTCGCTTGCCCTGGCCAGGGACTTTGCGTAATGGCTCTCTGACACAGCACGATATCTACTCCCAATACCGGGAGGGACGAATCCTGTCTAACCGCCACTGCCTCCAAGTGCTCGGGACTGCACCCAACTGCTACCTGTTTGCACGACTCCTTTGAGCCGTGGTAGGGTAGCAATCTAAGAACAGTGGGACACACTCGAGGCGAAGTAGCAGTGTCAAGTCTGCGGACTACGCGGTACTCATGTCACCTGGGAACTGTTCACTGACGACTGGTATCAAACCAACCAACAGTCCCCTGTGAGTCCTGTCCGGTGTACCCGTAACCTAACGAGCACCTGTATACTATCTCCAGTACGACGTACTGATGGCTGTGGGACAGACCATCTCCCCAACTGGGATGAGAAGCGTACACACTAGTCTACTCCGGAGTATCGATGCTCTGTCTCGATAATCCAACGACCAGGGACCTGAATAAGGATGTGCTTGTAGACTACCCAGCCCCCACTAGTGTGACTGCCATCACAACGCTGGTAGCTAAGCAAGATCCTAAGAGCTCTATCAATACGTACACTCACATATTAAGATAGAAAAACCAAGTAGCATACTACCATGTTTAGCAAGACTGTTATATACATGTGAATATCCCAAGCTTCCATTAAGTAATATACAAGCTAGTATGATACAGTAATGGCCTTCTAGGGCATAAACACTAACAATCTCCCACTTGCACTAGGGCCATGTACTGGCATATCGCAGACCAATGATCTCGAGTAGCCTCTCGAACTGAATCTGAGGAAGGGCCTTCGTGAATGGATCAGCAATGTTCTCTTCTGAAGCAACTCTCCGAACCTCGATCTCCTGACGATCAATGATCTCCCTGATCAGGTGATACCGCCTTAAGATGTGTCTGGACTTCTGATGGGACCTTGGTTCCTTCGCTAAAGCTATAGCTCCGTTGTTGTCGCAATACAGAGGTATTGGATCAACTATGGTAGGAACCACCTGAAGTTCTGTTAGGAACTTCTTCATCCAGACTGCTTCTTTTGCGGCATCGCAAGCAGCTATATACTCCGCTTCCATCGTCGAGTCAGCAACGGTGTCCTGCTTGGAGCTCTTCCAGCACACCGCCCCTCCATTGAGGGTAAAGACATAACCCGACATGGACTTGGAATCGTCCTTATCACTCTGGAAGCCGGAATCAGCAAAGGCCTCCAACCTGAGGTCTTTTCCGCCGTAAACCAAGAACATCTCCTTAGTCCTCCTCAGGTACTTGAGAATGTTCTTTACTGCTATCCAGTGTTTCTCCCCTGGGTCTGACTGATACCGGCTTACCACGCTCAGTGCATAAGCTACATCTGGTCTGGTACACAACATCGCATACATTATAGAGCCTACCGCAGAAGCGTAGGGTATAATAGACATGCGTTCCCTTTCCAAATCAGTCTTGGGAGACATCTCTTTGGAGAGGGTGATTCCGTGACAAGCCGGTAGATTACCGCGCTTAGAATCTTCCATACTGAATCTTTTCAGTACAGTGTCGATATACCTGGACTGCGAAAGTCCCAACATCCTCTTGGATCTATCACGATAGATCCGGATCCCCAGAATGTAAGAGGCATCACCCAGGCCTTTCATGGAGAACCTGTGTGACAAGAATCCTTTGACAGATTGTAGCATAGGAATGTCATTTCCTATCAATAGAATGTCATCCACGTATAAGACGAGGAATACGACACTTCTGGCCACAACTTTACTATATATGCACGGTTCATCTGGATTTTTGATAAAGTCATATTCTTTGACTGTCTCATCAAAACAGATGTTCCAACTCCGCGATGCCTGCTTTAGTCCATAAATGGACTTAAGTAGCTTGCATACTTTCCCGCTGCTCCCACTCTGATTGAAACCCTCTGGCTGATCCATATAGACGCTCTCTTCTAAATTTCCATTCAGAAAAGCCGTCTTTACGTCCATCTGCCAGATTTCATAATCATGGAAGGCAGCAATAGCAAGAAGGACCCGAATGGATTTGAGCATAGCCACTGGAGAAAAAGTTTCGTCATAGTCCAAACCAGGTCTTTGACGAAAACCCTTTGCAACAAGTCTAGCCTTATAGGTTTCCACCTGTCCATCTACACCAATCTTTTTCTTGAAGATCCATTTGCATCCTATGGGTTTTACCCCATCTGGAGCAAAGTCCAAAGTCCATACTTTGTTGGTGTACATGGACTCCATTTCGGTCCGCATTGCATCTAGCCATCGTACCGAGTCGCCGCTCTGGATGGCCTGCCTGAAGTCAGTAGGTTCATCATCATCTATGATGCAATCCTCTCTATCCCCATCTATGAGAAAACCGTAGTATCTCTCAGGCGGACGAGACGGCCTACTACTCCTGCGGAGGGGTGCGGGAATGTTCTGTTCTTCTTGAACCTCTGGTTCTACCAAAATTTCAGTAGCTGTTTGTGGTTCTGGAATTTCTTCCAGTTCTATTTCGCTCCCACTCTTCTGATTTTCCAAAAATTCAGTTTCTAAGAAGCGGGCATGACGAGAAACAAAAACCTTTCGTTCCTCTGCGTAATAGAAGCAATATCCTGTAGAGTTCTTTGGATATCCCACAAACTTACACTCTACTGAGCGTGCCTCGAGCTTGTCCGGATGCTGCTTTTTTACAAAAGCTGGACATCCCCACGTCTTCAGGTACTGAAGATAGGGTTTCTTCCCACTCCACATCTGATATGGTGTGGTAGGCACAGTTTTGGTTGGAACTCTGTTCAAAAGATGTATCGCTGATTCTAGCGCATACCCCCAGAAAGATCGCGGTAACTCAGCATTACTCATCATGGATCGTACCATATCCAATAGGGTTCGATTCCGTCTCTCCGATACACCGTTGTGCTGTGGAGTGTATGGAGGAGTAAGCTGAGAGAGAATTCCTTTCTCTTTTAGGTAACCTAGGAACTCGGCACTTAAGTATTCTCCACCTCGATCAGATCTCAGTGTCTTAATACTTTTGCCTGTTTGGTTTTCCGCTTCACTCTTGTATTCCAGGAATTTCTCAAAGGCTTCGGATTTATGCTTCATTAAGAAGACATGTCCAAACCTAGAGAAATCATCCGTGAAAGTAATGAAATAGGAAAAACCACCTCTTGCATGTGTAGACATTGGACCGCATACATCACTGTGTATGAGTCCTAAGAGCTCGCTCGCTCTTACTCCTTGTCCAGTAAATGGAGTCTTTGTCATCTTTCCTTTGAGACAAGATTGACAAGTGTCATAAGTTTGATATTCGAACGTGTCCAAATATCCTTCTCTATGCAACTTAGTCAACCTTCTCTCATTGATGTGACCCAGTCTACAATGCCATAAGAAAGCTTTATTTAAATCTGGAGACTTTCTTTTTAGTGTGTTCTGGACATTGAAAATTTGGAGTTGGTTTAACACATATATGCCGTTATTTAAAGTACCGGACCCAATCAAACCATGATTAAGGTGGATGTTGACAACATCTCTTACAAACGTGAAATCATAACCTTTATTTGATAACAAGGAAACTGATATGATATTACACGTTAAGCTGGGTACAAAATAACAGTTATGTAAAACCAAAATGTGTCCACTCGTCAATCCTAGGTGATAATCCCCGACGGACGCAGCTCCCACGCTAGCTCCGTTAGCAACCCTGAGGATCATATCACCTTCCTTCAGCACTCTACGGTTTCTCAGTGCCTGCAATGAATTGCAAATATGAGATCCTGACCCGGTATCCAATACCCAGGAAGTAGAGTTGATCGACAGACAATTCTCAATTACAAACACACCTGAAGTCGAAGCCACAGCTTGCTTCGGTTCCTGGTTCTTGGCGTTCCACGCCTTGCAATCCTTCTTCCAGTGCCCTTTCCTGTGACAATGGAAGCACTCATCCAGGCCAACTACCGGTGCTGTAAACTTTTTCTTTCCCTTCTTTCCCACCTTACTAACACCTCCTCTAGGTCTGGGTGCGGCCTTCTTCTTCCTTCCTTTGGCCCTAGCCTTGGACCCGGAAGAAGATGAACCGCCAACAAACATAGCGGGTGTTTCCCTTGCCTTCTGCAAGGTGCCCTCTGCACTCCTTAACATGTTCAGGAGTTCCGCAAGTTCAACTTCTTTTCCTTGAAGATTGAAGTTGAGGATAAACTGGGCGTAGGTGGGAGGAAGGGACTGGAGAACAAGGTCTGTATAGAGCTCATTATCCAAAGTCGTCCCAAGGTCCGCGAGCTCTTCAATATAGCCGATCATCTGTAGGACATGTTCACCTACCGATGACCCGACAGCCAACCTCGCTCGAAATAGTTTCTTTGAGGTCTCGTATCTTGCTATACGAGATTGCTCTCCATAAAGTTCCTTTGTATGGAGAAATATGCCATCAAGGGACATATCCTCGTGCCTCCTCTGATGTTCATTGTTCATCGAGGCAAGCACGATGCACTTGGCTCTCGCGCAATCTAAATCCCAGGTTTTACGGATTTCCTTATCCGCATTGCTGGATTTGGGACCAAGGACAGCAGGTGCTGTAGCGGTGAGGACGTACCCCAGTTTGTCATAGGTCAAAGCCATCTTGACATTCCGCAGCCAATCTTTATAGTTTGGCCCTGTCAGTATATTTTTCTCTAAAAGTAACTTAAGTCCAGTCATTTTCAGGGTCGCTGCAATTAGGAGAGAGAGAAGAAAACTCTTTAGCATGATGCTCTTGCAAGTTTAGAGTGGTTTTTAGTTTATCTAAACTGGATGGCTCCCACTGTTTCTCGAATCCTTCCTCAAACCATAAAAGAAGAATTAGCCAAGACTATTCTCACCGTACAATACTTGCTTAACCGTTCAGCCAGGCCGGTGTCGATACTTCGAGGGAGGTTTTCCAACGCTTTCGCGAAGTTCCTTAATTAAATAACCTCTTTTCTCTGGGGGCGTAACCCCGCTGACACTTTTCTGGACACCTACTAGGTTTATAGCATTGATCGTTAAGCGACGAATATCCTGATAAGTAGCATATACTCACAGTAGGATCGGGATCCAAATATCATCGTATGATAATGTTGAAGGAATCCTACCAACATTCATCAAACTCCAAATGGTATGCATCTCTTTGCAAATTTCAGTTTCTTTAGAAATTCCCGATATAAGTTTTTGCCCCATGCTCTTATGACCTTGACGTATGCCAACAAATCATAAGTCACATGTCAAGTTCTGCCCATCATTATCTTGTTAATTTGAACCCACCCGTATATACCCTTGACGTATGCCAACAAGGTAATGCGACTGTCCCAAACCAACACATCTATCTATGCAACAAATGAATACCCCAGCAGCTACCAAACACTATGCCTTGACGTATGCCAACAAGCATAGCTTGAATACTACTGACCATCCATAAGAAATGACGGAGGGCTACGACTGGTTTTGGCGAAACCGTGAACGTAGTGAACTTGATATAACCGAAGGAACCTGATAGCTTTTAAAAGGAGTGGTTAAATCTCCGCATTTAAAAATATCTGTTTTAAAAATAACCGAGTGGTTTCTTTTAAATTGTTCCAACGATTTAAACTTTGGTTTGTTTTACTTTGCATTATAGATAATGCGTCCCATCATTAACCTATCATTGCAGAAAACAACGAAAATATAACGTCCTCTTATGCCATCCGCATTCGCCACGGGGTCCCGTCATCACCCGTTAGGTTACTTAACTAACGACAGAGCGGGGGCTGGGCTAGCGCAGGTGTAAAACATAAGTGACGTCTAAATAGCTATAATAAATATAGATATTTTACATTCGTCTGACGCAATGATATTCATTCCAGAACTCAGATAAACAATATTGGATTTGTAAGCAATCTGTATTTCTTTTGAGCCTGCAAGAAAAGACAGATTACACAGTTGTGATGAATAGCCGTTTACCCTACCCTCGACCCCTACGGGTACGGCAAACTACCCACCCGGCAGTCTGTGTACCCCACCTTGGGTCAGTCCTAGGAGCAAAAACAGTAAAATGAAATAATACAACGGTGGCTACAACCGCAACCTGGAAGTGCCCCGCGAAAATAATATTACAACAAATTACATTTACAACAAAAGAATAAATCAATAAACCATTGTTAACCCCGGCTATACACCACAACAGTCCAATACAGTTTATATGCACAAACAGATATAACCATTTCAGAAATGTGCAACCCCCTGCCAACCGACATACTAGCAGTTGGGGGAGGTTTACGAACACATCAAACAATCACAGATATAATCCAATACGCAAATACTGTATTTTTCGATCGAATAAAACAACTTCAAAATTGCTCCAAAATCTGCTCTGTTAAACAGTAACCTGAGCAATAATTAAATATTCCAGAAAACCCCAAATGTCACAGGGGACCCACCCAAAAAAATTGAGCCCATGACTCGGCAACTCGGCCGCGGAAGCGCGGCGGATCGGTGGGATCCGCGGCGCTTCCGCGGCGCTTTAGTCGAATCATGGGTTCGAATTTCTTGGGTGTTCTCCTGTACTCATGTCAAGCTCTCTGAACACACCAAAAAAATTTTAGGACTTCATTTTCACTTCGACAGAAACTTAACAGAACTAGGGTTTTCCGGGATCGTTTTTTCGTTCGAAATTCGTACAAATTTGCGATTAAGTTATTTAGTGTTTAGCGAGGCTCTGATACCACTGTAAGTCGATGTAGTACACCCCAGTACTTGTGGGGAGGCGGAATTTACAAAAACTATCAAGTTTAAACAACGAACATCGACTAACCGCTTGAATCGAAGCTAAACCCTAAAAACCGTATTCTATGAGTTTCTTTACATAAGTGATTAGGGATTATACCTAATGAACCGGTCCTTCTTCTTTACGTCCTCCTTTGTTCTCCTCGGCCTTCTCTAGGTAGTAGACGATCCACCCGAGAGCGAAACTCCAAGCTAAACCTCTAACTTGAGGTAACTAATCAACTTTGATTGCTAATCAAAGATGAGAGGATGATATAGAGTGTGGGTTATGGATTGTTTAGTCTAACTAAACCTTTGATCTCAACACATGAGGATTAAGGATTAGTATCTTGAAGATGAGAGCTTGAGGAGAGAGAATGTGTAATATGATAATGAGAGAAGAGAGAGAGTGTATCATATTATTATGAAGCATTCTTATTTTCTAAAAATCAATAAAGGAAATGAATAAGCATGCTTCACAAAATATCTTGTGATGATTCATTAACATGAGTCATTAAGCAATAAATGTGCATTAATGAAGTGAATGAATCACCACTATGACTCACTCTCTTTCCAAAACAAACCTCCTTAGTCACATCTTCTAGAAGCTTCTCGAGTAATTACGAGAACGCCCCTCCGATCCGTAAAAATACGGAAAAACTTTAGACTGTAAAAAATCCAATAACCGGATACCAGTAACTGGCTTAAACCAAAGCCGACTGGTAAAATCTGTCCGAAAGTCGTACGCGCGTAAACGCACGTATGCGTCCGAACCCTTTGTCGCAAAACCATGCAACCTCTATATCGTTTCGCCTGGAGTAGGAAACTCTCTGTGTGGGACTCTAGAGACTCGACTACTACGCTGGCAGTGGGTTTAACCACAGACCGCAAGCGGCACTAGCTGTACGTAACGGTCCCCAGGTAGTTGTCGATAAGAAGGCCGATGAGTAAACCCATCCGAACTCCTACTGAGTCTGATGTGACAATCTCCATACAGTCCGGTCCGTTCGTCCATGACTATCGCATATCGGGCCTAGGGGGGCGGCAAGCGTCAGTCCCCTAATAGCGGTATAAGTCGTGTCGGAGTGAAGCCCATTACACCCTGAGAAACTGCTGGAACCTACCAGCAAATCTCGCTTGCCCTGGCCAGGGACTTTGCGTAATGGCTCTCTGACACAGCACGATATCTACTCCCAATACCGGGAGGGACGAATCCTGTCTAACCGCCACTGCCTCCAAGTGCTCGGGACTGCACCCAACTGCTACCTGTTTGCACGACTCCTTTGAGCCGTGGTAGGGTAGCAATCTAAGAACAGTGGGACACACTCGAGGCGAAGTAGCAGTGTCAAGTCTGCGGACTACGCGGTACTCATGTCACCTGGGAACTGTTCACTGACGACTGGTATCAAACCAACCAACAGTCCCCTGTGAGTCCTGTCCGGTGTACCCGTAACCTAACGAGCACCTGTATACTATCTCCAGTACGACGTACTGATGGCTGTGGGACAGACCATCTCCCCAACTGGGATGAGAAGCGTACACACTAGTCTACTCCGGAGTATCGATGCTCTGTCTCGATAATCCAACGACCAGGGACCTGAATAAGGATGTGCTTGTAGACTACCCAGCCCCCACTAGTGTGACTGCCATCACAACGCTGGTAGCTAAGCAAGATCCTAAGAGCTCTATCAATACGTACACTCACATATTAAGATAGAAAAACCAAGTAGCATACTACCATGTTTAGCAAGACTGTTATATACATGTGAATATCCCAAGCTTCCATTAAGTAATATACAAGCTAGTATGATACAGTAATGGCCTTCTAGGGCATAAACACTAACAATTTTGCGGTCTCGGTTCTTCAAACCGAGCTTACTTCCTCCTCATTCCTTCACTAGCAAGTAAGTCTCCATCCTCTTTTTCTTCGTTTGAATCAAATTCTTGTCATAACGCCGTATTCTTTCCACACTCAAATAATATTATCTAAATATATATAATCACCATGTCAACATAAACCAATTTCATGAAAACTTGTGAATTCAACTTGTTAATTAACACATCTCATATTTCTAATCGTCACATATCAAATATTTCTTTAACTCATAACCTACACCTTGGTTAGAATCATTTTCATGCAAAGTTTTTACATATATTCGTTCATGTAGCTTCTAATGTTTCTCATACTTTAACATGAAATTTGTGGATATTGTTAAATATAGTTTTAGTGATAACGCATGGGGTAAAGACCTATCCCACACACGCACACCTTTGAATCATAGCACGATCATATGGTTATTTTATTTTCCTGAAGAGTTGAAATTCATTAAAATACCCTCAAATTCAAAATACATTTTTTAATAGGTATTCTTTTCTCTTGGCAATCACGTCCCAACAACCTTCTTTAGGAGAGCCTGTGAAGATGATGCAAATTATCGCACATTTTAGATCTAGTGGGTGAGATCGGAGCTCTTTACAGATCGCGTTCTCGAAGAAAAAGAAAAATATGATTTGAAACGAAATAAAATGATACTAAATTAAAAATCATGTACATGTAACATAAAAGAAAGCATTTTGTAAATCTAATTTCAATAAAATATTCTAAATTAAAAGATTAAGTATTTATTAAAATACCTCAAGTTTTCCAAAAAATAGATTTTTCATGAAAATACCATAAACTTTTAAAAGCTAGGTTTTACCACTAAAATACCATTAAATATAAAATATTTTTATTAAAACTCTTGATATTTTAATTAACATATTTTTTAACTAAAAAAACCATCGAGCTTTATTTTTTTAAATAAAGTATTTACATGAAACCCCCTCGATCTTGTTAATGGACTAATTTACTTAAATACTTTAAAATTGATAAATGATATATTTTCATATAAAAACCTAGAATTATAAAACTAGTAGCTAGCCGGTATATAGGTAGCGGATGGGTTTTAAGTAACCAATTCTCTCTTGAGCCTCGGGGAGCCGGAGACAATAAGTGATTTACTTACTTAGCTATTTGAACAAATCAATTCGTACCACCTCAAAATATAAATTGGTTTTGATCTTGACCTGTAACCCGAATCACATTTATTTTCATACCAGTTTTATATCTTGAACCCTAAGCTTGAAACCACGTGATTAAATCTATTACAATCTAGACTCGACTTGAACACAAACTTGACTTGAATCTGAACTTGGAATTGACTTGACCCGAACCATGAATACGATTTGGTTTGAACACTTGAACTTGAATACTCGAACTCAACTTGTACTCTCTTTGTATTCATGGATTTGAGCAAGACTTGTAACTAAATCTATAACTTAAAATACGCGGAGGATAAGGGGTAGTTTGGTAAAGAAGTTATGACGTAGCACGAGAGTCCTTTAAAAGACACCTAACATGAATATCATGTGCCATTGTCTCGTGGGTTTGACGAGGTCTTGTACTTCTCATGTTGTGGGTTTGACTGACCACTCCCGTATACATGCATACCTTCTTTAGCATCTACAAACAACCACGTTAGAATAGATTAATCAAGTTCATATACATGCTTAAAATATATTAATATACTTGTCACGCACTGCTTCCCAGTGTACGGAGAAGTAGACGTGACGGGCCGCGACGTGTTTACTCATAAATAAACACGTTAAGCGTAAATAAGCAATATAAATAAATGCACAAGAATGACAAGAGATGTAATATAAACAACAACTTTTATTAATATCCATTCTTTACATTACAACTGATTTGAAAAGGAAATGTACAATGATAAAAGCAATGCCTAAACAGTGGCATACAAAAGAAAAGGTAAGTACAAGTAAAGACTAAAAGTCTAGCTCCTCTGTGAACCGATCCAAGTTCTCCTGGCTGGGCTCGGTCTCCTGAGAGTCGGGTTTTCCTGACGAACATTCCAAAGAAAGAAAGAAAGAGAAATATCGTCAGTGAACTAGTGCTCAGTAAGTCCCAAAAGAGATATAGGAATAGTTCAAATAAAGGGAACATAACTAGTAATTGGTACAAGTATATGTTTGTTATGCTAACATAGTTGTTTGTAGCTTGGTACAGAATGTATCAGTGTATACGAGAAAAATCCAACTTGCTCCGTGGACTACGATAATCGGTAGTACAAGGCCCCGTCAAAACTCACGGGACAACGGCACGGATGTTCAGGTAGTAGGTGTCTTTTAGTGACCATCTCGTTCCACTTCTAATACATTCTGTACCAGTCTACCCCGTTAAACCCCGTAATGTATATTGTATAAATTGTAGTTATCAGACTTGCCGAGTCCATGGATATAAGTTGTTCATGTAAACAATTTCAGGATATATCAAGTAGGCATGTAACCAAGTCAAAATGTAGCCATGGTTCGGTCAGGTCAGGTCATGTTTGCATGTTGATCTTGTTCTGGTATTCAGATTCAGGTTCAAGTATTCATGTTGGATATATTGAATTCATGTTGAATTGGATTCTGATTTGGATTAGACTCAGATTGATTTGGACTCAGACTTGAGTCAGACACTTAGAACTGATTTGGATCCTGAATTAGGTTTGGGAGTTATCGGTAACCGCTGCACATGGGCGGCAGGATTTGTGTCTTTTTCCAAGACAATTACCATTGATAACACTATTAAGTTTTTCTACCTTAAATAGGCAAGCACTCACTTTCTCCGGTTCCCTGAGGCTCAAAAGAATTGATCCCGCTTAAATCTATATTTACTAAGGTCCTTAATATAATTTTATATAACTTGAAAGGGTTTTATGAAAAATATTTTATATACTTTCAAAATAAACCTTGAGTGATTATTTATGTTCTTTAGGGTTTTCATGGATGTGAATTTTAAAGAGTGAGGTATATTAGTGAATATTTCCATAGCTTGAATAGTTCAAGGTATTTTAGTGTAATACTTGTCTTGTATTGATACTTGATGGTATTTTAGTGAAACTTATCATTCTTTTATTTTTAGAAAAACATGGAATTTTATTATAACTTTCAAAATATGTGGTTGGATAATATTTATATAATATTAAAATAAATTAATTTTATTATTAAATAGAAAATATCGTTTTTCTTAAAAATCGTTATAAAATCTTTCTAAACCGAATGTTCCGTGAGGAGGTCTGCATCTCGCTCTACTAGCCCAAGGATATGCGATAATCCTCACCATCTAATAGCGGGTTCCCCAAAATGGATTGTAGAGGCATAATCGCAAAAAGTTTAAAATACAATTCTAAAGAAAACCGGGTTTTTATAGTTCATGGTATTTTAAAGTTGTAATCGCCGCAAAAATAGGTTTCCAAGAGTATCATGCTTTGTCAATATGTATGTATGTGAGGGGTGGGTCATTATAGAGGTAATAATTATCAAAAGAACTAAAAGATGAATATATGAAGTTCATGGTATTTTAATGAAAAGTTAGGTTAAAATTATATAACATGATGTTTTAAGGTGAAAATTGTTCTTAATTATTAGTTTTCATGATTAAAAAGTATGGTGTAGTAATATACATGAAGAAAATGCAAGAAAAGTGGAATTTATAAGGTTTTAAAAGAAGATATCGGTGTTAACTCCACTTCCGATGTGTTTTATAAAAAGAGGCTTTTTATGTAGAAAGAGAAGAAGAGATGGGGCTTACTAGCTAGAAAGAGTGAGGAGAGGTAGAAGAAAAGGTGGTAGCCTTCGTGGCATCGTGGGGCCGCCGGAACTTGCGTAGATCCTCGCCCGAAGTTGACCTTGGGCTAACTCCACTTGTACTTAGAAAAATTTGATAATTTTGGCTTGGGATTTCAGAATGAGGAGAGGATAGGGTATGAGGTTGTATTTATAGTGTGGAATTAGGGTTTTGGATTTGAAAGAATGAATTAAAATGCATTTAAAATTGGATTAATTTGGAAATTGAATTTTCTGTTAAATTGCAGAGAAAACAAACAATGCAGGGGTAATGGGGGTAGGGGAAACAACATGTATGCAAAGCACGGGGACTTTTCCCCATAGGTCACCCATCGCCGCCGGCCCATAAGGGGATCTCGCCGGCCAAATGTTTGAGGGGAGCCGTCGGATAATTGTCACGTGTTCTACTCGCTGTTAATATAATTTTGCACATGTTTGTTTTTCTGTCTTTTCATTTCTTATGTGCAGTGCACATGTAAACTTTTGGGCTTCCAAAAATTTTAAAAGAAAAATTCAGAAAAATAATATGTGGCTGATGGGATTCGAACACAGGGGTTACGTCGCAGCAGTGCAAAGCTTTACCAATGAGCTACAAGTTATTTCTTACTGTTCTTCAACAAAAATAACTTTTAAATTGTAGTCAGGCTTGCAAACTCAATTCTGTACAGTAACTTAAAAATTTTCGTACAATAAAATCAGATTCGTTACATTCTACCCTCCTTACAAAAATTTTGTCCTCGAAAATTACAATTACATAAGGCCTAATTTACAAATAGGTAAGGGTATCTTGCACGCATGTCATCTTCTCGCTCCCAAGTTGATTCTCCTGGAGAATCTTTTCTCCACATCACTCGGACCAAGTTTACTTCCTTGTTCCTCAATGACATTACCTTTCGGTCCAGGATCTCAACGGGTTGTTGCTCACAAGTTAAGTCTGTCTGTACAGTAATCTCAGAGTGATCAAGGATGTAGCTGGGGTTGCTTACATATCTTCGAAGCTGGAATATGTGGAACACGTTGTGCACTCCTTCCAATGAGGGTAGTAGTGCCAAACGGTATGCCACTTCTCCGACTCGTTCGAGTATGTCGAATGGTCCTATATATCTCGGACTGAGTTTACCCCTCTTGCCAAAGAGAATTACTCCTCGGTTTGGAGAGATCTTTAAGAAAACATGATCTCTAAGTTGGAACTCCAAGTGTCGACGCTTTGCATCAGCCAATGCTTCTGTTTGTCTTGGACTATGCGCATTCTTTCCCTGATCGTGCGAACTACGTCCACAGTTGCCACGATCATCTCTGGTCCAAGGAGTTCATGATCTCCGATGTCGTCCCAACTTAGTAGTGATCGACACTTCCTTCTATAAAGAGCTGCAAATGGTGTCATTCCAATACACGCCTGATAGCTGTTGTTGTATGAAAACTCCACAAGGTGTAGGTGATCTTCCCACGATCCACCGAAGTCTAACATAGAAGCTCTTAGCATATCTTCTAGAATCTGAATTGTTCGTTCAGACTGTCCATCTGTCTGTGGATGGTAAGCTGTGCTGAAGTTCAAACTCGTTCCCAGGCTAGCTTGCAGACTCTGCCAAAACTCCAATCGGAATCTGGTATCACGATCGGAGACGATGCAAATTGGTACTCCATATAATCTCATGATCTCCTGCATGAGTTCATGGGTATCAGAAATAGTATATCTTGAGGTTAAATCTTACATTAGATTCATGCTTACCTCCATGTACTTTTTTACTAGTGTCTCGGTAGATTGGCCAACTCGAAATGAGATGAAATGAGCCGACTTAGTGAGTCGATCCACAATAACCCATACTGTGTCGTTACCCTTCGTTCTGCGAGGAAGGGCAGTCACGAAGTCCATGGTGATGTGTTGCCATTTCTATTCTGGGATAAGTAACGGTTGAAGTAAACCGGCAATTTTGTGATGTTCAGCCTTCACTTGCTGACACACCAAGCACTTGGCTATGCTTCTGGCTACTTCACGCTTCATTCCATTCCACCAGTAATATTGCCGTAGATCTTTGTACATCTTTGTACCACCAGGGTGTAACGAGTAAGGAGAGCTATGAGCTTCTTTCATCAACTCTTCCCGAACAGGACCTTATAGTACACACAATCTACTTCCGTATCTCAAAGATCCGTCTTCGTGGATGATGAAATTGTTCGGAGTCCACTTTCTATTTTTTCTCGAATCTTTTGCAGCTTGGCATCACTTGCTTGAGTTGCTTTGATCTGATTGACAATAATAGACTGAGCTTGTAAGTTCATCAAATACGAAGCGTTACCTGGCATAACCACTTCTATATCCATCCCGTGCAATTCTTGCTATAGCTTCCACTGTGCAGTGAGATTCATTGATAACGGCTAGCGACTAAATGCATCAGGAACTACATTCAGCTTCCCTGGATGATATTGTAGGTTGATGTCGAAGTCCGCCATAAGTTCTACCCATCTTCTCTACCGCATATTCAATTCCTTCTGAGTAAATACATACTTCAGACTCTTGTGGTCCGTGTATATATCCACTCGTTCTCCCAGAAGATAATGGTGCCAAATCTTAAGTGCAAAGATAACGGCTGCCAACTCCAAATCATGTGTTGGATAGTTGCGCTCGTGAACTTTCAGCTGTTTTGATGCAAAAGCTACAACCTTTCCATGCTAGTGTAGAACACATTCTAAACCTTTACCAGACGCATCGCAATGCACAACGAAACCTCCATATTGATCCGGTATTACGAGAATAGGAGTTAATGTCAATCTTGACTTGAGTTCTATAAAAGCTTGTTCACATGCTTCTGACCATATGAATACTTCATCTTTACGTGTGAGCTTGGTCAGCGGTGTTGCTGTCACGCCCCGCTTTCTAAAATACGGAATACGAGGGGTTGACAAGGCCAGCCATGCTCCTACGGTCGAGGAAACATCCTGTTGTAGTCACACTTCGGCTTTTAGCTTTACGTGGTAATCAGTAATAAATGCACAGGTAATGAGAAATGCAGTCACTAAATCAAAACATATACAAAAACTAACCAGATAGAGATCAAGGAAAGATAGTGCTGAGTCGTTGATCTAGATGTCCGCAATATCCTCGAGGTACGTCAGGTCCTGATCCAAGTTAAATCCACTTCTCACTCTGAGCATGCATACTCAGGTTGTTAGAGCGACACAATAGCAACATATATGAATACAAATATAAACACGTGCAATGATGATGGGCATGAAACAGTAAATATATAATGATGACGCCCATGAAAATAATCGGTACAGGTAAATAGTAAAGTAGGTATATCAATCAGTAAGCAATGCATGTCAATGTCACTAACCCTATCAGTCTCTAAGTCTCACTGTCCAGGTCGCTAAACCTATCGTCAGTCCAAGTGTGAGAGTCAACCACGCGGGAGTATCCCCAACCCAAGGGTAGGGCCCCAGGGGCAAGGGAACACGGGCCCGAAACACGCACGATAATAATCAGTAACTCCATCCATACAACTCCCGAAATCATGATATATGCCGGCAATGGGACTCCCGAGATTCTGTTGAACTCACATTCAAACTACCCCACACCCCGTGGTCTACATCAAACTCCGACCATAAACCCAAATACTAGTCGGTCCATAACAACTCTACGCGAGAACTGGAGACAGGATCTCCATCAAGCATGTCTCGACTGGTACCCAAGACAAATGGACAGTGTTTGACGCCTTACCTATGACACTAATATATGTGCTTCCATAACCGTCTCATACCAGTTATAGTTACACTTACATATGCACCATAGGCGTCGACAATGCAATAAATTAACTGGGTCCGCCGATTGTGTACAAGTACGTGTCACTTTCACTTATTCATTCATGCTTTAACACTAACGTACTTGCCACAATCAAACCACTAAAATCTATCACTGGGTAATGTACACGATCACTAGGTTACCACTGTATATGACATCAACTTGATATGATGAGAATGCAGTAATTACAATATGAATAAAACATCAGCAACCAGTGTCCTACCACTTGCAAATTTACTATATAAATCATGCGTACCGAATTAAGCAAAACATAACAAAAGGGGTAAGCAGAATGTTTAATTATCTATCCATCAAAATTGGTTTCACGTCAATCATATTTCAGGTTATCTAGTTATGGTCATTTCATTTTAAGTGTTCACTGCTGGAAATCCAATTCCTGAACTGGAAGTCCTTTTCGTGACACGTTTTACTCCCAGTTGGGAGCATAATTAGGCGATGCTACAGTTCAACTAATTTTATATTTTTCTGTTATCTTTCCAACGCACTAAACGGATTATCAATAGGATTCCTGTATTAGAAGTTAGGTTATGTACAAGGTGCTGGTGTAAGAGAGATCACTGCAGAAACTGCAGAACACTATGGTATTCTAAAATACAAATTAAATATCAAATGACGGGAAAAGACACGGGACCAGATTCAGTGGTTAGAAAACCAAATTATCTACGTGACCATATGGGGCTACGCGCATTTTCAGTTTAAGGAAGGGGTGTACAGGTGTTCCCAAGGCCAGGTATTCAAAACGAATGCTGCCCTGGACTGCAGTTCAGAGTTGTGTTCCTCCTCATTTTTCGGTGTCATGAAATTGCAATATTCAATAAATAATTACATAGGGTTATAGGTTATATAGTTAGGTTCGATACGAGCCCTGGAACACCATGATTGGATTTATATTTAATTAACTACTAATTTTAAGACATGATGGGTACGGTGATTTTCAGAATTTACGTAACCAATTGGGATGTCAAATTACGTGTGAAATGATATTAATTAAGATAACTATAGCATGTTAAGAAAGTGAGGGGGAGTTCACTTGCCTTCGGTCGCTTGATATAGAAGTAATGCCGCTGCAGAGTTTGTCTCGACACACGAGACGACGCGATGCTGGATACGGGAGCGTGGCGCAAGCGCGATGCGCGGTGATCCGGTACTGGACGCGGTGGCGACGCGGGCGTGATACGGCAGTGGGCGTGGTCCTGGCTCGGTGCGTGGCACGGAGCGACACGGCACTGGGCACGGTCTTGACGCGGTGCGTGGTGTGGAAACGGCATGGCGCGCGCACTGAATCGGGTACGGTGTGGCACGGGGAGTGGGTACGGGGCGCGATATGTGAGTGGGTACGCGTGGCATGGAGGCAGGAACAGTACTGGGCACGGTGGCGGTGCGTACGTAGTATGATGGCGACACGGTGCTAGACCCAGAACGGGCACGAGTCGTGGCACAGTGCTGGCACGGCGTGGCACGGACACGACACGGCTACACAAAAGTTTGGCCTCGGCTCATGGTGTGACACGTCAGGGTACGCGGTGGGTACGGTGATGGAACGCGGTGAGCACGGTGGCCACGGAGCTGTCCCGGTCTGCGACGAACGTGGCGGCGGTGACAGCACGGGGTAGCGGCTGAAAGGGAAAGTCAGCAGCAACGACACAGGTGTTCAATGGAATGCCGACGGGCTTTGCGTACAGCTTCGAAGGGAGAGCGAAGGAATGGGTTCGGTATTATGGTGCAGAAGTTGAGGAGGAGCAGAGGGCGTTGGCCGGCGGTGGCTGAAGTTCTTCGACGATGCTAGCGGCGGAGGCGTGCAGTGGGGCTCATATGTGAGCTTGGGGATTGGCTTGGCCTTATGCAGTGGTGGAGGTTGCAACTGGTGACTTGGAGGAAGCGATGGCTGCGGGTTGCCGGGCGAGGCGTCTGCGGTCGGAGGTGGTGACAAGTGGTGCTGAGGGAGAAGATGATGTTGGCGAGGGTTGAGGCCGACGGGATCAGAGCTCCGGAGACGGTGCAACGACGAGAGCAGGGGCTTGGCGTTGGGTTCGTGTTGTTGCAGCGAGGTCGGGGTTCGTCGTCGAGAGAAAGCAGTGGCGGCATGAGGTGGTGTCAGTTGGTGGGCGATCGCCGGCAAGGAAGGAGCTCATGGCGGTGATAGGTTGCATGCGAGGAAGGCGGTGAAGGAGACGAAGCCATAGGCGACGAGCTTCGTCCTCCTCATTTGGGCCACCGAGATTAGGGATTTGAGATCGTAGGGAATGGGGTTGGGATTTGGGTTCTTCATTGATTCTAGAGAGAGAGAAGTAATGGAGTTTGACAGAGAGAGATAGAGTGGAGCAGAGAGAGAGAAAGAGATGAAGAGAGAGGGGTCGGTTGTGAGGAGAGAGGGAGGGGGCAGATGGGCGGATCTCGCGAGAGGTAGGCGAGGGGGATGCCGGAGAGTAGAATTCGTCGTCGAGGCCGTTGCAGGAGCGGGTCTTGGAGCCGTTGGCGAGGAAGGAGGAACGACGAGGGAGAAGCCTCGGGGAGAGCGTTGGAGGAGGCGCGGACGTCGCGGAGGTGGGCACGAGGACGTGGGATGAGGAGGAGCGGGTCGTGGGGATGACGTCGTGGAGAAGGCGGGAAAAGAGAAGAAGAAGAGGAGGAGGGGGTATCGGGTCGGGTGCAGGTGCGAGGGTTCGGGTCGGGTTCGGGGAGTAGGGTGAGGGAAGAGTTTTGGGCCGGGGATTCTTGGGCTGGCTCATGGAAGAGATAATAGAGAGGGGGAAATTAGGGGCTGGGCTGAGCTGAGTGTTAAGGTTAGGAAAAAAATAAAATGAAATAAAAGGGATTTAAGATTTAGATTAGGTGTTAAGGGTTTAGAGAAATTAGAATAATAATTTAAAGGTTAGGGTTTATAAATATAATATAGAAATATTTAAACTTAGGAAAATTTGGGGAAACACAATTTACAAATACGGAAAAATATAGGAAATAAAGTTTCTAAAAAAATATACAAAAATTTCTTTATGCAGGATACCGGTTATTACAGTTGCAATCTTTGAGAAACCTTCGATGAATCTTCGGTAGTATCCTGCTAAACCCAAAAAACTTCAAATATCCTTCACTATCTTTTGTCACACCCCGCTTCCCAAAATACGGAATACGAGGGATGACTAGGCCAGCCATGCTCCTACGGTTAGGGGATAATCCCGCCGTAGTCACACTTCGGCTTCTAGCATTACATGGTAGTCAGTAAACAGTACTAGAGTAAAGAAAATTCATAGCTCACAACTTTATTACATTGCAATAAAAGAGTTCGAGATACATTTATTTTGCGGAATAAAATATCTAACCAACAAAACAAAGTGATGAAAGCAAAAGAGATGGCGCTGATGAAGCGGTCTAGATCTCCGCGATCTCGAAGGGCAGGTCCTGCTCCTGGGATGGATCCACTTCGTCTTCTGAGCATGCACACTCAGGTCGTCAGGCGACACATATAGAAATAAATATATATGATGGGTATGCAATATTATTAAACATGAGAAGTGCAACAAAATGCAGAGCATGGGTATACTAAATATCAACTGAATATAAATAGTGCAATATAGGTATCATGTCAATAAACTAGGCAATGTGCATGTCACTACTTATCGGTCACTAAGTCAATGAAATCAAATGGTGGAGAGGATACTCGTGTTTAACAAGGGTCTCGTGTATGCCCGAGACTACGGTCCACTGTGCCCGGGACATAACCCTACCAGCCATGCCGCTAGGCCCACGACTTAAAGTATATATACATATATCACTAATAGCGAATGATCATCCTCTAAATCACTGTACCTCGATAAATACGAGTTCAATTCCACCTTGATTTCCCCATTCCCCGGGTTATAGTATGCATTCAGGTATTAGATAGGTTGTGAACAAATATGTATCGCTGTCACTTTCAATCACTTTACCACTTAACAATATCACTGTCGTATTTACCACAACACAATCCCTAACACTAATATATATCGACAATGCAAAACGGTCTCTATGTCTCAATGTGAACGATCACTATGTAGCAGGTATAAATCAAGCACAAAAATATGCAGAAATGCACTGAACAGGTATTCACTATTCTATGATGATCAATGCGATATAAATTGCTAAATTTATGATAAATCATACGCATAGAATCGACTAAAATAATATAAAGGACGTACGAATCACACTTAATTATCTAAACGGTAAAATTTATTTCATGTCAATCGGAAATCAGGTTAGGGAATTATCATCATTTCAAGGTAGCGACCGAATGTTGGGATTCCAGTTTCAGAACTGGAAGCCCAACTTCATGCGCGTTTTATCAGTGATTGTGTTAAGATTCAAGTGTTGCCCCAGTTGAATGAAATATAGTTCTGTCTTTTAAGTTTTCAATGCATCAAACGGATTATCATTAGTATTTCTTTATTAGAAGTTATGTCTGGATTAGTGTAACGGTATAAGGAGGGTCCCTACAGAAACTGCAGAACACAGTGACATTCTAAAATACAAATTTAATATCAAATGATGGTGAAACAGCACAGGACTAGATTAATGTGTTAGATAACTAAATTATCTACGTGGCCATATAGGGATCCGTGCATTTTCAGTTTAGAGCAGGGGTTTGCATGTGTTCAAAGTCAGGTATCCAAGCGAAATGCTACCCGGGACTGCAGTCCAGTGCCGCATTCGCAGTCAATTATTGCTACAGAAATCTATAAACGTCGAGAATTAAACTATAGATGGTTTTAGGTTATCGAGTCGTCTTCGATATTAGCCATAGAACGTTACGTTCCAAGTAGTACTTAATTTACAACGATTTTAATAAGGTAACATGCGCGGTAAGGTTCATATTTTGTGTCGTCTTTTAGGGGGCGACTCTACATGATTTAAAACACAGTATTTTGCACCCAAATTCCTACACGGTATTCAAAATCAATAAAGGGGCCTAACTATCATAGGTTCCGCCACAACGAGATATGTTTTAGGTTATAGTTCGCCTTGAACACTAGGGCATAGTTTCGTAATCGGTCGATAACACATATTTACACTACAAAATAATCTAATATTACTATCTAGTCTGGATATTAAAATAGCATGAAATAACAAGAGATGGGTTTTCTCTTGCCTTTGGCGAAGGTAGCACGACTGGTACGGCGACACGACACGGACACGATCCCGGTACGGAGACGTCACGGCGCGATACACGCACGAGCAAGGCACGGCACACGCACGACTAGCACGGTTCTGGCGGGGACTTGGGGTGGCTCGACACTGGCGTGGAGGAGGGCACGGGGCAGTGGGTCATCGACAGGTTCACGGTGTCTTGGGGGAAGAGTCGTCGAGTCGATGGAGGTGGCGTCAGCGGCGTCGAGCTCCGGTGGCGGCTGCAGCGATGGATGCAGGGGCTCGATGTTGGGGATGCTCGGAGCTTGCAGCTTGGTGATGGTGAGCTCCGACGATGGTGGATGAAGAGGATAAGGGCTCGGTGTCGTGGAGGAGAGGAGATTAGGTCGTGGCGACGATGGTGTGAGGACGAGGGTTAGACGACGGTGGCGACGATGGCCGGCGATGGGTTCTTGGGTTGCAGGGAAAGATGGGTTCGTCGCGGGTGCAGTGGGTTCACGTCGGGAAGACGAGAGGGGGGTGAGGTGAGGTTGAGGTGACCGAGGAGATGATGATGACGGCGAGGTGGTGAGAAGGTCACGGCAAGGCAAAGGCGAGGTCGGGTTCTTCAGGGTTTGTTGTGGTGGGTCTCGTCGTCGGGATGGAGCTCGGGAAAAAGATGAGAGAGGTAGGCAGGGAGATGGGATGCCGACGAGGGTAGAGGCGAAATGGGTCGCGCGAGGGCGTGGGTTCGGCTTTGCGAGGAGGATGGCGAAGGCGGGAGAAGTGGGGAAGATGAGGACGCGGGTTTTTGGGGAACGTGGGATTTATTTTGGGGTGAAAATATATATATAGTATTATAGAGAGAGATAGGAGAACGTCGGGGTGTTATGGGTTTTAAAATTTAAAAGGAGTAATAATAAAAGTGAGAGACAGAATGGATGATGGGTGTGAGTAGTATGGGTTTTAGATTAAAAATATAAATAATTAATTAAAGGAAATAGCAAGAGAGAGAGAATCCCATTAGATTAGGATTTATTTATAAAGATATGGAATATACTTTCTTAGGCATGGAAAGAATATAATATTAGTTAAATTTGAGTTTTTTGGCTAATTCAAACTTAGTCTAAAATTCTAGTTTTAAAATACGGATACTATACGTATCAACCAAAACCATAAAATGATGTCCGGTTAAAGAAAATGCATACCCCAAAGAACGGATACACGTAGCGATCCAAATGAGTCCATTTCACTAAACGGAACGAGAACGCGATGTACAGATACCACCACAGGGTCAGGGTTATGATACAGGCCATGCTAGATATTTTTAAAATATATTATTTGATTATAATTATATTATTAAAAAATGCAGATGCCGGATAAAATGCAAGTAAACGGAACATATGTGCACGGAACCTCAGATCTAGCAGGGATAACATGTAAACAGGAATCCTAACGGGTTTCAAGCATGCGGGTCGGATCGGATACCAAGCACAGATACCAATTACACTATTCCCACCCATAAACTAATAAAGCAGGAAAATAGCCACGGAATAAATAAAATAATTGAATCAACATGGTATAACTGAACTAAGGTGTTACATTATACCCAACTACAAAAAGAATTTCGTCCTCGAAATTCTCGGAACAGGAAAAGATAAACAAACATTAATCTACGAGAAGAGGTGTGGAAACTTCTGTCTAATATCGTCTTCTCGTTCCCAAGTCGATTCTCCGTGCGAACGATTCCTCCATGAAACAAGTACGAGGGGGATAACCTAGCTCTTGAGGACATTTTCTCTTCGATCAACAATCGACATCGGTCGTTCTTCATATGTCAAGTCCTCTCTTACAGTCAGCTCCGAATGATATAGCTCGTGCGTCTCATCTCAAACATACTTACGGAGTTTGGATACAAGAAACACGTCATGAACACTCGCCAAAGATGGTGGTAAAGCCAATCGATAAGCTACTTCTCCAACGCGCTCAATACTATCGAAAGGCCCCACGAATCGTAGACTAAGCTTGTCTCGACTCCCAAAATGAATCACTCCTCTAGTCGGTGATATCTTCAAGAATTTGGATCGTTCTTTCTGACTGGCCATCTGTCTGAGGATGATAAGCGGTGCTAAACTTCAATCGAGTCCCAAACTTTCATATGAACTCCTCCAGAAGTGCGATAAGAATCAGGTATCACGATTGGAAACGATGCTCACAGATACCCCATGCAATCTCACAATCTCATATATGTACCGCTCTGCTAATGCTTCCGTCGACTGACCAACTCGAAACAGTATGAAATGAGATGCCTTGGTCAATCGATCAACAATCACCCAAACTACATTGTTACCCTTTGGACTTCATGGTAAAGCTGTCACAAAATCCATGGTTATATGTTCCCACTTCCACTGAGGAATCGGAAGTGGTTGCAACAAACCATCTACTCTTTGATGTTCTGTCTTGACTTGCTGACACACCAAGCACTTTGCTACAAAGCTAGCAATATCCCTTTTCATGCCTTCCCACTATAAATACTGTCGTAGGTCACGGTACATCTTTGTACCTCCTGGATGTAAGCTTCGTCAAAGGCTCAGTCAATGGAGCGAAATTCTCCAGAACCTTCTGTAATATCCGACAAGTCCAAGGAAACTTCTTATCTCCGCTACGTTCTTCAGAATCAGCCAATTCTGAACTGCTACAATCTTCTCAGGATCAACAGCGATTCCATCTCCAGATACGACGTGCCCCAAAAACTTTACTTCTTCGAGCCAAAAATCGCACTTGCTCATTTTCCCATACAGTCTTTCTTGCCTCAACGTTTGCAGTGCGACCTTCAAGTATTCTGCGTGCTCTTCTAAGCTCCTTGAATAGACCAGAATATCATCGATAAACACCACTATAAACCGGTCCAAGAACGATGAAAAGATTCGGTTTATCAAGTCCATAATTATCGTCGGTGCGTTCGTGACTCCGAATGGCATCACTAAATACTCGTAATGCCCATAACGAGTTCGGAACGCAATCTTGCAAACAACTTCTGATTTAACTCGAACTTGATGATATCCGGATCGCAAATTCAGCTTCGAGAATACCCTCGTGCCACTGAGTTGCTTGATTAATTCGCCGATGCGAGGGATCGGGGACTTGTTCTTAATAGTCATCCGATTTAATTCTCGATAATCGATGCACATCCTCCTTGTGCCATCTTTCTTCTTGACTAGAAGAACTGGAGCTTCCCAGGATGAATTGCTGCTGCGAATCCAACCCTTCTCTAGCAATTCGATAACCTGCTTCTTGACTTCTTCCAACTCCACTGGTGCCATCGAATAGTACGCCTTTGAGATTGGCGTTGCACCAGGGACAAGATCAATTGCGAACTCCACATCTCGTTTTGGCGATAAACCTGAGATGTCTTCGAACATGTCCATAAACTCTCGAACTACTGCTGGCGCTTCCTCCTTATCAACTTCCATCGACGAAAGAACAGCGCTTGTCGGCTTAGCCCTAAACTTGACTGGCCCGACAGAACTGCTACCTCCAGCAAATACAAACTTCGGATGTCCGGGAATCTGGAGAATCACTTTCTTTTCCCTACAATCAATATGAGCGTGGAAAGTGCCGAGAAAATCCATTCCCAAGACAACATCATAGATGCCAGTATCAATCGCCGAGAAATTCGCGAATTACTCTCGTCCGCAGATAACAACCGGACAATCTTTGCACTCACTACTAGATATAATCTTCCCATTCAGTGTGTAAGTCCCAACAACTAGACAGGGCCGTGTATGAAATCGAGTGTGCGGCAATAAACTTGGACGACATAAAATAATGGGATGCACCGGATCGAATAATGCTAATGCGGGAAAATCATGAACAAATAGGGTACCCAAAATGACTTCATCTGAAGCCCAGCCACTGGAGAAGATTAGCACGGTAAACAGGATTCAAGCTTATGATAAAACATGAATTGGAAAGCAATGCAACTGAGAGAGCAAGGTAATACAACGACCATAAAACAAGGAGATGAATCAAGACTAGGACTCCAAGTTACTTAAATAAAGTACCGTATTGTAACCATGCTGCAGTTCATAGGTACAATCACATAACTCCGTTCAAGTCGTCCAAATCCTAGTATCAAAATCGAAGGAATATGAAGGGAGAAACAATAGGGAATCAGGAGGATTCCAGGTTGAGATGTAAAGTCATCCATCTCATCAAAAGAAAGATAAGATTCAAGAATGCCAAGATGGTAAAGTGGTAGGACATGTTCCTAATTACCGGTTTTCTGATTCGTGTATTGGGTCCAATACCCAACTACAAAAGAATCAAACCCGATTAACCTAAATCCTATGGCTCTGACACCAACAAAACCATGTCACGCCCCACTTCCCAAAATACGGAATACGAGGAATGACTAGGTCAGCCATACTCCTACGGTCAAGGGATAATCCCGCCGTAGTCATACTTCGGCTTCTAGCATTACATGGTAGTCAGTAAACAGTACTAGAGTAAAGGAAAGTCATAGCTCATAACTTTATTACATTGCAATAAAAGAGTTTGAGATACATTTATTTGAGGAATAAAATATCTAACCAACAAAACAAAGTGCTGAAAGCAAAAGAGATTGCGCTAATGAAGCAGTCTAGATCTCCGCGATCTCGAAGGGCAGGTCCTGCTCCTGGGCTGGATCAACTTCGTCCTTTGAGCATGTACACTCAGGTCGTCAGGGTGACACATATAGCAATAAATATATATGATAGGTATGCAATATTATTAAATATGAGAAGTGCAACAAAATGCAAAGCATGAGTATACTAAACATCAACTAAATATAAATAGTGCAATATAGGTATCATGTTAATTAACTAGGCAATGTGCATGTCACTACTTATCGGTCACTAAGTCAATGGAATGAAATGGTGGAGAGGATACTCGTGTTTAACGAGGGTCTCGTGCATGTCCGAGACTATGGTCCGCTGTGCCCGGGACATAACCCTGTCAGCCGTGCCGCTAGGCCCACGACCTAAAGTATATACACGTATATCACTAATAGCGAATGATCATCCTCTAAATCACTGTACCTCGCTAAATACGAGTTCAATTCCACCTTGATTTCCCCATTCCCCGGGTTATAGTATGCATTCAGGTATCAGATAGGTTGTGAACAAATACGTATCGCTGTCACTTTCAATCACTTTACCACTTATCAATATCACTGTCGTATTTGCCACAACACAATCCCTAACACTAATATATATCGACGATGAAAAACGGTCGTTAAGTCTCAATGTGAACGATCACTACGCAGCATGTCACGCCCCGCTTCCCAGTGTACGGTGAAGGGGACGCGACGAGGTCCGCTACGTATGTACTCAGAAGTACATACGCTAAGCGTAGCTAAGCAAAATAAAATAAATACACAAGAGACAAGAGTATAAAAAGAACAGCAACTTTTATTTATTAACATTCTTTGTACAATGCATGAAAGGAAATACAACTGGAATAAAGATGCCTAAACAGTGGCATAACAGGAAATGGAAAGTACTGAAAAGAAAAGTGTGCAATGAAACTACTGTGCATGGTCTTCGGCAAACTGCTCCAAGTCTTCTTGTGATGGCTCGATCTCTGCCGGGTCTAAGTCACCTGATGACACTCAAAGAAGAAAGAAATAGAATATCGTCAGCGAACAGGTCGCTCGGTAAGTCCCAAAGATAAGAGGAGAATAGATAGAGAGTAAGATAGAGAGAGAGTATATTATTATAGTTGTATTATATTGTTATATTGTTGTAGTATTGTGTTCACGCTGTTGTTTGTAGCTTGGTACAGAAGGACGCCAGTGTATGCGAGAGGAGTCTCACTTGCCCCGGAGACTATGGTATCAGGAACTCAAGGAACCGTTTATGCCACGGTACAACAGCAATGGGATTCAGGTTAGGTGTCTTAATCTGACCACCTCGTGCCACCTTTAACACCTTCCGTACCAATCTACCCCTTAAACCCCGTAGTGTTTTAACAGTATTGTTGTATTGTAAAATTGTATAGATTGCATGATCGATTGACTGACTGACCGAAACCATGATATCAGGAAACGGTTATAACCGTAGAGTCATGTAAATGGAATACTGGGAAACATGTAAAAGGAATATATCCATGGTTTGGTTCAGTCAAGTTGTAATGATTGTTAACAGGATTCTGGGATTCATGTGTTCATATTGAGTTGGAATATTAAAGAATATAGATTGACTTGAATCATATTCAAGTCAGAAATAGTTAGACTCAAACCCGAGTCAGACTAAAAGAAAATTAATTTGAAGTTCTATAATTGTTAGGGTCCTCATTGTAATTTATAAAACTTGAGGGGGTTTTATGTAAAAAGTACTATTGTATAGTTTTCAAGATACACCTCAAGTATTTATTATTCGTCTTTATAGTTATAATGAGTGTGGATTTTATTTGTGTTATTCTAGTGAATATATCCTAATAAAAGTATTAATTTATAATATTGATTTATTTGAAATTCATGGTATTTTAATTTAACTTTTAATCTTGTAATTTTTGAAAAAATGTGGAAACTTTATCTTATAATAAAATAGGTGTTTAAATGATAATTATATATATATTAATACAAGAATAATTTTAAATAAATATTTTATTTTCCAAAATCTCATTTTTCTTAAATGTCGTATTTTAAACCTTTCGAGACCGAATGCTCCTTGCGGAGGTCTGAATCTCGCACTACTAGCCCGCGGATGCACGATGAACCGTACTATCCCTAACGGGTTCCCCAAAGGTGGGTTGTAGCGGCGCTTTGCAAAGATTTAATAAATACTATCCATTTAGAAAACGGTTTTATAAAGATAAGGTATTTATTTGTAAAGGATGTAAATTTCCGTATTTTAGTTTCTAGGGTTCCCTAAGCCAACTAGCCTATTTCTAAAGGTCTAAACGACAAGTCGTTAGAAGTCTCAAATCGCCTCTTCACCGCCAATTGTGGCCAGATAAGTACAAGTGAGGAGGGAAGGATCCGCTCACGAATCGTGAGGTGAGCCTTTTAAAGTTACCCAAGCTCACTTGCCTAGCCCAGACACCACAAAGTCAGTTTAGATAAACGATCGATGTCCACAACTTATCGTATTTTCCTAGTAAGAACTATTTACTAAAAAGTGTAACAAATCTAAAATCTTTAAGAATGGTTTTATGAAGATTATGGTATTTTAATGTAAAGTCTTGTATTTTCGTATTCTAAATTTGATGTTATCATTTAGGGTTGTATTGCGTGTGTGTGGAGGTAGGTCATTACCTCGTGACTTATTTTAAGGTATTGTGATGTTTAGGGGTTAAACATGATAAATTAAACATGAGGGTATTTAGGTGAAAGAATACGGTATTTGTAAAACTTATCATTTCATGTGTGAAAACTCATTCAAATTGATTTTTACAAGTTTAGTGATCAAGATGAACATGTTTAGGAATGAGGGAATTGATTAGAAGAAGAAAAATAAATTTTATGGTATTATTGTGAAAAGAATACGATATTACAAGAAATTTATCATTTCATGTGAGAAACTTTGTCTAATTTGATTTTTATGTGATTAATAGTCATCATGGGTATGTTTAGGTGTTATGGATTAGGTGACAAGTGGGATTTTGTAGAAAAACCAAATCCGATTTCCGTCGGGTTTCATAATTCCGTATTTTAAGAAATAGAAAAGAGAGAAGAATGGGACTTACGGGTTTCAAACTCTTCTAAAGAGTAAAGAGGAACTAGGGAGAAGGCCGAAGTGTGGTTTCGTCGCCGGTTGCTTCAAAGAACGTCGCCGGAATCCGTCAGCGCTTCGCCGTGAACTTAGTTTCAATGCACACTTTCTTGTGGAAATTTCAAGAGAGTAATTCTATGGTTTTGGAATGAGAAGGTAGGGGGTAGGGGTCTATTTATAGGGTAGGGTAGGTGAAGGATTTTATTTATTTAAAAAATTATAAAAATTTAATTAAAAAAACATTAAAATTTGTATTAAATTGGTTATATTTAACACTCAGAAACTGATATAATAAAATGGAGTAAACAGGGGGTTTAGAATACGAAAAGGCACACATTTGCTGTTGGGACCCCGGCCATCGGACCAACTCCGGCCGGTGGCGCCGGCCGGCCGAGTTGGCCGATCCCGGCCGGGTTCGGCGACGGCTGGGTGCAGGGCTCTCCGACTAAGACTATGGCATACTCCGTTTTTGGGGTTCAGTTCAATATTTGGGAGTTATGACATGTAGACTGTTGGGCTTCCAAGAATTTTTTAAAGAAAAATAAACTAAAAATAATGTGGGGCATGGGATTCGAACTCTGGTGGCTTGGTTCAGCAGTGCAAGGTATTACCAATGAGCTACAAGCTCCTTCTTGTAATTATTATAGGAAAATAGATACTTAAAGTGATATCAGCAACATTAAATACTCCAAGTATACTTCAAATTTAAATCAAATTTATGTATACAAAAATTAGAGTTATTTAAAAAACAAAATAGCTACTTATATATATATTGTGCTCAGGTTTAAATACTCTTTTAAAGATTTAAAAAAATAAAAATTTTGAATAGAAAAGTGTATAGGAAAATTATGGTTGTTACATTCTACCCTCCTTATAAAAATTTCGTCCTCGAAATTTGTAAAAGAAAAGTGTAACAATCCAAGGAAAGTTTGGTGCTGCTGTATTGCCAGTATGCGAAAAATAACAAAGTGGTGCAAGGGTTTTAGAAATGTGAAGAATGTGTGAAGGAATGAAAGGATGCGAAGGTTTTGGTAAAATTGGAAAAGAGATGAGGGAATTTTGGGTTAGGACAGATTCAAGGTATATGATTCAAAGAATAAGAAATGATGGGATTCAAGGAACATGATTGTAAAGAATGTTTTAGTTGCTGGTTCTTGTGTTATATTGCTTAAGTTGTTCACGCAGACCAGAACTGCATGGCAGGGATTCATACAGCTCTGACCTGCATGGGCCACCAACAAAACCTGTCACGCCCCGCTTCCCAATATACGGTGAAGGGGACGCGACGAGGTCCGCTACGTATGTACTCAGAAGTACATACGCTAAGCGTAGCTAAGCAATATAAAATAAATACACAAGAGACAAGAGTATAAAAAAAGAACAGCAACTTTCATTTATTAACATTCTTTGTACAATGCATGAAAGGAAATACAACTGGAATAAAGATGCCTAAACTGTGGCATAACAGGAAATGGAAAGTACTGAAAAGAAAAGTGTGCAATGAAACTACTGTGCATGGTCTTCGGCAAACTGCTCCAAGTCTTCTTGTGATGGCTCGATCTCTGCCGGGTCTAAGTCACCTGACGACATTCAAAGAAGAAAGAAATAGAATGTCGTCAGCGAACAGGTCGCTCGGTAAGTCCCAAAGATAAGAGGAGAATAGATAGAGAGTAAGATAGAGAGAGAGTATATTATTATAGTTGTATTATATTGTTATATTGTTGTAATATTGCGTTCACGCTGTTGTTTGTAGCTTGGTACAGAAGGACGCCAGTGTATACGAGAGGAGTCTCACTTGCCCCGGAGACTATGGTATCAGGAACTCAAGGAACCGTTTATGCCACGGTACAACAGCAATGGGATTCAGGTTAGGTGTCTTAATCTGACCACCTCGTGCCACCTTTAACACCTTCCGTAGCAATCTACCCCTTAAACCCCGTAGTGTTTTAACAGTAATGTTGTATTGTAAAATTGTATAGATTGCATGATCGATTGACTGACTGACCGAAACCATGATATCAGGAAACGGTTATAACCGTAGAGTCATGTAAATGGAATACTGGGAAACATGTAAAAAGAATATATCCATGGTTCGGTTCAGTCAAGTTGTAATGATTGTTAACAGGATTCTGGGATTCATGTGTTCTTATTGAGTTGGAATATTAAAGAATATAGATTGACTTGAATCATATTCAAGTCAGAAATAGTTAGACTCAAACCCCAGTCAGACTAAAAGAAAATTAATTTGAAGTTCTATAATTGTTAGGGTCCTCATTGTAATTTATAAAACTTGAGGGGGTTTTATGTAAAAAGTACTATTGTATAGTTTTCAAGATACACCTCAAGTATTTATTATTCGTCTTTATAGTTATAATGAGTGTGGATTTTATTTGTGTTATTCTAGTAAATATATCCTAATAAAAGTATTAATTTATAATATTGATTTATTTGAAATTCATGGTATTTTAATTTAACTTTTAATCTTGTAATTTTTGAAAAAATGTGGAAACTTTATCTTATAATAAAATAGGTGTTTAAATGATAATTATATATATATATATATTAATACAAGAATAATTTTAAATAAATATTTTATTTTCCAAAATCTCATTTTTCTTAAATGTCGTATTTTAAACCTTTCGAGACCGAATGCTCCTTGCGGAGGTCTGAATCTCGCACTACTAGCCCGCGGGTGCACGATGAACCGTACTATCCCTAACGGGTTCCCCAAAGATGGGTTGTAGCGGCGCTTTGCAAAGATTTAATAAATACTATCCATTTAGAAAACGGTTTTATAAAGATAAGATATTTATTTGTAAAAGATGTAAATTTCCATATTTTAGTTTCTAGGGTTCCCTAAGCCAACTAGCCTATTTCTAAAGGTCTAAACGACAAGTCGTTAGAAGTCTCAAATCGCCTCTTCACCGCCAATTGTGGCCAGATAAGTACAAGTGAGGAGGGAAGGATCCGCTCACGAATCGTGAGGTGAGCCTTTTAAAGTTACCCAAGCTCACTTGCCTAGCCCAGACACCACAAAGTCAGTTTAGATAAACGATCGATGTCCACAACTTATCGTATTTTCCTAGTAAGAACTATTTACTAAAAAGTGTAACAAATCTAAAATCTTTAAGAATGGTTTTATGAAGATTATGGTATTTTAATGTAAAGTCTTGTATTTTCGTATTCTAAATTTGATGTTATCATTTAGGGTTGTATTGCTTGTGTGTGGAGGTAGGTCATTACCTCGTGACTTATTTTAAGGTATTGTGATGTTTAGGAGTTAAACATGATAAATTAAACATGAGGGTATTTAGGTGAAAGAATACGGTATTTGTAAAACTTATCATTTCATGTGTGAAAACTCATTCAAATTGATTTTTACAAGTTTAGTGATCAAGATGAACATGTTTAGGAATGAGGGAATTGATTAGAAGAAGAAAAATAAACTTTATGGTATTATTGTGAAAAGAATACGATATTACAAGAAAGTTATCATTTCATGTGAGAAACTTTGTCTAATTTGATTTTTATGTGATTAATAGTCATCATGGATATGTTTAGGTGTTATGGATTAGGTGACAAGTGGGATTTTGTAGAAAAACCGAATCGGAAATCGGTTTGTTCCGATTTCCGTCGGGTTTCATAATTCCGTATTTTAAGAAATAGAAAAGAGAGAAGAATGGGACTTACGGGTTTCAAACTCTTCTAAAGAGTAAAGAGGAACTAGGGAGAAGGCCGAAGTGTGGTTTCGTCGCCGGTTGCTTCAAAGAACGTCGCCGGAATCCGTCAGCGCTTCGCCGTGAACTCGGTTTCAAAGCACACTTTCTTGTGGAAATTTCAAGAGAGTAATTCTATGGTTTTGGAATGAGAAGGTAGGGGGTAGGGATCTATTTATAGGGTAGCTAGGGTAGGGTAGGTGAAGGGTTTTATTTATTTAAAAAATTATAAAAATTTATTTAAAAAAACATTAAAATTTGTATTAAATTAGTTATATTTAACACTCAGAAACTGATATAATAAAATGGAGTAAACAGGGGGGTTTAGAATACGAAAAGGCACACATTTGCTGTTGGGACCCCGGCCATCGGACCAACTCCGGCAGGCGGCGCCGGCCGAGTTGGCCGATCCCGGCCGGGTTCGGCGACGGCTGGGTGCAGGGCTCTCCGACTAAGACTATGGCATACTCCGTTTTTATGGTTCAGTTCAATATTTGGGAGTTATGGCCTGTGGACTGTTGGGCTTCCAAGAATTTTTTAAAGAAAAAATAAACTAAAAATAATGTGGGGCATGGGATTCGAACTCTGGTGGCTTGGTTCAGCAGTGCAAGGTATTACCAATGAGCTACAAGCTCCTTCTTGTAATTATTGTAGGAAAATAGATACTTAAAGTGATATCAGCAACATTAAATACTCCAAGTATACTTCAAATTTAAATCAAATTTATGTATACAAAAATTGGAGTTATTTAAAAAACAAAATAGCTACTTATATATATATTGTGCTCAGGTTTCAATACTCTTTTAAAGATTTAAAAAAATAAAAATTTTGAATAGAAAAGTGTATAGGAAAATTAGGGTTGTTACACAGCAGGTATAAATCAAGCATGAAAATATGCAGAAATGCACTGAACAGGTATTCACTATTCTATGACAATCAATGCCATATAACTTGGAAAATTTACAATAAATCATACGCATAGAATCGACCAAAATAATATAAAGGACGTACGAAGCACACTTGATTATCTAAACGATAAAATTTATTTCATGTCAATCGGAATTCAGGTTAGGGAATTATCATCATTTCAAGGTAGCGACCGATTGCTGGAATTCCAGTTTCAGAACTGGAAGCCCAACTCCACACGCATTTTATCAGTGATTGTGTTCAGATTAAGGTGTTACCCTAGTTAAATGAAATATAGTTCTATCTGCTAAGTTTTCAACGCATCAAACGTATTATCATTAGCATTTCTGTATTAGAAGTTATGTCTGGATTAGTGTAACGGTGTAAGGAGGGTCCCTGCAGAACACAGCGACACTCTAAAATACAAATTTAATATCAACCGATGGTGAAACAGCACGGGACTAGATTAATGTGTTAGCCAACTAAATTATCTACGCGACCATATGGGGCTCCACGCATTTTCAGTTTAGAGCAGGGGTGTGCATGTGTTCAAAGTCAAGTATCCAAGCGAAATGCTGCCCCGGACTGCAGAGTGTCGCATTCGCAGTCAATTATCGCTACAGAAATCTATAAACATCGAGAATTAAACTATAGATGGTTTTATGTTATCGGGTCGTCTTCGATATTAGCCGTAGAACGTTACGTTCCAAGCGGTACTTAATTTACAACGATTTTAATAAGGTAACATGCACGATAAGGTTCAGAATTTGTGTCGCCTTTTAGGGGGGCGACTCTACATGATTTAAAACACAGTATTTTGCACCCAAATTCCTACACGGTATTCAAAATCAATAAAGGGGCCTAACTATCATAGGTTCCGCCACAACGAGATATGTTTTAGGTTATAGTTCGCCTCGAACACTAGGGCATAGTTTCGCAATCGGTCGATAACACATATTTACACTACAAAATAATCTAATATCACTATCTAGTCTAGATATTAAAATAGCATGAAATAACAAGAGATGGTTTTTCTCTTACCTTTAGCGAAGGTGGCACGATTGGTACGGCGGCACGACACGGACACGATCCCAATACGGAGA
This sequence comes from Agapanthus africanus, assembly GCA_030015575.1. Taxonomy (NCBI): domain Eukaryota; kingdom Viridiplantae; phylum Streptophyta; class Magnoliopsida; order Asparagales; family Amaryllidaceae; genus Agapanthus; species Agapanthus africanus. Next base: position 31,623,217 of record JASDDO010000024.1, read on the forward strand.
CGTCATGACGCGATACACGCACGAGCAAGGCACGGCATGTGCACGACTAGCACGGTTCTGGCGGGGACTTAGGGTGGCTCGGCACTGGCGTGGAGGTGGGCATGGAGCAGTGGGTCGTTGACGGGTTCGCGGTGGCTCGAGGGATGAGTCATCGAATCGATGGAGGTGGCGTCAGCGGCGTCGAGCTCCGGTGGCGGCTGTAGCGATGGGTGCAGGGGCTCGATGTTGGGGATGCTCGGAGCTTGCAGCTTGGAGATGGTGAGCTCCAACGATGGTGGATGAAGAGGACGAAGGCTCTGTGTCATAGAGAAGAGGGGAGGAGGTCGTGGTGATGATGGTGTGAGGACGAGGGTTAGACGGCGGCGGCGACGATGGCCGGCGATGGGTTCTTAGGTTGCAGGGAAAGATGGGTTCATTGCGGGTGCACTGGGTTCACGTCGGGAAGACGAGAGGGGATAAAAGTGAGGTTGAGGTGACGGAGGAGATGATGCTGACGGTGACGTGGTAAGAAGGTCGACGGCAAGGCAGAGGCAAGGTCGGGTTCTTCGGGGTTTGTTAAGGTGGGTCTCGTCGTCGGGGATGGAGCTCGGGGAAAAGATGAGAGAGAGGTGGGCGGCGAGACGGGATGCCGACGAGGGTAGAGGCGGCGAGGGTCGCACGAGGGTGTGGGTTCGGCTTCGCAAGGAGGAGGGCGAAGGCGGGAGGAGTGGGGAAGATGAGGACGCGGGTTTTTGGGGAACGTGGGATTTATTTTGGGATGAAAATATATATATATATAGTATTATAAAGAGAGAGAGAGGAGAACGTGGGGGTGTTATGGGTTTTAAAATTTAAAAGGAGTAATAATAAAAGTGAGAGACAGAATGGGTGATGGGTGTGAGTAGTATGGGTTTTAGATTAAGAATATAAATAATTAATTAAAGAAAATAGCAAGAGAGAAAGAATCTGTTAGATTAGGATTTATTTATAAAGATATGAAATATACTTTCTTAGGCATGGAAGGAATATAATATTAGTTAAATTTGAGTTTTTTGGCTAATTCAAATTTACTCCAAAATACGTTCAGGCTGGGTCTAAAATTGTAGTTTTAAAATACGGATACTATATGTATCAACCAAAACCATAAAATGATGTCTGGTTAAAAAATGCATACCCCCAAGAACAGATACACGTAGCGTGCATGTAGCGATCCAAACGAGTCCATTTCACTAAACGGAACGAGAACGCGATGTACGAATACCACCACAGGGTTAGGGGTATGATGCAGGCCATGCTGGATATTTTTAAAATATATTATTTGATTATAATTATATTATTAAAAAATGCAGATGCCGGTTAAAATGCAGGTAAACGGAACATATGTGCATGGAACCTCAGATCTAGCAGGGATAACATGTAAACAGGAACCCAGACGGGTTTCAAGCATGCGGGTTGGATCGGATACCAAGCAAAGATACCAATTACACTATTCGCACCCAGAAACTAATAAAACAGGAAAATAGCCACGGAATAAATAAAATAATTAAATCAACATGGTATAACTGAACTAGGGTGTTACATCTTTAGTGTTGGCCATTCGCTAACAGCTGCCATTTTAGCTGGATCTACAGAGATTCCTTCGCCCGAAACAATGTGTCCGAGAAATCCGACTTGATCTTTAACACCCTAGTTCGTTATACCATGACTTGATTTGATTAATTTATATATTGGATGTATATTCTTGATTTATTGTTGTTTTGGATGCAAATAGTATAATTGGTGTATGTATTTGCATCCGACCCGACCCGCATGCTTGAAACCAGTTTTGATTCCTGTTTATGATTTATTCCGGCTAGTTATGAGGATCCGTGAACTTTCATGTTTTATATTCTGCATACTTGCATTATATCGAGCATCTGCATTTTTTTAATAAAATAAGTAAAGTCAAATAAAATATTTTAAAAATATCTAGCACGGCCTGCATGATACCCCAAACCCTGTGGTGGCATCCATACTTCGTGTTCTCATCCCGTTTAGTGAAACAGACTCGTTTGGATCGCTACATGCATCCATTCTTGGGGTATGCATTTTCTTTAACCGGACATTATATTATGATTTTGGTTGGTACGTATATTATCCGTATTTTAAAACTAGATTTTAGACACAACCTGGGTATTTTTCGGAGTAATTTTATATTAGCTATAAAATCTAAGTTTATATATTATAAAGTATTTAAAAACCTTCAATATATTTGTTTTACGAATATATATAAATTGTGTAACTAAAATATATTTTGTCTAATATCCTAACCCTCTGTCTCTCTCTGTCTCTCTCCTATACAATTATATATTATATATATAATATATTATATATTATTTTAAACCTAATCTAGCATTACACTCAGCCTTTCTCTCTCCCCCTCTTCAGTTCTTTCTCTTCTTCTTCTATTTTCCCCACCGCCTCCATGAGAAAACCCACGCATGAACCAACGCCCCTAGCTTGTACTCGTCGCCGTCGCCGCCACCGGCCTTCGCCTTCGCCTCTCTCCTCCTATCACCACAGCCACCACCGTCATCACTTCCTTCCCGACGAGGACCCCGAGCCAAACACGAAAACCACTGCAACAAACCCGATGCCTACGCCCACGACCTCGCCTCCACCTCGTCGTCGTTGCTCACATCACCGACGTCTCCCTCACCCTCGTCACCGCCTCCATCTCTTCCTTTTCTTCTCCTCCTCTCTTTCCCCGCATCAACCCGAGAACCTGACGAGAACCAAGAAACACCCACTGCCATCGCCGTGAAGCTCGATGGAAAACCCACGACTCGTCGTCAACAACCCCCTCGCCTCGCCTCTGTGCCCAAACACAAAAACCCAGAGCCATACCAAGAGAACCCCGATTTTCTTCTTCTTCTTCCCCTTTTCTTCTCTCGGCTTTCTTGATCCTTGGTTTTCCGATCACCGCCGGAGCCGTGCCGTCACCGACGATCTAGGCGATCCAGTAGACGTCCTCAGCCAGCGTGGTCACGTTCTTGCATAGCCTGTTCCTGTTCTGTACGCGCGTGTGTGCATCGCGACATTTACCGACGTCGGACGCGGCATACACACCCCGTCGTGAGATCCGATCAGGCAAGTTTATCTTGCTACATGCTATATTATTATATTTTGCATCCATATGAATAAAAATATCACATGTTCACTGCATTGTACATCCATGTTACTGTTTTACTGTTTTCGGATATCCATGTTGTTATTTACATATCTAGTCGCATGCAAGTTTATCTTGCTACATGCTATTCTACTATATTTTACATCCATGAGAATAATGACATTACATATTGTTTAGTTATGCATCCCACATTACCATTTTACTGTTTTACGATACCCGTCGTATCCATATCATTTATTATACATCTAGTTGCATGCCAGATCATATTATTTCATATCACTGTTACACTGGCATCCTATGCTTGATAATGTGCATCATACGTAGTCATGGAGTTATAGATGTAATCCCTGATAGATATTTGTGCATCCGTGTTTATCATGCATCCGTACTTGCTACAGTTTTATTATGAGCATCCGTTTGATACATGTGCACTACCTGTCATGACCCTGATACACCACTACTTGACATGTTATCTGATCCTGTTTCTAATACCAACAATCCTGACATGTTGTCCCGATGGACATATCATGTTGTCTATTTAGACAAACTTGTACTTGCTTGATCCTGTGTTGGGATTAGCTCCAGTTTATCAATACCCGACTTGAAAACATAACCTTGGGGGTAAAGGGAAATCAAGAATGTAACAGAACGTAACTCAAAGGGCTATTACATTGTTACCATGGTCCCGTAGGGAATGAACGGGGCATAGACTGATAGTCTAGCATATATTGTTACCGTGGTCCCGTAGGGAATGAACGGGGCATAGACTGATGGGTTACGATGAGGATTACATTAATTGATTTCGAAGACTTTAGATTAAGATAACCTAGAGTCCAGAAATAGGTTGCACGCCACATGTACATACACCTCACTGTTTCATTTCCGTGTTTACTTTCTATATTCATATCATCGTTTATATTCATGCCTGCATATCTCGTGTATCCTGTTCATTTATTATTGTTGATATTATGACGCACTGACGTCTGGGTTTTGCATGGCCCAGATTCTCTATCTCTTTCACAAGCGGATCAGGAGTATTTTCGCCATCAGGCCGAGCAGTGAGGATCTTGTTAGTTTAGTTTAGTTTTATTTCCCTACTTTCATTTCCTGATGTGAGCCCGTATTTGGGACGTACTTTCCAGATGTTATTGCTTATTGGATTTATTGCTTCCGCACACTTATATTTCTTGACTCGTTTATTCTGGCATATGGACATGTACTAGATAATTTATTTTATTTTACTGTTCTTGATATCTTATAGACAGCCGTAATGTGACTGTGGAGGGATGTTTCCTAACCAAAGGTAGCAGAGTTGGCTCTGTCACGTGCCGATCTTAGCGCACTCTGGGAAGCGGGGCGTGACATGATCTAGCTAAAATTTGCACTTGTTGTACTTGGCATAGAGTTGTTGCTGTCGCAATGTCTCCAGGACAATCCGCAAATGCTCAGCATGCTCTTTCCGATTATTTGAATATTCCAGGATGTCGTCGATAAAAATAACAACGAATCTGTCTATGTACTCTCGAAAAACTTAGTTCATCAGATTCATAAATATCGCAGGTGCATTGGTCACTCCAAATGGCATTACGAGAAACTCATAATGACTATAGCGAGTCATGAATGTCGTCTTCGGAATATCAGACTCTTTGACCTTTACCTGATGCTAACCCGAACGAAGATCTAGCTTTGAGAAAACACAAGACCCACTTAGCTGATCGAACAGATCGTCGATGCACGGTAGTGGAAACCTGTTCTTTATCGTCACTTCGTTCAGAGCTCGATAGTCTATACACATTCTGTATGAACCTTCTTTCTTCTTCACGAGCAAAACTGGCGATCCCCAACTTGAAGTACTGAGACGAATACATCCTTTCTTCAGAAGTTCGTCCAACTAAGTACGAATCTCCTTCAATCTTTCTGGACTTAACCGACACGGAGCTTTGATCACCGGTTGTGCACCAAGTACTAAGTCAATGCTGAATTTAAGAGCTCGATCGCGAGACAAACATGTTATATCTTCAAGGAATACGTCATCGAACTCTCGAACTACCTCTGGCTTGTCTTCTTCCGCCTGTAATGTTGCAATCACTGCCTTCTTTGGTTTAGCCTTGTAGGTGCTAAGTTCCAGGGTACGGTCTCCACTCTTGAAATAAAAGACCGGATGATCTGGTATTTCGAACACTACCCTCCTTTGATGACAGTCGATAGTAGCGAAGAAAGTTCCTAGCCAGTCCATTCTCAAGACTACGTCGAAATTCGGTATGTCCAACACCTTGAAGTCTGCATAAAATTCTCTACTGCAGACGACCACTGGACACGGATCGTATCCCATAGTTGCCTTTAGAATGTCGTTCTCTGAACTGGCATTCCAGTTAGATACGAGCGGTTTAACTGGAATCGCATGAGTTCGGACAAACCGTTGCGACATAAAGTAATGTGATGCTCCAGTATTGAAGAGTGCTAAAGCAGGTAGGGAAGCTACTAAGATTGTACCTAAGTTGTGTGGGATATGTTTAGGTATAGGAAAAGAATATTTTGATGTATAAGGATTGAAAAGGTTTGAAATATAGGGAGTTACCAGTAATGACTTGGCCGGTGGCTTCAGCTTTTTCCACGGTCATCGTGAAAGCCTGACGCCGGGATACATTCCTCCTTACTGGAGGCACATTCCTCTGTCCATTTCTCTGTCCTTGAGACATGTTCCTCTGTGCCTAATGGAACTGACGAGGAAGCTGTGCAGGAGGTCCACGAGAAGGTGGAGCAGGTAAGGCTAAGCGAGGTGTAGGGGCCTGAATAGCTGGCCACTGCGGAAAGGTGATAGCTGGTATGGGGATAGATTTGGATTGAGTCTATGAGGACATGTTACAATGTTATGAGTGGATGCGCCACAGACTAAGCACAGGCCGTTTGCACACTTTCAGTCCTGTACCAGGTGTCCATTCCTCTTGCAGTAGAAGCAAAAATCCGGACTGGGCCGGTTAAATGGTACTCCCGGTCTTCTGGGTACGAAAGTAGGCCCGGAAGAGGCTCCTCCTGCCATCTGAGTAGCAGGGCGTTTCACACCGGCAGTCTGAGGTCTTCCCTTCTTCTTCACTACTGCCTCATATCGTCGGGCAGCCTTCAGCGCAAGATCATGGGTTGGGAAATCCCCTATAACTAATGCAGCTTGGATTTCTGGGTCCAACCCTTGCTGAAATCTTCGTACCCTGATCTCAGCAGTCGGGATGAGGCGTGTCGTGAACCTGTTACGGTCTTGTGTTAGCAGTGTAGTATGTGATATCAAGAAATTGAATATTGAGACATATCTTACCCGCTAAGCATGGTGAACTCAGCATCGTATTCATCCTTTTATTCCATATTGAACCTTGATGTAAGTGGATGAACTGTTGTTCCATGTCGAAATGAGCAGTCTCGGGGAAATATTTCGCGTCGGACATATAGCGAAAAGTCCTCCATTCGATCGGTTGGGCGAGTCGGCTTTCTTCAGCCTTCCACCATACTCTGGCGTTGTCTGTGAGTTGCAGCTTCGCAACTCTCATCCAAGCAACCTCTGGCCCTTGTGCTGCTACCAGGTCATCTTCTATAGACCGAGCCTATCCCTCTGCCTCTAGTGGGCTCTCTTTCCCAGAAAAGTGCTCAGGATGTAATGCCCGGAATTGTTTGATTCCGAGTGCCTCGGTCTCTAGGCGGTGTAAGAGGATAGCAGTCTACTGCTGCTGACCCTCTAAGAGGCTCTTTATCGCCTCAAGCAGTACCATTTGTTCGTTGATAGGAGCTGTAACGGTAGGTAGTGGTGGGGTGTTGCCGTTGACATTGGTACTCGTGTTGTTCGGTGAATCTATAACCTTGAAAGAAAAGGAAGGGTTATGATAGATTCAAGAGATTAAAAATGTAAAGAATATATAGTTGTTGATTCTTATAATTCTTGTGATATATTGCTTAAGATTCCATGCAGAACCGACCTGCATGGGCCACCAACAAAACCTGTCACGCCCCGTTTCCCAGTATACAGAGAAGTAGACGTGACGGGCCGCGACGTATTTACTCAGAAGTAAACACGTTAAGCGTAAATAAGTAATATAAATAAATGCACAAGAATAACAAGAGATATAATATAAACAACAACTTTTATTAATATCCATTCTTTACATTACAACAGATTTGAAAAGAAAATGTATAATGATAAAAATAATGCATAAAAAGTGGCATAGAAAAGAAAAGGTAAGTACAAGTAAAGAATAAAAGTCTAGCTCCTTTGTGAACTGATCCAAGTCCTCCTGGCTGGGCTCGGTCTCCTGAGAGTCGGGTCCTCCTGACGAACATTCCAAAGAAAGAAAAAAAGAGGAATATCGTCAGCGAACTAGCGCTCGGTAAGTCCCAAAAGAGAGATAGGAATAGTTCAAATAAAGGGAACAGAACTGGTAATTGGTACAAATATATGTTTGTTATGCTAACGTGGTTGTTTGTAGCTTGGTACAGAATATATCAGTGTATACGAGAAAAGTCCAACTTGCTTCGTGGACTATGGTAATCGGTAGTACAAGGCCCCATCAAAACCCACGGGACAACGGTATGGATGTTCAGGTAGGTGTCTTTTAGTGACCATCTCGTTCCACTTCTAATACATTCCGTACCAGTCTACCTCGTTAAACCCCGTAATGTATATTGTATAAATTGTAGTTATCAGACTCGCCGAGACCATGAATATAAGTTGTTCATGTAAACAGTTTCAGGATGTATCAAGTAGACACGTAACCAAGTCAAGATGTAGCCATGGTTCGATCAGGTCAGGTCAAGTCATATTTGCATGTTGATCTTGTTCTGGTATTCAGATTCAGGTTCAAGTATTCATGTTGGATATATTGAATTCATGTTGAATTGGATTCTGATTTGGATTAGACTCAGATTGATTTGGACTCAGACTTGAGTCAAACACTTAAAACTGATTTGGATCCTGAATTAGGTTTGGAAATTATCGGTAACTGCTGCACATGGGCGGCAAGATTTGTGTCTTTTTCCAAGACAATTACCATTGATAACACCATTAAGTTTTTCTATCTTAAATTGGCAAGCACTCACTTTCTCCGGCTCCCTGAGGCTCAAAAGAATTGATCCCGCTTAAACCTATATTTACTAAGGTCCTTAATGTAATTTTATATAACTCGAAGGGGTTTTATGAAAAATATTTTATATACTTTCAAAATAAATCTCGAGTAATTATTTATGTTATTTAGGGTTTTCATGGATGCGAATTTTAAAGAGTGAGGTATATTAGTGAATATTTCCATAGCTTGAATAGTTCAAGGTATTTTAGTATAATACTTGTCTTATATTGATACTTGATGGTATTTTAGTGAAATTTGTCATTCTTTTATTTTTAGAAAAACATGGAATTTTATTATAATTTGAAAATATGTGGTTTGATAATATTTATATAATATTAAAAAAATTAATTTTATTATTAAATAGAAAATATCGTTTTTCTTAAAAATCGTATTAAAATCTTTCGAGACCGAATACTCCGTGAGGAGGTCTGCATCTCGCTCTACTAGCCCGAGGATGTGCGATAATCCGCACCATCCAATAGCGGGTTCCCCAAAATGGGTTGTAGAGGCATAATCGCAAAGAGTTTGAAATACAATTCTAAAGAAAACTGGATTTTTATAGTTCATGGTATTTTAATGAAAAGTTGTAATCGCCACAAAAATAGGTTTCCAAGAGTATCGTGCTATGTCAATAAGTGTGTATGTGAGGGGTAGGTCATTGCCCCGTGAATTTTTCTAGAGGTAATAGTTATCAAAAGAACTAAAAGATGAATATATGAAGTTCATGGTATAAAGAACTAATAGATGAATATATGAAGTTCATGATATTTTAATGAAAAGTTAGGTTAAAATTATATAACATGACGTTTTAAAGTGAAAATTGTTCCTAATTATTAGTTTTCATGATTAAAAAGTATGGTGTATGAATATACATGAAGAAAATGTAAGAAAAGTGGAATTTATAAGGTTTTAAAAGAAGATGTCGGTGTTAACTCCACTTCCGAAATGTTTTATATAAAGAGACTTTTTATGTAGAAAGAGAAGAAGGGGGTGGGACTTACTAGCTAGAAAGAGTGAGGAGAGGTAGAAGAAAAGGTGGTAGCTTTCGTGGCGTCGTGGGGTCGCTGGAACATGCGTAGATCCTCACCGGAAATTGATCTTGGGCTAACTCCACTTCTACTCCACTTGTATTTAGAAAAATTTAATAATTTTGGCTAGTTATTTCAGAATGAGGAGAAGTTAGGGTATGGGTGTTGGGGTCAAAAATTACACCCCGGTTGACCGAGTGAAAGTCAAAGTCAACCCCAAGTAAGCGGGCCGGCCCAAGCCCAGGTCAAGTGGGCTCATGCCCAAGTCAAGCCCCGCGGCCGGCCTCTCCCATACCAAAATGGAAATTATGTAATAAATAATTTTGACGTAATTTTTATGATTGAATGTAAGAAAAATCGGCATAAAGCCAAATTTTGGCTCATGTGCAAAAGAAATGAGCACATGAGGCATGGGATGGACAAAATGCCATTTTGTAAAGCCCAAAGGGTTATATGTAAATTTGTAAGCCTATATAATGCAACATGATGATGAAATGAAGAATAATTCATTCCCCTCAAAAGCTAGGGTTTATGTGCCTCCTTCTCCTTCCTTAAGCTTCTAAACCTTCCTTCTCTTTTTGAATTAAATTAAGAGTTTAACTCTTCTTTTTCAAAGAAGAAATGGTTTTTCATCATAAAACTCTTGAAGGGTAGCTCAGATCATCCATCAAATCCCCAAAAGAGAAGATTTTTAAGTCTCGCCCTCTTTCCTCCAAGATCCAGCCAACAGAGAGGAGGAAGAAAGAGACCCATCTCCAAAATCCCATTTTGGGAAAGATCCAAGGCTCAAGAGAAGGTCTAGGGCTCAAAGGAGAAAAAAGGGGTCCGCTTTCATTATCTCCGAAAATCTCTTAGGAGTTTAACTCCACAATATATATATATATATATATATATATATATATAAAATAATAAATCTTTCTTTTTAGGAGTTCAACTCCAAAAGTCAATTGGGAGTACAACTCCCACTGCAGGGGCTAAGCCCCTTGTCCTTCTTTTAGAAGTTTAACTCCAAATGTTAATTGGGAGTAAAACTCCCAGTATGGGGGCGAAGCCCCTTTTTCCCGCTGGCACCCAGTGCCCACGCGCCAAATACGTATGGTGCTAGCACCAGCGTGCCAAGCACGTGAGGCGCCGGCGCCCAGCGCTCAGCGCCCGCGTGCTGGGCACGTGAGGCGCTGATGCCCACGCGTCCTTTGGACGCTATTTCCCTTTTTTTTTATATATATACACACTCCACAACACTTTCCCCCGTTAGAAAAAATTTCTAACAGGACGCTGCCGCGTATCCCGTAAGGGGGCTGCTAGCCCCCTTAACCCCCAGCCCGCTATCCGGGTAGCGGGACCCCCATAAACTCTGCGAGGCCCCCGATATACCCAAGATCCCTCAAAACACAGCACACGCACACTGCACATTGAGTTCGCATGACCAGTTTGACCCATCAATCGAAGGTTCCTTCGCTCCAAATGCGAGGGGTAATTAACGGTAGCTTAGTCCGCGGCTGCCGGAGATTCGGATCCTACAATCAATAAAACCCAGCCTACCTTTGGCAGTGGGAATCTGTAATGCGCCTGACAAGCGACACGTATTCCCATCTCAATGGGGTAACGAAAAACACCCTACAAATTCTGGCACGCCCGGTGGGACATTTCTCTCCTCCCATATTTCGGGTTAAACGTTCATGCGAACTCAATCAACATATACGTCGATCGCCTGTACTGAAATCATGCTTCTATTTGCAGGTTGACAACTTTCGATTGCAATCTCGGAGGCAACAAAATATCTCCAACGACGAGCTCGGCTCTCAACATAGCTCCCATCTCCTACACGATGAAGATGGACGCCAGGACGGTCCTCCCGGCCAGTCTCGGGCGACAGTGGGAGAAGTCGCTGCTACCATTTGGCTCTATTTTGATCGTGCCAGCTAACGCCATCCCTGCTCTTCAAGCCCCGGTGATGGATAAACCGTCCTCAAAAGGGAAAAGGCCAAATGTCATGGTCGCGAAGGCACCTCAGCCCAAACACAAATCCGTTTCCGAACGACTCTCCATTGCTCCAGCTGGGGGTAAGGCTATCAACACCAACAAAGAAATAAGACATCTCGGGCAAGCTCCAGCGGTGTCCCTGACAACTGATCAATCGGGTATCTTCTCTAAGCTCCCCGTCAATCGACTCACGATGGCTTCTTGGATGACGGATGCCCATCAAGCCCTCAAAATCAAGAAGCTAAGACAAAAAAAGCTCAGATACAAAGCCGACAAAGGGGTTAGGGCTCTTGTTAGGCTGAACTTCATGAGGTTACAAGAATAGAGTTACCCCGCAATAACAGCTGAATCGGCTATGAAGCTTGCTAACTCTTTTGAACCGCTGAAATTGGTTCAGGAGAATGCCATGACCGCAAGAGTCAAGAAAGCTGCGATCTGGACAGCGTCACCCAAGGACCCAGTCATGCCAAGCATCCTCAGTCGCCTATCCTTTCCAGAAGAGGAAGGGCCACGACGATGGTCCGAAAAATCAGCCGCCAAAGATAAAGAGATGGCTGGATATGTTGTCCACACTGTCTACATGGCGGGCACACGCGGCAAGAGCAAGGATGGGGCCACCACATCTCAAATCCAATCTGGTGTGAATGTGGCTGCCACTTTCCAAGACCAGCCTCCTCTGGAAGGTAATGAAGACCCTTCCAGTGAGGCTGATAAGCAGAGAGATCCCTCGGTTCATGAGGAGTCAGGCTCAGAAAGCAAGAGGATCCAATCTTCCGTCCCAAGACCTCAGAGCAGCAACTTCTCCAAGAGCTTCAGAAGCAGCTCAGAAACAAGGACAAGGAGATGGCCAAGCTCTACTCAAAAATTAACGACTTGACAAACGTCGTCATACAGTTCACAGCCCAAGTTGCCTCTCAGCCGCCCAATCAAGCGCAAGGCTCTGCTCATGAACCGGGAAACGATGTTCCGAGGCAGACGACTGTCACGCCCCGCTTCCCAGTGTACGGCGAAGGGGACGCGACGAGGTCCGCTACGTATGTACTCAGAAGTACATACGCTAAGCGTAGCTAAGCAATATAAAATAAATACACAAGAGACAAGAGTATAAAAAAAGAACAACAACTTTCATTTATTAACATTCTTTGTACAATACATGGAAAGGAAAATACAACTGAAATAAAGATGCCTAAACAGTGGCATAACAGGAAATGGAAAGTACTGAAAAGAAAAGTGTACAATGAAATTATACTGCAGGGTCTTCAGTAAAGTGCTCCAAGTCTTCTTGTGTTGGCTCAACTTCTGCCGGGTCCAGGTCACCTGACGACATTCAAAGAAGAGAGAAACAGAATGTCGTCGGCGAACAAATCGCTCGGTAAGTCCCAAAGATAAGAGGAGAATAGATAGAGAGTAAGATAGAGAGAGAGTATATTATTATAGTTGTATTAAATTGTTATATTGTTGTAGTATTGCGTTCACGCTGTTGTTTGTAGCTTGGTACAGAAGGACGCCAGTGTATACGAGAGGAGTCTCACTTGCCCCGGAGACTATGGTATCAGGAACTCAAGGAACCGTTTATGCCACGGTACAACAGTAATGGGATTCAGGTTAGGTGTCTTAATCTGACCACCTCGTGCCACCTTTAACACTTTTCGTACCAATCTACCCCCTTAAACCCCGTGATATCTTGTTTGTATTGTTATCTTGTAAAATTGTATTGATTGCATGTTTGATTGACTGACTGACCGAAACCATGATATCAGGAAACGGTTATAACTGTAGAGTCATATAAATGGAATATTGGGAATCATGTAAAAGGAATATATCCATGGTTCGGTTCGGCCAAGTTGAATAGGTTGTTAACTGGATTCAAGGATTCATGTATTCATATTGAGTTGGAATAATAAAGAATATAGATTAACTTGAATCATATTCAAGTTAGAATTAGTCAGACTCTAACCCGGGTCAGACTAAAAGAAAGGTAATTTGAAGTTCTAATTGTTAGGGTCCTTATTGTAATTTATAAAACTTTAGGGGGTTTTATGTAAAAAGTACTATTGTATAGTTTTCAAGATACACCTCAAGTATTTATTATTCGTCTTTATAGTTATAATGAGTGTAAATTTTATTTGTGTTATTCTAGTGAATATATCCTAATAAAAGTATTAATTGATTTATTTGAAATTCATGGCATTTTAATGTAACTTTTAATCTTTAAAAAAAATGAAAACTTTATCTTATAATAAATAGGTGTTTAAATGATAAATATACATATGTTAATACAAGAATAATTTTATATAAATATTTTTATTTTCTAAAATCTCATTTTTCTTAAATGTCGTATTTTAAACCTTTCGAGACCGAATGCTCCTTGCGGAGGTCTGAACCTCGCACTACTAGCCCGCGGGTGCACGATGAACCGTATCATCCCTAACGGGTTCCCCAAAGGTGGGTTGTAGTGGCGCTTTGCAAAGATTTAATAAATACTATCCATTTAGAAAACGGTTTTATAAAGATAAGGTATTTATTTGTAAAGGATGTAAATTTCCGTATTTTAGTTTCTAGGGTTCCCTAAGCCAACTAGCATATTTCTAAGGTCTAAACGACAAGTCGTTAGAAGCCTCAAATCGCCTCTTCACAGCCAATTGTGGCCAGGTAAGTACAAGTGAGGAGGGAGGGATCCGCTCACGAATCGTGAGGCGGGCCTTTTAAAGTAACCCAAGCTCACTTGCCTAGCCTAGACACCACAAAGTCAGTTTAGATAAACGATCGATGTCCACAACTTATCGTATTTCCTAGTAAGAACTATTTACTAAAAAGTGTAACAATCTAAAATCTTTAAGAATGGTTTTATGAAGATTATGGTATTTTAATGTAAAGTCTTGTATTTTCGTATTCTAAATTTTGAGGATATCAATTAAGATTGTATTTGCATGTGTGTGGAGGTAGGTCATTATCTCGTGACTTATTTTAAGGTATAGTGAAGTTTAGGGGTTAAATATGATAAATTAAACATGAGGGTATTTAGGTGAAAGAATACGGTATTTGCAAAAATTATCATTTCATGTGTGAAAACTTATTCAAATTGATTTTTACAAGTTTAGTGATCAAGATGAACATGTTTAGAAATGATGGAATTGATTAGAAGAAGAAAAATAAACTTTATGGTATTATTGTGAAAAGAATACGATATTATAAGAATGCTATCATTTCATGTGAGAAACTTTGTCCAAATTGATTTTTATGTGATTAATAGGCATCATGAATATGTTTGGGTGTTATGGATTAGGTGACAAGTGGGATTTTGTAGAAAAACCGAATCGGAAATCGGTTTGTTCCGATTTCCATCGGGTTTCATAATTCCATATTTTAAGAAATAGAAAAGAGAGAAGAATGGGACTTACGGGTTTCAAACTCTTCTAAAGAGTATAGAGGAACTAGAGAAAGGCCGAGGTGTGGTTACGTCGCCGGTTGCTTCAAAGAACGTCGCCGGAATCCGTCAGCGCTTCGCCGTGAACTCGGTTTCAAAGCACACTTTCTTGTGGAAGTTTCAAGAGAGTAAATCTAAGGTTTTGGAATGAGAGGGTAGAGGGTAGGGGTCTATTTATAGGGTAGCTAGGGTAAGGTAGGTGAAGGGTTTTGTTTATTAAAAAAATTGTAAAAATTTAACGAAAATCATTAAAATTTTGTATTAAATAGGATGTATTTATCAATTGAAAACCGATCACTTAAATTGGAGTTAACAGGGAGTTTAAGAATACGAAAAGCCATAATTTTTGTGTTGGGACCCCGGCCATCCGACCAACTCCGGCCGGCGGCGCCGGCCGGCCGAGTTGACCGATCCCGGCCGGGTTCGGCGACGGTTGGGTGCGGGGTTCTCCGACTAAGACTTTGGCATACTCCGATTTTGGGGTTCAGTTCAACATTTGGTAGTTATGGCCTGTGGACTGTTGGGCTTCCAAGAATTTTAAAAGAAAAATAAACCAAAAATAATGTGGGGCATGAGATTCGAACTCTGGTGGCTTTGTTCAGCAGTGCAAGGTATTACAAATGAGCTACAAGCTCCTTCTTGTAATTATTGTAGAAGAATATATACTTAAAATGATATCAGCAACATTAAATACTCCAAGTTTATTTCAAATTTAAATCAAATTTATGTATATAAAAAATTGGAGTTGTTTAAAAATAAAATAGCTACTTATATATATATTGTGCTCAAGTTTAAATACTCTTTTAAAGATTTTAAAAAAAATTGAATTGAAAAGTGTATAGGAAAATTAGGATTGTTACATTCTACCCTCCTTATAAAAATTTCGTCCTCGAAATTTGTAAAAGGAAAGTGTAACAGTTCAAAAAAGGTTTGGTGCTGGTGTACTAACAATATGTGAAAAATAACAATGTGGTGCAAGGGTTTTAGAAATGTGAAGAATGTGTGAAGGAATGAAAGGATGCGAAGGTTTTGGTAAAATTGTAAAAGAAGTGAGGAAATTTTAGGTTAAGACAGATTCAAGATATATGATTCAAGGAATAAGAAATGATGGGATTCAAGGCACATGATTGTAAAGAATGTTTTAGTTGCTGGTTCTTGTGTTATATTGCTTAGGTTGTTCACGCAGACCAGAACTGCATGACAGGGATTCATACAGCTCTGACCTGCATGGGCCACCAACAAAACCTGTCACGCCCCGCTTCCCAGTGTACGGCGAATGAGACGCGACGAGGTCCGCTACGTATGTACTCAGAAGCAGATACGCTAAGCGTAGCTAAGCAATATAAAATAAATACACAAGAGACAAGAGTATAAAAAAAGAACAACAACTTTCATTTATTAACATTCTTTGTACAATACATGGAAAGGGAAATACAACTGAAATAAAGATGCCTAAACAGTGGCATAACAGGAAATGGAAAGTACAGAAAAGAAAAATGTACAATGAAATTATACTGCTGGGTCTTCAGTAAAGTGCTCCAAGTCTTCTTGTGTTGGCTCAACTTCTGCCGGGTCCAGGTCACCTGACGACATTCAAAGAAGAGAGAAACAGAATGTCGTCGGCGAACAAATCGCTCGGTAAGTCCTAAAGATAAGAGGAGAATAGATAAAGAGTAAGATAGAGAGAGAGTATATTATTATAGTTATATTATATTGTTATATTGTTGTAGTATTGCGTTCACGCTGTTGTTTGTAGTTTGGTACAGAAGGACGCCAGTGTATACGAGAGGAGTCTCACTTGCCCCGGAGACTATTGTATCAGGAACTCAAGGAACCGTTTATGTCACAGTACAACAGCAATGGGATTCAGGTTAGGTGTCTTAGTCTGACCACCTCGTGCCACCTTTAACACCTTCCGTACCAATCTACCCCCTTAAACCCCGTGATATCTTGTTTGTATTGTTATCTTGTAAAATTTTATTGATTGCATGTTTGATTGACTGAATGACCGAAACCATGATATCAGGAAACGGTTATAACCGTAGAGTCATATAAATGGATTACTGGAAATCATGTAAAAGGAATATATCCATGGTTCGGTTCGGTCAAGTTGAATAGGTTTTAACTGGATTCAGGGATTCATGTATTCATATTGAGTTGGAATAATAAAGAATATAGATTGACTTGAATCATATTCAAGTCAGAATTAGTCAGACTCTAACCCGAGTCAGACTAAAAGTAAGATAATTTGAAGTTCTATAATTGTTAGGGTCCTTATTGTAATTTATAAAACTTGAGGGGGTTTTATGTAAAAAGTACTATCGTATAGTTTTCAAGATACACCTCAAGTATTTATTATTCGTCTTTATAGTTATAATGAGTGTAAATTTTATTTGTGTTATTCTAGTGAATATATCCTAATAAAAGTATTAATTGATTTATTTGAAATTCATGGTATTTTAATGTAACTTTTAATCTTTAAAAAAAATGAAAACTTTATCTTATAATAAATAGGTGTTTAAATGATAAATATACATATGTTAATACAAGAATAATTTTATATAAATATTTTTATTTTCTAAAATCTCATTTTTCTTAAATGTCGTATTTTAAACCTTTCGAGACCGAATGCTCCTTGCGGAGGTCTGAATCTCGCACTACTAGCCCGCGAGTGCACGATGAACCGTACTATCCCTAACGGATTCCCCAAAGGTGGGCTATAGTGGCGCTTTGCAAAGATTTAATAAATACTATCCATTTAGAATACGGTTTTATAAAGATAAGGTATTTATTTGTAAAGGATGTAAATTTCCGTATTTTAGTTTCTAGGGTTCCCTAAGCCAACTAGCCTATTTCTAAGGTCTAAACGACAAGTCGTTAGAAGCCTCAAATCGCCTCTTCACCGCCAATTGTGGCCAGGTAAGTACAAGTGAGGAGGGAGGGATCCGCTCACGAATCGTGAAGCGGGCCTTTTAAAGTTACCCAAGCTCACTTGCCTAGTCTAGACACCACAAAGTCAGTTTAGATAAACGATCGATGTCCACAACTTATCGTATTTTCCTAGTAAGAACTATTTACTAAAAAGTGTAACAATCTAAAATCTTTAAGAATGGTTTTATGAAGATTATGGTATTTTAATGTAAAGTCTTGTATTTTCGTATTCTAAATTTTGTGGATATCAATTAAGATTGTATTTGCGTGTGTGTGGCGGTAGGTCATTACCTCGTGACTTATTTTAAGGTATAGTGAAGTTTAGGGGTTAAATATGATAAATTAAATATGAGGGTATTTACGTGAAAGATTACGGTATTTGCAAAAGTTATCATTTCATGTGTGAAAACCCATTCAAATTGATTTTTACAAGTTTACTGATCAAGATGATCATGTTTAGGAATGATGGAATTGATTAGAAGAAGAAAAATAAACTTTATGGTATTATTGTGAAAACAATACGATATTACAAGAAAGCTATCATTTCATGTGAGAAACATTGTCCAAATTGATTTTTATGTGATTAATACTCATCATGAATATGTTTGGGTGTTATGAATTAGGTGACAAGTGGGATTTTGTAGAAAAACCGAATCGGAAATCGGTTTGTTCCGATTTCCGTCGGGTTTCATAATTCCGTATTTTAAGAAATAGAATAGAGAGAAGAATGGGACTTACGGGTTTCAAACTCTTCTAAAGAGTATAGAGGAACTAGGGAAAAGGCCGAGGTGTGGTTCGTCGCCGGTTGCTTCAAAGAACGTCGCCGGAATCCGTCAGCGCTTCGCCGTGAACTCGGTTTCAAAGCACACTTTCTTGTGGAAATTTCAAGAGAGTAAATCTAAGGTTTTAGAATGAGAGGGTAGGGGGTAGAGGTCTATTTATAGGGTAGCTAGGGTAGGGTAGGTGAAGGGTTTTGTTTATTAAAAAATTTGTAAAAATTTAATGAAAATCATTAAAATTTTGTATTAAATAGGATGTATTTATCAATTGAAAACGGATCACTTAAATTGGAGTTAACAGGGAGTTTAAGAATACGAAAAGCCACAATTTTTGTGTTGGGACCCCGGCCATCCGACCAACTCTGGCCGGCCGAGTTGACCGATCCCAGCCGGGTTCGGCGACGGTTGGGTGCGGGGTTCTCCGACTAAGACTTTAGCATACTCCGTTTTTGGGGTTCAGTTCAACATTTGGGAGTTATGTCCTGTGGACTGTTGGGCTTCCAAGAATTTTAAAAGAAAAATAAACTAAAAATAATGTGGGGCATGGGATTCGAACTCTGGTGGCTTGGTTCAGCAGTGCAAGGTATTACCAATGAGCTACAAGCTCCTTCTTGTAATTATTGTAGGAGAATAGATATTTAAAGTGATATCAGCAATATTAAATACTCCAAGTATACTTCAAATTTAAATCAAATTTATGTATACAAAAAATTGGAGTTGTTTAAAAATAAAATAGCTACTTATATATATATTGTGCTCAGGTTTAAATACTCTTTTAAAGATTTTTAAAAAAATTGAATAGAAAAGTGTATAGGAAAATTAGGGTTGTTACATTCTATCCTCCTTATAAAAATTTCGTCCTCGAAATTTGTAAAAGGAAAGTGTAACAGTCCAAGGAAGGTTTGGCGCCGGTGTACTTACAATATGCGAAAAATAACAAGGTGGTGCAAGAGTTTTAGAAATGTGAAGAATGTGTGAATGAATGAAAGGATGCGAAGGTTTTGGTAAAATTGTAAAAGAGGTGAGGAATTTTGGGTTAG
This sequence comes from Agapanthus africanus, assembly GCA_030015575.1. NCBI lineage: Eukaryota > Viridiplantae > Streptophyta > Magnoliopsida > Asparagales > Amaryllidaceae > Agapanthus > Agapanthus africanus. Next base: position 31,642,658 of record JASDDO010000024.1, read on the forward strand.
GACAGATTCAAGATATATGATTTATGGAATAAGAAATGATGGGATTCAAGGAATATGATTGTAAAGAATGTTTTTGTTGCTGGTTCTTGTGTTATATTGCTTAGGTTGTTCACGCAGACCAGAACTGCATGACAGGGATTCATACAGCTCTGACCTGCATGGGCCACCAACAAAACCTGTCACGCCCCGCTTCCCAGCGTACGGCGAAGGGGACGCGACGAGGTGCGCTACGTATGTACTCAGAAGTACATGCGCTAAGCGTAGCTAAGTAATATAAAATAAATACACAAGAGACAAGAGTATAAAAAAAGAACAGCAACTTTCATTTATTAACATTCTTTGTACAATACATGGAAAAGAAAATACAACTGAAATAAAAATGCCTAAACAGTGGCATAACAGGAAATGGAAAGTACTGAAAAGAAAAATGTACAATGAAATTATACTGCAGGGTCTTCAGTAAAGTGCTCCAAGTCTTCTTGTGTTGGCTCAACTTCTGCCGGGTCCAGGTCACATGACGACATTCAAAGAAGAGAGAAACAGAATGTCGTCGGCGAACAAATCACTCGGTAAGTCCCAAAGATAAAAGGAGAATAGATAGAGGGTAAGATAGAGAGAGAGTATATTATTATAGTTGTATTATATTGTTATATTGTTGTAGTATTGCAATCACGCTGTTGTTTGTAACTTGGTACAGAAGGACGCCAGTGTGTACGAGAGGAGTCTCACTTTCCCCGGAGACTATGGTATCTGGAACTCAAGGAACCGTTTATGCCACGGTACAACAGCAATAGGATTCAGGTTAGGTGTCTTAATCTGACCACCTCGTGCCACCTTTAACACCTTCCGTACCAATCTACCCCCTAAACCCCGTGATATCTTGTTTGTATTGTTATCTTGTAAAATTGTATTAATTGCATGTTTGATTGACTGACTGACCGAAACCATGATATCAGGAAACGGTTATAACAGTAGAGACATATAAATAGAATACTGGGAATCATGTAAAAAGAATATATCCATGGTTCGGTTCGGTCAAGTGGAATAGGTTGTTAACTGGATTCAGTGATTCATGTATTCATATTGAGTTGGAATAATAAAGAATATAGATTGACTTGAATCATATTCAAGTCAGAATCAGTCAGACTCGAACCCGAGTCAGACTAAAAGAAAGGTAATTTGAAGTTCTATAATTGTTAGGGTCCTTATTGTAATTTATAAAACTTGAGGGGGTTTTATGTAAAAAGTACTATTGTATAGTTTTCAAGATACACCTCAAGTATTTATTATCCGTCTTTATAGTTATAATGAGTGTAAATTTTATTTGTGTTATTCTAGTGATAATATCCTAATAAAAGTATTAATTGATTTATTTGAAATTCATGGTATTTTAATATAATTTTTAATCTTTAAAAGAAATGAAAACTTTATCTTATAATAAATAGGTGTTTAAATGATAAATATACATATGTTAATACAAGAATAATTTTATATAAATATTTTTATTTTCTAAAATCTCATTTTTCTTAAATGTCATATTTTAAACCTTTCGAGACCGAATGCTCCTTGCGGAGGTCTGAATCTCGCACTACTAGCCCGCGGGTGCACGATGAATCGTACTATCCCTAACGGGTTCCCCAAAGGTGGGCTGTAGTGGTGCTTTGCAAAGATTTAATAAATACTATCCATTTAGAAAACGGTTTTATAAAGATAAGGTATTTATTTGTAAAGGATGTAAATTTCCGTATTTTAGTTTCTAGGGTTCCCTAAGCCAACTAGCTTATTTCTAAGGTCTAAACGGCAAGTCGTTAGAAGCCTCAAATCGTCTCTTCACCGCCAATTGTGGCCAGATAAGTACAAGTGAGGAGGGAGGGATCCGCTCACGAATCGTGAGGCGGGCCTTTTAAAGTTACCCAAGCTCACTTGCCTAGCCTAGACACCACAAAGTCAGTTTAGATAAATGATCGATGTCCACAACTTATCGTATTTTCCTAGTAAGAACTATTTACTAAAACTGTAACAATCTAAAATCTTAAGAATGGTTTTATGAAAATTATGGTATTTTAATGTAAAGTCTTGTATTTTCGTATTCTAAATTTTGAGGATATCAATTAAGGTTGTATTTGCGTGTGTATGGAGGTAGGTCATTACCTCGTGACTTATTTTAAGGTATAGTGAAGTTTCGGGGTTAAATATGATAAATTAAACATGAGAGTATTTAGGTGAAAGAATACGGTATTTGCAAAAGTTATCATTTCATGTGTGAAAACTCATTCAAATTGATTTTCACAAGTTTAGTGATCAAGATAAACATGTTTAGGAATAATGGAATTGATTAGAAGAAGAAAAATAAACTTTATGGTATTATTGTGAAAAGAATACTATAATACAAGAAAGCTATCATTTCATGTGAGAAAGTTTGTCCAAATTGATTTTTATGTGATTAATAGTCATCATGAATATGTTTGGGTGTTATGGATTAGGTTACAAGTGGGATTTTGTAGAAAAACCGAATCGGAAATCGGTTTGTTCCGATTTCCGTCGGGTTTCATAATTCCGTATTTTAAGAAATAGAAAAGAGAGAAGAATGGGACTTACGGGTTTCAAACTCTTCTAAAGAGTATAGAGGAACTAGGGAAAAAGCCGAGGTGTGGTTTCGTCGCCGGTTGCTTCAAAGAACGTCGCTGGAATCCGTCAGCGCTTCGCCGTGAACTCGGTTTCAAAGCACACTTTCTTGTGGAAATTTCAAGAGAGTAAATCTAAGGTTTTGGAATAAGAGGGTAGGGGGTAGGGGTCTATTTATAGGGTAGGGTAGGTGAAGGGATTTGTTTATTAAAAAATTTGTAAAAATTTAAAGAAAATCATTAAAATTTTGTATTAAATGGTATGTATTTATCAAATGAAAACCGATCACTTAAATTAGAGTTAACAGGGAGTTTAAGAATACGAAAAGCCACAATTTTTGTGTTGGGACCCCGGCCATCCGACCAACTCCGGCCGGCGGCGCCGGCCGAGTTGACCGATCCCGGCCGGGTTCGGCGACGATTGGGTGCGAGGTTCTCCGACTAAGATTTTGGCATACTCCGTTTTTGGGGTTCAGTTCAACATTTGGGAGTTTTGGCCGGTGAACTGTTGGGCTTCCAAGAATTTTAAAAGAAAAATAAACTAAAAATAATATGGGGCATGGGATTCAAACTCTGGTGGCTTGGTTCAGCAGTGCAAGATATTACCAATGAGCTACAAGCTCCTTCTTGTAATTATTGTAGGAGAATAGATATTTAAAGTGATATCAGCAATATTAAATACTCCAAGTATACTTCAAATTTAAATCAAATTTATGTATACAAAAAATTGGAATTGTTTAAAAATAAAATAGCTACTTATATATATATATATTGTGCTCAGGTTTAAATACTCTTTTAAAGATTTAAAAAAAAATTGAATAGAAAAGTGTATAGGAAAATTAGGGTTGTTACATTCTACCCTCCTTATAAAAATTTCGTCCTCGAAATTTGTAAAAGGAAAGTGTAACAATCCAAGGTAGGTTTGGTGCTTGTGTACTAACAATATGCGAAAAATAACAAGGTGGTGCAAGGGATTTAGAAATGTGAAGAATGTGTGAAGGAATGAAAGGATGCGAAGGTTTTGGTAAAATTGTAAAAGAGGTGAGGAAATTTTGGGTTAGGACAGATTCAAGATATATGATTCAAGGAATAAGAAATGATGGGATTCAAGGAACATGATTGTAAAGAATGTTTTAGTTGCTGGTTCTTGTGTTATATTGCTTAGGTTGTTCACGCAGACCAGAACTGCATGACAGGGATTCATACAGCTCTGACCGGCATGGGCCACCAACAAAACCTGTCACGCCCCGATTCCCAGTGTACGGCGAAGGGGACGCGACGAGGTCCGCTATGTATGTACTCAGAAGTACATACGCTAAGCGTAGCTAAGCAATATAAAATAAATACATAAGAGACAAGAGTATAAAAAAAGAACAACAACTTTCATTTATTAACATTCTTTGTACAATACATGGAAAGGAAAATACAACAGAAATAAAGATGCCTAAACAGTGGCATAACACGAAATGGAAAGTACTGAAAAGAAAAGTGTAAAATGAAATTATACTGCATGGTCTTCCGTAAAGTGCTCCAAGTCTTCTTGTGTTGGCTCAACTTCTGCCGGGTCCAGGTCATCTGACGACATTCAAAGAAGAGAGAAACAGAATGTCGTCGGCGAACAAATCGTTCGGTAAGTCCCAAAGATAAGAGGAGAATAGATAGAGAGTAAGATAGAGAGAGAGTATATTATTATAGTTGTATTATATTGTTATATTGTTGTAGTATTGCGTTTACGCTGTTGTTTGTAGCTTGGTACAGAAGGACGACAGTGTATACGAGAGAAGTCTCACTTGCCCCGGAGACTATGGTATCAGGAACTCAAGGAACCGTTTATGCCACGGTACAACAGCAATGGAATTCAGGTTAGGTGTCTTAATCTGACCACCTCGTGCCACATTTAACACCTTCCGTACCAATCTACCCCCTTAAACCCCGTGATATCTTGTTTGTATTGTTATCTTGTAAAATTGTATTGATTGCATGTTTGATTGACTGAATGACCGAAACCATGATATCAGGAAACTGTTATAACCGTAGAGTCAGATAAATGGAATACTGGGAATCATGTAAAAGGAATATATTCATGGTTCGGTTCGGTCAAGTTAAATAGGTTGTTAACTGGATTCAGGGATTCATGTATTCATATTGAGTTGGAGTAATAAAGAATATAGATTGACTTGAATCATATTCAAGTCTGAATTAGTCAGACTCTAACCCGAGTCAGACTAAAAGAAAGGTAATTTGAAGTTCTATAATTGTTAGGGTCCTTATTGTAATTCATAAAACTTGAGGGGGTTTATGTAAAAAGTATTATTGTATAGTTTTCAAGATACACCTTAAATATTTATAATTCGTCTTTATATTTATAATGAGTGTAAATTTTATTTGTGTTATTCTAGTGAATATATCCTAATAAAAGTATTAATTGATTTATTTGAAATTCATGGTATTTTAATGGAACTTTTAATCTTTAAAAAAAATGAAAACTTTATCTTATAATAAATAGGTGTTTAAATGATAAATATACATATGTTAATACAAGAATAATTTTATATAAATATTTTTATATTCTAAAATCACATTTTTCTTAAATGTCGTATTTTAAACCTTTCGAGACCGAATGCTCCTTGCGGAGGTCTGAATCTCGCACTACTAGCCCGTGGGTGCACGATGAACCGTACTATCCCTAACGGGTTCCCCAAAGGTGGGTTGTAGTGGCGCTTTGGAAAGATTTAATAAATAATATCCATTTAGAAAACGGTTTTATAAAGATAAGGTATTTATTTGTAAAGGATGTAAATTTCTGTATTTTAGTTTCTAGGGTTCTCTAAGCCAACTAGCCTATTTCTAAGGTCTAAACGGCAAGTCGTTAGAAGCCTCAAATCGCATCTTCACCGCCAATTGTGGCCAGGTAAGTACAAGTGAGGAGGGAGGGATCAGCTCACGAATCGTGAGGCGGGCCTTTTAAAGTTACCCAAGCTCACTTGCCTAGCCTAGACAACACAAAGTCAGTTTAGATAAACGATCGATGTCCACAACTTATCGTATTTTCCTAGTAAGAACTATTTACTAAAAAGTGTAACAATCTAAAATCTTTAAGAATGGTTTTATGAAGATTATGGTATTTTAATGTAAAGTCTTGTATTTTCGTATTCTAAATTTTGAGGATATCAATTAAGGTTGTATTTGCGTGTGTGTGGAGGTAGGTCATTACCTCGTGACTTATTTTAAGGTATAGTGAAGTTTTGGGGTTAAATATGATAAATTAAAGATGAGGGTATTTAGGTGAAAGAATACGGTATTTGCAAAAGTTATCATTTCATGTGTGAAAACCCATTCAAATTGATTTTTACAAGTTTAGTGATCAAGATGAACATGTTAGGAATGATGGAATTGATTAGAAGAAGAAAAATAAACTTTATGGTATTATTGTGAAAAGAATACGATATTACAAGAAAGCTATCATTTCATGTGAGAAAATTTGTCCAAATTGATTTTTATGTGATTAATAGTCATCATGAATATATTTGGGTGTTATGGATTAGGTGACAAGTGGGATTTTGTAGAAAAACCGAATCGGAAATCGGTTTGTTCCGATTTCCGACGGGTTTCATAATTCCGTATTTTAAGAAATAGAAAAGAGAGAAGAATGGGACTTACGGGTTTCAAACTCTTCTAAAGAGTATAGATGAACTAGGGAAAAGGCCGAGGTGTGGTTTCGTTGCCGGTTGATTCAAAGAACGTCGCCGGAATCCGTCAGCGTTTCGCCGTGAACTCGGTTTCAAAGCACACTTTTGTGGAAATTTCAAGAGAGTAAATCTAAGGTTTTTGAATGAGAGGATAGGGGTAGGGGTCTATTTATAGGGTAACTAGGGGTGGGTAGGTGAAGGGTTTTGTTTATTAAAAAATTTGTAAAAATTTAAAGAAAATCATTAAAATTTTGTATTAAATAGGATATATTTATCAATTGAAAACCGATCACTTAAATTGGAGTTAACAGGGAGTTTAAGAATACGAAAAGCCACAATTTTTGTGTTGGGACCCCGGCCATCCGACCAACTCCGGCCGGCGGCGCAGGTCGATTCGGCCGGCCGGCCGGCCGAATTGACCGATCCCGGCCGGGTTCGGCGACGGTTGGGTGCGGGGTTCTCCGACTAAGACTTTGGCATACTCCGTTTTTAGGGTTCAGTTCAACATTTGGAAGTTATGGCCTGTGGACTGTTGGGCTTCCAAGAATTTTAAAAGAAAAATAAACTAAAAATAATGTGGGGCATGTGATTCAAACTCTGGTGGCTTGGCTCAGCAGTGCAAGGTATTACCATTGAGTTACAAGCTCCTTCTTGTAATTATTGTAGGAGAATAGATACATAAAGTGATATCAGCAATATTAAATACTCCAAGTATACTTCAAATTTAAATCAAATTTAGGTATACAAAAAATTGGAGTTGTTTAAAAATAAAATAGCTACTTATATATATATTGTGCTTAGGTTTAAATACTGTTTTAAAGATTTAAAAAAAAATTGAATAGAAAAGTTTATAGGAAAATTAGGGTTGTTACATTCTACCCTCCTTATAAAAATTTCTTCCTCAAAATTTGTAAAAGGAAAGTGTAACAGTCTAAGGAAAGTTTGGTGTTGGTGTACTAACAATATGCGAAAAATAACAAGGTGGTGCAAGGGTTTTAGAAATGTGAAGAATGCGTGAAGGAATGAAAGGATGCGAAGGTTTTGGTAAAATTGTAAAAGATGTGAGGAAATTTTGGGTTAGGACAGATTCAAGATATATGATTCAAGGAATATGAAATGATGGGATTCAAGGAACATGATTGTGAAGAATGTTTTGGTTGCTGGTTCTTGTGTTATATTACTTAGGTTGTTCACGCAGACCAGAACTGCACGACAGGGATTCGTACAGCTCTGACCTGCATGGGCCACCAACAAAACCTGTCACGCCCCGCTTCCCAGTGTACGGCGAAGGGGACGCGACGAGGTCCGCTATGTATGTACTCAGAAGTACATACGCTAAGCGTAGCTAAGCAATATAAAATAAATACATAAGAGACAAGAGCATAAAAAAAGAACAACAACTTTCATTTATTAACATTCTTTGTACAATACAGGGAAAGGAAAATACAACTGAAATAAAGATGCCTAAACAGTGGCATAACACGAAATGGAAAGTACTGAAAAGTAAAGTGTACAATGAAATTATACTGCAGGGTCTTCAGTAAAGTGCTCCATGTCTTCTTGTGTTGGATCAACTTCTGCCGGGTCCAGGTCACCTGACGACATTCAAAGAAGAGAGAAACAGAATGTCGTCGGCAAACAAATCGCTCGGTAAGTCACAACGATAAGAGAAGAATAGATAGAGAGTAAGATAGAGAGAGAGTATATTATTATAGTTGTATTATATTGTTATATTGTTGTAGTATTGCGTTTACGCTATTGTTTGTAGCTTGGTACAGAAGGACGCCAGTGTATACGAGAGGAGTCTCACATGCCCCGGAGACTATGGTATCAGGAACTCAAGGAACCGTTTATGCCACGGTACAACAGCAATGGGATTCAGGTTAGGTGTCTTAATCTGACCACCTCGTGCCACCTTTAACACCTTCCGTACCAATCTACCCCCTTAAACCCCATGATATCTTGTTTGTATTGTTATCTTGTAAAATTGTATTGATTGCATGTTTGATTGACTGACTGACCGAAACCATGATATTAGGAAACGGTTATAACCGTAGAGTCAGATAAATGGAATACTGGGAATCATGTAAAAGGAATATATCCATGGTTCGGTTCGGTCAAGTTGAATAGGTTGTTAACTGGATTCAGGGATTCATGTATTCATATTGAGTTGGAATAATAAAGAATTTAGATTGACTTGAATCATATTCAAGTCAGAATTAGTCAGACTCTAACCCGAGTCAGACTAAAAGAAAGATAATTTGACGTTCTATAATTGTTAGGGTCTTTATTGTAATTTATAAAACTTGAGGGGGTTTTATGTAAAAAGTACTATTGTATAGTTTTCAAGATACACCTCAAGTATTTATTATTCGTCTTTATAGTTATAATGAGTATAAATTTTATTTGTGTTATTCTAGTGAATATATCCTAATAAAAGTATTAATTGATTTATTTGAAATTCATGGTATTTTAATGTAACTTTTAATCTTTAAAAAAAAATGAAAACTTTATCTTATAATAAATAGGTGTTTAAATGATAAATATACATATGTTAATACAAGAATAATTTTATATAAATATTTTTATTTTCTAAAATCTCATTTTTCTTAAATGTCGTATTTTAAACCTTTCGAGACCGAATGCTCCTTGCGGAGGTCTGAATCTCGCACTACTAGCCCGCGGGTGCACGATGAACCGTACCATCCCTAACGGGTTCCCCAAATGTGGGTTGTGGTGACGCTTTGCAAAGATTTAATAAATACCATCCATTTAGAAAACGGTTTTATAAAGATAAGGTATTTATTTGTAAAAGATGTAAATTTCCGTATTTTAGTTTCTAGGGTTCTCTAAGCCAACTAGTCTATTTCTAAGGTCTAAACGACAAGTCGTTAGAAGCCTCAAATCGCCTCTTCACCGCCAATTGTGGCCAGGTAAGTACAAGTGAGGAGGGAGGGATCCGCTCACGAATCGTGAGGCGGGCCTTTTAAAGTTACCCAAACTCACTTGCCTAGCCTAAACACCACAAAGTCAATTTAGATAAACGATCGATATCCACAACTTATCGTATTTTCCTAGTAAGAACTATTTACTAAAAAGTGTAACAGTCTAAAATCTTTAAGAATGGTTTTATAAAGATTATGGTATTTTAATGTAAAGTCTTGTATTTTCGTATTCTAAATTTTGAGGATATCAATTAAGGTTGTATTTGCGTGTGTGTGGAGGTAGGTCATTACCTCGTGACTTATTTTAATGTATAGTGAAGTTTAGGGGTTAAATATGATAAATTAAACATGAGGGTATTTAGGTGAAAGAATACGGTATTTGCAAAAGTTATCATTTCATGTGTGAAAACTCATTCAAATTGATTTTCACAGGTTTAGTGATCAAGATAAACATGTTTAGGAATAATGGAATTGATTAGAAGAAGAAAAATAAACTTTATGGTATTATTGTGAAAAGAATACTATAATACAAGAAAGCTATCATTTCATGTGAGAAACTTTGTCCAAATTGATTTTTATGTGATTAATAGTCATCATGAATATGTTTGGGTGTTATGGATTAGGTTACAAGTGGGATTTTGTAGAAAAACCGAATCGGAAATCGGTTTGTTCCGATTTCCGTCGGGTTTCATAATTCCGTATTTTAAGAAATAGAAAAGAGAGAAGAATGGGACTTACGGGTTTCAAACTCTTCTAAAGAGTATAGAGGAACTAGGGCAAAGGCCGAGGTGTGGTTTCGTCGCCTGTTGCTTCAAAGAACGTCGCTGGAATCCGTCAGCGCTTCGCCGTGAACTCGGTTTCAAAGTACACTTTCTTGTGGAAATTTCAAGAGAGTAAATCTAAGGTTTTGGAATGAGAGGGTAGGGGGTAGGGGTCTATTTATAGGGTAGCTAGGGTAGGGTAGGTGAAGGGTTTTGTTTATTAAAACATTTGTTAAAATTTAAAGAAAATCATTAAAATTTTGTATTAAATAGGATGTATTTATCAATTGAAAACCGATCACTTAAATTGGAGTTAACAGGGAGTTTAAGAATACGAAAAGCCACAATTTTTGTGTTGGGACCCTGGCCATCCGACCAACTCCGGCCGGCGCCGCCGGCCGGCCGAGTTGACCGATCCCGGCCAGGTTCGGCGACGGTTGGGTGCGGGGTTCTCCGACTAAGACTTTGGCATACTCCGTTTTTGGGGTTCAGTTCAACAATTGGGAGTTATGGCCTGTGGATTGTTGGGCTTCCAAGAATTTTAAAAGAAAAATAAACTAAAAATAATGTGGGGCATGGTATTCGAACTCTCGTGGCTTGGTTCAGCCGTGCAAGGTATTACTAATGAGCTACAAGCTCCTTCTTGTAATTATTGTAGAAGAATAGATACTTAAAGTGATATCAGCAACATTAAATACTCCAAGTATACTTCAAATTTAAATCAAATTTATGTATTCAAAAAATTGGAGTTGTTTAAAAATAAAATAGCTACTTATATATATATATATATTATGCTCAGGTTTAAATACTCTTTTAAATATTTAAAAAAAAATTGAATAGAAAAGTGTATATGAAAATTAGGGTTATTACATTCTACCCTCCTTATAAAAATTTCGTGCTCGAAATTTGTAATAGGAAAGTGTAACAGTCCAAGGAAGGTTTGGTGCTGGTGTACTAACAATATGCGAAAAATAACAAGGTGGTGCAAGGGTTTTAGAAATGTGAAGAATGTGTGAAGGAATGAAAGGATGCGAAGTTTTGGTAAAATTGTAAATGAGGTGAGAAAATTTTGGGTTAGGACAGATTCAAGATATATGATTCAAGGAATAAGAAATGATGGGATTCAAGGAACATGATTGTAAAGAATGTTTTAGTTGCTGGTTCTTGTGTTATATTGTTTAGGTTGTTCACTCAGACCAGAACTGCATGACAGGGATTCATACGGCTCTGACCTGCATAGGCCACCAACAAAACCTGTCACGCCCCGCTTCCCAGTGTACGGCGAAGGGGACGCGACGAGGTCCGCTACGTATGTACTCAGAAGTACATACGCTAAGCGTAGCTAAGCAATATAAAATAAATACACAAGAGACAAGAGTATAAAAAAAGAACAGCAACTTTCATTTATTAACATTCTTTGTACAATACATGGAAAGGAAAATACAACTGAAATAAAGATGCCTAAATAGTGGCATAACAGGAAATGGAAAGTACTGAAAAGAAAAGTGTACAATGAAATTATACTGCAAGGCCTTCAGTAAAGTGCTCCAAGTCTTCTTGTGTTGGCTCAACTTCTGCCGGGTCCAGGTCACCTGACGACATTCAAAGAAGAGAGAAACAGAATGTCGTCGGCGAACAAATCGCTCGGTAAGTCCAAAAGATAAGAGGAGAATAAATAGAGAGTAAGATAGAGAGAGTAAATTATTATAGTTGTATTATATTGTTATAATGTTGTAGTATTGCGTTCACGATGTTGTTCGTAGCTTGGTACAGAAAGACGCCAGTGTATACGAGAGGAGTCTCACTTGTCCCGGAGACTATGGTATCAGGAACTCAAGGAACCGTTTATGCCACGGTACAAAAGCAATGGGATTCAGGTTAGGTGTCTTAATCTGACCACCTCGTGCCACCTTTAACAACTTCCGTACCAATCTACCCCCTTAAACCCCGTGATATCTTGTTTGTATTGTTATCTTGTAAAATTGTATTGATTGCATGTTTGATTGACTGACTGACCGAAACCAGGATATCAGGAAACGGTTATAACCGTAGAGTCATATAAATGGAATACTGGGAATCTTGTAAAAGGAATATATCCATGGTTCGGTTCGGTCAAGTTGAATAGGTTATTAACTGGATTCATGGATTCATGTATTCATATTGAGTTGGAATAATAAAGAATATAGATTGACTTGAATCATATTCAAGTCAGAATTAGTCAGACTCTAACCCGAGTCAGACTAAAAGAAAGATAATTTGAAGTTCTATAATGGTTAGGGTCCTTATTGTAATTTATAAAACTTGAGGGGGTTTTATGTAAAAAGTACTATTGTATAGTTTTCAAAATACAACTCAAGTATTTATTATTCGTCTTTATAGTTATAATGAGTGTAAATTTTATTTGTGTTATTCAAGTGAATATATCCTAATAAAAGTATTAATTGATTTATTTGAAATTCATGGTATTTTAATGTAACTTTTAATCTTTAAAAAAAATAAAAACTTTATCTTATAATAAATAGGTGTTTAAATGATAAATATACATATGTTAATACAAGAATAATTTTATATAAATATTTTTATTTTCTAAAATCTCATTTTTCTTAAATGTCATATTTTAAACCTTTCGAGACCGAATACTCCTTGCGGAGGTCTGAACCTCGCACTACTAGCCCGCGGGTGCACGATGAACCGTATCATCCCTAACGGGTTCCCCAAAGGTGGGTTGTAGTGGCGCTTTGCAAAGATTTAATAAATACTATCCATTTAGAAAACGGTTTTATAAAGATAAGGTATTTATTTGTAAAGGATGTAAATTTCCGTATTTTAGTTTCTAGGGTTCCCTAAGCCAACTAGCATATTTCTAAGGTATAAACGACAAGTCGTTAGAAGCCTCAAATCGGCTCTTCACCGCCAATTGTGGCCAGGTAAGCACAAGTGAGGAGGGAGGGATCCGCTCACGAATCGTGAGGCGGGCCTTTTAAAGTTACCCATGCTCACTTCCCTCGCCTAGACACCACAAAGTCAGTTTAGATAAACGATCGATGTCCACAACTTATCGTATTTTCCTAGTAAGAACTATTTACTAAAAAGTGTAATAATCTAAAATCTTTAAGAATGGTTTTATGAAGATTATGGTATTTTAATGTAAAGTCTTGTATTTTCGTATTCTAAATTTTGAGGATATCAATTAAGGTTGTATTTGCGTGTGTGTGGAGGTAGGTCATTACCTCGTGACTTATTTTAAGGTATAGTGAAGTTTAGGGGTTAAATATGATAAATTAAACATGAGGGTATTTAGGTGAAAGAATACGGTATTTGCAAAAATTATCATTTCATGTGTGAAAACTCATTCAAATTGATTTTTACAAGTTTAGTGATCAAGATGAACATGTTTAGGAATGATGGAATTGATTAGAAGAAGAAAAATAAACTTTATGGTATTATTGTGAAAAGAATACGATATTACAAGAAAGCTATCATTTCATGTGAGAAATTTTGTCCAAATTGATTTTTATGTGATTAATAGTCATCATGAATATGTTTGGGTGTTATGGATTAGGTGACAAGTGGGATTTTGTAGAAAAACCGAATCGGAAATCGGTTTGTTCCGATTTCCATCGGGTTTCATAATTCCGTATTTTAAGAAATAGAAAAGAGAGAAGAATGGGACTTACGGGTTTCAAACTCTTCTAAAGAGTATAGCGGAACTAGGGAAAAGGCCGAGGTGTGGTTTCGTCGCCGGATGCTTCAAAGAACGTCGCCGGAATCCGTCAGCGCTTCGCCGTGAACTCGGTTTCAAAGCACACTTTCTTGTGGAAATTTCAAGAGAGTAAATCTAAGGTTTTGGAATGAGAGGGTAGAGGGTAGAGGTCTATTTATAGGGTAGCTAGGGTAGGGTAGGTGAAGGGTTTTGTTTATTAAAAAAATTGTAAAAATTTAAAGAAAATCATTAAAATTTTGTATTAAATAGGATGTAATTATCAATTGAAAACCGATCACTTAAATTGGAGTTAACAGGGAGTTTAAGAATACGAAAAGCCACAATTTTTGTGTTGGGACCCCGGCCATCCGACCAACTCTGGCCGGCGGCGCCGGCCGATTCGGTCGGCTGGCCGGCCGATTTGACCGATCCCGGCCGGGTTCGGCGACGGTTTGGTGCGGGGTTCTCCGACTAAGACTTTGGCATACTCTGTTTTTGGGGTTCAGTTCAAAATTTAGGAGTTATGGCCTGTGGACTGTTGGGCTTCCAAGAAATTTAAAAGAAAAATAAACTAAAAATAATGTGGGGCATGGGATTCGAACTCTGGTGGCTTGGTTCAGCAGTGCAAGGTATTACCAATGAGCTACAAGCTAGTTCTTGTAATTATTGTAGGAGAATAGATACTTAAAGTGATATCAGCAACATTAAATACTCCAAGTATACTACAAATTTAAATCAAATTTATGTATACAAAAAATTGGAGTTGTTTAAAAATAAAATAGCTACTTATATATATATTGTGCTCAGGTTTAAATACTCTTTTAAAAATTTAAAAAAAATTGAATTGAAAAGTGTATAGGAAAATTTTGGTTATTACATTCTACCCTCCTTATTAAAATTTCATCCTCGAAATTTGTAAAAGGAAAGTGTAACAGCCCAAGGAAGGTTTGGTGCTGGTGTACTAATAATATGCGAAAAATAACAAGGTGGTGCAAGGGTTTTAGAAATGTGAAGAATGTGTGAAGGAATGAAAGGATGCGAAGGTTTTGGTAAAATTGTAAAAGAGGTGAGGAAATTTTGGGTTAGGACAGATTCAAGATATATGATTCAAGGAATAAGAAATGATGGGATTCAAGGAACATGATTGTAAAGAATGTTTTAGTTGCTGGTTCTTGTGTTATATTGTTTAGGTTGTTCACGCAGACCAGAACTGCATGACATGGATTCATACAGCTCTGACCTGCATGGGCCACCAACAAAGCCTGTCATGCCCCGCTTCCCAGTGTACGGCGAAGGGGATGCGACGAGGTCCGCTACGTATGTACTCAGAAGTATATACGCTAAGCGTAGCTAAGCAATATAAAATAAATACACAAGAGACAAGAGTATAAAAAAAGAACAACAACTTTCATTTATTAACATTCTTTGTTCAATACATGGAAAGGAAAATACCACTGAAATAAAGATGCCTAAGCAGTGGCATAACAGGAAATGGAAAGTACTGAAAAGAAAAGTGTACAATGAAATTATACAGCAGGGTCTTCAGTAAAGTGCTCCAAGTTTTCTTGTGTTGGCTAAACTTCTGCCGGGTCCAGGTCACCTGACGACATTCAAAGAAGAGAGAAACAGAATGTCGTCGGCGAACAAATCGCTCGGTAAGTCCCAAAGATAAGAGGAGAATAGAGAGAGAGAGAGTATATTATTATAGTTGTATTATATTGTTATATTGTTTTAGTATTGTGTTCACGCTGTTGTTTGTTGCTTGGTATAGAAAGACGCCAGTGTATATGAGAGGAGTCCCACTTGCCCCGGAGACTATGGTATCAGGAACTCAAGGAACCGTTTATGCCACGGTACAACAGCAATGGGATTCAGATTAGGTGTCTTAATCTGACCACCTCGTGCCATATTTAACACCTTCCGTACCAATCTACCCCCTTAAACCCCGTGATATCTTGTAAAATTGTATTGATTGCATGTTTGATTGACTGACTGACCGAAACCAAGATATCAGGAAACGGTTATAACCATAGAGACATATAAATGGAATACTGGGAATCATGTAAAACGAATATATCCATGGTTCGGTTCCGTCAAGTTGAATAGCTGGTTAACTGGATTCAGGGATTCATGTATTCATATTGAGTTGGAATAATAAAGAATATAGATTGACTTGAATCATATTCCAGTCAGAATTAGTCAGACTCTAACCCGAGTCAGACTAAAAGAAAGGTAATTTGAAGTTCTATAATTGTTAGCGTCCTTATTGTAATTTATAAAACTTGAGGAGGTTTTATATAAAAAGTACTATTGTATACTTTTCAAGATACACCTCAAATATTTATTATTCGTCTTTATTGTTACAATGAGTGTAAATTTTATTTGTGTTATTCTAGTGAATATATCCTAATAAAAGTATTAATCGATTTATTTGAAATTCATGGTATTTTAATGTAACTTTTAATCTTTAAGAAAAGATAAAAACTTTATTTTATAATAAATAGGTGTTTAAATGATAAATATACATATGTTAATACAAGAATAATTTTATATAAATATTTTTATTTTCTAAAATCTCATTTTTCTTAAATGTCGTCTTTTAAACCTTTCGAGACCGAATGCTCCTTGCGGAGGTCTGAATCTCGCACTACTAGCCCGCGGGTGCACGATAAACCGAACCATCCCTAACGGGTTCCCCAAAGGTGGGGTGTAGTGGCGCTTTGGAAAGATTTAATAAATACTATCCATTTAGAAAACGGTTTTATAAAGATAAGGTATTTATTTGTAAAGGATGTAAATTTCCGTATTTTAGTTTCTAGGGTTCTCTAAGCCAACTGGCCTATTTCTAAGGTCTAAACAACAAGTCGTTAGAAGTCTCAAATCGCCTCTTCACCGCCAATTGTTGCCAGGTAAGTACAAGTGAGGAGGGAGGGATCCGCTCACGAATCGTGAGGCGGGCCTTTTAAAGTTACCCAAGCTCACTTGCCTAGCCAAGACACCAAAAGTCAGTTTAGATAAACGATCAATGTCCATAACTTATCGTATTTTCCTAGTAAGAACTATTTACTAAAAAGTGTAATAATCTAAAATCTTTAAGAATGGTTTTATGAAGATTATGGTATTTTAATGTAAAGTCTTGTATTTTCGTATTCTAAAATTTGAGGATATCAATTAAGGTTGTATTTGCGTGTGTGTGGAGGTAGGTCATTACCTCGTGGCTTATTTTAAGGTATAGTGAAGTTTAGGGGTTAAATATGATAAATTAAACACGAGGGTATTTAGGTGAAAGAATACGGTATTTGCAAAAGTTATCATTTCATTTGTTAAAACTCATTCAAATTGATTTTTACAAGTTTAGTGATCAAGATGAACATGTTTAGGAATGATGGAATTGATTAGAAGAAGAAAAATAAACTTTATGGTATTATTGTGAAAAGAATACGATATTACAAGAAAGCTATCATTTCATGTGAGAAAGTCTGTCCAAATTGATTTTTATGTGATTAATAGTCATCATGAGTATGTTTGGGTGTTATGCATTAGGTGACAAGTGGGATTTTGTAGAAAAACCGAATCGGAAATCGGTTTGTTCCGATTTCCGTCGGGTTTCATAATTCCGTATTTTAAGAAATAGAAAAGAGAGAAGAATGGGACATACGGGTTTCAAACTCTTCTAAAGAGTATAGAGGAACTAGGGAAAAGGCCGAGGTGTGGTTTCGTTGCCGGTTGCTTCAAAGAACGTCACCGGAATCCGTCAGCGCTTCGCCGTGAACTCGGTTTTAAAGCACACGTTCTTGTGGAAATTTCAAGAGAGTAAATCTAAGGTTTTGGAATGAGAGGGTAGGGGGTAGGGGTCTATTTATAGGGTAGGGTAGGTGAAGGGTTTTGTTTATTAAAAAATTTGTAAAAATTTAAAGAAAATCATTAAAATTTTGTATTAAATAGGATGTATTTATCAATTGAAAACCGATCACTTAAATGGGAGTTAACAGGGAGTTTAAGAATACGAAAAGCCACAATTTTTGTGTTGGGACCCCGGCCATCCGACCAACTCCGGTCGGCGTCACCGACCGAGTTGACCGATCCCGGCCAGGTTCGGCGACGGTTGGGTGCGGGGTTCTCCGACTAAGACTTTGGCATACTCCGTTTTTGGGGTTCAGTTCAACATTTGGGAGTTACGGCCTGTGGACTGTTGGGCTTCCAAGAATTTTAAAAGAAAAATAAACTAAAAATAATGTGGGGCATGGTATTCGAACTCTGGTGGCTTGGTTCAGCAGTGCAAGCTATTACCAATGAGCTACATGCTCCTTCTTGTAATTATTGTAGGAGAATAGATACTTAAAGTGATATCAGCAACATTAAATACTCCAAGTATACTTCAAATTTAAATCAAATTTATGTATACAAAAAATTGGAGTTGTTTAAAAATAAAATAGCTACTTATATATATATTGTGCTCAGGTTTAAATACTCTTTTAAAGATTTAAAAAAAATTGAATAGAAAAGTGTATAGGAAAATTATGGTTGTTACATTCTACCCTCCTTATAAAAATTTCGTACTCGAAATTTGTAAAAGGAAAGTGTAACAGTCCAAGGAAGGTTTGGTGCTGGTGTACTAACAATATGCGAAAAATAACAAGGTGGTGCAAGGGTTTTAGAAATGTGAAGAATGTGTGAAGGAATGAAAGGATGCGAAGGTTTTGGTAAAATTGTAAAAGAGGTGAGGAAATTTTGGGTTAGGACAGATTCAAGATATATGATTCAAGGAATAAGAAATGATGGGATTCAAGGAACATGATTGTAAATAATATTTTAGTTGCTGGTTCTTGTGTTATATTGCTTAGGTTGTTCACGCAGACCAGAACTGCATGACAGGGATTCATAGAGCTCTGACCTGCATGGGCCACCAACAAAACCTGTCACGCCCCGCTTCCCAGTGTACTGCGAAGGGGGCGCGACGAGATCCGCTACGTATGTACTCAGAAGTACATACGCTAAGCGTAACTAAGCAATATAAAATAAATACACAAGAGACAAGAGTATAAAAAAAGAACGGCAACTTTCATTTTTTAACATTCATTATACAATACATGGAAAGGAAAATACAACTAAAATAAAGATGCCTAAACAGTGGCATAACAGGAAATGGAAAGTACTGAAAAGAAAAGTGTACAATGAAATTATACTGCAGGGTCTTCAGTAAAGTGTTCTAAGTCTTCTTGTGTTGGCTCAACTTCTGCCGCGTCCAGATCACCTGACGACATTCAAAGAAGAGAGAAACAGAATGTCGTCAGCGAACAAATCGCTCGGTAAGTCCCAAAGATAAGAGGAGAATAGATAGAGAGTAAGATAAATAGAGAGTATATTATTATAGTTGTATTATATTGTTATATTGTTGTAGTATTGCGTTCACGCTGTTGTTTGTAGCTTTGTACAGAAGGACGCCGGTGTATACGAGAGGAGTCTCACTTGCCCCGGAGACTATGGTATCAGGAACTCAAGGAACCGTTTATGCCACGGTACAACAGCAATGGGATTCAGGTTAGGTGTCTTAATCTGACCACCTCGTGCCACCTTTAACACCTTCCGTACCAATCTACCCCCTTAAACCCCGTGATATCTTGTTTGTATTATTATCGTGTAAAATTGTATTGATTGCATGTTTGATTGACTCACTGACTGAAACCATGATATCAGGAAACGGTTATAACCGTAGAGTCATATAAATGGAAAACTGGGAATCGTGTAAAAGGAATATATCCATGGTTCGGTTCGGTCAAGTTGAATAGGTTGTTAACTGGATTCAGGGATTCATGTATTCATATTGAGTTGGAATAATAAAGAATATAGATTGACTTGAATCATATTCAAGTCAGAATTAGTCAGACTCTAACCCGAGTCAAACTAAAAGAAAGGTAATTTGAAGTTCTATAATTGTTTGGGTCCTTATTGAAATTTATAAAACTTGAGGGGGTTTTATGTAAAAAGTACTGTTGTATAGTTTTCAAGATACACCTCAAGTATTTATTATCCGTCTTTATAGTTATAATGAGTGTAAATTTTATTTGTGTTATTCAAGTGAATATATCCTAATAAAAGTATTAATTGATTTATTTGAAATTCATGGTCTTTTAATGTAACTTTTAATCTTTAAAAAAAATGAAAACTTTATCTTATAATAAATAGATGTTTAAATGATAATTATACATATGTTAATACAAGAATAATTTTATATAAATATTTTTATTTTCGAAAATCTCATTTTTTCTTAAATGTCGTATTTTAAACCTTTCGAGACCGAATGCTCCTTGCGGAGGTCTGAATCTCGCACTACTAGCCCGCGGGTGCACGATGAACCGTACCATCCCTAAAGGGTTCCCCAATGGTGGGATGTAGTGGCGCTTTGCAAAGATTTAATAAATACTATCCATTTAGAAAACGGTTTTATAAAGATAAGGTATTTATTTGTAAAGGATGTAAATTTCCGTATTTTAGTTTCTAGGGTTCTTTAAGCCAACTGGCCAATTTCTAAGGTCTAAACAACAAGTCGTTAGAAGTCTCAAATCGCCTATTCACCGCCAATTGTTGCCAGGTAAGTACAAGTGAGGAGGGAGGGATCCGCTCACGAATCATGAGGCGGGCCGTTTAAAGTTACCCAAGCTCACTTGCCTAGCCTAGACACCACAAAGTCAGTTTAGATAAACGATCGATGTCCACAACTTATCGTATTTTCCTCGTAAGAACTATTTACTAAAAAGTGTAACAATCTAAAATCTTTAAGAATGGTTTTATGAAGAAGATGGTATTTTAATGTAAAGTCTTGTATTTTCGTATTCTAAATTTTGAGGATATCAATTAAGGTTGTATTTGCGTGTGTGTGGAGGTAGGTCATTACCTCGTGACTTATTTTAAGGTATAGTGAAATTTAGGGGTTAAATATGATAAATTAAACATGAGGGTATTTAGGTGAAAGAATACGGTATTTGCAAAATTTATCATTTCATGTGTGAAAACTCATTCAAATTGATTTTTACAAGTTTAGTGATCAAGATGAACATGTTTAGGAATGATGGAATTGATTAGAAGAAGAAAAATAAACTTTACGGTATTAATGTGAAAAGAATACGATATTATAAGAAAACTATCATTTCATGTGAGAAACTTTGTCCAAATTGATATTTATGTGATTAATAGTCATCATGAATATGTTTGGGTGTTATGGATTAGGTGACAAGTGGGATTTTGTAGAAAAACCGAATCGGAAATCTGTTTGTTCCGATTTCCATCGGGTTTCATAATTCCGTATTTTAAGAAATAGAAAAGAGAGAAGAATGTGACATACGGGTTTCAAACTCTTCTAAAGAGTATAGAGGAACTAGGGAAAAGGCCGAGGTGTGGTTTCGTTGCCGGTTGCTTCAAAGAACGTCGCTGGAATCCGTCAGCGCTTCGCCGTGAACTCGGTTTCAAAGCACACTTTCTTGTGGAAATTTCAAGAGAGTAAATCTAAGATTTTGGAATGAGAGGGTAGGGGGTAGGGGTCTATTTATAAGGTAGCTAGGGTAGGGTAGATAAAGGGTTTTGTTTATTAAAAAATTTGTAAAAATTTAAAGAAAATTATTAAAATTTTGTATTAAATAGGATGTATTTATCAATTGAAAACTGATCGCTTAAATTGGAGTTAACAGGGAGTTTAAGAATACGAAAAGCCACAATTTTTGTGTTGGGACCCCGGCCATCCGACCAACTCCGGACGGCGGCGCCGGCCGATTCGGCCGGCCGAGTTGACCGATCCCGGCCGGGTTCGGCGACGGTTGGGTGCGGGGTTCTCCGACTAAGACTTTGGCATACTCCGTTTTTGGGGTTCAGTTCAACATTTGGGAGTTATGGCCTGTGGACTGTTGGGCTTCCAAGAATTTTAAAAGAAAAATAAACTAAAAATAATGTGGGGTATGGGATTCGAACTCTGGTGGCTTTGTTCAGCAGTGCAAGGTATTACCAATGAGCTACAAGCTCCTTCTTGTAATTATTGTAGGAGAATAGATACTTAAAGTGATATCAGCAACATTAAATACTCCAAGTATACTTCAAATTTAAATCAAATTTATGTATACAAAAAATTGGAGTTGTTTAAAAATAAAATAGCTACTTATATATATATTGTGCTCAGGTTTAAATACTCTTTTAAAGATTTAAAAAAAATTTGAATAGAAAAGTGTATAGGAAAATTAGGGTTGTTACATTCTACCCTCCTTATAAAAATTTCGTACTCGAAATTTGTAAAAGGAAAGTGTAACAGTCCAAGGAAGATTTGGTGCTGGTGTACTAACAATATGCGAAAAATAACAAGGTGGTGCAAGGATTTTAGAAATGTGAAGAATGTGTGAAGGAATGAAAGGATGCGAAGGTTTTGGTAAAATTGTAAAAGAGGTGAGGAAATTTTGGGTTAGCACAGATTCAAGATATATGATTGAAGGAATAAGAAATGATGGGATTCAAGGAACATGATTGTAAAGAATGTTTTAGTTGCTGGTTCTTGTGTTATATTGCTTAGGTTGTTCATGCAGACCATAACTGCATGACAGGGATTCATACAGCTCTGACCTGCATGGGGCACCAACAAAACCTGTCACGCCCCGCTTCCCAGTGTACGGCGAAGGGGACGCGACGAGGTCCGCTACGTATGTACTCAGAAGTACATACGCTAAGCCTAGGTAAGCAATATAAAATAAATACACAAGAGACTAGAGTATAAAAAAAGAACAGCAACTTTCATTCATTAACATTCTTTGTACAATACATGGAAAGGAAAATACAACTGAAATAAAGATGCCTAAACAGTGGCATAACAGGAATTAGAAAGTACTGAAAAGAAAAGTGTACAATGAAATTATACTGCAGGGTCTTCAGTAAAGTGTTCCAAGTCTTCTTGTGTTGGCTCAACTTCTGCCGGGTCCAGATCACCTGACGACATTCAAAGATGAGAGAAACAGAATGTCGTCGGCGAACAAATCGCTCGGTAAGTCCCAAAGATAAGAGGAAAATAGATAGAGAGTAAGATAGAGAGAGAGTATATTATTATATTTGTATTATATTGTTATATTGTTGTAGTATTGCGTTCACGTTGTTGTTTGTAGTTTGGTACAGAAGGACGCCGGTGTATACGAGAGGAGTCTCACTTGCCCCGGAGACTATGGTATCAAGAACTCAAGGAACCGTTTATGCCACGGTACAACAGCAATGAGATTCAGGTTAGGTGTCTTAATCTGACCATCTCGTGCCACCTTTAACACCTTCCATACCAATCTACCCCCTTAAACCCCGTGATATCTTGTTTGTATTATTATCTTGTAAAATTGTATTGATTGCATGTTTGATTGACTGACTGACCGAAACCATGATATCAGGAAACGATTATAACCATAGAGTCATATAAATGGAATACTGGGAATCATGTAAAAGGAATATATCCATGGTTCGGTTCGGTCAAGTTGAATAGGTTGTTAACTGGATTCAGGGATTCATGTATTCATATTGAGTTGGAATAATAAAGAATATAGATTGATTTTAATCATATTCAAGTCAGAATATACAGACTCTAACTCGAGTCAGACTAAAAGAAAGGTAATTTGAAGTTCTATAATTGTTAGGGTCCTTATTGTAATTTATAAAACTTGAGGGGGGTTTATGTAAAAAGTACTATTGTATAGTTTTCAAGATACACCTCAAGTATTTATTATTCGTCTTTATAGTTATAATGAGTGTAAATTTTATTTGTGTTATTCTAGTGAATATATCCTAATAAAAGTATTAATTGATTTATTTGAAATTCATGGTATTTTAATGTAACTTTTAATCTTTAAAAAAAATGAAAACTTTATCTTATAATAAATAGGTGTTTAAATGATAAATATACATATGTTAATAGAAGATTAATTTTATATAAATATTTTTATTTTCTAAAATCTCATTTTTCTTAAATGTCGTATTTTAAACCTTTCGAGACCGAATGCTCCTTGCGGAGGTCTGAATCTCGCACTACTAGCCCGCGGGTGCACGATGAACCGTACCATCCCTAACGGGTTCCCCAAAGGTGGGTTGTAGTGGCGCTTTGCAAAGATTTAATAAATACTATCCATTTAGAAAACGGTTTTATAAAGATAAGGTATTTATATGTAAAGGATGTAAATTTCCGTATTTTAGTTTCTACGGTTCCCTAAGCCAACAGGCCTATTTCTACGGTCTAAACGACAAGTCGTTAGAGGCCTCAAATCGCCTCTTCACCGCCAATTGTGGCCAGGTAAGTACAAGTGAGGAGGGAGGGATCCGCTCACAAATCGTGAGGCGGGCCTTTTAAAGTTACCCAAGCTCACTTGCCTAGCCTAGACACCACAAAGTCAATTTAGATAAACGATCGATATCCACAACTTATCGTATTTTCCTAATAAGAACTATTTACTAAAAAGTGTAACAATCTAAAATCTTTAAGAATGGTTTTATGAAGATTATGGTATTTTAATGTAAAGTCTTGTATTTTCGTATTCTAAATTATGAGGATATCAATTAAGGTTGTATTTGCGTGTGTGTGGAGGTAGGTCATTACCTCGTGACTTATTTTAAGGTATAGTGAAGTTTAGGGGTTAAATATGATAAATTAAACATGAGGGTATTTAGGTGAAAGAATACGGTATTTGCAAAAGTTATCATTTCATGTGTGAAAACTCATTCAAATTGATTTTTACAAGTTTAGTGATCAAGATGAACATGTTTAGGAATGATGGAATTGATTAGAAGAAGAAAAATAAACTTTATGGTATTATTGTGAAAAGAAATCGATATTACAAGAAAGCTATCATTTCATGTGAGAAATTTTGTCCAAATTGATTTTTATTTGATTAATAGTCACCATGAATATGTTTGGTTGTTATGGATTAGGTGACAAGTGGGATTTTGTAGAAAAACCGAATCGGAAATCGGTTTGTTCCGATTTCCGTCGGGTTTCATAATTCCGTATTTTAATAAATAGAAAAGAGAGAAGAATGGGACTTACGGGTTTCAAACTCTTCTAAAGAGTATAGAGGAACTAGGGCAAAGGCCGAATTGTGGTTTCGTCGCCGGTTGCTTCAAAGAACGTCGCCGGAATCCGTCAGCGCTTCGCCGTGAACTCGGTTTCAAAGCACACTTTCTTGTGGAAATTTCGAGTAAATCTAAGGTTTTGGAATGAGAGGGTAGGGGTAGGGGTCTATTTATAGGGTAGCTAGGGTAGGGTAGGTGAAGGGTTTTGTTTATTAAAAAATTTGTAAAAATTTGAAGAAAATCATTAAAATTTTGTATTAAATAGGATGTATTTATCAATTGAAAACCGATCACTTAAATTGGAGTTAACAGGGAGTTTAAGAATACGAAAAGTCACAATTTTTGTGTTGGGACCCCGGCCATCCGACCAACTCCGGCCGGCGGCACCGGCCGATTCGGCCGGCCGAGTTGACCGATCCCGGACGGGTTCGGCGACGGTTGGCTGCGGGGTTCTCCGACTAAGACTTTGGCATACTCCGTTTTTGGGGTTCAGTTCAACATTTGGGAGTTATGGCCTGTGGACTGTTAGGCTTCCAAGAATTTTAAAAGAAAAATAAACTAAAAATAATGTGGGGTATGGGATTCGAACTCTGGTGGCTTGGTTCAGCAGTGCAAGGTATTACCAATGAGCTACAAGCTCCTTCTTGTAATTATTGTAGGAGAATAGATACTTAAAGTGATATCAGCAACATTAAATACTCCAAGTATACTTCAAATTTAAATCAAATTTATGTATACAAAAAATTGGAGTTGTTTAAAAATAAACTAGATACTTATATATATATATATATATATATATATATATATATTGTGCTCTGGTTTAAATACTCTTTTAAAGATTTAAAAAAAAATTGAATAGAAAAGTGTATAGGATAATTAGGGTTGTAACATTCTACCCTCCTTATAAAAATTTCGTCCTTGAAATTTATAAAAGGAAAGTGTAACGGTCCAAGGAAGGTTTGGTTCTGGTGTACTAACAATATGCAAAAAATAACAAGGTGGTGCAAGGGTTTTAGAAATGTGAAGAATGTGTGAAGGAATGAAAGGATGCGAAGGTTTTGGTAAAATTGTAAAAGAGGTGAGGAAATTTTGGGTTAGGACAGATTCAAGATATATGATTCAAGGAATAAGAAATGATGGGATTCAAGGAACATGATTGTAAAGAATGTTTTAGTTGCTGGTTCTTGTGTTATATTGCTTAGGTTGTTCACGTAGATCAGAACTGCATGACAGGGATTCATACAGCTCTGACATGCATGGGCCACCAACAAAACCTGTCACGCCCCGCTTCCCAGTGTACGGCGAAGGGGACGCGACGAGGTCCGCTACGTATGTATTCAGAAGTAGATACGCTAAGCGTAGCTAAGCATTATAAAATAAATACACAAGAGACAAGAGTATAAAAAAAGAATAGCAACTTTCATTCATTAACATTCTTTGTACAATATATGGAAATGAAAATACAACTGAAATAAAGATGCCTAAACAGTGACATAACAGGAAATGGAAAGTACTGAAAAGAAAAGTGTACAATGAAATTATACTGCAGGGTCTTCAGTAAAGTGCTCCAAGTCTTCTTGTGTTGGCTCAACTTCTGCCGGGTCCAGGTCACCTGACGACATTCAAAGAAGAGAGAAACAGAATGTCGTCGGCGAACAAATCGCTCGGTAAGTCCCAAAGAAAAGAGGAGAATAGATAGAGAGTAAGATAGAGAGAGAGTATATTATTATAGTTGTATTATATTGTTATATTGTTGTAGTATTGCGTTCACGCTGTTGTTTGTAGCTTGGTACAGAAGGACGCCGGTGTATACGAGAGGAGTCTCACTTGCCCCGGAGACTATGGTATCAGGAACTCAAGGAACCGTTTATACCACGGTACAACAGCAATGGGATTCAGGTTAGGTGTCTTAATCTGACCACCTCGTGCCACCTTTAACACCTTCCGTACCAATCTACCCCCTTAAACCCCGTGATATCTTGTTTGTATTGTTATCTTGTAAAATTGTATTGATTGCATGTTTGATTGACTGACTGACCGAAACCATGATATCAGGAAACGGTTATAACCGTAGAGTCATATAAATAGAATACTGGGAATCATGTAAAAGGAATATATCCATGGTTCGGTTCGGTCAAGTTGAATAGGTTGTTAACTGGATTCAGGGATTCATGTATTCATATTGAGTTGGAATAATAAAGAATATATATTGACTTGAATCATATTCAAGTCAGAAATAGTTAGACTCTAACCCGAGTCGGACTAAAAGAAAGGTAATTTGAAGTTCTATAATTGTTAGGGTCCTTATTGTAATTTATAAAACTTGAGGGGGTTTTATGTAAAAAGTACTATTGTATAGTTTTCAAGATACACCTCAAGTATTTATTATTCGTCTTTATATTTATATTGAGTGTAAATTTTATTTGTGTTATTCTAGTGAATTTATCCTAATAAAAGTATTAATTGATTTATTTGAAATTCATGGTATTTTAATGTAACTTTTAATCTTTAAAAAAAATGAAAACTTTATCTTATAATAAATAGGTGTTTAAATGATAAATATACATATGTTAATAGATGAATAATTTTATATAAATATTTTTATTTTCTAAAATCTCATTTTTCTTAAATGTCGTATTTTAAACCTTTCGAGACCGAATGCTCCTTGCGGAGGTCTGAATCTCGCACTACTAGCCCGCGGGTGCACGATGAACCGTACCATCCCTAACGGGTTCCTCAAAGGTGGGCTGTAGTGGCGCTTTGCAAAGATTTAATAAATACTATCCTTTTAGAAAACGGTTTTATATAGATAAGGTATTTATTTGTAAAGGATGTAAATTTCCGTATTTTAGTTTTTAGGGTTCCCTAAGCCAACTGGCCTATTTCTAAGGTCTAAACGACAAGTCGTTAGAAGCCTCAAATCGCCTCTTCACCGACAATTGTGGGCAGGTAAGTACAAGTGAGGAGGGAGGGATCCGCTCACGAATCGTGAGGCGGGCCTTTTAAAGTTACCCAAGCTCACTTGCCTAGCCTAGACACCACAAAGTCAGTTTAGATAAACGATCGATGTCCACAACTTATCGTATTTTCCTAGTAAGAACTATTTACTAAAAAGTGTAACAATCTAAAATCTTTAAGAATGGTTTTATGAAGATTATGGTATTTTAATGTAAAGTCTTGTAATTTCGTATTCTAAATTTTGAGGATATCAATTAAGGTTGTATTTGCGTGTGTGTGGAGGTAGGTCATTACCTCGTGATTTATTTTAAGGTATATTGAAGTTTAGAGGTTAAATATGATAAATTAAACATGAGGGTATTTAGGTGAAAGAATACGGTATTTGCAAAAGTTATCATTTCATGTGTGAAAACTCATTCAAATTGATTTTTACAAGTTTAGTGATCAAGATGAACATGTTTAGGAATGATGGAATTGATTAGAAGAAGAAAAATAAACTTTATGGTATTATTGTGAAAATAATACGATATTACAAGAAAGCTATCATTTCATGTGAGAAACTTTGTCCAAATTGATTTTTATGTGATTAATAGTCATCATGAATATGTTTGGGTGTTATGGATTAGGTGACTAGTGGGATTTTGTAGAAAAACCGAATCGGAAATCGGTTTGTTCCGATTTCCGTCGGGTTTCATAATTCCGTATTTTAAGAAATAGAAAAGAGAGAAGAATGGGACTTACGGGTTTCAAACTCTTCTAAAGAGTATAGAGGAACTAGGGCAAAGGCCGAGGTGTGGTTTCGTCGCCGGTTGCTTCAAAGAACGTCGCCGGAATCCGTCAGCGCTTCGCCGTGAACTCGGTTTCAAAGCACACTTTCTTGTGGAAATTTTGAGTAAATCTAAGGTTTTGGAATGAGAGGGTAGGGAGTAGGGGTCTATTTATAGGGTAGCTAGGGTAGGGTAGGTGAAGGGTTTTGTTTATTAAAAAATTTGTAAAAATTTAAAGAAAATCATTAAAATTTTGTATTAAATAGGATGTATTTATCAATTGAAAACCGATCACTTAAATTGGAGTTAACAGGGAGTTTAAGAATACGAAAAGTCATAATTTTTGTGTTGGGACCCCGGCCATCCGACCAACTCCGGCCGGCCGAGTTGACCGATCCCGGCCGGGTTCGGCGACGGTTGGGTGCGGGGTTCTCCGACTAAGACTTTGGCATACTCCGTTTTTGGGGTTCAGTTCAACAATTGGGAGTTATGGCCTGTGGACTGTTGGGCTTCCAAGAATTTTAAAAGAAAAATAAACTAAAAATAATGTGGGGCATGGGATTCGAACTCTGGTGGCTTTGTTCAGCAGTGCAAGGTATTACCAATGAGCTACAAGCTCCTTCTTGTAATTATTGTAGGAGAATAGATATTTAAAGTGATATCAGCAACATTAAATACTCCAAGTATACTTCAAATTTAAATCAAATTTCTGTATACAAAAAATTGGAGTTGTTTAAAAATAAACTAACTACTTATATATATATTGTGCTCAGGTTTAAATACTCTTTTAAAGATTTAAAAAAAATTGAATAGAAAAGTGTATAGGAAAATTAGGGTTGTTACATTCTACCGTCCTTATAAAAATTTCGTCCTCGAAATTTGTAAAAGGAAAGTGTAACAGTCCAAGAAAGGTTTGGTGCTGGTGTACTAACAATATATGAAAAATAACAAGGTGGTGCAAGGGTTTTAGAAATGTGAAGAATGTGTGAAGGAATGAAAGGATGCGAAGGTTTTGGTAAAATTGTAAAAGAGGTGAGGAAATTTTGGGTTAGGACAGATTCAAGATATATGATTCAAGGAATAAGAAATGATGGGATTCAAGGAAAATGATTGTAAAGAATGTTTTAGTTGCTGGTTCTTGTGTTATATTGCTTAGTTTGTTCACGCAGACCAGAACTGCATGACAGGGATTCATACAGCTCTGACCTGCATGGGCCACCAACAAAACCTGTCACGCCCCGCTTCCCAGTGTACGGCGAAGGGGACGCGACGAGGTCCGCTACGTATGTACTCAGAAGTACATACGCTAAGCGTAGCTAAGCAATATAAAATAAATACACAAGAGACAAGAGTATAAAAAAAGAACAGCAACTTTCATTCATTAACATTCTTTGTACAATACATGGAAATGAAAATACAACTGAAATAACGATGCCTAAACAGTGACATAACAGGAAATGGAAAGTACTGAAAAGAAAAGTGTACAATGAAATTATACTGCAGGGTCTTCAGTAAAGTGCTCCAAGTCTTCTTGTGTTGGCTCAACTTCTGCCGGGTCCAGGCCACCTGACGACATTCAAAGAAGAGAGAAACAGAATGTCGTCGGCGAACAAATCGCTCGGGAAGTCCCAAAGATAAGAGGAGAATAGATAGAGAGTAAGATAGAGAGAGAGTATATTATTATAGTTGTATTATATTGTTATATTGTTGTAGTATTGCGTTCACGCAGTTGTTTGTAGCTTGGTACAGAGGGACGCCGGTGTATACGAGAGGAGTCTCACTTTCCCCGGAGACTATGGTATCAGGAACTCAAGGAACCGTTTATGCCACGGTACAACAGCAATGGGATTCAGGTTAGGTGTCTTAATCTGACCACCTCGTGCCACCTTTAACACCTTCCGTACCAATCTACCCCCTTAGACCCCGTGATATCTTGTTTGTATTGTTATCTTGTAAAATTGTATTGATTGCATGTTTGATTGACTGACTGAACGAAACCATGATATCAGGAAACGGTTATAACCGTAGAGTCATATAAATGGAATACTGGGAATCATGTAAAAATAATATATCCATGGTTCGGTTCGGTCAAGTTGAATAGGTTGTTAACTGGATTCAGGGATTTATGTATTCATATTGAGTTGGAATAATAAAGAATATAGATTGACTTGAATCATATTCAAGTCAGAAATAGTCAGACTCTAACCCGAGTCGGACTAAAAGAAAGGTAATTTGAAGTTCTATAATTGTTAGGGTCCTTATTGTAATTTATAAAACTTGAGGGGGTTTTATGTAAAAAGTACTATTGTATAGTTTTCAAGATACACCTCAAGTATTTATTATTAGTCTTTATAGTTATAATGAGTGCAAATTTTATTTGTGTTATTCTAGTGAATATATCATAATAAAAGTATTAATTGATTTATTTGAAATTCATGGTATTTTAATGCAACTTTTAATCTTTAAAAAAGATGAAAACTTTATCTTATAATAAATAGGTGTTTAAATGATAAATATACATATGTTAATACAAGAATAATTTTATATAAATATTTTTATTTTCTAAAATCTCATTTTTCTTAAATGTCGTATTTTAAACCTTTTGAGACCGAATGCTCCTTGTGGAGGTCTGAATCACGCACTACTAGCCCGCGGGTGCACGATGAACCGTACCATCCCTAACGGGTTCCCCAAAGGTGGGCTGTAGTGGCGCTTTGCAAAGATTTAATAAATACTATCCATTTAGAAAACGGTTTTATAAAGATAAGGTATTTATTTGTAAATGATGTAAATTTCCGTATTTTAGTTTCTAGGGTTCCCTAAGCCAACTGGCCTATTTATAAGGTCTAAACGACAAGTCGTTAGAAGCCTCAAATCGCCTCTTCACCGACAATTGTGGGCAGGTAAGTACAAGTGAGGAGGGAGGGATCCGCTCACGAATCGTGAGGCGGGCCTTTTAAAGTTACCCAAGCTCACTTGCCTAGCCTAGACACCACAAAGTCAGTTTAGATAAACGATCGATGTCCACAACTTATCGTATTTTCCTAGTAAGAACTATTTACTAAAAAGTGTAACAATCTAAAATCTTTAAGAATGGTTTTATGAAGATTATGGTATTTTAATGTAAAGTCTTGTATTTTCGTATTCTAAATTTTGAGGATATCAATTAAGATTGTATTTGCGTGTGTGTGGAGGTAGGTCATTACCTCGTGATTTATTTTAAGGTATAGTGAAGTTTAGGGGTTAAATATGATAAATTAAACATGAGGGTATTTAGGTGAAAGAATACGATATTTGCAAAAGTTATCATTTCATGTGTGAAAACTCATTCAAATTGATTTTTACAAGTTTAGTGATCAAGATGAACATGTTTAGGAATGATGGAATTGATTAGAAGAAGAAAAATAAACTTTATGGTATTATTGTGAAAATAATACGATATTACAAGAAATCTATCATTTCATGTGAGAAACTTTGTCCAAATTGATTTTTATGTGATTAATAGTCATCATGAATATGTTTGGGTGTTATGGATTAGGTAACAAGTGGGATTTTGTAGAAAAACCGAATCGGAAATCGGTTTGTTCCGATTTCCGTCGGGTTTCATAATTCCGTATTTTAAGAAATAGAAAAGAGAGAAGAATGTGACTTACGGGTTTCAAACTCTTCTAAAGAGTATAGAGGAACTAGGGCAAAGGCCGAGGTGTGGTTTCGTAGCCGGTTGCTTCAAAGAACGTCGCCGGAATCCGTCAGCGCTTCGCCGTGAACTCGGTTTCAAAGCACACTTTCTTGTGGAAATTTCAAGAGAGTAAATCTAAGGTTTTGGAATGAGAGGGTAGGGGATAGGGGTCTATTTATAGGGTAGCTAGGGTAGGGTAGGTGAAGGGTTTTGTTTATTAAAAAATTTGTAAAAATTTCAAGAAAATCATTAAAATTTTGTATTAAATAGAATGTATTTATCAATTGAAAACCGATCACTTAAATTGGAGTTAACAGGGAGTTTAAGAATACGAAAAGCCACAATTTTTGTGTTGGGACCCCGGCCATCCGACCAACTCCGGCCGGCGGCGCCGGCCGATTCGGCCTGCCGGACGGCCGAGTTGACCGATCCCGGCCGGGTTCGGCGACGGTTGGGTGCGGGGTTCTCCGACTAAGACTTTGGCATACTCCGTTTTTTGGGGTTCAGTTCAACATTTGGGAGTTATGGCCTGTGGACTGTTGGGCTTCCAAGAATTTTAAAAGAAAAATAAACTAAAAATAATGTGGGGCATGGGATTCAAACTTTGGTAGCTTGGTTCAGCAGTGCAAGGTATTACCATTGAGCTACAAGCTCCTTCTTGTAATTATTGTAGGAGAATAGATACTTAAAGTGATATCAGCAACATTAAATACTCCAAGTATACTTTAAATTTAAATCAAATTTATGTATACAAAAAATTGGAGTTATTTAAAAATAAAATAGCTACTTATATAAATATTGTGCTCAGGTTTAAATACTCTTTTAAAGATTTAAAAAAAAAATTGAATAGAAATGTGTATAGGAAAATTAGAGTTGTTACAACGACGCTTATTCCCTCAAATCCAAAGGTGGGCGAACCGTATGAAAGTCGGCCGCTGTCATGCCCCGCTTCCCGGTATACGGGCAGAGGACGCGACGAGGCCGCTATGTATTTGCTCAGAAGTAAACACGCTGAGCGTATCTAAGTAATATAAAATGTAATGTATACAAGAGGCAAGATATAAATGAACAGCAAGTTTATTTATTAACATTCTTTTTATAATACATCTGAAAAGTAAATACATGGAATGGAAAGCAATGCCTAAACTGTGGTATAACAGAAATGGAAAATACAGAATGTAAACGTGTACAAGGAATTTAAAACTCTGGGTCGAAAGCTAGCTGGTCCAAATCCTCGCTGGTGGGCTCGATCTCCAGTGAGTCCGAATCACCTGTCGACATTCCAAAGAAGAAGAAAGAGAATGTCATCAGCGAACAAATCGCTCGGTAAGTCCTGTAAATAGACAAGAATGGAATAGACAAAATAGAGAGTATATTGTTATAATGTTATATTTAGTGTTAATGCTGTTGTTTGTAGCTTGGTACAGAAGAGGCCAGTGCATACGAGATGAGTCCCACTATTCCAGAGACTAAGGTATACGGAGTATAAGGAACCGTTCAACCACGGTACAACGGCAATTGAATTCAGGTTAGGTGTATTATGGTTACAGTCTCGTGCCACTTCTAACACCTTCCGTACCAGTCTACCCCTTATAAACCCCGCAATGTTTTGATTGTATTGATGTATTGTTTGAATTGTATATTGTATATAGATGGATGACTTGCCGAAACCATGATATCAATAAATGGATATAACTGGAGAATCATGTAGATGGATGTATATCTATGGTTCGGTTCGGTCAACATAGATTGAATAGATTGAATAGACAGATTCACAGATTCATGTTGTATTGAAATTTGATACTTGAATCATATTCACGTCAGATTGATTATATTGAGACTCAATCTGAGTCAGACAAATAAAAAAAAGAAATTGAATCCTAAATTATGTTTTGATGCTATCGGTTTGCACATGGACGGCAGGATTTGTGTCTTTTTCAAAGACAATTACCGTGTTGATAACACCGTTTGTTAAGTTGTCTAGCTTAAATAGGCAAGCACCCATATCTCTGGCTCCCTGAGGCTCAAGAGACTGGTCCCACTTAAACCTATGTTTACTAGGGTCCTTATTGTAATTTAGTATAACTTGAGGGGGTTTTATGTAAAAATAATTTTGTATACTTTTCAAAATACACCTCAGGTATTTTATTACCGCCTTTAGAGTTTTCATGGATGTATATTTTATCAATGTGACATTCCTAGTTAATAAAACCTAATTTCATAATATATGGTATTTATTTGTAATATTGGAACTGTATAGTATTTTCTTGTAAATGGAATGTTTTTTTTTTAATTTTGGAAATGTGGAATTGTCACGACCCGAAGTTTGGCCCGTGACCGGCACTTAACCACGTAACGTCTACAGGCGTAACGCGACTAAGTAAGCCGAAAACCCAGAAATCAAACCAGTAAAAGTATAGAGTGATTAAGCAATTAATAGAACCAATTACTAAGATAACAATATACGACGCCGTAGCGAAGAAAAATGAGCAACAAGTGGGAAACATCACAGATAGAATAAACTGCATAAGTAAAGTCGGCTCACAACGAGCTCGACGCCAGAATACAAAATAATATACATCGTCCTCACACTGGTCTCTAAGTCAATAAATAAGTGGTAGATGGAGAGTACTAGATACAATAATATACATAACTGAAAGATAACCAGATACCGCACAAAACCCACCTATCAGCAAAAGAGCTAGTACACCAACTGTAGGGGTATCTGTGTCAAAAGATGTAAGAATGCAGCCTGCCGCGATTACTCCGAAGGGCAACCTGCAAACACTGTGGCACAACGGGGGTGAGTTGCCAACTCGTGAATAGAAAATAACATATAAAGGTAATCGCGAGTATGCACGCGCTACGATACTCTAACCTATATCAACAAATAACATCTATATGATGAACTGGATGCTCAATCATGCAACAAGTGCGATCCAATAACATCTCCATATGATGAGCAAGAATAACAATAATTACAATCTAACAACCCTGTATAGAATAAACAGGGTATGCAATGATCAGGTATAGCAATGCAATCTAACAACCCTATATAGAATGAACGGGGTGTGAAATGATCAGGTATAGCAATGCAATCTAACAACCCTATATAGAATGAACGGGGTGTGCAATGATCAGGTATAGCAATGTGTCTAACAACCCTATATAGAATGAACAGGGTATGCAATGATCAGGTATAATAGATACAGGATGAGATATCAGTTACTACATACTGAGCATGGGAAATATAACATCTACACAGAAATGTCATCGTGGAAAGTATAATCGGTACCCATCAATGTACCCAAATCCCATTACTACTCAGGCGTCGTCATCCTCCTCGGTCCTCCAATCCTGTAAATCTCATATAACCGTGAGTGCCCAACATCGGCACCCAAAATATCAAGAAATACTCGTGCCAAGCATCGACACGCAAATCCTCCTGTATAGGGCATCCGTCAGTCCGGATATGCCCACGGGCTCTGTCTGCGGTATCGGCCCTCGGCCCCGGCAGTACGAGTCGTCCCGTATCCATCCATAGACTCTGGTCGGTATCCTCCGGATAACCACCAGGTCCAACCAATCACCGGTAGGTAGTAGTCCCTCTGCCAGGCTCACCGTCTACTGCACAGCGAAACCGTTCTTGCCCCGGGGTACCATACCGGGTCCACCATGTACCCGTAATCGGCCTCATCCAACTCCTCGATTCGGGTTAACATATATCACTCTAGTACCGAGAAAACACATGGTGGACGCACTGAAATATCATATCAAGGAAAACCAGGTTTTTAAATAATTAACTATACTCTTTGAAATATCCACGGTTTCCCAAATCCAGAATTAACATGGAAACAACATATCTCAATACGTAATCTAAGCAAGTATGAAGATAACAATATATGTGTACACTGGTATGAATATACAGTGTGCATGTGCGCAGGTATGAAGATATCAATATATGGGTGCACTGGTATGAATATACAGTGTGCATGTGCGCAGGTATGAAGATATCAATATATGGGTGCACTGGTATGAATATACAGTGTGCATGTGCGCAGGTATGAAGATATCAATATATGGGTGCACTGGTATGAATATACAGTGTGCATATGATGCATATGTGCTTAACTATGGATATAACATATGCTGTTATGCGGAAAATCATGACAACATCAATAGGGTAGAATCAGTATGATATATGATTTATAGCAATCCTATAATGTGAGTGTCATGGCAATCACTAACGGTGTGGGTGTAGCATATCAATCGTGCTCGTGCGAGTTGAACCGTTGGTGACAGTGCAGTGTCCTATGCTATCATTTCTATATGCAACAATAAGGTATGCTACTACAGTCCATATGAACATCTACAATCTAATATCCTGACTCGCCCTGACGCTTAACGCCATACGGGCGATTTCCCCGTAGATGTTAAATCTACTCACCTGGTCGTGCGCTACTCGTAGCCGACCACCTGCCTTCCTTTCTTAGCTTCGCCTGACGTACCCGCCTGCGAACCTGGAATTACACAAGAATCCATATATAAGAAATTAACTCGCAAAACGTGATATCGAAGTCAAACGATACGCTCGCGTCGCAAACTAAACGCGCGTGAGTACGATACGCTAAACGTGTGCACGCGTCTAGAACTAACCCCGATACGCCGCGATACGC
Source organism: Agapanthus africanus (assembly GCA_030015575.1). Classification (NCBI taxonomy): domain Eukaryota; kingdom Viridiplantae; phylum Streptophyta; class Magnoliopsida; order Asparagales; family Amaryllidaceae; genus Agapanthus; species Agapanthus africanus. The sequence continues at coordinate 31,679,533 of JASDDO010000024.1, forward strand.
TGCATCACGGAACCCTCTCGCGTATCGCGCGTATCGCGCGAACCAAACGTACTAGAAATACGATATAACGCTCCAGATTCTACCCAGGCTAACAAATTACAAAACTATACATACCACAGGCCTAGAAATCATCACAGGCTCCTACCCATCCAAACAACACTCAAAACTTCCCCCTTCTGGCCGCAAATTGCGGCCAGAAAGAGATAATTGGCGGCCTCGCATTGGGGTGGGGGTCTCGGGCTCTGGTGGTGTGGTCCATACCCTATACACAAGCTCCAGTTTCCACAATTTCAACCTGAACTACCCGGGCCTATAGCAGATCACAAAAATCCAAATAGTTCACTTAAAAACACTAAATTTGCACAATTTGAAATCCTATGGTATTTTGGTGAAATCTGGGGTCTAACTAGGTTCACATGGCCTTAATAACACCTAATTAGGCTAGATTAACTAATACTAACAGCACTAAACCATAAGTTCACACAAATCACCATTTCGAGCACAAAAACTCACTTTTTACACAAACCGAAGCAAAACTACGTATACGCTAATCAAACATGAAATTGGGCTCGGATACTATACCTTACAAGACCCTAGGTGCAAGGAGAAAGGAGGTGGAGGAGATGGAAGTGCTGCTGCAGCTGCTGGGGGCTGCTGTGGGTGTTGCTGCTGCTGTCACTGCCTGCTACTGCTGCTGCCACTGATGATGCTGCTGCTGCTGCTGCTAGTTGCTGCTGCTGCCACTGCCTCTTCTGCAGCTGCTGCCTCTCTCTCTCTCTCTCAGCTGAGTGTGTGTGTGTGAGTTGTGGGGAAAAGATCAAGGAAATGAGGCCCCAAGTCAAAAGACCCCCCTCTCTCTCTCTCCCTCTCTCTTCATTTAATGAGCATGGCTCTAGCCATGCCCATACCCCCTCTCTCATGCACCAAGTCAAAACAACAAAAGAAAATAAAATTCAAATAATAAAACACATAAATAATTAATACCCAATTAAATCCCCAAAACACTTAATACAAATTGGTTAACCCTTCATGCTAGCTAATCATGGTTTAACCACAAATCTAACCCTAGATAACATGCACAAGTGTGTGTGTGCCTAGATAAATCCTAACAAAATATTCATTAATTAGAATAAAATATCAGAAACTTAATTTGGTAAACTTTTTACCAAAACTATCTAGTAAACTATAATTAACCTCTAAACACGACCTAAGGTGTTACAATCTTCCCCCCTTAAAGAAAATTCGTCCCCGAATTTTAAAATACAAGCTACGCATACCTTCAGAGAGATGAGGGAACTTCTTCCGCATCTCGCCCTCAGCCTCCCAAGTGATCTCCTTACCATTTGGGATGCACCAAAATACCTTCACTGATGGCAAGACCTTCGATCGAAGCTTCTTCACCTGCCGGTCCAACATTACGACTGTCTATTTGGTGAACGAAGGATCATGCTTGAACTAAATGGTCTGGCGCTGAATTCAATGAGAAAGGTCATGAAGGTAATTGCAAGTATCGACAAAAGAAACACGGGTTGAATATTCGATAATCTGGGTGGAAGTGCCCAACTTAAGGCAACGAACCAACTCGCCTTAGGGATCCTAAAAGACTTACTAACCTGAAAAGCTTCCCAAAACTCAACATGTCAATTCCCGGAAATCCCCGTGGGAAAATACATGATCTGCTATTGCGGACTCGAATCTGCGACCTTCTTGGTCAGCATCTGATCTCTATCCGCAATAGACCGTTCTCATCCTGACCCAAAACAACCGAGTCATTTCCGAAATTTCTAAATTAGCTGAGGTCCAATAATCCTATAACACGGAGTTAGGAAAAACAGACTGGTGATCGACATGATCTAGCCTCTAATTCTAAAGGTTACCAATTGGAGTGTCTCCTGATAACTGCTATCAAAGGAGAACCCTCATCGATGGTAAACGACGATCCCCAACTGTCGACAACAATTTCTACACACGCATAACTTAACAATGACAACTGAGCAAACTGAGTACCACCGGATGACAACATCCGAATGGAGTCGCATCTTAACTACACCTGGGTGGACACCATAACGAATTTCGGGAAGATCTGCTCTCGTTCCCTCTTCGGAACGGTTAAAGGTTGCAACCCCCCATCCGGTCTCAGTTGCCTAACACAAACACACAACAAGACAGACACCTTGAAACGAATCCCAAGACTTCTTTTTCTGTCCCTGCCCACCCGTAACTACCTTACAAGTTACGTTAACAGTTGGTGGGGCTTGAATGAGTACAGAGAGTTGACCGATGTGCCTGCCCTAGGATTCCTCGTCTCTTCCCTATAACATTAGGTACTCAAGTGTCTCTCTAGCCTAGCATACCCTTGCCACAAGTCAAGGATTCCAAAACATTACCCAGCCGGGTAGGCTCCAATATCCCTGACGAACGAACGTCGGCGGCCAGTGCCTCGCGAAAGCGATTTAAGAAAAAGTGGTCGGGCGCGGACATGAGCAAGCTGTCTCCTCCGAAGAGACACACTTATGCCGTACTCAACGATCGCACAAGAACTGTGTATCTGCGGAGGATTATCAAAATAATCAAATTCCACCACAGGAAGATGTGCCTTTAACTCTGGTGGTCCGTGAAAATCTGACACGACTCTCAAACAAGTAGTGTCTCTGATCTCCAGCGCAAACCATCGCGGCATCTCCAGATCATGAGTGGGATATCCCTCTCGTACTTCCTCCAATGTAAGGAAGCAAAAGCGATAACTCCATGGTGTCACCTCCGTACACCTTCGAGTCCTACTCTCGAAACATCACAGTTAAACCACAAAGTCGCCCGAACCAAAGGCAAAGAAGGAGCTGAGGCAGTTGTTAACCAAGCCTTCAACTGCGGAAACTCCGCACACAAGCCTCAGCCCAGAAAAGAAACCTCCAATCTGGTCAATTTAGTCAACGGGCGGCATTATACTAGCAATCCTACAAGAGACGGCGGTAGCACCTGCTAAGCCAAAAATATGCGGACCTCTGTCCCGCTCACTAATTTGGGCCTAAGCTGTATGGCCACGCTCTTCCTCGACACCATACCAATTCACCTCCGCAACTACAAGACCTAGGAGTCAACACGAACAAGCTTGAAGTGAACTCTCCGAGAATCTAGCAAACCACTGGGGCTCTCCCAGTATCCATAAAACAATCCTCGAGTGCTACTCCTATCCCTCACGACACACTAAAAAGACCAGGTTTGTCGTAAAAAACACAACAATAACTAGTCGAGGATCGGCCCGAAGAAAACCGGTTCATCACACTTACGAATGCTGCTAGAGCATTGGTGAGTCCAGTGACACACCCAAAACACACAAAGCCCGTAGCACGCACAAGGCAGTCTTCGGAATATCATCACTTCGGACCCGCAACAATGATGACCTGATCCCTAACCAGCTTAGACAAGGTCTCGCACTCTGGTGCTGATCGAGGAATTCGTCAATGCGAGGTACATGATACTTATCCGCACCGTAAGCTGATTCAGAGACGATCAATCAACACATCCTCACGCTGTCGTTTTCCTTCTGGATGACAGAAATAGGAGCTTCCTAAATGCGAAACACTCAGACGCACAGACTTCCTCAACAACAACTCCGCAGCAGATCCTTAGCTCCTTAAGCTTCGCCGGCTCATCTCGGAATGACGTCTGAAAATTCTCGCACGAAAGGAAGCTGGTCCAACAAACCAACTGTGGCTACAGCATCACGAAAACGCCAAGGATCCACGACATCTCCTCGGAGCCGACTAGCGAACAGAGCTGAATTCAAGCTGTAAGAGGCGGCACCACTATCCACCTGCACAACAAGAGTTGACTTGCCCGGAACAACAAAACCCAACACGTAGCTAACCAGTCCATGCCTAGGAGATTGCCAAATCCAACATCTTTAGGGAGTTCAAGATGACAGACGAATCTCTATCTCCTATCCGATGGGCGTAAGACCGAAGTACGTGTTGCACAACAGAAGGATTACTGACGGAAGTAACACAACAACGGCTAATCTACCCAGCGCGACTCTCGCCCTAAACTCGGCACGAAGTGTGTAAACATACGAGTGCAACAAAGGAACATACTGAAAGAGTACCTGAAACCACAGCATTGGGTGCCGGAGCATCCGGATGAGTCGAAGCGAAAACTTGGGCCTGTCCTTCATCTGCGACTGATCGAACTCCTCCTCTACTAGCCTGACCCTTCTGTGCAAACCCTCCGCGTCCACGACGTCTCAAAATACGACCCTGACGTGCTGTGAAGGAACACTGCCTGATGAGGTGTTGAAGGCTTCCGCATCGTAAACACCTACGACTGAATGCTGTCCTGCCTGGGGATGGGAGCCAAACGACTGTCCTCGTCCTAAGCCGCTGCTCTGGGCTGGTACACCAGTACAATTCCACAACTGTTCCGGAACTCTCACGGTCTTTGGAAGACGTGTCTCGTAAACTGGGGCTGCCTCCACCGGTGCTGTGTAGGGGACGGAATACTGCATGATGATCGCAAGGAACAACTGGGTAACAGGGGTGGTGACCATCTGTCGCTGCGCTCGAACAACCTCTACCAATGAGCTCATCGTCTGGCGCAAGCTCTGCATCTCTGCCACTAGTCTAGCGATCTGATCTGTCGTAGGAGAAACAACCTGTCCTGGTACAACATGGGTACTACTCGGATCGGTCCTCATCTCAGATAAATCAACTCGAACCTCGGCTCTCCCGGCCTCTCTCTGTACCCTCGTAGTCCTTGGCGGCATAATGGCTGGAAAGAAGGTAGGATTCGATAAGGATACGAAAATCGAATCACAAGGATGTATACAATCATAAAGGAATTGCAATCAATAAGTCCTAAGGTCGCTTAGGCGGAGTACCGTGTCGTGAGTATGCCGCGGAACATACGCACGCTACGCCACTCTGCTGTAGCTACCTACTCCATCATACCAGGGTCATCCTACACTCCGAAGGTAAAACCTACGCTCTGATACCAACTTTGTCACGACCCGAAGTTTGGCCCGTGACCGGCACTTAACCACGTAACGTCTACAGGCGTAACGCGACTAAGTAAGCCGAAAACCCAGAAATCAAACCAGTAAAAGTATAGAGTGATTAAGCAATTAATAGAACCAATTACTCAGATAACAATATACGACGCCGTAGCGAAGAAAAATGAGCAACAAGTGGGAAACATCACAGATAGAATAAACTGCATAAGTAAAGTCGGCTCACAACGAGCTCGACGCCAGAATACAAAATAATATACATCGTCCTCACACTGGTCTCTAAGTCAATAAATAAGTGGTAGATGGAGAGTACTAGATACAATAATATACATAACTGAAAGATAACCAGATACCGCACAAAACCCACCTATCAGCAAAAGAGCTAGTACACCAACTGTAGGGGTATCTGTGTCAAAAGATGTAAGAATGCAGCCTGCCGCGATTACTCCGAAGGGCAACCTGCAAACACTGTGGCACAACGGGGGTGAGTTGCCAACTCGTGAATAGAAGATAACATATAAAGGTAATCGCGAGTATGCACGCGCTACGATACTCTAACCTATATCAACAAATAACATCTATATGATGAACTGGATGCTCAATCATGCAACAAGTGCGATCCAATAACATCTCCATATGATGAGCAAGAATAACAATAATTACAATCTAACAACCCTGTATAGAATAAACAGGGTATGCAATGATCAGGTATAGCAATGCAATCTAACAACCCTATATAGAATGAACGGGGTGTGAAATGATCAGGTATAGCAATGCAATCTAACAACCCTATATAGAATGAACGGGGTGTGCAATGATCAGGTATAGCAATGTGTCTAACAACCCTATATAGAATGAACAGGGTATGCAATGATCAGGTATAATAGATACAGGATGAGATATCAGTTACTACATACTGAGCATGGGAAATATAACATCTACACAGAAATGTCATCGTGGAAAGTATAATCGGTACCCATCAATGTACCCAAATCCCATTACTACTCAGGCGTCGTCATCCTCCTCGGTCCTCCAATCCTGTAAATCTCATATAACCGTGAGTGCCCAACATCGGCACCCAAAATATCAAGAAATACTCGTGCCAAGCATCGACACGCAAATCCTCCTGTATAGGGCATCCGTCAGTCCGGATATGCCCACGGGCTCTGTCTGCGGTATCGGCCCTCGGCCCCGGCAGTACGAGTCGTCCCGTATCCATCCATAGACTCTGGTCGGTATCCTCCGGATAACCACCAGGTCCAACCAATCACCGGTAGGTAGTAGTCCCTCTGCCAGGCTCACCGTCTACTGCACAGCGAAACCGTTCTTGCCCCGGGGTACCATACCGGGTCCACCATGTACCCGTAATCGGCCTCATCCAACTCCTCGATTCGGGTTAACATATATCACTCTAGTACCGAGAAAACACATGGTGGACGCACTGAAATATCATATCAAGGAAAACCGGGTTTTTAAATAATTAACTATACTCTTTGAAATATCCACGGTTTCCTAAATCCAGAATTAACATGGAAACAACATATCTCAATGCGTAATCTAAGCAAGTATGAAGATAACAATATATGTGTACACTGGTATGAATATACAGTGTGCATGTGCGCAGGTATGAAGATATCAATATATGGGTGCACTGGTATGAATATACAGTGTGCATGTGCGCAGGTATGAAGATATCAATATATGGGTGCACTGGTATGAATATACAGTGTGCATGTGCGCAGGTATGAAGATATCAATATATGGGTGCACTGGTATGAATATACAGTGTGCATGTGCGCAGGTATGAAGATATCAATATATGGGTGCACTGGTATGAATATACAGTGTGCATGTGCGCAGGTATGAAGATATCAATATATGGGTGCACTGGTATGAATATACAGTGTGCATGTGCGCAGGTATGAAGATATCAATATATGGGTGCACTGGTATGAATATACAGTGTGCATATGATGCATATGTGCCTAACTATGGATATAACATATGCTGTTATGCGGCAAATCATAAAAACATCAATAGGGTAGAATCAGTATGATATATGATTTATAGCAATCCTATAATGTGAGTGTCATGGCAATCACTAACGGTGTGGGTGTAGCATATCAATCGTGCTCGTGCGAGTTGAACCGTTGGTGACAGTGCAGTGTCCTATGCTATCATTTCTATATGCAACAATAAGGTATGCTACTACAGTCCATATGAACATCTACAATCTAATATCCTGACTCGCCCTGACGCTTAACGCCATACGGGCGATTTCCCCGTAGATGTTAAATCTACTCACCTGGTCGTGCGCTACTCGTAGCCGACCACCTGCCTTCCTTTCTTAGCTTCGCCTGACGTACCCGCCTGCGAACCTGGAATTACACAAGAATCCATATATAAGAAATTAACTCGCAAAACGTGATATCGAAGTCAAACGATACGCTCGCGTCGCAAACTAAACGCGCGTGAGTACGATACGCTAAACGTGTGCACGCGTCTAGAACTAACCCCGATACGCCGCGATACGCTGCATCACGGAACCCTCTCGCGTATCGCGCGTATCGCGCGAACCAAACGTACTAGAAATACGATATAACGCTCCAGATTCTACCCAGGCTAACAAATTACAAAACTATACATACCACAGGCCTAGAAATCATCACAGGCTCCTACCCATCCAAACAACACTCAAAACTTCCCCCTTCTGGCCGCAAATTGCGGCCAGAAAGAGATAATTGGCGGCCTCGCATTGGGGTGGGGGTCTCGGGCTCTGGTGGTGTGGTCCATACCCTATACACAAGCTCCAGTTTCCACAATTTCAACCTGAACTACCCGGGCCTATAGCAGATCACAAAAATCCAAATAGTTCACTTAAAAACACTAAATTTGCACAATTTGAAATCCTATGGTATTTTGGTGAAATCTGGGGTCTAACTAGATTCACATGGCCTTAATAACACCTAATTAGGCTAGATTAACTAATACTAACAGCACTAAACCATAAGTTCACACAAATCACCATTTCGAGCACAAAAACTCACTTTTTACACAAACCGAAGCAAAACTACGTATACGCTAATCAAACATGAAATTGGGCTCGGATACTATACCTTACAAGACCCTAGGTGCAAGGAGAAAGGAGGTGGAGGAGATGGAAGTGCTGCTGCAGCTGCTGGGGGCTGCTGTTGGTGTTGCTGCTGCTGTCACTGCCTGCTACTGCTGCTGCCACTGATGATGATGATGCTGCTGCTGCTAGTTGCTGCTGCTGCCACTGCCTCTTCTGCAGCTGCTGCCTCTCTCTCTCTCTCTCAGCTGAGTGTGTGTGTGTGAGTTGTGGGGAAAAGATCAAGGAAATGAGGCCCCAAGTCAAAAGACCCCCCCCTCTCTCTCTCCCTCTCTCTTCATTTAATGAGCATGGCTCTAGCCATGCCCATACCCCCTCTCTCATGCACCAAGTCAAAACAACAAAAGAAAATAAAATTCAAATAATAAAACACATAAATAATTAATACCCAATTAAATCCCCAAAACACTTAATACAAATTGGTTAACCCTTCATGCTAGCTAATCATGGTTTAACCACAAATCTAACCCTAGATAACATGCACAAGTGTGTGTGTGCCTAGATAAATCCTAACAAAATATTCATTAATTAGAATAAAATATCAGAAACTTAATTTGGTAAACTTTTTACCAAAACTATCTAGTAAACTATAATTAACCTCTAAACACGACCTAAGGTGTTACAGGAATATTATAAATATTAAAAATAGATATTTTGATATTAATTACATATATATTTATTTATAAAAATATAAGTTTTGTTTATAATAGAAATCACATTTTTCTAAACGAAAATGTATTAAAATCTTTCGAGATCGTATGCTCCTTACGGAGGTCTGCATCTCACTCTACTAAGCCCGAGGATGTGCGATAATCCATACAATCCCGAACGGGTTCCTCGAAATGGGCTGTAGAGACGCAATTGCAAAGATTTGATAAATACACATCTTGTAAAAAAAGGTTTTAATAGTTGAAGGTAGTTATATGTAAAGTCGTATTTTCCGAATCTATGTTCCTAAATTCCATCGTTCTATATTAGATATGTGTGTTGTGAGGAGGTAATACGGTTTAAAAAGTTCAAGCATGTCAAAATGAAACATAAGGGTATTTTAATGTAAAAGTGGAATAAAACTTGCTACGGTTATTATTTTGATACCAAACGTGTTCTATTATCTTCGTTAATGTTTAATGGTCATGACATAAGAGTTTGGTATTATTTTGTTTAAGTAAAATAGAACTTTTTAAGGAAAAATCGAATCGTAAGTCGGATTAACTCTGTTTCCGTCGGGTTTTAGTTTTGAATGTTTTTAGAATAGAGAAAAGAAGAAGAAGTAGGTAATTACTAGATGACTGGCTAGAGGAGAGAAAGAAGAAGAGCTGGGAGTTTCCGGTGCGTCGTTTCGTCGTCGGAAACTCCTCGGATTGCCGTCGGAAGTTCGTCGGAGGTTCGCCCTTTTGCTAACTCCACTTGCACACAAAAGACTTGAGAATTTTCTTGAGAGTTTGGGCAGAGATTTGAGAGTGAGGAGGGGTGATTTGAGGGTGGTATTTATAGGAAAAATTAGGGTTTTAGGGTAGTGAAAGGGTGTATTAAAAATTTGTATTAAAATGGATTAAATGTGAGTTTTATTGTGCTCTGTAATTGTGCGGTAAAAACAAATAATACAGGGGTTATGGTAGGAGTTCAAGAGTCACAAGAGGTAAAGAAAATTAGGGTTTTGGCCGAGTCAGACCGGCGGCGGCGGCCGAGTCACGCGCTTCGCCGGCCCGAGTCGGGCGAGTCGGGGCTCGTGTCTTCGCCACGTGTCCCTGACGCTTGGTCTAGCCTCGTAGACACGTTTGTTTATTCTGTAACTTACCCTATTATGTGTAGTGCACGTGTAGACTCTTGGGTTTCTAAAAGATTAAAAGAATTTAATTAAAAAAGTATGTGGTTAGTGGGATTTGAACTCTGGTGCTTTGGTTCAGCAGTGCAAGGTCTTACCAATGAACTACAAGTTCCTTCTTGCTATTCAAAAGTAAGTCAAATACTTATAGTACTTACAGGAATTGTAAATACCCCAAGTATATATTAACTTTAAATGAATTTTATGTACACTAAAATTGGAGTTGTTACAGCCGCATCCTATCTCGGAAAATGTCTTGACCACCAATGACAGCAACCTGCTAACGCAAGATCAAATCATGGATTTGGTCGCCAACAAAGTCAAAACATTGGTAACCGAAGCCGAAGCGCAAAAAGATATCAGCAGTAGTGGGAGACCATATCCTGCTCGGTATGATCTGGTAGAGTTTCCTGGCGGCTATGTCATCCCCAAGTTCGGAAGATTCGATGGGACGGGAAATTCGAATTAGCACATCGCCTACTTTAAAGCCTCATACGGGAATACTGGGGGCAATGATGCGCTTCTCCTCCGTCAGTTCGTTAATAGCTTAACCGATGTCGCTTTCGACTGGTACGGTAGCATACCGGATGGCTCCGTTACTACTTTCGTCCAAATGGAATCTCTGTTTCGACAAAGGTTCATGAGTGTCAGCGATAAGATCACTATTGCCGACCTTGTAAGAACCAAGCCAAAGAACAACGAAAGTAGCACGGATTTTATAAGCCGATGGTGCAATCTCTCTATCAAATGTGAACCGCCGAAGAGCGGGACCAATCTGTCAGCCTCCTTGTCGGAAATCTCAATAATTGGATGGCCCCGTTTCTATGCACCGCGGATCTTAAAACATTCCAAGAGCTGACCAGGAAAGTTTAGATGTTGGAGCGCTCAAAGCAGGAGTCCTCCTCTGATTCCCAAAATAACAATAGGTCCCGGAGAAATAGAAATGACGATAATCGCAAAGGTGGAAATTCCGACGATGTTGAATCTTTTAACTCTTCGGCTAACCGAAATAAGCGAAGGATGAGCGGGCCTAATGCCAACCAATCTCGGAAGCCAGTGTTTGGAGATGGAGGAGAATCTTCACTGAAAGAGAAGCTGGATAAGGTTTATTCCTTTAGAAGGGACAAAGTTCGTAAAATATTTAAGGATGCCCTAAGAAACGGTCTACAATTGCCAGACTCAAAGAGACCGCAAGAAGTGAATATGACTGACGACCCCAAATATTGCCCCTATCACAGAGTGATAAGTCATGCCATTGAGGACTGCTTCGTTTTCAAAGATTGGGTCGAAAAACAATATAGGACAGGAGAGATAGAATTTTCTAAATGTGTGTTAACAAACAGTCAAGTTGCGACCGCTAATTTCATACAAACGGAGACCGAAGCCCTTCGACAACCTGATTCTCTCAGACATCTGCCTTGGTCGCCTTTCTCTGAAAAGAGTGGACCAAGGTAACAAGCTAAGAGCCAAACGAGCAACATTGCCAACGAAGAAGCGATAGACGGGTACACAACCCATAAGATCTACATGGTAGAGCCCAGAAGAACAAGTCCTCCTACGCCTCGTACCTATGACAATGACATGGCTGTTGCTACCCACTATCGGCTCGGTCTAACTGATGAAGAACCCGTTCAGGCCATTAAGGCAAAGGAAGCCGTAGTTCTTACGGAATCAAGCTCAGACGGTAAGGATGACCCCGTTGTCATGCCCGAAACTATAGAACAAACGTTATTCCAATGGCTTCAAAGGCATTTTCAGGACAAGGACGAGAAGACGGCCAAGGTCCATTCCAAAGTCGACAAGCTGGCAAACATCGTGGCAGATCTCACGACCCAAGTCGCCCGATTGCAATTACGGCAAAATCAAATTTTGGTTCATAGGCCAGGGATTGATATCCGGAAGCAGCCAACCGATACTCCCTCCAGTCCAAAAGCGGAACACGTTTGCGAAAAACGGCCATGATCAGCTTCCAGTCTCTCCGATACGTACACTAAATGGGCTAAGCAGACAACAGGCGAACCAAAGACTGATCGGTCTCATGGTCCAGCATCAGGAAAGGCACCTACTCTAATAGAGAGAAAGAAGAAAGTATACTCCTTCAGGAGGGATGAATTCCGCAAAATATTCGAGAACGCCTTGAACAACGGTCTGCAACTGCCTATTCCAAAGAGGCCATGTTCATACCATAATTTTGCATTCTTTTAGACCCCATTCTTATTCATTTTACAAATAAACATGTGCTTTTGATCCATGTCTGCTACATAGTTGCAGGTTACAGGTTCTCAGAACAAAAAAAGTGAAATTGACGAAAAGATGATATAAAGTGAGACTACTACCAATAAATGGTGGAATCTTGATCATGCCTACATTTTGAGGGACAATGAAGATCAATGAACAAGTTCACAAAAGTACAAAGGCAGTGCAAGGTTCAAGACTTCGACACGAAGCAACGGTAAAAGTCCACTACAATTATTCACTGTGGAGATCTGGAAGAGAACTAGAAGACCTCTGAATAACCAACTGAAGAAACAGGAAGACAAATACAACCAGAAGCAGCACAGCAAAACTCAGCATCCAAGCTCTCTACTTGGCCGCGGAACCGCGGCTAAACAGGGCCTATGGCCGCGGTTCTGCGGCCGTGCTAAGCCTGTATTGGCGGAAATTTTCCATAAAGTCTGGCGGCGCGTTGACTAGTCTTCTTTAGGGGTAAAATTGTAAATGCAGACGTGAATCGATTGTAACCCTAGGGTTTTCTATGCTCTATAAATAGAAGCCCTAAACCTCTCTTTGAGGTATGCCTATTTTCATAGATCTAAAATTCAGAAATCATTTGTATGATTGGAGAGCATCGATAAAGTAGGTAATTTCTATTTATTGCTCTAGTCTTAATTTTTACTTCTGCCCTAGTTTAAATTTATTCTCTGCCCTAATTTAATTTAGATTAGAACTTTTTCTTAATCTGCAGTAGTTAGATACTTAATCTCTTAAATCAAAAACTCATAAAAATCATGTTTTTCATAGATCCCTTAATGAGCGAGTAGTTCCTCGCTTGTTAGGGTTAGGAATAGGGAAGGTTTGAGAGATGCAAATCTCTCACCCCTTTCTTGCCCATCAATATTAATAATTAGGACTCCATGCATACATACACATACCGCTCCCTACGGCACCTTACCCACGAGGTAACGGTGATCCCGTAGTATAAAAGACCGGTTGTGCACGTTTTCCATAGAGGTTAGGGTAAGGATTAAGAAAGGACGGACAAGGACCCAGAGGAAGAAACATGGTTTCTTCCCGGTCGTCCTAATTCCCTTTATTAATAATTACCATAACACCTAAAGAGATCTAATTTAGGGCATTGAAAGCGGTGGGAAATCTTTAACTTTCCAAACTTAACATAAACCTAACCCTAGCAAGATTTCTAATCCTAGTCCTAATCAACTTAGTTTTTAGTGATAAAGATCCAAACACCATTTGGAATTAACTCGTTAGAACAATTAGGAAATACACAATATCCCTGTGGACCGACCCGTACTCACCGGCTAGCTACCAAGCGACGCCGTTCTTGATTGCGGTAAAAATATTTTGATCGTAAAACTTCATTTAAATCAAATGGCGCCGTTGCCGGGGATGGCGTAGTATTTTCTTTTTGCAATTTCGGGTTAATATAAAATTGAAAAATCATAAAAAAACTGAAAAATTAAAAAAATATAAAAAATTTATCATCTTTTTATTGTTTGAAGGGTTTTTTCGTGTGAATTTTGCAGGATCGACGAACGAGTTCGGATCTGGAAAAATCCAGAGATCAAAACAGAAAACCCTAGATCTGAACATCAGAAAAAAGTCAAACCAGAGGAGAAGAATTTTTTTGGGGAACTGAGCTGCCTCTTCCACCGCGGAACCGCCGCCCTAGGTGCCCTTTGGCCGCGGAAGCGCCGCTGCCTGGTGACGTCAGCTGTCCAGTTTCCTTCTGTGAGCTTTTCTTCCTCTTCTCTGCAAACCCCAATATCTCCTCTGTAAAATTTGCCTGCAGGATTCTTTGCACTAAAAATCTCTCCCCTTCCAATAATTGATCTTGTGCAGGATTCTTTGCGCCGCGCTAAAAATAAAAAATTTGTTTGCAAGTGATTGTTTACTGTTTTGCATATTTAATCGGACTTTAAGGGGCTTGAGACCAATCCAGATTGGGTGGGGATTTCATCATCCTTCCCAGGACCCAGAAATCACATAAGGCATATTGCATTGACCATCATTTAATTAAAAAGATTAGACTCATCCCTAGGGACTTCACGCTCAATAGGACAGAGGAATAGTTTTAGACATCGACCGTTGATCCTAACCTGACTTTGTGGTGTCTAGGCAAGTGTGTCTAAGGCAAGTGGTTACTTAATTAGGCCCACTACTTACGTGGTGGAGAACCTCCCACTCACCTGGCACTTACCTGGCCACAATTGGCAGTGAAGAGACGGTTTGAGGTCCTACTTCTTGCCCTTTGGAACAGTTAGGAGTTGTCTAGCTGACCTAGATGACCCTAGATCTAGGCCTGATTGTGCATTTGTGGTTGATTGAACGTGTGTCTAAGCCTTTTATCGAAAATCTTTTTGCAAAAAGCACCACATAAAAAAGAAAGAAAAAAGGAAAAAAAAAATTACAAAAACTTGCAACTTGTCGCTAAGAAATCCGTGCACCCACTTACACCCACTTTCTTCTCATTAACGTTTTCTTACCTCCACATTCTGTTCTTCATCTCTTTGACTACACTACATCTTTAGTGTATGTCCGGTTGGACTAGGGACACTAGTGCCCGATTAGTCCGTGTCTCGTTGGTACCGACCGACGACGCTTTCGACTCCGAAGTCGAAATTCCTTCCACTTCCTTACCTTCACCTTCACATTCTTCCTCCGAAGGGATGTCGGGATATAATCCTAACAACACCTTACCCACGGGACCGATTCCACCTCCGTTAGGTGCGAATAACCCGCAGCACCCGCCTGTTGAAGCGTCCCAACGAATCGCGCTCCAGAATCTTTTCTACCCGATCTGCACCGCCTTATCTACTTGTCTTTCACTCCCACCGGCAAATGGGGACAATTTTGAGATCAAACCCCACTTCATCAACATGTTGCCAAAATTTCACGGACTGGAATCCGAAGATGCCTATATCTTCATAAACAAATTCCAAAACGTTTGCGCAATGATGAAAACAACTCAATTATCAGATGCTATAAGGCTAAGGGTCATTCCTTTCACCTTATGTGACTTAGCCGAGAAATGGTTATACAGCACAGTATCACACTCAATTAAAAATTGGGAAGAGTTTGTTAAAGCTTTTCTTAAAAAGTTTTATCCTCATCACAAGACTGCGAGAATTCGCAATGAGATTATACAATTTTCCCAGCTTCCTTCCGAACCCTTTTGGAAGTGTTTTGAAAATTCAAAGACCAACTTGTTTAATGCCCTCACCATAGGATCGAAAATTGGCAATTTTGCCAAACTTTATACGAGGGATTGAACCCAGCAACGAAGCAGTTGCTAGAAACCATTTGTCAAGGTCACTTTCTAACCAAATCTAGTAAGGAACCGTGGCAGTTTCTCGACGATCTTGCTGAACAAACACTTCAGTGGGAAAGCACCAAGACCACCTCATCTTCTTCAATTGGTCAGTCTAGGGCAGGCATACATCAATTAGATATGTCGATTGCTATGAAGGCCGAGATGGCCGCACTTACAAAAAAGCTAGAAGCAATTGAGACCAAAATCTCATCGCCTTCTCCTGCCCCTGCTTTACCCCCATGGACTGTTTGTGCTTGTTGTTCGGATCCATCACATCTTACCGAAGAGTGTCCTTACAATCCACCTGCTTAAGGACAAGATCACGTCAATGCTGCCTTTCAGCAACGACAAAAAAATGATCCATACTCTTCGACTTATAATCCGGGTTGGAGGAGTCACCCAAATTTTGCTTGGAATCAAAATCAGCAATTCCAAGGAAACAACAACTTTCAAAGGCCTCCTCCTCCACAATAACAAGCACCTCCACAAACTCAATACCAGCAACCTTTTCATCCACAACCTTACCAAAACCAAATGAACAATTTTGTGCCCAACAACTCTTACCCTCAAAACAATTTTGTTCAACCAAATAATGATAAGGTTACCTCGCTAGAAAGAAATCTAGATGCGTTCCTAAAGCAATCTACACAATTTGCAGCAAGGTTGGAGACTTCCATTCAATCTTTGGTGCAAAACAATGCCTCACACGATCAAAGCATCAAATCTATTGAGGCACAAATTGCACAACTCAATACTGCGTTGAGCGAGCGAGAAAAGGGAAAGCTTCCATCTCAACCACTGCCAAATCCCGGTCACGCACATGTTGCATATGAACAGCAAAATCATAACGTTAATGCTGTGACTACGTTGAGATCCGGAAAAGTGTTGCACAATAATGTGGATATTAATAATGACACCCCTGCCGGTGGTTCTTCTTCATCTTCTTCTTTTTCACCTTCATCTTCTTCATTAGAGCCTATTCTTCATTCTTCACAAGGCTCTACTTCTTCTACTTCGAACGGACCCACTTCTCACATCACGAACACATCTACACGGGGATCCGTTCCAACTCAACAATTTGATCCACAAAAATTCGACTCGACAAATTTTCAAAATGTTCCTTTTCCAAACAGGTTGAGATCCAATAAACCAACTCTACAAATGGAGAAGATTGTAGAGTCGTTCAAATAGGTTAGCATAAATATACCTCTTTTGGATGCAATCCAACAAGTCCCTTCATACGCGAAAATCTTAAAGGACTTATGCACCAAGAAGAGGAAGTCACAAGTACCAAAGAAAGTTTTCGTGGCTAGTGCTGTTAGTGATGCTCTTGTCCAATATTTATCCCAAAAGCACAAGGACCCCGGCTGTCCTACTATTTCGATAACAATTGGGGACAAGAACATCAATAGGGCACTATTAGATCTTGGTGCTAGTGTCAATTTGCTACCCTATTCAGTATACGAGCAATTAGGCGTTGGAGAGCTTAAACCCACTCATTGTACTCTCCAAATGGCCGACCGATCCATCACCCATTCTAGAGGTGAGTTAGAGGATGTGTTAATTAGAGTAGGGGATTTCATTTTCCCCGTTGACTTTATTGTGATGGATACACAACCTGTAGCTAACCCCCGGAATCAAATTCCGGTGATACTTGGTCAACCATTCCTTGCGACTTCCAATGCGGTGATCAATTGTCGTAATGGTTCAATGAACCTATCTTTTGGAAATATGACGATTGAACTCAACATTTTTAAGTTGGGAAATCAGCCTTCCGAGCCTAATGCTAGTATACTTGATGTTTTCTCGATCCATGAGATCACGGAGGAGGACTGTGAGTTCGAAAATTTCATGTTCGATCACAGCAGTGTTTACGCCTCTAGTGCGTTCCTCCTAGAATCTGACACAGCTTTCATACCGGACAACGATTATGGGTGTTTCACCTTTTTGGATGATTTTGAAGACTCACCACCCGAGTTTGAGTCTTTTGATTTTCCGGATGAGTTAGTTGAACCATCCGAATCGGTTGCGTACACTCGATTTGAACCGTTGATGGAATCTTTCAAGTTTGAAACATTTTCACCAATGCTACCTTCAATTGTTTCACCTCCTAAACTCGAATTAAAGCTTTTGCCGCCGCACCTTAAATATGCTTACCTAGGTGAGAATGAGACCCTTCCCGTTATCATATCGGCCTTTCTAGCTCTCGAGCAAGAGAAGGCCCTTTTAATGGTCTTACAAAATAATCGGCAAGCTTTTGGCTGGTCTATGTCGGACATCAAGAGGATTACTCCCTTCATAGTTGAACATCATATACATTTGATGGATGATGCCAAGCCAGTAAGGGATCCTCAAAGACGCCTCAACCCCATAATGAAAGAAACTGTCAAGAACGAGTTTGTTAAATGTCTTGATAGTGGTATCATTTACCCTATCTCGGATAGCCAGTGGGTTAGCCCCATTCATGTTGTCCTAAAGAAATCGGGCATTACGGTCATAACCAATGAGGCAAATGAGTTAATACCTACTCGCACCCAAACTGGGTGGCGAGTTTGCATCGACTATAGAAAACTCAATGTCGCAACAAGGAAAGACCACTTTCCTTTACCTTTCATTGACCAAATGCTAGAACGATTGGCTGGGCACGAGTTTTACTGCTTTTTGGATGGCTATTCCGGCTATAACCAAGTCCCTATCGCCGAAAAGGATCAAGACAAGACCACATTTACTTGTCCTTTCGGTACTTTTGCTTATCGTCGCATGCCCTTTGGGTTATGCAATGCACCTGCTACATTTCAGCGGTGTATGATGGGGATCTTTTCAGACATGGTTGAAAAGTTTTTGGAGATCTTTATGGATGATTTCTCCATTTTTTGTGACTCCTTTGACGAGTGTTTGCTACACCTTGACGCAGTTCTTACCCGCTGTAGGGATAAGAACCTCACTTTAAATTGGGAGAAGTGTCACTTTATGGTACGAGAAGGCATTGTCTTAGTACATGTCATCTCGTAAAACGGCATAGAGGTTGACAAAGCCAAGATTGAGGTCATTTCTAATCTCCCTTCTCCTAAATGCGTCAAAGACATCCGAGCCTTCCTTGGCCATGCCGGTTTTTATAGACGGTTCATCAAGATTTTTGCAAGATTGTCAGACCCTTGAACCTCTTATTAGCCAATGACACAACATTTGATTTTTACTCAACTTGCATGGAAGCGTTCGAGTCATTAAAACACTCTCTCATTTCTGCGCCCATTCTTTTATCTCCAGACTGGACGCATCCATTCGAAATTATGTGCGATGCATCAGATTTCGCCATTGGTGCTGTTCTTGGACAACACATTAATAAGATGCCGCACGTAATTTATTACGCTGGCTGAACGTTAAATGAGGCCCAACTGAACTACACAACAACAGAAAAGGAATTTTTAGCAGTTGTGTTTGCACTTGAAAAATTCCGGCCTTATTTAATCGGCTCTCCAGTGATTGTGTATACGGATCATTCAGCTCTTCGCCACCTTTTTGCGAAGAAGGATGCTAAATCGAGGTTAATACGTTGGATCCTCTTGCTACAAGAGTTTGACCTTGTCATAAGGGACAAAAGAGGATGTGAAAATGTAGTGGCCGATCACCTTTCACGACTTCCTTCTTCGCCTACACTTGAAATTCCAATTAAAGATGTTTTTCCAGATGAGCAACTCTTAACCGTGTCATGCGAACCTTGGTTCGCTGATATAGTAAACTACTTGGCCACCGACTTGATACCTAAAGATTGGTCGAAACAGGATAAACTCCGATTATTGTCCCAAGTAAAGCATTTTGACTGGGATGAACCGTATCTTTTTAAATACTGTTCCGACCAAATCATTCGTCGGTGTGTACCTGAAAATGAGTTTAAGAGTGTACTGTTTTTTTGCCACGATCAAGCGTGTGGCGGGCATTTTGGCCCAAAGAAGACAGACGAGAAAATCTTGCGGTGTGGTTTTTATTGGCCACGACTCTTTAAGAATGCATATGAATACTGCAAGACATGCTCCCGGTGCCAACACTTGGGCCAGATATCGCGGAGAAACGAAATGCCGCTCCAACCAATTTTGGTTGTGGATATTTTTGATTTTTGGGGAATAGACTTCATGGGACCATTTCCCAATTCTTTTGGGAATGTGTATATTCTTTTGGCTATTGACTATGTGTCAAAATGGGTCGAGGCTGTGCCTAACCAAACGAATGACAACAAGGTTGTCGTTCGATTTCTTAAAGAACATATCTTTTCTCGGTTTGGGCACCCTCGAGCAATTATAAGTGATAATGGATCTCACTTCTGCAATAGGACTTTTGAGTGCTTAATGCTCAAATATTCCATTACTCAGAAACTGTCAACGCCATACCATCCCCAAACATGTGGGCAAGCCGAGGTTTCGAATCGGCAAATTAAGCAAATCTTGGAGAAAACGGATTCTAAAAACCGTAAAGATTGGTCACACAAACTGCTTGGTGCACTATGGGCATTCCGTACTGCATACAAGACCGATCTTGGTATGTCTCCATACCGGCTTGTTTATGGGAAGGCTTGCCACCTCCCAGTTGAGATTGAGCACAAGGCATTTTGGGCGATCAAGGAGTTGAATTTATCAATGGGAGATGCGGGCAACAACTAAATGAACTAGAAGAGCTGCGGGATGAGGCATATGATAATGCTGTCATTGTTAAAAACCAAACTAAGGTGTTCCATGACAAACACCTTATGCGCAAAACGTTTAAACCTGGTCAACAGGTTTTACTCTATGACAATCGGTTACACTTTCACCCCGGCAAGCTCAGATCTAGATGGAAAGGGTCATTTTTAGTACGCACCGTATATCTGCACGGTGCGGTAGATCTTGAAAATCCGGAGGACGGTGCTTTATTTAAAGTAAACGGATATCGATTGAAACCGTTCCTCACTGCGGACCCATCGGAGGAGCTTTTGTTTTTACAGGAGCTTGTTTACACTGATTGATCTTCCTCCATTTGACCCCCAAATTTTTAATTTTCTTGCCAACACTTTATTTTAAACAAGTTTGGGGGGGTTGTATCATTTGTAAATATATAAAAATTCAAAATAACATTAAAAAAATTAAAAAAAATTTGAAAATAAAAAAAAATTATTTGGGTATTTTTGTAAAATAAGAAAATAAACAGGGAAGTGCCGGCCATTTTGACTCTCTTTGTGTAGCATGACAGTGAGGACACTGTCAAGTTTAAGTTTGGGGGTGTGCTCGGTAAGCTTTCTTCCTTCGCATTCATATGTATATTTTTGCATTTACATATTTATTTTAAAACACATAAAAATTGAAAATTTTCAAAAATTTAAAAAATTAAAACATTCAATTTTAGCCTCAATTGACTAGAGTTTGCCAAATAGGTTAACTAGCTAGGAACAACTAGATCTTAGACTTAGTAAATTAAAAACCCTAAAAATAACCTTTCTTAAAATTTAAAAGTAGAAAGTATATGTCTTGTAGTTTATTTAGAAACAAGCAAATTTCGAGTTGACTTCTTGGGCTAAGTTAAGACAAGGGAAAAGTATTGATATTTTTATTAAAGTATAAGTTTGAAAAATAACTCCTAAGCTTAAGTCTAAATTCTGAAAATATATACCCTACAAAATTGCACAAACACGAACCTTGAAACTTGGAATAGTAGGAGAGACCTTGAAATGCTCTTGTCTAAAGTCCTTAGTACGAAGAAAAATACAATAAAATACAAGTGTGAATAAAGAAAAAAATGAACACTAGTTTTTGCAATTACTTAAGGCTGCAAAAATAGAAAAAAATATTTAGCGAGGGTGCTTCATCATCTAGTGCCTTAGACCAACTGGTTTGGGAGTCACTGCTAAAGCCTTAGGTGTTACAAGACTTGGAATTACGTTTAAATGTGCAAACACATTTTGTAATCGGTTGTTAGTACCTCAAGAAGTATTAACGGTCACATGAAGGATGTGTGAGCAAAATTCATCTAAAAATTCACCATTTAAGAAGTGCTTGGGACGACGGACAAGAGTATGATAGCTTGATTTGAATTTCCAAGTGCAGGGGTGATATACACACACACGTAGGGGTATGTGATTGAGGTTTAGATAAGAGATAGGAATGAAGAATAGGACTTATATCTTTAATAGAGATGATAAAAATTCCTAAGTTAAGATGGAACCCTAGAAGGAAAACTTAAAAGATGCCAAAAGCCAAGTAAATTCACAAGAACATATATAATCTTAAGTTAAATAATAAGGAAGCGTGAAAAATACGGGTGGATAATTTATAAGTCGACGTTAATAGAGTTCTTGTTAGAAAACATAATTGGAGAATAAAAGTCAATAAGCCAAATTGATAGGATTTTGTGGGTAGTATCCGCTGAAAACCCTCAGGAGACAACACTCCTCCTACTAGGGACACCTAGGGGTTAACGGCTTGTTGCACGAGCTCAGTGCAATCGCGTTTCCCTACGAAAGTGAGGCTAGGTCTTTTTCGAGAATAAAACTAGCTTTGCTCGAGGACGAGCAAAAAATAAGTTTAGGGGTATTTGTTCATACCATAATTTTGCATTCTTTTAGACCCCATTCTTATTCATTTTACAAATAAACAGGTGCTTTTGATCCATGTCTGCTACATAGTTGCAGGTTACAGGTTCTCGGAACAAAAATAGTGAAATTGACGAATAGATGATACAAAGTGAGACTACTACCAATAAATGGTGGAATCTTGATCGTGCCTACATTTTGAGGGACAATAAAGATCAATGAACAAGTTCACAAAAGTACAAAGGCAGCGTAAGGTTCAAGACTTCGACACGAAGCAACGGTAAAAGTCGACTACAATTATTCACTGTGGAGATCTGGAAGAGAACTAGAAGACATTCTGAATAACCAACTGAAGAAACAGGAAGACAAATACAACCAGAAGCAGCACAGCAAAACTCAGCATCCAAGCTCTCTACTTGGCCACGGAACCGCGGCCAAACAGGGCCTATGGCCGCGGTTCCGCGGCCGTGCTAAGCCCGTATTGGCGGAAATTTTCCATAAAGTCTGGCGGCGCGTTGACTAGTCTTCTTTAGGGGTAAAATTGTAAATGCAGATGTGAATCGATTGTAACCCTAGGGTTTTCTATGCTCTATAAATAGAAGCCCTAAAGCTCTCTTTGAGGTATACTTCTTTTCATAGATCTAAAATTCAGAAATCATTTGTATGATTGGAGAGCATCAATAAAGTAGGTAATTTCTTTTTATTGCCCTAGTCTTAATTTTTTCTTCTGCCTTAGTTTAATTTAGATTAAAACTTTTTCTTAATCTGCAGTAGTTAGATACTTAATCTCTTAAATCAAAAACTCATAAAAATCATGTTTTTCATAGATCCCTTAATGAGCGAGTAGTTCCTCGCTTGTTAGGGTTAGGAATAGGAAAGGTTTGAGAGATGCAAATCTCTCACCCTTTTCTTGCCCATCAATATTAATAATTAGGACTCCATGCATACATACACATACCGCTCCCTACGGCACCCTACCCATGAGGTAACGGTGATCCCGTAGTATAAAAGACCGGTTGTGCACGTTTTCCATAGAGGTTAGGGTAAGGATTAAGAAAGAACGGACAAGGACCTAGAGGAAGAAACATGGTTTCTTCCCGATCGTCCTAATCCCCTTTATTAATAATTACCATAACACCTAAAAAGATCTAATTTAGGGCATTGAAAGAGGTGGGAAATCTTTAACTTTCCAAACTTAACATAAACCTAACCCTAGCAAGATTTCTAATCCTAGTCCTAATCAACTTAGTTTTTAGTGATAAAGATCCAAACACCATTTGGAATTAACTCGTTAGAACAATTAAGAAATACACAATATCCTTGTGGACCGACACGTACTCACCGGCTAGCTACCAAGCGACGCCGTTCTTGATTGCGATAAAAATATTTTTGATCGTAAAACTTTAGGCCACATGAAATGAACATGATCGGTAATCCCATATATTGCCCATATCATAGAATGGTGAGTCATACCATTGAAGACTGCTATATTTTCAAAGATTGGGTGGAGAACCAATCCAAGCTTGGAAAAACCTCACGGTCCTCGGATGTACCGCCAAGCCACAAACCTACGGTTATCAACACAGCTCCACCAAGATCAAAGTTCGAGGAGCTGAGATACGCAAACACACAAGACCACCACGTCGTTAAACTGGGAACATTCGACCCCTAGGTCATTAAACTGAGGATGTAAAAAATGTGTAAATAAAAAAAAACCAAAATGATGGGGCAACTGCAAATAAATAGCCGAAATGATAGGGAAATCACGACCTTCGCGATAAGAAAAGCTGAAATGATAGAGCAATCGCGGTAAAAAAACACAAATGGCCAATGATGAGTCGCTCATGGTGCCATATTCCAGTGCAGCGATGCAGACGCCAACCATATTCCAAATCCCCAAATGGCGAATGATGAGTCGCTCCTGGTACCATAGTCCAGTACAGCGATGAAGACGCCAACCAAAATCCAAATCCCCAAATGAAGAATGATGGGTCTCTCCTGGTACCATATTCCAGTGCAACGATGCAGACGCCAACCAAAATCCAAATCCCCAAATGACGAATGATGAGTCGCTCCTGGTACCATATTCCAGTGCAGCGATGCAGACGCCAACCAAAGTTCTCCCAGCCTTACGGCCGGTCCCCAGACGGACTACCGTATACAATCTACGGGCATAAATAATCCTCATCACACCTATGCCCCACTGCAATCACCAGTCACGCGGCCAGTCTCCGCCATTGGAATTATGCTCCATTTAGGAAGACCCGCTCATGTGTCCTCGCGATACATGAGGAGAACAAAACTTACGAGATCCTCTCAACTCGTAAGAAAACACCTTCGTGGGATCCTTACGACTCACAAAGGAAAAACACACTTGGGGGTTCCCACGACTCCTAAGGAGAAAATACGCTTATGAAATCCTTTCGACTTATAGGGAGAAAATGGTTTTATAGGGCCTTTACGGCTCATAAAATTGAAAAGCCTTAGGGGATAAGGACTTAAACCTGTCTCCTAAGCCATCGCTCCCCAACAGGCAAAGGTAAATGATGAATTGCTCCTGGAACCTGTGCTCCAGTGTTAGCAGCGTTGATGCCTATCTTAACTCCAAAATTCCAAACTTTCGATCCAATAGACCCCTAAGTCTTTAAACTGGGAACAAATGACCTCTAAGTCGTTAAACTGAGAACATATGACCCCTAAGTCGTTAAACTAGGAACGAGGGAAATCCTCTCATGGCAAATGATGATTTGCTCCTGCTACCATATTCCAGTGTAGCGATGCTGATGCCAAACCAAAACCAAAATTCTCAAATCCTCTCATGGCAAATGATGATTCGCTCCTGGTACCATATTCCAGTGTAGCGATGCTGATGTCAACACAAATCCCATATTCTCCACGGCAAATGAAAATTCGCTCCTGGTGCCATATTCCAGTATAGCGATGCTGACGCCGAACAAAAACCCAAATTCCAGGTCTCAGGCTCAAAAGCCCCGCTGGACGGATCAGAAACTCCCAAATCAAATCAAGTCAACCAACGACCTCCCCGTCGGAATTATGCTCCGCCTCGGAATCAAGTCAACCAACGACCTCCCCATCGAAATTATGCTCCACCTCGGAATCAAGTCAACCAACGACCTCCCCGTCGGAATTATGCTCCGTCTCGGAATCAAGTCAACCAACGACCTCCCCGTCGGAATTATGCTCCGTCTCGGAATCAAGTAAACCAACGACCTCCCCGTCGGAATTATGCTCCATCTCGAAATTAAGTCAACCAACAATCTCTGCGTCAGAATCATGTTTCGTCTCAGAATGTACCCCGTGTCGAAATCATGCTTCGCCTCGGAGTATTTGACCTCCCTGTCGGAATTATGCTCTGCCTCGGAATCAAGTCAACCAACAACTTCTACATCGGAATCATGTTTCGTCTCAGAATGTGCCCCGTGTTGGAATTATCCTTCGCCCTGGAGTATCTACCTTCCCTGTCGGAATTATGCTTCAACTCGGAATCAACCTCTGCATCGGGGCTATGTTTCGTTCATAATGTCTGCCCTGTGCCGAAATTAAGCTTTGTCTCAGGATACACCTGTCCCGTGTCGAAATTATACTTCGCCTCGGAACCCTACATCGAAACTATGCTTCGTCTCAGAATACATCTCCCTCTGGATTTATGCTCCGCTCTTCGGAATGATGCTCCGACCATGGAATTATGCTCCGCACATCGGAATGATGCTCCGACTCCCGGAATTATGCTCCGCTCTTCGGAATGACGCTCCGACCCTGGAATTATGCTCCGCAAATCGGAATGATACTCCGGCTCCCGGAATCATGCTCCCGGAAAGATGCTCCGCCCCCGGAATGACGCTCCACCTCAAACTCAAATTTCTGCGGAACAAAATCCATCAATTTCATGCACACAACTCATATACACGGTGTGCATTTATTGATGGGGGACACCTTGTTGGGGTCAAAAATTACACCCCGGTTGACTAAGTCAAAGTCAAAGTCAACCCCAAGTAAGCGGGCCCAAGCCCAGGTCAAGTGGGCCCATGCCCAAGTCGAGCCCCGCGGCCAGCCTCTCCCATGCCAAAATGAAAATTATGTATTAAATAATTTTGATGTAATTTTTATGATTGAATGTAAGAAAAACTGGCATAAAACCAAATTTTGGCTCATGTGGGGAAGAAATGAGCACATGAGGTATGGGATGGGCAAAATGCCATTTTGTAAAGCCCAAGAGGCTAAATGTAAATTTGTAAGCCTATATAAGGCAACATGATGATGAAATGAAGAATAATTCATTCCCCTCAAAAGCTAGGGGTTCTGTGCCTCCTTCTCCTTTCTCAAGGTTCTATACATTTCTTCCCTTTTTGAATTAAATCAAGAGCTTAACTCTTCTTTTTCCAAAAAGAAACAGTTTTTCACCATAAAACCCTTGAAGGGGAGCTCAGGTCTTCCATCAAATCCTTAAAAGGGAGATTTTTAAGTCTCGCCCTCTTTCCTCTAAGATCCAGCCAACAGAGAGGAGGAAGAAGGAGACCCGTCTCCAAAATCCCACTTTGGGAAAGATTCAAGGCTCAAGAGAAGATTTATGGCTCAAGGGAGAAAAAAGGGGCTCCCTTTCATCATCTCTGAAAATCTCTTAGAAGTTTAACTCCACAATATATATATATATATATAATAATAATAATAAATCTTTCTTTTTTGGAGTTCAACTCCAAAAGTTAATTGGGAGTACAACTCCCGCTACAGGGGCTAAGCCCCTTTGTCCTTCTTTTAAGAGTTTAACTCCAAAAGTTAATTGGGAGTACAACTCTCAGTATGGGGGCTAAGCCCCTTTTTCTCGCTGGTGCCCAGCGCCCGCGCGTCGGGCACGTGAGGCGCGCTATTTCCTTTTTTTTTTATATATATACACACACTCCACAACACTTTCTTCCGTTAGAAAAAATTTCTAACGGCGTGATGCCCGCACCCTACAAGAAGGCTGCTAGCCCCCTTGACCCCCAGCCCGCTATCCGAGTAGCGGGATCCCCGTAAACTCTGCGAGGCCCCCGATATACCCAAGACCCCTCAAAACACAACACACGCACACTGCACATTAAGTTCGCATGATCAGTTTGACCCGTCAATCGGAGGTTATTTCGCTCCAAAAGCGAGGGGTGATTAATGACAGCTTAGTCCGCGGCTGTCTGAAATTCGGTTCCCCAGAATCAATAAACCCCAGCCTACCCTAGGCAGGGGGAATCTGTAATACGCCTGACAAGCGACATGTATTCCCATCTTAATAGGGTGACGAAAAACATCCTACAATGGGGTTGTATTTATAGTGTGGAATTAGGGTTTTGGATTTGAAAGAATGAATTAAAATGCATTTAAAATTGGATTAATTGGAAAATTGAATTCTCTATTAAATTGCAGAGAAAACAAACAGTGCAGGGGTAATGGGGGTAAGGGAAACGACATGTGTGCAAAGCACGGGGACTTTTCCTCACGGGTCACCCGTCGCCGCCGGCCCATAAGGGGATCTCGCCTGCCAAATGTTTGAGGGGAGCCGTCGGATGATTGCTAAGTGTTCTGCTCGTTGTTAATATAATTCTGCACATGTTTGTTTTTCTGTCTTTTCATTTCTTATGTGCAGCGCACGTGTAAACTTTTGGGCTTCCAAAAAGTTTAAAAGAAAAATAATATGTGGCTGATGGGATTCGAACACAGAAACTACGTCACAGCAATGCAAAGGCTTTACCAATGAGCTACAAGTTGTTTCTTGCCGTTCTTAAACACAAATAACTTTTAAATTATAGTCAGGCTTGCAAACTCCATTCTGTACATTAACTTAAAAAAATTCGTACAGTAAAATCAGAGTCGTTACAATACTCATGTCTAACTGACACCTTTACCCATTCACTGTTACACTAGATTCATGTTTTTCTTGCATACCTGTCGTTTATCACATTTTACCTGTCATACTTTTTGGACACTTACCGTACACTAGTTCGCCGACGACATTTCTCTCTGTTTCTTCTATTCTTAGAATGTTCGTCGGGTGATCTAAAGACCAAGGAAATTGAGTCGATTCCGGAGGACTACTCCCAGCTTGCAGCACAGACCGACCTGTGGTTTTCTTCAGCTTTTTATTCAGTCTGCCATTGTTTAGGTACTTTCCTGTTATTGTACATTCTTTTGTTTTAGACGTCGTATTTGTACTTTGAAATTTGTAAAAGTTGAATGTAAATAAAGTTGAAGTTGAATTTTAATTCTCTTGTTAATTCTTGTCATGTTGTTACATTGTTTATTTTATGTTTAGCGTATTTATTCCGGAAAATGATCTTGTCGAAATAAATACGTCGCGGGTCTCATCACACCCGTTGCCGTTCTTTTGGGAAGTGGGCCGTGACGAACATACTAAGATGGTCTGAAAATTTTGACATCATTTGGTTCAAAAAATTACGAGATAAAAAAATTCGGAACCGTTAATGACAATTAAAGGGTGGTTAGGGAGATTAACGGGTTCCAGATGAAATTGCCAATCGGAAATGGTCCCAATTGATATAATATAGTCAAATGTGATGATCATATCATGAAAATACTAATCAATTTGTTGGAAGTGATTTTTGGGCAATTCTTGAAAGTTCAAGGGGTTTAATGCAAATCTCCATGCATTTGACATGTCAATTTGAAGTTTTTGCTTTGGTAATTCATGATAAATCATAGAAAAACTCTACAAAACTTCTCACGACGAGTCGTACAAGAATTTATGAGATACGGACTTTCGGACATTTTCGAGAAGGGTATGTCGTCCATTTGGACGAACCTTGAACCATGCACTTAAACTGCCTTTGTGTACACCAACAATTATTTTTAGGGTTTTTTTGATATTACCCCCTCAAAAATCGAATATTTTCGAAAACTCCACCCACATATGACTATTTGTCTGTATACCATCAGAAAATTCTCCATCAACTAAATACCTTGCTCTCACTGGCTTTTATGAAGATAACCCTTCACCACAGAAGGGTAAAAAGACCAAAATGCCCCCACCTCTCTCTCCCCTCTCCCCTCTCTCCTCTCTCCTTCAAAACTGACGATCTCACGGAATCTGAGCTTGACCCTGCCGGCGGCGGCTGCAGGCTGTGGCACTTTGAGTGGGACGGCGATGCCCTGGCCCTGCAGCTGCGCTCCGGCCTCCCCCAATCCTCTGAGAACCTCCACGTCAGCACCCTCATGCCAAGGTGGACCCCTCCGAGCACGACGACGTCGCCGACGTCCTCTATGAGCGCTTCCGCTGCATCTCTATATTTTTGCCCCCCGATCTTCACCACAAATTCTACCATGGCTTTTGCAAGCACCACCTCTAGCCTCTGTTCCATTACCTTCTTACCTTATCCCTCACCTCTCATCGATTTGATCGAGACCTCTTCAGGGCTTACCTCGGCGCCAACAAAGTCTTCGCCGAACGAGTGATGGAGGTCCTCTCTCCCAACGACGACTGCGTCTGGATCCATCGGCCTTACGTCAATGAGCAACGACCTCCGTCAACTTGCTTGAGCTCCTCATCGCTGCCCAACCTCCATCATCATCACCGCCTCATCCCTTGTAGATCCACCGGCCTCAACTCAAGCTCAGCGGCCCTCATCTGCTCGAGATCATTCAGATCGGTTTCATCGAGGTGGAGCCCTCCTTCGAGATCGCTGCGCTCATCCTCGCCTCTCGAGCTCCTCATCGACACCTCCTCCGAGTTTTCCCCCTTCCCATTCTCAATTTGTGGCAGTGGGAGGAATGTGATGGTGGTGGAATGTGTTGGTGATGGTGATGGCTGATGGTCATTCTTAGTTTGTGATGGTGGTGGAATGTGATGGTGATGGTGGAATGTGCTGGTGGTAGTGCGCAGGGGAAGATGATGATGAGGGGGCGACGGTGATGGTGAGGGTAAGGGGTCGGAGGGTGATGGTGAGGGGCAGCGGCTTCGGGTGGAGGGGCGAGGTGGGGGGCACCGGGGTCAGGGCAGGGGCGGCTCCGGTGATGACGAGGAGAAAGAAGGGAAGAAGAGGATTGAGAGGGGGGAGAGTTGATGGGAGATCATCATCATCAATTTCATTCCCATCGTCAATTTCATGTGGCAGAGGGGAGATTATGATGATCGGGGGCGGCGATGATGGTGAGGGCGAGGGGCGATGAGGGGATGGAGGGTAATGAAGATGGTGAGGGGCAGCGGCAGCAGGTGGAGGGGCGAAGTGGGGGCCGCAGAACACGTAGGTCGGGACAGGGGTGGCGCCGGTGATGGCAGCCAGTGAGAAATAAGTAGTTTTTTTGTTTTTATTTGGGTATTTCAGTCTTTTTATCTCATCAAATTATCTCATCAAATGGCAGGTTTAGACGGTCAAAAAATGTTGACCGATTCAAAGCGAACCAGAATGGGGTTTTTAGTTGGAGTAAGATTTTCGAGTGTGTTATAAGCAAATAGATATATGTGGGTGGGGTTTTCGAAAATATTTGGTTTTCAAATGGGCAATATCGAAAAAATCTTTAT
Organism: Agapanthus africanus; assembly: GCA_030015575.1. Taxonomy (NCBI): domain Eukaryota; kingdom Viridiplantae; phylum Streptophyta; class Magnoliopsida; order Asparagales; family Amaryllidaceae; genus Agapanthus; species Agapanthus africanus. Next base: position 31,710,121 of record JASDDO010000024.1, read on the forward strand.
TTTTATGTAAAAATGAGATGAATGACGTGATGCGGATGTTTTGGCGTGATGAAAATGCAAGGTTGTAATGTAGAAAATGATGCAGGGTTAAAAGGGTAAATTTGCAAATCGCTCCTTCGGTGAGGTGTCTACATTTACTGCCAACAAAGAGAAAGAGAGACTTGTGAGGAATTTATTTTGGGGCTTGATGAGAGTCGGTGTAAATCTTGTATAATACTTTCTATAGTGGAAGTTCTCGTTGCGGTTGTAGGATTAGATCCAGTTTGTGGCCGAACCTGGGTATGTGTTATGTACTTGGTGCTTGGTGTGCTCTTTTCGTATTTGTATTATTTGTTCATCGTCGGTAATCTTTTCCGTTCGATCGCAAAACACACGATTCATTTTTCCGCTGCGGTATTATTGTGATGACCGATTCATTTGTGAATTATATCCGTCGATATATTTACAACAGAAGCTACCCTCTAAGCGTGGAATCACGCAGTATCATCCAATCCGTTAATTTCAGACAATAGTTTGTTTAGATCCATTCCGTTCGCTCCTAAAGGAAGGACTATATATTCGGCGATACAGGAATCGTAGAAGCAGCAGGAAACAGAATAGCCTCAGGCATGGCAGTGTTTTATTAAGTTCGTTCTTGCATAGCTTGTATATTCGGGAAATATGTCATGTTGTAAGTCATGTATGATATTCTCTTCACAGCCAAGATACTGGTTGTTTGGGGCTTAACCTTGCAAGGTATGTCTTAATTGCATCCACACATTTGATAGTTGAAGAAGTCATCTTCTAGTTGGATAACGATTTTGATTAGAACTTTAGAGGTTCTTTTGTTATGCAACACTGAAAAGGCTTGTCTTTTGTTATCCAATCATAAAGGCCATGCAGCTGCTAAAATTTCTGCATGCATCAAGTAAGAACAGCACAGAGAAATAAAGAAACATAGGAAGTTGGAGAGGTGATAATCTCTCGTCTCTATTATTATAAAGCAAGCTTCAAATTTGTAGCTTGTGTCCTTTTAATGAAAATGAAAGTATTAAAGAAATGAGAAATATTTAGTAATCTATTTTCTCAATATCCACATTATTATGACACCTTAATTTGTTGATTGGCTCCCTTACTGATAATGCTCAATATTGACGGTCTTCAAAATCTGGACACGTGGCAGATGACGTGTCTCAAGACTCAGAAGGAAGGGCCACAGGGGCCGACCAGGCAACCCCTGTATCCGACCCACAAGCACAAGCTGGCCCTCCTCGGGGCCCTCGGCAAGTTGGCCTCCTCGACCTCCCCAGTTCGTCCCGAGCTGCCACAGGACCAGGACTTCTCGGCTCTCTTGCTTATCTCCGAGCTCCCTAGCCGAGGCCGTCTTCCTCGGTCCCTCCGACCAGATTCACCGCTCACAGGCGTAACCGCCGCTCCGCGAATCTCGCCATGCACGAATTCTCCGCCAGCAACATCCCACGCCTCCGCGGTCCCCATTAATGGGCGATCCGCTCTCTACGCGGACGTGACGTCGGGAGCGCACCTGCTGGTGAGATTCTCGCGTCTGCTGCAGCGTGTCATCACCGCTATATAAACCCCCATCACAGAGGGGTCAAGTAAGCCATTTTTTTATTCGTCTGAGCCATTACTCTGCCCGGATCTAGCACTAACTTGATCGTCGGAGGGTCCTCGGTGGTACTAAACCATCCCGGGACTTCTTTGCAGGTATTCGGCGCTAAAACCCCTTAAATCACCATTCTCACCAAAACCCATTGAGATCCACACGCAACAGAAGATCATCACCAAAATCCACCGGGAGATCAACGGAAGACAACATCTGACGGAGACCCAAAAAGGACCTCCATCAGTTGGCGCCGTCTGTGGAAAACCAAACTCCACAAAAACAAAGTTGGCTTTCCGATCTCCACCCGCATGGCGAGCAACCATCCTGAAGATCCCGGTACCAGCCGCCGCCTTCCACTCACCGAAGGCGTGGATGGGCCTCCTCCAGCGACCATCATCAATGCCCTCACCGGCCGGATAGATCGGCTACAGTCCCTCTCGTCCGCGTCCAAGCGGCCGGGCATGGGCCCCGGATCGCCGCTCCACCGCCTCCAGAAGGCTCTGCCCCTGTCGAGACGTCTGACCACCAGCATGCCACGACTCCTGGCCACAGATCTCTCGCGCCGGTACTCCCTGAGGCCCGCTGGGAGCCCCACGACTCCACACCAAGGTCCGCCACCAGAACGCCTCGCCTCGAGCCTCCTTATGACCCTTATCCCCCTGAGGAGATGTCGGTCACCTCGCCTGTCCACAGGCATGGTCGACACCACCCTCCTCGGCGGGGCCGCACTGAAAGGGTTCACGTCGGCGGCTCGAGAGCCACCTCGCCCAAGGATCTGAGGCACCTCATCGAGAGGAACCGGGGCTGCTCCCAGACGCAGGTCACCCGCAGTGGAGGCCAGGGATCCCAAGGCACCGATTCCTCGGGATACCACGGTCGGCTCGACGCCCTCGAGAAGAAGATCGAGGGCATGCGTCGGGAGGCCCACCTCTCGAGCGACGGGGCTAAGAACGCCTCCGATTCGCTCACAAAGCCGTTCACTGAGGAATTGCTCGCCGTCCACGTCTCCTCGCGCAACAAGCCCCCAAAGGTTTCTCTGTTCGACGGGAAAACCGACCCGAAAGACCATTTGGACGCTTTCACCGCGGGGATGAGCTTCCAGGACCACTCCGACGCCGCCCAGTGCAGGGCCTTCCCGGCCACCCTCATCCGCGCAGGTCGGGACTGGTTCCAGGGGCTCCAGCCCCGCTCAATCTCGACTTTCGACGAACTGGCTACCCAGTTCCTCGGCCATTTCGTTGGGAACCGTCGACAGAAGCGCACGGTCGACTACCTCTTCACAGTTAAGAGTGGGGACAAGGAAACGTTCAAGGCCTACATTACCCGTTTCTACAACGCCCTTCTCGAGGTGCCCGAGCACCGGGACGAGACCGTCATCACGGCGCTTAGATCTGGTCTGAGGCACAAGGAGTGGTTACGCTCCTTCGCGTTGGCGCAACCTAAAACCATGGCCGAGGTCAAGGCGTGGACCGAGCGCGAGGTTCAGCTGGAGTCCGAGGTGAACGCTAACCTCCCCCGAATAGAACGATCCGACCAGAAGAAGAAGGCTCGGGAGGAGAGGCCGGAGCGTCAGCAGCCCTACCACCCGAAGTTGCAGGAGTATACCCCCCTCAACGTCTCCCTCACTGTATTGCTAGAGGAGGCCCAGAACGAGGGGTTCTTCAAGTTCCCTCCGATCCTGCGTCAGGCTGTGAAGCGAACCCGGGGCCCTTACTGCGCTTTCCACCGGACACTGGGCCACACCACGGAGGATTGCAAGCAACTCAAGAACTACATCGAAGAGCTCATCCGATCGGGACACCTCGTCGCATACTTGAGGGACAAACGGCAGGCCGACCGCGAGCAGAAGCAGCATCGCCCTCCCGCTGACATGACCATCGGTCAGATCATGCTCGTTTCGGCAGACGGCCAGCACGGAACTCAGGGAGCCCCGTACCCTATGCCAAGCACGGAGGCCCACAGTCCCCTAGGGAGCTCGGGCCGAGCCATTAAAATCATCTACTAGCATGTATCTTTCTTTTAGGGCAATGTAAACTCTTCCTAGGATCTACTGTTAATTTAATAAAGATCAATGGAACATTGCGAAAAAGAAAGAAAGACCTTGTTTATTCAAAAGGTATATGGGCTCCTCAGCTATACACGTAAAAAGGAAAGGAAATTACAACAGTGGGGGAAGGGGGTGCAACGAGCACTGCTCGTGGTACTCGGTAAAGATCTCCGTCAGCCGGGGCCTCGTGAGGTCCAACCTCTGCCCCCGGTTCCCCCTGCGCGCATCGATCCTAAGCTTCAGCTCATAGCACTCGCGGATGAGCGCCTCTGAGCGGGCCATCCGGATCGCGGAGATCAGGCCGAAGCGCCTCAGAGACCGCAGCTTGCCCACGGCCTCGTCATAGAGCTGCTCGAACAAGGGGTTGTAAAGCCCCGGCGACGCCCTCCAGATGGACCACATCAGCAGCTGCAGTAGGGAGGAGCGTCGGGGGAGCAGCCGGCCGAAATGGTCCTCGATGCTCCCATAGACCGGCTGCACCGTGTCCTCGGAGCAGTTTTGGTCGTAAAGGTACACGTCTTCGAAGTGGATGATGTCGGGGATAGTAAACGGGAAGTCTTGCATTTTCGACGATCTGTTTATGAAGGATGGAAGGATCGGTACTCCTTCAGCCTTCTATAGCCCACTGCGCAGCTCAACAGACGCCTGTTTTCACACGAAAAGTCGCTGCCACGCGGCGGTCATCAAGCCTTCTCTGGTGGAATCGAAGCGACGCGCCCCTAGCGCTTCGCCTCCCCCCGCATTCAATGCACATGTTACGCGCACTGTCGCCACGACCGTTCCTATTCCCCATGCCTACAGCTGGATGGTCGGGCCACACCTCGCGAAGAATTAGCCAAAGCAGCTACCCTGCTCGGCTATACCTGGCCGGTAGCCTCCCTGCCCGCAACACCAGGATTCAAAGCCCTCACCAAGAGGCAACCCAGCAGCTACCCTTCTCGGTCACCTCTGGGAGTAGCTTCCCTACCGCAACACCGGGGATCAGAAAGTCCTCCCATAGGCAGTCGAGCCCAACCGTCGCTTGGCTATCCCTGGCGGGTAGCTTCCCTACTGCAACGCCAGGGATCAGAAATCCCTCCCAGAGGCAGTCGAGCCCGAGGATCCCTCGCTCGGCTATCCTTCAGGACAAAAGCCATCGCCAAGAGGCACCGGACGGTAACCCTGCCCGGCCAAGGGTCCTTGGTAGGCTTCTTACAGTCCCTCCCGTGCCAAGGACCAAAGTCCTACCAGAGGCAGTCAAGTCCTTGCTTGGCTATCCCCGGCTGATAGCTTCTTACCACAACCGACAGGGATCAAAGTCCTCACCAAGAGGCACTGGGCGGTAACCCTGCTCGGTCCCCGTCCTAAAAGATCTAAGCCCTCGCAAGAGGCAACCGAACAGCTGCCCTGCTCGGTCAAATCCGGCTGGTAGCACCCTACCCGCGACGCCAGGGATCAAAGCCCTCGTAAGAGGCACCCGAGCGGCTACCCCGCTCGTTCATCCCGGGCGGATAGTTGCCTACCCACGACGCCAGAGGTCAAAGCCCTTGCCAAGAGGCAACCGCGCAGCATCACTGCCCCGTCTTCCTTAGTGGGCTTCTTACAGCCCCTCCAACGCTAAGGATCAAAGCCCTCGCAAGAGGCAACCGAGCAGCTACCCTGCTCGGTCGTCCCTGGCGGGTAGCTCCCCTACTGCAATGCCAGGGATCAGAAAGCCCTCCCAGAGGCAGTCGAGCCTGAGGATCCCTCGCTCGGCTATCCGTCAGGACAAAAGCTCTCGCCAAGAGGCACCGGGCAGAAAACCTGCCCGGCCAAGGGTCCTTGGCAGGTTTCGACCAAAGTCCTCGCAAAGAGGCGTCGGGCGGTAACCCCGCTCGATCCCCGTCCTGAAGGATCAGAGCCCTCGCAAGAGGCAACCAAGCAGCTACCCTGCTCAGTCATCCCCGACTGGTGATTAATACTCGCATTGCCAAAAGTCAAAAGATGGCACCCCCCATGGGGCCGCGGGGCAGCCTCCCACTCACGCTCGGCACAAATACGGTGAACAACGCTCTGCCCATCACCCGCAGAGGATCCGAGACCCCAGTGAGGGGCATCAAGTCTATCCAAGTCTAAACGATCTCCCCTCGACTTCGGGGCCCATGGGGATACCTTCTCGGCAGCGCCTGGCATGCTCGTCGGCAAGTGATCGAAATCAACTCGACGGACGATCGCTAGACAGACGGCCAACCTGACATGAAAACACAATGTTGCGAGTAGAGATATCTTACGAGCATCCTTCACAAACAGATGGTAGAGCGCGATTCGATGAAACCGAAGAAAATTTTTATTGCTACTGTAATACCCTAGTTCATTTATACCAGTTCTAGTTCATGTATTTCTTTATTTATGGTATTTTCCTGATTTATTGTGTTTTGGGTGCGAATAGTGTATTTGACATTTGTATTTGCATCCAACCCGACCCGCATGCTTGAAACCAGTCTTGATTTATGTTTATGATTTAACCTGACCTGTTACATGGACTCGTGCACTTTTATTTTAATTTATACATCTTGAATACTCGCATTTTATCTGGCATTTGCATTTTTACAATATAACATTTTAAGTCACATAAAATATTTTAAAAATCATTGCATGGCCTGCATGATACCCATAGCCCCGTGGTAGCATCTGCGCATCTTGTTCTTGTCCCGTTCAGTGAAACGGACTTGTTTGGATGGCTACGCGCACGTGCGTGCATCCGTTCTTGGGGGTATGCTTTTTTTGTTATCCGGACATTCATTTTTTTTTATTTTGGTCGGCATGTATATTTTTTCGTATTTTAAAACTGAATTTCAGACCCGACCCGGGCATGTTTTGGACTATGTTTCTATTTACCAGAATATCAAATTTTATTTATATAAAAATTTAGTTAACTAATAAAAGATTTTTTAAATTTAAATCTAAACTAATTTCCTAACAAACTAACAACACATCTCTCTCCTCTGCATATATATATTTATATATATTTTATTTATATATTTTTTTCTTTTCTTATTAATACACAGCCTCTTCTTCTTACTTCTTCTTCTTCTTTCTTCTTTTTTTTTCTTGATCTTGTTTCTTGATTCCGGTGATCACCGCTGGAGCCGTGCTCGTCGCTGACGATCCGAGTGATCCAGTGAACGTACCTGCTTGCGTGATCACCCTCGTGCGTTGTTTGGAACCATTCCGTGTACCGTGCGTGCGTCGCGACATTTCGCCGACGAAGGACGTTTCGTACACATCCGTTCTTGTTCCGTCTAGGCAAGTTAATCCTGCTGCATGCTATATAACTCATTAAATATCTATTTAAATAAATACCACACCTGTATTTTAAATCAAGCATCCCATGTTTCATATTACAGCCTTTCGACGTTCTGTTTACATTTGTATAGTGCATTTCAGATCTAGAGCATGCAAACCAATCTTAATTACATGCTACATTATTTTAGACGCATCTATTTTAACAAATGGAATACCTGTATTTAAAATCATGCACCCCATGTTTAGTTTTATAACTTTTTGATGTTCCGTTTACATCCATTCATATCATTTCAGATCTAGGTCATGAAAACTTATCTTGTTACATACTATACTATCATATACTGCATCAAATTGAATAGTTACATTTCATATTGCTTAGTTATATATTCCGCACTTGTTAGTTTATCATTTTACGATTATGTGATACCCGTTTGCATCCATATCATTTAAAATATATATCGTCGTAATATTTCTTATTATTATCTTTAATTAGTTTATAATCTGCATTTTATAATGTTATACATTTAAAAATATTATAGTTTACACATGAAATGTCGTTGAAAAGTGGATACGACAAATCTGAAATTTACTGTACACCTTACCTTATAAAATTCATTATAAATCATAGAAAAATCATTAGTATACGTTCTTTAGTTCGTTACAAAGCTAACTCAGAATACTATAACTATAAAAAATATTTACTTGAAAAATAAATTGTTTAAATAACGTAAAATGCAAATGAAATATCTCTAAACTGCTGTCCAGGGAAATTCCAGCAGAAACTTTCAATTTCGAATGTTCATAGCTTTTTGTAGGAACAACCTGAGATGCTTATACTTATAAAAATGAAACCCTTATTGAATTATCTTTGTTTTGGTATAATACACGTCTTTTTTGGAGAACGTTTGTTATTTTTAAGCTATTTTACAAATCAGAGTGACGCTGAATTTCTGAACGGAACTTTCTTATGCATGGTTAATCAATACCACTTTTATAGTTATTAATCGGTTTGAATATGTTATCCATATTAATATTATTATATCAATATCTATTTAATAAATAATAGTGCTTGTGTTTTAATATTCAGCAAGTTTTACCGATTTACAGTTTTATAGTATCCGTCTGTATCCGTACGTTTTATTACATATCTAGTTGCACGCCGAGACCATATTATTTCATGTTACTGTTGTATTAGTGCACCATGCTTGATAATTATGCATCCTACATAGTCATGATGTAACCCCTGATAAAATATTTGTGCATCCATGCTTTACCGTGCATCCGTACTTGCTACAGTTTTAGTACGAGCATCCGCTTGACACATGTGCACTACCTGTCATGATCTGATATACTACTTGTTTACCCCAATCAGAGCAAAGCTCTGTTCAAATTCCAAGGCGGGAGACGAAGCAACGCTTCTGTTTCCCCCAATCAGAGCAAAGCTCTGTTTTGAAATTGAAGTGAAAATTAAAGTTAAAATAAATGAAGCAACGCTTCAGATCCCCTGCAGTGCGCGAAGAGTGCCACGTGTCAAAATCAGACACGCCAGCGCAGGGAGCACAGCACCCAAGGCAGCGCGCCCAATCAGAGCAAGGCTCTATTTAAAACAAAATTAAAAGAAGCAACGCTTCAGATGATCTGCGCTATGCGCTGCGCGCCACGTGGCAGCGTAGTTGCGCTGCGCTCTGTGCTGCGCGACACTTGGCAGCGCAGTTGCGCTTGCGCAGTTGCTCTGCGCTCTGCGCCGCGCGACACGTATCAAGCGCTGGTGCATCTGCGCCAAACAGAATTAAAATTCTAGTAAGATCTTTCTGTTCTTGTTAAAACAAGAAGATTGTATTCTGTAAAACAGAAGCCCTTGGATCAAACATCCAACGGTGGAGAAAATTCCCCAAATCACTCAGAGAATGATCTCTTTAAAAAATTTAACAAATTAATGGGCACTATATAAAGGCCCCTAGACCCCCAATTCAGAAAAGGGAGAGAACATCAAGATCAAAAACAACAGCACAAAGAATAGAGAGAACTCTGAAGAATTTTGAGAAAAAACTCAAGAAGAGAAAAAAGGTAAAAACCTTTATAAAAGAAGAACTTCTTCTGAATAGATCATTGATCTAAGAACAAGATCAATGATCTTCAATAAAAAAAATAATAAATAATAACAGTGCCTTGAAATTTTTTATGAACCATTGGTTCTGAATCTTAAAGATTCTCTTCTTGAATCCAAAATTGGATCAAGTTATTGAAACGGTGCCTTGCACCTGCAAAAACTGCACTGTTGCGCTCCTGGGTTGGCGCAAGCCACCAGAGAGCGCCACGTGTCAGCATCACAATAACTTGCGCTATGCGCTTTTAAGATAGAGCATTGCTCTCTGAAATTGGCGCAACTCATTAGAGCGCGCCACGTGTCAGCAGCGCAACAGCGCAGCGCACAGACGCAGCGCACTGCGCTTGCGCTCACCCGAGCGTGACACGTGTCACCTCCACATGCGCTTGCGCTCAATAATTGGCGCAAAGCGCCTGACAAGCCAATGTCAGACAATTAATGCACTACATTATTTACAGAAGGGCCAAGCTCAATCAAAAAAGACGTAACAGGCCAAATAAAATGCAATGCATTACTCTAAAAAGGGAAGAGCCCAAAACAGATGCTCTGCATCATTTACAAAGGGACTGAGCCCAAATCAAAAGGCCTAGCAGGTCAGAATAAAATGCAGTGCATTATTAAACAGGGGTAAAGCCCTAGCACAGGCCCAATAGGCCAAAGACAAAAATGTCCCTAAACTGGAGATGGACCACTATGTCCCTAAACTGGAACAATAGAGCCCCCAAATGCTCTTTTGTCGGATCTAAACGATCTCGTTTAAGTTGATCTTAGCCTCAAATACGGCTAACGTATCCTTAAACCTTCAAACAGACTTTAGTCCTAAATTGGACTATAGATCCCCCAATCGACTTTGGTTCAAGGGTACATCTCCGAACTCCTCTGACACCTATCGTTGTAATCCTTCAACGACGTCAGAGAGGTGACGGGTCCCGATGGCCACAAATAAAATGGACCACCGTGTCCCTAAACTGGAGATGGACCACCATGTCCCTAAACTGGCAATGGACCACTATGTACCTAAACTGGAACAATAGAGCCAATTGCTCTCTTGTCGGATCCAAACGATCCCGTTAAGTTGATCTTATTTGGAGATTAGGCTAACGTATCCTTAACAAAAGTTTAAGTTGATCTTAGCCTTAAATAGGGCTAACGTATCCTTAAACCAAAACCCCAAACCCAAATCTAAAAAAATACGGATTTGGACTAATCCACGTCCTACGGGCGACGACATAAATTAATCCCCGTATACAATCCACGGGCAACCACAAACAAAACAAACATCCACGACACGAAGTGAAATTCTAGAGAAGGAGAAAGTTGCTACCGCGGTGCGGCAGCGTAATTAACTGCAGAGGCTTGCGCCTGTAGGGAAAAGTGTCCCCACAATCAAAAACCCCTCAAATGAGGGGGAATCTGACGAAGTCTGCTACATCGGCCGCATCCGTCTAAACCTCCGATACACGGTGCCATAAATCAACTTGGCATCTTCGGAGAGGTGGACGGATAAAACCATATAGCATCTACCCCGAATCTCAGGCAAGACGTTTATCGCGTCTCCGCCGCGTCATTCGGAGGGGAACAGATTCTGGCACACCCGGTGGGACCTTTTCCTCTTTCCACTCCACACTTCGTGTGTCGTGTTTTTCCCGCGATCAAATAATCGCGGTGTGTATATTTTTGGTTGCCCTTAGGGGAGTGGATATTGAAGCCGGCATTTCGTCTCTATGAAGAATGGCATTTGCTCCCACCCTAGCAACTCAGGCTCTGTCATATCCGGCGGAGTCAAGTATGGGTCACTTGCAGCCTCAAATCTCTGCAATCTGGCTCTTTAAGAAATCAACGGGCTTCTTTTTGGGTCGATGCTCCCACCTCCCACCCTCGGTGCCTCAACGCCGATGGAGGAAGCCCAGAGGATGTCTGTCGTCCACAGGCAGGCTCCCCAAGCAGCAGCCTTGCCGACGGAATCGGTCCTCAAACAATTGGCACATGCCAAAGACCAAGGTCGATGCAGGGGGCAGAATATTCAAGCTCTTCAAGAAATCAATGGCTTCAAACTGCACTAACTGCAACAGCAACTCTCGCTCTGTCCCATCTGGAGGAGTAACCTACGGGCCACAAGCGGTCTCCCTTTTCACTATGCCAGTGGAGCAGGTAACTCAAGCCACCACTGGGCTATTCTTCGGGACCATGCTCCCGCCAACGAGCTTCAGCGCTCCTATACCATCGTAAGAAGCTCCCATGAAGTCGTTTTTCAGCGCTCCTGTGCTTATTTATGCCCTACTTTGCATTATACTATATATAAGCACAATTTTTTTTTATGATAATAAAAGAGTAGAAAGTGAAAAATTATATTTAAAAGATAGGAATAGTTTAAGAAAAATAAGAAAGTTAGATGTTTTCTTAAATAAAACTAGTAATAAGTAGTTATGAGCTGTTGTTCCAAGGGTTAGTAAGATGAAGGAAATTACTAATCTGAGAATTAAAATAAGCCTGAAAAATAGTTCATATTCTGGAAGCCAAACATTTGAACGTTGATACCCTACTATACGCACTTACACACATCTTAAAACTCGGGATAGTAGAGGATACCTTGAAATGCTCTTGTCTAAAAGCCAAAGTATGAAGAAAATAAAAGTGGAGAATAAAAGATAAAATGGTGAAAAGAAAAATGAACACTGGTTTTGTTATCATCGAGGCAGCAATAAAAAAATATAGCGAGGGTGTTTTATCACTTAGTGCCTTAGACCAACTGGGTTGGGAGCCACTGCTAAGCCTTAGGTATTGCAAGACGAGGAAAAACACCTAATTAGAAAGCACATGAGTAATCGGTCGGTTAGTACCTCAAGAAGTATTAACGGCCGCATGAAGAATGTGTGAGCAAATTCTATCTAAATATCTATTAAAAAGTACTAAGGTAGATGGACAAGAGTATGATTGCTTGAATTGAATTCTCTGAGTGTAGGGATGTCCAGTTCACACACGTAGGGGTATATGATCAAGGTTTGGAAGAAAGGTAGGAATGAAAACTAAAGGCGATGTTTTATTGAGGGATAATGTGATTTCTAACATTTTTTCATGACCATTAAGATAGGGCTCATAGCAACTGAAAAGCTGGTATAGTTGAAAACTCTTATTTTCAAGTTATTTCTTTTATAGTTCTTATCTTTATATAACTTTCACCATCTCTCTTTTATTATATGATTTTTTGGGTGTAATCCGCTGAAAACCCTCAGGAGACGACACTCCTCCTACTAGGGATATGCCACTGGCGCCGAGTAAGGAAGGCTGGGGGCAACTCTCCTCCTGGACTGACTCCGCCGACTCCAACGACGGAAATTGATGCTGCTGTTCCAACTGGGAACAACTTTGGATTGCTAAACAAGGTGCGCAGGAACTTTCCTACCGCCGTACTGAAAAGATCTCCTCCACCCGTGGAGAATGTTACAGGAATAAAACCGGATCAGCCCTCTCAGCGGCTTTCTTCCAAAGTTTACAAAGTCTGGCGACGAGTCCAGGAGTCGGTAATTGATCAAGATTACTCTCATCGACAGAAAAAGGTGAAAGTTCAGCAAAGAGAAAATCATTTCGCCAAGCCACAAAAGGCAACGGCTGTCTGGGTGCCCGCTGCGACGGCCCCCTCGAAGTCAACCACTCAAAAGAGAAGGAGGCCAGAGAAAGCCCCTGTGACTACGGCAGATCACAAAGATGCTGAGCCCAAACGCCCCAAGTCTGGGGGCATAAAGGTGAATAATGTTTGCATGGCTTCCGGAAAAGAGGAAAGCCGTACTTCTACGGGTCACCGACCGCTCACCCGATCCGTGACTAAAGCCCAGGAGCAAAAACAACAGAAGCTTCAGGAAATGATGACTGCAATGGCTGCACTCACCGGGCCAAAAGAAAGCCCGGAGGCATCATCAGAACAGCAGCACGAACAAGAAACTGACGCTGACTTCTTACGCAGAGTCCTCGAAAAGAAGGACAAAGAAGCCGCAGAGCAAGCGGCTAACATAAAACAAATGACGCTCCTCTTCCAAGATATGGTAGGGATGATGTTACAGCTGGACCCTCCAGCTGAAGACCATCCGATCATTATTGGAGACGACAGAGGGGAGACATCTAATCCTCCTCCGGCTCTTTCAGTAGCCAAGGAAGAAACCATTTCCAAGGCCGCACTGGATGACTATATAGCTCAGCAAATACGAGCCCATCAGGCGAGTGAAGCGGCTGGGCAAATTGTTAAAACTGGACGACCCTATCCGGGCTGGTATGACCAAATCAGTTACCCGCCGGGATATTCGATCCCTAAATTCCATGTGTACAAAGGGACATGGAATCCCCATCAACACGTCACCGAGTTCAGGGCTCTTTGTGGCAATACCGGCGGCGATGATAAACTCTTGCTTCGCCGGTTCGTCGGCAGCTTATCGGAGACGACGTTTGAATGGTACTCCGAACTTCCGAATGACTCTGTCAAAACCTTCACTGAAATGGAATTGTTGTTTACCCAGCGTTTCGCAAGCGCCAGCGAGCGTACTCCAATAACAAATTTGATTAATGCGAGAGTAAAGCCGGGCGAGACTTGGGTTCAATATGCTATTCGATAGCGGGACTTGTGGTCGAAGTGCGAACAACGCATCGAAGAAGCGCCAGCGGTGGGCATGTTCGTGGGCACCTTAGATCCTCATGCAAATATTTCACAGTTCATGATGTTCTTTAAACCGATCACGTTCCAGGCTTTAATTGATAAGTTAGCCCAGATGGATCAAATGGGTCAGACCGTCTCCTCCGAAGCCGGAGTCTCGAACGACAAGGGTAAAGGGAAAGTGACTTTCGTTGCGAACACCCAATAGCAGCCCAGTGCCCCGAAGCTAGCGAATCAACTGGAAGAGAGATGACCGTATTATAAGGAGAAAATGAAGCGCCATTACTCATTCCCGCGGGATAAAACGAAGAAGCTGTTCGAGCTGGCGATGCGCAATAGGCTTATCTATCTCCCGGATCCAAGGAGACCACCACAACCCAGCGAGGTGAATAATCCCAACTATTGCCCTTACCACCAAATGGTAAGTCACCCGATCGAGGATTTCTTTGTCTTTAAGGGATGGATCGAGGATCAGTACCTACAAGGCAAGTTTGCGATGTCTGAAAAGTGGAAAGTAAACCCACCACAGCCGCACACTCTAAAGAAGACGGACACACCGGGGGCAACTTGTTCTTTTATTGAAGAAGCTCCATGGGAGGTCGTGCTTTCCGCCAAAACCAAAAAGATGTTGAATGATCTCCAGACATGCCTGGCGATCAGGTGGAAGAACCCGTCGGAACCTGAGATCATCGAAGGGATGCTGAAACCGCGCCCAACTCCAAGGATTGGTGGGGATAGCCAAAGTGTTCACACCCAGCCGTCGAAATCTTCGAAAAAGAAGAAGAGATCCAAAAAGCTCGTGAAGCCTGGCGACAAGCGCACGGACCTACAGAAACAAATCGACGCACTGGAAGAGTACAACCAGAAAGCGCGAACCCCAATCATGCTCCAAGAGTTTCTCAGCCATGTCCTTGAAGACGGAGAGGATGGAGAAGACTCATCAGATGGATCTGAGAATTACGTGGCAAGTTGTCATGTGATCTCTCACTCATTGGTAGATGATGAAGAGGCTCCTTGCACCGAGAAACCGGAGACGGGTCCTGAACCAGAACTTCTGTGACTGTCAGATGAGATGATCGATGCCTTCCTGAATGAGATTCGTCTGAAAAGTAAAGCCAATCAGGAGCGTGAGATGGCCATATTGGAAGGTGTCAAACGCCGGCGACTAGACGAAAGAGTCGACGCACTCCCGTCAAATCAAAAGACATCCGCTGCCGATAAAAACAAATTCAAGACGAGGAAAAGGTTTGCTAAAGCCATATCAATGGGAATGAAGCTACCGCCCTCTGAAGAAAACACGCTCGGTGGAGTAGAGATGCATCATAATTACTGCTTATATCATCAGAAGATCGCACATCCTACTGAAGACTGCGACTCCTTTAAGTGTTGGTGGCGAGGGTATATCGCTTACAGGCAACACATCAACAGAACAAAGCGGGAAGCTCGTAGACAGCGAAAAAATACGACAGATGAGCATAAAAGAGTTGCCGGCAATTGTCATAGGGATGGTCCCGGGGGATCACGAGTTCTCACCTTCGGGAGCGATTCCGACGAAAAAGTAGCCTTCGGCCCTCTCTTCAAGGAATCCATCTCTGAAGAATTGAAGAATTACGAGAACATTCAGCCGCACAATTGCACGATACCCGGAGAGAATCTCGGACCCACAAACAACGGAGCGAACAAAAAGGATAAAGGGAAGGGGAAAACGGCCTTCATCGCCAACGCTCAACAACAATCGAGTGACCCTAGACCGGTCGTTTGCCAAAGCAACAAGCGGCAACCCCTCTATGAGAAATTGAAACGTCCTTACTTATTTCCCCGGGATGAAACAAGGAGGCTGTTCGAACTAGCGGTACGCGACGGGCTTATCACTCTACCGGAGCCGAAATGCCAACCACAACTTAATGATGTCAACAATCCTAATTACTGCCCTTACCACCAAGTATTGGCCCATCTGATCGAAAACTGCTACGTTTTCAAAAACTGGGTTGAAGACCAATACCAACAGGGCAAGTTCGCGTTGTCCGAAAACTGGAAGGTGAGCCCGCCACAACCACATGCTCCGAGAAAGATGGATATGCCGGGGGCATCATGCTCATTCATAGGGAAAGCCCCATAGACCGAAAAGTCAGTAAACTAGAGATTCGCCTCAAATACGGCGACGGCGGACTGAAACGTCCTTAAACTAACGACGGACCATTACGTCCTAAAACTAGCTGACGACCGAAACGTCTTTAAACTACTACTGCAGAATCCTTAGGCTGATGAGATAAAAAAATATAAAGAATTAAAAAATAATAAAAAAACGGTATGTCTATAAGCGAAATGGGCACGGATGAAAACCCGAAAGGGCTCCGTGAGTAAAAACAGCAGGGCTACCGGCGAGTGTTCGTGATAACCCGAAAGGGAGCGACCTCGTTAAAAAAAAGAGAGAGAATAAAAAAAATGGTATGTCCATAAGCAAAATGGGCACGGATGAAAACCCGAAAGGGCTCCATGAGTAAAAACAGCAGGACTAACGGCGAGTGTTTGTGAAAACCTGAAAGGGCGCAACCTCGTTAAAAGACACTTACAGGGTCCTCTCGATCTTGTAAGGAGAAACCACCCGCGTGAGATCCTTATGACTCACAAGGGAGCAACACACTTAGGGATCCCCACGATTCCTAAGGAGAAAATACACTTGCGAGATCCTCACGACTCGTAAGGAGAACTCTCTTATGGGGCCCTCACGGCTTATAAGATTTGAAAGTCTTAAGTTATAGAGACCTAAACCTGTGCTTAAGCAACCCCCACAACCTTCGATATTGCCCTACGAGCGGCTCAATACTGACCCTTGTATACAATCCACGGGCGCGAATAAACATTTTTCTGACCAATTCCCACCCGTGGGTAGGGATATATCCATATAGTGAACAACCCTTATAAGTCCTCTCGACTTATAAGGATAAAACCCTTTTGTAAGATCTTTACGACTTACAGGGGAACATATACTTAGGAATCCCCACGATTCCTAAGGAGAAAACACACCTATGAGATCCTCACTTGTAGGGAGAAATACCTTTGTGAGACCCTTACGGCTCATGAAGTCAAAAGCCTTAGTCGACGGGATCCTAACCCTGTTCGCTAAGCCACCTTTGTTCGACATCGACAGAGGCAAATGATGATGCGCTCCTGGCAATATTCCAGTTGTAGAGGTGCTGATGCCGAAATCGGTGTCTAATCCCAAGCTTGTGGCGAAAGCCAGCAAGCCACACATGCATACGAAATAGCCAAAATGATGGGGCAACTTGCAATAAAAAGCAGCAAGTGAAAATGTATGCATGCAAAATAGCCGAAATGATGGGGCAACTCGCAATGAAAAGCAGTGAGTAAAAATAAAATAAATATACAAAATGATTGGGCAACTCATAATGAAAAGCAGCGAGTAAAAATAAAATGAATAGCTGAAATGATTGGGCAACTCGCAATGAAAAGCAGCGAGTAAAAATAAAATGAATAGCCGAAATGATTGGGCGACTAGCAATAAAAAGCAGCGGGTAAAAATAAATTAAATAGCCGAAATGATTGGGCGACTCGCAATAAAAAGCAGCGAGTAAAAATGAAATAATTAGCCGAAATGATTGGGCACCGCGAAAAATAGCCGAAATGATTGGGCAATCGCGACCTTCACGATATAAAAGCTGAAATGATAGAGCATCGTGGAAATACCAAAAAAAATGATGAATGAAACTTTTTGCCCTACAGGTGAGATCACTTCGATCCCTGTACACAATCCAGGGGCACAAACAAAGAGGGAACCATACCTTCCCAACAGGCTCCACCAGAAAGCGAAGCCAAATCTCGACGGTTCATAGACAACCTAGAGACAATCTCGACATTTGTTGCAATATTGCAGACACGATGTCAACAAACGAAGCAAAAGGAAATCCCTTGCTTTAGGGTCTCGAAATTGATATCGACAACTTAGAGATCACCAACGGCGTTTCTCCTCACTCCAACCAGATGCAGACATGACGTCAACAACCGACCTCAGAGTCGCAATGAAATGGAGCCACGGCATAGTCCCTAGTTCCAAATCTTAACGGCAATATCTACGGCCTAAGAATCAACAAAGGCGTTCCTTCGCAGTCCATCAAGATGCAGTTACAACGCCAACAAAAGATCTTGCGGTCAAAACAAAACAAAGCGACGTCAAAATCCCAGCTCCACCTCGGCATTCGTCTCGATACAGCAGACGAGATGTCACGACAGCGTTCTTCCTCCAACAGGATTCGGACGTGACAAAGCAAACGAAGCGAAAGCCAAATTCCTAGCTTCAAGGTCTTAACGACAAGTCATATAAAGCCTGAAAGACAACTGGAGATCGTCTCACACCAGTGCGGAATGGTCACCGCCTCGACGTTCGTCTCGACACAGCAGACGCGACAATCAAACAAACGAAGTCATGGCAAAATCCCTAGTTCTAAACCTCGACGGTTCACCAGCAACCTAGAGACAATCGTGGCATTCATCTCGATACAGCAGACGAGATGTCACCCCTGCGTTCTTTCTCCAGCAAGGTTCAGACGCGACAATCAAACTAACGGAGCCACGGCAAAGTCCCTAGTTCTAAAGCTCGACGGTTCACCAGCAACCTAGAGACAACCATGACATTCGTCTCGATACAGCAGACGCGATGCCAGCAAACGAAGCAAAGTCCAAATTCCTAGCTTCAGGGTCTTGACGGCAACTCACATAAAACCTGAAAGACTATTGGAGATCATCACACACCAGCGCGGAGTGGTTATGACTCATCGGGGCTCTCCAAAATGAGCCTAACCTCAAGTAAAAAGCGGCATGGCAAAATTCCTAACGCTTGCTCTTCCGACGGTCAAACTGCCAAGGAGGATTGCTTGAAGACGTCTTATCCAGTCCCCGATGGGATCAGAGACACGGCAGTCGCAGGGCTACTCGAACAGCACGATTGCCTATCAAGGAATATATCAGCTGATGCGACGGTACAACGGCCAAAACCCTAAGTACCACAGACCTTAATGGACTTCTGTCGTAAAGAGCAAAGGTTAACTGTGACGTTAGGATATTCTTGCGAGAAATGCTCGATTCGTCTCGACTTGTGAGGAGATTGATGTCTTTGCGAGAACTTCTCGATACGGATCGACTCGTAAGATAAAGCATTAGGCAGCAGGGATTAAAAAACTTGTTTCCTAAGCACTGGGACCCTGCAAGTCGGCCTAAAATGGTCTCTTGTATACTATTCACGGGTCTCACTCTCCAAAGTCGAATCTCGACAAGGAGGGAAACAACCGCTTACAGTTCTCTCGACTCGTAAGAGGGAAAATTCTCTTATAAGATCCTTACGACTTATAAGAGAAAACGCACTTAGGAATCCTCACGATTCCTAAGGAGAAAATCCATCTACGAGATCCTCTTGATCCGTAGGGAGAAAAGTCTCTATGAGACCCTCACGACTCATAGAGTTGAAAAGTCTTAGGTGGAAGATCTGAACCTGCGGCCTAATCCATCGCTATCCCTTAAAGAAACCAATATGCTTACTCTATTATCTGTCGACCATGTTTACTAAGGCAACATACTGATAATAAAAGAAAAAAGAAAGCGACAGAAAGAACATCCGATTTGCATTTGATCAAGCGTTCGAGACACACTCATTCATGCATGGGCAAAAGACTCAGAACGAGAAATAAGACAAGCCGGAATAAAAAAATTTCATTCATATTGCCAAAAATTCTTACAAGCATGAAAGCAATAAACGAAGAACATCATCAAATGATTACAACGGTATAACCTCAGATCCAGGGCACGGATTAAGGAATTCAAAGGTAAGGCCATCTAGGGTTCTTCTAGCCTTTCTGATTATTCTCGTGCGCAGCCTCTCGCGCTCACGTGTGTTAAGATCTTCGGCAAGGCCCCCCATCCTTCGATAAGCAGCGATTATCGTCGTCTGCTGGAAAATTTGATGCAGAATGTTGATGAGGCTATCCCGCCGTTTCTTCGAGATCAGCCCCGACAGGTATACTGAATGCACCTTGTCTTCGGCATCATCCAGCGCATTGAGCGGCATGGCCTCGTGGAACCCCGGGAGTGCTATCTAAATTGCTCCCAGCACGACTTTCAAGAGAGCAGAACGGTGAGGGAGCAGCCAACCAACGCGCGCGTTCAAGCGACCCATAACCTCCGCACACTGGGCATCTGTAAACTCCTGGTTTTGATGACGGCCCTGTACGCGGATATCCTCGTAGGTGATGAATTCGTGCAGACTGTATAGATGAACAGCCATAATGCCTGAAGGAAATATCAATGGAAGATTAGCGATAAAAAAAAGGGAGGGACATAGGGAGTTAAACTCCTCGAGAGCAGAGCTCTATTAATGGAACTCTAATAGGGTTCTCCTTAGTTCTCTTTGGACCCCTTTAGAGCAAAGCTCTGCTAAGTGAAACCCTAAATAGGTTTTCTTTAGATCAGGGATCTATTGAGAGCAAGGCTCTATTAATGAAAATTAATTTAATTTAATTTAAATTAAAGTTTTTACCTAAAAGTTTTAAGAGTTTAACTCTTAGAGTTCTTAAAAATAAAGAGCAGGACTCTGAGATTCTGAAAGTAAAAATTTTGAAGATGATAATCATCTGTTGAGGGACCAAAGGTCCTACTTATAGGCATCAAATGTCCTTTCAACTTCCAAGAGTTGCTGCGACGGTTGGAATTCTACCACCGCTGCGCTCATGTTTGGAGGGCAACGTAAGCGTAACGGTGGGGGGGGGGGCATTTGTTTACCCCAATCAGAGCAAAGCTCTGTTCAAATTCTAAGGCGGGAGACGAAGCAACGCTTCTGTTTCCCCCAATCAGAGCAAAGCTCTGTTTTGAAATTGAAGTGAAAATTAAAGTTAAAATAAATGAAGCAACGCTTCAGATCCCCTGCGCTGCGCGTGTTCATACCAGAATATTGCATTTTATACCACCCATTCTTATGCTCGGTTGTTTATAGGTAGATGCTTTTAATCCGTGTTTGTTACATATTTACAGATTACAGGTTTCCAGTCCAAATATTGCAAATCAAGACAAAATCTCCACAGTTACGCCAAAAGCAGAACATCTGTTGACAGCAGATAAAAGCCGGGTTCCGGTCATCCATATTCGTCCAGTGCCGAGTACCAGTTCCTGAGACAAGATATATGACAGTGGTCATTCGTGTCTCAGACATGCATAGAGCACGAGGGGGGCTGCACAAGAATCAATGGATGCGCGGAGCTCGAGCGAGATAGAAGTCAAAAGTAAAGAAAAGAAAGCAATCTTGGACTAAGAAATCTGAAGATATTCTGGAAGACTTTGTGCAGTGTAAAGTTTTCAAACACGAGGAAACATGTAAACAGGAAAACCCACAAAACCCAATCACCCAAACCCACCATACGGCCGCGGTTCCGCGGCCAATGGGGGGTCTAGGCCGCGGAACCGCGGCCATTTGGTCTCCTCACTTTGTCGTTTTTTGTGGGCAGTTGGGTAATTTTATGTAGAGCCGAATTCTTGCCCTAGGTTTCCATTTCCTCGCCTATAAATACTCCAGATCTGAGCCAAGCCAAGGGGTTAATTTCTTAAGCCTCTTTTTGCTAGTTTTAGTTCTTCTTCTTCTTCTTCTTCATTCATCCTCCATGGAAATGTAGTGAGAGCATTGAGTGGATGTGAATAAAGATGAGGGTTTTTGTATCATTCTCTTTTGTTTAATTTCCCCTTGAGATTCTTGCTTTCTCTTGATCTTTCAACCTCTTCATTGAGCTTGAAAGGTTAAGAGTTTGTTATTGATCTCAAGGGTCGTATTTTCTTATGGAATTAGTTCTTCACTTCACATGAGTTCTTTACCCTTCTCTTGATCTTGCAATCTCTTGATTGAGCTTGCAAGTTTAAGGGTTGGCTATTGATCCCATGCTTGTCTTGAGTTCTAGTTTCTAGTTTTCTTTCTTGCTTTTTATTACTTGCTTTTTATTACCTTGCTTTACTTTCTTGCAATTTAAATTCATGCACTTACTTACTTGTAATCTTTTCTTTTCTTTGTTCTTTTTGTTCTCTCTTTTTGGTTCTTTTTGTGAATGGTTGTAATTATTGTTATTGTTAAGAAGAAATACGATATTATAAGTTAACGTTTCTTTGCTCATTTTCTTTTCTCGTATTTTCCATTGAACTCCGTCCAAACGATACGCAAGCGCTCCGTTAGGCACCCTGCCCTGACAAGGTAACGGTGATTCCTAACCGCGACCGGTTGCGTTCGGTTTGACCGGAGGCGAAAGCAAGAGACAAGAACGAAAGGACAAAGGTAAATAAGCCGGATTCCACGAATACCGCGCTTAAATCCCCTAATCCACGTTGTTGCCGATTGCTCTAGCTTCAATTGCTCAAGACTCGGCTCAAAGGTTTTGAGTACGGATTTCTTTAGCTTACAATCTCGTATCTTTTTCTTAACAACTTCATACTTGCATATAAAACACATAGGTTAGTTTGAATAAATACATACAAATTCTTTATTGACTCGTCTAAAGACATGAACGGACATACAAATGTCTCCCTGTGGATCGACCCGTGCTCAACCGGCTAGCTGCATAGCGACACCGTCCTGATTGTGGTAAACTTTAGAACTTTGAACATCCAACACGCCAAAAGCGTGCGATCAAATGGCGCCGTTTCCGGGGAGACGGTAACGTATTTCTTTTCTTGTTATTTGGGTTAATATTCTTTTTGTATATATTCTTAAAAAAATCATTTTGTTTTTTTAATAATTTTTGTGAGCAAGTCTGCAGATTTTTGCGGATTTGCAAACGGCGATTGTGGGAGCAAAGTGTACGTTCAAGGCTAAGGTGATTGCAAAGTACAGTGCCAAAGATCCGGGTAGTTTGACCTGCGCAAGCGAACTTTTCAAGCTTACCGGATTTGATTCAACGGGGTTTCCTAACCCAAAAACTTAACGGTACATACTTTACTAACACCTTCTTCTCAAATCCGACGCATCCAATATACTATTCTTTGCAGGATTCTTTGCAAGTTCGCTAGCAAACGCAAAAAAAAATTGATTAACCCGTATTTGTTGCAGTGCCGTGCTTAAATTAAAAAACGATTGTTTGATTCTTTATAGAATTTTTATTGAATTGCGCATTGCATACATTAATACGGACTTAAGGGCAAGCGAACCCCACAACATACGGTAAAGGATTTCATCACATTTTCCGTGGCCCACAAATCACGAACTTGAGCATAACGTTTACCCGCACAAAATTTAAAAGAAACTAGACTTTAAACCTTAAGGACTTCGCGCTCACTAGGAGAAGTTAACTGTGTTTAGAACCTCGCTTAACGGTATATTGTTTACGGGATGTCTAGAAAAGTGTTAACGGCGAAACCGCCAAAAGAGAAATGGTTATTTAATTAAGGAACTTCGCGAAAGCGTTGGAAAACCTCCCCTTATCTCTGCACTTACCTGGCCTCGTGATCAGTGTATCTTGAGCCCGTTTCTCGACACAGATTTACTTCGACAATCAAGTTCTGGAGCAGGTCTAGTTGACCTAGGTGAACCCTAGAACGATTATGTGTGTGGTATTTTTGTGTCGTGATTGTTTTTATCCATATTCTTTTTGTGTGTATATTTCATTCTTTTGTTAATAACTAACTAAAAAAAAATTAAAAAAAAAAATTCATATTCTTTTTCCCCTCCTTTTCTCTGCCTTTCTTTCTTTCTCTCTTCATATCATGGGTACACCACCTCGCAAAACTCTTGCCGAACTTTGGTACCCACAACCAGACATTACTTCTTACGGTTTTTGCTTTGGCCGAACATCGAACGACCCCTCCATGCCCAAATTTTTTTTGAAAGATCGGATAGACGAGTCTAGGACGAACAACTGGACCCCGCAATCCACTTCGTATCAACCATTTCAAACATTCACCCCTTCTTGCGTTGATACCCCTTTTGAAAGTCCAGTTGTAGCCACAAGACCTATGTCTCTTGCTGAACGTATTGAACAATCCCGTAGCCGATCTTTCACTCCTTTCACCATTTCAAATTCTTGGGATCAACAATTCCATTCACCTTCTTATCCAAATGTTGATCCTGCTCCTGTCCAGCCATTCAATTCCTACCAATCCAACCCTACTTTTGCACCTTCCCTAGACATTGCTTCTACACAGCCATTTGGGGGTTTCCAGTATCCAAACAACTTCGTATCTTTTACTGAAACCCCATCACAACCCATGTCTAGTTTGGAACGGTCATTGGAAGACTTTAGGGTAGCGTCAAGCCAACAGATGATGGATTTGAATGCGTCCATGGCCGCTCTCATACAACCTACTGACCCGGTAGCTAGTTTCCAACTAGCTCCTAATTTTCCAATGAATGATGAGGCGGCAGGACAGACTGAGAATTTGAGTGGAGAGAGTGAGATGTACCCCCTTCCAAATCAAACCTACCCATCCCAAATTGAATCCCACAACTCCTGTTTTGAAAGTCTATCGAGTATCCCACATGATTTATCAATTGAAGATAGAATGATTAATGAGTTGTGCGACTTTGTAGTGTTTGATTTACCCGATTGTGAAGGGTCCCTTCCAAGTGAAACCAATCCCAATCCTTTTAACCTCTACACCTCCATCTTAGAACCAGAATCGATTAATATCCATGCTTTCGATGAGGTGTCTGAGAATATTGATTTTCACTTGATTGAGGATATTGACGCTGGGGATATTTTGGATGATGAACCCGTAGATTTGGCTGAGTTTGTCTCTTCGAATCATCATCCCGAGTCATTAAATGTTTTTCCCGAACCCCATATGCGTCTGGATTTTGATGAATTATGCATGGATAAGCTAAATTTTGAGGAGAATATTGAGGATAGTACTGAGGATGAAACAGTTTTAATTGATGAGTCGGATTTTCCAATTCATCATGTTCCTTTCATTGACTGTGTGCACCCTCCCGAAACCTTAACCGATACCCCTCCTCGATCACTCCCCTCCATCCTTCCCATCGTTCCAACCTTGCAAGAAACCGTATCATTTTCACTTCCTGTGTCTGGTTTACCAAGTTCGGTGTACCCATGGTTTCTCACGAATCTTGAGGGATTTGACCCCATTTCTCGACGGGTTAATAAATTAGCACAATCAATTTTTACACATCGGTCATCACAAATTGTGCTAATTTATTCGCTCCATATCCACCCTCAAGTTCGTACTCTATTTCTTGTTCCCTTCCGCCATTCTTCTTCTCATATACCGAGACCGTATCCCGCTTCTATCTCCATACGGTCTCGCGTATTCTCCATTTCTTTTCTCTACGCCTTCTTTCACCAGCCACTGCTTTATAGCGATAAAATCTTTGAATGGTTGGTACTCACTTTTGGCCTGTGTAAGGCATTGTATAGTTTGATACTGTTCTTTCCCCTCGATCCTGAACTTTAACGCTTAACAGTGGAAACACTGTTTTACATAAGTTTGGGGGGACACCTTTTTTGTATATATCTTTTTGGTTTTTGTTTTGTATATAATTTGTTTTTAGGGAGCGCCGGCAATTTTGACCCTCTTGGTATAGCCTGACAGTGAGGGCACTGTCAAGTTTAAGTTTGGGGGTATGCTCGGTCGGTAAGCTTTCTTCCTTCGCATTCATTTGTATATTTTGCATTTGCATACCTTATTAAAAACCCACAAAAATCAAAAAAAATTCCAAAAAATATAAAAACTTTGTCGTCAAGTTAGCTAATAGGGTAACTTAGATTTTTATTCTGAAAGTTTAGTTGATATATTAGAAATAACTAAATTCTAGGCTTAGGAATTGAAAACCCTAAAAATAACACTCATTCTGTCTAACTTTGGTAAGTATACGTCCTTACAGTTTTTTTTTGAGAAATAGGTAATCTTGAGTTCAGTTTTAGAGTTAAGTCAAGATGAAGGGAAAGTATTGAAGCTTTATCGGAGGATAAGTCTGAAAAATAGTTTCTTTTCTTGAGTTCAAATTTAGAAAATATATACCCTACAAATTGCACTTACACGCATCTTGAAACTTGGGATAGTAGAGGATACCTAGAAATACTCTTGCCTGAAAGCCTAGTATGAAAGAAAAAACGGTATTTAAAGCTAAACACCAAAAGAGCATATTGAAAAATATATCCGGTCTTGAAAAAGAAAAAGAAAAAGAAAAATAGAATAAAATCAAGACCTGGAGACTGCTATTTACGCTTTAAGTTCACATATTCAGTAATCGGCCGTTAGTGCCTCAAGAAGCATTAATAGTCGCATGAAAGGTGTGTGAGCAAATCCGTCCATCCTTAATGAAAAGAAGTAGTATTAGGTATTAGGGCAAGGATATTTTAGCTTGAACTGAATTCTCAAGTGTAGGGGTGCAAATATACACACACGTAGGGGTATACAATCGATGTTTGAATAAAAGATAGAAATGAAGAATAAAGACTTGTGTTTTCTGTAAAGGTGATAAAAATCCCTAATTTGAGGCCGCACTTTAGAAGGAAAACTCAGGAGAACCAACATCTTTCTAAACTTTTTTTTGGAACGTATATGATCTAAGGTTAAATAGATTAGAGGTGTGAAGCATTAGGGTTGAATATTTCTAACTTAGGATGATAGAGTTTCTAACGTAAATACTAAACTGTAGGAGTAAAATCAATGTTAACTTATGACACTAGCTTGACGGGATTTTGTGGGTGTAATCCGCTGAAAACCCTCAGGAGACAACACTCCTCCTACTAGGGACACCTAGAGGTTTAACGGCTTATTGCACGCGCTCAGTGCAATCGCGTTCCCTGCGAAAGTGCGGTTAGGATTTTATTTTTGTGAATAATTGGTTTTGCTCGGGACGAGCAGAAGATAAGTTTGGGGGTATTTGTTCATACCAGAATATTGCATTTTATACCGCCCATTCTTACGCTCGGTTGTTTATAGGTAGGTGCTTTTAATCCGTGTTTGTTACATATTTACAGATTACAGGTTTCCAGTCCAAATATTGCAAATCAAGACAAAATCTCCACAGTTACGCCAAAAGCAGAACATCTGTTGACAACAGATAAAAGCCGGGTTCCGGTCATCCATATCCGTCCAGTGCCGAGTACCAGTTCCTGAGACAAGACATATGACAGTGGTCATTCGTGTCTCAGACATGCACAGAGCACGAGGGGGGCTGCACAAGAATCAATGGGTGCGCGGAGCTCGAGGGAGATAGAAGTCAAAAGTAAAGAAAAGAAAGCAATCTTGGACTAAGAAATCTGAAGATATTCTGGAAGACTTTGTGCAGTGTAAAGTTTTCAAACACGAGGAAACATGTAAACAGGAAAACCCACAAAACCCGATCACCCAAACCCACCATACGGCCGCGGTTCCGCGGCCAATGGGGGGTCTAGGTCGCGGAACCGCGGCCATTTGGTCTCCTCACTTTGTCGTTTTTTGTGGGCAGTTGGGTAATTTTATGTAGAGCCGGATTCTTACCCTAGGTTTCCATTTCCCCGCCTATAAATACTCCAGATCTGAGCCAAGCTAAGGGGTTAATTTCTTAAGCCTCTTTTTGCTAGTTCTTCTTCTTCTTCTTCTTCTTCTTCATTCATCCTCCATGGAAATGTAGTGCGAGCATTAAGTGGATGTGAATAAAGATGAGGGTTTTTGTATCATTCTCTTTTGTTTAACTTCCCCTTGAGATTCTTGCTTTCTCTTGATTTTTCAACCTCTTCATTGAGCTTGAAAGGTTAAGAGTTTGTTATTGATCTCAAGGGTCGTATTTTCTTATGGAATTAGTTCTTCACTTCACATGAGTTCTTTACCCTTCTCTTGATCTTGCAACCTCTTGATTGAGCTTGCAAGTTTAAGGGTTGGCTATTGATCCCATGCTTGTCTTGAGTTCTAGTTTCTAGTTTTCTTTCTTGCTTTTTATTACTTACTTTTTATTACCTTGCTTTACTTTCTTGCAATTTAAATTCATGCACTTACTTACTTACTTATAATCTTTTCTTTTCTTTGTTCTTTTTGTTCTCTCTTTTTGGTTCTTTTTGTGAATGGTTGTAATTATTGTTATTGTTAAGAAGAAATACGATATTATAAGTTAACGTTTCTTTGCTCATTTCCTTTTCCCGTATTTTCCATTGAACTCCGCCCAAACGATACGCAAGCGCTCCGTTAGGCA
This sequence comes from Agapanthus africanus, assembly GCA_030015575.1. Classification (NCBI taxonomy): domain Eukaryota; kingdom Viridiplantae; phylum Streptophyta; class Magnoliopsida; order Asparagales; family Amaryllidaceae; genus Agapanthus; species Agapanthus africanus. The sequence continues at coordinate 31,737,954 of JASDDO010000024.1, forward strand.
CCCTACCCTGACAAGGTAACGGTGATTCCTAACCGCGACAGGTTGCGTTCGGTTTGACCGGAGGCGAAAGCAAGAGACAAGAACGGAATGGCAAGGGTAAATAAGCCCGATTCCACGAATACCGCGCTTAAATCCCCTAATCCACGTTGTTGCCGATTGCTCTAGCTTCAATTGGTCAAGACCCGGCTCAAAGGTTTTGAGTACGGATTTCTTTAGCTTACAATCTCGTATCTTTTTCTTAACAACTTCATACTTGCATATAAAACACATAGGTTAGTTTGAACAAACACATACAAATTCTTTATTGACTCGTCTAAAGACAAGAACGGACATACAACCGTCTCCATGTGGATCGACCCGTGCTCAACCGGCTAGCTGCATAGCGACACCGTCCTGATCGCGGTAAACTTTAGAACTTTGAACATCCGACACGCCAAAAGCGTGCGATCAGCGGGCAGAGCGCCACGTGTCAAAATCAGACACGCCAGCATAGGTAGCGCAGCACCCAAGGCAGCGCGCCCAATCAGAGCAAGGCTCTATTTAAAACAAAATTAAAAGAAGCAGCGCTTCAGATGATCTGCACTATGCGCTACGCGCCGTGTGGCAGCGCAGTTGCGCCGCGCGCCGCGTGGAAGCGAAGTTGCGCCGCGCGCCGCGTGGCAGCGCAGTTGTGCTGCGCTCTGCGCTGCGCGACACGTGGCAGCACAGTTGCGCTGCGCTCTGCGCTGTGTGACACGTGTCAAGCGCTGGTGCATCTGCGCCAAACAGAATTAAAATTCCAGCAAGATCTTTCTGTTCTTGTTAAAACAAGAAGATTGTCTTCTGTAAAACAGAAGCCCTTGGATCAAAGATCCAACGGTGGGGAAAATTCCCCAAATCACTCAGAGAATGATCTCTTTAAAAAATTTAACAAATTAATGGGCACTATATAAAGGCCCCTAGACCCCCAATTCAGAAAAGGGAGAGAACATCAAGATCAAAAACAACAGCACAAAGAATAGAGAGAACTCTGAAGAATTTTGAGAAAAAACTCAAGAAGAGAAAAAAGGTAAAAACCTTTATAAAAGAAGAACTTCTTCTGAATAGATCATTGATCTAAGAACAAGATCAATGATCTTCAATAAAAAAAATAATAAATAATAACAGGGCCTTGAAATTTTTTATGAACCATTGGTTCTGAATCTTAAAGATTCTCTTCTTGAATCCAAAATTGGATCAAGTTATTGAAACGGTGCCTTGCACCTGCAAAAACTGCACTGTTGCGCTCCTGGGTTGGCGCAAGCCACCAGAGAGCGCCACGTGTCAGCATCAGAATAACTTGCGCTATGCGCTTTTAAGATAGAGCATTGCTCTCTGAAATTGGCGCAGCTCATCAGAGCGCGCCACGTGTCAGCAGCGCAACAGCGCAGCGCACTGCACTTGCGCTCACCCGAGCGTGACACATGTCACCTCCACATGCGCTTGCGCTCAATAATTGGCGCAAAGCGCCTGACAAGCCAATGCCAGACAATTAATGCACTGCATTATTTACAGAAGGGCCAAGCCCAATAAAAAAAGGCCTAATAGGCCAAATAAAATGCAATGCATTACTCTAAAAAGGGCAGAGCCCAAAACAGATGCTCTGCATCATTTACAAAGGGACTGAGCCCAAATCAAAAGGCCTAGCAGGCCAGAATAAAATGCAGTGCATTATTAAACAAGGGCAAAGCCCTAGCACAGGCCTAATAGGCCAAAGACAAAAACGTTGAACATCTTCAACTGGACTTAGCCCAATCATGACCGTAAGTCCTCAAATTAAATTGACTGAGCACGGCTGCTCTCTTAAATCAATTTACATTCGGTTCAAGGGTACATCTCCGAACTCCTCTGACACCTATCGTTGTAATCCTTCAACGACGTCAGAGAGGTGACGGGTCCCGACGGCCACAAATAAAATGGACCCCCACGTCCCTAAACTGGAACATGGACCGCTATGTCCCTAAACTGGAGATGGACCACTATGTCCCTAAACTGGAACAATAGAGCCCCCAAATGTTCTTTTGTCGGATCTAAACGATCCCGTTTAAGTTGATCTTAGCCTCAAATACGGCTAACGTATCCTTAAACCTTCAAACAGACTTTAGTTCCAAATTGGACTATAGATCCCCCAATCGACTTTGGTTCAAGGGTATATCTCCGAACTCCTCTGACAGCTATCATTGTAATCCTTCAACGACGTCAGAGAGGTGACGGGTCCCGACGGCCACAAATAAAATGGACCACCATGTCCCTAAACTGGAGATGGACCACCATGTCCCTAAACTGGAAATGGACCACTATGTCCCTAAACTGGAACAATAGAGTCAATTGCTCTCTTGTCGGATCCAAACGATCCCGTTAAGTTGATCTTAGTCTGGAGATTAGGCTAACGTATCCTTAACAAAAGTTTAAGTTGATCTTAGACTTAAACAGGGCTAACGTATCCTTAAACCAAAACCCCAAACCCAAATCTAAGAAAATACAGATTTGGACTAATCCACGTCCTACGGGCGACGACATAAATTAATCCCCATATACAATCCACGGGCAACCATAAACAAAACAAACACCTACGATACGAAGTGAAATTCTGGAGAAGGAGAAACTTGCTACCGCGGTGCGGTAGCGTAATTAACTGGGGGGGCTTGCGCCTACAGGGAAAAGTGTCTCCACAATAAAAAAAAACCCTCAAACGAGGGGGAATCTGACGAAGTCTGCTACATCGGCCGCATCCATCTAAACCTCCGATACACGGTGCCATAAATCAACTTGGCATCTTCGGAGAGGTGGACGGATAAAACCAAATAGCATCTGCCCCGAATCTCAGGCAAGATGTTTATCGCGTCTCCGCCGCGTCATTCGGAGGGGAACACTACTGCTTGACTTGATACCTGATACACCACTACTTGACATGACTTGATACATGTACACTACCTGACATGACTTGATATATCACTACTTGACATGTTACCTGATCCTGTTTCTAATGCCGACAATCCTGACATGTTGTCCTGATGGACATATCCTGTTGTATGTACAGACAAACATGTTCCTGCTTGATCCTGTGTTGGTAGTCTCAGATTTATAAATACCTGACTTACACACATAACTTGGGGGTATGGGAAAATCAAGAATGTAGCTGAACGCAACTCAAAGGGCTATTATATCATTTTATCGAGGTCTTGTGGGGAATGAACGGGACATAGACTCACAGTCTATTACATCATTTTATCGTGGTCCCGTGGGGAATGAACGGGACATAGACTCACAGTCTATTACATCATTTTATCGTGGCCCCGTGGGGAATGGACGGGGCATAGACCGATGGGTTACGGTGAGAATTATATTAATTGATTTCGAATAACTTTAGAGTAGATAACCGTATAGCACAGTTTATACTACTCACTGCACTTCACCTGTTTATGTCATGTTCACTGATCTATATTCATGTTACGATTTACTTGCTACTGTTCATACTTCACGCATGCATATTTCATCACATCCTGCTTGCTTAGAATTATTGATATTTTGACGCACTGACGTCTGGGTTTTGCGTGGCCCGGATCCCTTATCTTTATCGCAGGCTGTCCAGGAGTATTTTGATCAACAGGCCGAGCAGTGAGGACCTGTTATTAGTTTAGTTTAGTTTCCTTTCAGTATTTTCATTCCTGATGTGAGCCCGCATTATGGGACGTGCATTCCAGTTTATTATTGTATTGGATCTTTTTGCTTCCGCATTATTTTTATTCTTGACTCGTTATTCTGGCTCATGGACATGTATTAGATAGTTGTTTATTATTTTACTGTTCTTGGATTTGGGCTTGGGCCCGGACTCATTTTTCGGGCCTTGACTTTGACTTATTGACTTGTTGACCTCGACCGTGGGGTGTAATTTTTGACCCCAACAGTGTGCGCACGTGCATGCATGCATGCGTAAAATAATTGTTGGAACATTTTGTTTATCAGGGTTGAAAGAGTCAAATGACCTTTCCCCCCATGATTACCTTGTAGAATCATCTACTTATAACTTTCAGGTGGTAGGAATGGAAGTCTTCTAATTCTTTGTTTAAGCGAGGGCAATTAGATATGACTGACGAAAGGAGCATTGCCATGCAGGAGAACTTTTCTCTCCGAGGCGAGAGGTCGCCGGTTCGATTCCTATGTGAGGTTCCATTCGGGGAAAGGAACTTATGACTAATTAGCTGACTGCATGGTTTAGAATGAATCTGGATAAGAAAATAAGCGGCAGTAAATCTGCATGAGGTTTATATTACACATAATATGCACCAACAGAAGTGTGGAAATGTTCGACGCTTGCTAACTCTGCTGTCAATTGAATTAAGGGATGGGTACTTAGCTCCAGTTCATAAAGTTGAGAAATAATAGTTCCCTAACTCTCTTTTCTCCTATAATCTTCAGTTCTCTTTTCTCCTATAATCTTCAGTTAAATCATTTTATATTCTAGGTGTGGGTACCCTAAATCTATGTTTTCCTGGTTTATAATCAGTGGATTGCCAACTTGTTTGGTGCTCCTGGCTGCAGCTTTGAGCCTGTGGAACATGGATGCGAGTTTTCTGATTGCATGGTTAGATTTGAATTAATGAATATGACAAGTATTAGATCTGATATTGAAGTTTAACCATTGAGTAAGTCAGATTCTTATATTTGTGGTTTTACTGGAGAACAAGAACTAGATCTGCATTGCTTTCTATTTTGATGAATATACAAAGGATTTGAATAGACAGATAATACAAATTGTGCTTAGTTTTTATTTTGTACCTATGCATGAATGCAGGCTGGAGAACTTTATCCCATACTATGAACCGCATCTGCTTAGAATAGCCTTTCAGTGTCATACAATGATCATTCCCCCCTTTTGAATTACTTATAGCATCCATTACTGACTACTATTAAGTGCGAGATGTCGGGAAGGACGACTCCCATTTCTTTTAATTTAGTAGGAACACCAGCTACTAGTGTTTCGTTTAAGTAGAGATGGCGGTTACTGGATATTTTGATTAAGCAGGAATGTCAGCTTCTAGTTCTTTTCATTGAGCAGGAACAGCATTTTCTCGTTTTTTTGTTGTTGTTAAGCACAGGAAATTACTTGGGAGCAGATGAACCAAACCTGGCCAATTGTCTGCATGGTGTTAAAGGAAGAGAATAAAATAAGCAGTGATAAGCCTGTATGATGTTTGAGCCTTTGAGGTTTACCTAAAATATGCGCCACCAACAATAGAATACGTATTAAGACCAAAAAAGAACAACAAAACAAAACTACAGAAAAAGTAAACAAATTTGCAAAACTTGTCGGTTATCGCTGCTAATGAAATAAATTTATGAGGTTTTATTTGTGGCCCTTGAAAATGCTTGTAAATAATGGTGAACTAACTCTATTTGCTCCTCTAACATCCAATTGAAATCATGTTTTGTTGGATGTGGGTGCCATAAACCCATGTTTTTCTGGAATTTAAGTTTTGGAACAGTAGAATTTCCAACTTGGTTGGCGCTTAGGGTTTAGCTTTGATCCTTCACCACACGAATGTGAGTTTTGTGTCGTGTTCTTAGACATTACCTAATGACGAGAATCGTCATTTGAGGAGTTTTGATCTTAATTTTGAGTTGTATGGGGACGAGGAACTTGATTTATATTCTCTATTGAGTTGAACGGATATAGTAAGGTTACACAATGTTTCACTTTTGTCAGAGAGGCTGGAGAGCATCCCTTATGGTATGTTCCACGTTATGACTCAAAAGGTGTTGTTATGATGCACTCAGTGTGAACAAGTTACCTTCCTTGCTTGCATTATGTTGAGCAAATACGTCTAGTTGTTGGAAAATGCATCATCATGACCTGTCATTCTCTCTATTAGCAAAGTTTGCATATCCCTATATCCCTTAGCTTTGGCAGTGTTCATTCTCACCATACAATTCTAATTTAAAGCCTAAGTAGCAGTTACAAATGCTCACCGGTAATAGGTAGGAATATTTCACAATTTAATGAAGAGCATGGTAATTTGTTTAACCAGTTATTTATATCAAGTGTAGGGAATCATAGTTGCATTTTGTGTGTGTGGAGTGCTTAACAATATGAATCAACGTTTGAATCTGTCTCATACCAGTCACCCCCATTATTATTCAGTTCAGTCAACAAAATTTTTAACTCTTTTGCTCTGTTATAGTATTATTTTGTATTGTAGGGACAGGAACTATTTTATTTTTGTGCATGTGGCTAGGTGACTTAGGCTGTAGTTTCATCTGCTGCCTGGCTAGAAGCCTTCTTTTTAACAGGTTTGCAAGCCCAAATTGGAATGTCTTCCTTGATGTACTCCCCACATATATAAACATATATTACTTGTAGTTTAGTGATATTTGTTGGTTCCATCTTGTTTCTTGTATTTATTTATCAGCGTTCAGTTAGTTATTTATTTAAACCTATCATTGCCGGTCTCAAGTCCGGATGAGAAAGAGTGAGGGTTATGGTAGGCTTGTGACAGCCAACGTAAAACTTTGTCACATTCTATGATATGAACAAATATAAGAATATCGTTGGGGCGTCTCCTATTCAGTCACGCGCTATATCGGATCCGGATGTAGTGTTAACTATGCAAGGGCTTCTAGACCGTCGTCCGAAAGCGGCGCGCTATATCGGACCCAGGGTTTAGTGGCAAATAAACAAGGGTTTCATACGATCCGTTTATCTTTTTGAAATATAGGTTCCCTTACGGATAGACTAACAAAATTAGTTGAGGTGATGGTTAGGAGGAGAGTTAGTATTATGTGTTTGCAAGAAATTAAGTGGGCAGGTCAAAAGGGTAGAGTCATAAAGCCTTAAGTTATAAGCTTTAGTATACGGGTAGAGATAAAAATCGTAATAAAGTAGGCATAATCATAGATAGACGGTTGCTTGAAGATGTAGTTGAGATTAGAAGAAAAGGTGATATGATTTTACTAGTTAAGCTTATTCTATATGGGAAGATCCTTAATATTATTAGTGTTTATGCACCACAGATAGGTCTTGATCATGCTAGTAAGCATCTATTTTGGGAGGATTTAGACGAGATGATGCAAAAGATACTTAGTGGAGAAAACTTATTTATTGGTGGTGATCTCAATGAACATGTAGGTACTAGTCGTAGTAGGTTTGATAATATCTATGGAGGTTTTGGTTTTGGAGAGAGAAATGAAGCATGCAACTCGATTCTAGATTTTGCCTTATCTTATAACTTGATCTTAACAAACACTTGGTTTAGAAAAAGAGAGTTTCACCTTATCATCTTTTAGAGTGGATCGAGTGCAAGTCAAATAATTTTTTTTCTAATTAGAAGGATAGATACAAATTGTTGCTCGATTGTAAGGTAGTGCCAGGTGAGAGTGTAACCACTCAATATAAACTTTTAGTTCTAAATATTTGATTTAGAAGAGGACCTAAGAAGATTAGATGTAAAGTAGAACCTAGGATTAAATGCTGGGGACTGAAAGAAGGTAACCAAAAAATCTTTATAGATCGTATAGTTCGAGAGACGGATTGATGGTCGGAAGATGATTCAGACACAATATGGAACAAGATGGCTAGTTGTATCAAGAGAGTAGTTAGAGATCTATTTGGTGAGTCGAGGGGTGGTGTTCCACCATTTAAGAACACATCATGGTGGAACGAAGAAGTAAATGCTGCTATTAAAATCAAAAGGGATTTTTATAAAAATTTGAAGAAAAACAGTGATGCGGAAAGGTTTGAAAAGTATAAAATGGCTAAAAAGAATGTTAAGAAAACTGTTCGGGAAGCTAAAACTAAGATCTATAAGTAGGCGTACAAGAAGTTGAACACTAAGGAGGTTGAAAATGATATATACATGATTGCTCGGATGCGGGAAGGGAAGATCGGAGATTTATGTGCGGTGAAGTGTGTCAAAGATGAATATTAGAAGGTTTTAATTCGAGATGAGGATATCAAGAAAATATGGAGAGATTATTTTGATAAATTGTTCAATTAGAGTTTCGTTAAGGATTTGGATGGACTAGTCATTCAATCTCAAGATATAAACCGTGATTTCATGTGTAAGATAAGAATATCTAAGGTTAAAGAGGTTTTGAAGAGAATGAAATAAAAAAAAAACGGTTGGTCCAGACGGGATTCCTATCGAGATTTGGAGATGCTTAGGAGAGATGGATGTTAGATGGCTGACAGATCTATTTAATAAGATTTAACAGACCAAAAAGATGCTAAATGAGTGGAGAAAAAATACTCTTGTATTTATCTAAAAAAATAAAGGTGACATTCAAAGTTGCGCAAACTACCGTGAAATAAAACTTATGTGTCACACTATGAAATTTTGGGAGAGAGATTGAACACAGGCAGAAGAAAAATGTTAAGATAATAGAGAATCAGTTTAGATTGATGCCTGGATGATCAACGACAGAGTCTATTCATTTGTTTCGTCAACTTGTCGAGCGGTTTTGAGAGAGGATAAAAGATTTGCATATGATATTTATTGACTTTGAGATATCATATGACAAGGTACCTAGAAAGGTATTATGAGGGACAATGATGAAGAAGAGAGTTCTAGTCAAGTATATTGACATAATCAAGATATGTATGATAGAGTAGCGGCAAATGTCAGAATTTGCGGCGGTCTAACGAGTGACTTTCCCATTACAATTGTCTTGCATCAAGGATCTGCATTAAGTCTATTCCTGTTTATCATCGTGATGGATGAGCTTACTAGAACTATCCAGAATGAAGTACCTTGGTGTATGTTATTCGCCGATGATATTGTTCTGGTAAATGAGACAAAAGTAGGGGTTAATATCAAAATTGGAGTTATGGAGGTAAACGTTGGAATTTCGGGGTTCGGATTGAGCAGGTCCAAGACAGCATATATGCAATGTAAATTTAGCAAATAGAGAAGTCGAGACCACAATGATATAACACTGGATGGACAAGGGATATCACCGAGCGATCAATTTAGATATCTGGATTCCATCATCCAAAAAGACGGCGAGATCGATAGTGATGTCAACCAAAGGATCCAAACTGGTTGATTGAAATGGAGGAGTGTAACATGAATTTTGTGATCGTAACTTTCCGTTAAGATTGAAAGGGAAGTTTTATCGGAGCGCTGTTCGGCCTGCCTTATTTTATGGTACAAAATGCTGGGCTCCTAAGAAGCATCATACACAGATGCACGTAGCGGAGACACACATGCTTCGTTAGATGTGTGGTAACACTAGAAAAGATAAGGTACGAAATGAGGATACTCGTGCAAAAGTTGGCATAGCACATGTGGAGGAGAAAATGCAGGAAAACCGGTTAAGATGGTTTGGTTATGTGCGACGCAGACCTATGGAAGTATTAGTTTGACGAATGGATACTCTCGATGTAGGCAATGTCAAAAGGAAGAAAGGAAGACTCTCAGAAAACATGGATGGAGGTGATATGAGATATGGTTGCCAAAGGCCTCAATGAAAGTATATTGTTCGATAGAAGTGAGTGGAGGCGGATGATTCATGTTCTTGACCCGGCGTGATTCTCATGTTGGTTCATGTAGCCTATCTCATATGCTTGGAATAAAAGGCTCAGTTTTCAGTTAGTTATTTCTACTACAGTGGTTTGAGGCGAAAAAAATTCAATTATACAGCACTCTCTCTTTTTTCCCTGTCGCTGTCATTTTTTCCCCTTTGGACAGCTCATTGATGTCTTAATTTGATTGAAATTCTGAAACAGATGCTGAGGCACCAACCCTTTGAAATAAACTTGCGAGATGACACGAAGAAAGTATATGTACATAAACACATCTATATTCTTCATGAATATGTTAATTGTTCTCTGTCCTGAATTGTTCATATTTCCATTACATACGGCATATTTTAGTTTGTTCGGTAATTTTGATTTTGTTTAGGTTTAAACACACTAAATAAAATGGGCTTCATGTCGGTTGCAATCTTAAAAAATTTAGCTAGTGGTTTCCTATGATTTGCCAACCTTCTGTTATTTTCCGGAAATCTAAGTTCTCTGTTTGGAGTGATAGAAAGAATAGTAGTGCATTGTTACATCAGTATTGTAAAAGCGTTTGTTTAACTTTCCTATTATGCTATCTTATCACAGCGAAAGGGAGTTATTGGTATAATCGTAATAATCTGGAATTTTGGATATATATAAGAACATTTGTGTTCGTAGCTTGCAATTTCTAATAAGCTGCTTAGTCTTTTTGTGACCTTCAATTCCCTTTCTGTTGCCAAGCATGTATTCAAGTTACCAGGCATTAGATACTTAATATTTATGAGCAACCTCAACCTGATATTAGTAATCCCCCCTCCCCCCCTCCTTTTCCTACAGTGGAATTGAAATTATGGGAATTATTATCGCGCCATAAACAGAGGATCAGTGGAAATTCATATAACCTGACATATTTTCAATGTGCAGGCTTGGGCAGCATTCTGTATATTTCTGCATGCAACAAGCCCTTCAATATGCAGTTTTGAGGTAAAGTTTCCCTGAAGTGGACTTTTATTCTTTAGTGACTTATTTTCAGCAAAGGATACAAAACTCATAACCATAGAGCATGTTGTTTATTTCGTTTGAAGAGTATTTAAACGGAAATGATCTTTCTAATTCCTAGCATATGCTGTGATTTGATTTTGCTTTAGTATAGGTAGGTAACATGCTATATTAATTGCCTGCAGAGGACAGAAATTTGTCAAGGTTGTGTTCTGTCAGTATCTACCAAGGATCCCAGACGGACTTCACAAAAGGAACCAAATAACTCACCTGTATTGACTAGAACACCGATAATGATGTAATACAATTACTTTACTAGATTTTCAAAATGCCCAGTTGCATCTACAAATATAAATATTTAATACTCTATAAATAGAAGAAGACGAAGGAAGTAGCGTATTTCTGGACATCAGAGGCCATATATTAGGTAAAGACCTGGTCATGTCACAGAAAGAACAAATACATTGCAAGTCAACCAATAATATGATATTACTATCTGCCTGAAAATATTCACACATCCGAACAACTGCCTTTTTATGCTAACATATGATATCAAAATATTTCAAGTATTTACGGATCAATTAACTTTCTTCCCTCCTTTACCCAATTTTCTTGTAAAAAACACAGAACCATACAGAAAGAACAAAACCGGTCGCCCCACCAATGAAAAATGGCAATTCAAAGATGCTGTAGTTTCCTTCCTCATTGTCGCCTTCAGTGTCATTATGATCAATGGATGTGGAAACTTGACTACAAGGAAGAACAAGTTTACCACAAAGACCCAAATTTCCTTCGAAACTAGAATTTCCGTATGTTGAGAATTGGCCTGCTTCTGGAATCCTACCACTTAACCTGTTGTATGCGACATTAAACTGCGATAAAAAGTGAAGCATAGTGAGAGAAGAAGGTATTTCCCCTGATAGAGCATTATGCGAGAAGTCTACAATTTCTAAGCTTAACATTTCCCCCAATTCAGCTGGAATATTTCCTGAAAAATTATTCCAGCTTAAATCGAATATCTGAAGATTCCTCAAGTTTCCAAACTGTGGCTGAATTGGTCCTGAGAGTTTATTGTTACTTAGATCGATTGTATAGGGTAAGCGCAATAGCAAGTCAAATGGCAGTTCTTCTAAATGTTGGTTCTGCATGATAAATGGTCGCATAAAGATCAGCGCTTCCAATTGTGTCAAGTTCATCGGTACTTCTCCTGTGAGTAAATTGTTTGAGAGATCCAAGTAGAAGAGTTTGGTGAGTGTGCCAATCCAAGAAGGAATTCTTCCAGTGAGTTGATTTCTTGACAAGTCCAGTATTCTCAAATTACCACATCCACTTAACCACCTTGGGATTGAGCCAGAAATGCCGGAACTTGGAATAGAGAGAAGCTCAAGGTTCTCAAATCCTGATATCTCATCTGTAGGCATTTTTTCCCTCTTGAAGTTTGCAGCAAGTATGAGTACGGTCAGATTCTTACATTGCTGCAGGATTTGTAAAGCATTTGAAATATTAACAAAATTATTGTTCGAAAGTGATAAATAACCTAGGGATTGAAGGGCCTTGAAGCTTTCAGGGATTTGCCCACCAAGTCTATTCCCATCTATGTTCATGCTCATCAGTTTGCTACATAAGGAAAGATCATCAGGAATCTTACCTTCAAATCGATTGACCCCAAGATCAAGAACACTTAAACTGGTCATTGTCGTGCAATTAAGATTTATCGGACCACTCAACAAGTTATTTCTCAGGTCAAGATGCTGAAGTTGCAAACTAGAAGATAAAGATTTAGGCAAATGGCCTTTAAGATAATTTGAGCTGGCTGAAAACTGCTTCAATTTTTTAAGCTGGTCAAAAACCTCAGGGAGAACACCGGAGAATCCATTGCTCAAAATATCAAGATAAGCTAGCTTCGTAAGTCTTCCAATTTTCTCATCCAACATATCTGAAATATTGTTTTCATGGAGATCTAATCGTTCCAAGTGAGGTAAGCTGAACAAATCGCTGGGCAAACTACCTATAAGATTGTTTGAATTGAGCAACAACTGAACTAAAGACCGACAATTTCCAAACCCAATTGGGAATTTCCCATCAAATCTGTTTGATGAAAAGTTAAGGACTTGGAGTCCTGTTGCTCTATCACATATACCTGCATCTACATGGCCAGAAAAATGGTTACCTCCAATACTAAATTTCATAAGCTTTGCAGACTCACTAAAATTTGGTTGGTGACCTCCCAAATTGTTGTTGGCAAGATCGAATTTTTTGATGGATGGCAAGTTGATGACTGCAGGAACTGTTCCATTGAATTGGTTGTTATTGAGGTCAAGAACCTCTAAGTGTCGTAACTGGAAGAGCTCCTGAGGGAGGGGACCTCTTAGAGAGTTGAATGAGAGATTGAGAGATTTCAGTTGATCCAAACTTCCAAAGGATTCTGAAACCGAACCTTTGAGCTTCATGTTTCCGAGCTCTAGTCGAACAACCCGTTTGATTGGAAACTCGGGCAGACGCTTGCATTTGACCCCAACCCAGTTGCAGCAGTAGGAAACGTTGCGCCATTTCTGAAGATTTTCTGAAGCTAAACCTTTTAGAAAGGTCCTCAGTGCATTCAAATCGTTGGGGCTACAACTTTGAGCGTTAGAATTTACTGTGGAATGGAAACAGAGAGATAAGAACAAATACAGGATCCAACAACCGTGTTTTCTCATGTTTGAGGTTATTGATCATGGGTGGTTAGTGCCTTAGGATGCAAGACTAGATGCTTTATTAGTTCTGTTTGTTGAAACAATCTTGATTAGCATAGAAAGAGTCAAATTCCATTTTTTAATCTCCTTTTGGTTATTTAATTCATTGTTTATTACTTGATAACTTTCAGTTGTATGTATGTTATTTTTAAAATCTACATAAAATACATATTGTCACACCCCGCTTTCCAAGATACTGGAGCAGAGACGTGACGAGGCCCACGACGTAACTATACCAAGAAGTAGACTTTTCTTGATACAGTTACACTAAGCGTATAGAAATGCAGGAGTATACAAAAGCAAGTGAAATAAAATCAATTTTATTCATTAACCAACATTTATTACAAGCTTGTTTCACAACAAGAGTTTTATTACATCAAATGGCAAACCCTAAACAGGTTGTAACGACCGTGTTTTCTAATACCTAATAAAAGGTCTTTTATTTAATTTTCTAGCATCAAGTATTTATTGGCGTATTTCGTTGATGTAAAATATTTCATTTTAATGATTTTATTTCTAAAAGTAATTTTAGTAATTTTTAAAGCATTAAATATAATTATTGGAATTTTCTAAAAGCTATTTATATTTTTCTGGGCTTAAAATGTTTTAATAAAATTTTATAATGTCTTAAAATAATTTATATTTTTTTATTATTAATTAAAACAAATATTTTGTAATTAAAATAATTTTAAAGTTGAGATAGATTTAAATAAGTACAGTAACAAATAAATATTTTAGAATATGAGAAAATAAGTCACTTTTAACCAAAAATTAATTTTAAACTGAAGATAACCAAAAATTATATTTTTCTGAATTTTTCTCATGTTTCCCCGTATTTTATATTAATTTTAACAACATGTTCAAAACAAATTCGGTTTTATAAAAATAGTTTTAGATTTTAAAATTTAAAAGAAAAAAATAATAGAAAAGGTGTTTTTAACTTGGACCGTTGGATTCAAAATCCAACGGCCCAGCTTCCGCATGAGGCGACCACGAGAAAACGCGTGGGCCCTCTCGCGGCCATGTGGCGCCTCACGGTCGGCGGCGGCGGCGCAATCATCAGGAGAAGATTCATGATGATTGCGCAGTGATTGCCAATCATTGGGCGCGGATTTTTGTGGGATTTGATTGGGTTTTTAGGATTTTATTGTTGTAATTAAACCCTATATATACAGTCACTTCACAATCAATTTTCTCACAAACCAGAACTTCAAAAAATCTATAAAAAATAGCTTGTATCGCCGATGCTGGCGCTGCTGTACCTCTCGATCATGAAGGAAAAATCTGAGGTTGAAGATATTCGAGTTTTAGTACAACGCTCCGTTTTGATCTATCAATCAACATCTTAAACAACGGTAGGATCTGCTTCTCATCATCTTGTATTTGTCACTTTCTTCTTTGGTTTCTAAAACTGAATTTTAATCTCTCCACATACCTTAAATTGATGTTAAAAATAAATATTGCATGCTTAGGTTACAGTGTCATCATATTTATATAAAATCATAGATTTGATGTTGATATCACGGTATAACGACCTATCCCTCATGCACATACACATTCCTGCAATCATAAAACTCATGATGATGTTTATTGGTTTGCTAAGATAGCATATCGTACATATCTTATAATATCAAAAGTTATTGCTTCCACAACATACCCTCATGTTGAGAAAAGTTTATGTTTAGAATCATACGCTAATTATGTAAGTATTTAATAAATTAGTTTAGGGGTTTAAAAATAATATTTTTATTGATAAGATAAAATAATTACTAGTTTTAATAAAATACCTAATTTTGAAAAGTTCCTGATATTAGTTAGATATACCCTAATATTCTAAAACAAACTATTTCCATAGAAATACCATAAAGTTTCTAAAGTTCATATTTGTACTTTAAAACTTATTAGTACTTGTAATTTTATTGAAATACTCGTGTACTATATAAAATAACATTTTTACTAAAACATTATGGACTTTTTAATATAATATTTTTATTTACATACCTTTTACTTTCATAAATATAACGTTTTCATTAATAAACCATATTTTATATAAAAATAATTATATAAAACTACCTAAGCCTTTTAAAGGATGTTTTCACAATAAAAACCTTAATCTAAATAGGGTAATATTTTATATAGAATACCCCGTGGTTATTAGGCAATCGTCCGTGAAAAGAATATAAATTCTGCCGTCCATGTGTAACGGTTGTCAACGCGGAGTTTTTTTTTATTTAGAATGTCACTTTTAATAAAATACGCTAGGGTAATGTTTTACGTAAATACTTCGTGGTTGATAGGCAATCATCCCAAGGACACAAATCCTGCCGTCCATGTGCAGCGGTTGCCAACATGGACATATTTCAAAAATATCACCTTCAAATAAACACCATAACTTTATAAATTATTATTTATAATAAAATATCTTAATCCTTCCTAAAAAGGATATAATTTCATTTAAATGTCTTGACCTTTACTAAAATGCCATTTTCAACAAAACACATAACCTTTTATAAAAAGATATTTCCAAAAAGAATACCTAAACCTTTATTAAAAGATAATTTCAAATAAATACTATAATCTTTCATCAAAAGATATTTTCATTAAAGTACCATGGGTTTCCTAAATTATATTTACTCTAAAATACCATGGTAGAATAAACAATAACTACAATAAAATATCACGGTCTTTATTAACTGAGATTTCTATAAAATACTATATTTTCACCTTACAAACTTTAAAGGTAACAAGATAAAATGAGTGGTTGTGGATGACCATATTAAATGAGATCAACAATTTGAATTCAATTTATGATACGTCACATGACACGTGATACGGTTATGGTTAGAATGCGCGAACCTAGATATGAAATACTTTATAAATGAAAATCCATGCAGGAAGAGAGAACAGTCCAATATATGGACAACTACTAACCCGATATTCGAGCGAATATTGTTGGCTATAGTGCCCTCAAGGCAATTATTGTAATCGCAGGCAAGCGATTATAATGATTGAGGAATGACCTATACGGGTAGAACAGTCTTACTCGAGATGATAATATGCTCTCTTGTTCATCTCCATCATTATGTACATGTAATATGTGGTATTACAGATCATTATTATATGTTGACAGAACCCTTAGCATTCATGCTTGACTACCAGTTTTATTATAGCGATCACACTTGTGAGAACTGGATAGTCTATAAGTAAATTCTTAAATGTCTCTAGTCGTGGGAATATCGAGACTGGGCATCGATATTCCTGAGTAGACTAGTGTATATGTTTCTTGACCCCGACGAGAGGCAATAGCCGGTCTCACAACCATTGGTATCTGTTAGTCACCAAAGATAGTAAACACGTGCTCATTGGGTTATGAGTTACACTGGACAGACTCGCCAGGAACATGCTAGATGGTATTATAACTATTGTCAGATAGCAGTTCTCTGGTGACATGAGTACAGCTTAGTCTGTAGACCTGAGAACGTTATTTGTCTCGTGTGAGTTCCCACCATGCTCTGATTACTACCCTACCATGGCTCTACCGAGTCGTGCAAACATGTTTTAGTTGGGTATTGTCTCGAGCCATATGGAGGTAGTGAGCGGATCGTCGGGGATTCGTTTCTCCCGGTATTAGGCGTAGATGTCGTGCTGTATACAGGTAGCCATCACCATCACCAGAATCCTTGGCCAAGGTGGACAAGAATTACTGATTTGGATCAATAGTTTCTCAGTGGGTGATGGGCTTCACACCGACAAGACTTTTTGCGTTATTAGGGGGTTTGACTTTATCCACCCCTAGACCCGATATGCGATACTTTTAGACGAACAGACCAGACTATATGAAGAATGTCACTTTCAGGCTCAGTAGGGATATAGACAAATTTGCTTGTCGGCCTTCCTTTCGTTCAATGCCTGAGCAGCCGTTACGTACAGCTAGTGCCGTTGATGTGCTTGTGGTTAAACCCACTGCCAGCGTATTGTCCTACACAGAGAGTTTCCCCGCTCGGGTGAAACGATGTAGTGTAAATATTTTGATACGTACTCCGGTTTGATTAAAACACGTGTTTTGTACACGTGCTTTTAATCAGATATTTTGTTAATACTAGCCGGTTTGAAAAATAGCCAGGTTATCACATTTTGGATTAAATGTGAGCTAGTATTATATATCTTTTTTTATTATCTTTTTTTTCGGTATTCGTATTTTGACAGAATACAGTATTTATACGAATACATGTATTTGTATATTATGTCTTGATATAAATACGGGTATTCATATTTTATATGAATAAGGTATTCGTATTTTGATACGAATACGGATGTATGTATTTGTAGTATATACTTGTATTAGTGTATTTGTGTGTGTGTACACACACTTACATACATATACATATGTGTGCATGTGAGGCGACTTTCCTCTCTTCTTATCTCTTCTCTCACATGTGAGAATGGTCTAGGCTTGTGATTCAACATGGTGTGTCACAAGTCCACTCATTTCTCACATCAAAGAGAAAAGAAAAGAAAAGAGAGTGTGGGGTTTTTATTATTAGCCATGCTTAAGTTCATCACCTAAAGCTTCTTCTTCCTCCTCTCTTGTTTTTTCTAAGTTAAGAATGGAAAATGATAAAGAGAGAAACTTTAGAGATTGGCCACTACATCTCTAGTGATCATTTCCTATCAAGTTTTTATCACTAGTTGCTTCACTTGTGAAGCTAAAGTCTAGGTTAGGGATCTTTCAAGGTGGATCATTTTTGACAAGGAAGATCGACTCCAAAGCTCGTTCCCGACGACCTAGGAGTTAAAGAAGTGGGAAAGAAGAAGGACACGATTACAAAGGTTGTAATCAGTAACTTAGTAGCTGAATTCCTTCATGTGTTTTTTAGTTTAGTGTTTGGATTCTATTCTAGATTATAGAGTTCATGCTCTTGATTTGAAAATTTTCGTTTTGTATTCTGCATGGCCGTAAGTTAGCGGCACGAGCATGAGCGTTTACCTATAAATACTAACCCGATATTCAGGCATATACTAACCCTACATTAAGGGCGAATAATCCAATATGTGGATGGTATACAATGTGGAAATTCCATACCTAGATGATATACGCACTAACTCTAATATGTCAAAACCTTTACACTAAACGTGGATGGGTAGTTTGATTAGGCAAAGAATATGCGGAACTCGGATTCCCAACTACTCGATCATGATCCCGGAAAGTGAAACTGTACATTTCACTTTTCCAGTTGTTGTTCCGTGGCTACAATGGAATAATCGCGAGTATCCGGATCTTTGTTTAACAACCAAATGCGAACATTTACCTAGTAGATATATCATACAACATACCCTCATACACATATACATCATACATTTATACACATATCATACCTATATACACTTGTTATTTTTTTCTGTTCCCTGATTTCCTTATGAGGCAATCCTACCTGACTGTAACTCGCTGACGGACTTTCCTTTTTCTCTTTTCTCTCTCTCTGAAATGTCCGTTAAATGAAGACGAGTTTTATGATGAGGTTCAAGGTGTGGAGTCTACTAATGAAGATTATGCGGACTTGATGTCGGAAGATTAGCTAGTATTTTTTTTTGTTTGTTGCCCACATGTTAAGGTTTTGCTTCTTTCTTTCAATATAATTAAACTATTTAGTTTATTTTACTCATTTCTTTTAGGATATAATAAAGTTTTTCTTAATGGAAATAAATGCCTTCCGCTTTTATTATTTCGTTTTGGTACATATCCTGCATATTATAGATATTCATACGTTTAACGTAACTGTATTGAAATAGTCCACCTTCAATACGGTTAGGTTGCAGACCATACTACGTTACCTCTTCATTTTCTTTTGAGAAGCGGGGTGTGATAGGTTTTAGTTGTGGCCCATGCATGTCTTCAATGTACTAAAACGAAAACATTAACTGACTTTTTTTTACATTTGTAAATCTTATCCACTTTTTATCGTTCCCATATATTCCCCAAATTTCCTTGTTATTTTTCTTCGCCATCCGTATCCTTACCACGATCTTTCCTTCTAGGCCATGGCCAACTAAGGAGCCATACCCCTTTCCTGACGAGGACGACATGTCAGATATTACATTTGAAGCTATACTTGGGTATTCAGACAACGAAGTCGTAGGCCCCAGGCGGTTATTTCCGACAGTGACTCGGAAGATGAAGAAGTCGATGCTGCAACTCCGAAACCTATGATGGCCAATGACTTTGAAGATGAAGAAGATCCTACAGAAGGGGAGCATATAGAGGAGGAGCCAGAAGAAGAGGCTCTTGCAGCAGAAGAGGATCCTATGGAATATGATCCTGATGGGGAGGCTCCCGCAGAAGAAGACCCTATAGAGGTGGAATCCGAGAATGAGGCTCCTGCCGAGTATGAGTCAAAGGATGAAGCTTCGAGTGAGGAGGAACTTGAGACCGAAGAACCTCAGGCAGCTGTCCCCGCAAGACACTGTAGGAATGGCCGTACCTCTCTTAGTGCGAGAACCTATCGCAATATATTGAGCTCCCATAATCGAGATTAATAAGACTTGTTTTTCTTTTGGCCGAATAAAACGATGTATAGCAGTAGGGACATGTCCTTCATTTTCAGTTGTTTTCTCTTGGTTGAAGTTGAATAATAAAATCTTAGTTTCAAACAAAAGCTCTCTGGTGTCTCATGTCTATTCCTTTTATGCATTGATTGTCCTTTCTCTTGCATTAATTATTGTTCTTTCGTTTGAGTTACTATCTTGTCTCGTCCTTCAGTCTGTTTGTAGCCTAACTTCCTTCTTATTCAGATCACAATGGCCGGACGACACCCTAACCGCAACAGAAGAGAAAACATGATTAATGAAGCCGCTGCTCAACAAGCAGCAATGTTATAAATGATGTAAGGGCTATTAGAACAACAACAACAGACGGCTACCCTTCACCAGGAACTATGAGAAAGTAGACAGCAACAAGCTGACATTTTAGGGAAGACACTAGCTCCGATTCTTCAAGGTTCAGTGGAAGTGAAGTAATTTAAATCACTGCACCCTAAGACCATTTTTTAGAAAGAAAACTCTTTTAGAACCCGAGGAATGGCTCAAAGGAACCATCAATGATCTTGGTGCCGCTCAAATTCCTAAAGATGCGTGGGTAAACATTGCTAAATTGCAATTCATGGATAATGCCAGAATATGGTGGGAGGCAGAGGAAAGTAGACTAAAAGAGCCCATCATCTGGGAAACGTTCAAACAACGCTTTGATACCCGGTACTTTCCAGCCGTGGCTCACCTAGAGATGGAAAGGGAATTCATACAACTCCAACAAGAGAGCATGTGAGATAAGCATGTGGATGAGCACGCTTCGGAGTTCGCAAGGTTAAGTCGGTTCACACTTCACTTGGTAGCAACCCCAGAATTTTATGCTAAGAGGTTCCGACAAGGGTTGGTTATGAAGACGCAGTCCTCCATGTCTTCTGCTGCCCTTTTGACTTATGAAGCAATTTTAGATGCAGCGTGAAACTTTGAAGATCTACAGAAACGTATAAGGAAGAATGACCGTTCGTCAGGTGTTAAGCGACCGACCAATCAACTTTCTGGGGGATCGTTTTCCAAATTCAACGGAGGGCAGCAATTCAAGAGGTCAGCAGGGCCATCTGTCTCAAGAAAACCAGTCGTTATATGCAACCATTGTGGTAGAGTCGGACATTACATGAGAGACCGTCGTGCTTTAAATAAACTCTGTACAATTTGTGGGTCTCCGGATCATGCTATTGGGGACTGCCCTCAGAGAAGGAGACAATTGGATCAAGTCAATAAGCCATCCAATAATGGAGCACCACAACAAGGAAACCGACCACTTCCCGCCACTAAACCAACCGGTCAGGGGCACCACTGAAGAGACAATCCTTGCTTTCACAGGAGAGTGTGTTACAGTAAGCGCAATAGAATGGACCCAGACGACATGCCTTCATCATGACAGCCGAGGAGGCTGAGACCACAAGGCAAGTTAGCAGAGGTACTCTTTTCTTTTTCAACCTTCCCTTTCGGTACTTTACTTATTTTCCTTCTATGTGAATATTAGTTAGGTCCACCGAAATTCTTCTTAATTCCGTAGTTCGACTATGTCATGCTACGATTCTCAGAGTGCGCTAACTACGGCACGTGACAGAGCTAACCATGCTACCTGTGGATAGGAATCATCCCTCCACAGTCACATTACGGCTGTCTATAGGATATCAAGAACAGTAAAATATAAAACTAACTAGTACATGTCCATTTGCGACAATAAAAGAGTCAAGAAAATGTATAAGTGGAAACGATATTAATATCCAATAAACAACATATGAAAATACGTCCCAATATGGGCTCCCATCAAGAAATGAAAGCCGCGGAAAATAACTAAATTAAACATCACTAAACTCAATTCCTCACTGCTCGGCTTGACGGCTAAAATACTCATGTTCAGCCCGCGACAGAGATAGAGGAACTGGGTCATGGAAAACCCAGACGTCAGTGCGTCATAATACCAAAATAGCAGTAATAACCAGGATGTAGCAAGATATGTAAACATGAATATAAATCACAACATAAATATAAACAGCGAGGTACGTGTGTGTATGTGATGTGTAACCTAAAACTGGACTTCTAGGTTATCTATTCTAAAGTCTTCGAAATCAATTAATACAATCCTCATTGTAACCTATCAGTCTATGCCCCGTTCATTCCCCACGGGACCACGGTAACAGGATTATTCCGTAACGTCCGGAAAAACGGCAAACATGTAATAATAGCCTTTTGAGTTACGTTTCGGTTACATTCTTGATTTCCCTTTTACCCCTAGATTTGTGTTCAAGTCAGGTATTGCCAAGATAGATCTAATGCTAACACAGGATTAAGCAGGTTTTCGTCTATGCAGACAACAAGTAACGTCCGTCAGGACAACAAGTCAGGATTGTTGGCATTAGTAACTGGATCCAAGTAATGTGTTAAGTAGTGTGTCGTGCATATGTCATGTGATGCATATGTATCAGATAGATACCTAAATGTAAAACTGTAACGAATATCGGAACACGGTAAGCACTGCGGATATCAGGATGCATACGTGTCTATCTATAATAACCTGTATACGTATCCATGACTACGTATGATGCAACTAGATAGCATGTTGCACTAATATAGAAGTAATACGATATAATGATATTCCGGTATGCAACTAGATATGCAATTGTTAGTACGGATACGAACGGATATCGAAAATGGTAAATATATAACATTGGATGCATAATATAACACATGTATTATTTTTATTAATATGGATATAAATATATTAACATAGCATGTTTCAAGATAAACTTGCCTGATCGGATCTCACGTTGGGGTACGTACGTCATGTTCGATGTCGGGTAAACGTCGCGATGCAACCACGCGCGTACAGGACTGGACCTGGCCAATCCAAGACGTGACCATACTGGATGACGACGACGACGACTGGGTCGTCCGGATCATCGGCGACGTGCGCGACTCCGGCGACGGTCAAGAACCGAGAAAGCAAGAAAGAGAAAGAAAGAAAGAAAAGAAAGAAAGAAAGAAGAAGAGCACGAGGAATGGGTTGTGTTTTCTCTAGGTTCCGGGACAGAGACGAGGACACGAGGAGGCGACGACGGCGACGATGGCTGTTGTCGACGACGGGTAACGGCGACGGCAGTGGGGATTTTTGCTGCTGGAAATATGTCGGGGGCTGTAGAGATGGTTGTGGTGGTGGCCTGAGGTGTCGGGGAGTCGAGGGAGGTGAAGAGAAGGAGGAGGTGACGGTGGTCGGCGACGATGAGATCTCCGGCAATGAGGTTGGGTTTTAGCAGTGCAGGGATCTCGTCGGGTTTTGGGTACAGGATGTTCTCAGGGTCGTCGGGTGCAGGGAGCTCGGGTAGCGGAAGAAGAGGGGAGGAGGTGATGATGAAGACGACGGCGAGGTGAGGATGACCGGCAGTGAGGGTTTTTTGGGTTTCTTGGGTTGCTGGGGTTGGTTTGCAGGGATGGGGTTGCAGCGGTTGTCGTCGATAGATGAGGAGGAGAGGAGAAGGTGGTTGAGGTCGTGAGGGTGTGGAGGTGACGGTGACGATGAGGTTAGGATGTCGCGGCGAAGATTTGGGTTCGAGTTGGGTTCGTAGCGGGAGGCAGGGAAAGAAGTAGAGGAAGGAGAGAGAGGGGTTGTATAATTAGGGTATATTATAATATAAATATTTACAATACAGAGAGAGAGATGGAGTGAAAGAGGAGAGAGAGAGTATGAGAGGAGAGAGGGAGACAGAGGGTTAGAGAGAGAGAGAGAGATTGGGAAGAGAGAGAGAGAGACATAGTGAAAATTTAGTTAATAATAATAATATATATTATATATGTATAAACTGATAAGATATAAAAATATTATAATATATTTTCTAGGATTTATATAGCTAATAAAAAAATACTTCGAAAAATACCCGGGTCTCTTCTAAAATTCTAGTTTTAAAATATGAATAATTTATGTATTAGCCAAAAACCATAACGCGGTGTCTAGTTAAATAAAATACATACCCCCAATAACGGATACACGTAAATGCATGTAGCGATCCAAACGAGTCCGTTTCATTAAACTGGATATGAACACGATGTCTGGATGCAACCACAGGGTATGGGGTATGATACAGGTCAGGATAGACGTTAAAATATATTATCTGGGTATAATTTGTATTATTTGGAGGATATGCTGATGAATGCACATATAAGTGTGTATTAAATCTAAATGTGCACGGATCCTCTGTACTAGGAATTATAAGACGTAATTTAGGATCAAGATGGGTTTCAAGCATGCGGGTCGGGTCGGATACTAACCACAGATACCAAATGCACTATCCGCACCTAAAACAAGCAATAAACAAGAAACTGTCGTAAAATTGGAAAATACCCAAATAAAATATGGTATAAGTATTACATTACACCCAACTACAAAAGAATTTCGTCCTCGAAATTCCCGGAACAAGAAAAGACAAGAAAACATGAATATAAGAAAGAAGGTATGGAAACAATTATCGAATCTCGTCTTCTCGTTCCCAAGTTGATTCTTCGTGTGAACAATTCCCCCATGAAATAAGTATTAGAGTGATAACCTTGTTCTTGAGGACCTTTTCTCGTCGATCCACAATCGCCATCGGCCGTTCTTCATATGTCAAGTCCTCCTTTACTGTCAGCTCCGAGTGATCTAGGACGTGTGTCTCGTCTCGAACATACTTGCGGAGTTGAGATATATGAAACACGTCGTGAACACTCGCCAAGGATGGTGGTAAAGCCAATCGATAAGCTACTTCTCCAACGCGCTCGATAATATCGAAAGGCCCTACGAATCGAGGACTA
This sequence comes from Agapanthus africanus, assembly GCA_030015575.1. Taxonomy (NCBI): domain Eukaryota; kingdom Viridiplantae; phylum Streptophyta; class Magnoliopsida; order Asparagales; family Amaryllidaceae; genus Agapanthus; species Agapanthus africanus. The sequence goes on from JASDDO010000024.1 coordinate 31,762,572, forward strand.
AGCTTGTCTCGACTACCAAATCGAATCACTCCTCTGGTCGGTGATATCTTCAAGAATACGAGATCGCCAACTGCGAACTCCAGAGGTCATCGTCCTGTATCGGCCCAACTTTTCTGTCGATCTTGTGCCGTTTTCACATGATTTCGGATTACATTAACTTTCTCCACGGTTTGCACAATAAGATCCGGTCCTAATAATTTTCTTTCTCCAATATTGTCCCAACAGACGGGCGAGCGACACTTGCGGCCATATAATGCTTCGAATGGAGACATCTATATAGTCATCTGAAAACTGTTATTATATGAAAACTCCACTAAGTGCAAATGATCCTCGTATGAACCCTTGAAGTCCAACATGCATACTCTCAACATATCTTCAATAGTTTGGATCGTTCTTTCAGACTGGCCATCTGTTTACGGATGATAGACGGTGCTAAATTTCAAGCGAGTTCCCAAACTTTCCTGTAGACTCCTCCAAAAGTGTGATAGAAATCGAGTATCACGATCGAAAACGATATTTACACTTACTCCATGCAATCTTACAATCTCTTGCATGTACCGTTCTGCTAAAGCTTCCATCGACTAACCAACTCTAAATGGTATAAAATGAGCTGCCTTGGTCAATCGATCGACAATCACCAAAACTGCATTATTCCCCCTTGGGCTCTGCGGTAAAGATGTCATGGAATCCATGGTTGTATGTTCCCACTTCCACTGAGGAATCGGAAGTGGTTGCAATAAACCAGCTACCCTTTGATTTTCAACCTTGACTTGCTGACACACCAAGCACTTCGATACATAGCGAGCAATCTCTCTTTTCATGCCTTCCTACCAAAAATATTGTCGTAGATCTCGGTACATTTTCATGCCTCCCGGATGTACGAAATATGTGGAACTATGAGTCTCCTTCATAACATCTTCACGAATATCTTCTTTCGGCACACATAAACGGCTCCCATATCATAACGAGCCATCTTCATGAATCGACAAGTCTGTTCGAAGTCCCGCTTCTACTTGTTCCCGAAATTTCTGCAACTTTGGATCGTGCAACTGTGCCGCTTTAATATTATCAATCAAGGACGAATGTACTTGCAATTGTATGAACTGCCCCGAAGAATGCGGTAATACGATCTCCAACTCGAATCTCTGAAACTCAGCGATAATCTTCTTCTGTGCAGTCAACATCCGTATTGCCGACAACCGACTTAGAGCATTCGACACTACATTAACTTTCCACGGATGGTACTTTAGATCAAGATCATAATTAGCCATCAGCTCTAACCATCTACGCTGTCTCATGTTGAGTTCTTTCTGCGTGAACACATACTTTAGGCTCTTGTGATCGGTAAATACTTCTACCCTTTCGCCCAATGAGTAGTGTCTCCAAATCTTCAAAGCAAAAATCACTGCTGCTAGCTCCAAATAATGAGTTGGGTAGTTCTTCTCATGTGTCTTCAATTGTCTCGACGCGTAGGCTATAACCTTCCCATTCCGCCTTAGAATACATCCTAAGCCTTTCCCAGATGCGTCGCTGTGAATAACCAACCCTCTGGAACTGTCTGGTACTGTCAAGATAGGAGCGGCGGTCAATTTTTGCTTCAACGCTTCAAAAGCTGACGCACATTTCTCCATCCATATGAACAGTACCTCCTTTTGTGTTAGCTTGGTCAATGGTTCAGCTATTCGAGCGAAATTCTCCATGAACCTTCTATAATATCCAGCGAGCCCAAGAAAACTTCTAATCTCCGCTACGTTATTTGGAATCAGCCAATCATGAATATATGCAATCTTTTCAGGGTCAACGAAAATTTCATCTCCAGATACAACATGACCCAAGAACTTCACTTTTTCGAGCCAAAACTCGCACTTGCTCGTCTTAGCATATAGCTTTTCTTGCCTCAACGTTTGCAGTGCGATCTTCAAGTGTTTTGCATACTCTTCTTGGCTCCTCGAATAGACCAGAATATCATTGATAAACACCACTACGAACTGGTCTAAATACGGTGAAAAGATTTGGTTCATCAAGTCCATAAATATTGGGGCGTTCGTGACTCCGAATGGTATCACTAAGTACTCGTAATGCCCATATCGAGTTCGGAACGCTGTCTTGCAAATATCTTCTGATTTTACTCGAAATTGATGATATCCGGATCGCAAATCCAGCTTCGAGAATACCCTCGCGCTACTGAGTTGATCGAATAATTCGCCGATGCGAGGGATCGGGTATTTGTTCTTAATAGCCATCCGGTTTAATTCTCGATAATCGATGCACATCCTCTGCGTGCCATCTTTCTTCTTGACTAGAAGAACTAGAGCTCCCCAGGGTGAATTGCTGCTGCGAATCTAACCCTTCTCTAGTAATTCGACGACTTGTTTCTTGACTTCTTCTAACTCCACTGGTGCCATCGGATAGTAAGCTTTTGAAATCGGTGCTGCTCTAGAAATAAGGTCAATCGCAAACTCCATATCTCATTTTGGCGGTAAATCCGAGATGTCCTCGAACACATCCATAAACTCTCGAACTATTGCTGGCGCTTCCTCCTTATCTGCTTCCATTGGCGAAAGAACAACGCTTGTCGGCCTAGCCCTAAATTCGACTGGCTCGACAGATCTGCTACCTCCTGAAAATATAAATTCCGGATGTCCGTGAATCTGGAAAATCACTTTCTTTGCCCTACAATCGATGTGAGCATGAAAAGTGCCAAGAAAGTCCATTCCCAAGACGACATCATAACTGCCGGTATCAATCACCAAGAAATCCGCGAATAGCTCTCGTCCGCAAATAATAATCGAATAATCCTTGCACTCGCTACTAGATATAATTTTCCCGTTCCCAGTGTGTATGTCCCAGCAACTAGACAAGGCCGCGTATGGAATTGAGTGTGCAGTAATAAACTTGGACGACATAAAACAATGGGATGCACCTGAATCGAATAATGCTAATGCGGGAAAATTATGAACGAGTACGATACCTGAAACGACTTCGTCTGAAGCTTCGGCCTCTTCGGCCGTCAAAGTAAAAGCCCGTGCTTGATTAGGCCCCTGAGTAATCTGCTTCTGCCCATGAATTTGCTTCTGCGGTGGCTTCTGAATATCGTCCCTCAATGGTATGGTCAGCTGATCCGCAAATAAGGCAGAGTCCAAGCCTCCTTCAATATTCTCTCCGGAAATGACCCGGTCGTTGGCAATAGTCACAAAACACCCTTCCATTCTGATCGGCTACGATGGGCTTCTTCATAGGCACAATGCCTTGCCTGTTCACCGGGATGCCTCTGCCTGCAGGAGCTCGGTTTGGCATAAAAGCCAGCTTCCGCACTACGATGGATTGCTGTTGCGTACTCTTCGCTTTCTCCGATAAGCTCTACTGCTCTCTGACTGCCTTGAGAATTTAGGAGAAGATGGTCAATCCCAGAGATATAATATGTCTCTGAATCTTTACATCCAAACTACGCATAAACCTTTGTGACCTATCTGCATCGTTGGCAACCAAAGGTCCCGCAAATCGACTGAGCAGAGTCCACTCAGCCGCATGCGCATCGACGGATCCACCAATCTGCTTCAAGTTAATAAACTTTTCTTTCATTTCTTCTAGAGCAGTTTGCGGGAAGAACTTCTCTAAGAAACTTCACGAAAACGTTGCCCAACTGATCGGCTTGAGCAGACGGGTCTTCTCTACAAGCCACCACTCGCGAGCGCAATCAACTAATTAGATGCGTACTACATCCACCCTTTTGTCATCGAAAATCTGCGTGGCTGCAGATTCTCTTTGTCAACTAGCCACTGCTCAGCTGGCAATGGCTCCTTCGATCCAGTAAATGTGGATGGACTAAGCCTCCTGAAGTCTGCCACGGTTCCCTTACGCTGTGCTGGCCTGGGTACTACTGCGTCTACGGACTACCGGACTGTCCGCAGACCCTCCGGGAAAGCCTTGGCTTGCCACTGATTTAGCTCGGTTTTCCGCTTCTGATTTTCCAGCATTCTACGTATAACTCCCAGCAATGCGGCGTTATCAACACGTCTCTGGTACGATTGCAAATCTCTATCCTCCATTTTGAAGCCAAGACACCGAAGAAGATTAGCAACGGTAAACAGGATTCAATAAACAAGATAGTTATAGATTCAAGAATGGTAAGGTAGTAATGTGGTAGGACATGTTCCTAATTACGGGTTTTCTGATTAGTGTATCGGGTTTAATACCCAACTACAAAAGAATCAAAGCCGATAAATCCTAAATCCTATATCTCTGATACCAAACAAACCCTGTCATGTCCCGCTTCTCAGAGTGCGCTAACTACGGCATGTGACAGAGCCAACCATGCTACCTGTAGATAGAAATCATCACTCTACAGTCACATTACGGCTGTTTATAGGATATCACGAACAGTAAAATATAAAACTAATTAGTACATATCCATTTTCCACAATAAAAGAGTAAAGAAAATATATAAGCAAAAACGATATTAATATCCAATAAACAATATCTGAAAATACGTCATAATATGGGCTCACATCAAGAAATGAAAGCTGCGGAAAATAACTAAACTAAACATCACTAAACTCAATTCCTCACTGCTCGTCTTGACGGCGAAAGTACTCCTGTTCAGCCTGCGATAGAGATAGAGCAACCGGACCAAGCAAAACCCAGAAATCAGTGCGTCATAATACCAAAATAACAGTAATAACCGGGATGTAGCAAGATATGTAAACATGAATATAAATCACAACATAAATATATACAGTGAGGTACGTGTGTGTTTGTGATGTGTAACCTATAACTGGATTTCTAGGTTATCTATTCTAAAGTCTTCGAAATCAATTAATGTAATCCTTATCGTAACCCATCAGTCTATACCCCGTTCATTCCCTACGGGACCACGGTAACAGGAATATTCTGTAACGCCCGGAAAAACGGCAAACATGATATTTCGTAACGTTCGGAAAAACGACAAACTTGTAATTATTCTGTAACGCCAGGAAAACGGCAAACATGATATTCCGTAATGCCCAGAAAAACGGCAAACATATAATAATAACCTTTTGAGTTACGTTTCGGTTACATTCTTGATTTCCCATTTACCCCTAGGTTTGTGTTCAAGTCAGGTATTGCCAAAGATAGATCTAATGCCAATATAGGATTAAGCAGGTACATGTTATCGTCTATGCAGACAACAACTAACGTCCGTCAGGACAACAAGTCAGAATTGTTGGTATTAGTAACTGGATCCAAGTAATGGGTCAAGTAGTGTGTCGTGCACATGTCATGTGATGCATATGTATCAGATAGATACCCAAATGTAAAACTGTAACGAATATCAGAACACGGTAAGCACGACGGATATCAGGATGCATATGTGTCTATCTGTAATAACCTGTATACGTATCCATGACTACGTATGATGCAACTAGATAGCATGTTGCACTAATGTAGAAGTAATACGATATAATGATATTCCGGTATGCAACTAGATATGCAATTGTTAGTACGGATACGAACGGATATCGAAAACGGTAAATATATAACATTGGATGCATAATATAACATATGTATTATTTTTATTCATATGGATATAAATATATTAACATAGCATGTCGCAAGATAAACTTGTCTAATCGGATCTCACGTTGGGGTACGTACGTCACGTTCGACGTCGGGTAAACGTCGCGATGTAACCACGCGCGTATAGGACTGGACCTGGCCAATCCAACACGTGACCAAGTTGGATGACGACGACGACGACTGGGTCGTCCGGATCGTCGGCGACGTGCGCGACTCCGGCGACGGTCAAGAACCGAGAAAGCAAGAAAGAGAAAGAAAGAAAGAAAAGAAAGTAGAAGAGCAAGATGAATGGGTTGTGTTTTCTCTGGGTTTTGGAATAGAGACGAGGACACGAGGAGGTGACGACGGTGACGATGGATGCCGTCGACGACGGGTAACGGCGAGGGCAGTGGGGATTTTTGCTGCTGGAAATTTGTCGGGGGCTGTAGAGATGGTTGTGGTGGTGGCCTGAGGTGTCGGGGAGTCAAGGGAGGTGAGGAGAAGGAGGAGGTGACGGTGGTTGGCAACGACGAGATCTCCGACGATGAGGTTGGGTTTCAGCAGTGCAGGGATCTCGTCGGGTTTTGGGTGCAGGGTGTTCTCAGGTCGTGGGTCGTCGGGTGTAGGGAGCTCGGGTAGAGGAAGAAGTGGGGAGGAGGTAATGATGAAGACGACGACGAGGTGAGGGTGACCGGTGGTGAGGGTTTTTTGGGTTGCTGGGGTTGCTGGGGTCGGTTTGCAGGGATGGGGCTGCAGCGGTTGTCGTCGGTAGAGGAGGAGGAGAGGAGAAGGTGGTTGAGGTCGTGCGGGTGTGGAGGTGACGGTGACGATGAGGTTAGGATGGCCGCGGCAAAGGTTTGGGTTCGTAGCGGGAGGCAGGGAAAGAAGTAGAGGAAGGAGAGAGAGGGGTTGTATAATTAGGGTATATTATAATATAAATATTTATAATAGAGAGAGAGACAGAATGAACGAGGAGAGAGAGAGAGAGAGTACGAGAGGAGAGAGAGGGAGACAGAGGGTTAGAGAGAGAGAGATTGGGAAGAGAGAGAGAGACAGAGTGAAAATTTAGTTAATAATAATATGTATTATATATGTATAAACTGTTAAGATATAAAAATATTATAATATATTTTCTAGGATTTATATAGCTAATACAAAAATACTCCGAAATATACCTGGGTCTCTTCTAAAATTCTAGTTTTAAAATATGAATAATTTACGTATCAGCCAAAACCATAACGCGATGTCCGGTTAAATAAAATGCATACCCCCAATAACGGATACACGTAAATGCACGTAGCGATCCAAACGAGTTTGTTTCATCAAACTGGACATGGATACGATGTCTGGATGCAACCACAGGGTATGGGGTATGATACAGGTCAGGCTAGATGTTAAAATATATTATCTGGTTATAATTTGTATTATTTGGAGGATATGCAGATGAATGAACATATAAGTGTGTATTAAATCTAAATGTGCACGGATTCTCTGTACTAGGAATTATAAGACGTAATCTAGGATCAAGATGGGTTTCAAGCATACGGGTCGGGTCGGATACTAACCACAGATACCAAATGCACTATCCGCACCCAAAACAAGCAATAAACAAGAAACTGTCGTAAAATTGGAAAATACCCTAATAAAATATGGTATAAATGAACTAGGGTGTTACAGACTAGCCGCCTTTATGCTTATATCTCTTAAGTTTTCCTGCATGCCCCATATAAAATATGGTATTTACCTATAACCTTCCTTCAACTTCCAAACTTTTCTACATATCCGGAAGCAATTACCGATTTTACATCTTCCGATTCTTTATATCTTGACCATTTCTAGACTTTTTCTCGCATCAAGCGACACACCAACTCTCGAGAGTGACACATGGAGTAAAAGAGGATTCCTGACAGCGTTACTGATTTCCCGTGCCCAATAATGGCTACTCTGAAAATTTTAAATATGAAATTATTCTAAGGAATGTAGATCGTAACGATCGCACCCATTCTTACCATCCCTAACAGATCTAGAAGTTTTAATATCCACTACGATGTTTTGGGGAAGGGATTTGGTGGTGCGATATATCAGTACGGCGATGTAGTTGCGTGTGCATCTAGACAACTAAAGACCCATGAACACAACTATATTACCCATAATCAGGATCGGCGGCTGTAAACTTCAATTTGAAAAGATGGACACTATCTTGAGGAGAACGCGTCGAGACAGATGGTTGAAGCACGTCTTCATCCCGGAAGACCTCAACATGAGGAAGTTAAGATGGTTGGAGCTTTATATGGGAAGAAGTGGCGATCTAAGTTGAATGAGGATGATTTTGAAGATTGAGAACTTTGGGATTGAGATGATTGTAGAAATAGTGGAAGTGAGGATACGACGCAGAAAGAGCGGAAAGCTCAGCCCACGACTCATCGGCCATTTCACATCCTGGAAGGAGACGGTGAGATTGCGTATCGCCTAGCCCTACCACCTACTTTGGAGGACATGTATAACGCTTTTATATCTCGCAATTAAGAAGGTATGTCGGCGACCTTAGTCACATTTTGGATTATTCCGAGATCACAGTAGGGGCTGACGTAACCTATGAGCAGCAACCGGTTGAGATACAAGACTGGAAGGAGAAGATCTTGAGGGACAAGGTTAGAGTTGTGGAGGAAGGATCCCAGACGAATCTGCACGGAAACGAGACGAGAGAGCGAGACCTAAATTTTTTAATCTCGATAACCCCCTTTTAGTGACTTTCCTTGGCTACTACCTTCTGAAATTTTGAGGACGAAATTATTTTAAGGAGGGTTGACTGTAACGACCGTGTTTTCTAATATCTAATAAAACATCTTTTATTTAATTTTCTAGTATCAAGTATTTATTGGTGTGTTTCGTTGGTGTAAAATATTTCATTTTAATGATTTTATTTCTAAAAGTAATTTTAGTAATTTTTAAAGCATTAAATATAATTATTGGAATTTTCTAAAAGCTATTTATATTTTTCCGAGCTTAAAATGTTTTAATGAAATTTTATAATGCCGTAAAATAATTTATATATTTTTATTATTAATTAAAATAAATATTTCGTAATTAAAATAATTTTTAAAGTTAAAATAGATTTAAATAAATATAGTAACAAACAAATATTTTAGAATATGAGAAAATAAGTTACATTTAACCAAAAATTAATTTAAACCGAAGATAACGGCACATTATATTTTTCTTAATTTTTCTCATATTTTCCCTGTATTTTATAATATTTTAAACAAAATTTTCAAAACAAATTCGGTTTTATAAAAACAGCTTTAGATTTTAAAATTTAAAAGAAAAATAATAGAAAATGTGTTTTTAACCTGGACCGTTGGATTTGAAATCCAACGGCCCAGATTCGTGCCCGCCCCGCGTGAGGCGACCATGAGAAAACACATGGGTCCCTCTCGCGGCTATGAGGCGCGTCCCGGTTGGCGGCGGCGGCGACGCAATCATTAGGAGATGATTCACGATGATTGTGCAGTGATTACTAATCATTGGGCGTGGATTTTTGTGGGATTTGATCAGGTTTTTGGGATTTTATTGTTGTAATTAAACCCTATATATACAGCCCTTTCACAATCAATTTTCTCACAATCTAGAACTTCGAAAATTTTATAAAAAGTACCAGGATCTTCGTATTGACGACGTCGATGCTGCTGTACCTTTCGACCATCAAGGAAAAATCTGAGGTTGAAGATATTCAAGTTTAAGTACAACGCTACGTTTTGATCCATTAATCAACATCTCAAACAATGGTAGGATCCGCCTCTCATCACCTTGTATTTGTCACTTTCTTCTTTTGTTCCTAAATCTGAATTTTAATCTCCCCATACACCTTAAATTGATGTTAAAAATAAATATTGTATGCTTAGCTTACAGTGCTATCAAAAGCTACTGCTTCCATAATATACCCTAATGTTAAGAAAAGTTTATCTTTAAAATCATACGCTAATTAGATAAGTATTTAAATAAAATAGTCTAGAGGTTTAAAAATAATATTTTTATTGATATGATAAAATAATTCCTAGTTTTAATAAAATACCTCAATTTTGAAAAGTCGTAATATTAGCTATATATACACTAAAATTCCAAAACAACATATTTCCGTAGAAATACCATAAAGTTTCTAAAGTTCATATTTGTACTTTAAAACTTATTAATACTTGTAATTTTATTGAAATACCGTGGACTATATACAATAACATTTTTACTAAAACGTTATGGCTTTTTAAATATAATATTTTCATTTACATACCTTGAACTTTCATAAATATAATGTTGTCATTAATAAACCATATTTTTATATAAAAATAATTATATAAAAATACCTAAGCTTTTTAAAGGACATTTTCACAATAAATATCCTAATATAAATAGGGTAATATTTTACATGGAATACCCCGTGGTTACTAGGCAACCGTCTATGAAAAGGATACAAATCTTGCCATCCATATACGGCGGTTGTCAACGCGGAGTTGTTTTTCTAGAATATCACTTTTAATAAAATACCCTAATATAAAGTAGGGTAATGTTTTACATAAATACCTCGTGATTGATAGGCAATTGTCTCTGAAAAGGACACAAATCCTGTCGCCTATGTGCAGTGGTTGTCAACATGGACGTATTTCAAAAATGTTATTTCCAAATAGACATCATAACTTTATAAATTATTATTTACAATAAAATACCTGAATCTTTCCTAAAAGGATATAATTTTATTTAAATATCTTGACTTTTACTAAAAGGCTATTTTCAACAAAACCCATAATCTTTTATAAAAAGATATTTCTCAAAAGAATACCTAAATCTTTATTAAAAGGTAATTTCAAATAAATATCATAATTTTTCATTAAAAGATAATTTCATTAAAATACCATGGGTTTCCCAAATTATATTTATTCTAAAATACCATGGTTTTCTTATAAACAATAACCGCAATAAAATATTATGGTCTTTATTAACTAAGATTTCCATAAAATACTATATTTCGACCTTACAAACTTTAAAGATAACAAGATAAAATGAGTGGTTGTGAAAGACCATATTAAATGAGATCAGCTATTTGAATTCGACTTATGATACGTCACAAGACACATGATACAGTTAGGGTTAGAATGCGCGAACCTAAATATGAAATACTTTATAACTGAAGATCCCTGCAGGCAGGATGAACAGTCCAATATATGGACTACTACTAACCCGATATTCGGATGAATACTAATCCGATATTCGGACGGATACTAATCCGATATTCGGTCGAATACTAACCTTACATTAAGGACGGATAATCCAATATGTGGATGACATACAATGTGGAAATTCCATGCTTAGATGATATATGCATTAACTCTAATATGTCAAAACCTTTACACTAAATAACGGGGATGAGTAGTTTGATTAGGTAAGGATATGCGGAACTCGGATTCCCCACTACTCGATCATGATTTCGGGAAGTGAAACTGTACATTTCACTTCCCTAGTTGTCGTTATGTGGCTACAGCAGAATAATCGCAAGTATTCAGACACTTGTTTAACAAACTAATGCGAACATTTACCTCGTAGATACCTCATACAATATACCCTTATTTACATATACCTCATACTTTCATACACATATATATCATACCTTTATACACATATCATACATATATACACTTGTTTTTTTCTTTTCTTATGAGACAATCCTATCCATGTGTAACTCGCCGACGAACTTTCCTTTTTCTCTTTTCTCTATCTCTGGAATTTCCGTTAGATGAGGACAAATTTTATGATGGGGATCAAGGTGTGGAGCCTACTAATGTTATGCGGACTTGACGACAGAAGATTAGCTAGTTATATTTTTTTTGTTGCCCACATGTTAGGGCTTTGCTCATTTCTTTCGATGTAATTAAACTATTTAGTATATTTTACTCATTTCTTTTGGGATGCAATAAAGTTTTTGTTAATGGAAATAAATGTCTTCCGCTTTTATTATTTTGTTTTGGTACATATCCTGCATGTTATAGATATTCATACGCTTAACGGAACTGTATCGAAATGGACCACCTTCAATACAGTTAGGCTGCGGACCATACCATGCTACCTCTTCACTTTCTTTTGGGAAGCGGGGCGTGACACAGGAGGGCGAAAGAAAAAGAAATAAGGTGACATAAGTCCTAATTGTAGGCAGTCCCGATGAGAACGTTGTCTTCTTCCCTAGTTTCAACTTCGATCATGCTTTGTTCCAGCCCTAACGGACATTTCGAGAGGGGGGGGGGGAGGGAGTAGGGAAAAAGAGAGAAATGTTTGTTATCGAGATAAAATCGAGTAGGATTTCTTAAGATAGAATGAATGAATAAAACAAATCAAAAGTATGGTGTCAATCATATATGTTAATGTGAGCATGTATAAATGGGTGTTTCATTATATGTTAATGTGAGCATGTGTAAACGGGTGTTTCATGTATGTTAAGCAAGAGAAAGGTAATTAAAGTGCACAATATAAATGATGCCATATGTGTGTAGTGGTAAAGTATATCAGGTATTGACTAAGCGTTGTGCATATACTAGTTTGGTTAGGTAAGGGTACCGGGTTTTCGAGATTATCTGTTGGGACACGGAACAATATATATATATATATATATATATATATATATATATATATATATATATATATATATTCCCGTTCATCCCTGGATCCAACGTGAAGTCTGGAGGGGGAGACCCTTAATACTGCCTTACATAAGCCAAACTACCCCATCCCGGTCTTGTTCAGTTATATAGGAGTACATGTAGGCGTTAGCGTTTAGTTCTTCTAGGCATGGAATTTCAACAGTAATATGATCATCCGTATATCGGGATCTTCAATAGATAAGGTCACCCGTATATTGAGATCTTTGTAAATAAGGTAACCCATATATCGGGATCTTCATAAATATTTCATACCTAAGTTTGGGCGTCTAACCCTAACCGTACCAGATAGCATGTCATTTAATATATCAATATATTGGGTTATGTATATGACAATACTCATGCAATTTGGTTCCCCTAAAAGTTCATGGTGTTTTAGGGACAAGTGTATGGTGTTTTATCTTCGGCTTCCCGAGACTCGAACGATAAGATGCCACGTAAACCCACCAGCTGTTTGATTAGTCTAAAATATTGCACATTTGTATGAACATTTTCTCTAATATTGTTAACTACTAAAACGTGTTAATTGTAAATAGAGAACATATGTAGCTTTATTTGTAAAAGTTTATTATTATATGTTTCTTCATTTTAATTAATATAATTAGGGAAAATATATGCATATAATATTTAAATGAAATATTAGTAATTAAAATATGCATATCATATGAAATATTCCTAATCAATATTCTTAAGATATTATATCATATAAATGGTTAGAATAATATCTCAAAAATACCAAATGCTACTCACACTTTGATTTAAGATATTGTGCAGGTATTAGCTCAGGTCTGAAATCCAAGTAAGTGATCCAAGTCAAATCGGGATATCAGAACCGAATCTGCCAAAGTTTAGAAGCAAATCGAGGAATCTAGCAACGGTCAGAATCTATACATAAAAAGGATCTTCAAATATCGACACAAAAAGCCAGAAGAAATCTTAAAACCTGGTTCCACCATGAAGCGGCGGATCCGCGGCCATACGTGGCACAATGCGGCGGAACCGCGGCTCTTTGATAGCGTTCGATGTGGGATTTTGTGGATCTAATCTTAACAGTATCTACTCACATATGGAATTTAGGGTTTCTGGTTTCAGGGACTATATAAAGAACCGAGAGCTGTGCATTCAAAATTATCCAAGTGATTACATAATCATCTATTCATCTACCTCCATAGAAAGAGAGATCTAGAGCAACTAGGATTCTTGTAATTTACTTTCTAAGAAGAGAATTGTAATGCAATAGTTAATTAATAAAGGTAGTATTTTTTGTTTTAATTCTTTTTGTATTTACTTTTCCGCATTTACTTTACGCATTACTTTTCTACATTTACTTTTCGCATTACTTTTCTATATTTTTATTATGGTTTCATTCATCTTTAACCTTTCTTCTAAATCACTATTAACCATGAGCGAGTAATTCCTTACTTGCTAAGGTTTGTAGGATAAGGTAGAATAATGGATGAAAAAAATATTTTAGCTTCTTTTTAACATTTTAAAGTTTGTAAATTTTATCAAAATAAATTTTAACCTCCTAATCGAGTGCGCTATCAATTTATTGATAGTCACGACCATAATTTGAGATTGGTTAAACACTTGTTTTGTTAAGGGCTTGATATGAATAGAGATTAATGGACGGACAAGGGTCGGTAGTGGAAAACCCTAATTTCCTCCAAGAACTCTAATCCACATTCATCGCTATCTATTTAACTTTAAACTATTAAAAGATAAAAATAGTCATTTTTAAAACATTCACCCATTAACTACCAAGTCCTATGAACCCTACAAGCCTTTTTATTATAAATTTTATATCCGTCTAAAAATAGAACGACAACAAACCATCTTATCTTTTATCAACTCGTCTAATGCAAGAAAAGAGTTCACGTTTCCCTGCGGACGACCCGTACTCATTGCGGCTAGCTACCAGCGACACCGTTTTGATTGCGGTTATTTACAAAATACTTTTTCGCACGATCAATTAAATGACACCGTTTTCGGGAAAACGGTCGTAATTATTTTCTTATTATTCGAGTTGACTTCTTATAAAAAACCAGCAAACATAAAATAAACGAGAACCAAAACCGCATCCTGTGTTTCTAACGATTATTGTGCGAGTTTTGCAAGGGAATCTGGAGTAATTGGAGCAAGGCAACAGAGATTCAGAGACTTTCAACTTGGACCAGAGGAGCATAGGGGTGCTCTGAAGAAAATTTAGCAAAAGAACCTTCCACACGGCGGCGGAACTGCGGCTATTGGTTGCAATTGGCGGCAGAACCGCGACCTTCTTGAGGATTTGAGCCCCATAACTTCTGTGGTATTTTCCTATTATCTTCTCTCTCCTTTAAAACTCCAACAATCTGATTTTACCTGCAGAATTCTTTGCAAACAGCGCCACTCAAAAATCTTTTTGCGTGTTTTGATTTCGGTTTGTTTTTGCATATTTAAACCGGACTTTAAGGGGCAATAAACCCAAATCCAGATTAGGTGAGGATTTCACCACCCTTCCTAGGCCCCACAAATCACAAACAAGCATACTATCACCATACATTAATAAAAAAATATCTAGACCTAGCCCCTAAGGACATTCACGCTCAATTAGGACAGAGGAGGGTCGTGGGTAATCTATTGCTTATCCGCATTTCTCTTGTGGTGTCTAGGCAAGTGTGACTAAGGAAAGTGGTTACTTAATTAGGCCCGCTATTTCGGTGATTCGTATAGCGGATACCTCCCACTTATCTGGCACTTACCTGACCGCAAGATTGATAAGGAGGTAGTAGAGGATTGATCCTATGACTTGTCCTTTGGAAATCTAGGAGCGGTCTAGTGACTTGATCTAGGAGACCCTAGCTCTAGGGATTGATTTTGCATTTTTGTGATTTGTTGAGTCAAGCCTCAAGTCCGACTATTTTTTCAAAATAAACCTTCTTAAAATCGTTCTCACACATATCACGCACTGCCATGTGCACTTAACCCGCTTAGTGCATGATCGGTTGGACACGGGATTCTAGTGCCCGTCTTGTCCGTGTTTTTGCTATCAACTCCGAAGTCGGTGCTTCTTCATCTTCTATTTCTCCTCCACCTACCACATCACCCGAGATGGACGGATCTTCAACGGGTTTTAACGACACCATCCTGACACCACTCGTAGGTGCATAAAATCCACCACGCATCTCTCTTCAAGAAAGATACTACCCCGTACGTGGATTCCTTCCTACGTGTCTGTCTCTTCCACCAGCCAATGGGATAATTTCGAAATTAAACCCTACTTCATCAACTTGTTGCTCAAATTTCACGGGCTTGAATCAGAAGATGCATACGTTTTTATAACCAAATTCGAAAACGTATGTGCTATGATGAGTACCACCCAACTTTCAGGGGATGCTATGCGATTACGTCTTCTCCCTTTTACCTTGTGCGATATCGCAGAAAAGTGGCTTTATAGCACCGTCACACATTCTATCGTTAAATGGGATGAATTCGTTATAGCATTCCTTAAGAAATTTTATCCTCATCATAAGACCGCCCGTATTCGAAGCGAGATTAATCAGTTTGCCTAACTTCCCAACGAACCCTTTTTGAAATGCTTTGAACGGTTTAAAAATCTTCTTGTCCAATGCCCTCATCATGGAATCGATAGATGGAAACTTTGCCACATTGTATACGACGATGTTAATCCAGCCACAAAACAAATGCTTAAAACCATTTGTCAATGTCATTTCATGTCAAAAGACGATGGCGAAATATGGAAATTTCTGGAAGATCTCCCAGAACAAACATTACAGTGGGAGAGTACTAGACCAACATCGTCTTCATTTAGGGCAGGTATCCATCAGCTCGATGTTTCCATCGCAGTGAAATCTGAAATGGCCGCGATGCAAAAGAAACTCGAAGCTATGAAAAGAAAATTCTCTTCAGTCTCCCTAAACCAAGTTACACACTCCAAAACCGTGTGTGGTTGCTGTTTCGACCCATCACATTTGACAGAAGAATGTCCTTTGAATCCACCATTTCAAGGTCAAGAACAAACTAATGCTGCTTTTCAGCAAAGACCTAGAAACGATTCTTATTCCTCCATATATAGTCATGGACGGAGGAATCATCCTAATTTTTCTTGGAACCAAAACCAAACTCAAACTCAAATCAAAATCAGTTCCCAAACCAAAATAACTTTTAAAGGCTTCCCCCACAGCAACAACAGCCATCACAATAAATTCAGCAACCCTTTCAACCGCAATCTTTCCAAAATCCGGCCAACAACTTTGTCCTTTATAATAATCCTTTCCAACCACAGATGAATACTCCAACGGCCGGTACCGAAAAAATCTCTGCACTTGAAAGAAACTTAGAAACGTTTATTAAACAATCCACACAAACGACGGCTAATTTAACGTCTTCTATCCAAACGTTAGTGCAACACACTGCTTCCCACGGTGAAAGCATAAAATCGATCAAAGCACAAATTGCACAGATAAATGCCGCGATGAGTGAAAGAGAGAAAGGGAGACTTCTATCTCAACTTCTAGCAAATTCCGGCCACTCACAAAGCGCAAACATCGCCTTTAACCAACAAAATCATAACGTGAGTGTCGTAACTACGTTGAGATCGGGAATAGTGCTAAACAATAATGTTGGCAAACAAGTTGATGATGATGAGTCAGATGAAACCCCGGCTACTACTTCTACTCCTACTTCGTCTAGTCTACCATCTTCTTCTGAGCCTATTCTCCGTTCTTCACTAGGCTCAAACCCTCATCCCACTTCCTTGAATGAACTACCATCTCCGACCATCCCGAATCTAATTTCGGGATCCATTCCATCTCCACAAACTTCTCCTCAAATGTTGGACCCAACCCTTATTGATAAAGCTCCTTTTCCAAACAAATTGAGGGCCAACAAACCAAATGCACAAATGGAAAAGATTGTGGAAATGTTTAAGCAAGTTAACATAAATATTCCTCTCTTAGATGCTATCGAACAAGTTCTGTCCTATGCGAAAATTCTTAAGGACTTGTGCACTAGGAAGAGGAAAACTCAAGTACCTAAAAAGGTTTTCTTAGCGAGCAATATAAGCGCTGCTTTTACCCAACAATTTCTCAAGAAACGTAAGGATCCCAGTTGTCCTACAATATCTATAACTATTGGGGGTAAAAATATCAATCGCGCTCTGCTCGATTTAGGAGCTAGTGTTAACTTGCTCCCGTATTCTGTTTATGAGCAATTAGGCATAAGTGAGTTGAAACCTGCGCACTGCACTCTCCAGATGGCCGATCGATTTATCACCCACCCTAGGGGTGAGCTAGAGGACGTGTTAATCAAAGTCGGGGAGTTTATATTCCCGGTGGACTTTATAGTTTTAGATACACAGCCTGTGGCGAACCCACAAAACCAAATCCCGGTGATTCTTGGTCGCCATTTTCTAGCAACTTCCAATACTGTAATCAATTGTCGTAACTGCTCTATGAACCTATCCTTTGGGAATATGACAATTGAGCTTAACATTTTCAGGATATGAAGTCAACCCTCCGAACCTTCTGCTTATCTAATTGATATATGTTCTGTCAATGAGATAGCTTCCGATAGTTGCGAAGTTGAGAAACTTTTCGATAATGATTTCGATGCCCCTAGAATGTTATTGTTTGATCCAGCTATTTATACGAGTGAGGACCCTTCTGTCAACAAGTCCATCCCCGAGTCCGAATCCTTTGACTTGTTGCAAAAGTTAGTCGGGCTTTCCAAGTCAATTTCTTACGCTGGTTATGAACCTCTTAAAGAGTTCGAGTATCATTCCTTTACCCTACCTTCTATCGTCTCTCCACCGACACTAGATCTCAAGCTACTACCGTCTCATCTTAAATATGCATATTTTGGTGAGAATGAGTCTTTACCCATTATTATATCAGCTTCTCTAGTTTTAGAGCAAGAGAAAGCTCTTTTGTCGGTCTTGAGATCAAATCGGCAAGTTTTTGGTTGGACAATGGCGGACATCAAAGGGATTAGTCTCTTGATTGTTGAACATCATATACATTTAATGGATAAAGCCAAACCAGCCCGAGACCCACAAAGACGGTTGAATCCCGTAATGAAGGAGGCGTTAAAGAAAGAAATCGTCAAATGCCTAGATAATAGTATAATTTACCTAATATCTCATAGCCAATGGGTAAGTTCTATTTATGTGGTCCCTAAAAAGTCTGGCATCACGGTTATAACCAATGAGGGTAATGAGTTGATCCAAATACGCACCCAAACTGGGTGACGGGTATGTATTGATTATAGAAAACTCAATACCGTAACGAGAAAAGACCACTTCCCTCTACTTTTCATTGACCAGATGTTGGAACGATTAGCCAGGCATGAATACTACTGTCTCTTGGACGGATACTCCGGCTATAATCAGATTTCCATCGCCAAAAAGGATCAAGATAAGACAACTTTTATTTGTCCTTTCGGTACTTTTGCTTATAGACGCATGCCCTTTGGGTTATGCAATGCTTCCGCTACATTTCAGCGGTGTATGATGGGGATATTTTCGGACATGGTCGAGAATTTTCTGGAGATATTTATGGACGATTTCTCCATATTTGGGGACTTTTTTGAGGAATGCCTACGTCATCTTGACGCTGTTCTTACCCGTTGTAAGGATAAGAATTTAATTTTGAATTGGGAAAAATGTCATTTCAGGGTCCAAGAAGATATTGTTCTAGGGCATATCATTTCACGAAAAGGTATTGAGGTAGACAAAGCTAAAATAGATGTCAATCACAACCTTCCTCCTTCCAAATGCGTCAAAAATGTACGATCCTTTCTTGGTCATGCAAGATTTTATAGACGATTCATTAAGGATATAAAATTGCTAGACCTTTAACTCTTCTCTTGGCCAATGATACAACATTTCACTTCGATTCGGATTGCGTGGCTGCTTTTGAATCATTTAAAAGTTCCCTCACTACAGCCCCGTTCTGTCATCTCCGGACCGGAATCACCCTTTCGAGCTTATGTGTGATGCATCCGATTTTGCTATTGGTGCAGTCTTAGGACAACAAAATTGATAAGATGCCACATGTAATTTACTATGAAAGTAGGACCTTGAACGATGCCCAAATGAATTATACAACTACCTAGAAAGAACTCTTGGCAGCTGTATTTGCATTAGAAAAATTCAGGCCCTACTTAATTGGCTATCCAGTTGTAGTTTACCGATCATTCTGCCCTAAGACATCTTTTATCGAATAAGGATGCTAAATCTAGGATAATATGTTGAATCCTTCTGTTACAAGAATTTGATATTGTAATACGAGACAAGAGTGGATGTGAAAACGTCGTAGCCGACCATCTTTCACGCCTTTCTTCTTCGTCAACGTTAACCTTTCCAATAAACGATTTCTTTCTTGACGAACAGCTCTTCACCATATCCTGCGAATCTTGGTTCGTGGATATTGTGAATTATTTAGCAATGGTACTTCCACCCAGCGAATGGTCAAAACAAGATAATCACCGATTTCTATCCCAAGTAAAACATTTTTACTGGGATGAACCTTATCTGTTTAAGTATTGTATCGATCAAATCATTCGCCGATATGTCCCCAATAATGAATTTAAGAGTGTATTGTCTTTCTGCCATGATCAGGCATATGGCGGTCACTTTGGTCCAAGAAAAACGGCAGAGAAAGTTTTGCAATGTGGCTTTTATTGGCCAACGTTATTTAAAGATGCATATGATAATTGCAAAACTTGTTCACGGTGTCAACACATGGATCGGATTTCACGGAGAAATGAGATGCCACTCCAACCTATATTGATTGTGGAGATATTTGATGTTTGGGGAATTGATTTTATTGGCCCATTTTCCAACTCTTTTGAGAATTTATACATCTTATTAGCATTTGATTATATCTCTAAATGGGTGGAAGCGGTACCGTGTCGCACTAATGACAACAAGATTGTTATTAAGTTCCTTAAAGAAAATATCTTTTCGCGATTCGGACACCCTCACGGTATAATTAGCGACAATGGGACGCATTTCTATAATCGGTCTTTCGAGGTTTTGATGCGGAAATATTCAATCAACCACAAGCTTTCTACGCCCTATCATCCCAAAACGAGCGGGCAAGCTGAGATCTCTAATAGAAAGATCAAATAAATTTTGGAAAAAACAGTTTCTAAGAATCGTAAAGATTAGTCCACCAAATTGACGGATGCTCTTTGGGCATTTTGTACGGCATATAAGACCGATTTTGGCATGTCTCCTTACCGATTACTGTTTGGGAAGGCTTGCCACCTTCCTGTCGAGATCGAACATAAAGCAATGTGGGCTATTAAAGAACTTAACTGTGATTTTGATCAAGTAAGCAGTTATTGGAAGCTGCAATTAAATGAGCTAAGAGAACTTCGCGACGAAACTTACGATAATACGGTTATAGTAAAGAACTAGACAAAAGTGTTCCACGACAAAAACCTTTTGAGAAAAACTTTCACACCAGGACAACAAGTCCTTCTTTATGATTCTCGTCTCCATCTTCATCCGGGTAAGCTAAAATCTCGTTGGAAAGGACCTTTTGTAGTATGGTATGTGCA
Organism: Agapanthus africanus; assembly: GCA_030015575.1. Taxonomy (NCBI): domain Eukaryota; kingdom Viridiplantae; phylum Streptophyta; class Magnoliopsida; order Asparagales; family Amaryllidaceae; genus Agapanthus; species Agapanthus africanus. The sequence goes on from JASDDO010000024.1 coordinate 31,783,370, forward strand.
CCCGCATGGTGCAGTGGATATAGAAAATGTTAAAAATGGTTCTATTTTTTAAAGTAAATGAGCATAGATTAAAACCGTACTTTTCCGCTGACCCATCGGAGGAGCTCCTGTTCCTACAGGAGCCGCTTTATCACAACTAATTTTCCTCCACCTCACCTCCATGTTTCAGTAACACCGTTCCATTTAAGAGTGGAGGTGAGTATAAAAAAATATAACCGAATATCTGTGCGTGCCAAAAAACAAGTTTGGTGGTAGTTTATTGTTTAACTATTATTTTGCCCCTATTATTTTCCTCCCAAGTCTACAAGTTTATGCGCTCAAAGAACAACATCAGTGATGACACTTGTCACGCCCCGCTTTCCAATAGATGGAAACGGTGATGTGGCAGGCCGCAACGTATTTACTAAGAAATAAATACGTTAAGCGTAATTAAGCAATATATATAAATGCACAAGAATGACAAGAGTAATAAAATAAACAACAAATTTTATTTACATTCATCTTTACATATAATTATTTTAAAAAGAAAAGATACAATGAAATAAGCAGTGCTTAAATAGTGGCATACAAACTGAAAGTAAGTATAAGGAACTAGAAGTCAGGCTGTGCCGCAAGCTGATCCAAGTCCTCCTGGTTAGGCTCGATGTCCTGAGGGTCCAGTCCTCCTGACGAATATTCCAAAGAAAGAAATAGAAGGAATGTCGTCAGCGAACTAGCGCTCGGTAAGTCCCAAAAGAATAAATAGAATATAACAAGTAATGAGAAATGAACTGGTAATTTGCACAGGTATAAGATTGTTATTCTAACGTGGTTGTTTATAGCTTGATATAAAAGGTATTCATGTATACGAGAGAAGTCTATCTTACCCCGTGGACTATACTAACTTATAGTACAAGGCCCCGTGATAACCCATGGGACAACGGCATGTGAATTCATATAGGTGTCTTTTAAGTGATCTCTCGTGCCACGATATACGTTCCGTACCAATCTACCTCGTTATCCCCGCGTAATGTATTGTATAGGTTATGTTTACAAGTCTTGCCGAGACCATGGATACAAAATGTTCAAGTAATTATGTTCAGGATGTAGTCAAGTCAAGTTATAACCATGATTCGGTCAAGTCAAGTCAAGTATTCATGTTTGATTTTGATGTGTGAATGCAAGTATTCATGTTCATGATCAAGTATTCGTGTTTGACTTTAGATTCATATTTGAATTGGACTCTGACTGAGTCAGACACTTGTAAACTGATTTAGATCTTGAATTATGTTCGGGAGTTATCGGTAACTGCTGCACATGGACGGCATGATTTGTGTCTTTTTCTAAGACAATTACCATTGATAACTTCGTTATTTTGTTTACCTTAAATATGCAAGCACTCACTTTCTCCGGCTCTCTAGGCCTCAAGAGAATTGATCCCGCTTAAACCTATATTTACTAAGGTCCTTAAATATTATTTTATATAACTCGAGGGGTTTTTATGAAAAAATATCATAATATAGTTAAAAATAAATCTCAAGGGTGATTAGTATTATTTAGGGTTGTCATGAGCATGGCTTTTAAATATTGGGGTATTTTAGTGATAAATACTTAGCTTGAAAAGTTCATGGTATTTTATTGTAAAACTTGTCATTTTTTTGGTATCTTGATGGTATTTTATTGAAACTTGTTAATCTTTCTTTCTTAGAAAATAAGTTTATTATATTTTGAAAATAAGAATTTTTAATTTTTATATAATTATTAAAAATTAAATTTCTTTATTTATTTAGAAAATACTTTTTTCTTAAAAACCGTATTTAAAAACCTTTTGAGACTGAATACTCCGTGAGGAGATCTGCATCTCGCTCTACTAGCCCAAGGATGTGCGATAATCTGCACCATCTATTAGCGGGTCTCCTAACGAGGGTTGTAGATGTATAATCGTAAAGGAATCGAAATACCGTTTTAAAAGAAAACCGGTTTTTAAAGTAAGTGTTATTTTAACGTAATATCTTCTTCGTAAAAAAATTCATACAAAAAAGGTATCGTACTATGAAACAAGAGTGTATGTGAGGGGTAGGTCGTTACCCCGTGAAGTTTTTCCTAAATGTATAGTTTTAACAAAACTAAAAGAGATGATATTAAAGTTCATGTTATTTTAATGAAAAAGTTAAATTAAAGTTATTTTACATGATATTCTTAGTTAAAATTTATTCTAAACATTGGTATTATGATTACAAGTATTGTGTAAGAATTTGAATGAACAATATATAATAAAAAGGGGAGTTTCTAGGGTTTAGAAAATAGATATCGGTATTAACTCCACTTTTATCGATTTTGATTAAAAAGAATTTTAAAGAAGAGAAATGGAGTTTGGGAAGGACTTACTGTTTTGAAAGATCAAGGAAAGGGTTAGGAATAGAGGAGTGTTGTCGTGGCATTGCGGGAGCACCGAAATTAGCTTCGATCTTCGCCAGAAGTTGCTTGCTCGCTAACTCCTCTTTACTCCACTTGTACTTAGGAACTTTTTGAGAGAATTTTGCTATAATTTTCAGAATGGTGTTGAGCCAAGATAGGGGATGGTATTTATAATAGAGAATTAAGGTTTTGGAATTAAAATGGTGGATTAAAAAGCATTAAAAAGATGATAAATGGTGAAATGAAGGGTGTCTGTTTGATTGTAGGGAAATCAAACAGTGCTGAGGAGTTAGGGGTATGTGAAAGTGTGTGCGTGCGCAAAATACGGGGCGATTTGGCCTCATCACAGCCATCCCCGCCAGCCCTTTGAGCTTTTCTGCCGGTCGATCTCGAGCATTGGGTGTTGAGATTTGTACCATGTGTATTTCTCCGTGTTTTAACCTTTTTGCATATGTTTGATTTTTTTGAACTTTTTATTTCTCTGTGTATTGCACGTGCAATCTTTTGGGCTTCCAAAAAGTAAAAGAAAAATTCAGAAAAAAATAATGTGTATGATGGGATTCGAACACACAGGCTACGTCACAGCGGTGCAAGGCTTTACCATTGAGCTACAAGTGGATTCTTGCTGTTTTTTAACAAAATTGATTTATAACTCAAACTCAGGATGTAAACTCATTTCTGTACATTAAACTGAAAAATTCCGTACAGTAAATTCAGAGTCGTTATATTCTACCCTCCTTATAAAAATTTCGTTCTCGGAATTTACATATACATAGAGACTAATTTTCAACTAAGTAAGGGTATCTTGCACGCATGTTTTCTTCTCGTTCCCATGTTGATTCTCCTGGTAAATATTTTCTCCACATCATTCGGACCAAATTTACTTCCTTGTTCCGTAATATCTTCACCTTTCGGTCCAGGATCTCAATGGGTTGTTGCTCGCAAGTCAGACCAGTCTGTACTGTGAGCTCTGAGTGATCAAGTATGTGGTTGGGGTCGATCACATATCGTCGTAGCTGGGATATGTGGAACACGTAGTGCACTCCTTCTAATTAGGGTGGTAGTGCCAACGGTATGCCACTTCTCCAACACGTTCGAGTATGTCGAACGGTCCTATATATTTGGGACTTAGCTTACCCCTTTTGCCAAAACGGATCACTCCTCTGTTTGGAGGGATCTTTAGAAAAACATGGTCTCCAGGTTGGAACTCCAGGTGTCGACGCTTTGCATCTGCCCAATACTTCTATCGGTCTTGGGCTATGCACATTCTTTCCATGATCGTGCAAACTACGTCCATAGTTGCCACGATCATCTCTGATCCAAGGAGTTCACGATCTCCGACGTCGTCCCAACTTAGTGGTGAACGACACTTCTATCCGTAGAGTGCTGCGAATGGTGCCATTCCAATGCTTGCCTGATAGCTGTTGTTCTATGAAAACTCCACAAAATGTAGGTGATCTTCCCACGAACCTCCGAAGTTTAACATACAAGCTCTTAGGATGTCCTCTAGAATCTGAATTGTTCGCTTGGACTATCCATCCGTTTGTGGATGGTAAGCTATGCTGAAGTTCAGACTCGTTCCCAGGCTAGCTTGCAGACTCTGTCAAAACTGTGATCGGAATCTGGTATCACGATCGGAGACGATGCAAACAGGTACTCCATGTAATCTCATGATCTCCTGCATGAGTTCATGGGTATCAATTACAGTACACTTTGAAGGTTTAGATCTTACTTTAGATTTATACTTACCTCCATATACTTCTTTGTGTCTCGGTAGATTGGCCAACTCGAAATGGAATAAAGTGAGCCGACTTGGTGAGTCGATCCACAATAACCCATATTGCGGCGTTACCCTTCGTGCTGCGAGGAAGGGCAGTCATGAAGTCCATGGAATCCATTCTGGAATTGGTAACGGCTGAAGTAGACCAGCAGTTCTGTGATGTTCAGCCTTCACTTGCTGACACACCAAACACTTGGCTACGCTTCTGGTTACTTCGCGCTTCATTCCATGCCACCAGTAGTGTTTCCATAGATCCTTATATATCTTTGTACCACCGTTGTGTATAAAATAAAGAGAGTTATGAGCTTCTTTCATCAACTCTTCTCGAACTGGGCCGATAGGTGCACATAATCGACTTCCATATCTCAAGGATCCGTCTTCGTGGATGATGAATTCAGTTCGAAGTCCACTTTCTACTTGTTCTCGGATATTTTGTAGCTTGGAATCACTTGCTTGAGCTACCTTGATCTGATTGACAAGAGTAGACTGGACTTGTAAGTTCATCAAATACGAAGCGTTACCTGGCATAACTACTTCGATCGCCAATTCGTGCAATTCTTGTTGTAGATTCTATTGAGCGGTGATATTCATTGCTAATGGCTGGTGGCTAAGTGCATCAGAACTACATTCACCTTCATAGGATGATACTGTAGGTTGATGTCGAAGTCTGCCATGAGTTCTAGCCATCTTCTCTGCCGCATGTTTAATTTCTTCTGAGTAAATACATACTTCAGACTCTTGTGGTAAGTGTATATATCCACTCATTCTCCCAAGAGATAGTGGCGCCAAATCTTAAGTGAGAATATAACGGCTGCCAACTCCAGATCTTGTGTTGGATAGTTGCGCTCATGAACCTTCAGCCGTCTTGATGCAAAAGCCACAGCTTTCCCATGCTGGTGTAGAATGCATCCTAATTCTTTACCGGTTGCATCGCAATACACAACGAATCCTCCAGATCGATCCGATATTACAAGAATAGGAGCAGAAGTTAATCTTGACTTGAGTTCTACAAAAACGTTTTCACATGCTTCTGACCACACGAATGCTTCATCTTTACGTGTGAGTTTGGTCAAGGGTGTTGCAATTTTCGAAAAGCCTTCAATGAATCGTCGGTAGTATCCTGCTAATCCCAAGAAACTTCGTATATCTTTCACTGTCTTTGGTGTTGGCCATTCGCTGACAGCTGACACCTTAGCTGGATCTACTGAGATTCCTTCACCTGAAACGATATGTCCGAGAAATCCGATTTGATCTAGCAAAAATTCACACTTTCTGTACTTGGCATAGAGTTGATATTGTCGCAATGTCTCCAGGACAATTCGTAAATGCTCGGCGTGTTCTTTCCGATTCTTTGAATACACCAGGATGTCATCGATTAAGATGACAACGAACCTGTCCAAGTACTCTCGGAAAACTTGGTTCATCAGATTCATAAAGATGGCAGGTGCATTGGTCACTCCAAATGACATTACAAGATATTCATTATGACCATAGCGAGTCCTAAACGCCGTCTTCGGAATATCGAACTCTTTGACCTTCACCTGATGATAACCCGAACGAAGATCTAGCTTCGAAAATACAAAATACCTACTTAACTGATCGAAAAGATCATCGATGCGTGGTAGTGGATACTTGTTCTTAATCATCACTTCGTTCAGAACTCGATAATCTACACACATCCTGTATGAACCTTCTTTCTTCTTCACAAGTAATACCGGAGATCCCCAGCTTGAAGTACTGGGATGAATCCATCCTTTCTTCAGGAGTTCGTCTAATTGAATGTGGATCTCCTTCAATCCTTCTGGACTTAACCGGTATGGAGCTTTGATTACAGTTTGCGCACCAGGTAGTAAATCAATGCTGAATTCAAGAGCTCGATCGGGAGGCAAACCTGTTATATCTTCAGGGAATACATCCTCGAACTCTCGAACTACCTTTGGCTTCGATTCTTCCGCTTGCAATGCTGCAACCACCGCCTTTTTGGTTTTGCTTTGTAGACCCTCGGTTCCAAGGTACGGTCTCCACTCTTGAAATAGAACACTGGATGATCTGGTATTTCGAACACTACCCTCCTTTGACGACAGTCGATGGGAGCGAAGAAAGTTCCCAGCCAGTCCATTCCCAAGACTACATCGAAGTTCGGTATGTCCAGCACCTTGAAGTCCGTATAAAATTCTCTACTGCAGATGACCACTGGACATAGATCGTATCCCAAAGTTTCTTTTAGAACGTCGTTCGCTGAACTGACATTCCAGCTGGATATAAGCGGTTTAACTGGAATCGCATGAGTTCGGACGAACCGTTGCGACATAAAGCAATGTGATGCTCCAGTGTCAAAGAGTGCTAGAGCAGGTAGGAAGGCTACTGGTATAGTAACTAAGTTGTGTGAGGTTGGGTTTAAATATAGGAAAGGTATGGTGATATACAAGTATTGAAAAGATTTGAAAGGATTGGGAATTACCAGTGATGACTTGGCTTGTAGCTTCGGCTTCCTCAACCGTCATCATAAAAGCCTAATGTCGTGGTACATTCCTCCTTGCTGGAGGCACATTCCTCTGTCCTTAGGACATGGTTCCTTGCCCTTGAGGCATGTTCCTCTGTGCCTGATGGAACTGCCGTTGAGGTTGTACAGGAGGTCCACGTGGAGCTGGTGCAGGGAGAGCCAGACGAGGTGCAGGAGCCTGAATGGATGGCCACTGCAGGATCGTGATTGCGGGTCTAGTGCTGGAGCTGTGTTGAAACGATATGGACATGCTCCGATGGAAGAAGTGGATGCGCCACAAATCAAACATAGGCCATTTGCACGCTTGCAATCCTTCGCTAGGTGTTCAGTCCTTTTGCAGTAAAAACAAAAGTCATGCTCATGACAACCCTAAATAATACTAATCACCATCGAGGTTTATTTTTAACTATATTATGATATTTTTTTCATAAAACCCCCTCAAGTTATATAAAACAATTTAAGGACCTTAGTAAATATGGGTTTAAGCAGGATCAATTCTCTTGAGCCCTAGGGAGCCGGAGAAAGTGAGTGCTTGTCTATTTAAGGTAGACAACATAACAGAGTTATCAATGGTAATTTTCTTGGAAAACGACACAAATCCTGCCGTCCATGTGCAGCAGTTACCGATGACTCCCGAACCTAATTCAAGATCTAAATCGGTTTACAAGTGTCTGACTTAGTCAGAGTCCAATTCAAACATGAATCTAAAGTCAAACACGAATACTTGATCATGAACATGAATACTTGAATTCACACATCAAAATCAAACATGAATACTTAACTTGACTTGACTTGACTGAACCATAGTTATAACTTGATTTGACTACTCGAATACTTGACTACATCCTGAACATGATTACTTGAATATTTTGTATCCATGGTCTCGACAAGACTTGTAAACATAACCTATACAATACATTATGCTGGGATAACGGGGTAGATTGGTACGGAACGTATATCGTGGCACTAGAGGTCACATAAAAGGCACCTACATGAATTCACGTGCCGTTGTCCCATGGGTTATGACGGGGCCTTGTACTATATGTTACCATAGTCCACAGGATAAGATGGACTCCTCTCGTATACACGAATACTTTCTATATCAAGCTACAAACAGCTACGTTAGAATAACAATCTTATACCTGTGAAAATTACCAGTTCATTTCTCATTACTTGTTATATTCCATTTCTTCTTTTGGGACTTACCGAGTGCTAGTTCGTTGACGACATTCCTTCTATTTCTTTCTTTGGAATGTTTGTCAGGAGGACCGGACCCTCAGGAGATCGAGCCTAGCTAGGAGGACTTGGATCAGCTTGCGGACAACCCGATTTCTAGTTCCTTGTACTTACTTTCAGTTTGTATGCCACTGTTTAGGCACTACTTATTTCATTGTATCTTTCCTTTTTAAAACAATTGTATGTAAAGATGAATGTAAATAAAAGTTGCTGTTTATTTTATTACTGTTGTCATTCTTGTGCATATATATATATTGCTTAATTACGCTTAACGTATTTATTTCTTAGTAAATATGTTGCGGCCTGCCAAATCACCGTTTCCGTCTACTGGGAAGCGGGGCATGACAGGTTTTGTGACTGGGCCGGTTAAACGATCCTCCCGGTCTCCTGGGTATAAATGTTGGTCTAGAAGAGCCTCCTCCTGCCATCTGTGTGGCAGGGTGTTTCACACCGGAAGTCTGCGGTCTGCCCTTCTTATTCACAACTGCCTCATAACGTCGGGCGGCCTTCAAAGCATGATCATGGGTTGGAAAATCCCTTGTAGCGAGTGCAACTTGGATTTCTGGGTCCAACCCTTATTGAAATCGTCGTGCCCGGATCTCACCAGTAGGAATCAGGTGTGCAGCGAACCTGTTACGACCTTGTGTTAGCAGTGTAAAGAGTGGAATCATGGATTTGAATATTGAGACAATATCTTACCTGCTAAGCATGGTAAACTCAGCATCGTATTCATCCACAAATTTGACCTACATCGAGCCTTGTTGTAGATGAATGAACTGCTGCTCCATATCGAAACGAACAGCCTCAGGGAAGTACTTCGCATCGAACAGATCACGAAATGTCTTCCACTCAATTGGTTGGGTGAGACGGCTTTCTTCAGCCTTCCACCAGATTTTGGCATTGTCTGTCAGTTGCAACTTCGCAACTCTCACCCAGGCAATCTATGGCACTTGTACTGCTGCCAGATCATCTTCTATCGATTGAGCCCATTCTTCCGCCTCCAGTGGGCTTTCTTTCCCAGAAAAATGTTTTGGATGCAGTGCCCGGAATTGCTTGACTCTGGGTGCTTCAGCTTCTAGGCGGTGCATGAGGACAGCAGTCTGCTGATGCTGACCCTCCAGAAGGCTCTTGATATCCTTAAGCAGTACTGTTTGCTCATTGATAGGAGCTGCACTGGTAGATGATGGTGGTAGAGTAGATGGTGGGGTGTTTCCATTGACGTTCGTGCTGGTGTTATTGGGAGAATTCATGACCTTGATAGAAAAGGAATGGTTAGGATAGATTCAAGAAATCAGAAATGTAAGGAATGTATAGTTGCCGATTCTTATAATTCTTGTGATATATTGCTTAGGACTTCATGCAGAACTGACCTGCATGGGCCACCAACAAAACCTGTCACGCCCTGCTTCCCAGTAGACGGAAACGGTGATGTAGCACGCCGCAACGTATTTACTAAGAAATAAATATGTTAAGCGTAATTAAGCAATATATATAAATGCACAAGAATGACAAGAGTAATAAAATAAACATCAACTTTTATTTATATTCATCTTTACATATAACTTTTTAAAAACAGAAAGATACAATGAAATAAATAGTGCATAAATAGTGGCATACAAAGTGAAAGTAAGTACAAGGAACTAGAAGTCAGGCTGTGCCGCAAGCTGATCCAAGTCCTCCTGGTTAGGCTCGATCTCCTGAGGGTCCGGTCCTCCTGACGAACATTTTAAAGAAAAAAGAAGGAATGTCGTCAGCGAACTAGCGCTCGGTAAGTCCCAAAAGAAAAAATGGAATATAACAAGTAATGAGAAATGAACTGGTAATTTGCACAGGTATAAGATTGTTATTCTAACGTGGTTGTTTGTAGCTTGATACAGAAGGTATTCATTTATACGAGAGGAGTCCATCTTATCCCGTGGACTATGGTAACATGTAGTACAAGGCCCCATCATAATCCACGGGACAATGACACATGAATTCATTTATGTGTCTTTTAAGTGACCTCTCGTGCCACGAAATACGTTCCGTACCAATCTACCCCGTTATCCCCGCGTAATATATTGTATAGGTTATGTTTACAAGTCTTTCCGAGACCATGGATACAAAATGTTCAAGTAATCATGTTCATAATACAGTCAAGTATTCGAGTAGTCAAGTCAAGTTATAATCATGGTTTGGTCAAGTCAAGTCAAGTATTCATGTTTGATTTTGATGTTTGAATTCAAGTATTCATGTTCATGATCAAGTATTCGTGTTTGACTTTAGATACATGTTTGAATTGGACTCTGATTGAGTCAGGCACTTATAAACTAATTTAGATCTTGAATTAGGTTCGGAAGTTATCGGTAATTGCTGCACATGGACGGCATGATTTGTGTCTTTTTCCAAGAAAATTACCATTGATAACTCCGTTATGTTGTCTACCTTACATATGCAAGCACTCACTTTCTCCGGCTCCCTGGGGCTCAAGAGAATTGATCCCGCTTAAACCTATATTTACTAAGGTCCTTAAATATTGTTTTATATAACTCGAGGGGGTTTTATGGAAAAAATATCATAATATAGTTAAAAATAAATCTCGAGGGTGATTAGTATTATTTAGGGTTGTCATGAGCATGGATTTTAAATATTGGGGTATTTTAGTGATAAATACTTAGCTTGGAAAGTTCATGGTATTTTATTATAAAACTTGCCTTTTTTGTGGTATCTTGATGGTACTTTATTGAAACTTGTTAATCTTTCTTTCTTAGAAAATAAGTTTATTATATTTTGAAAATAAGGATTTGTAATTTTTATATATTTATTAAAAATTAAATTTCTTTATTTATTTAGAAAATTCGTTTTTCTTAAAAACCGTATTTAAAACCTTTCGAGACCGAATGCTCCGTGAAAAGGTCTGCATCTCGCTCTACTAGCCCAAGGATGTGCGATAATCCGCACCATCTATTAGCGGGTCTCCTAACGAGGGTTGTAGAGGCATATCGTACAAAAATTCATACAAAAAATGTATCGTGCTATGAAACAAGAGTGTATGTGAGGGGTAGGTCGTTACCCCATGAAGTTTTTCCTAAAGGTATAGTTTTAATTAAACTGAAAGAGATGATATTAAAGTTCATGGTATTTTAATGAAAAAGTTAAATTAAAGTTATTTTACATGATATTCTTGGTTAAAATTTATTCTAAACATTGGTATTATGATTACAAGTATCGTGTAAGAATTTTGATGAACAATATATAAGAAAAATGGGAGTTTCTAGGGTTTAGAAAATAGATATCGGTATTAACTCTACTTTTACCGATTTTGATTAAAAAGAATTTCAGAGAAGAGAAGGGGAGTTTGGGAGGGACTTACTATTTTGAAAGATCAAGGAAAGGGTTAGGAATAGAGGAGTGTTGTCGTGGCGTTGCGGGAGCGCCGGAATTAGCTTCGATCTTCGCCGGAAGTTGCTTTCTCGCTAACTCCTCTTTCTCCACATGTACTTAGGAACTTTTTAAGACAATTTTGCTATAATTTTCAGAATGGTGCTGAGCCAAGGTAGGGGATTGTATTTATAATGGAGAATTAGGGTATTGGAATTAAAATGGTGGATTAAAAAGTATTAAAAAGATGATAAATAGTGAAATGAAGGGTCTCTATTTGATTGCAGGGAAATCAAACAGTGCTGAGGAGTTAGGGGTAGGTGAAGGGGTGCGTGTGCAAAACACGGGATGATTTGGCCTCATCACAGCTGTCCCCGTCGGCCCTTTGGGCTTTTCCGCCGGTCGATCTCGAGCATTGTGTGTTGAGATTTGTGACACATATATTTGTCCGTGTTTAAACCCTTTTGCACATATTTGATTTTTCTGAACTTTTCATTTCCCTGTGTATTGCACGTGCAATCTTTTGGGCTTTCAACAAGTAAAAGAAAAATTCAGAAAAATATAATGTGTCTGATGAGATTCGAACACACATGCTACGTCATAGCAATGCAAGCCTTTACCGGTGAGCTATACGTGGCTTCTTGCTGTTCTTTAACAAAAATGACTTATAACTCAAACTCAAGCCGTAAACTCATTTCTGTACATTAAACTAGAAAATTCCGTACGGTAAATTCAGAGTCGTTAAAACACTGTTGCAAACAAGTTTGGGAGGAGGTTTGTATTTACTGAAATATCATTTGGCACTAGGCACTATATATGAACATTAAATATGAAAAAAATGAATGAATGAAAATTTTCTTGGAAATAAAAGTTAGAAAGTGAAAATACATATGAAAGATAAGAAGAGATTTAAGAAATGCAATAAAATTAGATGTTTTAAAACAAAGCTAGTAATAGGTAGTCATGAGCTGTTGTCCTAAGGGTTTGTAAGATGAAAGGAATCACTAATTTGCGGATAGAAATAAGTCTAAAAAATAATGTCTATTCTTGAGTTCAAACTTTTGAACGTTGATACCCTACTATACGCACTTGCACACATCTTGAAACTTGGGATAGTAGAGCATACCTTGAAATGTTCTTGTCTAAAAGCTTTAGTATGAAGAAAAAATATAAATCAACAAAATATAAATGACACATAAAATATAAATGGTGAAGAAAAATCAACACTGGTTTTGTAATTACTTAAGACAACATAAAAAAATATAGCAAGGGTGCTGATTGATCGTTAAAAAGTGTGTTCGAAAATAACCGCAATCAAGACGGTGTCGCTAGTAGCTAGCCGCGATGAGTACGGGTCGTTTGCAGGGAAATGCGAATTCTTTTCTTAATTTAGACGAGTTGATAAAAGATAAATGATTGTTTATCGTTATATTTTAAAACAGATATAAGATTTATAATGAAAAGGCTTGTAAGGTTCATAGGCTTAATAGTAATGGATGAATAATTAAAAATGACTCTTTTATCTTTTAATAGTTTAAAACTAGATCAATAGTGATGAATGTAGATTTAGGGTTTTTGGAAGAAACTAGGGTTTCCCCACTATTAACCCTTGTCCTTTCATTCATCTCAATTCATGTCTAGCCCTTACAAAAACAAGTGTTAAACAATTCTCAAATCGTGGTCGTGACTATCAATAAATTGGTAGCGCGCCCGATAAGGAGGTTAATAATTATTTTGCTAAAGTTTTATAAACTTTAAAATGTATAAAAGAAGTTAAAAGATTTTTCTCATTCATTATTCTACCCTATCCTATGAACCCTAGCAAGCTAGGAATTACTCGCTCATGATTAATGATTTAGAAGAAAAGTTGAACAAGAATAAAAGCATGATTAAGATTCAGAAATGCAAGTGCAGAAATTAAATGCAAAAAGAAATAAAATAAAAACTACCTTTATTAATCAATTATTGTATTTACAATTCTTCTTAGAAAGTAGAATATAAGAACCCTACTTTACTCTAGATCTCTCTCTTATTGGAGGTAGATGAATAGATGATGATCACTCGGATGCGTGGATCTCTTGATCTCTTCAGTGATCATTTTCAATGTACAGCTCTCGGTCCCTTATATAGTCCTTGAAACCAGAAACCCTAGATTCCATATAGGAATATATGCAGTTAAGATCATGATCTCAAAATCTCACATCCAACGGCCCAGATTTGACCGCTGAACTGCCGCAAAATGCCACGTTTGGCCGCCCTTCCACCGCTCTTTGGTGGGATCATGACTTGGGATTTTTTCTGGCTTCTTGTGTTGACATGTGGAGATCTTTATGATGTCTAGATTCTGAAAATAATATTCTGAGTCTATGCCATTGCTAGATCTCTCGATTTGCTTCTAAATTTTGGCAGACTCGGTTCCGATATCCTGATTTGACTTGGATCTCTTACTTGGATTCCAGACCTGAGCTAATATCTGCACAATATCTCAAATCAAAGTATTAGTAGCATTTGGTATTTTTGAGATATTATTCTAACCATTTAAATGATATAATATCTTAAGAATATTGATTAGAAATATTTGATATGATATGCATATTTTAATTTTCAAATATTTCATTTAAATATTATATGAATATATTTTCCCTCATTATATTAATTATAATGTAGAAACATATGATAATAAACTTTTTACAAATAAACCCACATATGTTCTATATTTACAATAAACACCTTTTAGTACTTAAAAATAGTAGGGAAAATGTTCATACAAATGTGCAATATTTTAGACTAATCAAATACCTCCAAATCTATTTTTGATCGTCCCAAGAAAACTAGTTATTAAAGAGAAAAAGAAAAAGAAAAAACTAACTAGCACACTTTCGTAGGAAACACGATTGCACTGAGCTCATGCAATAAGCCTTTAAATTTCTAGGTGTCCCTAATAGAAACAGTGTTGTCTCCTGAGAGTTTTCAGCGGATTACACCCACAAAATCCCATAATAGAAAAAAGAAAATGAATGTTACATACAAAGATAAGAAAATATAAAAGGAAGAACTTGAAAATAAGAGTTTCAAACTACGTTATCTTTTTAGTTGCCATGAGCCCTATCTTCATAGTCATGAAAAGATGTCAGAAATCACATCATCTCTCAATTAAATATCGTCTTTAGTCTTCCTCCTTACCTTTCTCCCAAACATTGATCATATACCCCTACGTGTGTGTAAAAGACATCCTACACTTAGAGAATTCAATTCAAGCTATCATACTCTTATCCATCTTCCTTAGTACTTTTTAATAGGTGAATATTTTAGATGGAATTGCTCATACATTTTTCATGCGACCGTTAATACTTCTTGAGATACTAACTAACCGATTACCAAATGTGCTCATTTTTTTAGATGTAATTAGAAATATCCTAGTCTGGTAACACCTAAGGCTTAGCAGTGACTCCCAAATCAGTTGGTTTAAGGCACTAGGTGATAAGGCAACCTCGCTATATTTTTTTTCCGCTGCCTTAAGTAATTACAAAACCAGTGTTTATTTTTCTTCACATTTATATTTTATGTGTCATTTATATTTTTGTTTATAAATATATATATATATATAAAATTTCCCCTTCATACTAAGGATTTTAGACAGGAGCATTTCAAGGTATTCTCTACTATCCCAAGTTTCAAGATGTGTGCAAGTGCATATAGTAGGGTATTAATGTTCAGAAATTTGGACTCAAGAATATAGACTATTTTTCAGACTTATTTCTATTCTCAGATTAATGATTCCCTTCATTTTACTAACTCTTGGGACAAGAGCTCATGACTACCTATTACTAGCTTCATTTTAAAAACATCTAATTTCTTGCATTTCTTAAATCTCTTCCTATTTTTATATGTATTTTCACTTTTTAACTTTTATTATCAAAAAATTTTAGTGCTTTTATTTAGTATAATGCAAAATGATGCGTGAATAAGAACAAACCTTCCTCAAACCTATTTGCAGCAGTGTCCTCACTGATGTCATCTTTTAATATCAAGACCTGTAGACTTGGGAGGAAAACTTCTTAATGATTAGCAAAAGAGGACAAAACTAAATGACAGTGAAATCCTGTAATGACTCTGATTTTACTGTACGAAAATTTTTAAGTTAATATACCGAAAGGAGTTTGCAAGCCTGAGTATACTTTATAAGTTATTTTTGTTTAAAAACAGCAAGAAATAACTTGTAGCTCATTGGTAAAGCCTTGCACTGCTGTGACGTAGCCCCTGTATTCGAATCCCCTCAGGCACATATTATTTTTCATGATTTTTCTTTTAAATTTTTTGAAAGCCCAAAAGTTTACACGCGCACTACACGTAAAACTAAACATTCAAGAAAAATAAACATGTGTAAAATGTTATATACAACGAGTAGGACACGTGGCTTCAATCCGACGGCTGTTCATCGCATATTTTTGTATATTTGTACCGCCCATTCTTAATCACATTGCATACAGGTAGGTGCTTTTTATCCGTATTTTGCTGCATGTTACAGATTACAGGTTTCCAGTCCAAGAGAGAGCAAATCCGACAAAATCACCACATTTACGGCAAAATCCAGAACATCTGTCACAAACAGATAAAAGCCGGGTTCCAGCATCCGTCCCGTACCAGTTCAGAAGAGGGGACGAAAAGAGTCGTCATTTGGGACTAAAGAGAAATTTGAAGTCAAAATGGTGAAAAGTCAAAAGTGAAAGAAATGGAGAAGTCTTGGATCAGAAATCTGGAGATTTTCAGTTTGAAATACTGCAGTATGAGGATTTCAAAGATCAGGAAAAATGAGCACAAGACAGAGGAAAAAAGAACCAAAGGTTTGGCCACCAACCTGCCGCGTATGCGCGGCCAAACCCTTGCTTTAGCCGCGTATGCGCGGCTGCCACGTGTCCTCAGCCTAAGAAATTTTGGGGTTATTCTTGTATTGATGTGTAGGGTTGGGTTTTATTGCAAATTTCCCAGAACCAGGCCTATAAATAGCCCCGAGCAGAACCAAGAAAAGAACTTAAGTTTTATTTTGTAATTTTTGTATTAGAATTATTTAGTTTCTAATAAAAGTCCATTTTCCTCCATCTTCCTCCATTAAAGCTTGTGAGAGGTTTTCTTGAGTGTGAAGCATGCAAGAAGTGTTCTTTATCTATATGTGTAATTTGTAATTCCGTTTCTTATATTGCTTGTAATTTTCATTGTTAAACGTAGTCGTTGTTATTTCTTAAAATCGTCGTTTTAATTTTCTTCCATTTTTCGGTTATCCTTACAACCATGATGCTTAGTGTGATCCTTGCCTAAGTGAGGTCCCGAATAGCTAGTTGTGATTTTCTACCTCAATTCTTATTACCCTCTTTCTTTGTTTTATTACATTTAATTATTCTAATGGGTGAGTAACTTTTCACTTGTTAGGGTAGGAAACGGAAAGTTTGAAATACGGAAAACTCCTTTACTTTTCTCTTTTACATTTATCTTGATTTGAACTCCTGTTAATTGATCCACAATCCGCTCCCTACGGCACCCTATTCTTCATAATAGCGGTGATACCCTAGTGAGACCGGTTGTGGTTGAATCAACCTGAGGTTGCGACTAAGAGCCAAGAACGGACGGACAAGGACCAAAAAGAGAAAACGAAGTGTTGGAAAGCCTAGCTTATACTCGCAAGTTTTCTCTTAGTCGTCCTAATCCCCGTTGTTGCCTATTACCGTAACATCAATATTAAGAAGTGGCAAAAGAATCAAGTGAGCGATTCTCCCAAACCAAACCAACTAAATCCTACCCTTTACAAGTTCTCTTATCATTCATTTTTCACTTAGCTAAACTCAAACAAACCCAACATACTTGGACTTAACTCGTCAAGACATTAAGAAAAAGACTCCCATCTCCCTGTGGATCGACCCGTACTCATCCGGCTAGCTGCAAAGCGACACCGTCCTGATTGCGGTAATTAAACTTAAACACGCAGAATCTCTTCCAATCAAATGGCGCCGTTGCCGGGGAGACGGTAGTTTATTTCTTTTTGTAATTTCGGGTTAATTTGTGAATAAAAATATAACCAAAAACAAAACAAAAAAATATACTGTACAAAATCATTTTATTATTCTTTGTGCAAGAGTGCAGGAAAAGGAGAATTTCAAGTTCAGTGCCAAAGTTGTGGGAAGTTAGACCCACATCTCGCGGCTACACCGCGGCGGATCAAGGCGAAAACCAAAATCCTCTGTGAGTATCCCAACCATCTTCTCAACTCCTCTAAACTCCACTGAACTGTGTTTTCTGCAGCATTCTTTGCGCCGCGCTAAAAATAAAAAAATTGTTTGCAGTTGATTTGTTACTGCTTTGCATTGATTAATACGGACTTTAAGGGGCTTGAAACCAATTCAGATTGGGTGGGGATTTCATCACCCTTCCCAGGACCCCAGAAATCACAAAAGCATATGCATTGACCATTGTTAATAAAAAAATACTAGACTCGGCCCTAAGGACTTCGCGCTCATTAGGAGAAGTTAAACCGTGTTTAGAATCTCGCTTAACGGTGCATTGTTTAAGGGGTGCCTAGGAAAGTGTTAACGGCGCAACCGCCAAAAGAGAAAGGGTTACATAATTAAGGAACTTCGCGAAAGCGTTGGACAACCTCCCCTTATCTCTGCACTTACCTGGCCTCTTGATCAGTGTATCTTAAGTTTGTTTCTCGACACAGTTTTGCTTCGACAATCAAGTCTTGGAGCAAGTCTAGCAGACCTAGGTGACTCTAGATCTAGGTGTGAGTGTGCATATCTTATTTGTGATTGCGAAAAGCCGTAAATCTGTACATATCTCTGTAAACTCTTTCTAAAAAAAAAAAAAATATAAAAAGGAAAAAAATCAAAAACTTTTATAAAAACTTGCCCTTTGTCGCCACGTTCCATTTTTCACTCCACCACCCATTACCTTTCTCATTGACGTTTTCTTACCCTCACCTTCTTCGCTTTGACTATACTAAACTCGTTTAGTATATGTCCGCTTGGACTCGGGACACTAGCGCCCGTTTAGTCCGCGTTTCGTTAGTCGCATCCGACTGCGCGATCGACCCAGAAGTCGATACTCCATCACCAACCTCTTCTTCCGCGATGTCAGGATTTAATCCGAACATCTCTTTGACTAACCCTGGAATGGCTCCACCTCCTACGGAGACCAATCCTCCACCACCTCCGCCTGTTGTAGCGCCACAGCGAATTGCGCTCCAGGATCGTTTCTATCCCACACGTTCCGCACTCCCCACTTGCCTTTCTCTTCCACCGGCCAATGGGGATAATTTTGAAATTAAGCCCCACTTCATCAACATGCTTCCACGTTTTCACGGGCTTGAATCTGAAGATGCCTATATCTTCATCAACAAATTTCAAAACGTCTGTGCCATGATGAAAACAACCCAGCTGTCGGACGATGCTATACGTCTACGAGTCATTCCATTCACTCTATGCGATCTCGCCGAAAAATGGCTGTATAGCACCGCTTCCCACTCCATCACAAGTTGGGACGAGTTTGTTAAGGCGTTTCTCAAGAAGTTCTATCCAAATCATAAGACCGCAAGGATTCGAAATGAAATCAATCAATTCTCCCAGCTTCCTTCTGAACCTTTCTGGAAGTGCTTTGACCGATACAAAGACCTTCTTGTTCAGTGTCCTCACCACGGTATAGAGAGATGGCAACTTTGCCAAACCTTATACGAAGGACTGAACCCAGCAACGAAGCAGTTGCTGGAAACCATCTGTCAGGGCCACTTCCTATCAAAATCCGACGAGGAAGCGTGGCAGTTCTTTGACGACCTTGCGGAGCAAACGCTACAGTGGGAGAGCACCAGACCGACCTCTTCTTCTTCATCTTCCTCTTCATCCACTTCTACCGGTCAGTCTAGGGTAGGAATTCACCAACTTGACGTCTCTATTGCGATGAAAGCTGAAATGGCTGCAATAACGAGAAAGCTTGAGGCAATTGAGAGCAAATTTTCTTCTCCTGCTCCTGCTCCTAACCCTGTTCTCCCCCTTCGAACCATCTGCGCTTGTTGTTCCGATCCTTCTCACTTGACAGAAGAGTGTCCCTACAATCCACCATCGCAAGGACAGGATCAGGTTAATGCATTCCAGCAAAGACCAAGGAATGATCCATACTCTTCTACGTACAATCCCGGCTGGAGGAACCATCCCAATTTCGCCTGGAATCAGAATCAAAATCAATTCCAGGGGAACAATTTCCAGAGACCCCCTCCGCCGCAGCAACAAGCGCAGCAACAAACTCAATTTCAGCAGCCCTTCCAACCCCAACCTTTCCAGAACCAGACGAACAACTTTGCACCGAACAACTCTTTTCCACCAAACAACTTTGTTCCGTCGAACAATGATAAGGTTTCCTCGCTCGAGCGAAGTCTGGAGGCGTTTGTTAAACAATCGACTCAATCCACCGCCAACATCCAGTCTTCGATTCAATCTTTAGTGCAACACACTGCCGCACACGGGCAAAGCATCAAAACCATCGAGGCCCAGATTGCACAGCTAAACGCGGCCTTGAGCGAGCGAGAGAAGGGGAAGCTCCCATCCCAGCCACTTCCAAATCCCGGTCACCCACATAATGCACATGTTGCTCTTGAACAACAAAACCATAATGTGAGTGCCGTGACCACACTGAGATCGGGGAGGGTGCTGCAAAACAACATTGGCACACGGATCAACGATAACACCCCGGCCGCCGCTTCTTCTTCATCTTCTTCTTCTTCTCCTACTTCGTCATCTTCTGAGCCTATTCTCCGCTCTTCACAAGGCTCTTCTTCCTCTTCTTCTGCTTTGAATGGACCCACTTCTCACTCCACGAAAACACCTATTCTGGGATCCGTTCCAACTCCAAAATCTCCCCCTCCAGCATTAGACTCAACCAATTTTCAAAATGTTCCATTTCCAAACCGGTTGAGGTCTAACAAACAAAATCCACAAATGGAGAAGATTTTGGAGTTATTTAAGCAGGTTAACATTAACATTCCTCTTTTAGATGCCGTCCAACAAGTCCCCTCCTACGCAAAAATCTTAAAGGACTTGTGCACGAAAAAGAGGAAGTCTCAGGTACCAAAGAAAGTTTTCTTGGCTAGTGCAGTGAGTGATGCCCTTACCCAATCTTTACCACTAAAACGGAAGGACCCTGGCTGTCCTACTATTTCAATTACTATTGGGGATAAGAACATCAACCGCGCACTGTTAGATCTTGGTGCCAGTGTTAACCTGCTTCCATATTCAGTATACGAGCAATTAGGCATAGGAGAGCTGAAACCTACGCATTGTACTCTCCAAATGGCCGACCGATCGATCACCCATCCTAGGGGTGAGCTAGAGGATGTGTTGATAAAAGTCGGGGACTTCATATTCCCCGTTGACTTCATTGTGTTAGATACACAGCCTGTAGCTAACCCCCGGAATCAAATTCCTGTGATACTCGGTCGCCCATTTCTCGCAACCTCAAATGCTGTGATCAATTGTCGCAATGGTTCTATGAACCTATCCTTCGGAAATATGACGATTGAACTCAACATTTTTAGGTTGGGGAATCAGCCCTCTGAACCTAATGCTCATATACTGGATGTCTGCTCGATCCAGGAGATCACCTCAGAAGAGTGTGAATTCGAGGAGTTTCTGTTTGATGATGATAATCTTGACGCCACTAGTGCGTTTCTCTTCGAACCTGCTGTTGTTTCCGCTTCCGATAACGAATACGAGTGTTTCACGTTCTCGAACGATCTTAGCTGCGAACAACCCGAGTTTGAAACTTTTGACTTTTCGGATGAGTTACCTGAACCATCCAACTCGGTTGCCTACACTCGCTTTGAACCTTTGCTGGAATCCTTTGAGTTCGAAACCTTTGCACCAGTCTTGCCTTCAATCGTTTCACCGCCAGCACTCGAACTCAAGCCTTTGCCTTCTCACCTCAAGTACGCTTACTTGGGAGACGACGAGACCCTCCCTGTCATCATCTCGGCTTCTCTAGCTCCCGAGCAAGAGAAAGCCCTTCTCGCGGTCTTGCACAGCAACAGGCAAGCTTTTGGCTGGTCCATGGCGGACATCAAGGGGATTAGTCCCCTCATCGTTGAGCATCATATACATCTGATGGATGATGCCAAACCAGCCCGGGATCCACAAAGACGTCTTAATCCAGTCATGAAGGAGGCTGTGAAGAAGGAGATCGTCAAATGTCTAGATAGTGGTATCATTTACCCTATCTCTGATAGTCAGTGGGTCAGCCCCATTCATGTTGTCCCCAAGAAGTCGGGCATCACGGTCATAACCAACGAGGCGAATGAGTTAATCCCTACTCGCACCCAAACTGGGTGGCGAGTTTGCATTGATTACAGAAAACTCAACGCCGCAACGCGGAAAGACCACTTTCCGCTACCTTTCATTGACCAGATGCTTGAACGATTGGCTGGACATGAGTACTATTGCTTTCTTGACGGCTACTCTGGCTATAACCAAATTCCTATCGCCGAAAAAGACCAGGACAAGACCACTTTCACTTGTCCTTTCGGCACGTTTGCATATCGACGCATGCCCTTTGGGTTATGCAATGCGCCCGCTACCTTCCAGCGGTGTATGATGGGAATTTTCTCAGACATGGTGGAAAAATTCTTGGAGATCTTCATGGATGACTTCTCCATTTTCGGCGACTCCTTTGACGAGTGTCTGCTCCATCTTGACGCTGTCCTTACCCGATGTAAGGACAAGAATCTCACTTTGAATTGGGAGAAATGCCACTTCATGGTGCGCGAAGGTATTGTCTTAGGACATATCATTTCGCAAAACGGCATAGAGGTGGACAAAGCAAAGATTGAGGTCATTTCCAATCTTCCTCCTCCCAGTTGCGTCAGAGATATCCGAGCCTTCCTTGGCCATGCCGGTTTTTATAGACGGTTCATCAAAGACTTTAGCAAGATTGCTAGGCCTTTGACTCTTTTGCTGGCCAAGGATACACCTTTTGAATTCAACTCGAGTTGCATGACTGCATTCGAGTCACTGAAACGCTCACTCACTTCTGCTCCCGTTCTCTCTTCTCCCGACTGGACGCACCCATTCGAGATTATGTGCGATGCATCCGACTTTGCCATCGGTGCTGTCCTTGGACAACACATCAACAAGATGCCGCACGTGATCTATTACGCTAGCCGAACCCTGAACGACGCCCAACTCAACTATACAACAACTGAGAAGGAATTCTTGGCTGTTGTATTTGCTCTAGAAAAGTTCAGGCCATACCTCATCGGCTCTCCAGTCATCGTCTACACGGACCATTCAGCTCTGCGCCATCTTTTTGCGAAGAAAGATGCCAAGTCCCGGTTAATCCGTTGGATCCTCTTGCTTCAAGAGTTTGACCTTGTCATTAAGGACAAACGAGGATGTGAAAACGTGGTTGCCGACCATCTCTCACGACTTCCTTCTTCGCCTTCGCTTCCAATTCCGATAAACGACGTTTTTCCGGACGAACAGCTCTTGACAATATCTTGCGAACCCTGGTTCGCAGATATTGTGAACTATTTGGCCACGGGATTGCTACCGACCGAATGGTCGAGTCAGGACAGACTTCGCTTCTTATCCCGAGTAAAACACTTTTACTGGGACGAACCCTACTTGTTCAAGTACTGTCCCGACCAGATCATTCGTCGGTGTGTCCCTAATGAGGAATTCAAGAGTGTGCTGTCGTTTTGCCACGACCAAGCATGTGGCGGGCATTTTGGGCCCAGGAAGACAGCTGAAAAGATCTTGCAATGTGGTTTCTACTGGCCACAACTCTTCAAAGATGCTTATGATTATTGCAAGACTTGCTCCCGGTGCCAACACATGGGCCGGATATCCCGGAGGAATGAGATGCCGCTCCAACCGATCTTGGTTGTGGAGATTTTCGATGTTTGGGGGATAGACTTCATGGGGCCGTTTCCCAGCTCTTTTGGGAACTTGTACATTCTTCTAGCTGTTGATTACGTCTCTAAATGGGTCGAGGCTGTGCCCAGCCGGACTAATGACAACAAGGTTGTCGTTAGGTTCCTCAAAGAAAACATTTTCTCACGGTTTGGGCACCCCCGAGCGATCATTAGCGACAATGGAAGTCATTTCTGCAATAGGACTTTCGAGGCCTTGATGCGGAAATACTCCATTAATCATAAGCTTTCTACGCCCTACCACCCCCAAACCAGCGGGCAGGCCGAAGTTTCAAATCGGCAGATCAAGCAGATACTGGAGAAAACGGTTTCCAAGAACCGTAAGGATTGGTCTCTAAAACTCACTGATGCCCTTTGGGCATTTAGAACAGCTTATAAGACCGATCTTGGCATGTCTCCCTATCGGCTTGTGTACGGAAAAGCCTGCCACCTTCCTGTCGAAATTGAGCATCGCGCGTTTTGGGCGATTAAGGAGCTGAATCTTTCTCTTGAGGACGCGGGCAGCCATCGGAAGCTGCAGCTGAACGAACTGAACGAGCTTAGGGATGAGGCTTACGACAACGCGGTTGTCGTTAAGAATCGAACGAAGGTGTTTCACGATAAACACCTGTTGCGAAAAATCTTCGCACCTGGTCAACAGGTACTGCTTTACGACACCCGACTTCATTTCCATCCTGGAAAGCTCCGATCTCGCTGGATAGGGCCGTATTTTGTGCGGAATGTGTATCCGCAAGGCGCTCTGGATTTGGAAAATCCAAAGGACGGTTCACTCTTCAAAGTGAACGGACACCGATGCAAACCGTACCTTTGCGCCGATCAAACAGAGGAGCTCCTGTTTTTACAGGAGCCGGTTTACCCTGATTGATCTACCTCTCCCCCTACACCCAAACTTCGACAATACAGCCAAAAACAGTGGAAACACTGTTTCAAATAAGTTTGGGGGTATGTAAATACAATTTTGTTTTTTTATGCCTGGAAAAATTTCAAATAATAAAAATAAAAACAAAAACTAAAAATAAAAATATTCAGAAAAAAATAAATAAAATAAAATAAAAATAAACATGTAAATATGTATTTGCAACTAATACTTCTATTTATGGGGGTTTAAGTGTAAATAATACAAACCCCCTATAAATAGCCCTCTAATCCCTTAACTTTTATTTTTCTGCCTCACAACCCTCCATTTCAGAAACCCTAGCCGCCACCAGAAGACCGACGCCTGAGCCGCTGCCGCCGCCGCCCTTCCGCCGCGCGACCCTCCTTTCCGCCGCGCATCCGCCGCGGGTTGGAAGCTTCACCCTCTGGAAATTTTTCCAGAGGAGGTTTGCACTGTTCTAACCCCTCTCAGATCTGTAAAATTTTGAAATTCTGTAATGGGTTCACATTTTCAATATGAGAGAAATTTTTCGCAAATGTTTGAACATGATGTATACGGAAGCTATTTCGGCGACGAGATCCGGAAACGCGGATGGAATTATCTTTTGTATAACCATCCGAACGCATTCGCGATTCCGGATCTGGTCCAACGGTTCTATGCTTCAATGGAGGAGGGGGGTTTCCAAAGATACGGATTTATTCGGTTGTTTTGGGGAGGGCAAGAAATACGCATAAATAGGGACTTCATTCATGAGGTCACGATGATTCCTAGAATACCCGCACATGACCAACCCCTCCAATTTGAGGATTACACCCCGTTGATGGGAAATGATTGTAATAGAGAACCACGGAAAGGGATTCAGGCGCGTACACTTTACGCGAATGTGCTAACTGTGTGCCGATGGGCACAAAATAATATTTTTGGCAGCTCGCACAACACGACATTTTTTACACCCTCACTACACATCGTGCACACATTAATGAACAAACATCCAAGTTATGACATGTGCACAGTACTGCTTCAGTCGATTGCTGCTGGCAAAACTTCATCCAACCTTCCGTGCCCTATACTGGTGACACAACTGTGTCGCCAGTTCATCCCTTCCGACGAGTTTGCAGTACACATGCAAGCTGGTACACTCATTCGACCAGTTCTTGAGGGTGTTTCGACATCCTACACAAGACTTCAAGATTTATGGTCACGAACAGAACCGAGCGAGCATGTGATAGCCAGCTCGAGCTCCACAGCGAGCGAAGAAGAGCTTACCCCCGCTGAGCAAGCACGCTTACTTAGACGGACACATAGGGGGGTAGAAAGAATGATGGGAATGATGACAACCCTAGATCAGAGAATGGCACGCTTAGAACAGGGGATGGCAACACTTTTGGGACGAGAGGAGAGATCTAGGTCGCGATCTAGGGCCCCTAGGGCAGAGTCAAGTGAACCAGGAACGAGTGCCGCATCGTCTGGGAGACGACGCAGGGGGCAGTGAGGGCACTGCCATTAACAAGTTTGGGGGAGGGATTCGATTGTAAATAGTTATCCTTGCATTGCATCTGCATATTTTTTATCTTTTATGTAAATATTTGGTTTTACTTTGCATGTTTAAAATTCTGCACTGCATTTTTTTTGAAATATAAAAAAAAATTTTGAAAATTGAAAAATACAAAAAAAATTGGAAAACTTGAAAATAAAAACAAAAATTTTAAAAGAAAAAAAAAAAAAAAAAAAAAAAACAAAAATATTATTGACCGTGTCTGACTCAAGTCTAATATGAAGGTTAACTAGTTAGAAACTACTAGATCTTAAACTTAGTTAATTATGAACCCTAAAAATAACATTCCTTGAAATTTAACTATAGAAAGTATACGCTCCAGCGGTTTGTTTTGAAATAAGCAAATTTTGAGTCTAGTTCTTAGGCGAAGTTAAAATGAGGGAAAATTATTGAAGCTCTATTTGAAGAATAAGTCTGAAAAATAATTCTAAATCTTAAATCCAAATTTTGAAAGTATATACCCTACAAAACGCACATACACCACCTTGAAACTCGGAATAGTAGAGGATACCTAGAAATACTCTTGCCTGAAAGCCTAGTATGAAAGAAAAAACGGTATTTGAAGCTAACCACCAAAAGAGCACGCTGAAGAAAATATATCAGGTCTTGAAAAAAAAAAAAAAAAGAGAGAAAAAAAAGAAAAAGAAAGAGAAAATAGAAAATAGTCAAGACCTGGATACTGCTATTTACGCTTTAAGTTCATACATTCAGTAATCGGCCGTTAGTGCCTTAAGAAGCATTAATAGTCGCATGAAAGGTGTATGAACGAACCCGTCCATCATTAATAAAAAGAAGTAGTACTAGGTATTAAGGCAAGGGTGCTGATTGATCGTTAAAAAGTGTGTTCGAAAATAACCGCAATCAAGACGGTGTCGCTAGTAGCTAGCCGCGATGAGTACGGGTCGTTTGCAGGGAAATGCGAATTCTTTTCTTAATTTAGACGAGTTGATAAAAGATAAATGATTGTTTATCGTTATATTTTAAAACAGATATAAGATTTATAATGAAAAGGCTTGTAAGGTTCATAGGCTTAATAGTAATGGATGAATAATTAAAAATGACTCTTTTATCTTTTAATAGTTTAAAACTAGATCAATAGTGATGAATGTAGATTTAGGGTTTTTGGAAGAAACTAGGGTTTCCCCACTATTAACCCTTGTCCTTTCATTCATCTCAATTCATGTCTAGCCCTTACAAAAACAAGTGTTAAACAATTCTCAAATCGTGGTCGTGACTATCAATAAATTGGTAGCGCGCCCGATAAGGAGGTTAATAATTATTTTGCTAAAGTTTTATAAACTTTAAAATGTATAAAAGAAGTTAAAAGATTTTTCTCATTCATTATTCTACCCTATCCTATGAACCCTAGCAAGCTAGGAATTACTCGCTCATGATTAATGATTTAGAAGAAAAGTTGAACAAGAATAAAAGCATGATTAAGATTCAGAAATGCAAGTGCAGAAATTAAATGCAAAAAGAAATAAAATAAAAACTACCTTTATTAATCAATTATTGTATTTACAATTCTTCTTAGAAAGTAGAATATAAGAACCCTACTTTACTCTAGATCTCTCTCTTATTGGAGGTAGATGAATAGATGATGATCACTCGGATGCGTGGATCTCTTGATCTCTTCAGTGATCATTTTCAATGTACAGCTCTCGGTCCCTTATATAGTCCTTGAAACCAGAAACCCTAGATTCCATATAGGAATATATGCAGTTAAGATCATGATCTCAAAATCTCACATCCAACGGCCCAGATTTGACCGCTGAACTGCCGCAAAATGCCACGTTTGGCCGCCCTTCCACCGCTCTTTGGTGGGATCATGACTTGGGATTTTTTCTGGCTTCTTGTGTTGACATGTGGAGATCTTTATGATGTCTAGATTCTGAAAATAATATTCTGAGTCTATGCCATTGCTAGATCTCTCGATTTGCTTCTAAATTTTGGCAGACTCGGTTCCGATATCCTGATTTGACTTGGATCTCTTACTTGGATTCCAGACCTGAGCTAATATCTGCACAATATCTCAAATCAAAGTATTAGTAGCATTTGGTATTTTTGAGATATTATTCTAACCATTTAAATGATATAATATCTTAAGAATATTGATTAGAAATATTTGATATGATATGCATATTTTAATTTTCAAATATTTCATTTAAATATTATATGAATATATTTTCCCTCATTATATTAATTATAATGTAGAAACATATGATAATAAACTTTTTACAAATAAACCCACATATGTTCTATATTTACAATAAACACCTTTTAGTACTTAAAAATAGTAGGGAAAATGTTCATACAAATGTGCAATATTTTAGACTAATCAAATACCTCCAAATCTATTTTTGATCGTCCCAAGAAAACTAGTTATTAAAGAGAAAAAGAAAAAGAAAAAACTAACTAGCACACTTTCGTAGGAAACACGATTGCACTGAGCTCATGCAATAAGCCTTTAAA
Organism: Agapanthus africanus; assembly: GCA_030015575.1. Classification (NCBI taxonomy): domain Eukaryota; kingdom Viridiplantae; phylum Streptophyta; class Magnoliopsida; order Asparagales; family Amaryllidaceae; genus Agapanthus; species Agapanthus africanus. The sequence continues at coordinate 31,811,512 of JASDDO010000024.1, forward strand.
TTTCTAGGTGTCCCTAATAGAAACAGTGTTGTCTCCTGAGAGTTTTCAGCGGATTACACCCACAAAATCCCATAATAGAAAAAAGAAAATGAATGTTACATACAAAGATAAGAAAATATAAAAGGAAGAACTTGAAAATAAGAGTTTCAAACTACGTTATCTTTTTAGTTGCCATGAGCCCTATCTTCATAGTCATGAAAAGATGTCAGAAATCACATCATCTCTCAATTAAATATCGTCTTTAGTCTTCCTCCTTACCTTTCTCCCAAACATTGATCATATACCCCTACGTGTGTGTAAAAGACATCCTACACTTAGAGAATTCAATTCAAGCTATCATACTCTTATCCATCTTCCTTAGTACTTTTTAATAGGTGAATATTTTAGATGGAATTGCTCATACATTTTTCATGCGACCGTTAATACTTCTTGAGATACTAACTAACCGATTACCAAATGTGCTCATTTTTTTAGATGTAATTAGAAATATCCTAGTCTGGTAACACCTAAGGCTTAGCAGTGACTCCCAAATCAGTTGGTTTAAGGCACTAGGTGATAAGGCAACCTCGCTATATTTTTTTTCCGCTGCCTTAAGTAATTACAAAACCAGTGTTTATTTTTCTTCACATTTATATTTTATGTGTCATTTATATTTTTGTTTATAAATATATATATATATATAAAATTTCCCCTTCATACTAAGGATTTTAGACAGGAGCATTTCAAGGTATTCTCTACTATCCCAAGTTTCAAGATGTGTGCAAGTGCATATAGTAGGGTATTAATGTTCAGAAATTTGGACTCAAGAATATAGACTATTTTTCAGACTTATTTCTATTCTCAGATTAATGATTCCCTTCATTTTACTAACTCTTGGGACAAGAGCTCATGACTACCTATTACTAGCTTCATTTTAAAAACATCTAATTTCTTGCATTTCTTAAATCTCTTCCTATTTTTATATGTATTTTCACTTTTTAACTTTTATTATCAAAAAATTTTAGTGCTTTTATTTAGTATAATGCAAAATGATGCGTGAATAAGAACAAACCTTCCTCAAACCTATTTGCAGCAGTGTCCTCACTGATGTCATCTTTTAATATCAAGACCTGTAGACTTGGGAGGAAAACTTCTTAATGATTAGCAAAAGAGGACAAAACTAAATGACAGTGAAATCCTGTAATGACTCTGATTTTACTGTACGAAAATTTTTAAGTTAATATACCGAAAGGAGTTTGCAAGCCTGAGTATACTTTATAAGTTATTTTTGTTTAAAAACAGCAAGAAATAACTTGTAGCTCATTGGTAAAGCCTTGCACTGCTGTGACGTAGCCCCTGTATTCGAATCCCCTCAGGCACATATTATTTTTCATGATTTTTCATTTAAATTTTTTGAAAGCCCAAAAGTTTACACGCGCACTACACGTAAAACTAAACATTCAAGAAAAATAAACATGTGTAAAATGTTATATACAACGAGTAGGACACGTGGCTTCAATCCGACGGCTGTTCATCGCATATTTTTGTATATTTGTACCGCCCATTCTTAATCACATTGCATACAGGTAGGTGCTTTTTATCCGTATTTTGCTGCATGTTACAGATTACAGGTTTCCAGTCCAAGAGAGAGCAAATCCGACAAAATCACCACATTTACGGCAAAATCCAGAACATCTGTCACAAACAGATAAAAGCCGGGTTCCAGCATCCGTCCCGTACCAGTTCAGAAGAGGGGACGAAAAGAGTCGTCATTTGGGACTAAAGAGAAATTTGAAGTCAAAATGGTGAAAAGTCAAAAGTGAAAGAAATGGAGAAGTCTTGGATCAGAAATCTGGAGATTTTCAGTTTGAAATACTGCAGTATGAGGATTTCAAAGATCAGGAAAAATGAGCACAAGACAGAGGAAAAAAGAACCAAAGGTTTGGCCACCAACCTGCCGCGTATGCGCGGCCAAACCCTTGCTTTAGCCGCGTATGCGCGGCTGCCACGTGTCCTCAGCCTAAGAAATTTTGGGGTTATTCTTGTATTGATGTGTAGGGTTGGGTTTTATTGCAAATTTCCCAGAACCAGGCCTATAAATAGCCCCGAGCAGAACCAAGAAAAGAACTTAAGTTTTATTTTGTAATTTTTGTATTAGAATTATTTAGTTTCTAATAAAAGTCCATTTTCCTCCATCTTCCTCCATTAAAGCTTGTGAGAGGTTTTCTTGAGTGTGAAGCATGCAAGAAGTGTTCTTTATCTATATGTGTAATTTGTAATTCCGTTTCTTATATTGCTTGTAATTTTCATTGTTAAACGTAGTCGTTGTTATTTCTTAAAATCGTCGTTTTAATTTTCTTCCATTTTTCGGTTATCCTTACAACCATGATGCTTAGTGTGATCCTTGCCTAAGTGAGGTCCCGAATAGCTAGTTGTGATTTTCTACCTCAATTCTTATTACCCTCTTTCTTTGTTTTATTACATTTAATTATTCTAATGGGTGAGTAACTTTTCACTTGTTAGGGTAGGAAACGGAAAGTTTGAAATACGGAAAACTCCTTTACTTTTCTCTTTTACATTTATCTTGATTTGAACTCCTGTTAATTGATCCACAATCCGCTCCCTACGGCACCCTATTCTTCATAATAGCGGTGATACCCTAGTGAGACCGGTTGTGGTTGAATCAACCTGAGGTTGCGACTAAGAGCCAAGAACGGACGGACAAGGACCAAAAAGAGAAAACGAAGTGTTGGAAAGCCTAGCTTATACTCGCAAGTTTTCTCTTAGTCGTCCTAATCCCCGTTGTTGCCTATTACCGTAACATCAATATTAAGAAGTGGCAAAAGAATCAAGTGAGCGATTCTCCCAAACCAAACCAACTAAATCCTACCCTTTACAAGTTCTCTTATCATTCATTTTTCACTTAGCTAAACTCAAACAAACCCAACATACTTGGACTTAACTCGTCAAGACATTAAGAAAAAGACTCCCATCTCCCTGTGGATCGACCCGTACTCATCCGGCTAGCTGCAAAGCGACACCGTCCTGATTGCGGTAATTAAACTTAAACACGCAGAATCTCTTCCAATCAACGGCCCCTTCTTCAAGTTGGACCGGCGAGATCGGCTATTGGACCGGCACCAACGGGTCGACCATGGGGAAAAGTCCCCATGTCTTGCTCACAAAATCTTTGGTTTACCCCTATTATCCCTGCACTGTTTGATTTCTCTGAATTTAAACAGAGACTTCAATTTCATCTTTAAATCAATTTTTAATGCATTTTAATTCAATCTTTCAATTCCAAAACCCTAATTCCACACTGTAAATACAACCCCATACCTTAGCCCCTCCTCATTCTGAAATCCCTAGCCAAAATTATCAATTTTTTCTAAATACAAGAAGAGTACAAGCGGGGTTAGCCAAAGGTCGACTTCCGGCGAGGAATCAAGCAAGTTCCGGCCACTCCGCGACGCCACGGCGTCTACACCATCTTCTTCTACCTCATTTTCATTCAATTAGCTAGTAAGTCCCTCCCCATTCTACTCTTTCTTCTTAAAAAAAGTTCTCTTTATAAAACATGCCGGTAAGTGGAGTTACTATCGACATCTCATTCTAAAACCTAAAAATTTCATTATTTTCTTCCATAACTTTCATGCAAACTCTTACCCTGTGTTTATAACCATGAATCTAAAGTTTAGAAATAATTTTTACTCAAATACATCATGCTAGATAATTTTAAATCAACTTTTACATTTAAATACAATGAACTTTGTATTTACCATTTTTAATTGTTTTGCTTACTATTACCTTTAGAAAACTTCACGGGGTAATAACCTACCCCTCACTGTTAGTTGTATGTATGCCCTAGAGGCCATTATTGTACATATGATGTATATTATAGTGGATGCTTGGACATATATAGGGAGGACTTTCTTGCTCGACATGATAGGATGTTATCTGGTTGCTCTTAATCTTAACATGTACACTTATTGTCTCTCTATTACATGTTGATAAAGCCCTTAGGATGAGTACTTGACTACCAGGATTGTGATGCAGATCATACTAGTGGGGACATGGTAGTCCGTAAGTACATCCTTCAATTGTTCCTAGTTGTAGGAGTATCGAGATGGGGCATTGATATTCCAGAGTAGACTAGCGTATACGCTTCTTGACCCATATGATGGGCGATGGATGATCCCACATCTATTGGTGTTTGACATCAAAGATGGTATATGGGTGCTCAGTAGAGACTGGGTACACTGAACAGGACTCGCCGATAACTCCTAGATGGTATTATACCTCACGTCAGATAGCAGTTCTCTGGTGACACCGGTACAGGTTAGTCTGTAGACCCAAGATCGTCATAGAGTCTTGTGATTCCCACTGTGCTTTGATTCCACCTTACCACGTTCAAGAGAACGTGCAAAACGGTGGTTTTTGGGTACAGTCCCGAGTCACATGGAGGCAATAAGCGATAGGAGGGGATTTCGTCTCTCCCGGTATTGGGGGTTGATGTTGCGCTATGCTCGATTGGCCATAACAGGAAATCCCTAGCCAGGGTTCTGAGATTTACTGGTAAGTGTTATCAGTAGTTTCTCAAACAATTATAATCTCGGCTGGTATTACCTTTTAGGGTTTGAAGGAAGAATTTGATAAAAACAGTGGGAGCCATCCTGATTAGATAAAATAATAACCAATCTGATCTTGTAAGAGCATACGCAGAGTGTCTTCTTCTCTTTCTCTCCTGGTAGCGACCATGACATGCCTTAATCAAGATAATAATATGGATGTATTGACCGAACCCGCTTGTTATACTGAGCTGGGGAACGTTGGTTCCGCTCAATCTTATAATTGTTATAAGTCCGAGTAAGAAATAGGGGAATATCCGGATTCCTACGCGACCCAAATGAGAAATGAGCATGTTGATGCACATTCTTCGGGTGTATTCGTTACCAAGAACTGTTTCTCAGTATCCTCTACGTCCTAGGTATGAGATACTGGATCAGGATCTCACATATGTAATCTGTTTGATGGGCTACAGAAAGGTAGAGATCTGGGATTGGGCGATATGTCTCTAAGTGTAGAGAATGGTGCAATTGTTGCAGCCAAATCAGTTGGCAAATATCACCTTGTATTACCAAATGGTAAATACATTGATTCTGAACAAATGTTATTACATGCCGAACCTGATATACAACATTACATCATTTTCTTTATTAAGTTAAAGAAGGATATAATTTTGTATTGAAGGATAATGTTGTGAACATTTTCCTTAATCATGAGTTAATTGGATCAGGCACGTTATGTAATGGCATATATGTTCTAAATCGAACTACAGTTCAAAGTATACAGAATACACACAAGAGGAAAAGTTCAGAAATGAACGAATCCTTCTTGTGGCATTGTAGACTAGGTCATATCAATGCGACACGACTAGCTAAGTTACATAAGGATGAATATTTGAATCCGTTCAAATTTTCATTTTATGATACTAGTCTTGTTTCAAAGGTAAAATGACCAATACTCCGTTTACTGGAAACGAAGAAAAAGTTATTGAACTCTTGGGAATGATACATAGTGATGTATGTGGCCTTAAGTCTACACATGCCAGGGTTGGTTCTTTGTACTTCATTACATTCATTGATGATCTCTCAAGATTCGGACATGTGTTCCTGTTGAAACACGAGTCTGAAGCTATTGAGAAATTCAAGGAATATAAGCCCGAAGTAGAGAACTAAACGATTAGAAGTATTAAGTCCTTCGATCTGATCGGAGAAGGGAATACTTATGCATGGAGTTCTTGGATTTTATAAAAAGAGAATGGGATTCTCTCTCAGCTTATTCCTTCAAGTACACCACAGCACAACAGTGTATCGGGGCGGAGGTATCGCGTCCTATGAGATATGGTGCGCTCTATGATGAGTACTACTGAGTTGCCTGTTTCCTTTTGGAGTTATGCACTTGAGAAGCTACATAACTATTGAATTGGGTTCCAACTAAATCAAGTGCCTACCACTCCATATGCGATATGGTATGGGAAGAGACCATGTCTTAAACAAGCTAAGATATGGGGTTGTCCGGCCAATGTTGAAAAGCAAAATCCGGACAAATTCGAGGTAAGGTCAGTTCTGTAAGTTCGTTGGATATCCCAAACATTTGCAAGGGAATATCTTCTACCAAACCGAGGAACAAAAGGTTTTTTGTTTCTCAACATGCCACCTTTTTAGAAAAAGGAATTTCTTGAAAAACAAATTAGTGGTCATGAGGTAGAACTGGAAGGGGTTCTAGCTATAGAAACTAGGACTGATAATTTAGTGGAACCAAAGGATTCGATAGTTTCCAACGAACCTCAGCCTCTCCACGAATCTGGTAGGGTTCCTCATCCACCTAAGAGATACTACGGTTTCCTCAGTGACGGTGGGAGCGACGAATGCATCATGGTAGATGATGACCCAACTAGGTTAAGGCAGGCCATCATGAGTAGGGACTCTGTGAAATGGCTGGATGGAACATCTATTTTGATATGGAAGTTAAAGAGTTTGACTTCATCAAAAATACAAATGAACCTTGTATATACAAGAAGGTTGTAGAGAGTAAGATTGTCTTCCTCGTATTGTACGTAGATGATATACTTTTGATAGGAAATGGTGTTCTTATGCTACACTCGGTCAAGCTCCTCTTATCACGAGGATTCTTCATGAAAGATCTGGGTGATACCTACTACATCTTGAGGTTTAGATCTATAGAGATAGATCTAAGCGGATGTTGGGAGTGTCCCAAAATCCATGTACATTAACACTGTTGGGGTAAAAATTTACACCCCGGTTGACCGAGTCAAAGTCAAGGTCAACCCCCAAGCTAGGTGGGCCGAAGCCCAGGTCAAGCGGGCCCATGCCCAAGTCAAGCCCACGGCCAGCCTCCCCATGGCAACGACAAAATCATGTAATAAATAATTATTATGTAATTTTTTATACATGAATGTATGTAAAACGGGCATAAAGAAAATATTTTGTAAGTCCATGTCTTATGTGCAAAAAGAAATGGCACATGAGCCATGAAATAGGCAAAATGCCATTTTGTGAAGCCCAAGGGGCTATATGTAAAATGTATGGCCTATAAAGGCAAAGATAATGAAAATATCTAACAACTTTTTTCTCTCTCCAAAAAAAGTTTCAGATCTGAGATCTTTCTTTCTTCTTCAAGGTTCCAAAACCTTCTTCTTTCTTTTGAATTAAATCAAGAGTTCTACTCTCCTTTTTATAAAACAAATTAGTTTTTCACCACAAAACCCATCAAGGGGAACTCAGATCTTCCATTAGATCTCAAAAAGGAGTGATTTTTAAAATCCCATATCTCTTGATCTTCAAGATCCAACCAACAGAGGAGGAAGAAGAAGAACCCATTTCCCCAACCAAAACATTCTTTTTTTTTAGGAGTTTAACTCCACTAATTTCTCTTTCGAGAGTTTTTGGGGCTAAAAGCCCTCTTTTCCTCTCCAGCGCACTGCGCCCGAGCGCAAAGCGCCCACGTGCCGACACGTGGCGCGCGCGCTTGCGCTCCAGCATGCAGCACTCATGCGCAAAGCGCTCACGTGCCGACACGTGGCGCGCGCGCTTGCGCTCCAGTGCGCTTGCGCTCCAGCGCGCAGCGTTCATGCGCAAAGCGCCCACGTGCCGACACGTGGCGCGCGCGCTTGCGCACCAGCGCTTGCGCTCATACGCAAAGCGCCCACGTGCCGACACGTGGCGCGCTTGCTTGCGCGCAGCGCTCATGCGCAATGGGCCCACGTGCCGACACGTGGCGCGCGCGCTTGCGCACCAGCGCGCAGCGCTCATGCGCAAAGCGCCCACGTGCCGACACGTGGCGCGCGCTTGCGCGCAGCGCTCATGCGCAAAGCGTCCACGTGCCGACACGTGGCGCGCGCTTGCGCACTAGCGCGCAGCGCTCCTGCGCAAAGCGCCCACGTGCCGACACGTGGCGCGCGCGCTTGCGCTCCTGCGCGCAGCGCTCATACGCAAAGCGCCCACGTGCCGACACGTGGCGCGCTTGCGCCTGAGCGCACAGCACCTAAGCGCACAGCGCCCAAGGTGCTGCCCCACGCATCCTTTGGATGCTTTTCCCCCTTTATTTATGTATATATGTATATATATATACATTTGTATACAAATGTACACATACACATACTCCGCAACATTCTTCCCCTCCAACCCCCGTAAAAACTCTGCGTGGCTCCCGATATATCCAAAACCCCCCTTTCAAAACAGAACACACGCACACCACACATTGGGTTCGCATGACCAGTTTAACCCGTTAATCGGAGGTTCCCTCGCCCCAAAGGCGAGGGGTAATTAACGGCAGTTTAGTCCGCGGCTGCCGGAGATTCGGATCCCCACAATCATTAAACCCCGGCCTACCCTAGGCAGGGGGAATCTGTAGTACGCCTGACAAGCGCGCGCGTATTCCCATCTTACCGGGGTGACGAAAAACACCCTACAGATTCTGGCACGCCGAGTGGGACCAATCTCTCATCCCATATTTCGGGTTAAGCATTCATGCGAACTCAGTCAATATACATACCTATATTTATACTGAAATAATGTTTTTTCATGCAGGTTTTCAAGCAATCACCTTTCAACAATGTCTCCAAAGATGAACTCAACTCTCAGCACGGCTCCCGTCTCCTACACGATGAAGATAGACTCCAGGATGGTCCTTCCGGCCAGTCTCGGGCGACAATGGGAGGAGCCACTGCTACCATTTGGCTCTATTACGTTCATGCCAGTTGGCGCCATCCCATCTCCTCAAGCCCCGGTGACAGACAAACCGGTCTCGAAAGGCAGGAGACCAAATGTGGTGATCTCAAGGGCGCCCCAACCCAAACGCAAGTCGGTATCTGAACGACTTTCCTTGGCCCCAGCTGGGGGCAAGGCCATCAACACCAACAAAGCTACAACGCGTCCCGAGCAAGCTCCAGCGGCGCACCTGACAAATGCTCGATCGGGTGTCTTCTCTAAGCTCCCCGCTGATCAACTCACAATGGCTTCCCGGGTAGCGGATGCCCGCCAAGCCTTCAAAATCGAGAAGCTGAGGGAGAAAAGGCTCAGATATAGAGCCAACAAAAGGGCTAGGGCTCCTGCCAGGCTGAACCTCATGAGGTTCGAAGAACAGGGTTACCCCGCCGAAGATGAGGAAATGGCTGGGTATGTGGTCCACACTGTCTACACGGTGGGCACGCGCAGCAAGAGCAAGGACGGGGCCACCACATCTCAAACCCAATCTGGCTTGAATGTGGTGGCCGCTTCCCAAGAACAGCCGCCTCCGCTGGATGATGAAAACCCTCTCGATGAGGCTGATAGGCAAAGAGAGCCCTCAATTCATGAGGAGTCAGGCTCGGAAAGCGAAGATGAGCCAACTTTCCGTCCTAAGACCGCAGAGCAACAACTTCTCCAAGAGCTCCGAAAGCAGCTCAGAAGCAAAGACAAGGAGATGGCCAAGCTCTACTCAAAGATCGACGACTTGACAAATGTCGTCTTACGGCTTACGGCCCAACTTGCCTCTCAGCCGCCCAATCAGGCACAGGGCTCTCATGAACCGGGAAATGGTGTCCCAAAGCAGCCGACGCCTATTCCCTCAAATCCAAAAGTGGCCGGACCGCATGAAAGTCAATCGCATCCTATCTCAGGAAATGTCTTGGCTACTGATGACAGTAGCCCGCTAACTCAAGATCAAATCATGGATTTGGTCGCCAGCAAAGTCAAAACATTGGTGGCCGAAGCCGAAGCGCAAAAAGATATCAGCAGTAGTGGGAGACCATATCCCGCTCAGTATGATCTGGTAGAATTTCCTAGCGGCTATGTCATCCCCAAATTCGGAAGATTCGATGGGACGGGAAATGCGAATCAGCATATCGCCCACTTCAAAGCCTCATGCGGGAATACTGGGGGCAATGATGCGCTTCTCCTCCGCCAGTTCGTTAATAGCTTGACCGATGTTGCTTTCGATTGGTACGCGAGCATACCGGATGGCTCCATCACAACTTTTGTCCAAATGGAGTCTCTGTTTCGGCAGAGGTTCATAAGCGTCAGCGATAAGATTACCATTGCCGAGCTCGTAAGGACCAAGCCCAAGAGCGACGAAAGCAGCACGGATTTTATAACCCAATGGCGCAATCTCTCCGTCAAATGCGAACCGCCGATAGAGCAGGACCAATCTGTCAGTCTCCTCGTCGGAAATCTCAACAATTGGATGGCCCCGTTTTTATGCACCGCGGGTCTCAAAACATTCCAAGAGCTGACCAGGAAAGTCCAGATGCTAGAGCGCTCAAAACAGGAGTCCTCCTCGGATTCTCAAAATAACAATAAGTCCTGGAGAAACCGGAAGGACGATAATCGCAAAGGCGGAAACTCCGATGATTCTGAATCTTTCAATACCTCGGCTAACCGAAATAAGCAAGGGATGAGCGGACCTAGCGCCAACCAGCCTCGGAAGCCAATGTTCGGAGAGGGAGGAGAATCTCCACTGAAAGAGAAGCTGGATAAGGTCTATTCCTTCAGAAGGGACAAAATCCGTAAAATATTCAAAGACGCCCTGAAGAACGGTCTACAACTGCCAGAGTCAAAAAGACCGCAGGAAGCAAATAGGACCGACGACCCCAAATACTGCCCCTATCACAGAGTGATAGGTCATGCCATTGAGGACTGCTTCGTCTTCAAAGATTGGGTCGAAAAGCAATACAAGGCAGGGGAGATAGAACTGTCCAAGGGCGTGTTAACAAACAGTCAAGTTGCAACCGCCAATTTCATACAAACGGAGACCGAAGTTCTTCGTGAAACCGATTCTCTCAGACATCTGCCTTTCTCCGAAAACAATCGACCACCACATCATTAAACTGGGAACAGTCGACCTCTAAGTCGTTAAACTGGGAATGTAAAAAAAAATGTGTGTATATAAAAACAAATGTGTAAATAAAAGAAAAATAAAGAAAAGCCGAAATGATAGGGCAACTCGCAATAAAAATCAGCGAGTAAAAATAAAAATGAAAATAAAGCCGAAATGATGGGGCAACCGCGAATAAAAGCCGAAATGATGGGGCAATCGCGATCTTCGCGATAAGAAAAGCTGAAATGATAGAGCAGTCGCGGTAAAACAAAAAAAATAAAACAAATAAAACAAAGGCGAATGATGAGTCGCTCCTGGTACCATATTCCAGTGCAGCGATGCAGACGCCAACAAAAATCCAATTTTTCAAAATTCTCCCAGCCCTACGGTTAGTCCCCAAATTGACTACCGTATACAATCCACGGGCTCAAATAATTCTCCTCACCCTCATGCCCCACCGTAATCACTAGTTATGCGGCTGGTCCCCGCCTTTGGAATTATGCTCTATTGAGAAGACGCACTCATGTGTCCTCACGATACATGAGGAGAACAAACCTTTGTGGGATCCTTACGACTCATAAAGGGAAAACACACTTAGGAGTTCTCACGACTCCTAAGGAGAAAATACACCTGCGGGATCCTTATGACTCGTAGGGAGAAAATGCTTTTATGGGACCCTCACGGCCCATAAAATTGAAAAGTCTTGGGTGACAGGGATCTAAACATGTCTCCTAAGCCATCGCTCCCCAACCCCAAAATGGCGAATGATGAGTTGCTCCTGGTACCATATTCCAGTGCAGCGATGCAGACGCCAACCAAATTCCAAATCCATACCCCAAATGGCGAATGATGAGTCGCTCCTGGTACCATATTCCAGTGCAGCGGTGCAGACGCCAACCAAATTCCAAATCCATACCCCAAGTGGCGAATGATGAGTCGCTCCTGGTACCATATTCCAGTGCAGCAATGCAGACGCCAACCAAATTCCAAATCCAATACCCAAATGGCGAATGATGAGTCGCTCCTGGTACCATATTCCAGTATAGCGATGCAGACGCCAACCAAATTCCAAATCCCATACCCCAACGGCGAATGATGAGTCGCTCCTGGTACCATATTCCAGTGCAGCGATGCAGACGCCAACCAAATTCCAAATTCATACCCCAAGTGGCGAATGATGAGTCGCTCCTGGTACCATATTCCAGTGCAGCGATGCAGACGCCAACCAAATCCTAAATCCCATACCCCAACGGCGAATGATGAGTCGCTCTCGGTACCAAATTCCAGTGCAGCGATGCAGACGCCGACAAAGTCCCGAAATTTTTCCGGCCCTACGGTCTGGATCATACCTCCTGCAAAACCGTATACAATCCACAGGCGTAAAACAATCCCAATTTCTCCCAAATCCTCTCGGGGCAAATGATGAGTTGCTCCTGGCATTATTCCAGTGTAGCGATGCTGATGCCAAACCAAAAAAAAAAAACCAATTCCCAAATCCTCTCATGACAAGTGATGATTCGCTACCATATTCCAGTGTAGCGATGCTGATGTCAACCCAAATCAAATCAAACCAACAACCTCTACGGAGGAATCATGCTTCGTCCCAGAATTTACCCCGTGTCGAAATCATGCTTCGCCTCGGGATATCTACCTTCCTTGCCGGAATTATGCTCCGCCTCGGAATCAAATCAACCAACCAGCTCTGCGTCGGAATCAAGTCAGCCAACAAGCTCTGCGCCGGAATCATGCTCCGTCTCAAAATATACCCCGTGTCGAAATCAATGCTTCGCCTCAGAATATTTGCCTCCCTTGTCGGAATTATACTTTGCCTAGGAATCTACCTCTGCATCGAAATCATGCTTCGGTCAGAATGTCTGCCGATCATCGGAATGATGCTCCGATCCTTGGAATTATGCTCCGCTCTTCGGAAAGATGCTCCGAACTCCGGAATGATGCTCCGATCCTTGGAATTATGCTCCGCTCTTCGGAAAGATGCTCCGAACTCTGGAACCATGCTCCGCTCATCGGAAAGATGCTCCGAACTCCGGAATGATGCTCCGATCCTTGGAATTATGCTCCGCTCTTCGGAAAGATGCTCCGAACTCTGGAATCATGCTCCGCTCATCGGAAAGATGCTCCGAACTCCGGAATGATGCTCCGATCCTTGGAATTATGCTCCGCTCTTCGGAAAGATGCTCCGAACTCTGGAATCATGCTCCGAACTCCGGAATCATGCTCCGAACCTTGGAATTATGCTCCGCTCTTCGGAAAGATGCTCCGAACTCCGGAAAGATGCTCCGAACTCCGGAATGATGCTCCGATCCTTGGAATTATGCTCCGCTCTTCGGAAAGATGCTCCGAACTCTGGAACCATGCTCCGCTCATCGGAAAGATGCTCCGAACTCCGGAATGATGCTCCGATCCTTGGAATTATGCTCCGCTCTTCGGAAAGATGCTCCGAACTCTGGAATCATGCTCCGCTCATCGGAAAGATGCTCCGAACTCCGGAATGATGCTTCGATCCTTGGAATTATGCTCCGCTCTTCGGAAAGATGCTCCGAACTCTGGAATCATGCTCCGAACTCCGGAATGATGCTCCGATCCTTGGAATTATGCTCCGCTCTTCGGAAAGATGCTCCGAACTCTGGAATCATGCTCCGCTCATCAGAATGATGCTCCGATCCTTGGAATTATGCTCCGCTCTTCGGAAAGATGCTCCGAACTCTGGAATCATGCTCCGCTCATCAGAATGATGCTCCGATCCTTGGAATTATGCTCCGCAAATTGGAATGATGCTCCGCTCATCGGAATGATGCTCCGATCCCTGGAATCATGCTCCGCTCATCGGAATGATGCTCCGATCCTCGGGAATCATGCTCCCCGAGATGATGCTTCGCCTCCGGAATGATGTTCCACCTCGAAGTTCAGCTTCAAGATCCATCAATTTCATGCACACAACTCAAATTTGCAGTGTGCATTTATTGATGGGAGGCACTTTGTTGGGGTAAAAATTTACACCCCGGTTGACCGAGTCAAAGTCAAGGTCAACCCCCAAGCTAGGTGGGTCGAAGCCTAGGTCAAGCGGGCCCATGCCCAAGTCAAGCCCACGGCCAGCCTCCCCATGGCAACGACAAAATCATGTAATAAATAATTATTATGTAATTTTTTATACATGAATGTATGTAAAACGGGCAAAAAGCCAATATTTTGTAAGTCCATGTCTTATGTGCAAAAAGAAATGGCACATGAGCCATGAAATAGGCAAAATGCCATTTTGTGAAGCCCAAGAGGCTATATGTAAAATGTATGGCCTATAAAGGCAAACATAATAAAAATATCTAACAACTTTTTTCTCTCTCCAAAAAAAGTTTCAGATCTGAGATCTTTCTTTCTTCTTCAAGGTTCCAAAACCTTCTTCTTTCTTTTGAATTAAATCAAGAGTTCTACTCTCCTTTTTATAAAACAAATTAGTTTTTCACCACAAAACCCATCAAGGGGAACTCAGATCTTCCATTAGATCTCAAAAAGGAGTGATTTTTAAAATCCCATATCTCTTGATCTTCAAGATCCAGCCAACAGAGGAGGAAGAAGAAGAACCCATTTCCCCAACCAAAACATTCTTTTTTTTAGGAGTTTAACTCCACTAATATCTCTTTCGAGAGTTTTTGGGGCTAAAAGCCCTCTTTTCCTCTCCAGCGCACTGCGCCCGAGCGCAAAGTGCCCACATGCCGACACGTGGCACGCGCGCTTGCGCTCCAGAGCGCAGCACTCGTGCGCAAAGCGCCCACGTGCCGACACGTGGCGCGCGCGCTTGCGCTCCAGTGCGCTTGCGCTCCAGCGCGCAGCGCTCATGCGCAAAGCGCCCATGTGCCGACACGTGGCGCGCGCGCTTGCGCGCAGCGCTCATGCGCAAAGCGCCCACGTGCCGACACGTGGCGCGCGCAGTGCTCCTGCGCAAAGCACCCACGTGCCGACACGTGGCGCGCGCGCTTGCGCTCATGCGCGCAGCGCTCATACGCAAAGCGTCCACGTGCCGACACGTGGCGCGCTTGCGCCTGAGCGCACAGCGCCCAAGGTGCTGCCCCACGCATCCTTTGGATGCTTTTCCCCCTTTATTTATGTATATATGTATATATATACATTTGTATACAAATATACACATACACATACTCCGCAACATTCTCCCCCTCCAAAAAATTTTCGGGCCGGGGCGCTGCCCCGAACCCCGCAAGGGGGCTGCTAGCCCCCTTGACCCCCAGCCCGCTATCCGGGTAGCGGGACCCCCCGTAAAAACTCTGCGTGGCTCCCGATATATCCAAAACCCCCCTTTCAAAACAGAACACACGCACACCGCACATTGGGTTCGCATGACCAGTTTAACCCGTTAATCGGAGGTTCCCTCGCCCCAAAGGCGAGGGGTAATTAACGGCAGTTTAGTCCGCGGCTGCCGGAGATTCGGATCCCCACAATCATTAAACCCCGGCCTACCCTAGGCAGGGGGAATCTGTAGTACGCCTGACAAGCGCGCGCGTATTCCCATCTCACTGGGGTGACGAAAAACACCCTACAAACACCATACTAAAGGGGTTTAGTATGGAAGATTCTAAGCGTGGTGGTTCACCCACTTACTCAGGAATCACTCTCTCCAAAAGGATGTCTTACAAGACTGATTTGGAGAGAGCTCGCGTGCAAGGGATACCTTATGCTTCGACATTAGGCTCTATCATGTATGCGATGTTATGTACCGGACTAGATGTACCTAACTCACTAGGTGTAGTGATCAAGAATCAATCAGATCTTGGGAGAATCACTGAACAGCTATGAAGAACATTCTTAAGTACTTGGGAAACACTGAAGAAATGTTCTTGGTGTTTGGTAACGGTGAACTCCAGTGGGAGTCCTTTACCGACTCGAGCTTCCAGAGTGATAAGGTCGACTCAAAATCAGTCTCAGGCTTTGTTTTTACCCTCAGTGGAGGGACGGTATGTTGGAAGAGTTCCAAGCTAGATACCATGGCAAACTAGACGATAAAGGCTGAATACATCGCTACCAACGATGCTGCCAAAGTGGATATCTGGATATTTCTTGTTCATGAGATGAACATGGTTCCTACCATTGAGCGTCCAATAACTGTTATTGTGACAACAATGGAGTTGTGGCTTTGGCCTAGGAACCCCGGTCCCATCAGCGATCCAGACATATTCTGAGGCAGTATCACCTGATCAGGAAGATGGTTGATCTCCAGGGGATCGAGGTTAGGAGAGTTGTCGCGAAGGACAATACGACGGATCTACTCACAAAGGCCTTTTTCCAAGAGAGACTTTTATGGGACGTTGGGTATGAGATACTACAACAACTGGCCCTAGTGCAAGTGGGAGATTGTTAGTTGTATGTATGCCCTAGAGGCCATTATTGTACATATGATGTATATTATAGTGGATGCTTGGACATATATAAGGAGGACTTTCTTGCTCGACATGATAGCATGCTATCTGGTTGCTCTTTATCTTAACATGTATACTTATTGTCTCCCTGTTACATGTTGATAAAGCCCTTAGGATGAGTACTTGACTACCAGGATTGTGATGCAGATCATACTAGCGGGGCCAGGGTAGTCCGTAAGTACATCCTTCAATTGTTCCTAGTCGTGGGAGTATCGAGACGGGGCATCGATATTCCAGAATAGACTAGCATATACGCTTCTTGACCCATATGATGGGCGATGGATGATCCCACATCTATTGGTGTTTGACATCAAAGATGGTATATGGGTGCTCAGTAGAGACTGGGTACACTGAACAGGACTCGCCGATAACTCCTAGATGGTATTATACCTCACGTCAGATAGCAGTTCTCTGGTGACACCGGTACAGGTTAGTCTGTAGACCCAAGATCGTCATAGAGTCTTGTGATTCCCACTGTGCTTTGATTCCACCTTACCACATTCAAGAGAACGTGCAAAACTGTGGTTTTTGGGTACAGTCCCGAGTCACATGGAGGCAATGAGCGATAGGAGGGGATTTTGTTTCTCCCGGTATTGGGGGTTGATGTTGTGCTATGCTCGATTGGCCATAACAGGAAATCCCTAGCCAGGGTTCTGAGATTTACTGGTAAGTGTTATCAGTAGTTTCTCAAACCGTTATGGACCTCACACCGGCATGACTTATCAGGCTATTGGGGTCTGACGTTTACCGCCCCCAGGATGGATATGCGACATATCAGACGAAGAGACCGGACTGTACGATAGTGTTACTTATTGGATTCACAGGAGTATGAGAAGGCTTGCTTATTGATCTTTTGATCGCTCAATACCCGGGTAGCCGTTACGGCCAGCTAGTACCGCCGACGGCTTGTGGGTGACTGATATGATCATCATCTACTGCCGGCGTATTGACGAGTCTTTAGAGTCCTACATAGAGGTTTCCTGGCTCAGGCGAAACGAAATAGGAGCACATATGTGATATGTGCGGGACCGAGATTAATACGCGTATGTGATACCGTATTCTAATCTCGCGATATGTGGTATCGTTCAGTTATATGTGATATAGCCGGGTTATCGAATCAAGTGTTGATTCGGTAAGTTGATGCAAATGATATTAGTCGGTTATATGTGATGTAGCCGGATTATTAAATAAAATGTTGATTTAATAAATTACTGTATGATTATATATATTTGATATATTAATTTTACATTAACTAATATTAGCTCACTTAAGCATTTCTTTTTCTCACTTCTATATAATATGTATGTGATATGTATTATTGTGTCATACTTGATGATACATGCTACATGGGTATATGATACTCATACCATAATTAAGATAATGAGGGTTTTTATTATTTAAGGTAAATACAAAATTATGTGGAAATTAGTCATGGTTGGATGCTTAGTGGAAGCTTGTAGAACTATTGACTTAGTCCACTAATTTTGTCTTAACCTAGATATTTATTAACCCAACCATCATGTTAAGCCATGGTTAAGTCTCTACATGAGTTAATATGAGATATTATCTCACCCATGGTTGATATTCTCACTCATTGATTCTCATTCCATTCACATCTTCATCTTCTTCTTCATTCCAATTTTGCTCTCTAGTTTTTTGAAAGTGAAGAAATATAGTGAGAAAAATTATTCTAAAGTGAGCAAAAATCCTACTTCATCAACCTATACTAGATTGGCCATTTAGTTTAGGTTGTGTCTTCACTAATTCCCAATTAGTGAAGAGGTATCTTGAGTTGGAGTTTCCTCGACGTAGATCATCTTCGGCCTCGAAGACTTCAAGCACTTGTTCCTTTCGCCTTGTGATTCTTTACTAGAGTCCGGGAAATCACTGCTTGGAGCGAAGGGACTACTACATGGAGCTTTAGAAGTGAAGGACCGGTATACAAAGGTTGTATTTCTCATTTACTTAGTGTAATGTTTGATTACATGCTAGCTTACTCCTAATTTTCCAGTTAGATCCTTGGTATGGGTTGCATAGCTCTCTAGGTTTTTAAAAATTGCATACTTGATGCCCCATAAATCCTAGTTAGGGTGCTATGGAACCCAGCACTCACATACACACATGTTTACATTGCACGATACTCTTTGAAACATATTTTTGTGGCGATTAAAATATTTCATTAAAATACCATGAACTATAAAAAAACCCGGTTTTCATTGAATTGAATTATCAAAATTCTTTGCGATTATGCCTCTACGACCATTTTTAGGGGACCCGCTATTGGATGGTTTAGATTATCGCACATCCTTGGGCTAGTAGAGCGAGATGCAAACCTCTTCACGGAGCATTCGGTCTCGAAAGATTTTTAATACGATTTTTTAAGAAAAATGAGATTTTCTATTTAATAATAAAATTAATTTTTATAAATATATAAATATTATTAAAACACATATTTTCAAGATATAATAAAATTCCATGTTTTCTAAAAAGATAAAAGAATGACAAGTTTCACCAAAATACCCTCAAGTTATCCAAAAGATAAGTTTTACACTTAAATACCATGAACTATTCAAGTTAAGTTAATATTCACTAAAATACCTCAAATCTTAAAAGTTACATCCATGAAAAACCTAAATAATATAAATTAATATTCTAGGTTTATTTTGAAAGTATATTAAATATTTTTTATAAAACCCACTCTAGTTATATAACATTACATTTAAGGACTTTAGTAAATATGGGTTTACGCGGGATCAATTCTCTTGAGTCTCAGGAGCCGGAGAAAATGAGTGCTTGCCTATTTAAGGCAGAAAAACTTAACGGTGTTATCAATGGTAATTGTCCTGGAAAAAGACACAAATCTTGCCGTCCATATACAGCAGTTACCGATAACTCCTAAACATAATTCAGGATCCAAATCAGTTTTAATTGTCTGACTCAAGTCTGAGTCCAAATCAATTTGAGTCTAATCCAAATCAAAATCCAATTCAACATGAATTTAATATACCAACATGTATACTTGAACCTGAACCTGAATACCAGAACAAGATCAACATGAAAATATGACTTGACTTGACCGAACCATGGCTATATCTTGACTTGAATACATGCCTACTTGTTTACATCCTGAACCTGATTACATGAACAATTTATAACCATGGTCTCGGCAAATCTGATAACTATAAGTCAATACAATACATTACGGGGTTTTAAAGGGGTAGACTGATACAGAATGTGTTAAAAGTGGCACAATGTTGGACACTAAAAGACACCTACATAAACTCTCGTGCCGTTGTCCCGTGGGTTTTGACGGGGCCTTGTACTTATATGTTACCATAGTCCACGTGATAGTTGGATTCCTCTCGTATACACTGATACATTCTGTACCAAGCTACAAACAATTACGTTAGTATAACAAACACAAACCTGTACAAATTACAGTTATATTTCTCTCTACTTGTTGTATTCCTTCCTTTCTTTTGGGACTTACCGAGTGCTAGTTCGCTGACGATATTCCCGTCTCTTCTTTTTTTGGAATGTTCGTCAGGAGGACCCGACTCTCAGGAGACCGAGCCCAGCCAGGAGGACTTGGATCTTTTCATAGAGGAGCCAGACTTTTAGTTTTTACTTGTACTTACCTTTTCATTTGTATGCCACTGTTTAGGAATTGTTTTTATCATTGTACATTTCCTTTTAAAATAAATTGTAATGTAAAGAATGGATATTAATAAAAGTTGCTGTTTATGTTACATCTCTTGTCATTCTTGTGCATTTATTTATATTGCTTATTTACGCTTAACGTGTTTACTTCTGAGTTAATACGTCGTGTGCCCGCCATGCCTACTTCCCCATACACTAGGAAGCGGGGCGTGACAGGTTTTATTGGTGGCCCATGCAGGTCGGTTTTGCATGGAATCCTAAGCAATATATCACAAGAAGTATAAGAATCAGCAACTGTACACTCTTTACATTTCAAATTCTTTGAATCTATCATAACTTTTCTTTTTCTATCAAGGTCATGGATTCTCCCAACAACACGATTACCAACGTGAATGGCAATACCACACCTCCTACTCTACCACCACCTCCTACCGTTGCAGCTCCCATTAATGAGCAAACGGTATTGCTTGAGGCGATCAAGAGCCTCTTGGAGGGTCAGCAGCAGCAGAATGCTATCCTTTTGCACCGTCCAGAGACCGAGGCACCCGGAGTCAAGCAATTCCGGGCTTTGCATCCAAATCATTTCTCTAGGAAAGAGAGCCCACTAGAGGAAGAGGAATGGGCTCAGTCTATAGAAGATGACCTGGCAGCAGCACAAGTGCCAGTGGTTGCTTGGGTGAGAGTTGCAAAGCTGCAACTAACCGACAACGCCAGAGTCTGGTGGAAGGCTGAAGAAAACCGACTCGCCCAACCGATTGAATGGATGACATTTCGCGATTGTTCGATGCGAAATATTTCCCTGAGACTGCCAGCTTCGACATGGAACAACAGTTCATCCACTTACAGTAAGGTTCAATGTGGAACAAATCTGTGGATGAATATGATGCTGAGTTTACCATGCTTAGCAGGTAAGATATGTCTAAATATTCAATTTCCTAATATCACATAATACATAACACAAGGTCATAACAGGTTTGTAGCATACCTGATCCTAACTGCTGAGATCAGGGCACAGAGATTTCAGCAAGGGTTAGACCCGGAGATCCAAGCTATACTAGCTACAGGGGATTTCCCAACCCATGATCTTGCGCTAAAGGCTACCCGACAATATGAAGCAGTAGTGAAGAAGAAGGGCAGACCTCATACTGTCGGTGTGACATGCCCTGCCACTCAGATGGCAGGAGGAGCCTCTTCCAGGCCACTTTTGCACCCAGGAGACTGGGAGTAAATTTTAACCGGCCCAGTCCAGACTTTTGCTTCTATTGCAAAAGGAATGGACACCTGGCAAAGGACTGCAGGCATGCACATGGCCTATATTTGATTTGTGGCGCATCCACTCATGCCATTGGAGCTTGCCCATCTCGTCTCAACCCATCTCCTGCACCCCGACCAACGATCACTTTTCCACAGAGGCCAGCTATCCAGGCTCCTGCATCTCGTCTTGCTCTCCCTGCTCCACCTCCACGTGGACCTCCTGCAGTCTCCTCGTCAATTCCATCCGGCACAGAGGAACATGCCTCAAGGGTAGAGAAACATGCCTCAGGGACAGAGGAATGTGCCTCCAGCAAGGAGGAATGTACCCCGGCGTCAGGCTTTCACCATAACCGTTGAGGAAGCCGAAGCCACTGGCCAAGTCATCACTGGTAACTCCCAATCTTTCAAACCTTTTCAATCCTTGTACACATCAATATATTTTTTTCTATACCTAAGCATATCCAACAAAACTTAGGTACAATCTTAGTTGCCTCCCTACCCGCTTTAGCACACTTCGATACAGGAGCATCATATTGCTTTATGTCGCAACGGTTCGTCCGAACCCATGCGATTCCAGTTAAACCGCTCGTATCCAACTGGAATGTCAGTTCAAGGAATGAAGTTCTAAAGGCAACTATGGGATATGATCTGTATCCAGTGGTCGTTTGCATTAGAGAATTTTATGCGGACTTCAAGGTGCTGGATATACCGAACTTCGACGTAGTCTTGGGAATGGACCGTCTAGGAACTTTCTTCGCTACCATCAACTGTTGTCAAAGGAGGGTAGTGTTTGAGATACCAGATCCTCCGGTCTTTTATTTCAAGAGTGGAGACCGTACCCTGGAACTTAGCACCTACAAGGCTAAACCAAAGAAGGCAGTGATTGCAACATTACATGTGGAAGAAGACAAGCCAGAGGTAGTTCGAGAGTTCGAGGAAGTATTCCATGAAGATATAACAAGTTTGCCTCCCAATCGAGCTCTTGAATTCAGCATTGACTTAGTACCCGGTGCACAAAGGGTGATAAAAGCTCCGTATCGGTTAAGTCCTGAAGGATTGAAGGAGATCCATACTTAGTTGGACGAACTTCTGAAGAAAGGTTGGAATTGTTCTAGTACTTCAAGCTGGGGATCTCCAGTTTTGCTTATGAAGAGGAAAGAAGGTTCATACAGAATGTGTATAGACTATCGAGTTCTGAACGAAGTGACGATAAAGAATAAGTATCCACTACCGTGCATCGACGATCTATTCGATTAACTAAGTGGGTCTTGCGTATTCTCAAAGTTAGATCTTCATTCGGGTTATCATCAGATAAAGGTCAAAGAGTCTGATATTCCTAAGACGGCATTCATGACTCGCTATGGTCATTATGAGTTTCTCGTAATGCCATTTGGAGTGACCAATGCACCTGCGATATTTATGAATCTGATGAACCAAGTTTTCCGAGAGTACTTAGATAGGTTCGTTGTTATTTTTATCGACGACATCCTGCTGTATTCAAAAAATCGGAAAGAGCACGCTGGGCATTTGCGGATTGTCCTGGAGACATTGCGACAGCATCAACTCTATGCCAAGTACAGCAAGTGCGAATTTTGGCTAGATCAAGTCGGATTTCTCGGATACATTGTTTCGGGTGAAGGAATCTCAGTAGATCCAGGTAAAGTGGCAGCTGTCAGCGAATGGACGACACCAAAGACGGTGAAGGATATTCGATGTTTCTTGGGTTTAGCAGGATACTATCGAAGATTCATCGAAGGTTTCTCGAAGATTGCAACACCCCTGAACAAACTCACACATAAAGATGAAGCATTCGTGTGGTCAGAAGCATGTGAACAAGCTTTTGTAGAACTCAAGTCAAGATTGACATCAGCTCCTATTCTCGTAATACCGGATCGATCTGGAGATTTTGTTGTGCATTACGATGTGTCTGGTAAGGGATTAGGATGTGTTCTACACCAGTATGGAAAGGTTGTAGCTTTTGCATCAAGACAGCTGAAGGTTCATGAGCGCAACTATCCAACACATGACTTGGAGTTGGTAGCCGTTATCTTTGCACTTAAGATTTGGCGCCACTATCTTCTTGGAAAACGAGTGAATATATACATGGACCACAAAAGTCTGAAGTATGTATTTACTCAGAAGGAGTTAACCAAGCGGCAGAGAAGATGGCTAGAACTTATAGCGGACTTCGACATCAACCTACTGTATTATCCAGCGAAGGTGAATGTAGTTCCTGATGCACTTAGCCGTCAGCCATTATCAATGAATCTCACCGCACAATGGAAGCTGCAACAAGAATTGCACGGGATGGAGATTGAGGTGGTCTTGCTAGGTAATGCTTCAGAGTTGATGAACTTACAAGTTTAGTCTACTATTGTCAATCAGATCAAAGCAACTCAAGCAAATGATGCCAAGCTGCAAAATATCCGAGAACAGGTAGAAAGTGGACTTCGATCAGACTTCATCATCCACGAAGACAGATCCTTGAGATATGGAAGTAGATTGTGTGTACCATAAGGTCCTGTTAGAGAAAAGTTGATGAAAGAAGCTCACAGCTCTCCATACTCAGTACACCCTGGTGGTACCAAAATGTATAAGGATCTACGACAACACTACTGGTGGTATGGAATGAAGCGTGAAGTATCCAGAAGCGTAGCCAAGTGCTTGGTGTGTCAGCAAGTAAAGGCTGAACATCACAGAACTGCTGGTTTGCTTCAACCGTTACCTATCCCAGAATGGAAATGTCGGCACATTACCATAGACTTCGTGACCGCTCTTCCTCGCAGCACGAACGGTAACGATGCAGTATGGGTTATTGTGGATTGACTCACCAAGTCGGCTCACGTTATTCCCTTTCGAGTTGGCCAATCTACCGAGACACTAGCAAAGAAGTACATGGAGATAAGCATGAATCTAAAATAAGATTTAACCTTCATAGTGTACTATTTTTTTATACCCATGAACTCATGCAGGAGATCGTGGGATTGCATGGAGTACCGGTTTGCATCGTCTCCGATCGTGACACCAGATTCCGATCGCAGTTTTGGCAGAGTCTGCAAGCTAGCCTGGGAACGAGTATGAACTTCAGCACAACTTATCATCCATAAACAGATGGACAGTTTGAGTGGACAATTCAAATTCTGGAGGGTATGCTAAGAGCTTGTATGTTAGACTTCGGAGGTTCGTGGGAAGATCACCTACACCTTGTGGAGTTTTCATACAACAACAGCTATCAGGCGAGCATTGGAATGACACTATTTGCAGCTCTCTATGGAAGAAAGTGTCGTCCACCACTAAGTTAGTACGACATTGGAGATCGTGAACTCCTTGGACCAGAGATGATTGTGGCAACTGTGGACGTAGTTCGCACGATCAGGGAAAGAATGCGCATAGCTCAAGACCGACAGAAGTATTGGGCTGATGCAAAGCGCCTGAGTACATTTTATAAGTTATTTTTGTTTAAGAACAGCAAGAAACAATTTGTAGCTCATAGGTAAAGCCTTACACTGCTGTGACGTAGCCCCTGTGTTCGAATCTCCTTAGGCACATATTATTTTTCCTGATTTTTCTTTTAAACTTTTTGGAATCCTAAAAAATTACACGCGCACTACACGTAAAAATGAAAAATTAGGAAAAACAAACATGTGTAAAATGTTATATACAGCGAGTAGGACACGTGGCTTCAATCCGACGGCCCCCTCCTCAAGTTGGACTGGCGAGATCGGCCATTGGACCAGCACCGATGGGTCGAACGTGGGGAAAAGTCCCTGTTTCTTGCTCACAAAACCTTTGGCCTACCCCCATTACCCCTGCACTGTTTGATTTCTCTGAATTTAAACAGAGACTTCAATTTCATCTTTAAATCAATTTTTAATGCATTTTAATTCAATCTTTCAATTCCAAAACCCTAATTCCATACTATAAATACAACCTCATAGCCTAGCCCCTCCTCATTCTGAAATCCCTAGCCAAAATTATCAAATTTTTCTAAGTACAAGAAGAGTACGAGTGGAGTTAGCCAAAGGTCGACTTCCGGCGAGGAATCAAGCAAGTTCCGGCGACTCCGCAACGCCACGGTGACGCAACGGCGACTACACCATCTTCTTCTACCTCCTTTTCATTCAATTAGCTAGTAAGTCCCTCCCCATTCTACTCTTTCTTCTTAAAAAAATTTCTCTTTATAAAACATGTCGGTAAGTAGAGTTACTACCGGCATCTCATTCTAAAACCTAAAAATTTCATTATTTTCTTCCATAACTTTCATGCAAACTCTTACCCTATGTTTATAACCATGAATCGAATGTTTAGAAATAATTTTCACTCAAATACATTATGCTAAATAACTTTAAATCAACTTTTACATTTAAATACCATGAACTTTGTATCTACTATATTTAATTGTTTTGCTTACTATTACCTTTAGAAAACTTCACGGGGTAATGACCTACCCCTCACAAACACACATGTTTACATAGCACGATACTCTTTGAAACATATTTTTGTGGCGATTACAACATTTCATTAAAATACCATGAACTATAAAAAAAACCGGTTTTCTTTGAATTGTATTATCAAAATTCTTTGCGATTATACCTCTACAACCTTTTTCAGGGGACCCGCTATTGAATGGTGTGGATTATCGCACAACCTTAGGCTAGTAGAGCGAGATCCAGACCTCCCCAAGGAGCATTCGGTCTCGAAAGATTTTTAATACGATTTTTTTAAAGAAAAACGAGATTTTCTATTTAATAATAAAATTCATTTTTATAAATATAAATATTATCAAAACACATATTTTTAAGATATAATAAAATTCCATGTTTTCTAAAAAAATAAAAGAATGACATGTTTCACCAAAATACCCTCAAGTTATCCAAAAGACAAATTTTACACTTAAACACCATGAACTATTCAAGTTAAGTTATTATTCACTAAAATATCTCAAATCTTAAAAGTTACATCCATGAAAACCTTAAATAATATAAATAAATACTCGAGATTTATTTTGAAAGTATATAAAATATTTTTCATAAAACTCCCTCGAGTTATATAAAATTACATTTAAGGACTTTAGTAAATATGGGTTTAAGCGGGATCAATTCTCTTGAGCCTCAGAGAGCCGGAGAAAGTGAGTGCTTGCCTATTTAAGGTAGAAAAACTTAACGGTGTTATCAATGGTAATTGTCCTAGAAAAAGACACAAATCCTGCCGTTCATGTGCAGCAGTTACCGATAACTCCTAAACCTAATTCAGGATCCAAATCAGTTTTAAGTGTCTGACTCAAGTCTGAGTCCAAATCAATCTGAGTCTAATCCAAATCAGAATCCAATTCAACATGAATCCAACATACCAACATGTATACTTGAACCTGAATACCAGAACAAGATCAACATGCAAACATGACTTGACTTGACCGAACCATGGATATATCTTGACTTGAATACATACCTATTTGTTTACATCCTAAACCTGATTACATGAACAACTTGTAACCATGGTCTCGGCAAGTCTGATAACTATAATTCAATACAATACATTACGGGGTTTTAAAGGGGTAAACTGGTACGGAATGTATTAAAAGTGGCACGATGATGGACACTAAAAGACACCTACATGAACTCTCGTGCCGTTGTCCCGTGGGTTTTGACGGGGCCTTGTACTTACATGTTACCATAGTCCACGGGATAGTTGGACTCCTTTCGTATACACTGATACATTCTGTACCAAGCTACAAACAACTACGTTAGTATAACAAACATAAACCTGTACAAATTACAGTTATATTTCTCTCTACTTGTTGTATTCCTTCCTTTCTTTTGGGACTTACCGAGCGCTAGTTCGCTGACGATATTCATGTCTCTTCTATTTTTGGAATGTTCGTCAGGAGGACCTGACTCTCAGGAGACTGAGCCCCCAGCCAGGAGGACTTGGATCTTTTCACAGAGGAGCCAGGCTTTTAGTCTTTACTTGTACTTACCTTTTTATTTGTATGCCACTATTTAGGCATTACTTTTATTATTGTACATTTCATTTTCAAATCAGTTGTAATGTAAAGAATGGATATTAATAAAAGTTGCTGTTTATATTACATCTCTTGTCATTCTTGTGCATTTATTTATATTGCTTATTTATGCTTAACGTGTTTACTTCTGAGTAAATACGTCGCGTGCCCACCACACCTACTTCTCCGTTCATTGGGAAGCGGGGCATGACAAATCCTCCCATAAACTTATTTTTGGCTCACAATTGTGTAAAAATTTTCTTTTCTTTCAAGAGCAAAAATATTTTTCTTCCCCCCAAACTTGAGTAAAACAGTTTTTAAGCATTTAAAATCATAAGGGGGGTAAAGTTATTGGTCTATGCAAAGCTTTACAAAGACAAAAAATCAACACCAACCATTCGAATATTTTATTAATGTAATACCATGGTTGGTAGATGATCATGTCACAGATAGACGTGAAGAAATGAGGAGGAGATAAGAGGTGCAATCGAAAGGATTTACGTCTCGGTTGGTAGAGACGAAACAGTGATGGTGAGCGAAAACAAGAATATGAAACATAAGGAGTAGGTGGAATATTCGCATTCTCGTACTTGATAAGAAGAAGGGGCGGCGGTTCAATTTCTTCGGGTGGAGGTTGATTCATCACAACATCCAAGTCTTTATGGAACGCGAGTTCATCAGCAAAAATATTTTCGAAACTTTCATCGATGGTCCAAGTGATAATCTCATCGAAAAGAGAGAAATCGATATCTATGTTAGCAGATTCACTAGGACGGTTGAAAGTTCCAAGGTCAGTCTTTTGCGCACCAAGATTCAAAACACTCGATTCGTCAGAAATTATGAAAAGATTGTCTCCCTCGTTCTCAACAGAGTCTAAATCGAGTGGTCTTTCAAGAATCATAGAACTCAAAATATTGGAGTGCCGTTCTTCAAAACTCGGTGGAGTTGAAAGAAAATTAGAAGAACCAAAGAAAATGGGTGATGAAATGGGTAAACAAATTTGGGTGTCGAGTATTGTTGAGCCAGATGTGAGAGATGAAGGCTACATATCGTTCTGCTTATCGGATAGGTCGGTGGTAAGAATATGATCGGTTAATTGTACAGGAAGATGTTCGTATTCAATAGAAGGGACATAATGGGTCGGAGAATCCAACTCATCTAACATAACGGATTCATCTTTAACGATATTCTCATCACTGCTCTCACTAACATCTTCAGTCAAATCAAACGAACAGTTTTTTAAAAATTCATCAATTATACTATCCTCAATCGATAAATCACTTGGTTCACTTGACGGAGTTGGAAGGTTTGAAATATCAAGTGCATTCGAATAAGGATCAGTTTGATTTGGACTGGTGTGAAGCTCTCTTTCACACTCACTATTGGAAAAGTCAAACATGTTATTCTCGGGCACCTCAGCACTTAGATTATTAAGCGGTTGATCATTGAATACATTTGGTTGGAGTACAGGATGGAGGGTGTCGAGAACACAAGAATTGGTTTTGGTTTGAGTTTGATGGATCTCTTGTTCTTTTTCACTACTCAATTCCAACTCTACTTCAGGACTAGACATGGTTTGTGAAGAAGTTACAATGAAGGATTCTCTTTGTACCGTTGATTTTCAGAAGCACTGTCTAAATTGTAGGGTTCCTTTCGACGGCAGCAAGGTTTCGGGAGGCATCGTCCATGCCATTTTCAAAATTTGCCGTTTCAAGGAATTCTAAACTAGAATCGTTAACTAGAATATAATATGGAAACTATAGTAAACCATTTACAACTAAGTGAACTAGAAATACAACCTTTGTAGATCGGTCCTTCACTTCATAAGCTCCTTGTAGTAGTCCCTTCGCTGCGTTAATGGAACTCCCGGACCCTTGCATGGCTTCACAAGGCGAATGGAACGTTCTTGCTTGAAGTCTTCGTGGCCGAAGATGATCTACGTCGACGGAATACTAGCTCAAGCTTCTATTTCACTAACTGAAGGATTAGTGAAGCAAACACCCTATACTAAAGTGCTAATCTAGTAGAGGATGAGGAAATAGGAAGCGGGCTCACTTTAGAATTATTTTTCTCACAATACTTTCTCACTTTTTCAAACCGTAAAAAGCTTTTTGAGCTTGAGGAAGAAGATGAACAAATGAGAAGAGAATGAAATGATCAAGTGAGAGAGTGAACCATGGTGAGTGAGTATCATATACTAACTCATGTAGAGACATAACCATGGCTAATTAAAATGGTTAGGTTAACAAATAACTAAAGTAAAACAAAGTGAGTGGACTTTGTCAAAGCATCCATGTTCAGTTGATAAAACTGCACTTTTAATATGACATTTTTCCTACTATTTCTATATAAAAAGGTGTTTATTATAATATATGAAACATACGAGGGTTTATCTGTAAAATACTATTTTCATGTGTTTTTATATTATAATTAACATTATGAAGGAAAAAGTAAGCATATAATATCCATGTAACAACTGGCCCATTTAATATGCTTACCTTATTAAATACCTTTGACCAATTCTCTTAAAACTAAAATATCATGACAAATGGTTAAAGATAATATCTCAATAAAAACAAATTCTACTAACATTATTTATTGAGATAATTGTGCAGAAATTATTTCAGGACTGGAATCAAGGAAATCCGAATTATCGAGATCAAATCTGCCAAAGATATTCAAGTAAATTGAAGAAACTAATTCTGGCAGAAATGTAGAAAAGATTTTCAAAGTCTAGATACTCAAAAGATTACCAAGTGTTACAGATATGAAGCTACAAAAATTAGAGGCCATGATCTCACCAAAAGGGGGCGGATCCGCGGCCAAACCTATCCAATGGCCGCGGTTCCGCCGCGGATTTGAGGAGTTGAGATATGAGATTTTGGTGGTTAGGATCCTAACAACTAGTTTCCATATTAGGAAACTAGAGTTCTAGCTCTGTGACTATAAAAAAGAACCGAGATCCTCTTAGAAAAATCATCAAGCCGACGAGATCATAAAGTCCAAGACGGCTCACGCATCCAGGCTGATCATCAATTGTTCATCTACCTCCTTAGAAGAGATCGAGAAGCAAACTAGGGTTTTGTAATCATTTTCTAAAGGAACAAAGTGTACTTGATCTTTTTGATTAATAAAGGTAGTTTTATTCTATTGAATTTTATTTTCTTCATGATTTCTATCTTTTCATTTCCCAACATGCGTGAGTAATTCTCCGCTTGTTAGGGTTCGTAGGATTATGGTAGATTAATGGATGGTGAAGATCTTTAAACTCTTTTTACATGCTATAAAGTTTATAAACTTTACCAAAAGAATCATTAACATCCTAATCGGGCGCGCTACCAATTTATTGCTAGTCTCGACCGCGATTAGAGATTAGATTAATGATTGTTTTGGTAAAGGCTAGACATGAACGGAGATCCATGTCAAGATAGGGGTTAAGAGTGGGAACCCTTTTCCCTCCAAAAACCCTAATCTACATGCATCACTGTCGTTCTAGTTTTAAATTTATTAAAGGATAAAAAGAGTAATTTTTAATTAATCATCCATAACTACTAAATCCTAATGAACCCTACAAGCCCCCTTTTAATATTAAACTTACATCCGTAGTTAATCTAGATCTATATTTTGCATCCGTTTTTAACGTAGATCTAGAAACCATTCTTCACCATTCTTTATTCTTCCTCTTTTCTTCCTCTTCCTCAACACGCCTAAAATAAGAATAAAAGGTTCAACGTTTCCCAGAAGACGACCCGTACTCATCTCGGTCTAGCTACACGCGACACCGTTATTGATTGTGGTTAACTACACATAGAAAAGATCAATCAAATGGCGCCGTTGCCGGGGATACGTGCGTAATATTTTTTTTCTTACTATTCGTGTTGAATTCTTATTCGATCTATATCATAAAAATAAACAAAACTGCAAATTGTATATTTAACGATTATTGTGTGAATTTTGCGAGGGAATCTGGAGTCACAGATTTGAGGAAACAGAGATTCAGAGACATTCATCAAGATCCAAAGGAGCAAAGGAGGCCACGTAGCAAAAATCTTCATCAGATCTTCCTAGTCGGCGGCGGAACCACGGCACAAAGAGCCTATTGGCGGCGGAACCGCGGCTTATTGGGGGATTTAGGGTTGCAAACTTCTCTGGTATTTTTTTCTATATCTTTCTCTCTCCTCTGAAATCTAATAAAATATCTTTTCTGCAGGATTCTTTGCAAAATTTTGCCACTCAAAAATCTTTTTGCAAAGTTTTGTAATTGGTTTGTTAATTCATATTTTAATACGGATTTTTAAGGGGCAAGACTAAAATTCAGATTAGGTAGGGATTTTATCACCCTTCCTAAGCCCCACAAATCATAAACCGAGCATCTGCATCAACCCTACATTAATTTAAAAAATATCTAGACAAAACTCTAAGGATTGTTGCGCTCAATAAGGACAGAGGAAGGTCGTGGGTAATCTATCGCTTATCCGCATTACTTTTGTGGCGTCTAGGCAAGTGTGTCTAAGGCAAGTGGTTACTTAATTAGGCCCGCTGTTTTCAGTGATTCGTATAGCGGTTACCTCCCACTTACCTGGCCACAAGAGTAGTAAAGAGGTGGTAGAGGATTGATCCTGTGTCGTGTTTCGCAGCGAAATCGCGGTTCACAATGGTTGCCCTTGGATTTGAGGTACTAAAATTTGGTGTTTTGCTCCTGTGCAGAAGAAGAAAATCGATGGCTTCCCACTGCACCTCTTGCAATAGCAACACTCGCTCCACCCCTGTTGGAGGAGTGACCTACGTGCCCAACGCGGCCTCCATCTTTTCAATGCCGGTGGGGCAAGTAACCCAAGCCACTACTGGGTTGTTCTTCGGGACCATGCTCCCACCAGTAGGTGTCGGTGCCTCAGCGCCGTAGGAAGAAGCTCCTAAGAGGTCGGTCTTCGATCGACTAGCAACCACAACGGCCCCTCTCAATGGGCCGTCCAAATCTTGTGTCTCAGTCTTCAACAGGCTAAGCAAAAACCCAAACGGGCCTGCAAAGAGGCTCGTAATACCTGAAGGGGCTGCCCCAAAACGGATAGCCCTCCCAAGTCCTGCTACGGGCGAAGCCGTCAAAAGCGCTTCCCGCATCAGAAGATCGTTCTTTGAAAGATTGGTCGTTCCTCCTCAAACTCTGCCAAGGATGTCAATCTTCAACAGGTTGATGCCAACAACAGCCCCTCAGCAAAGCCAGGGGCACGAAGAAGCCACTTCTAAATCTGAGGCGACCCTATCTGCAAGACACGCACGACGTCGTCACTGGCGCTGAGTGAGGAAAAATGGGAGGAACTCCCCCTCTGGACTTACCCCACTAGCTCCAATGGTGGAAGTTGACGCTGTTGTTCCAACCGGAAACAGCTTTGATCTACTCAGGAGGGTACGTAAGAACTCTCCAACGGCGGTGCTAAAGAAATTGCCCCTGCCTACAAAAACCACAGTGCAGGCGAAGCCAGAGCTCCCCCATCAACTGCTCTCCTCACAAATTCACAGGGTCTGGCGAAAAGTCCAGGACTTCGTGGTTGATCAAAACTACTCTCATCGACCGAAGAAATCGAAAGCTCGGCAAGAGAAAGACTGTCCCTCCGTCATACAGTGAGGGACTTCTTCTGTACAGGTGCCTGTTACAACGGCTCCTTCAATTCCGATCTCCTACAAAAAGATGAGGCCAGAGAAAATCCCACCGCCGACGGCAAACTCCAAAAGCGATGGACCCAAACACCCCAAGGCTGGGGGCATGATCGTGCATACGGTATACATGGATTCCGGGAAAGAAAAAAGCTGTGCATCCGTAGGTCATCGACCGCAAACTCGGTCGCTGACAAAAACTCAGGAGCAACAACAAAAGCTCTAGGAGATGCTGACCAAAATGGCAGCACTTACCGGACAGAAAGAATGCCCAAACATAATAGCCGAACAGCGCCAGGAGCAGGAGACCGATACAGAATTCATGCGAAGGGTGCTTGAAAGAAAGGACAAGAAAACTGCTGAGCAGGTTGCTAACATAAAACAAATGGCTCTTTTGTTCCAGGATATGGTTGGAATGATGATCCAGCCAGAACCCCCAGCCGAGGATCCGCCGATAATCATCGAAGATGACAGAGGGGAAACATCGAACCCTCTTCCGGCTTTATCGGCAGCCAAGGAGGAAACAATCTCCAAGGCTGCTCTTGATGATTATATAGCTCAACAAATAAAAGCTCATTAAGCGAGTGAAGCTGCTGGCCAACTCGTCAGAACCGGGAGACCATATCCAAGCTGGTATGACCAAATTAAATACCTGCCAGAATATACGATTCCCAAGTTCCATGTGTACAAGGGGACAGGCAACCCACAATAGCACGTTGCTCAATTCAGAGCTCTGTGCGGCAATACTGGAGGCGACGACAAACTGTTGCTTCGCCAGTTCATTGGCAGCCTGTCAGAGATGGCCTTTGAATGGTATTCGGAGCTCCTAAATGACTCCTGTTCCCTTTCGAACACAGAGACGCGACCACGTAGGTTCTTCTTGTCTGACATTCGGGGCAGATTCTAATTGGTGCTATCCATCCACCTCTCCGAAGATGCCAAGTTAATTTATGGCACCATGTATCGAAGGTTTAAACGGATGCGACCGATGTAGCAGACTTCGTTAGATTCCCCCTCGTTTGAGGGGTTTTGATTGTGGAGACGCTCTTCCCTGCAGGAGCAAGCCCCTGCAGTTAATTACGCTACCGCGTCGCGGTAACAACTTTCTCCTTCTCCATATGGTCACTTCGTGTCGTGAGTGTTTGTTTTGTGTTTGGTTGCCCGTGGATTGTATACGGAGACTAAGTTATGTTGTCGCTCGTAGGGCGTGGATTATTCCAAATACGTATCTTCTTAGATTTGGGTTTGGGGTTTTGGTTTAAGGATACGTTAGTCTCATTAGGGACTAAGATCAACTTATACATTGTTAAGGATACGTTAGTCTAATTTCTAGACTAAGATCAACTTAACAAGATCGTTTAGATCCAACAAGAAAGCATTTGGCCTCTGTTGTTTAGTTTAGAGACACTGCGGTCGATTAGTTTAAGGACATTACGGTCCAATTTTAGTTTAAGGACATCTCGGTCCATTGTTAGTTTAAAGACATCGCGGTCGAGATTAAGGACGTCATAGTCCGTGGGTTTAAGGACCCCACAGTCTGATATTAATTTTAAGACATCACGGTCGAGGTTAAGGACATCATAGTCCGTGGGTTTAAGGACCCCACATTCCGATGTTAGTTTTAAGACATCACGGTCGAGGTTAAGGACATCATAGTCCATGGGTTTAAGGACCACACAGTCCGATGTTAGTTTTAAGACATCACGGTCGAGATTAAGGACATCATAGTCCGTGGGTTTAAGGACCCCACAGTCCGATGTTATGTGTGGTTGTCGGGACCCGTCACCTCTCTGACGACGTTGAAGGATTACAACGACAGATATCAGAGGAGTAACGAGATGTACCCTCGAACCAGTGTGAATTGTTTGAGAGATCTGTAGCCCAGTTTGGGACTAAGATCTGTTGAATATTTATGGGCAGATGTGCTCAGTTCAATATAAGTTGAGGACTTATGGCCAGAATTGGGCTAAGTCCAATTAAAAATGTTTAACATTTTTAGTTGCTCTGGCTATTAAGCCTTTATTTGGGCTCAGCCCTTTTAATAATGCAAGGCGTTGGGCTCTGACATTTTTGTCTTGTATTGAATGCATAGCATTTATCAGAAGCAGAGTGTGTTCTGATAGTGCGCCACGTGGCGGGCCAGGCGCTTTGCGCCAGTCAAAGAGCGCATTGCTCTTCTGTCAGGTAGCGCACACGAAGAGGACACGTGTCACGCTTAGCGCTAAGCGCTAGTTTATTCGCGCATTGCGCTTTTAATTTATGAGCGCATTGCGCTAGTCTGTTGGCACGCCAGCGAGTGACACGTGGCGCGCTTGGCGCTGAGCGCCAGCCCATGAGCACAGTGCGCTGTTTCAGAAGCGCAAAGCGCAGATTGTGTCTTTGGTTGACACGTGGCAGGTTTTGGCGCTGAGCGCCGGTCCAATGAGCGCAAGAGCACAATTCATGAGTGCAAGGCACTTTCTAATAGCGCAAAGCGCATTTGATCAGATTTAAGATCAAAGAACAAATTTATGTTCTTCTTAAAGGAGGGTTTGCCTCAAGATCCAAGAACAAAAGTTCTTATTTTATAAAAGGGCTCTTGCCTTTATAGATCAAAGATCTGTGAATGAAGTAAAATACTTCTTTTATATTTATACATATATATTTTTTATGATTAGATCTTTTGATCTTTTGCTTTTTATTAAAGACCTTGGTCTTTTTTCAGATCTATGATCTTTTTAATAGATGGTTCTTCTTTTTTTAATGAGATGATTTCATCTCTGTTATTCAAGAACATAGTTCTTTACCTTGAAAATGAAGAAAAATCTTCTTTTTTCTAAGAGCTTGCTCTTCTTTTTCTCAAAATTTGCAGATGGTTTTTCTTTCTCTTTTCTGTCTTTCCTTTTTAGACTTGAAGTCTTGGGGCCTTTATATAGGGCCAAATGATTTGTTAAATCAGTTTTAAGAGATCTTTCTCTGATTGATTTGGGAATATTTCCCACCGTTGGATCTCTCATCCTAAGGCTTCTGTTTTACAGAAGATAATCTTCTTGTTTCAATAAAATTGAAAAATCTTTCCATAACAGAATTTTAGTTCTGATTAATTAATAATTTATTATTAGTAGATCTTTTGATCGAACGGTGGGGGAATTTTTAATCCCAGCGCTGGCGCACCTGCGCTCGGCACGTGGCGCGCAGCGCAGAGCGCAGCGCAACTGTGTTAGCGCATCCGTGTTTGACACGTGGCACGCAGCGCAGAGCGCAGCGCAACTGCACTAGCGCACCTGTGTTTGACACGTGGCGTGCAGCGTAGAGCGCTGGATCTAAAGCGTTGCTTCAACTTTTAAATTTTGAATTTTAAAACAGAGCTTTTCTCTGATTGGGGGTGCGCTGCCTAGGGCGCAGCGTACTTGGCGCTAGTACGTCTGCGTTTGACACGTGGCGCTCAGCGCGTAGAGCGCTGAATCTGGAGCGTTGCTTCAATTTAAATTTTAAATTTTAAAATAGAGTTTTGCTCTGATTGGGGGAAACAAATGCCCCCCACCGTTTCGCTCACGTGGCGCACACGTGAGTGCAGCGGTGGCAACATCTGAGCCCTTGGATCAACTCAGAAGTTGAAGAGGTGGTTCAGTGCCTATAAATAGGACCTTTGGTCCCTTAGATGATTTCCATCTTCTTCTTGAGAATTTTCACTCAGAGCCTTGCTCTTCTGTTTAAGAACTTTCAAGAGTCAGAACTCTTTCCAAACTTAGGTAAAAATTAATTTTTTTAATAAATTAGGGCTTTTACCCATTAACAGATCCTTGCTCTTTATAGATCTTTGATCTAAAGAAAACTCTTTTAGGGTTTCATTAATAGAGCCTTGCTCTCATGAACCCATAGATCTAAAGAGATCTTTTCTTGGGGTTTCTTATCCCATGAATCAGAGCTCTGCTCTTTGATAATATATGTGGATCTTTTGATCTTTGATGAAGAACTCTTAAGAGTTTTTTCATGGATCTTGAAGATCTCAGAATTTTTAATTCACAAAAATCAATTAATTTTAAGTAATCTTTGATGGATTTTCCATCATCATTATAGAGCCAGGCTCTTTAAGGAATTTTATTCCTTCATGACCAGAGTTTGACAAGTGTCACTCTGTTATAGAGCTTTGCTCTCAAAGGGAGATTTCCTCCTTTTCCCGAGGGATTTCTCATTCAATGAGAAAATTCTTTGAGGATTTCCTCCTTAATTGACAGTCCCATCCAATGATGATGCTGTTTTATTAATTGATGCATTGTCATCTGGATTTTGTGGGTCCCCCTTGGGTCCCCTTTCCACTGTATTGCAGTGTGGTACAAATTTTAAAGTGTCGAGCGTCAGAATTTTAAGATTAAATTATAGTACTGATAATTGAATTCTGTTCTCTCTCGCAGGAGACATGTCTTCCGATCTCTTATTTTTTCGTTCAGAGGGAGGATTCCCTGATGCACCTGTGGACCGGGAGGTTCTCGCGCTCATTAGAGGCTATGACCCATAACGCAAAAACCTTCACTTGTGGGGTAGGTGGTATGACCAGATCATCAAAGGCCGTTAAAGCTTCACCTGTGCGACGCCGTCGGAGCTGATCTCGTCGATTTCGTATGCAGATGGACCCCCGGTGAACTATGTCGTGGAGGTTGTCAATTGGACTTCGGAGGGTCTTCTTCACCCTTCGATTGCCGCCATACCCATGCAGCTGCCGGCAGCTTTGGATACCTTGGGGCGAAGCATATGCCAGGGCGAGTCGCGCCCTTGGGGACAACCCTACAACATCGGGTTAACTCCCCGACATTCGGCCGGGTATTTGTAGTAGGCCAGCTACATTTTTTCAGCGAAGAAAATGCAACTGCTGAAGCTCGGTCTATATCCCGCGGTTTATGCTTCGCTGTTCCAATATTCCGCTCCTCCGACATGGTGGATTAAGGCATTCTTGGAGCAATGGAACATCCCAACCCATACCTTTCTTCTACTGGACAGAGAAGTCTCCATTTCCTTAGAAGAATTTGCTGAGATTTCCGGTTTGCCGGTTAGGGGGGAGCACTATGAGGAGCTGCTTCCTCCGGACGAATACATTTTCGCCACCAAGCCAGTGGTGATGGGCCTAACACCGGAGAACACCATCCAGCACCAGTTTTCTGGTCTGATAAAGGTGCTGAACATGTACGAGAGCCTCTTTTTGGAATCCGGAGGCCGGGGGGTTAGTTTCGCAGACGTCATTGCCCGGTTTCTTCGCCCGGAGATTCTATCGCAACGAGGCGAAAAATTTGCCAAGCTCGACGACCCCTTCGGCTTTGGCTTGGACCGTCGACCGGTCTTGGAAGATGATTAGAAGGGCTTTTTTCTCCCTGATGTCGCGATCATTCCTTTGTCAGAAATCGCCGCTCCGGGCATTGACGAGGAGGCGTTCTTCCTTGGGTTTCTTGGGCTGTGGTTGTGCTAGTTCACGCTTCCTATGCACCCTTGCTATATGAGGCCGTCCGTCTTCTTCCCGATGCATCGAATGGTTGCCGGGATACAAGTGGCCATTGGGATTGCGGGGTTAGCCCACCTGTACCATAGTCTTAGAGTGGAGGCGGATACAAATGAACCGGGGGTGCATGCCGCCAACTTCTCGATGCATTAGTTTACATCGTGGATGGAAATGCACGTGCTCGGGGTATTTGGCATTCATAAAAGACCCTCGTTTTTCAAGAAATGCAAATTCCCAAGAATTATGCGGCTGGTCGACGCTTCTATCGTGAATCCGTCTCAGCGGGAGGCTAGGGGGTTGCTTCTTCGTCCGCGCACGGTCGGAGCTGGTATGTCTTTTACGGACAAAGTCCTGACGATCGGCCAGGAAACTTCCAAGACGGTGCTGGCATTGCGCGACACCTTTAAGGACAGGGCCTCCGTATTGAAAGCCCGGGAGATTCTACATCTATACTCCATCAGGCCGGGCTTTCTTGTATTCGGGCAAAATGATGCGGCGCTTTTTATGAGATACAACCCCCATCATTTTTCCTAGCAGCTGAGTTATAACCAGGGGGTTCCACTGGAGGCGTTCTTGGAAGAACCTGCTGCCACCAGAGAGGGAATACGGGATGCGCTGCATCACTTTATGCGCTTGAATACGGGCTCCCACTTCTTTATTAGCGAGCCGAGCTGCATTCCGAGAGCCCTTAACGTACACGGGGCCTGGTATCAACACGCGATGGGCACTGTTATTAAGGAAGAGAGGCGGCTGCTGCTCGATCGCAAGAGTGTGCCCCCTGCCAGCGATTGCAACGTCCCTTTGAAGCGACGGATCGCTGTCCCCCCTCCGCTAAGAGGGGTTGCTGCAGTTGAGCCTCCACGTGTGCTAAGCCCCATGCATGGATTGCCCCATGCTCCTGTGGAGACGGTGGACGTGCCCTCGATGCCCCGCGCTCCCGTGGAGACGTTAACTGTAGCTTCACCCGAATCTGGCGTGGGCTCGGATATCGGGACTCGCCATCCCAAAGTGCACACGAAGCGCAAGCTGGTTTTGGCTGCGACCGGAGCTCGCTCACAGAAGAAAAAGAAGTCGATCTTTTCTGTCGATGTTGTACTTGGCCAGGAGCCTCACGCTCCTTACGGCGAAGGCCTGAGCGAGTATGGGACGAACGAGGGCTTATTCATGCCGCCAGACGATACTGATCTGGCGGCTGCTATTGCAGCTTCTAAACAATTGGCCAGCCACGAAGAGGGGTTGGATATCCTGGCGCGATCAGGTACTCATTAGATGTATTTTTTGCCATCGCATCGTTTTTCTATTATTGTGTTATGACTGACGTTTTTCTTCTTTAACAGGCATTTCTACCGAAGAAGCTCTTGCTGCCTCTCTCAAGACTTTTGAGGAAGAGGAACGACTTCGAGCATCCTTAGGCATCGGTACATTTCGGTTCACCATGTTCCTGCTCCCATTTCTTATGTGTAATCTGACCCTTTCTTTGTCTTATCGCAGGGACCACAATGTCGATCCCGCATGCTAATGCGGAAACTCTTCCCGGGTCAGCTACCGAAGTCCCGGCCTCTTCGGCACTGCCGAAAGAGGCCTTACTTAAACGACCGATGACGGAAGCCTTGACGGCTCCAGAGGTAGCCCTGGGTGCGGACGATGATGTCTTGTTGAAGGAGGCTTCTAGAAGGTCTGCTTTGATGGCCCGGGAGGAAAGGAAGCGCCGGAGGCGCGCAGCAAGGGAGCGTAGTGTTGCCTTAGCTTCGGGAGCTGGTTCGAGTGTCGCTACCCCTGCTGCTACTCCTTCAGAGGAGTCTCCGGTTCCTTGTCTACTGCTTACAGACGGGCGGCACGTGAGGCTCGGGAAGCAAACGGTAAATCAACTCTAGGTAATGCGCCGTGAGGTTCTGTTGTCAAAGTTTTAAATTATCAGTTCTCATATACCTTATCTTGCAGGGCTGAGCCTTACCGAAGAAGTGGCGGCGAACGCCGAGCCTGAGGTAGCGGCGGAGGAGGTAGCTGCTACTGCCGAACTCGGGGTGGCGGTAGGTGATGTGGCCACAATTGCTGGGCCCGAGGTAGTGGCTGACGAGACAGTCACGATTGCTATGCCTGAGATAGCTTCCACTGCCGAGCCCGAGGTGGCGGTGGGTGAGACGACTACCACGGCCGAGCCTAAGGAAGCGGTGGATGAGACGGCTACAATCACTGAGCCCGAGGTGGCGGCGAGCGAAACGGATACAATTGCTAGGCCTGAGATGGCCGCTCTTTCTCAAGAGTCGGGCACCGCTCCGATCATCGCTCTTCCCGCCTACGGTTCTTTGCTGTCTACTGGCGTCGCGAGCGTGACGACGGCTCTCATGGAGTCAGGGGATGAGGCGACGGGAGGTGAGACCACCCCGATGGAGGAGGGAGACGCCGCCATTGTATCAAGTGACGCCCTCATCACGGCTCCGGCTGGCGACTCATCAGGTAGATTTTAGGTCACCGCCCTTCTTTTTATTCTGCAATCTTTCCTGACAGGGTTTATCTTGTTTCTAATGCAGGTGCGGCTAGTGCTGCTGTCGTGCTACCCGAGGCAGCGCTATCAGCTACCGCCTTGACGGTGACACCTCCTCTACCCTCTCTCATACCATCTCAGATGTTGGAAGGTGTGAATTCGTGACTCATCAGTCTTATTTTTAAGCTGTATAACCTACGTATTGACGTTGCACTATTGCGTCCTTGCAGGAGTCCTTTTTGACCACCTGTATCAGGTGCTGCACCCACACTTCTCCTTCTTGTCAGAGATTAGTCCACCTACTGGTGTCGGTGAGTATTTTCTCTAAACGACGTCCTTTTCTTTAACGGGCAGTCGCATTACTGCTAACTCTTCTTTATATTGCTTGTAGCCTTACGAATTGAAGGAGGGGACGAGGCTGTCGTTGCGCCACCAGTACTCCCAGCTCTGCCCCCTGTTACAGCCGGTATAGTAGACTCTACTTTTCACGTATTTTCTTTATTTCCTGAGCCGACATCTAATTATGATCTATTTTGCAGCAATCACATCGACTCCAGCCCCGTTCGATTCTCGCACTATAATGCCGGCAGGGCCTTTTTCCAGACGTCCATCATCCAAAGGTGCTGTGACCAGTCTACGCATGCTGAGCGAATATATCGAGGTGCTTGACACGGAGACTCCCACATCTGCTGCGGATTTTGCCGCAGAGGTTAACCCTATGCTGGCGATGCTCGTGAACTTTCATGGTGAGGGCGTCGTTGATTCTTAAGTTAATCGCTGCAGGGAAATCGAGGCTTGCCTGCATGAGCTTGAGCTTAGGCGTCCTGCACCTGAGATTCTGGCTATGAGCACTCAACGGGCTGTGTGGATCGAGCAGAGCACTTCTTACTTCCGCCATCTTGAACAAGAAGTGGTTTTAAAGCAGAAGGAATGTAAAGAAACTTCAAGCGAATCTGCTCGACTGCAGCTGAGGTTGATGTGAATGCTGCCCAGTTGAAAGTTATCTTCGAAGGCCTTCTGCGATGTATTTCTGATGGGTTAACACTGAGGCAGAAGCTTGACGTCGTCGAGCGGGATGGACAAGATCGTGAAGCAGCTCAGCGGGCCGTCGAGGAACAACTTTCGTCTTACTTGCAGCAGCGAGCCCAGGTCGAAGCGGAGTTGGCTGCGGCAGCTGATCAAGAAGAGGGGCTGAGGGAAGTGCGCGAGCGGCTGATTGGATTATTGAAAGCGCTTTCCTCTCAATAATTTTTTTTGTACCATTTGTAATTTTGAATAAATTGTATTTTTTCTTTTATTCTTTCATATGATGTATTTTGTACCCAATTGAATTCATGAATAAAAGATACACATTTTTTGTAATGTCTTGTGTCATCTCTCTGCTTTCTTCTTCCTTGCCGTGTTGTTTGCCATGTGATTTTAGCAAGTGCGGTCTGTAGATAGTATATAGCTGTCAATCTTGTGCTCTTTGTAAGGTGGTGATGGCTTAGAAAACAGGGTTAGGATCTGTCACCTAAGACTTTTCAACTTTATGAGCCGTGAGGGTCTCATAAAGAATTTTCTCCCTATCGGTCGAGAGGATCCTGTAGGTGTAATTTCTCCTTAAGAATCATGAGGATTCCTAAGTGTGTTTTCTCTTGAAAGTCATAAGGATCTTACAAGAGAATTTGCTCCCTTACGAGTCGTGAGGACCCGCAAGTGATGGGTGAAGTTGCCCTTATCCGCATTTCACGGAGTCAGGGGTTGCTCTGGATGCTTCCCACGGGTTCACTGCCGTGTTCTGCAAGGAACAAGCTCCGTTCTGGACGTTTCCCACGGAGTCAGGGTTGACATTATCCGCGTTCCACGTGACCAGGAATTTTTCTCTGGATGCTTCCCACGGGTTCACTGCCGTGTTCGGCGAGGACCAGGCTCCGCTCTGGATGCTTCACACAGGGTCATTTCCGTGCTCTACGAGGACCAGGATCCGCTCTGGACGTTTCCCACGGGGTCAGGATTGACATAAGCCGCATTCTACATAGCCAGGAAATTTGCTCTGGATGCTTCCCACAGGTTCACTGCCGTGTTCGGCGAGGACCAGGCTCCACTCTGGACGTTTCCCACGGGGTCAGGGTTGACATTATCCGCATTCCACATAGCCAGGAATTTTGCTATGGATGCTTCCCACGGGTTCACTGTCGTGTTCGGCGAGGACCAGGCTCCGGTCTGGACGTTTCCCACGGGGTTAGGGTAGACATTATCCGCGTTCCACGTAGCCAGGAATTTTGCTCTGGATGCTTCCCACGGGTTCACTGCCGTGTTTGGCGAGGACCAGGCTCCGCTC
This sequence comes from Agapanthus africanus, assembly GCA_030015575.1. Lineage (NCBI taxonomy): Eukaryota > Viridiplantae > Streptophyta > Magnoliopsida > Asparagales > Amaryllidaceae > Agapanthus > Agapanthus africanus. Next base: position 31,854,658 of record JASDDO010000024.1, read on the forward strand.
TGGATGCTTCACACGGGGTCATTGCCGTGCTCTGCGAGCACCAGGATCCGCTCTGGACGTTTTCCACGGGGTCAGGGACAAGCCGCGTTCCACATAGCCAGGAATTTGCTCTGGATGCTTCCCACGGGTTCACTGCCGTGTTCGGCGAGGACTAGGCTCCATTCTGGATGCTTCACATGGGGTCATTTCCGTGCTCTGCGAGGACCAGGATTCGCTCTGGACGTTTCCCACGGGGTCAGGATTGACATAAGCCGCGTTCCACGTAGCCAGGAATTTTGCTCTGGATGCTTCCCACGGGTTCACTGCCGTGTTCGGCGAGGACCAGGCTCCGCTCTGGACGTTTCACACGGGGTCATTGACGTGCTCTGCGAGGACCAGGATCCGCTCTGGACGTTTCCCACGGGGTCAGGATTGACATAAGCCGCGTTCCATGTAGCCAGGAACTTTGCTCTGGATGCTTCCCACGGGTTCACTGCCGTGTTCGGCTAGGACCAGGCTCCGCTCTGGACATTTCCCATGGGGTCAGGGTTGACATTATCCACGTTCCACGTAGCCAGGAATTTTGCTCTGGATGCTTCCCATGGGTTCACTGCCGTGTTCGGCGAGGACCAGGCTCCGCTCTGGATGCTTCACACGGGGTCATTGCCGTGCTCTGCGAGGACCAGGATCCGCTCTGGACGTTTTCCACGGGGTCAGGATTGACATAAGCCGCGTTTCATGTAGCCAGGAATTTTGCTCTGGATGCTTCCCACGGGTTCACTTCCGTGTTCGGCGAGGACCAGGCTCCATTCTGGACGTTTCCCACGGGGTCAGGGTTGACATTATCCGCGTTCCACGTAGCCATGAATTTTGCTCTAGATGCTTCCCACGGCTTCACTGTCGTGTTCGGCGAGGACCAGGCTCCGCTCTGGATGCTTCTCACGGGGTCATTGCCGTGCTCTGCGAGGACCAGGATCCACTCTGGACGTTTTCCACGGGGTCAGGATTGACATAAGCCGTGTTTCACGTAACCAGGAATTTGCTCTGGATGCTTCCCACGGGTTCACTGCCGTGTTCGGTGAGGACCAGGCTCCGCTCTGGATGCTTCACATGGGGTCATTGCCATGCTCTGCGAGGACCAGGATCCGTTCTGGACGTTTCCCACGGGGTCATGATTGACATAAGCCGCGTTCCACGTAGCCAGGAATTTTGCTCTGGATGCTTCCCACTGGTTCACTGCCGTGTTTGGCGAGGACCAGGCTCCGCTCTAGACGTTTCCCACGGGGTCAGGGTTTACATTATCCGCGTTCCACGTAGCCAGAAAATTTTGACTTTATCCGCATTTCACGGAGTCGGGGTTTGACTCTCGGTCATCTGTGTACCACCGAGTCATGGAACTGGGGGTTGCCTCTCTTCCGCTCTGCTTGATGTTGTGTCCGTTGTAATAAGAGGAATGTTGAGATGATCTCTAGGCTGTCTGTGAACCATTGAGATTTGACTTCTTCCTCTAATGAAACCTGGGGAGGAAAGGCGTAATTCCTTCTTTGTTTGTGCCCCTGGATTGTATACAGGGATCGATGTGATATCGCCTGTAGGGCATAAATTTCATTTTTATTTTTAATTCTTTCCGCGATGCTCTATCATTTCAGCTTTTATATCGCGAAGGTCGCGATTGCCCAATCATTTCGGCTATTTTTCGCGGTGCCCAATCATTTCGGTTATTTGTTTTATTTTTACTCGCTGCTTTTTATTGCGAGTTGCCCAATCATTTCGGCTATTTTTCATGCATATATTTTTACTCGCTGCTTTTTATTGCGAGTTGCCCTATCATTTCGGCTATTTCGTATGCATGTGTGGCTCATTGGCTTTTCGCTGCAAGCTTGGGATTAGACACCGATTTCGGCATCAGCATCGCTACAACTGGGATATTGCCAGGAGCGAATCATCATTTGCCTCTGTCGATGTCGAACAAAGGTGGCTTAGCAAACAGGGTTAGGATCCTGTTGACTAAGGCTTTTGACTTCATGAGCCGTAAGGGTCTCATAAAGGTATTTCTCCCTGCGAGTCGTGAGGATCTCATAGGTGCGATTTCTCCTTAAGAATCGTAAGGATTCCTAAGTGCATGTTCTCCCGTAAGTCATAAGGATCTTACAAGAGGGTTTTCTCCTTATAAGTCGAGAGGACTTATAAGGGTTGCTCACTGTGTAGACATATCCCTAGTCACGGATGGGACTTTGTTAGGAAAATGTTTATTCGCACCCGTGGATTGTATACAAGGGTCAGCATTGAGCCGCTTGTAGGGCAGTATTGAAGGTTGTGGGGGCTGCTTAAGAACAGGTTCAGATCCCTGTAGCTTAAGACTTTTGAATCTTATGAGCCGTGAGGGTCCCATAAGAGGGTTCTCCCTATGAGTCGTGAGGATCTCGCAAGTGTAATTTCTCTTTAGGAATCATGAGGATCCCCAAGTGTGTTGCTCCTTTGTGAGTCGTAAGGATCTCACGCAGGCGGTTTCTCCTTACAAAGTCGAGAGGACCTTGCAAGTGTCTTTTAACGAGATTGCGCCCTTTCGGGTTTTCACAAAACTCGCCGGTAGCCCTGCTGTTTTTACTCACGGAGCCCTTTCGGGTTTTCATCTGTGCCCATTTTTCTTATGGACATACCGTTTTCTATCTTTTTTTTATTCCTTTTTTTTATTCTAACGAGGTTGCGCCCTTTCGGGTTTTCACAAGACTCGCCGGTAGCCCTGCTGTTTTTATTTACGGAGCCCTTTCGGGTTTTCATCCGTGCCCATTTTGCTTATGGACATACCGTTTTCTCTTTTTCTTCTCTTTTTTTTGTATCAGCTTTGGGATGCTGCAATCCACCGTAGTTTATCGACATCTCGGTCAACGGCTAGTTTTAGGACATAGTGTTTCGTTGTTAGTTTAAGGACGTTTCAGTCCATCGTTAGTTTAAAGACGTTTCGGTCCACTGTTAGTTTAAGGACATTTCGGTCCGTTGTAAAGAAAGCCGGTTACTACTTATAGAGTTTGGGCTTAGGAAGATAGCGAGCGGACATAGTCGTCATCATCTATCATTGACCTAGGCCATGACTCGTCAAGCGTAGTATTTTTTCAAGAAGCGACCGTTTATTGGCCTGAAAGGTCTTTCACCATGCATGTCCATGAGTAGATAGGCGCCACCCTGGTAGACTTTGTCTATAATATACATGCCTTCATAATTCGGCTCGAATTTCCTCGCTTGGCACGGTTGGGGATCATAGGTCTTTTGACCACTAGCATGAGTTCGCCTTGGCGGAATGTCCTCGGCCTAGTCAACCTTTCGTAGGAGCGCGTCATCTTTGCTTTATAAGCCTCCAGATTTTGTTGCACTGTGAGCCGGGTTTCATCGAGGGCGTCGAGCTCCTCAAGCCGAAGGTGAGCATTCTCTTCGTCCGTTAGCTCGTAATGAACTTCTACTCGTAAAGAGGGTAACTCTATCTCGAGGGGGAGTACCGCTTCTGTACCGAATACCAACGCGTACGGCGTTGTGTTCGCGGCCGTCTTGAACGTAGTTCGATACGCCCAGAGAGCTTCATGCAGTCTCTCGTGCCAGTCTTTCTTGTTTCGTGACACCGTCTTTTTCACAATATTCGTCAAGGTCTTGTTGAAAGCCTCAGCTAGACCGTTAGCTCGGGGATTATAGACTGAGGAGTATCTCCAGTTTATGTTATGCTGTTGTGCGAAGCGGCTTATCTTGTGGCTTCTGTAGGCTGGCCCGTTATCGGAGATAATCCGTCGTGGAGTTCCAAACCGATAAATGACGTGCGTCTTGAAGAAATGGAGGATATTCTTCGTCTTCACTTCCCTGAGCGGTACTGCTTCTGCCCATTTGGAGAAGTAATCAGTTGTCGCCAAAATGAATCGATGTTCTCTGGACGATCCCGGTTCGATGGGGCCAATTTTGTCAGTTCCCCACATTTCGAACGGCCAGCTAGCCACCGTTGGATGTAGTGGATTCGGATGCTGATGGATAAAATCCCCGTGAATCTGGCACAAGTGGCATTGCTTCGCGTATTCGAGGCAGTCTTGGATCATAGTGGGCCAATAGTAGCCCATCCTTTTAATCTTCAGCTTCATCTTCGGGCCTGCTTGATGAGAACCGCAGAGTCCGTCGTGAACTTCTTGGACGACTCTTTTTGCTTCTTCAGGTCCCAGGCATCTTAACCATAGAGAATCAAATGACCTCTTGTACAGAGTGTCATTGACGAATGCAAAAGATAGAGCTCGCTTCATGAGCTGATGTTTTGAGGACGCATTTTCAGGCGTTCGACGGGATTTGAAGTAGTCTATAAAGACTTCTCTCCAATCCTCAGCCTTTTCCTGGTCTTTTATTTGCAGGGCCGTTTGCTCGATCGCTCCCTTTTCTTCGGATGACTCCGGAGATATTTCTGCCGGTGCAAGAACCCGACGGCTTTGTACCACGATTCTTACGTCATCGAGGTTCTCATCGGCCAAATCTTTAGCAAGCTTGGCTAAGGCATCCGCCTTGCTATTTTCCGCACGCGGTATGCTTTCCAAGGTGTAGGAAGGAATTTGAGTCAGCAGCTGCTGTACTTTCTCGCCGTATTTTACCAACTCTGGTTTGCACGTTTGGTAGTCGTCGTTTACTTGGCTAACGACCAGTTGGGAGTCTTCGTATATGAGGAGGTTTTCAATTCCCATGTTGATGGCGATCTCGAGACCTGCTATCAGAGATTCATACTCGGCTTCATTGTGCGCATTATCCCTCCTTGTGGAGTTACGAAGATGAGGCCTACCCCTGATTTGATTATAGGGGTGCTTTGTTTGCGCTTCTTCACGGAAGATGCTCCATCGAAGTAAAGTTCCCACCGGGTATCACTTCCGTCGATCGTGTCAAACGCATGTTCATCTGGCAGTTCGCAATTCAGAGGAGAATCGGCAGGTATCCGATGCTCAGCGAGGAAGTCGGCGATGGCCTGGCCTTTCACTCCCTTAAGAGGCTGATAAGTTATTGAGAACTCCATCAAGAGCAAGGCCCATTTAGCGAGCCGCCCTGTCAATATGGCCTTTGACATCAAATACTTGAGAGGATCCACCTTCGATATGAGACGGACTTCATGCGCCAATGCATAGTGCCTGAGTTTCGTTATCGCGAAGATCAATGCCAGGCAGTGTTTTTCAATGGGAGAATAATTGCTTTCTGCCCCCAGTGAAACTCGACTCAAATAGTAGAGGGCTCTCTCCTTCCCTTGATCGTTCTCTTGTGCCCATAATGTGCCTAAGGAACCTTCAAGGGCAGTTGTATACAAAATGAGAGGCTTTCCCTTGACCTGAGTGGCCAGTACTGGCGGATTCTGCAGGTATTGCTTGATTTCGTCCAGCGCGCTTTGGTATTTGCGATCCCAGACGAACGGGGTTCCCTTCTTCATCAGGTGGCTATAAGGACAGCATTTGCCTGAGAGATTGGCTATAAATCACCGGATATACACGGGCTTCCCTTGGAGAGACCGCAATTTCTTGAGAGTCTTTGGCGGAGGTATTTCCATAATCGCCTTGATCTTTGACAGATCTATCTCTATGCCTCGGTGTCGGACGATGAATCCCAGGAATTTGCCCGAAAAAACTCCGAACGCGCATTTGAGAGGGTTCATCTTCAAGTTGTATTGCCCAAGGCGTTGAAATACGATCTTCAGATGCTCTAGATGTTCTTCATATGATTTTCTTTTCACCACAAGGTCGTCAATATAGCATTCGACGATTTCATGTATGAGGTCATCGAAGATCTTCGTCATGGCCTTTGATAGGTGGCACCGGCGTTCTTCAGACCGAAGGGCATCACCTTATAGCAGAATATACCCAAAGGGGTCCGGAAAGCAGTGTGCTTCTGGTCCTCGGGATGTATCTTTATCTGATTATATCCTGATGAGCCGTCCATGAAGGAGAAAACTTCGTGAGTGGACGTGTTATCTATCATCAGCTCAGTGACTGGTACTGGGAAGTCGTCTTTCGGGCAGGCTTTATTGAGATCCCGAAAGTCCACACATATGCGCACCGTCCCATTTTTCTTCATCACCGGGACGATGTTGGCGATCTAATCAGGATACTGAACCTCTTGGATGAAGCCAGAGTCGATTAGCTTCTTGACCTCGGCATTGATGCTCATCTCAAGCTCGAGCCGCATTCTTCTCGGTGCTTGTTTGATTGGCTTAGCGTCTGGGGATATTGCCAATTTGTGGACAGCAATCTCTGGATCGAGTCCCGGCATCTCAGAATAGTTCCATGCGAAGCAGTCTTTATGCTGCGTGAGCACGTCTTTTAATGTAGCTACCCTTTCTTCAGATAGCAACTCACTGATGAATGTCGGTCGCGGGTCACTTTCCGTCCCCAAATCAATTTTCCTGAGGTTATCTGCAATAATGTGTATTCCAACTTCCAGCTCTTTCGGCGCCGGTGGAAACTCCGAGATCACCTCATCATCGTCGTTTTCGAAGCACCAGGGGTGGTCATCCATATTCTCGGTCTCTTCTTCTGATAGCGTTATCATATGACAAGTACGTGATCGCTTCCAAGACCGATGTTGATCTGGCTCTACTCTCGCTATATGCGCGGCTTTTGGTTCGTGTTTCTGTGGTGGACTTATCCTCCAACTACTGGATAGAGCTAACCTGCCTTGCTGATATTGGTCTTCGACGCAGTTCTTGAAGGTGAAGCAGTCTTCGAGAGGATGTCCTATTGCTCGGTGATAGGAGCAATAGTCCGGGTGAGAGATTTCGTTGGCTTGCTCGGGGTGCTTGGACTCCGGAAGTGTAATCATTTGATGTTTTATGGCGAGATCAAGTATCTTCCGCGTTATGTTCTGAGGAAAGGAGTATGCTCGACTCATCTTCTTTATAAGAGACGGATCTGGGTTACTCGATTCCCGACCGCGAGGCTTCTTGGTCCCGCTCTGTCGCGCTCGAACGCTTTTCCCGATCTTTGATTTATTTTTGCCTCTGCGTCGGGCCTTTTGTATGACGGGTTAATAAGGAAGAGCATTGCCATTCTCCGCGTCCTATTGAAGGAGGCGCTGTGTCCTGGCTTTTTCGTAAATGGCCATCTCGCAGTTATGGTCATCCCGGATCTTTTGACCTGCTTCCTTTACTAGCCTGTCCATTCGTTCTTCAAATGACGGACTCGGCGCTTTGATGACCGGACCTTGTTTTGGTTCAGGATCTGCATCTTTTAGCAGGGCGCCCTCCTCTTCATCGAAGTCGAATATGACGTAGCTACCATGGACTCGCTCCCGTATTCTGGATTGGACATATCCAAGCCCGATCGTTTCTATTTTCCCGTTGGGCAGCTTTCGTTGAGTCCCGGGGACGGCCCAAATCCTGTTGTAGAATCGAGCTTGTCGAGTAGTTTGTCTGAAGGGTACCCCTTGGTGCTTCAATAGCCTTCTCAAGCCTTCTGAGTAATATCTAGGTAGACGGATGGGCTGGAGTCTGTCGAGCAGGGAATCGGCGCCGTGCCAGATTTCTTTTTCCACTTTAGTTTCTGTGGACTGATAAAAGAGGATTGCTTTTTCATCTCTTCGCTTGGGAGGGACGTAGAATGTTTGCAGTTCTTGCACACTACAAGTTTCAAGTGCATCGAGATCCTTGTAATGCTCTTGTGGAACCATGGTAATTTGCAGACTCTGATTGTCGCCAGTGAAGGCTTGTAATGATGGCCGAGCGGAAAATATATCGTTAACCTCGTCTTCCGAGTCGCTGCCGAAGATCAACATGGGGGCGGACGGTCCTAGGTTGTTGCGTTGAGGCGGCCCTGAATAAACTATCTCTTCTTTCTCCTCGGTATCACTCCCGAAGACTGAAATAGTGGTGATAGCTTTGTCCTTCGGCTTGTGGCACCTCTCCGTATCCTCGAAATCTGGTAAGAAGTATTTCGCATCTTCGTATTTTCAGACTTCGTTCACGGAGAATGGGTTCAACTCCTCTGTCACAGTGTACTCAAGACCATCCTTGAAGTATTTCATACACTGATGTTGTGTAGAAGGGATGATATTGTACTCGTGCAACCAAGGCCGGCCAAGCAAAGCATTATAGCAGGTCTTAGCGTCGATGACATGAAATTTAATATCCGTGATAAGTAACCCGAAGCGCAAGGTCAGTATCACAGACCCGAGGGTCTGTGATGACTGGGAGTCAAAACCGGAGATGGTGATTTTATCACGAGCGAGATGCTGAACGCTCATGCAGATTTCCTTTAACACTCGCATGTTGAGGAGATTGACGGAGGACCCATTGTCGACCAGGATTTTGCCTATCTTAATATCGTGACAGTATCCTGAGACATATAGGGGACGGTTGTGCTCACACGTCCCGAGGAGGAGATCTTCATCGCCGAAAGTGATATCGGCTGTGTGCACTTCTTCTAGCTCGTCCTTCATCTTTTCTTCGGCGAGGAAAGCTTGGAATTGCTCTGGCTCTTGTAGCGCCTTGATCAATGAATCTCTTGCTTCTTTTGATAGTAAAAGGACGTCGAGAATGCTGAGCTGCGAGGGTAACTTTCTCAAGTGCGCCAGAACGTTGTAGTCCACCTTACTTTTCTTTGGAGGGTCCTTGGCGGTCAGCTTTTTTATGACTTGGTCATCTAGGATGATATCCTCAGGGACCTTTTCTTTTCCCTTATCTTTTCTATTCGTGGGTCCGAGATTCTTTTCAGGCAGCGTACGATTGCGCAGCTGGATATTTTCACAGGTCTTCGGTTCTTCCTCTTTTCCCGAGGTGGATTCTTTGAAGAGAGGGCCAAGAGTCATTTCTTCGTCAGAGTCGCTCCCGAAGGTGAGAACCTATGATCCCTCGGTGTTAACCATGCGACGGTTGCTGGTAGTCCTTCTAAGCTCCTCGGTCGTACTTCTTCGCTCCCGACGAGTTTTGTGTTTCATTCGCTTGAAATGCTGCTGGTGAGCAACATATCCCTGCCACCATCTTTTAAAAGCGTTGCACTCCTCAGTGGGGTGCACAATCTTTCGATGGTATAGGCAGTAGCTAGGATGCATCTCTGCTTCACCGAGAGTGTTTCCTTCGGAGGGTGGTAGCTTCATTCCCATTAATATGGCTTTAGCAACCTTTTCCTCGTCTTGAACTTGTTTTTATTCGCAATGGAGGTATTTTGATTCGGCGGGAGTGTCTCGACTCTTTCTTCCAATCGCTGGCGTTTGGCCTTTTCAAATATGGCCACCTCACACTCCCGATCAGCTTTACTTTTAAGAAGAGCTTCATTCAGGAGTGCATCAATCATGTCGTCTGATAGCCCTAAAAGCTCCGGTTCAGGATCTGCCCCCAGTCTTTCGGCGCAAGGAGCCTCTTCATTGTCTAGTGATGAATGAGAGATCGTATGGCAACTCACCACGTAATCTTCAGATTCATCCGATGAGTCTACTCCATCATCTCCGTCTTCAAGGATGTGGCTGAGGAACTCTTGGAGCGTGATTGGAGTCCGCGCCTTCTGGTTATATTCTTCCAGCGCATCGATCTGTTTCTGCAGGTCCGTGCGCTTGTCGCCAGGCTTTACGGGCTTCTTGGATTTCTTCTTCTTTTTCGAAGATTTTGACGGCTGGGTGTGAGTACTTTGGCTATCACCACCAATCTTTGGAGATGGGCGTGGCTTCAGCCTTCCTTCGATGATCTGGGGTTCCAGCGGATTCTTCCACCTGATCGCCGGGCATGTCTGGAGATCATTCAGCATCCTTTTAGTTTTGGCCGAAAGAACGACCTCCCATGGAGCTTCTTCAACAAAAGAGCACGTTGCCCCCAGTGTGTCCATCTTCTTAGGAGTGTGCGGTTGTGGTGGGCTTACTTTCCACTTCTCAGACAACGCAAACTTGCCTTGTTGGTACTGATCCTCGATCCATCCCTTAAAGACGAAGCAATCTTCGATTGAATGGCTTACCATTTGGTGGTAAGGGCAATAATTAGGATTATTCGCTTCACCGGGTTGCAATGTCCGCTTTGGATTCGGCAGATTGATAAGCCGATTGCGCATCGCCAGCTCGAAGAGTCTCTTCGTTTTATCCCGTGGGAACGAGTAAGGGCGCTTCATTTTCTCATTATAATAGCGCCGTCTTTCTTCCAGTTGATCCGTTAGTTTTGGGGCACTGGGCTGCTGCTGGGTATTCGCAACGAAGGTCGCCTTCCCTATACCTTTTTCGTTCCGCGGCTCCGGCTTCGGAGGAGACGGTCTGTGACCCATCTGATCCATCTGGGCTAGCTTGTCGATTAAGGCCTGGAATGTGGTCAGTTTGAAAAACATCATGACCTGTGAAATAGTTGCATGAGGGTCTAGGGTGCCCACGAACATTCCCACCGCTGGTGCTTCTTCGATACGTTGTTCGCACTTCGACCACAGATTCCGCCATCAGATCGCGTACTGAACCCACGTCTCGCCCGGCATCACCCTGGCATTGATCAATGCCATTATTGGGGTGCGTTCACTAGCACTCGCGAATCGCAGGGTGAATAACGACTCCATTTTTGCGAAAGTTTTGACGGAGTCATTTGGAAGTTCGGAGTACCACTCAAATGCCGTCTCCGATAAACTGCCGACGAATTGGCGGAGCAAAAGCTTATCATCACCACCAGTACTGCCATAGAGAGCCCTGAACTGAGCGACATGTTGATGGGGATTGCCTATCCCCTTGTACACATGGAATTTGGGGATCATGTAGCCCGGCGGGTACTTTATCTGATCATACCAGCCTGGATACGGTCGCCCAGTTTTAACAATTTACCCAGCCGCTTCATTTGCCTGGTGAACTCTTATTTGCTGAGCAATATAATCATCCAGGACAGCTTTGGAGATCGTCTCCTCCTTGGCTGTTGACAGAGCCGGCAGAGGATTCGATGTTTCTCCTCTGTCATCATCAATTATTACTGGAGGATCTTCCGCTGGGGGATCCGGCTGGATCATCATGCTCACCATATCTTGGAATAGAAGGGCCATTTGCATTATATTGGCCGCTTGTTCCGCGGCCTCTTTGTCCTTCTTTTCAAGCATTCTCCGAAGGAATTCGGCATCAGTTTCTTACTCATGGCGTTGCTCCGAGGATGTCTCTGGGCTTGCTTTCGGCCCGGTGAGTGCGGCCATCGCAGTCATCATCTCCTAAAGCTTCTGCTGCTGCTCTTGGGCTTTTGTCACGGATCGCGTAAGCGGTCAATGACCTGTGGAGATACGGCTATCCTCCTTTCCGGATGCCATATAGACGGTATGCACCACCATGCCCCCAGACTTAGGGCGTTTGGGCTCAGTGCCTTTGACATTTGTAGCAGGCATGGGGATTTTCTCAGGCCTTCTCCTTCTATGGACAGTCGAAGTTGAGGGGGCCGTTGCAGCGGGCACCCAAGTAGTCATCGCCTTCTGTGGCTTAACAGGACGGTTTTCTTCTGTCGGACCTTCATCTTCTTCTGCCGGCGGGGATAGTCTTGATCAACCACCGACTCTTGGACTTGTCGCCAGATTTTGTAAACTTTGGAAGACAGCCGTTGAGGGGACTACTCCGGCTTTATTTCTGTGACAGTCTCCACCGGTGGCGGAGATCTTTTCAGTACGGCGGTAGGCGAGTTCCTGCGCACCTTATTCAGCAGCTCAAAGCTGTTCCCGATTGGAACAACAGCATTAACTCCACCGTTGGGGCTGGTGGAGTTAGCCCAGAGGGGGAGTTGCTCATAGCCTTCCTTATCCGGCGCCAGTGACGACGTCGAGCGTGTCGAGCTGATGGAGTTGGTTCGGTGACGGGGATTGCTCTGTCCTGCCCCCTGTTCAGGCGAGGGGCTTTTGCTGGCGTCAGCCTCTTGAAGACTGATGTCCGTTAAGAGGCGGTATCCAACCGGTCAAAAACAGACTTCTGAGCAGGAATGAAAGCTAAAGTGGGAGCCGGAACAGTCAGTCTTGTAAAGACCGACCCATTGGCAGGAGAAGCCGCTTTGACGATTTCGGGAACAGGGTTGGTTACTCTTTTCAGAATAACCTTCTCTTGAATTGCAGGCTTCATCTTGGGCCCACAGGAACTTTGGCCTAATCTGGAGAAGACAGAGGTGCTGGAGCTGGACGACCCGTTGAGAGGGGCCGCAGTAGCTATAAGCCGATCGAAGACCGACTTCTTGGGAGCTTCCGGCGTTGGCACAGGAACGATGAAGCTCGTTGGCGGGAGCAAGGTCCCAAAAAACAACCCGGTGGTGGCCTGAGTCACCTAGTCCACCGGCATCGTAAACAGCGAGGCCGCTTGAGGCCCGTAAGCTATGCCTCCAGATGAGGCGGAGTGGGAGTTGCAACTGCAGCTGGAACATTTTGAGCAGGTAGACGCCATTGATCTTTCGTTTTCTGCACCAAGCAAAACGCCAAATCTTAGTACCTCGAAACCCAAGGACAACCATTAGCAAACCGCGATTGGTTCGCGAACACGACACACGATGTGTGGAGTGGAAAGAGGAAAAGGTCCCACCGGGCGTGCCAGAATTTGTTCCCCTCCAAACACAGAGACACGACCGCGTAGGTTCGTCTTGTCTGACATTCGGGGCAGATACTAATTGGTGCTATCCGTCCACCTCTCCGAAGATGCAAAGTTGATTTATAGCACCATGTATCGAAAGTTTAAACGGATGCGAACGATGTAGCAGACTTCGTCAGATTCCCCCTCGTTTGAGGGGTTTTTGATTGTGGGGACGCTCTTCCCTGCAGGCGCAAGCCCCTGCAGTTAATTACGCTACCGCGTCGCGGTAACAACTTTCTCCTTCTCCATATGGTCACTTCGTGTCGTGAGTGTTTGTTTTTTGTTTGGTTGCCCGTGGATTGTATACGAAGACTAAGTTATGTTGTCGCCCGTAGGCCGTGGATTAGTCCAAATCCGTATCTTCTTAGATTTGGGTTTGGGGTTTTGGTTTAAGGATATGTTAGTCTCATTGGGGACTAAGATCAACTTAAACATTGTTAAGGATACGTTAGTCTAATTACTAGACTAAGATCAACTTAACAAGATCGTTTAGATCCAACAAGAAAGCATTTAGCATCTATTGTTTTGTTTAGGGACATTGCGGTCGATTAGTTTAAGGAAATTACGGTCCAATGTTAGTTTAAGGACATCTCGGTCCATTGTTAGTTCAAAGACATCGCGGTCGAAGTTAAGGACATCATAGTCCGTGGGTTTAAGGACCCCACAGTCCGATATTAGTTTTAAGACATCACGGTCGAGGTTAAAGACATCATAGTCCGTGGGTTTAAGGACCCTACAGTCTGATGTTAGTTTTAAGACATCACGGTCGAGGTTAAGGACATCATAGTCCGTGGGTTTAAGGACCCCACAGTCCGATGTTAGTTTTAAGACATCACGGTCAAGATTAAGGACATTATAGTCCGTGGGTTTAAGGACCCCACAGTCCGATGTTATGTGTGGTTGTCGGGACCTGTCACCTCTCTGACGACGTTGAAGGATTACAACGACAGATATCAGAGGAGTAACGAGATGTACCCTCGAACTAGTGTGAATTGTTTGAGAGATCTGTAGCCCAGTTTGGGACTAAAATCTGTTGAATATTTATGAGCAGATGTGCTCAGTTCAATATAAGTTGAGGACTTATGGCCAGAATTGGGCTAAGTCCAATTAAAAATGTTTAACATTTTTAGTTACTCTGGCTATTAAGCCTTTATTTGGGCTAAGCCCTTTTAATAATGCTAGGCATTGGGCTCTGATATTTTTGTCTTGTATTGAATGCATAGCATTTATCAGAAGCAGAGTGTGTTCTGATAGTGCGCCACGTGGTTTCACGCCCCGCTTCCCGATGTACGGCGAAGTGGACGCGACGAGGTCCGCTACGTATTTACTGTGAAGTAAATACGCTAAGCGTATCTAAGCAATATAAAAGTAAATCACAAGAGACAAGAGATATAGAAATAATAGCAACTTTATTAATAATATTCTTTTGTACAATGCATGAAAAGTAAATACAACTGAAATGAAAAGCAATGCCTAAACAGTGGCATAACAGGAAATGAAAATACTGAAAAGAACAAGGTACAATATCTAGAGCTCGGGGTCTTCGTGAAACTGCTCCAAGTCTTCACCGGTGGTCTCGATCTCTGCTGGTCCAAAGCACCTGACGACATTCAAAGAAGAAAGAAATAGAATGTCGTCAGTGAACAGGTCGCTCGGTAAGTCCCAAAGATAAGGAAGAATTAGAAAGACAGAATAAGAGTAATTTGTTAAAGTATTATGTTGCCGAATATTATGGAATACTGTGTTAACGCTGTTGTTTGTAGCTTGGTACAGAAGGATGCCAGTGTATACGAGAGGGGTCTCTATATGATAGAGACCAGGGCAAACAGAATATACAAGGAACCGTTAAGCCACGGTACAACAGCAACGGAATATAGGTTAGGTGTCTTAATCTGACCACCTCGTGCCACCTTTAACACCTTCCGTACCAATCTACCCCTTAACCCCGTAGTGTTTTGACAGTATTGTTGTATTGTATTGTGTAAGTTGGATGACTGACCAAAACCATGATATCAGTAAACAGATTGTAACTGCATAATCAGGTAAATGGAATAACGGAATAATTGATGTATATCCATGGTTTGATTCAGTCAAGTTGAATAGATTGTTAACTGGATTCTGAGATTCATGTGTCATATTGAGTTGGAATATTAAAGAATGTAGATTGACTTGAATCATATTCAAGTCAGAGATAATCAGACTCAAACCCGAGTCAGACTAAAAGGAATGTAATTTGAAGTTCTATAATTGTTAGGGTCCTTATTGTAATTTATAAAACATGAGGGGGTTTTATATAAAAATACTTTTGTATAGTTTTCAAGATACACCCCAAGTATTTATTATTCGTCTTTATTGTTATAATGAGTGTAAATTTTATTTGTGTTATTCTAGTGAATATATCCTAATAAAAGTATTAAATTATAATATTGATTTATTTGAAAATTCATGGTATTTTAATGTAACTTTTAATCTTGTAATTTTTTTTTTAGGAAAAGGTGAAAACTTTATCTTATAATAAAATAGGTGTTCAAATGATAAATATACATATGTTTATACAAGAATAATTTTTAATAAATATTTTATTTTCCAAAAATCTCATTTTTCATAAATGTCGTATTTTAAACCTTTCGAGACCGAATGCTCCTTGCGGAGGTCTGAATCTCGCACTACTAAGCCCGAGGGTGCACGATAAACCGTACTATCCCTAACGAGTTCCCCAAAGGTGGGTTGTAGTGGCGCTTTGCAAAAATTTAATAAATACTAATCATTTAGAAAACGATTTTATAAAGATGAGGTATTTATTTGTAAAAAGGTGTAAATTTCCGTATTTTAGTTGGTTTCCTAAGCCAACTAGTCTATTTCTAAAGGGTCTAAACGATAAGTCATTAGAAGCCTCAAATCGCCTCTTCACCACCAATTGCGGCCAGGTAAGTACAAGTGAGGAGGGAGGAATCCGCTCACGAATCGTGAGACGGGCCTTTTAAAGTTACCCAAGCTCACTTGTCTAGCCTAGACACCATAAAGTTAGTTTAGATAAACGATCGATATCCATGACATATCGTATTTTCCTATTAAAAGATTTTGTTTTAAAATTGTAAACAACTTAAAACTTTTAGAAAAGGTTTATAAAGAAAAGGGTATTTTAATGTAAAGTCTTGTATTTTCGTATTCTAAGTTTTGATGATATCAATTAGGGTTGTATTTGTGTGTGTGTGGAGGTAGGTCATTACCTCGTGATCTACGTTAAGGTATAGCAATTGTTAAGGGTTAAATGTGATAACTAAACAATGTGGTACTTAAGTGAAAGAAATACGATAAATGGAAACGTTATCATTTCATGTGAAAAACTTTATCCAAATTGATTTTTAAGTGATTAATAGTCAACATGAATATGTTTAAGCATTATGTAATTTGTGACAAGTGAGTTTTGATAGAAAACCGAATCGGAAATCGGTTTATTCCGATTTCCGTCGGGTTTTAAAAAGTCGTATTTTTCTTAAAAGAAAAGGAAGATAGAAAGAGGGGGACTTACGGGTTTTGGACACGTTAGAGAGTGAGAGGGAGGTAGAGGGTTGTCGGGAGTCGAAACGTCGTGAAGGGTCCTAGTACGATCGCCGGAATTCGTCGTCGATTTCGGCAGCGCTTCGCCTTTCGCTCTTTTTCTAACGTACCGAGTTCTCTTGAATTTTTTAGAGAGTGGACTTAGAAATGTAGGGTGAAAAGGTAGAGAGTAGGGGTGTTTATATAGGGCTAGGCTAGGGTTAGGGTTTTAATTAAAAAATATATAAAAATATATTAAAAAAAACATTAAAAATCATTAAATTTTGGAATAAAAGTGAGTTATTGGGAATTTGATAACCGATCAAGAGAATTAAAGTATTCAGGTGAGAAGACCAGGTCAACACGGAGAAATTCCGTGTTGACGACTCGGCCGTCCGGCCGAGTCCGGCCGGCGGCACCGGCCCGAGTCGAGGGCTCGTCGGGTGGGTCATCACCTGGGGGGAATTTTGGTGCATCTAACTTTTTGGGTTCAGTATAAATTTTATGAGTTATGGCTGTTTGACTGTTGACTTTCCAAAAAAATTAAAACAAAATAATATAAAAATAATGTGGGGCATGGGATTCGAACTCTGGTGGCTTGGTTCTGCAGTGCAAGGTATTACCAATGAGCTACAAGCTCCTTCTTGTAATTATGGCGTGAAATAAATACTTAAAGAGATATCAGCTGTAATAAATACTCCAAGTATACATTGAATTTAAATCAATTCTTTGTACATTAAAAATGGAGTTGTTACAGTCTACCCTCCTTACAAAAATTTCGTCCTCGAAATTTACAACTTTTATTTGAGGACTAGTTTACAAAGAGGTGTGGATATCTAGTACGCATTGCATCCTCCCTTTCCCAAGTGGACTCTCCTGGAGTGTCTTTCCTCCACATCACTCGAACCAAGTTAACTTCCTTGTTCCGAAGTGTTTTCACTTTCCTGTCCAGGATCTCCACGGGCTGTTGCTCACAAGACAAATCGGGCTGTATAGTGAGCTCGGAATGATCGAGAACATGGCTGGGGTCACTCACATACTTTCTGAGTTGGGATATGTGGAACACATTATGCACTCCTTCCAATGAGGGTGGAAGCGCTAAGCGGTATGCCACTTCGCCGACTCGTTCGAGTATGTCGAACGGTCCAATGTATCTCGGACTCAACTTACCCCGTCTTCTAAATCGGATCACTCCGCGGTTCGGAGATATCTTCAGGAATACGTGATCTCCGGGCTGGAACTCCAAGTGTCGCCTCTTTGCATCAGCCCAGTGCTTCTGTCGATCTTGGGCTATGCGCATCCTTTCCCTGATCGTACGAACCACATCCACGGTCGTTACTATCATTTCCGGTCCAAGAAGTTCCCTATCTCCGATGTCGTCCCAACTTAATGGAGAACGACACTTCCTTCCATACAATGCTGCAAAAGGTGCCATTCCTATGCTTGCTTGGTAGCTGTTGTTGTACGAAAACTCCACAAGATGTAGGTGATCTTCCCACGATCCTTTGAAGTCTAGCATACACGCTCTAAGCATATCCTCCAAGATCTGAATAGTTCGTTCCGACTGACCGTCTGTTTGTGGATGATAAGCCGTGCTGAAGTTCAGACTTGTTCCCAAGCTTGCTTGCAGACTCTGCCAAAATTGCGATCGGAACCTGGTGTCACGACCGGAGACAATGCAGACCGGTACTCCATGGAGTCTCACAATTTCCTGTATGAGTTCATGGGTATCAAAGATAGCACATTATGAAGAGTTTTAAATCTAAATTAGATTATTACCTCCATGTACTTCTTTGCTAGTGTCTCGGTTGATTGGCCAACTCGAAATGGGATGAAGTGAGCCAACTTTGTGAGTCGATCCACAATGACCCATACAGTATCGTTACCCTTTGTGCTACGAGGAAGAGCAGTCACAAAATCCATCGTGATATGTTGCCACTTCCATTCCGGGATTGGTAACGGTTGAAGTAATCCAGCTGTCCTGTGATGTTCAACCTTTACTTGCTGACACACCAAGCATTTTGCGACGCTTCTGGCTACTTCACGCTTCATTCCATGCCACCAATAATTCTGACGTAGATCTTTGTACATTTTGGTACCTCCAGGGTGTACTGAATAGGGAGACCTGTGAGCTTCTTTCATTAACTCTTCTCGTACAGGACCTTTTGGTACACACAATCTGCTGCCGTATCTCAAAGATCTGTCTTCATGGATGATGAAATCTGTTCTGAGTCCATTCTCCACTTGTTCTCTGATCTTTTGTAACTTAGCCTCGCTGGCTTGAGCTGCTTTGATCTGATTGACAATGGTTGATTGAACTTGTAAATTCATCAAACTTGAAGCATTGCCTGGCATAACTACCTCAATCTCCATCTGATGCAATTATTGTTGAAGCTTCCACTGAGCGGTGAGATTCATTGCTAATGGTTGGCGACTAAGAGCATCGGGTACTACATTCACCTTCTCTGGGTGATATTGCAAGTTGATGTCAAAGTCCGTCATGAGTTTTAACCATCTTCTCTACCGCATATTCAACTCCTTCTTAGTAAACACATACTTTAAGCTCTTATGATCCGTGTAGATGTTTACTCATTCACCAAGTAGATAATGACGCCAAATCTTGAGAGCAAAGATGACTGCGGCCAATTCCAAATCATGCGTCGGATAATTGCGCTCATGGATCTTCAGTTGTCTTGAAGCATAAGCCACAACCTTACCGTGCTGATGTAGAACACATCCTAG
This sequence comes from Agapanthus africanus, assembly GCA_030015575.1. Lineage (NCBI taxonomy): Eukaryota > Viridiplantae > Streptophyta > Magnoliopsida > Asparagales > Amaryllidaceae > Agapanthus > Agapanthus africanus. Next base: position 31,873,450 of record JASDDO010000024.1, read on the forward strand.
TCTTTTACCGGATGCATCGCAATGCACTTCGAATCCTCCAGATTGATCCGGTATGACGAGAATAGGTGCTGATGTCAACCTTGACTTGAGTTCTACGAAAGCTTGTTCGCATGCTTCTGACCACACAAATTCTTCATCTTTACGTGTGAGCTTGGTCAGGGGCGTTGCTATCTTCGAAAAGCCTTCAATAAACCTTCTGTAATATCCAGCTAAACCCAAGAAACTTTGAATATCCTTCACTGACTTTGGTGTAGGCCATTCGCTAACTGCCGAAACTTTCACTGGATCCACAGAGATTCCTTCTCCTGATAAGATATGTCCAAGAAAACCAACTTGATTTAGCCAAAACTCGCACTTGCTGTGCTTGGCATAAAGCTAATGTTGTCGAAGAGTTTCCAGGACAATTCGTAGATGTTCTGCATGCTCTTTCCGACTCTTAGAATACACCAGGATGTCGTCGATGAAGATGACAACAAACCTGTCTAAATACTCCCGGAAAACTTGATTCATAAGGTTCATGAATATTGCAGGTGTGTTGGTCACTCCAAATGGCATCACTAGAAATTCGTAATGTCCATAGCGAGTTCTGAAAATTGTTTTGTGAATATCAGCCTCCTTGACCTTCACTTGATGATAACCTGAACGAAGATCTAATTTAGAGAAAACACAAGATCCACTTAGCTGATCGAATAAATCGTCGATGCGCGGGAGTGGATACTTGTTCTTTATAGTGACTTCGTTCAAGGCTCTGTAATCGTTGCACATTCTGAATGAACCTTCCTTCTTCTTCACAAGTAGTACAGGTGATCCCCAACTTGAAGTGCTAGGACGAATCTATCCTTTCGCCAGTAATTCGTCCAACTGTGTTCGGACTTCCTTCAAACCTTCCGGGCTTAAACGATAGGGTGCTTTGATCACCGGTTGTACTCCTGGTACTAAATCAATACTGAATTCAAGAACTCGGTCGGGAGGCAAACCTGATATATCGTCAGGAAATACATCGTCGAACTCTCGAACCACATCTGGTCTTGATTCTTCCTCTGCTTGAGCTGTTGCAACTACTGCTTCTCTTGGCTTCGCTTTGTAGATGCTTGGCTCCAGTGTACGGTCTCCGCTTTTGAAAAAGAAGACCGGATGGTCTGGGATCTCGAATACTACCCTCCTTTGACGACAGTCGATGGTAGCATAAAAAGTTCCAAGCCAATCCATTCCTAGAACCACATCGAAGTTCGGTATGTCCAGCACTTTGAAGTCAGCATAAAACTCTCGACTGCAGACGACGACTGGACACATGTTGTATCCTATAGTTGCCTTTAGAACGCCATTTCCGGAACTAACATTCCAGCTGGATACAAGCGGTGAAACTGGAATTGCATGGGTTCGGACAAACCGTTGCGACATAAAGCAATGTGATGCTCCAGTATCAAACAGTGCAAGTGCAGGGATTGAGGATACTAAGATTGTACCTAAGGTATGTGGGATTTGTTTTAGGTATAGGAAATATGTAACTAAGTAGTAGAAAAGCAAAGTTTGAAAAGAAAAATTTACCAGTGATGACTTGGCCAGTGGCCTCAGCTTCTTCCACGGACATCATGAAAGCCTGGCGCCGTGGTACATTCCTCCTGGTCTGAGGAGCATTCTTCGGAACGTTCCTTTGAGCTTGATGGAACAGACGAGGAGGTGGTGCAGCTTGTGGTCCTCTGGGTGGTGCAGGTAGTGCAGGTCTGGGAGCAGGTGCCTGAAGAGCTGGTCGCTGCGGATAAGTAATTACTGGCCTGGGTGCAGTAACTGGGTTCTGTCTTTGGGGACAAGACCCAATATCGTGAGTAGCTGAGCCGCAGACTAAGCACAGGCGGTTGGCTCGACGACAGTCCTTCATCATATGTCCAGTTCTCTTGCAGTAGGTGCAAAAGGCTGGGCTGGGACGATGGGTTGGTACTCCGGGTCGTCTTGGCACGAAAGGCGGCCTGGACGAGGCTCCACCTGCCATCTGGTTGGCAGGGCGTTTGACTCCAACAGACTGAGGTCTGCCCCTTGCTTTTATCACTGCCTCATAGCCGCGGGCAGCTTCTAGAGCATCCTCATGAGTCAAAAACTTTCCTGTGGCTAGAGCAGCCTGAATCTCCGTGTCCAGTCCTTGTTGAAAGCGACGGGCTCTGATCTCGTCCGTCGGTATCAAGTGTGCCGCGAATCTGCTTAAAGATTGTGTTAGCTGTGTAGTATGTGATTTTTAAAAATTGAACTATTGTGACATATCTTACTAGCTTAACATGGTGAATTCAGCATCGTATTCATCTACTGATTTGTCCCACATTGAACCCTGTTATAGATGAATAAACTGTTGCTCCATTGCAAACCTGGCAGTCACAGGGAAGTATTTCGCGTCGAACTTCTCGCGAAAGGTCTTCCATTCAATCGGCTGTACCAGGCGGCTTTCTTCCGCCTTCCACCAGTTGCGAGCATTATCCGTGAGCTGTAGTTTTGCTAAACGGACCCAAGCGTTGTCTGGCACTTGAGCTGCTGCCAGATCGTCTTCGATGCTTTATGCCCATTCTTCCGCTTCAAGAGGGCTTCCTTTACTAGAGAACTGCTTGGGATGTAAAGCCCTGAATTGCTTTACTCCCGGTGCGTCAGTTTCGGGACGGTTCAGAAGTTGTTGCTGTCCCACGAGAAGGCTGCGGACCGCCTCAAATAGCATTGTTTGCTCGGTGGGTGGTGCAGGAACAGTTGGTGCAAGAGGTAGTGCTGGAGGGGTGTTGTTGACGTTGGTGCTGGTGTTGTTCGGGGAATCCATAACCTTGAAGAAAAATTTGGGTTAGGACATATTCAAATACATGAAATGATAAGATTCAAGAAATAGAAATTTGCAAGATTCAAGGAACATGTATTGTAAAGAATGTTTTAGTTGCTGGTTCTTGTGTTATATTGCTTAGGTTGTTCACGCAGACCAGAACTGCATGATAGGGATTCATACAGCTCTGACCTGCATGGGCCACCAACAAAACCTGTCACGCCCCGCTTCCCGGTGTACGGCGAAGTGGACGCGACGAGTTCCGCTACGTATTTACTGTGAAGTAAATACGCTAAGCGTATCTAAGCAATATAAAAGTAAATCACAAGAGACAAGAGATATAGAAATAACAGCAACTTTATTAATAATATTCTTTTGTACAATGCATGAAAAGCAAATACAACTGAAATGAAAAGCAATGCCTAAACAGTGGCATAACAGGAAATGAAAATACTGAAAAGAACAAGGTACAATATCTAGAGCTCGGGGTCTTCGTGAAACTGCTCCAAGTCTTCACCGGTGGGCTCGGTCTCTGCTGGGTCCAAAGCACCTGACGACATTCAAAGAAGAAAGAAATAGAATGTCGTCAGCGAACAGGTCGCTCGGTAAGTCCCAAAGATAAGGAAGAATTAGAAAGACAGAATAAGAGTAATTTGTTAAAGTATTATGTTGCCGAATATTATGGAATATTGTGTTAACGATGTTGTTTGTAGCTTGGTACAGAAGGATGCCAGTGTATACGAGAGGGGTCTCTATATGCTAGAGACCAGGGCAAACGGAATATACAAGGAACCGTTAAGCCACGGTACAACAGCAACGGAATATAGGTTAGGTGTCTTAATCTGACCACCTCGTGCCACCTTTACCACCTTCCGTACCAATCTACCCCTTAACCCCGTAGTGTTTTGACAGTATTGTTGTATTGTATTGTGTAAGTTGGATGACTGACCAAAACCATGATATCAGTAAACAGATTGTAACTGCATAATCAGGTAAATGGAATAACGGAATAATGGATGTATATCCATGGTTTGATTCAGTCAAGTTGAATAGATTGTTAACTGGATTCTGGGATTCATGTGTCATATTGAGTTGGAATATTAAAGAATATAGATTGACTTGAATCATATTCAAGTCAGAGATAATCAGACTCAAACCCGAGTCAGACTAAAAGGAATGTAATTTGAAGTTCTATAATTGTTAGGGTCCTTATTGTAATTTATAAAACTTGAGGGGTTTTTATATAAAAATACTTTTGTATAGTTTTCAAGATACACCCCAAGTATTTATTATTCGTCTTTATTGTTATAATGAGTGTAAATTTTATTTGTGTTATTCTAGTGAATATATCCTAATAAAAGTATTAAATTATAACATTGATTTATTTGAAAATTCATGGGATTTTAATGTAACTTTTAATCTTGTAATTTTTTTTAGGAAAAGGTGAAAAATTTATCTTATAATAAAATAGGTGTTCAAATGATAAATATACATATGTTTATACAAGAATAATTTTTAATAAATATTTTATTTTCCAAAAATCTCATTTTTCATAAATGTCGTATTTTAAACCTTTCGAGACCGAATGCTCCTTGCGGAGGTCTGAATCTCACAATACTAAGCTCGAGGGTGCACGATAAACCGTACTATCCCTAACGAGTTCCCCAAAGGTGGGTTGTAGTGGCGCTTTGCAAAGATTTAATAAATACTAATCATTTAGAAAACGGTTTTATAAAGATGAGGTATTTATTTGTAAAAAGGTGTAAATTTCCGTATTTTAGTTTCTAGGGTTTCCTAAGCCAACTAGTCTATTTCTAAAGGGTCTAAACGATAAGTCATTAGAAGTCTCAAATCGCCTCTTCACCGCCAATTGCGGCCAGGTAAGTACAAGTGAGGAGGGAGGGATTCGCTCACGAATCGTGAGGCGGGCCTTTTAAAGTTACCCAAGCTCACTTGCCTAGCCTGGACACCACAAAGTCAGTTTAGATAAACGATCGATGTCCATGACATATCGTATTTTCCTATTAAAAGATTTTGTTTTAAAATTGTAAACAACTTAGAACTTTTAGAAAAGGTTTATAAAGAAAAGGGTATTTTAATGTAAAGTCTTGTATTTTCGTATTCTAAGTTTTGATGATATCAATTAGGGATGTATTTGCGTGTGTGTGGAGGTAGGTCATTACCTCGTGATCTACGTTAAGGTATAGCAATTGTTAAGGGTTAAATGTGATAACTAAACATTGTGGTACTTAAGTGAAAGAAATACGATAAATGGAAACGTTATCATTTCATGTGAAAAAATTTATCCAAATTGATTTTCAAGTGATTAATAGTCAACATGAATATGTTTAAGTATTATGTAATTTGTGACAAGTGAATTTTGATAGAAAACCGAATCGGAAATCGGTTTATTCCGATTTCCGTCGGGTTTTAAAAAGTCGTATTTTTCTTAAAAGAAAAGAAAGATAGAAAGAGGGGGACTTATGGGTTTTGGACAGGTTAGAGAGTGAGAGGGAGGTAGAGGGTTGTCGGGCGTCGAAACGTCGTGAAGGGTCCTAGTACGATCGCCGGAATTCGTCGTCGATTTCGGCAGCGCTTCGCCTTTCGCTCTTTTTCTGACGTACCGAGTTCTCTTGAATTTTTTAGAGAGTGGACTTAGGAATGTAGGGTGAAAAGGTAGAGGGTAGGGGTGTTTATATAGGGCTAGGCTAGGGTTAGGGTTTTAATTAAAAAAAATATTAAAATATATATAAAAAAAATTAAAAATCATTAAATTTTAGAATAAAAGTGAGTTATTGGGAATTTTATAACCGATCAAGAGAATTAAAGTATTCAGGTGAGAAGACCAGGTCAACACGGAGAAATTCCGTGTTGACGACTCGGCCGTCCGGCCGAGTCCGGCCGGCGGCGCCGGCTCGAGTAGGCCGGTCCGAAGGCCGACTCGGCCGAGTCGGGCCGAGTCGAGGGCTCGTCGGGTGGGTCATCACCTGGGGGGAATTTTGGTGCATCTAACTTTTTGGGTTCAGTATAAATTTTGTGAGTTATGGCCGTTTGACTGTTGACTTTCCAAAAAAATTAAAACAAAATAATATAAAAATAATGTGGGGCATGGGATTCGAACTCTGGTGGCTTGGTTCAGCAGTGCAAGGTATTACCAATGAGCTACAAGCTCCTTCTTGTAATTATGGAGTGAAATAAATACTTAAAGAGATATCAGCTGTAATAAATACTCCAAGTATACATTGAATTTAAATCAATTCTTTGTACATTAAAAATGGAGTTGTTATACGTGGCGCGTCAGGCACTTTGCGCCAGTCAAAAAGCGCATTGCGCTTCTGTCAGGTAGTGCACACGAAGAGGACACGTGTCACGCTTAGCGCTAAGCGCTGGTTTATTAGCGCATTGCGCTTTTAATTTATGAGCGCGTTGCGCTAGTCTGTTGGCACGCCAGCGAGTAACACGTAGCGTACTTGGCGCTGAGCGCCAGCCCATGAGCGCAGTGCGCTGTTTCAGGAGCGCAAAGCGCAGATTGTGTCTTTGGTTGACACGTGGCAGGTTTGGCGCTGAGCGCCGGTCCAATGAGCGCAAGAGCGCAATTCATGAATGCAAGGCACTTTCTAATAGCGCAAAGCGCATTTGATCAGATTTAAGATCAAAGAATAAATTTATGTTCTTCTTAAAGGAGGGTTTGCCTCAAGATCCAAGAACAAAAGTTCTTGTTTTATAAAGGGCTCTTGCCTTTATAGATCAAAGATCTGTGAATGGAGTAAAATACTTCTTTTATATTTATATATATATATATTTTTATGATTAGATCTTTTGATCTTTTGCTTTTTATTAAAGACCTTGGTCTTTTTTCAGATCTATGATCTTTTTAGAAGATGGTTCTTCTTTTTTTAATGAGATGATTTCATCTCTGTTATTCAAGAACATAGTTCTTTACCTTGAAAATGAAGAAAAATCTTCTTTTTTCTAAGAGCTTGCTCTTCTTTTTCTCAAAATTTGCAGAGGGTTTCTCTCTTTTTTCTGTCTCTCCTTTTTAGACTTGAAGTCTTAGGGCCTTTATATAGGGCCAAATGATTTGTTAAATCAGTTTTAAGAGATCTTTCTCTGATTGATTTGGGAATATTTCCCACCGTTGGATCTCTGATCCTAAGGCTTCTGTTTTACAGAAGATAATCTTCTTGTTTCAATAAGATTGAAAAATCTTTCCATAACAGAATTTTAGTTCTGATTAATTAACAATTTATTATTAGTAGATCTTTTGATCTAACGGTAAGGGGATTTTTAATCCCAGCGCTGGCGCACCTTGCGCTACTGCACCTGCGCTCGGCACGTGGCGCGCAGCGCAGCGCAACTGTGCTAACGCACCTGTGTTTGACACGTGGCGCGCAGCGCAGAGCGCTGGATCTGAAGCATTGCTTCAATTTTTAAATTTTGAATTTTAAAACAGAGCTTTGCTCTGATTGGGGGTGCACTGCCTAGGGCGCAGCGCACTTGGCACTAGTGCGTCTGCGTTTGACACGTGACGCTTAACGCACAGAGCGCTGAATCTGAAGCGTTGCTTCAATTTAAATTTTGAATTTTAAAACAGAGCTTTGCTCTGATTTGGGAAACAACTCCGTGAGAACATTCACAGAGATGGAACTGCTGTTCACACCGCGGTTCGCCAGCGCAAGTGAGCGCACCCCGATTACGGTATTAATCAATACCAGGGTAAAGTCGGGGGAAACCTGGGTCCAATATGCGATCCGATGGCGGAACCTATGATCTAAGTGTGAACAGGGCATCGAAGAATCCCCCGCTGTGGACATGTTCATCTGGACCCTTGATCCTCAAATGTCTCTATCCCAGTTCATGACGTTCTTCAAACTAACGACCTTCCAGGCTTTGATCGATAAACTGACCCAAATAGACCAGATGGACCACGGGCCTTCCTCCTCAAGTAAGGACACTCGAAACGCCAGTGGTAAAGAGAAAGCGGCCTTCGTTGCTAACACTCAACAACAACCGAGTGGCCCAAAACCGGCTGCTCGCCAAAACAACGCACATCCACGCCTATCCATGGAAGAAAGGCTATGACGCGCTTACTAGTTTCCCGCAATAAGACGAGGAGACTATTTGAGCTGGAAATGTGTTACAAACCCATCACATTGCCAGACACACGACATCCACCGCAACCCGGCAACGCCAACAACCCCAACTACTGCTCTTATCACAGAATGGTGAGCCACCCAATTAAGAATTGCTATGTCTTCAAGAACTGGGTCGAGGACCAGTATCAACAGAGGAAGTTCGCGCTGTCGGAGAACTGGAGGGTGAACCCACCACAGAAGCACACTCCCAAAAAAGTGGATGGGCCGGGGGCATCATGCTCGCTCGTGGAAGAAACTCCATGGGAAGTCGTTCTTTCAGCTAAAACTAAAAGAATGCTGAAGGATCTACAGGCGTGTCTAGCAGTCAGGTGGAAAAGCCCACTTGAACCTAAAATCATCGAAGAGATGCTGAATCGTGTCCCGTACCGAAAATTGTTGACAAAGGGCAAAATCCCCAAGGCAGGCCATCAAAGTCTTCGAAGAAAAAGAAGACGACCAAGAATCCTGTGCAGCCTGCCGAGTATGACGACAAGCGCACAGAGCTATAAAAATACATTGACACGCTGGATGAGTACAACCAGAACGCGTGGAAACCGATCACGCTCGAAGAGTTCCTCAAGCATATTCTTGAGAATGAAGATAGTGACAACGATGAGAAAAATGACTCATCGGAAGAAACCGAAGACTATGTAGCAAGTTGCCACACGGTCTCCCATTCGTTATTAAATTATGAAGAAACTCTCTCAGCGTCAGAAAACAACGCGGAGGGACTGGGGGAAGGATCAGCGGTAAAATCCCCGGAATTGCCAAAAGACTCGATCGATAGGCTGTTAAACGAAACCGTTCGAAAAAGTAAAGCTGACCGAAAACGCGAAACAGCCATATACGAAAAGGCTAAGTATCAGCATCAGGATGAAGAAGAGTTGTAAAATACTCCAACCAAACCAAAGTATACCTACGACAAATAAGAACAGGATCAAGGCAGAAGAAGCGGTTCGCCAAATCCCTGTCAATGGGAATAAAGCTGCCACCTCTAGTAGGAAATACTCCCGAGGTCATATGCCTCGACGTAGAGGATTCACATTCAAATTACTGCCTATATTATCGGAGGGTTACCCACCCCACCGAGGAATGCAGTGCCTTCAAGAAGTGGTGGTAAGGATACTTTGCCCATAAAAAACACTTCAAGAGAATGAAGCGCGAAGCTCGTCGACAGCTAAAGAGTGCGACAGATGCGCATGAAAAAACGACTGGCAATTGTCATATGGTTGATACCAGTTCGGAAGGGGAAAAGCCCCAAGTCCTTACTTTCGGGAGCGATTCTTAGGAAGAAATACCCCTCAGCCCTCTCTTCAAAGACTCCACCTCCGAAAAAGAAGAGGAGAAGAGCTGTGAGAACATTCAGCTGTGTAACCGCACGCTGCCTGAGAAGAACCTCGGACTTTCAAACAAAGGTTCGAGCAAAAAAGACAAAGGGAAAGAAAAAATCCCTGAGGAAATTACCCTCGACGATGGAGTTGTCAAAAAGCTCGCAGCAAGGGACCCGCCTAGAAAAAATAAGGTGGATTACAATGTCCTAGCCTATTTGAGGAAAACACTGTAATACCCAGCCCCTTTTTATACTAAAACCTGTGATTTGTTACTCTAGAATTCTATTTATTTTTATTTATAATTTTATGTATTTTATTTATAATTTTATTTATTTTTAAAACCCCATTTATTCTTTTATCAATAAAAATCCAAACCCATTTCTTTTAATTAATTAAACTTAACTCTTCCAGCCCACTTAATTTTTCCCCTTAGTAAACCCTTATTTTTCCCCGGCCCGTTTCTATTTTCTAATTAATTTTCTTTTTCCTATTTTTAACCCCGGCCCGGCCCTCCGTTTCCATTTCCTATAAATCCTTCTATTTCTGCCAGCCCAACTCGCCTCCGGCCCGTTTCTTATTTTTCCCCCAAATTAATTTCTTTGTCTAATTTTTCTTGGCCCAACCCAGCAGCCTCAGCCCACTCCCGCGCCGCTTCCCCGACCCGACCCGCTTCGCCCCTCCTTCTTCCCCAATGGCTATTTTCTTTCCGCGCGCGCTCGACCCAACTCCGTCGCCTCCGCCCACGCTCGCGCCCCGTCGCTTGCGTGCGTTACGCCCACGACGCGCGACCCCGTCTCCACTACCTCTCCTCTCTACACACCTACACCCCCTTTTTCCTCATCTCGTTTCCTCTCTCCCTCGTCTCTTTCTCCTTCCTCATTATCTCCTGAATTCACTCCTGCTGCCATCGCCCACCATCCGTTTTCCTCGACGGAGACGACTGCAACCCTCATCATTCCTCTCTCGCCTCGACCTCCTTCTACCACCGTCACTGTCCTCATCTCCCCTCCTACCTCCTCCCTGCACCCCTCACCACGACACCATCGCAGCCACCGTCTTTGACCGCAACCGACCACCTCTGCAACCCTCGCCGGCATGTCCACGTCCCCGGAGCTTCCTCCTTGTCGATGAACACCTTTCTCCCCTCAGCCTCGTCGCACCCGAGCTCTATACCGACTGCACCCGAGCCGATTTTTCCTACCATCGTCTCAATCACCGCCGGCATCACAATCACTCCGACCTCGCCTTCCTCCCTTTCTTCGCTCACCTCCTCGGCATCACCTCTGTACCCTCCCTCTCTCTTCCCCTGCTCTCTCTCTCTCTCACACACACTCTGCATACTCTTTCTCTCTCTGTTCTTGGTCTCACACTCATTTCTCTCTCTCTCTAATCCCTCACTCTCTGTCCCTCACTCTCATTCCTCTCTCTCCTTCTCAGTATTCCCTCTCTCTCTGATTCTCTCCCATTTCTCTCTCTCACTGCTTGCTCTCTCTCTCTCTCTGTGCTCACACTCTTCCTCTCTCTAAATTCTCTCTATATCCCCTCCAACTCTCATCCGTCTCTCCCTCTTCCATCAACCAATCACCACCATAACATCGCTTGAGATCGCAATAGCCCGTCACCAAGCCGTCGTTGCCGAGACTCGTGTTCGAGCCAAGTCAAGTTGCCGAGCCGCGCGTGTGTCGCGATCGTGCCGTTGCCGCTGCCGTACCTTCGTCAACACGTGTCCAGGAAGGTATTTTACTTGCTTACATGCTATATACTCGAGTTACAATCTTAGATTACTTAGATTATCACGTTATAATGTTAGATCAATTAGGCGTTATAACTGTTCGGTGTGTGTTCCTAATGAAATTTCTTATCAAATTTGACGGAACTAAATGGTAATGTTTGGCCCGTATGGCTGTGAACATAGTGCAGGAGTTTCGTTGGATAATTTGATTGTTAATGACCAAAACAACTACCCCCAAGTTTAATTGTAAAACTGTAATTTTATTGTACCTGAAAACCGTTAAATTCACCATAAATCATATACATACTGGAATGGTGCGTTCAAGGCTCAAATCGAATCCGACTCGACGAACTTTAATCCTATACTGTTTTCCTGGTATTCCTGTACTTAAATTGTGATGATATTTGGATCGGAGTGCGACTCTGGACTGCAGTCCAGAGCGACTCAAATTGTTGCTTGCTGTTCCGTATTGGGTGCCACAAGATTTCCATGACTCGTAGGTTGCGGAAATCTGCCGTTTATTATAGATAAATCTGTTAGCTAGACAACACAATTGATTTCATTCTGTTTCGTTACCATTTGTTATTTATTCTGTAATTTAAAAGATCGGGACGCATAACAGTCCCAACAGAATCAGAATTGACATATTAATAGTAAACAGTGCATATTTCCTAACGTACAGACGCGATTGAGAAACCGTCTATTGCGTTGAAAACCTTACTGAAAACCCTAGAATTCATCCAACTGTAACGTCGCTAAAATCTGATCCCAACTGGGATTAAAATGCGTTGCGAAACGGATTTCTGATTCTGAAACCGGATTTCCAGCCGTGAACGCTTAAAATGAAATGGCTATAATTAGTGATCTTGGAACCCGATTGGCATGAAACCAAATTAGATGGATAGATAACTGAGCATACTAATTATTATCTGTTTATTGTTTCGCTAAACTGTACACGTACGATTCATGATAAATCGTGCAAGTGATAGAATACTATTTTATGACACCTTAATCATGCTTCATATACTGTCTACGTATCATATCATACCCATATCATTGTAGTGATAACCTAGTGATATCGTGCATTTACCCGGTGTTAGATTTTAGTGATGATTGTGGCAAGTACGTCAGTGTTCGTGTATCCGTGAATAAGTGAAAGTGATACGTACTTGTACACAATCAGTGACCCTATTATTCTATTGCATTGTCGACGTCTGTGGGATGCGTGTACGTGTGACTATAAGTGGTATGGGACACTTATGGAAGCGCTTGCACGGGTGTCATAGATAAGGCATCCGACACTGCCATTTATCTTAGGTATTAATCGGAATGTACTTGATGGAGGTCCTGCCTCCAGCTCTTGCGCAGACTTGTCACAGACCGATTGGTATTTAGGGTTATGGTTGGCGTTTGATGTAGACCACGGGGTGTGGGGTAGTTTAAGTATGAGTTCAACAGAATCTCGGGAGTCCCATGCCGGCTTATATATTTAGGGAGATATATGGAGATTTACAGGGTATGTGATATTCACCGTGATATACATGTTACATGTTGGGCCCATGGTCCCTTGCCCTTGGGTTCTACCCTTGGATGGAGGACACTCGCGAGTGATTGACTCTCACGCTTGGACTGACGATAGGCTTAGTGAACTGTATAGTGAGACTTAGAGACTAATTGGGATACTGGCATTGAGATATCTTATTTTACCGTGTTGACATACGTGGCATATTGTTCTACTGCTTTTACTATTCCGCTGCATTGATTACTGCACATTCATATTCATGCTGTCATTGATTTACTGTTTCACATATCTGTTACCAATGTTAGGATTGTCACATGATTTTATATATATTATATTGCTATTGTGTCACTCTGACGACCTGAGTATGCATGCTCAGTGTGAGGAGAAGATTTAGCCTGGATCAGGATTAGACGTATATTACAGACATCTCGATTTGATATCCAGAGTTATAACTATATTTGTTCCCCCTCAGGTCAGTTCTTTACATTGTTTCCTTCAGTTACTGCATCTCTTTTTACCTGCGCATTATTTACTGTTTACCATGAAAAACTAGAAGCCGAAGTGTGACTACGGCAGGATATTTCTTTGACCGTAGGAGCATGGCAGGCCTTGTCTACCCCTCGTATTTCGTATTTTGGGAAGCGGGGCGTGACAAAGAAAATACAACTGGAATGAAAAAGCAATGCCTAAACAGTGGCATAACAGGAAATGAAATAAACTGGAAAGAACAAGGTACAATTATCTAGAGCTCTGGGTCTGCCTGGAACTGCTCCAAATCTTCACCGGTGGGCTCGATCTCAGCTTGGTCCAACGCACCTGACGACATTCAAAGAAGAAAGAGATAGAATGTTGTCAGCGAACAGGTCGCTCGGTAAGTCCCAAAGAATAGAAGAATGAGAATGACAGAGTAACAGTATTTTCTAAAGTATTATATTGTTTAATATTATGGAACATTGTGTAACGCTATTGTTTGTAGCTTGGTACAGAAGGATGCCAGTGTATACGAGGGGGATCTCTATATGCTAGAGATCAGGGCAAAAGGAAAGTACAAGGAACCGTTATGCCACGGTACAACAGCAATAGGATTCAGGTTAGGTGCCTTAATCTGACCACCTCGTGCCACCTTTAACATCTTCCGTACCAATCTACCCCTTAAACCCCGTGGTGTTTTAACAGTAATGTAGTATTAGAATATGTAAGTTGGATGACTGACCAAAACTATGATATCAGTAAACATGTTGCAACTGTATAATCAGGTAAATGGAATATCAGGATAATGGATGAATATCCATGGTTTGATTCAGTCAAAGTGAATATATTGTTAACTGGGTTCATGGATTCATGTATCCAAATTGTATTGGAATATAAAGAATATAGATTGACTTGAATCATATTCAAGTCAGAAATAGTCAGACTCTAACCCGAGTCAGACTACAAGAAGATGATTTGAAGTTCAATATTAGCTAGGGGCCTTATAGTAATTTGTAAAACTTGAGGGGGTTTTATGTAAAAATACTTTTGTATAGTTTTCAAAATACACCTCAAGTATTTAATAATCGTCTTTATTGTTATAATGAATGTGAATTTTATTTGTGTTATTCTAGTGAATATATCCTAATAAAAGTATTAATTATCTTATCTGAAATTCATGGTATTTTAGTGTAACTTTTAATCTTGTAATTTTTAGAAAAATATGGAAACTTTATATTATGATAAAATAGGGTTTTAAATGATAATTATATATATATTAACACATGAATAATTTTATATAAATATTTTATTTAGAAAAAATCTCATTTTCCCTAAATATCGTATTTTGAACCTTTCGAGACCGAATGCTCCTTGCGGAGGTCTGAATCTCGCACTACTAGCCTGTGGGTGCACGATGAACCGTACTATCCCTAACAGGTTCCCCAAAATTGGATTGTAGCGGCGCTTTGCTTAGGTTTATAAATACTTTTCATTTGGGAAACGGTTTTATAAATATGGGGTATTTATTTGCAAAAAAGTACATTTTTCCGTATTTTAGTTATTAGGGTTTCCTAAACCAACTAGTCTATTTCTAAGGTCTAAACGATGAGTCATTAGAAGCCTCAAATCGCCTCTTCACCGTCAATTGCGGCCAGGTAAGTGCCAGGTAAGTGGGAATGAACCACAGTCGTGGGCCTAATTAAAAACCACTAGCCTTAGACACACTTGCCTAGGCACCACAAGACAGTTTAGATAAACGATCGATGTCCATGACCAATCGTGGTTTTCATTTTATTAAAAGATTTTATCTAGAAAAGTTTACAACTTAAAGCTTTAAATAAAAGTTATAAAGATTGTGGTATTTTAGTGAAAAGTCCTGTAATTTCGTATTCTGTATTTTGATATTTATCAATCAGGGTTATATTGAGTGTGTGTAGGGGTAGGTCATTACCCCGTGACTTATTTTAAGTTTTGGTGAAGTTTAAAGGTAAAACATGACAAGTTAAAGTTGAAGGTATTAAAGTGCATGAATACGGTATTCGAAAACGTTATCATTTTATGTCTGAAATTTCATTCAAAGTGGGTTCTACAAGTTTAGTGATCAAGATAAACCTATTTAGGAGTGAGGGAATTAATTAAACTAAGAAAAATGAACTTCATGGTATTTTTATGAAAGGAATACGGTTTTGCAAAGAACTTATCATTTTATGTGAAAAAGTTTGATTAAATTGGTTTATGGGTGATTAATAGTCAACATGAATATGGGTAGATAATATGTATTAGATGACAAGTGGAAATTTATAGAAAAACCGAATCGGAAATCGGTTTGTCCGATTTCCGTCGGGTTCCAAAAAGTCGTATTTTTATACTTATAGAAAAGAGAGATAGAGGGGATGGGACTTACGGTTTGGACAAGCTAAGGAAGCTAATGGACGTGGTGGTTGTCGATTCATCGAAAATATCGCGAAGGTTCTGATCCGGTCGCCGGAATCCGTCGTCGATTTCGGCAGCGCTTCGCTTCTCGCTCTTCGTACCGAGTTCTCGAAAATTTAGGAGAGTGGACTTAGAGTTGTGAGGTGAAATGGTAAAGGGTAGGGGTCTTTATATAGGGCTAGGCTAGGGTTAGGGTTGGGGTTAAAAAATATTAAAAGAAAATATTAAAAAAACATTAAAAATCATTAAACCTAGGAGTAAAAGGGATTTATTGGCCAAATCAAAACCGATCCAGGTATAATAAGTGTGCAAGAGGGTTGACCAAGTCAAGAGCCAACTTTTCTCAGTTGGTGACTCGGCCGTCCGGCCAAGTCCGGCCGGCGGCGCCGGACCGAGTCGGCCGAGTCGCCGGCAGGCGGCGCCGAGTCGGGCCGAGTCAAGGGTCCAATGGCAGGGGGTTTTCCTGAGGAACAACTTGGTATTTTTACTTTTTGTTGTCCAGTACATATTTTGGGAGTTATGGCCTTTTTACCGTTGACTTCCAAAAAAAAAATACAAAAATAATGTGGGGCATGGGATTTGAACTCCAGTGGCTTGGTTCAGCAGTGCAAGGTATTACCAATGAGCTACAAGCTCTTTCTTGTACTTATTGTGTTATTTAATTACTTAAAATGATAACGGCAAGAGTAAATACTCCAAGTATACATTAAATTTTAAAGTAATTTCTTGTACACTAAAAATGGAGTTATTTCATTCTTGTAGCTTGTAATTAAAAACAAAAATAATTACCTAAATCTTGTGCTCAGGCTAAAATACCCCTTTGTGGATTTTAAAAATATTTTGAAAAAAATTTGTATAGGAAAAAGTGTATAAGAAAATTAGGGTTGTTACATTCTACCCTCCTTATAAAAATTTCGTCCTCGAAATTTGTAAAAAGAAAGTGTAACAGTGCAAAGAAGTTTGGTGGTTGTGGTATAGATAGTGTATAAATAACAAAGAGATACAAGGGTGAAAAAGGCTTACCGGTGTTACCTTGACCTACAGTCTTAGTTTCTACGGCTTCTAATGTGAAGGTCTGTCGCCGTGGTATATTCCTTCTAGATGGAGGCACATTCTGCCTTTGAGGCCTGTTTCTCTACCCTCTAGACATGTCCCTCAATGCCTGTTGGAATTGGCGAGTAGGCTGTGTAGGTGGTGGAGCAGGTAGTGCAGGACGAGTTGCAGGTCAGAGCTGTATGAATCCATGTCATGCAGTTCTGGTCTGCGTGACAGTTGAGCATATTGGATGCTCTACACTTGTCCAAAGAGGCACAGGAGTCTCTGATCACGGCATTACAAGAGCCCGATCAGTTCTAAGCTTTCGTTGCAGAAGAAAAGATATAGGACGAGCTGGCAGAGGTTCACACAGCTGACATTACATTCAGCGATGAAGATCTCCTCCTCGGTACGTGCGAACATAACCTCCCGTTATACGTCACCGGATACTGCCACGACATCAAAATAAGAAAAATTCTTGTCAACAATGGATCCTCCGTCAACCTTCTCAACATGAAAGTGCTGAAGGAGATTTGCATGAACGTTCAGCACTTGGCCCGAGACAAAATTACAATCTCCGGGTTTGACTCACAGTCGTCACGGATGCTTGGGTCCGTAATACTGACGTTACACTTCGGGTTGCTCATCACTGATATCAAATTTCATGTCATTGACGCCAAGACTTTCTATAACGTGTTACTCGGCAGGCCCTGGTTGCACGAGTACAACGTCATCCCTTCTACACAATATCAATGTATGAAGTATTTCAAGGACGGCTTGGAATTCGCTATCACAGGGGAGCTAAATCCGTTCTCCGTAAACGAGGTCCGGAAATATGAAGATGCAAAGTACTTCCTACCAGACTTCGAAGATATAGAAAGGTGTCATAAGCCAGAGGATAAACAGAAGTCCACCGCCACTATCCCGATATTTTGGAGCGATTCCGAGGAAGATGGAGAAATAGTCTACTCGGGACAACCCCAGAAAGAAAACAATAGGCCCGGACCATCTACTCCTATTCTGGTCTTTGGCAGCGACTCTAAGGACGAGGCCAACGCAGTGTTCTCCATCCGCCCGTCAATGCAAACCCTCACTGGAGCCGATCAGAGTCTACAAATCACAATGGCTCTTCCTCGGCATTATAAGGAACTTGACGAGCTCGATACATACAGCATCCAAGAACTACAGACTTTCTACGTCCCTCCCAGACGAAGAGGTGAAAAGGCGATCCTCTTCTACCAATCTACGGAGACCAGAGTAAAGAATGAAGTCTGACACGGTGCAGAATTTGCACTCAAAAGACTTCAACCAATCCGTCTGCCAAGATACTACGCGGAGAGATTGAAAAGGTTGTTAAAGTGCCAAGGTGTACCCCTTGAACAAACTGTTCGGCAGGCCCAATTCTACAAAATGATCTGGGATATCCCTGGAACCCAGCGAAAGATGCCCAACGGGAAGATGGAGACAACCAGGCTCGGATACATTCGGTTCAAGAAACGGGAGCAGTTCCACAGCTGCCGCGTCATAAACAGCTCCAGAGAAGAGGAAAATGCTCTTCCAAATGGTCGTGACGTTGAAACAGAGTGAAATCCCGCTCTAAGAACGTTAAGTCCATCGCTCAAAGAACAAATAGACAAGCTAATAAAAGAATACTGTCAAAAGAGTCTAGACAATCATAGCCGTGAAATGGCCATTTATGAAATGTCCAGGACGCAGCGCTACAACGCCCTTTATCCCCGCCCCGCTGTATGTCATCGCGAAAGGGGAAAATCCCGAAATAAAGACAAAAACAAGGCAAAGAACGCAAACAACGTTCAAAAACAACGAAGCGGATCCAAGAGGCTGTGCAATCGAGAAAAGGTCGATTGGAACCTGTCCTTTATAAAGAAGATGGGTCGGGAATACTCTTTCCCCCAAGACAAGAAAAGGAAAATATTCAACCTTGTCATGAAGCATCAAATGATGACGCTTCCGGAGGCTCGGCATACCGAACAAATAAATGAGGTCCGTCATCTAGATTATTGCTCCTATCACCGTCATCCCTTTGAAGACTGCTTCACCTTCAAAGACTGGGTAGAAGACCAGTATCAGAAATGCATGTTCGCTTTATCCGACAGCTGGAGGGTAACCCCGCCGCAAAAACATGATCCAAAGAGGATCTATACCATGAGGATGGGACCAGCTCAACATCAAGAATGGAAGCGAACTCGTACCTGCCATATGATAACACTCTCAAAAGAGAGAAAGAGAGCACGAGACTATGGATGACCTTCGCATGTGCTTTGCAAATGAAGACGAGGACGATGTGATCTTCGAGTTTCCACCGGCACCAAAAGAGCTAGCTGGAAGATGGGATATATACTACGACGGACAACCTAAGGAAAATTGACTTAGGGACAGAAAATGATCTGAGGCCGACATTCATCAGTGAGCTACTATCTGAAAAACAGGTAGCCACGTTAAAAAATGTGCTCATACAATATAAAGACTTCTTCGCATGGAACTATTCCGAGATGCCGGGTCTAGATCCAAAGGTGGCAGTACATAAACTGGCCATATCGCCGGACATAAAGCCATTCAAACAGGCGCCGAGAAGAATCCGGTTCAAACTTGAGATGAGTATAAATCTGAGGTCAAGAAACTAATTGACTATGGCTTCATCCAAGAAGTTCAATATCCTGACTGGATCGCTAATATCATTCAGGGGATGAAGAAAAATGGAGCGGTGCGCATCTGCATGGATTTTCGGGAGCTCAACAAAGCTTGCCCGAAGGATGACTTCCCAGTACCTATTATCAAACTGATGATCGATAACACGACTACCCATAAGGTTTTCTCCTTGGATGGATCTTCAGGATACAATCAAATAAAAATGCATCCTGAAGATCAAAAGCATACTGCCTTCCGGACTCCATGGGGCATATTTTGCTATGAGGTGACGCCCTTCAGTCTGAAGAACGCTGGCGCTACCTACCAGAGGGCCATGACAAAGATTTTCGATGACCTCATCCATGAGATCGTCGAATGCTACATCGACGACGTTGTGGTTAAAAGAAGATCTCATGAGGAGCATTGGGAACACCTTAAAATAGTGTTCCGATGTTTTCGGAAGTATAATCTGAAGATGAATCCTCTAAAATGCGCGTTTGGAGTCTCCTCAGGAAAATTCCTAGGATTCATCATACGGCACCGGGGTATCGAAATCGATCCCTCAAAGATCAAGGAGATTATGAAAATGCCCACGCTAAGAACTCTCAAACAATTGCGATCACTTCAAGGAAAGATCGCATATATCCATAGGTTCATAGCCAACCTCTCCGAAAAATGCCGTCCCTACGGCCATTTAATGAAGAAGGAAACCCCATTCGTCTGGGATCAAAAGTGCCAAAATGCACTAAAAGAAATCAAGCAATACCTGCAAAATCCGTCGGTATTGGCCGCTCCGGTTAAGGGAAAACCCCTTATCCTATATATGACGGCCCTTTAGGGTTCTCTAGGCACATTATGGGCACAAGAGAATGATCAAGGAAAGGAGAGATCTCTATACTATTTGAGTCGAGTTCTCCTTGGGACAGAAAACAACTACACCCCCATTGAAAAGCATTGCCTGGTAATGATCTTCGCGATAACGAAGCTCAGACATTACGCCCTGGCACATGAGGTCCATCTCATATCAAAGGTGGATCCTCTCAAATATCTGATGCCAATGGCCATATTAACAGGAAGGCTTGCCAAATGGGCTCTCCTCCTGATGGAGTTCTCAATAACGTATCGATCCCTCAAAGCAGTGAAATGACAGGCCATTGTTGACTTTCTTGCGGAGCACCCGATACCGGCTGACTCCCCTTTAAATTGCAAGTTGCCAGACGAACACGCGTTCGATGCAATCGAAGAAGAAAATGACTTCAAATGGGAACACTACTTCGATGGAGCATCTTCCATGAAGTGGCGAAAGCAAAACTCCCCCATAATCAAAGCCGGGGTGGTCCTTATCTTCGTAACTCCGCAAGGAGAGATATTGCATTACTCTCTCTCCTTAACGGAGCCAAGGACTAAAAATGAAGCTTAATATGAAGCTTTGATAGCAGGTCTCAAGATCGTTGTCGACATGGGAATCATAGACCTCCTCATATATGGAGACTCCCGGCTGATCGTTAGCCAAGTATATGTGACTATCAGACATGCAAGCCAGGGCTGATAAAGTATGGCGAAAGAGTGCAGCAACTGCTGACAAAAATCTCCTCCTACATCCTGGAGAGTATACCGCGTGCAGAAAACAGTAAGGCAGATGTGTTGGCCAAATTGGCTAAGGAACTGGCCGATGAAGACCTCGATGATGTAAAGATCATCGTGCAAAACCGCAGGATCCTCGTGCCAACAGAAATATCTTCAGGAGACTTAACAGAGTTATACGAAGGAAAAGAAATGACCGAACAAGTAACCCTTCAAATAAGGGACAAAGAAAAGGTCAACGATTGGAGGGAAGTCTTCATAGACCACTTCAAATCCCAACGAATGCCTAAAAACACGTCGTCTCGACATCAGCTCATGAAACGAGCTCTGTCCTTCGCCTTCGTCAATGATACTCTATATAGGATATCGTTCGACTGCCTATGGCTAAGATGCCTGGGGCCAAAGGAAGCAAAGAAAGTCGTTCAAGAAATTCACGACGGACTCTACGGTTCTCACCAAGCTGAGCCAAAGATGAAGCCGAAGATCAAAAGAATGGATTACTATTGGCCCACAATGATTCAGGACTGCCTCGAATATGCGAAGCAGTGCCACTCGTGCCAAATATACATGGACTTCATCCACTAACATCCAAATCCTCTACACCCAACAGTGGCTAGCTAGCCGTTCGAAATGTGGGGAACCGATATAATTGGCCCCATTAAACTAGCATTGTCCAAAGGACATCGGTTCATATTGGCAACGACCGAATACTTTTCTAAGTGGGCAGAAGCAGTACCACTAAGGGAGGTGAAGACGAAGAATATCCTTCATTTCTTCAGGACACATGTCATTTATCGGTTCTGCACTCCGCAGCTAATTATTTCGAATAATGGGCCATCTTATAGAAGCCATAAAATCAGTCGCTTCATACAACAGCATAAAATAGATTGGAGATACTCTCCAGTCTATAATACTCGGGCCAACGGTCTAGTTGAAGCTTTCAACAAGACATTGACGAAGATTATTAAGAAAACGGTGTCCAGAAACAAGAGAGACTGACACGAAAGGTTGCATGAAGCACTCTGGGCGTACTGAAAAACATTCAAAACAGCGACGAATACAACACCATACGCATTGGAATTCGGCACGGAAGCAGTGCTTCCCCTGGAAATAGAACTCCCTTCTCTACGAATAGCGGTTCGATACGAGCTGACAGATGAAGAAAATGCTCATCTTCGGATCGAGGAGCTCGATGCCCTCGAAGAAACTCGCCTTATAGCACATCAAAACCTGGAAGCTTATAAAGCAAGGATGACATGGTCATATGAAAGACTGATCAGGCCGAGAACATTCCGCCAAGGTGAACTCGTGCTAGTTGTCAAAAGACCAATGATCCCCAATTGTGCAAAACGGGGGAAATTCAAGCCGAACTATGAAGGCCCGTACATCGTAGACAAAGTCTACTAAGGTGGAGCCTACCTGCTCATGGATATGCATGGAAAAAAACCATTCCGGCAAATAAACGGACGATTCCTCAAAAAATACTACGCTTGACGAGCCACGACTTAGGTCTATGATAGATGACGACGCTCGTGTCCGCTCGCTATCTTCCTGAGTCAGAACTCTGAGAGTAGTATACAAAGAAGCTCCATCGCCTCAAACATAGCGATAAATGATCGAGATTTTCTTAAACTAGAAATTAGCCTCAAACACGGCAACAAAGGACCGAGATGTCCTTAAACTAGAAATTCACCTCAAACATGACGATAACGGATTGAGATGTCCTTAAACTAGAAATTCGTCTTAAACATGACGATAACGGACCGAGATGTCCCTAAACTAGAACCTCGCCTCAAATGTGGCGATATAGGACTGAGAAGTCCTTAAACTAATTATCCGCCTCAAACATGACGGCATCGGACCGAGATGTACCTAAACTAACAAAGGACTGAGATGTCCTTAAACTAGAAATTCTCCTCAAACATGGCGACAAAGGACCGAGATGTCCTTAAACTAGAAATTCGCCTCAAACATGGCAGCAACGGACCGAGATGTCCCTAAACTAACAAAGAACCGAGATGTTCTTAAACTAGAAATTCGCCTAAAACATGGCGATAATAGACCGAAACATCCTTAAACTAATGCGTCACTTCAAACATGGCGCATCGCCCCAAATACGGCGATATTCTCCCTTGAGATCTATATTGCATTCGAAGTCTCGACGGCGAAGGTTGCAACTCAACTCCTACCGGCTACACGGCTATTCCTGCAATGAAGCCACTCTCAAATCCCACCGGCAAACAGATGG
Organism: Agapanthus africanus; assembly: GCA_030015575.1. Lineage (NCBI taxonomy): Eukaryota > Viridiplantae > Streptophyta > Magnoliopsida > Asparagales > Amaryllidaceae > Agapanthus > Agapanthus africanus. The sequence continues at coordinate 31,896,381 of JASDDO010000024.1, forward strand.
GTCATTTACGACGAACTACTTTCGAGAGTTTCGTTTAAAAAAAAGACGGTATGTCCACAAGCAAAATGGGCACGGATGAAAACCCGAAAGGGCACCGTGAGTAAAAACAGCAGGACTGCCGGCGAGTCAGTGAAAACCCGAATAGGACACAAACTCGTAAAATAAAAAAAATTCATGTGCACTTGTAAGGTTCTCTCGACCTTGTGAGGAGAAAATACCTGCGTAAGATCCTTATGACTCACAAAGGAGAAACACACTTGGGAATCCTCATGATTTCTAAGGAGAAATTACACTTGTGAGATCCTCACGACTCGTAAAGAGAATTCCCCTTATGAGACCCTCACGGCTCATAAGATTCAAAAGCCTTAAGCTACAGGGATCTGAACCTGTTCTTAAGCCATCATATCCCCTAAGTTGCCCTACAAACGGTCTAATATTGACCCTTATATACAATCCATGGGCACGAATAAACAATTCCCTACCAAGTTCCACCAACGATGAGAAATGTCCCAGTATGGTGAACGACACTTGTAAGTCCTCTCGACTTATAAGGAGAAGACACTCTTGCAAGATCCTTATAACTTACAAGAGAAATACACTTAGGAATCCCTACGATTCCTAAGAAGAAAGTACACCTACGAGGTCCTCTCGATTTGTAGAGAGAAATACCTTTATGAGACCCTTACGGCTCATAAAGTCAAAAAGTCTTAGTCGACAGGATTCTAACCCTATTTGCTAAGCCATTTTTGTTCAAATCAGCAAAGGCAAATGGTGAGTCGCTCCTGGAAATATTCCAGTCGTAGCGATGCTGATACCTAAACAGGTGTCAAACTCCAAGTCCTTTCACTGCAAATGATGATTCGCTCCTGTCAATATTCCAGTCATAGCGATACTGATACCAAGGTTAGTATCAGATTCCAAACTCACAATAAAAATAGCAGTGAGTAGCAAAAAATATGCATATAAAAACAGCCGAAATGTTGGGCAAATCGCAATAAAAATCAGCGATAAAAATATATAAAAAAAATAGCCGAAATGATTGGGCACCGCGGATAAAAAGCCAAAATGATTAGGCAATCGCGACTTTCGTGATATGAAAAACTAAAAAGATAGAGCATCGCGGCAATAAAAAATAAAATAAAATAAAATTTCCTCGGCCCTGCAAGTATGTCCATATTGACTCTTGTATACAATCTATGGGCACAAATGAAAGAAAGGGAACCATACTTTCCCATCAGGCTCTGTCAAAGGGAGAGCCAGATCTTGTCGGCAATATCTGCAGCCTAGAGATCAGCTCGACGTTCTTCTCATTCCAACAGGATGCAGACTTGACGTCAACAAAGCTCTAAGGAGCCAAATCAAAACGGAGCAATGGCAAAATCCTAGCTCCAACTCGACGTTCCTTCTCATTCTAGAAGGATGCAGACTCAACGTCAACAAAAGACCCAAGGGTCGAAACAAAAATGAAGCCATGGAAAAATCCTAGCTCCAAGTCTTGACGGTTCATATACAACTCAGAGACTATCTCGACGTTCCTTCTCATTCCAGCAGGATACAGACGCAACGTCAACAAAAGACCCAAGAGTCGAAACAAAAATGGAGCCATGGAAAAATCCTAGCTCCAAGTCTTGACGGTTCATATACAACTCAGAGACTATCTCGACGTTCCTTCTCATTCCAACAGAGTGCAGACGCAACGTCAACAAAAGACCTAAGGGTTGAAACCAAAAATGGAGTAACGACAAAATCCTAACTCCAAGTCTCGACGGCACATATACAACTTAAAGACCATCACGACGTTCCCCCTCATTTTAGCAAGATGCGAATGCGGCTATCAAATGAAAATGGAGTAATGGCATATTCCTAGCTCCGGACTTCAATAGAAATACATACAGCATAGAAGTCTTACAGATGTCTACCCTATTTCAGCAAAGAATCGGCGCGACATCGTCAAAACAAAAAAAAATGAAGCAACGGCATATTCCCAGCTTTGGGTCTTGAAGGCAACTCATATAAAACCTAAAAGACTATCGGAGATCATCCCACACTAGAGCGGAGTGGTTATGACTCATCGGGGCTCCAAACTGAGCCTAACCTCAAGTAAAAAGCGTCATGGAAAATTCCTAACGTTTGCTCTTCTGATGGTAATATGACCTAAGGAGATTACTTGAAGACGTCTTGTCCAGCCCCCGAAGGGATCAAAGACACGACAGTCGCGGGGCTACTTGAACAATGGCTTAAAGACCACATATCGAGGAAGACATCAACCAACGCGACGGTACCACGGACTAAAATCCTAGTACCACAAACCTAATGGACCTCTGTCATAAATAATAGAGGTTATCTGCATATAACGTTAGGACAAGTTTGCTTGTAAACCCAAGGGAGGTAAACTAAAAAAACTCTGAAATGAGTACATAAACTAGAAACTCTGAAACGAGTGAATAAACTACAAACTCCGAAACGAGTACATAAACTAGAGACTCTGAAACGAGTGAATAAACTACAGACTCCGAAACAAGTGAATAAACTACAAACTCCGAAACGAGTAAATAAACTAATAGGCGCTAAATTAAGACATCAGGAAACAGAAAGGCGCAACTCATAGGCCTCGGGGTTTAGAACTACATTTCTTAAGGATCGAGATCTGAGTTAACGATAGATGATGACGCTTGTGTCCGCTCACTATCTTCTCAGATCAAAATTCTAATAAAAATTGTGTATGCTAGCTTGAAACCGGCCATATGCTATGCATTACTTCACTCATGGCCGTGAGCAACGTGGTAGGGGGAAAGCATTTGTTCACATCAGTCCAGTGTTCACCTATAGCTAGATGCATGCATCAGAAACTTCTAAGATTAAAGTGCAAAGTATATATGCAGAGGCAAGATGCCCACATGAATGTGTGTTGGGGATAAAACATTCAACAATCAACAATAAAGAAGCACATTTAAATAAGTACTTTATTCTGCGGGAAACAAATCACCGAACACGGGATCAAAAGTACAAGGGTTTACAAAACTAAGAATAAAATTGTCTAAAGTCCTCTCTGCCTTCTCCACCATGTCGAAGCGGCGATCTTCACGAGGAGTTTCTCCCCATCGGTCAGAGCCGTGCCCATCAGGGAAGGCAGACATAATGGCCCGCCGAGCCCGCATCTGACTCAGCAACTGAACAGAACGGTCCTTCAGAGGCTGGGAAATCAAATACGCCTCATAAAAGCACTCGATATTGTCCTCCGCTGCGTCGAGCATCACCGGAGTCATCTCCGCTGGATGAGGGGGATGTCAGCAAGTACGGACATGAAGATCATCCGGAGCCAAATGGAGCCGACAGGAAGAGGAGATCCCCTATGAGCCAGAAGCTCATGCATCACCGTGTCACACTGGTCATCAGTGAGAATGGGATCCACTAATCGCACAGCGAAATGAGGAACAATTCCCTCGATAGGTACTTCCCATGGTTGCCGACGAGCATGCGGACGATTGCAAGCCATAACTCTTGGTTTGTTAAAATGGTTCTCTCCTTGTGAAGAAAGAGGAAAACATAGATTCATATTATAAAGAGAAGCATTCAAGTCTAGGCACAGAAAATGTTGTGCATGGTGAAACTATTTCCAAGTCCTGAAAAAAAGGGCGGGGGAAAAGAAAAAGTTGACTCATGGAAATCAGAACAAGAAGGTGAAACGATTCCCTCAGCTGCGCCTCACGTGCGTAACATGTGAGCATCGGCGCTAGTTCAGGACTAAATCACGTAGCAGCGCCTCATGCGCATGACAAGTGAACGCCGGCACTAGTTTTTTTTTATATATATAACAACACCTCACGTGAGACACATATGAGCATTGGCGTAAAGAAAAGGGGAACTTTGTCATTCATACTTCGAAGAAATTTATACATAAAAAAATAAAAAAAATTACAATGGTAAGACAATGAATTCCAGACACGGATTCATGAACTTAGAGGCAAGTTTGAGTAAAGCGCTTCTGGCTCTGTTGACCATTTTCTTATGCATTTTCTCACGAATGCAAGCGTCGGGATACCTACTGATATCATCCATCCTTTGGTACGTGGATATTATCGCCTTCTATTGGAAGACGCAATGCAAAACAGCGACAAGATCCTCTCTTCGCTTCTTTGAAATCAGGCCCATCAGATATACTGAATGCACCTTGTCTTCAACCTCATCAATTGTCTCGAGCGGCATAGCCTCATCAAGCTCAGGAAGTGCTTCCCAAATGGACCCAACTACAATCTTCAAGAGAGCAGAACGGAGAGGGAGCAATCGACCGTTGTAATCGTCAAAACAACGCATCATCTCCGCGCACTGGGCATCAGTAAACTCTTGGCCCTGGTAGCGGCCTTGAATGCGAATCTTCTCATAAGAGATAATCTCCTCAAGATCATACAGATGAGAAACCATTTTATCTGAAAAGAGAAATCAGTAAAGAGTTAGGAATCAAAATACCATAATAATTACAATCTAGAAGAAAAAAATTGGCCCCTACAAAATCAAGGTGATACCCCATCAATGATGAGGCATGCACTTAGTGTAAGAATCTGAAAGGATTCTCATTTAATGAAAAATCTCATTGAACTGTGACTCTCTCGAAAAATGAGTTCTACAGCAGATTCAAATTTGCAAGAAGAACCCTAGAAAGAAAAAAAAAAGGGAATAAAATTTCCAAAATGATTTCTTAAAAAAGAAATTTTCTCAAAGCTAAGCTCTGTAGAACAACCCAGAATTGAATTCCTCTAATGGGATTAAATCCCAGAAATCCCCACGGGAAATGGAATTAAATTCCAAACAACCCTAAAAAATCAAAGTCGCTAACAGGGTAAGACCCTAAGATCTATGAGACTAACGGTCTACCTAAAATAAAGTTTTTAAGATCTCTACGAGATCATTTCAAGAAAAAGAGCCAAGCTCTGTTAATGGGTTAAAAATCCAAGACAAAAAGAGTCTCTTTTAAGAGGAAAATGGTCATAATCCTTACCAATTTTTTTAAACAGAGTTTCTTTGGGCAGAGATCTTAACTCTAAGAAGAGAATAAAATTCTCAAAGAAAAAGATGGAAGATGATAAAACAACAGTCATCTCAAGGGCCAAAGGCCCTATTTATAAGACATGAAGGGACGGTTCAACTTCCTAGGAGATCGAACGGTGGAAAAGTTGATACCGTTGCACCCACGTGTAAGCCACGTAAGAGCAACGGTGGGGGCATTTGTTTCACAATATATTTAACCTAATAAAATAGCAAAGCTCTGTTAAATTCAATGAAGCAGCGCCTCACGTTCTTTCCATGAGGGCGCATGCGCCAGAGCCAATCTAATAGGATTAAATCCTATGGTGGCAACTCACGTGCTCCTCACGCAGGCGCCAATGTGCAAAGCACAGAAGAGTTCATAAAAGTTAAACTCTTAGATGGCGCCGCATGTGCTCCTCATGCGGGCGCCAATGTGCAAAGCACAGAAGAGTTCATTACATAAGAGTTAAACTCTTAGATGGAGCCGCACTTGCTTCTCATGAAGGCGCCAATGTGCAAAGCACATACATACCCATTATAAGAATTAAATTCTTAAGTAGCGCCCACGTGCATAACACGTGAGCGCCGACGCACAGGTAGAATTAAAATTCTACAATATACCCTGTTAAATAGAGCCGTTGGATCAAAGATCCAACGGAGATGATAAATCATCAAAATACAGAATTAAATTCTGTTAGGAGAAAACATTTCCCAAATCATTCTAAAATAAGAAAGATACTCTCGGTTGGATAAAAAATCCAATTATAGAATAAAATTCTATTTGGGAATATATTCTCTCAAACTTTCTAAATAAGAAAAATTGCTCTCTGTAAAATAGAGAACCCTTGGATTAAAAATCAAATGGTGATTAAAAAATCATCGTTTTACAGAATAAATTCTGTATAGGGGAAAATATTTCCCCAATATCATTATAAAAAAATCATATTATGTAAAAACAGAAGTCCTTGGATCAAAAATTCAATGGTGGGTAAAATTCCCCAAATCAATTAGAATCTCTCAATGAGAGATTTTCTCAAAACCAATTAATAATTTGCCTTCACTATATAAAGGACCCGAGACTTCAAGTCTTAGGAGGGACAGAAAAAATACAGGGAGAGAAAAAAGAACAGAGAATTCAATTCTCAAAGAAGAAAACCTTCCTTCTCAAAACCCTAGGTAAAAAAAAGGAGATCAAAATATCTCTATCATATCTAAGGGTTTAACGCTTTTTAAAGAACTTAGTTTTTTCTCTGGATCTGAGATCCACAAGACAAATCTCCCATAAGTTGAGAATTTAATTCTCATTGGGAAGATCTTGTTCTTGAAAATCAAATATTCAGAAAAGAACTAGGTCCAAAAGAAAAAACAAAAAGAGAAAGGAACCTATAAAAGAACTTCGTTCTTAAAGAAAAAACCGATCACAGATCTTCAAAAAGCGAAGATCTTGGTGATCGTTAATGGTCAAAATGCCATTAACAGAGATTTAATCTTTAAAAAAGGAAAAAATACTAGCGCCTCACGTGCTCCTCACATGGGCGCCCCCCTTTTAACCGCGCCTAGCGCCTTACGTGAAAACACGCAGGCGCCCAAAACAGAAGGCCGGCGCATCACGTGAAACACACGTGGGGCGCTGAATAAAAGTGTTTAGCACTTCATATGCCGCCAAAACGGGTGAGTACTTAGCACTGATTGGGCAGCGCCCAGGGCCGCACGTGCACCTCATGTGAACGCCATAAAAGTGCTCAACATTTATTAGGCAATGCCCATGACTGAAAACTTCACATGACATATATGTGAGCGTCAGAGCTCAGATAAGTGCTTAGCACTTTTACATGAAAAGAAAAGCGCTGAATAAATAGAGCCCAAATAAATGCTTAGCACTTTTGAAAAGAAAAAGGCTGTAGACTTAGCCCAAATTGGCTAAGTCTCTGAAATTTTCTCGCAGCTGAGCCCAAATGCTCTTTTGCTGGATCTTAAATAAAAATGATCCTTAAAATTTTGCTAAGTTGATCTTACTCTCAGATTAGACTAACGCATCCTTAGCAAGTATAAATTGAGCCCAAATGCTCAAACATTTAATTTGATCTTAATCTCAAACCAGATTAACGGTCTTTAAATAAACCTAAACCCAAATCTAAAATATACGGATTTGGACTAATTCGCGTCCTACGAGCGACAACATAAACTAGTCTCCGTATACAATCCACGGGCAACCAAAACAAACAAAAACACACACGACACGAAGTGAACTTCCGGAGCAGGAGAAACTGGTTATCGTAATGCGGTAACGTAATTAACTGCACGGGCTTGCGCCTGCAGGGATGTAACAACTCTGTTTCAGTGTACAGAAAATTTGTTTAAAAGTTAATGTACAAATGAAGTATTTCCAATCCTATGTATGTTATAAGTATTTAAACCGCTTTTGAACAGCAAAAAAACACTTGTAGCTCATTAGTAAAACCTTGCACTGCTGTGACATGGCCCCTATGTTCAAATCCCCTCAGTCACATATAATTTTTTTTTTGATTTTTCTTTAAAACTTTTAGAAGCTCAAAAGTTTACACGTGCACTGCACGTAAAAAATGAAAAGTCTCATAAAATAAACATGTGGAAATTTTTATTTAAGCAGCCGATGACACGTGGCCAAGATCCAAGCCTCATCCCCTCGGATCCAACCGGCAAGACCATCATATGGGACCGGCACCGCCGGTTTTCTCCGTAGGGAATTCCCCCAAAATTTAACCCAAGCACCCTTGGCCTACCCCACTACCCCCATGCTGTTTGATTTCTCTGCATTTATCCAGAGAATGATAAATCCCCTCTTTAATCCATTTTAATGCATATTTTTAATTCATTCTTCAATCCTCAAAACCCTAATTTCTCCTATAAATACAAACATCACACCCTAGCCTCCTCATTCAGAAATCCATTGCCAAAACTCACTAAATTTTCCAAGTCCAAAAGTTGTACAAGTGGAGTTAGCTCAAGGTCGAGTTCCGACGACGTTTCAGGACAAATCCGGGGATGAAACGACTCCACGACGCTTTAGAAAGTTCCCTCTACCTCTCCCCTCTTTCTTCAATCAGTAAGTCCCCTCTTCCCTCTTCTCTCTCTAGTAAATAGAATCCTATTTTCAAAACCCGTCGGAAGCGGAGTTATTCCGACTTCCGATTCTAATTTCATCAAAAACGCATCTTTTCTTAATAACAAATTTTCCATCTTTTTATATATTGTTTATTAACCATTAAATAACAATTGGAACAAGTTTCAATTCAAAATTTAATGTTAAACAAATTCTATTTCACTTTTACGGTAAAATACCATCTAGTTTACATACGACATTACTTTATAGTTTGAATCATATTACCTTTAGAAATTGCACGAGATAATGACCTACCTCATCACAACACTCATCTTGACATAGCACGATAGCTTTTGTAACAATTTTTGTGGGACAAAACACAATTTACATTAAAATACCTTAAACTATCAAAACCCGTTTTCTTTAAATTATTTTAATTAATTCCTTGCAAATAAGCCTCTACAACCCATTTTGGGGAACCCGATCGGGATGGTGCGGGTTATCGTACGTCCTCGGGACTAGTAAAGCGAGATGCAGACATCCTCACGGAGCATTCGATCTCGATGGAATTTTTATTACAATTTTTAAGAAAACGTGATTTCTATTTAATAAATAAATTCTATTTTTTATAATTATATATATATATATAAATATTATCAAAATATCTATTTTAAATATAATATATATTCCAGGTTTTCTAATCAAAAGAAAAGAATCACAAAACATCATACCATCACATTCAATACAAGACAAATTACAAGAAAATACTATATACTAATCAAAGTTAGGTTTATATCCACTAGAATATTTCATTTTATAAAAACTACATCTACGAAAACCCTAAAGACGATAAATAAATACTTGAGGTTTATTTTGAAAATATATCAAGACTATTTTTCATAAAACCCCCTCAAGTTATATTAATTAACAATAAAGACCCTAGTAAACATAGGTTTAAGTAGGACCAGTTCTCTTGAGTCTCACGGAGCCGAAGAATATGGGTGCTTACCTATCTAAGGTAGACAAACTAAAAACGGTGTTATCAATACGGTAATTGTCTTGCAAAAAGACATAAATCATGCCGTCCATGTGCAGCAGTTATCGATAATATCAAAACTAATTCAGGACTTCAATTCGTTTTAAAGTGTCTGACTCAGACAGAGTCTCAGTCTAATCTGAAATCAATCAATCTATCCTTTAATATGATTCAAGTATAACTCCATTTCAACATGAATCCATTTATACCAGAATTCAATCTATATCAACATGACTCGATTAAACCGAACTATGAATATACTCTGATTACATGACTATCCATTTATATCCTTTCCTTTTACATGATATCATGGTTTCGGCAAGTCGTACATATATTAAACAAAACAATACAAATCAATACAAAATACATTACGGGGTTTTAAAGGGATAGACTGGTACGGAATGTATTAGAAGTGGCATGAGACGGTCACTTTAATACACCTAACCTGAATATCCATTGCTGTTGTTCCGTGGCTTAACGGTTCCTTGTGCTCCGTATACCATAGTCAACGGAATAGTTAGACTTCTCTCGTATACACTGTCATATTCTGTACCAAGCTACAAACAACTGCGTTAACATAACAAACTCACAATACATCAGTTATATTCTCATATCTGTCTATTCATCTGTTTATTCTATTTCTACTTTTCTTTGGGACTTACCGAGCGATTGTTCGCTGACGACATTCCTTCTCTCTTCTTTCTTTGGAATATTGTCAGGTGGATTCGACTCACTGGAGTTAGAGCCCGGTTCAGAAGACTTGGATTAGTTCAGCGAGGACCCCGAGCTTTAGACTCTTGTATATACTTTACTTTCATGTTCATGCCATTCTTTAGGCATTGTTTTCATCATTGTATTTACTTTTCAGTTGTATTGTAAAGAAATGTTTAATAAATAAAAGTTGATGTTCATTTACATTTCATGTATTATTGTGTATATTTACTTTATATTGCTTAGTTACGCTTAGCGTGTTTACTTCTGAGTAAATACGTAGCGGGCTAGTCGCGCCTCCTTACCCGTACACTGGGAAGCGGGGCATGACAGACTTTGTTGGCGGCCCATGCAGGTCTGTTCTGCATGGACATGCAGGTCAATTCTGCATGAAGTCCTAAGCAAAATAACACAAGAATCAGCAACTAAAAACATTTTTTACATCTTACAATTTCATATTCTTTCAATCTATCCTAACCCTATTTTTTCTTTCAAGATTATGGATTCTCCAAACAATACCAGCACAAACTTCAATAACACACCACCACCTCTTCCACTTATGCCTACCGTTCTAGTTTCGATCAATGAGCAAACGGTATTGCTTGAGGCAATCCGAAGCCTCCTGGAAGGACAGCAGCAGTAGACTGCTATCTTATTGAACCGTCCAGAAGAGGAAGCACCCGGAGTGAAGCAATTCCGGGCATTGCACCCGAAGCAATTTTCTGGGAAAGAGGGCCCTTTGAAATCTAAAGAATGGGCTCAGAGTATTGAAGACGATCTGGCAGCAGCACAAGTGCCAGAGATCGCTTGGGTACGGGTTGCAAAACTGCAACTCACCGACAACGCCCGAGTATGGTGGAAAGAAGAAGAAAACCGTCTTGCCCAGCCTATCGAATGGAAAACTTTTCGCGACATGTTCGACGCGAAGTATTTTCCCGAGACTGCCCGATTCGACATGGAGCAGTAATTCATTCACTTACAACAAGGCTCTATGTGGAGCAAATCGATGGATGAGTATGATGCCGAGTTCACTATGTTGAGCAGGTAAAATATGTCTCAAATATTCGATTTTCTTATATCACATACTACACAGCTAACACAAGACCGTAACAGGTTCGCGGCACACCTCATTCCGACTGCTGAGATCAGGTCCAGATGATTTCAGCAAGGGTTAGATCCGGATGTAATATTTCAAACAAATAAAATATTATTTTTGTGAATTTAAATAATTTAAATAATAAATATTATGAATATTTTAATATATGGAAGATGGTTTTAAATGAAATGGTATAACTATATACCGATAATTTGGGAAATATTTGAAAAAATTAATATGATTATTGATTTTGAAGGTGTTAGGTCGATTTGGGTATTTCATAATTTATTATACAACTAATTATATATAAGTTAATGCTAAACTTGATTTATATTTCACTATTTATACACTAATCTTGTTTATGCATGTGACATGCAATATAACATGTTGCAAAACCTAGCACATATTTATTGACAACCATGGCTTCAATTTTTCTTTTTAATTGTTTTTCTTGTTTTAAAAATAAAATGGAGAGAAAATGGAAGATATTTTTATGAAGGGGAACAATGGGGTATGGGCTAGGAGAGAGAGAATGAAAGAGAGAGGGGGTAAATGTTCAGTTGATAAAACTGCACATTTGTTATTACATTTTTCCTACCATTTCCATATTAAAAAAGGTCTTTATTATAATATATCATACATATGAGGGTTTATGTGTAAAAATACTATTTTCCATGTGTTGATATATTATAATTAGAATTTGGTAGGAAAATGTATGCAAATAATATCATTGACCAAATCCTAGTAGAACAAAGTCTACTAAATATTATTTAAGTTGTTGTGCAGAATTTTTTCAAGACTAAAATCAAGGAAATCAAGTTGTTAAAGCAAACCTGCCTAATTAAGAAATCAAAACTTGGAAATCAAGTCTGGCAGCAACTACGAGAAGATTTCCAAATTCCAAAGATTCCAGAGAACCCTACATGTCACACAGATGAAGCTCCAAAAACTTGATCAAGGGACCAGATTAAATGGCCGCGGATCCGCGGCCATACCCCCCTTTGGGCCGTGGATCCGCGGCAGTCAAGAGGAGTTAGAAGTTGCATTTTTTGAGGGAGAATCTTTATAGTTAGCTTCCATATTTGGAAGCAAGAGTTCTGGCCTTTGGGCTATAAATAAAGACCGAGAGCCTCTTGGAGAATTCATCAAGTCGACGCGATCACGAAGTCCAAGACGGCTCACGCATCCAGGCTGATCATCAACTGTTCGTCTACCTCCTTGGAAGAGATCGAGAAGCAAACTAGTCTTTGTAATCATTTTCTAAGGAATCAAAGTGTAATGAATATTGTTGATTAATAAAGGTAGCTTTCTTTTTCTTATTCTATTTCTTCTTAGTTTAATTATGCATTTTCTCTCCATCTCTTTTTCTCCCAACATGCGCGAGTAATTCTCCGCTTGTTAGGGTTCGTAGGATTAGGGTAGGCTAATGGATGATGAACATCCCTAAACCCTTTTTAAGTCCTATAAAGTTTATGAACTTTATCAAAAGAATCATTAACATCCTAATCGAGCGCGCTAATAATTCTTTGTTAGTCCCGACCGCGATTAGAGATTAGATTAATGATTGTTTTGGTAAAGGCTAGATATGAACGGAGTTCCGTGTCGAGATAAGGGTTAAGAGTGGGATTCCTTTTCCCTCCAGAAACCCTAATCTACACGGATTACCGTCGTTCTAGTTTTAAATCTATTAAAGGATAAAAATGGTAACTTTTAATTAATCGTCCATAACTACTAAATCCTAACGAACCCTACAAGCCATTTTATTATATTAACTGCATCCCTAAAATAATCTAGATCTATATATTTTGCATTCTTGCTTAACATAGATCTAGAAACCTTTCCACAAAATTCTTTATTCCTCCTCTCTTTTTCAACACATCTAAAGTAAGAGTAAAAGATTCAACGTTTCCCTGAGGATGACCCGTACTCACCTCGGTCTAGCTACACGCGACACCGTTCTGATTGCGGTTACTTTAACTATAAAAACACTTTTTCGAATCAATCAAACGACACCGTTGCCGGGGATCCGTGCGTAATTTTTTTATTCTTACTATTTGTGTTGAATTCTTATACGATCAATATCATAAATAAAACAAAACTGCAAATTGTATATTTAACGATTATTAAGTGAATTTTGCAAGGGAATCTGGAGTCACATACTTAAGGATACAGAGAGACAGAGACATTCATCGAGATCCAGAGGAGTACAGAAGGCCACGTAGAAAATTTCATCAAGTGATCCATCCTTCTTGCCGAGGATCCGCGGCAGGAGGTGCACACTTCTCTGGTATATTTTCTATATCTTTCTCTCTCCTCTGAAATCCAATAAAATATCTTTTCTGCAGGATTCTTTGCAAAATATCGCCGCTCAAAAATCTTTTTGCAAGTTCTGTTTTGCGGTTTGTTTTTGCATATTTTAATACGGATCTTTAAGGGGCAAAGACCAAATCCAGATTAGGTAGGGATTTCATCACCCTTCCTAAGCCCCACAAATCACAAACCAAGCATCTGCATCAACCCTACATTAATTTAAAAAATATCTAGACCAGACTCTAAGGACTGTCGCGCTCGGTAAGGACAGAGGAAGGTCGTGGGTAATCTATCGCTTATCCACATTACTTTTGTGGTGTCTAGGCAAGTGTGTCTAAGGTAAGTGGTTACTTAATTAGGACTACTACTTATGTAGTGGACAACCTCCCACTTACCTGGCACTTACCTGGCTACAAAAGTAGTAAGGAGGCGGTAGAGGATTTATCCTGCGGCTTGTCCTTTGGAAGTCTAGGATCGGTCTAGAGACTGACCTAGGTAATCTTAGTTTCAGGGTTGTTTGTGCATTTTTGTGTGATTTGTCTAAATCCGTCATTTTTCAAAACAAACCAATTATTTTCTCCCCTTTTTACCCCCTCCCCCTTCTTCTCTTCTTATAATGGGTGACCCAAACAGACGATCTCTTGCCGAGCTTTGCTGTCCACAACCAGATATCTCTTGTTTTCGTAATCCCTTCGGTATACCGTCCGGCTCTTCCATGTCTTTAAGAGATCATATAGAACAAGCAGGAAGAAACAGTTGGCCACCTCAGTCTAGGTCTTATCAACCGTATCCTAATCCTACACATGTTTCAGTTCATACCCAGAGTGAGGAAGCCCCTAGACGAATGTCTATTGCTGCGCACATAGCTAGGTCTAGAGGCCAAAGTTTCAACCCGGACCAATATCAACCATCACCACCACTGTCCGGAGAAGAGTTTGATATGCGGTTTGTGGCATATAAGATGTCTGTTGAAAATAACCAACCAACAAACACATATCAATATTCTTCTTATCATAATATTGATCCTACTCCTACCCAAGTTCCGCAACCATTCTATTCCTATCAATCCAATCCAACTTTTTCACCTACTCTAGACAGTTCGTCTAATCAGTCATTTGGGAGTTTTAATTATCCACAGGAATTTCAATCTTATACTGAAACCCCTTATCAACCCAAAGACTAGTCTGGAGCAGACATTAGAAAAATTTCTGGAACTGTCGAACCAAATTAGGAAGGATTTGGGTAGTAAGACAGAACTGTACACCCTTCCTAATCAAACCTCCCCATTCCAAACTGAAATCCACAACTCCAGTTTCATAGATTCATCAAGTACACCAAATAGAATGTCTGATAAGTTGTGTGACTTTGTAGTGTTTGATTTACCCGACTGTGAAGGGTCCATTTCAAGTGAAACCATACCCAACCCTTGTGATCTCTACACCTCCACTCTTGAACCAAAACTGATTGAAAACCATACTTTTGATGAGGTGTTTAAGAATTTTAACCTTCACTTGAATGAGGTGATTGACGTTGGGGATATATTGATTGATGAACTCGAAATTTTGGATGATTTTGTCCCACCAATTCATCAAATCCTTTCACTTCCTTGTGGTCATCATCTTGAGCCTTTAATTCTTCCCGAACCCCAAATATGTCTTGAAGTTGATGATAATGGAATACCCGAAGATCAGACCGAAATACAGCCTCCATCTTCCACATCTGGTTCAGCAACACTCGACACACCAATTTGTTTACCCATTTCACCTTCTACTTTCTCCGATTCTTCTTCTGTTCCTATAGTTTCAGTGAGTTTTGATAAATCACAATCCGTTAATTCAAGTTCAATAATACCAGAAATTCAACTTGATTTGGATATTTTTGAAAATGAGGTAGATGAGTTTTTCGAGTCCTCTACCTCAATAATTTTTGAATCAAGTAGGATAAATTCTGGCACAAAACTCTTTGACAACAAAATGTTCAATCACACCATTGATAAAAGTTTTGAAGAACTTTTTGCTGACGAACTTGAATTTTTAAACAATTCGGATTTTGTGATTAATCAATCTCCACCTATAGAGGTTGAACCGTCACCATTCCTTCTTCCTAATCATCCACCCTTTCCAGACCACCTCTTAGCCCTTCCCCACTTTTTCTTGACTCGATAAAACACATTCTTCCACCAACCTATACGATATACTGATAAAATCTTTGAATGGTTGGTGTTAACTTTTGGTCTTTGTAAAGTCTTACTTTGACCAAATGACTCACCCCCTCTTAAAATGCTTCGTATTGTCTAACTTATGTTTGAGGGGGGGTATATTTTTGGCTCTTAAACATAACTTTTGTCCTCAAATTTGTGAGTCAAAAATAAGTTTGGGGGAGGATTTTCACACTTATATATTTTTGCCCCCATTAATAATGTCCCTCCAAGCTTACAGGTTGTTGTGATCCAGCAGATAGCAACAGTGAGGACACTGTTGAAAACAAGTTTGGGGGAGGTTTGTGCTTATTTACGCATACTTTGCATTATACTATATATAAGCACAAAAAAAAATTTTGATAATAAAAGAATAGAAAGTGAAAAATTATATATGAAAGATAGGAATAGTTTAAGAAAACCAAGAAAATTAGAAGTTTTCTTAAACGAACTAGTAATAAGTAGTTATGAGCTGTTGTCCCAAGGGTTAGTAAGATGAAGGAAATCACTAATCTGAGGATAAAAATAAGTCTGAAAAATAGTTTCTATTCTGGAAGCCAAACATTTGAATGTTGATATCCTACTATATGCACTTACACACGTCTTGAAACTCGGGATAGTAGAGGATACCTTGGAATGCTCTTGTCTTAAAGCCAAAGTATGAAGGAAATAAATAAATGAAGAAAATATAAAAATGGTGAAAAGAAAAATGAACACTGGTTTTGTTATCGCCAAGGCAGCAATAAAAAAAATATAGCGAGGGTGCATCTTCACCTAGTACCCTAAGGCCAACTGGTCTGAGAGTCACTGCTAAGCCTTAGATGGTGCAAGACGAGGAAAATATTATCACCTAATCAGCAAGCACATGAGTAATCGGTCGGTTAGTACCTCAAGAAGTATTAACGGTCGCATGAAAATGTGTGAGCAAATCTAAATATTCATCAAGTTAAAAAGTACCGAGGTAGATGGACAAGAGTATGATAGCTTGAATTGAATTCTCCGAGTGTAGGGATGTCCATTACACACACGTAGGGGTATATGATCGATGTTTGGATGAAATGTAGGAATGAAGAATAAAGACGATGTTTTATTGAGGGATAATGTGATTTCTAACATTTTTTTCATGACTATTAAGATAGGGCTCATGACAACTGAAAAGCTAGTATAGTTGGAAACTCTTATTTTCAAAGTCTTTCTTTTATGGTTCTTATCTTTATATGTAAATTTCACCATCTCTCTTTTATTATAGGATTTTTTGGGTGTAATCCGCTGAAAACCCTCAGGAGACAACACTCCTCCTACTAGGGACACCTAGAGGTTTAACGGCTTGTTGCACGTGCTCAGTGCAATCGTGTTTGCCTACGAAAGTGTGCTTAGTTTTCTCCTTTCTTTTTTCTCCTTCTCTTGAATAAACTAGTTTGCTCGGGACGATCAAAGATAAGTTTGGGGGTATTTGTTCAGTTGATAAAACTGCACATTTGTTATTACATTTTTTCTACTATTTCCATATTAAAAAAGGTCTTTATTATAATATATCATACATATGAGGGTTTATGTGTAAAAATACTATTTTCCATGTGTTGATATATTATAATTAGAATTTGGTAGGAAAATGTATGCAAATGTGCAGAATTTTTCCAAGACTAAAATCAAGGAAATCAAGTTGTTAAATCAAACCTGCCTAATTAAGAAATCAAAACTTGAAAATCAAGTCTGGCAGCAACTACGAGAAGATTTCCAAATTCCAAAGATTCCAGAGAACCCCACATGTCACACAGATGAAGCTCCAAAAACTTGATCAAGGGACCAGATTAAATGGCCGTGGATCCGCGGCCATACCCCCCTTTGGGCCGCGGATCCGCGGCAGTCAAGAGGAGTTAGAAGTTGCATTTTTTGGGGGAGAATCTTTATAGTTAGCTTCCATATTTGGAAGCAAGAATTTTGGTCTTTGGGCTATAAATAAAGACCGAGAGCCTCTTGGAGAATTCATCAAGTCGACGCGATCACGAAGTCCAAGACGGCTCACACATCCAGGCTGATCATCAACTGTTCGTCTACCTCCTTGGAAGAGATCGAGAAGCAAACTAGTCTTTGTAATCATTTTCTAAGGAATCAAAGTGTAATGAATATTGTTGATTAATAAAGATAGCTTTCTTTTTCTTATTCTATTTCTTCGTAGTTTAATTATGCATTTTCTCTCCATCTCTTTTTCTCCCAACATGCGCGAGTAATTCTCTGCTTGTTAGGGTTCGTAGGATTAGGGTAAGCTAATGGATGATGAACATCTCTAAACCCTTTTTAAGTCCCATAAAGTTTATGAACTTTATCAAAAGAATCATTAACATCCTAATCGGGCACGCTAACAATTCTTTGTTAGTTCCGACCGCGATTAGAGATTAGATTAATGATTATTTTGGTAAAGGCTAGATATGAACGGAGTTCCGTGTCGAGATAAGGGTTAAGAGTGGGATTCCTTTTCCCTCCAAAAACCCTAATCTACATGCATTACCATCGTTCTAGTTTTAAATCTATTAAAGGATAAAAAGGGTAACTTTTAATTAATCGTCCATAACTACTAAATCCTAACGAACCTAAAAGCCCTCTTATTATATTAACTACAGCCCTAAAATAATCTATATCTATATATTTTGCATTCTTGCTTAAAATAGATCTAGAAACCTTTCCACAAAATTCTTTATTCCTCCTCTCTTTTTCAACACATCTAAAGTAAGAGTAAAAGATTCAACGTTTCCCTGAGGACAACCCGTACTCACCTCGGTCTAGCTACACGCGACACCGTTCTGATTGCGGTTACTTTAACTACAAAAACACTTTTTCGAATCAATCAGTAAACTCTTGACCATGGCTCATTTTCCCTTCATCTTCAATTCCTTTTCTTCTTTTTCTCCTCCTCTTCCTCTTCCTCCACCTTCTACTACCCTCAAAACCACCCAAAACCACCCCCAAAACATCACATTCCCTTCACAAAAAAATGTGTACAAGCCCATTACAAACCTTATGGAGGCCTTAAGTTTGGATTTTGAAGACTTTGAGAAACTCAAGAAAATTCTTGAGTTGCCAAATGAAGTATAATTCCACACTTCATATTAAGCTTATTGTTTTCCTAATGTCATATAGTAATTTGAAGTTAAACCATTATAGTTTAGTGATCTTAGAAATTTCAAGTTGAGGTTTAGGGGGTTTTATGACTTGTGAAGGTGTAATTGAGGTGTAGTGATGTTTTTCATGATCTTAGTGATGTACTAGGGACCACACCAGAGACCAAACAGAGACTTGAACTTAGATTTGGCCGATGTTGGTTTTGTGACTATTGTGAGGACTACAGGAAATCTGGAGCAACTTGAGGTGTTTGTAAGAAAATCAAACAACTCCACTGACCTAGTTAGACCACTAAAAGACCACCACAGAGAGACGAGCCCAAAATCCCAATATAGAACCAGCGGCACCGGTCACTGTTCATGATCTCGCCGGCCAAAATTTGGGTCATGGTGTTGGGTTTTGGCCAGTAGCTCTTACTCCTTGTAACCTAGCCCCTATATTGTTTGTTTAATCCCTAATTACCTGAGGCAAAATCTGGAAGCATTTTAGGTTGGAATTTACTATGTTTTCCGATTTCTAAAACTTAGTTTATGATATTTGAATTTGGATTTGGTCGTTGGACGTTTTTACGTCAACGACGAGGGTTATTTGGCTATTCTTGCATGTGTAGGCCGTAGGTTGTAACCTATGTGTGTTTCGTGTGCCGTTTTGGTTTTCGTATTCGATTCGTGTTTACGATACGATGTGTTGTGATATGTAGCTACCTTTCACATGGACTTCGGACGACAAGGGAGTGCGTGGCGTCATCGACTTCGGCAAGCGAGGATCGAGGTGAGTAGATGTATATCTATGGGGGAAGTCGGGTGGATGGCGTATAGCACCCCTGCAACCGTAGAATACGGTATTACTATATTATTATAAGTTTGGATGCGATATTGGATACTTAGCGGATAGGGTATTTAGAAGACCATAGGTTAGATTAGGTTGATCTAGGAAGACCTATCCTTAGGATTATTACCTTGGTAGTGAATCACAGGTTATATGTAGTCACACACACACACACGCATGCACACTTGATTTTGTGTGTGTGTGTATGTATGTGTGTAGGTTTACACACATACACACACACACATGTGATGAGGATAGTATATGATATATGGAGATAAGTCGATATGATCGGGTATGATGCCGTGAGATTTTGATATGTGATTGAGTCGTGATATTGTATATGATATGATGTTATGATGGATCGTTAGGCGATATGTATTCATACATGCGATAATATGTGAATTGATGATATTAAAATGTACGAGACTTTAGAACCGTACCCCTGACTATGATATTGTACAATGATGATACCGTATAAATGATGATATATATATATGATATTTGATCCGTATCCTCAATTTTGAGGATGACGTACGATAGATATTACCGTACGAGGAATATATGATGATTGATCCGCGCTCTTGGCTCGAGAATGTCGTACGATAGATATTACCGTACGTGATGATATGAGGCTGGATCGCCGACTACTAGATATATCGACTCGGATACGTATAGTCTTCCACGACTTGACCCAGGTTTAGTTTAGCTTTTAGTTAGTTTCTTAAATTATTAAGTAGATGTTAGAGTATAGTCGAGTCATACATATTTTCAAAACTAGCGAATCGTGGGTATTTTCAAGTGGGTAACCGAGGGATACTACGGATTTTTTAAATGGTATTCATTCTTCAAAACACCATAGCCTCTACTTTTCTAAAAACAACGATTCGTGCTATTTCCAACACTATCACTGTATGGCTCGTATATAGATTTATATTTTATAATGTTGCATTATTGATTATTTCCTGTCATTCATTGCATTGTAGATTAAATGTGTTTCCTTTAGCTATTATGATCTCGTCTGTTGGGACACCAGCACTATTACCGATGATGCGTATGTTGCACGTACACTTGCTTGCCGGCTCACACACATCATCATCGCTAATTGCCATGCCACGTACACACTAGAGAACCTTTACTTCATTCATATGAGTTTTGTAGAAAGAACTTAATTAACCTTATTTCAAAACTGCACCTCCACTATTTTCCCTAAAAAGTTTTAGATTTCTGGGATTTTGGCTTACTTGAATTAGGCAGGGTCCTATAGACTTCACATGATTCAAGTGCCAGTCACGTACCTTTTCCAGGTTGTGACACCGGAGATCCAAGCTGCTTTAGCTACAGGGGATTTCCCAACTCACGAACTGGCTCTAAAAGCTGGCCGTCGATATGAGGCAGTAGTAAAGATGAAGGGCAGACCCCAATCAGCCAGAGTGAAGCGCCCTGCCACTCAGATGGTAGGAGGAGCCTCTTCAAGGCCACCTTTTGTACCCAGAAGACCGGGAGTACCATTCAACCGGCCCAGTACAGCCTTTTTCACCTACTGCAGGAGGGATGAACAACTGGCGAAGGATTGTAGGCATGCTAATCGCCTTTTCTTAGTTTGTGGCTCGGCCACACATGATATTAGGTCTTGTCCTCGAAGACTCAATCCAAATGTTGCACCCAGACCAGCAATTACCTATCCGCAGCGGCCGGCTATCCAGGCACCTGCTCCACGACTTGCTCTCCTAGCTCCACCACCTCGTGGACCGACTGCATCTCCTCCTCGTCAGTTCCACCACGCACAAAGGAACTTACCTCAAGTACAGAGGAACGGACAGAGGAATGCTCCTCCAGCAAGGAGGAATGTACCGAGGCGACAGGCTTTCACAATGACTGTGGAAGAAGCTGAAGCCACTGGCCAAGTCATTACTGGTAACTCTTTTCTTTCAAGCTTTCTTTCAATCTTTATACATACCCATATATCTTTTTCTCATGCCTAAATCAAATCCCACATAACTTAGGTATGATCTTAGTAGCCTCACTTCCTGCACTAGCACTATTCAATACTGGAGCATCTTATTGTTTTATGTCGCAACGGTTCGTCTGAACCTATGCAATTCCGGTCAAACCACTTGTATCCAGCTAGAATATCAGTTCAGGGAACGACGTTCTAAAGGAAATAATGGGATACGACCTGTGTCCAGTGGTCTTCTGCAGCAGAGAATTCTATGCTGACTTCAAGATGCTGGACATACCGAATTTCGATGTCGTTTTGGGTATGGATTAGTTAGGAACATTCTATGCTACCATTGACTGTCATTAAAGGAGGGTAGCGTTCGAGATTCCAGAACATCCGGTCTTTTATTTCAAAAGTGGATACCTTACCCTGGAGCCAAGCACATACAAAACAAAACCGAAGAAGGCAGTGATTGCAACACATCAAGCAGAGGAAGGATCGAAGCCAGAGGTAGTTCGAAAGTTCGATGATGTATTTCCTGAAGACATATCAGGTTTTCCTCCTGACCGAGCTCTTGAATTCAGCATTGATTTAGTACCTGGAGCACAACCGGTAATCAAAGCTATGTATCGCTTGAGTCTTGAAGGTTTGTAAGAGATCCGAACTCAGTTGGACGAATTATTGAAGAAAAGATGGATTCGTCCCAGCACATCAAGTTGGGGATCGCCAGTTCTTCTTGTGAAGAAGAAGGAATGTTCATATCGAATGTGCATTGATTATAGAGCTCTGAACGAAGTAACTATAAAGAACAAGTATCCACTTCCGCGTATCGACGATCTGTTCGATCAGCTAAGTGGGTCTTGCGTTTTCTCCAAGTTAGATCTTCATTCGGGTTATCATCAGGTGAAGGTCAAAGAGTCTGATATTCCAAAGAAAGCATTCATGACTCGCTATGGTCATTATGAGTTTCTTGTGATGCCATTTGGAGTGACCAACGCACCAGCGATATTCATGAACCTAATGAATCAAGTTTTCAGAGAGTACCTAGACAGGTTTGTTGTCATCTTCATCGACGACATCTGGTGTATTCTAAGAGTCGGAAAGAACATGCCGAGCACCTACGAATTGTCCTGGAGACTTTACGACAGCATCAACTCTATGCCAGGTACAGCAAGTGCGAGTTTTGGTTAGATCAAGTCAGTTTTCTCGGACATATTGTATCAGGCGATGGAATGTTTGTAGATCCAGCTAAGGTATCAGCAGTAAGCGAATGGCCGACACCGAAGTCAGTGAAGGACATTCGAAGTTTCTTGGGTTTAGCAGGATATTACAGAAGATTCATTGAAGGATTTTCGAAGATTGCGACACCCCTGACCAAGCTCACGCGTAAAAATGAAGAATTCGTGTGGTCAGAAGCATGTGAACAAGCTTTCGAAGAACTTAAGTCAATATTGACATCAGCGCCTATTTTCATCATACCGGATCAATCTGGAGGTTTTGAAGTGCATTGCGATGCAACCGGTAAGGGATTAGGATGTGTTCTACATCAGCACGGTAAAATTGTAGCTTATGCATCAAGACAGCTGAAGATTCATTAGCGCAACTATCCGACGCATAATCTGGAGTTGGCAGCCGTTATCTTTGCTCTTAAGATTTGGCTCCATTATCTTCTTGGAGAACGAGTGGACATATACACAGACCACAAGAGTCTGAAATATGTGTTTACTCAGAAAGAGTTGAATATGCGGCAGAGAACATGGTTAGAACTTATGGCAGACTTCGACATCAACCTACAATATCATTCAAGGAAGGTGAATGTAGTACCTGATGCACTTAGTCGCCAACCACTATCAATGAATCTCACCGCACAGTGGAAGCTGCAGTAAGATTTTCATCAGATGGAGATAGAAGTGGTCATGCCAGGTAACGCTTCAAGTTTGATGAACTTACAATTTCAATCTATCATTGTAAATCAGATCAAAGCAACTCAAACAAGTGATGCCAAGTTGCTAAAGATCAGAGAACAAGTAGAAAGTGGACTTAGAACAAACTTCATCATCCATGAAGACGGATCTTTAAGATACGGCAGTAGATTGTGCGTACCACAAGATTCTGTTCGGGAAGAATTGATGAAAGAAACTCATAGCTCTCCCTATTCAGTACACCTTGGTGGTACAAAGATGTACAAAGATCTGCGGCAACATTACTGGTGGCATGAAATGAAGAGTGAAGTAGCCAGAAGCATCGCTAAATGTTTGGTGTGTCAGCAAATGAAAGCTGAACATCACAGGACTGCCGGTTTACTTCAACGATTACCTATTTAAGATACGGCAGTAGATTGTGCGTACCACAAGATTCTGTTCGGGAAGAATTGATGAAAGAAACTCATAGCTCTCCCTATTCAGTACACCTTGGTGGTACAAAGATGTACAAAGATCTGCGGCAACATTACTGGTGGCATGAAATGAAGAGTGAAGTAGCCAGAAGCATCGCTAAATGTTTGGTGTGTCAGCAAATGAAAGCTGAACATCACAGGACTGCCGGTTTACTTCAACGATTACCTATTTCAGAATGGAAGTGGCAATATATCACCATGGACTTCATGACTGCTCTTCCTCGCAGCACGTAAGGTAACGATGTGGTATGGGTTATTGTGGATCAACTCATAAAGTCAGCTCACTTCATTCCATTTTGAGTTGGCCAATCTACCGAGACATCAGCAAAGAAGTACATAGAGGTAGGTTTGAATCTAAGTAAGATTTAACTCTTCATTGTGTACTATCTCTGATACCTATGAACTCATACAGGAGATAGTGAGATTATATGGAGTACCGGTTTGCATTGTCTCCGATCGTGACATCAGATTCTGATCGCAATTTTGGCAGAGTCTGCAAGCTAGCTTGGAAACGAGTCTGAACTTTAGCACAGCTTACCATCCATAAATAGACGGACAGTCTGAGCGAACGATTCAGATCCTTGAAGATATGCTAAGAGCTTGTATGCTAGACTTCGGAGGATCGTGGGAAGATCACCTACATTTTGTGGAGTTTTCATACAACAACAGCTACCAAGAAAGTATTGGAATGGCACCTTTTGCAGCTCTATATGGAAGGAAGTGTCGTTCGCCATTAAGTTGGGACGATATCGGAGATAGAGAACTCCTTGGACCTGATATGATAGTTGTAACAACCCTAAACATTCTGTACAATTTTTTTTTCAAAATACAGAAGGGACACCTGAGCCTAAGCACAAATTATAAATTTGATTTGCTTTTGAACAGTAAGAAAGCACTTGTAGCTCATTGGTAAAGCCTTGCACTACTGTGACGTAGTTCCTGTGTTCGAATTCCATTAGCCACATATTATTTTTATTGTTTTTTCTTTTAATCTTTTAGAAGCCCAAAAGTTTACACATGCACTACACGTAAAATGAAAAATCACACAGAAAACAAACATATGCACTGAGATATGCCAATCGACGATGACACGTGGCAAAAATCCCAAGCTCAATCACAAAGAATGGACCGGCAAGATCTTCTCTTTTCCCAGTGATGCCGGCCCTTCCGTAGGGGATGGTACCCAAAGTTTAACCCTACACCCCTTGGCCTCCTCCCTTAACCCTGTACTATTTGTTTTTATTAAAAATAAACAGTGAATTAAAAAGTGGCATTAAACCGAAATTTTAATTCATTTTTAATTCATTCTTCATTAGCCCAAAACCCTAATTTTCCCTATAAATACTATACCACATTTCACCCCTCCTCATTCAGAATTTCATTACAAAAACTCTATAAAATTTCCAAGTCCTAAGTTGTGCAAGTGGAGTTAGCAAAGGGCGAAATTCCGACGAAGTTTCAAGAAGATTCCGGCGACGAAACGACGCCCCGATGGTTCCGAAAACTTCTTCATCCTCCCCTCTTTCTTAATAGCCAGTAAGTCCCCTTTTCCCTTCTCAATCTCTAGTCTAACACTTTCACTTTTCAAAACACGTCGGAAACGGAGTTATTCCGACTTCCGATTCTCTTTTCTTTAAAAATATAATTTTTCTTAATAACAAACCTACAAATTTTTAATATATTGTTTAGATCATAAACAAATATATTAGAACAAGTTTCATCTCAAAAGAATCTATTATGCAATTTTTATCGCATTTTTACGATAAAATACCTTATACTTTACTTTCGACATAATTCAACATATTTCTTGTATTGCCTTTAGATAACTCACGAGGTAATGACATATCTCATCACAACACTCATCCTTGACATAGCACGATGGTTTGTAAAACATTCTTTGGGACAAAATACGACATTACATTTAAATACCCTAAACTTACAAAATCGTTTTCTTTAAAAAGTGTATTAATTTAATTCCTTGCAATTGTGCCTCTACAACCCATTTTGGGGAACCCTAATCGAGATGGTGCGGGTTATCACACATCCTCGGGCCTAATAGAGCGAGATGCAGACCTCCGCAAGGAGCATTCGATCTCGATGGAATTTTTGATGCAATTTTTAAGAAAATGAGATTTCTACAAAATAAATAAAATTATTTTCATTAAATATATATATTTATAAATATTATCAAAAGATCTATTTTAAATATATTATACAAATATTCCATGTTTTCTAAATCAAAAGAATCACAATTCCATGAAACTACCATTACAATTCCATACAAACTCCAATATTTCATTAAAATACCATATACAATGAAAACTGGGTTCTACTCACTAGAAAATTTCACTTTTATAATATATACATCTATGAAAACCCTAAAAAAGATAATTAAATACTTGAGGTGTATTTTGAAAATATATCAAAACTATTTTTACATAAAACCTTCTCATGTTATATTAATTTACAATAAGTACCCTAATAAACATAGGTTTAAGCGGGACCAGTTCTCTTGAGCCTCAGAGAGCCGGAGAATATGGGTGCTTGTCTATCTAAGGTAGACAATCTAACAACGGTGTTATCAACACGGTAATTGTCTTGGAAAAAGACACAAATCCTGCCGTCCATGTGCAATAGTTACCGATAACACCAAAACAATCAGGACTTAAATTCTGTTTAAAAAGTCCGACTCAGTTAGAGTCACGATCAAATCTGATTATAATCTGACTTGAATTCAATTCAAGTATAACTCCATTTCAATGTGAATCCATGAATGCCAGAATACAATCTATAACAACATGAACATGACCGAACCAAACCATGGATATACTCTGTTTACATGACTATCCATTTATATTCATTCCGTTTACTGATATCATGGTTTCGATAAGTCATCCATCTATATAATAATACAATACAATCAATACAAGATACATTACGGGGTTTATAAAGGGGTAGACTGGTACGGAATATATTAAAGGTGGCACGAGGTGGTCACTAAAAAACGTTATTACATCCATGTCGTTGTTCCGTGGTATTTTCGATAGAGCCTTGTACTATGGATTATCAAAGTCCATGGTGTAAGTTGGACACTTCTCGTATACACTGGTATATTCTGTACCAAGCTACAACAACTACGTTAGTATAACAAATATAACATTATTTACTTCACCTATTCTATTCTCTGTTTATTCTTTTCCTTCTTTCTTTGGGACTTACCGAGCGATTGTTCGCTGACGACATTCCTATTTCTCTTCTTCTTTGGAATGTTGTTAGGAGGACCCGACTCTGAGGAGCTCGAGACCAGCCAGGAGCACTTGGAGCAGTACACAGAAGACCTTGAGCATTAGACTTTATTTGTACATATTTTCTTTTCAGTTATGTCATTGTTTAGGCATTGCATTCCATCCTTGTAATTACATTTCTAGTTGTACCTGTAAAAGAATGTTTAATAAATAAAGTTGTTGTTCATTATTCATGTCTCTTGTGTACATTTTAATTTATATTGCTTAGATACGCTTAGCGTGTTTACTTCTGAGTAAATACGTAGCGGGCCTCGCCGCGTCCCCTTGTCGTACACCGGGAAGTGGGGCGTAGCAATAGCAGATACAGTGGATGTAGTTCGCACTATCAGGGAAAGAATGCGCATAGCCCAAGATCGACAGAAGCACTGGGCTGATGCAAAGCGTCATCACTTGGAGTTCCAACCGAGAGATCGTGTATTTTTAAAGATCTCACCAAACCGTGGAGTGATTAGGTAAAGTCACTTCGGAACAAGGAAGTAAACTTGGTTCGAGTGATGTGGAGAAAAGTCACACCAGGAGAATCAACATAGGAACGTGAGGAAGACATGCGTGCAAGATACCCTCACTTGTTTGTAAATTAGTCCTTAAAATAATTGTAAATTTTGAGGACGAAATTTTTGTAAGAAGGATAGAATGTAACAACTATGTTTCAGTATACAAAAAAATTGTTTAAAAGTTAATGTACAAATGGAGTATTTGTAATCCTGTGTATGCTATAAGTATTTAATCCACTTTTGAACAGCAAGAAAACACTTATAGCTCATTGGTAAAGCCTTGCACTGCTGTGACATAGCCCCTGTATTCAAATCCCCTCAGCCACATATTATTTTTTTATTGATTTTTCTTTAAAACTTTTAGAAGCTCAGAAGTTTACACATGCACTGCACGTAAAAAATGAAAGTCTCATAAAACAAACATGTGGAAATTGTTATTTAAGCAGCCGAGGACACATGGTCAAGATCCAAGCCCCATCCTCTCAGATTCGACCGGCGAGACCATCATATAGGACCGGCACCGCCGATTTTCTTCGTAGGGAATGCCCCTAAAATTTAACCCTAGCACCCTTTGGCCTACCCCACTACCCCCATACTGTTTTCTCTGCATTTATCCAGAGAATGATAAATCCCCTCTTTAATCCATTTCAATGCATATTTTTAATTTATTCTTCAATCCTCAAAACCCTAATTTCCCCTATAAATACAAACATCATACCCTAGCCTCCTCATTCAGAAATCCATTGCTAAAACTCTCTGAATTTTCCAAGTCCAAAAGTTGTACAAGTGGAGTTAGCTCAAGGTCGAGTTCCGGCGACGTTTCAGGACAAATCCGACGACAAAATGACTCCACGACGCTTTATAAAGTTCCCTCTACCTCTCCCCTCTTCCTTCAATCAGTAAGTCCCCTCTTTCCTCTTCTCTCTCTAGTAAATAGAATCCTATTTTCAAAACACGCTAGAAGCGGAGTTATTCCGACTTCCGATTCTAATTTCATCAAAAACGCAATTTTTCTTAATAACAAATTTACCATCTTTTTATATATTTTTTATTAACCATTAAATAACAATTGGAACAAGTTTCAATTCAAAATTTAATGATAAACAAATTCTATTTCACTTTTACGGTAAAATACCATCTAGTTTACATACGACATTACTTTATAGTTTGGCTCATATTTCCTTTAGAAATTGCAAGAGATAACGACCTACCTCATCTTGACATAGCACGATGGCTTTTGTAATAATTTTTGTAGGATAAAACACAATTTACATTAAAATACCTTAAACTATCAAAATCGTTTTAATTAATTCCTTGCAAATAAGCCTCTACAACCCATTTTAGGGAACCCGATCGGAATGGTGCGGGTTATCGCACGTCCTCGGGACTAGTATAAAGAGATGCACACCTCCTCACGGAGCATTCGATCTCGATGGAATTTTTATTATAATTTTTTAAAAAACGTGATTTCTATTTAATAAATAAATTCTATTTTTTTTAATTATATATATATATATATAAATATTATCAAAATATATATTTTAAATATAATATATATTCCAGGTTTTCTAATCAAAAGAAAAGAATCACAAAACATCATACCATCACATTCAATACAAAACAAATTACAAGAAAATACCTTATACTATTCAAAGTTAGGTTTATATCCACTAGAATATTTCATTTTATAAAAACTACATCTATGAAAACCATAAAGAAGATAAATAAATATTTGAGGTTTATTTTGAAAATATATCAAAACTATTTTTCATAAAACCCTCTCAAGTTATATTAATTTACAATAAAGACCCTAGTAAACATAGGTTTAAGCGGAAGCCTCAGGGAGCCGGAGAATATGGGTGCTTTCCTATCTAAGATAGACAAACTAAAAAAGGTGTTATCATTACGGTAATTGTCTTGGAAAATGACACAAATCCTACCGTCCATGTGCAGCGGTTACCGATAACATCAAAACTAATTCAGGACTTCAATTCATTTTAAAGTGTCTAACTCAGACAGGGTCTCAGTCTAATCTGAAATCAATCAATCTATTCTTAAATATGATTCAAGTATAACTCCATTTCAACATGAATCCATTTATACCATAATTCAATCTATATCAACATGACTCGAATAAACCGGACCATGAATATACTCTGATTACATGACTGTCCATTTATATCCTTTCCATTTACATGATATCATGGTTTCAGCAAGTCGTACATCTATTAAAAAACAATAAAAATCAATACAAAATACATTACGGGATTTTAAAGGGGTAGACTGGTACGGAATGTGTTAGAAGTGGCACGAGACGGTCACTTTAATACACCTAACCTGAATAGCCATTGCTGTTGTTCCGTGGCTTAACGGTTCCTTGTGCTCCGTATACCTTAGTCCACGGAATAGTTGGACTCCTCTCGTATACACTGGTATATTCTGTACCAAGCTATAAACAACTGCGTTAACATAGCAAACTCACAATACATCGGTTATATTCTCATATCTGTCGATTCATCTGTCTATTCTATTCCTACTTTTCTTTGGGACTTACCGAGCGATTGTTCGCTGACGACATTCCTTCTCTCTTCTTTCTTTGAAATGTTGTCAAGTGGATACGACTCACTGGACTTAGAGCCCAGTTCAGAGGACTTGGATCAGTTTAGTGAGGACCCCGAGCTTTAGACTCTTTTATATACTTTACTTTCATGTTCATGCCATTCTTTAAGCATTGCTTTCATCATTGTATTTACTTTTCAGTTGTATTGTAAAGAAATGTTTAATAAATAAAAGTTGTTGTTCATTTACATTTCATGTCTTCTTGTGTATATCTACTTTATATTGCTTAGTTACGCTTAGCGTGTTTACTTCTGAGTAAATATGTAGCGGGCCAGTCGCGCCTCCTTACCCGTACACTAGGAAGCGGGGCGTGACAGACTTTGTTGGCGGCCCATGCAGGTCTGTTCTGCATGGACATGCAAGTCAATTCTACATGAAGTCCTGATTGCATGCTTTTAGCGTGTCGTATTTTAAAGTTCTAAAGTTAACCGCAATCTGGACGGCGTCGCGTGTAGCTAGCCGTGATGAGTACGGGCCGTCCGCAGGGAGACGGAGCATTTTAAGTTCTTGTTATCACGAGTTAATACGCGTGGCGGAATTGTTCGATTCTACCCTATGTGTATATATGCAAAGTAAAAGTTGTTAGGATTAGATAGGATAGTATAAGTTATGGATTTCCGTACTAAATCCTTTGTGCCGAACCTGACTATTGAAACTAGAGCAATCGACAACAACGTGAATTAGAGTACTTGAGTACGGTATTAGTGAAAGCCGGCTTATTGACCATTGTCCGTCCGTTCTTGTCTCTTGCTTTCGCCTCCGGCCAAACCGAACGCAACCGTTCACGGTTAGGAATCACCGATATCTTGGTAGGGTAGGATACCTAACGGAGCGCTTGCGTAAGGTTTGGGCGGAGTTCAATTGGAAAATAACGGGCAAAAGAAATGAGAGACGAAAACCTTAACTTACACAACCTATCTTTTTCCTAACAACAACATATTCACAAACCAACAAAACAACAAAAGAAAGAGCAAATGAAAAGATAAAAAGAAAAGAAAAGAAAAGCAACATTACAAGTAAGTAAATGCAAGGTAATAAATTGCAAGTAAGTAAATGGTATGGAAATAAAATTGCAAGTAAGTAAAGAGAGAGATTAAAACACTAAGAACCCAAGAACAAAAATGAAAGCTTTATTATGTCCAAGTGATACAACCTTGAGTTCAATAACCAAAACTTAAACTTTCAAGCTCAATGAAGAGGTTGCAAGATTAAGAGAAGGCAAAGAACTCAACGGGAACTAGCTATATACAAGAACAAAATGGAAAATGAAAAAGAGTGTGAAGTCTTGGATAAAGAATGAGACAATGTAAGACCCCTTATCCCTTGCTCACTGGTATGTATTTATAGGTTCAAAATACAATTAAACAAGTAATAAAAAAATTTGACGTGGCAGCAAGGGATGGACAGAAAAAAGATGGGGACCATAGGATCTAGGGGGGCTGGCAAGATCGGATATATTGGGCAAGTCGCCGGTCCAAAACCGAGCAAGTGGGTTCGTGTTGGTTGTGTGGTCTTGTGTGCTCTCCAATATCACTCTGGTGCTGCTTGATTTGCCTACATGAACTTGGTCTGCACTCAGAGATTTGGAGGGAAGTTTGATGCTTTATATCACATCACACATTTTTAGCATTTAACACTCTTGTCCCCCAAATTGCATAAGCCATCATTTGTGTGTGTCGTGGGCAGCCCCACCATGGTCTATGCCAAAGAGTTGTGTGCACACTTGCATTGTGTTAGACCAAAATAGTGTGCACACATTTATTTGCTAAAGAACTATTTGAGTATCGATTGGTTTCCAGTTCCGGTTGCAGTGTCGGCTCACAAATGTTATATCCATGTTTTTGAATGTATTTCCAGTATTTTGTCACGGATACCTGTAATCTGTAATTACTGAGCAGTACCGATACATAATAAAACGGATAATGAATGAGTGGTATTAAAATACAGTTTTCTGTGATAAACAAATACCCCCAAACTTATCTTTTGCTCATCCCGAGCAAAACAAAAATCCTAGCCTCACTTTCGCAGGGAACGCGATTGCACTGAGTTCGTGCAACAAACCGTTAAACCTCCACGTGTCCCTAGTAGGAGGAGTGTTGTCTCCTGAGAGTTTTCAGCGGATTACACCCACAAAATCCCGTCAAACTAGTTTCACAACTTAATATCGATTCTACTCCTACAGTTTGGTATCTAGGTTAGAAATTCTATCATCCTAAGTTAGAAATATTCAACCCTTATGTTTCACACCTCCTGTTTATTCAACCCCAGATCCTATACGTTTTACAGTTTAGAAAGATCTCGGCCTCTCTTAAGTTTTCCTTCTAAAGTGCGGTCTCCAATCAGGAATTTTTATCAACTTTACGGAAAACATAAGTCTCTATTCTTTATTTCTATCTTTTCTCCAAATATCGATTGTATACCCCTACGTGTGTGTAAAATTGCACTCCTACACTTAAGAATTCAATTCAAGCTATAGTACCCTTGCCCTAATACCTAATACTACTTCTTTTCATTAATGATGGACGGATTTGCTCACACATTTTTCATGCGACTATTAATGCTTCTTGAGGCACTAACAGCCGATTACCGAATGTATGAGCTTAAAGCGTAAATAGCAGTTTCCAGGTCTTGATTTTATTTATTTATTTTCTTCTTCTTTTTTCTTTATTTTTCTTTTTCAAGACCGGATATATTTTTCAATGGTGCTCTTTTGGTGGTTAGCTTTAAATA
The DNA here is from genome assembly GCA_030015575.1 of Agapanthus africanus. NCBI lineage: Eukaryota > Viridiplantae > Streptophyta > Magnoliopsida > Asparagales > Amaryllidaceae > Agapanthus > Agapanthus africanus. Next base: position 31,929,268 of record JASDDO010000024.1, read on the forward strand.
CCGTTTTTTCTTTTATACTAGGCTTTTAGACAAGAGTGTTTCTAGGTATCCTCTACTATCCCAAGTTTCAAGGTGCGTGTATGTGCAGTTTGTAAGGTATATACTTTCTAAATTTGAACTCAAGAATAGAAACTATTTTTCAGACTTATCCTTCAGTAAAACTTCAATACTTTCCTTCATCTCGACTTAACTCAAGAACTGAACACAAGATTACCTACTTCCATAAAAAAAACTGCAAGGACGTATAATTACCAAGATTAAACAGAAAGAGGGTTATTTTTAGGGTTTTCAATTCCTAAGCCTAGAATTTAGTTATTTCTAACATATCAACTAAACTTTCGAAATAAAATCTAAGTTACCCTATTAGCTAACTTGACGACAAAGTTTTTATATTTTTATAAATTTTTTTATTTTTGTGGGTTTTTAAACTAAGTATGCAAATGCAAAATATACATATGAATGTGAAGGTAGAAAGCTTACCAAGCACACCCCCAAACTTAAACTTGACAGTGCCCTCACTGTCAAGCTACACCAAGAGGGTCAAAACTGTCGGCTATCCCCTATTTTTTTTTATTATTTATTTTATACAAAACAAAAGGCAAACAAAAAATATATATACACAAAAAGGCCCCCCCCAAACTTAAGTGACACGGTGTTTCCACTGTTTAAGCGGTGAAGTTCAGGATTAGGAGGAAGAGAACAGTATCAATCTATACAAGGCCTTACACAGGCCAAAAGTGAGCACCAACCATTCAAAATTTTTATCGTTATAATGTGCAGGTTGGTGAAAGAATGCGGAGAGGAAAGAAATGGAGAATACGCGAGACCGTATGCGGATAGAAGTAGGATACGGTCTCGGTATATAAGGAGAAGAATGGCGGAAGGGAAAAAAAATGGAATACGAACTTGAGGGTGGAAATGGAGTGAATAAATTAGCACAATTTGTAATGACCGATGTGTAAAAATCGATTGTGCTAATCTATCAACCCACTAAGAAATGGGGTCAAACCTCTCAAGATTCATAAGGAAACATGGGTTGACCGAACTTGGTAAACCAAACACTGAAGTGATACGGTGTCTTGCAAGGTCAGAACGATGGAAAAGATGGAGGGAAGTGATCAAGGAAGGGTATCAATTAAAGGTTCAGAAGGGTGTACACAGTCAATGAAAGGGATAGGATGAATTAGAAAATCCGACTCATCAAGCAAAACCGGTTCATCCTCAAAAATTCGCTCATCCATGCATTTATCATCAATATCTAGACGCAAATGAAGTTCGGGAAAAACAGTTAATGACTCAGGATGATGTCCACATGGAAGTGAAAGGACATGGTGAATTGGTGAGAAAAACTCATCCAAAACTGTGGGTTCATCATCCAAAATATTCCCAGCGTCACTATCCTCAATCAAGTGAAAATCGATTTTCTCAGACACCTCATCAAAAGCATGGATTTCAATCAATTTAGGTTCTAGAATGGAGGTGTAGAGGTCAAAGAGATTGGGTGTGGTTTCACTTGACAGGGTCTCTTCATAATCGGGTAAATCAAACACTACAAAGTCGCACAACTCATTAAACATTATATCTTCAATTGGTAAATCATTTGGGACACTTGATAGACATTCAAAACCGGAGTTGTGGGATTCAATTTGCAATGGGTAGGTTTGATTTGGAAGGGTGTACCGCTCACTCTCACTACTCAAATTCTCAATCTGTCATATCGCCTCATCATACATTGGAAAATTTGGAGCTAGTTGGAAACTAGCTACCGGTTCGTTAGGTTGTATGATGGCGGCCATGGATGCATTCAAATCCATCATCTGTTGGTACGACGCTACCCGAAAGTCTTCCAATGACTGTTCCAGACTAGAAATGGGTTGTGAAAGGCTTTCAGTAAAAGATTCAAAGTTGTTTGGATACTGGAAACTCCCAAATGGTTGTTCAGAAGCAATGTCTAGGGAAGGTGTAAAAGTCGGGTAGGATTGATAAGAATCGAATGGTTGGACAGGGTTAAGATCAACGTTATGATAAGAAGGTGAATGGAATTGTTGATCAAAAGAATTGGAAGTGGTGAAAGGAGTGAAAGATCGGCTATGGGATTGTTTAATACGTTCAGCAATAAACATAGGTCTCGGAGTTGCAACAGAACTCTCAAAAGGGGTATCAACGTAAGAAGGTAGGGTAGGTTGAAACGGTTGATACAAAGTGGAGTGCGGAGTTCAGTTGTTTGTCTTAGAAGCGTCTATCCGATCTTTCAAAGAAAGTTTAGGCATGGAGGGATCGTTCGAAGTTCGACCAAAGCAAGAACCGTAAGAAGTAATGTCTGGTTATGGGTACCAAAGTTCGGCAAGAGTTTTTTGAGGTGGGGTACCTATGATATGAAGAGAAGAAGAAAAATGGGAAGAAGAAGAATGTGAGTTTTTTTGTTTTTATTTATTTGTTAGATATCAACAAAGTATGAATTATACACAAAAAAGAATAATCACGACACCAAATACCACACGCCTAATCGGTCTAAGGTTTACCTAGGTCAACTAGACCTGCTCAAAAACTTGATTGTCGAAATAAAACTGTGTCAAGAAATGAGCTCAAGATATACTGATCACGGGGCCAGGTAAGTGCAGAGATAAGGGGAGGTTTTCCAACGCTTTCACGAAGGTCCTTAATTAGATAACCCTTTCTATTTTGGCAGTTTCACCATGAACACTTTCCTAGACACCCCGTGAACGATATACCATTAAGCGGTGTTCTAAACACAGTTAACTTCTCCTAATGAGCGCGAAGTCCTTAAGGCTTAAAGTCTAGTTTCTTTTAAATTTTTGTGCGGGTAAACATTATGCTCAATTCGTGATTTGTGGGCCACGGAAAAGGGGATGAAATCCTTTACCGTATGTTGTGGGGTTCGATTGCCCTTAAGTCCGTATTCATGGATGCAATGCGCAAATCAATGCAAAGGTTGTTAGAAACCTTAAAAAATCATTTTTTATGTTTAAGCATGGCACTGCAACAAATACGGGTTAGTCAATTTTAGCGTTTGCTAGCGAATCTTGCAAAGAATCCTGCAAACATATTATATTGGATGCGTCGGATTTGAGAAGAAGGTATTAGTAAAATACGTACCGATAAGTTTTCGGGTTAAGAAACCCTCGTTGAAGTGAATCCGGCAAGCTTGAAAAGGTTGCTTGCGCGGGTCAAACTACCCGGATCTTTGGCACTATACTTCGCAATCACCTTAGCCTTGAATGTACACTTTGCTCCATACAATCGCAGTTCGCAAATCCTTAAAATCTACAAATGCTGGAAAACGGATTTTAGTGCGAAAAAGAAATATGAATGCCCAAATACTTGCACACCCAAAATTATAAAAAACAAGCAATAAAATTGGGACAAAATTAGAAAACTGGAGCAGAGAGAAAATTTTTGGAGCCAAAGGGGGAGCTCTGGCCGACGGCGCCGGATTTCTTGGGTGTGACGCCGGTTTTCCCTTGGAGTTAAGACTATAAATTTCTTCTGCTATCTCAGTGTTCTACTAGTGTCTCAAGGTTATTGCTTATATTCTCTGTTGAGATCCAGAGTGCTTGCAGGTCAAAAATCCAGAGAACAAAATGTTAGGAAAGTCAATTTTTGTTAGTTTTTTTGAATTTTTTTATTTTTTAGTTTGTTTTTAAGAATGGTGTTAGATGATATAAACAAGATTAACCCGAAATAACACGAATAAAAACGTTCCCGTCTCCCCGGCAACGGCGCCATTTGATTGCACACTTTTGGCGTGTCGTGTTTTAAAGTTCTAAAGTTAACCGCAATCAGGACGGTGTCGCGTGTAGCTAGACGTGATGAGTACAGGTCGTCCGCAGGGAGACGGAGCATTTTAAGTTCTTGTTATTACGAGTTAATATGCGTGGCGGAATTGTTCGATTCTACCCTTTGTGTATATATGCAAAGTAAAAGTTGTTAGGATTAGATATGATAGTATAAGTTATGGATTTCCGTACTAAATCCTTTGTGCCGAACTTGACTATTGAAGCTAGAGCAATTGGCAACAACGTGGATTAGGGTACTTAAGTACAGTATTAGTGAAATCCGGCTTATTGACCCGTATCCGTCCGTTCTTGTCTCTTGCTTTCGCCTCCGGCCAAACCGAACGCAACCGGTCACGGTTAGGAATCACCGATACCTTGGTAGGGTAGGATGCCGAACGGAGCGCTTGCGTAAGGATTGGGCGGAGTTCAATTAGAAAATAACGGGCAAAGGAAATGAGAGACGAAAACCTTAACTTACACAACCTATCTTTTTCCTAACAACAACATATTCACAAACCAACAAAACAACAAAAGAAAGAGCAAATGAAAAGACAAAAAGAAAAGAAAAGCAACATTACAAGTAAGTAAATGCAAGGTAATAAATTGCAAGTAAGTAAATGGCATAGAAATAAAATTGCAAGTAAGTAAAGAGAGAGATTAAAACACTAAGAACCCAAGAACAAAAATGAAAGCTTTATTATGTCCAAGTGATACAACCTTGAGTTTAATAACCAAAACTTAAATTTGCAAACTCAATGAAAAGGTTGCAAGATTAAGAGAAAGCAAAGAACTCAAAGGGGACTAGCTATGTATAAGAACAAAATGGAAAATGAAAAAGAGTGTGAAGTCTTAGAAAAAGAATGAGACAATGTAAGACCCCTTATCCCTTGCTCATTGGTCTGTATTTATAGGCTCAAAATACAATTAAAAAAGTAATAAAAAAAAAGATGACGTGGCAGCAAGGGATGGACAGAAGAAAGATGGAGACCATAGGGGCTAGGGAGGCCGGCGAGATCGGATATATTGGGCAAGTCGCCGGTCCAAAACCGAGCAAGTGGGCTCGTGTTGGTTGTGTGGTCTTGTGTGCTCTCCAATATCACTCTGGTGATACTTGATTTGCCTACATGAACTTGTTCTGCACTCAGGGATTTGGAGGGAAGTTTGATACTTTATATCACATCACACCTTTTTAGCATTTAACACTCTTGTCCCTCCAATTGCTCAAGTCATCATTTGTATGTGCCATGGGCAGCCCCACCATGGTCCATGCCAAAGAGTTGTGTGAACACTTACATTGTGTTGGACCAAAATAGTGTGCACACGTTTATTTGCTAAAGAACTCTTTGGGTATCGATCGGTTTGCAGTTCCGGTTGCAGTGTCGACTCACAAATGTTATATCCGTGATTTTGAATGTATTTCCAGTATTTTGTCACGGATACCTGTAATATGTAATTACTGAGCAGACACTGTTAATAGTACCGATACATAACAAAACAGATAATGAATGAGTGGTATTAAAATGCAGTTTTCTGTGATAAACAAGTCCTAAGCAATATAACTCAAGAATCGGCAACTAAAAACATTCTTTACATCTTGCAATTTCATATTCTTTAAATCTATCCTAACCCTATTTTTTCTTTCAAGATTATGGATTCTCCAAACAATACCAACACAAACATCAACAACACACCACCACATCTTCCACTTACGCCTACCGTTGTAGCTTCAATCAACGAGCAAACGGTATTGCTTGAGGCAATCCAAAGCCTCCTGGAAGGACAGCAGCAGCAGACTACTATCTTATTGAACCGCCCAGAAGTAGAAGCATCCGGCGTGAAGCAATTCCGGGCATTGCACCCGAAGCAATTTTCTGGGAAAGAGAGCTCTTTGGAAGCTAAAGAATGGGCTCAGGGCATTGAGGACGATCTGGCAGCAGCACAAGCGCCAGAGATCGCTTGGCTACGGGTTGCAAAACTGCAACTCACCGACAACGCCCGAGTATAGTGGAAGGCGGAAGAAAGCCGTCTTGCCCAGCATATCGAATGGAAAACTTTTTGCGACATGTTCGACGCGAAGTATTTTCCCGATACTGCCCGATTCAACATAGAGTTGCAATTCATTCACTTACAACAAGGCTCTATATGGATCAAATCGGTGGATGAGTATGATACCGAGTTCACTATGTTGAGGAGGTAAAGATATGTCTCAAATATTCGATTTTCTTATATCACATACTACACAGCTAACTCAAGACCGTAACAGGTTCGCGGCACACCTCATTCCGACTGCTGAGATCAAGTCCAGACGATTTCGGCAAGGGTTAGATCCGGAGATCCAGGCTGCTTTAGCTACAGGGGATTTCCCAACTCATGAACTGGCTCTGAAAGCTGCCCGTCGATATGAGGCGGTAGTAAATATGAAGGACAGACCCAAATCTGCCGGAGTGAAGCGCCCTACCACTCAGATGGCAGGAGGAGTCTCTTCAAGGCCATCTTTTGTACCCAGGAGGGGTCCCACCGGGTTATCAATTCATGATTGGACTTAGCCCAAGCTGGCCATCTTTTGTACCCAGGAGGGGTCCCACCGGAGTGAAGCGCCCTACCACTTTTGTCCCACCGGGCGTGCCAGAATCTGTTCCCCTCCGAACGGCGGCCTGGACTCGGGCGTCCGTGCCTGAGGTTCGGGGCAGATGCTAATTGGTGCTATCCGTCCACCTCTCCGAAGATGCCAAGTTGATTTATGGCACCGTGCATCGAAGGTATAGACGGATGCGGCCGATGTAGCAGACTTCGTCAGATTCCCCTCCGGAGTGAAGAAGCCAATATTCCAGACCTGACTGGACTTAGCCCAAGCTGGCCATAAGTCCTCAATTCATGATTAACTGGGCCAGTGGGCTCATAACATAATTAATCAGTCTTGACCCCAAATTGGGCCAGGGGCTACTCAAGCCATTCCGGTTCTAGGGTACATCTCTTCACTCCTTTGATACTTGGCATTGTAATCCCTCAATTTCTTCAAAGAGGTGACGGGTCCCGATGACCACTCATGATATGGACTGTGGGGTCCTTAAACCCATGTCTAAAGCAAAATTCCTGGTTACGTGGAACGCGGATAATGTCACTCTTTGACCCCGTGGAAAACGTCCAGAGCGGATCCTGGTCCTCGCAGAACACGGCAGTGAACCCGTGTGAAGCATCCAGAGCGGAGCCTAGTCCTCGCAGAGCATGGCAGTGAACCCGTGTGAAGCATCTAGTGCAAAATTCCTGGTTACGTGGAACGTGGATAACGTCACACTTTGACCCCGCGGAAGACGTCCAGAGCGGAGCCTGGTCCTCGCCAAGCACGGCAATGAACCCGTGTGAAGCATCCAGAGCGCACACCGGACTGTGGAGTCCTTAAACCCATGGACTATGACTTCCTTAACCTTGACCGAGATGTCTTAAAACTAACAATGGACCGCAATGTCCTTAAACTACCCATGGACCGCAATGTCCTTAAACTACCCATGGACCGCAATGTCCTTAAACTACCCATGGACCGCAATGTCCTTAAACTAGAACAATAGAGCCCCTATATGCTCTTTTGTCGGATCTAAACGGTCCCGTTTAAGTTGATCTTAGCCCCTAAATTAGTGTTAAACACTAAGGCCATCTTAAACCTAATAATCCAAAGGTCCAGAACGAATGAAGGATGCAAATCAAATCTCTCAATGAAGATTCGTCACAAAACTAATTTATTCGGCTGCTTCTCCTATAAATAGGAGCTAAGAGATACAAAAAGAGAAGATATACATGCGCAGAGAAGAAAAAAGAAAAAAGGAGGAGAGCTTTGATACTTTGAAAAGACTCGGATCTTCTGTAAAAACCCTAGGTAAGAAAGGGAAGGCCTTTTGAAAGAAAGAGAATTTAATTCTCAACAGAGTTTAACTCTGATACATAAAACAGAAGAGCATACTTCTTCTCTCTTTGATAGAAGATCTGCAAAGTGCACATCTCCCCTTAAGGTTGAGAATTTAATTCTCAATGGGTCGAGATCCTGCCATGCAGATCCAAAACATAGAGAGGGAATGCAAGCATGAGAATTTAATTCTCACCGAACTATAGGAATTTAATTCCTTCAAAATAAAATTAGGGCTTGACCCTATATCATGGGAACATAATTCCTTCAGAATAAAAAGAAACGGGGTTTAACCCTAATTAAGAATCCAGTTCTGTTGCAGCAGCGGGAATTTAATTCCCTTAATCATAATTCCTTAAAAAGCTTTTATTAGGATTTAACCCTATTCAGTTCTTCACATATACGAGGAATTTAATTCCTACAGAAGATTCAGAGTTCAACTCTACTCCAGAATATAAGTCTTCAAAAGGAAGTAGGAATTTAATTCCTCTGAAATTTAAAGCTCGAGGAATTTAATTCCTGAGAAAAAGATTAACAGATTCTCTAAAACAACATAGAGGCAGGGTCATGTGTCACCACGTGACCCCCCAAAAGAGCTACAGAAAGCCCTTTGAGGCAGTGCCTCACGTGACCCACGTGACCCTCGGCAGAAGCGTTAACATATAAGCATTTGAATACCCGTCACGTGAGGGCACGTGATACTCTGAGAAATGCGATAATCTCAGCAGAATTAATGAAGGGAGGGCGCTCTCACGTGTTGCCACGTGACCCCTCTTGCCTCAGTGTTTAACACTAAATCGAAACTCCCGAATCCAATGTTAAAACAACTGTTGGGCCTTAGTGTTCAACACTAATCAAAAACTTTACTTGCAGTGTTCAACACTGACTACCTTAGTGTTTAACACTAATTTGAGGGCTCAGTTGCCATTGCTTGATACCGATCTGTTTTAGTGTTTAACACTAATTTAAAAGCCTTTTCGCTGGTGTTTAACACCAATTATCTTCTAGTGTTAAACACTAACTTATCAACCTCATTCCCAGTGTTCAACACTGATTGCTCTATAGTATTTAACACTAGGCTTTGGCCCGATTGGCTAAAGGGATAGAGGCAAAGCCTCTCCCTCAATGGACCAACAAGAAGCCAATATTCCAGACCTGACTGGACTTAGCCCAAGCTGGCCATAAGTCCTCAATTCATGATTAACTGGGCCAGTGGGCTCATAACATAATTAATCGGTCTTGACCCCAAATTGGGCCAGGGGCTACTCAAGCCATTCCGGTTCTAGGGTACATCTCTTCACTCCTTTGATACTTGGCATTGTAATCCCTCAATGTCTTCAAAGAGGTGACGGGTCCCGATGACCACTCATGATATGGACTGTGGGGTCCTTAAACCCATGTTTAATGCAAAATTCCTGGTCACGTGGAACGCGGATAACGTCACTCTTTGACCCCGCGGAAAACGCCCAGAGCGGAGCCTAGTCCTCGCCGAGCACGGCAGTGAACCCGTGTGAAGCATCTAGTGCAAAATTCCTGGTTACGTGGAACGTGGATAACGTCACTCTTTGACCCCGCGGAAGACGTCCAGAGCGGAGCCTGGTCCTCGCCAAGCACGGCAATGAACCCGTGTGAAGCATCCAGAGCGCACACCGGACTGTGGAGTCCTTAAACCCATGGACTATGACGTCCTTAACCTTGACCGAGATGTCTTAAAACTAACAATGGACCGCAATGTCCTTAAACTACCCATGGACCGCAATGTCCTTAAACTACCCATGGACCGCAATGTCCTTAAACTAGAACAATAGAGCCCCTATATGCTCTTTTGTCGGATCTAAACGGTCCCGTTTAAGTTGATCTTAGCCTCAAAGATGGCTAACGAATCCTTAAACCTTCAAGCAGACTGGACTACGAATCCCCCCAATTAACTCTGGCTCGAGGGTACATCTCTGAGCCCCTCCGACACCCGTCGTTGTAATCCTTCAACGTCGTCAGAGAGGTGACGGGTCCCGACGGCCGCACATACGATGGACCACTATGTCCCTAAAACTGGAACAAGGGAGCCCAAACGCTCTTTTGTCGGATCCAAACGATCCTGTTAAGTTGATCTTAGTCTCAAGCTAGACTAACGTATCCTTAACAAACGTTTGAGTTGATCTTAGCCTCGAGAATGGCTGACGTATCCTCAAACCAAACCCCCAAACCCAAATCTAAGATAAACACGGATTTGGACTAGTCCACGCCCTACGGGCGACGACATAACTCAGTCTCCGTAAACAATCCACGGGCAATAAAACACGAAATAAACACCCACGACACGAAGTGACCAGCTGGAGAAGGAGAAAGTTGTTACCGCGATGCGGTAGCGTAATTAACTGCAGGGGCTTGCGCCTGCAGGGAAGAGCGTCCCCACAATCAAAAACCCCTCAAACGAGGGGGAATCTGACGAAGTCTGCTACATCAGACGCATCCGTTTAAACCTTCGATACACGGTGCCATAAATCAACTTGGCATCTTCGGAAAGGTGAACGGATAGCACCAATTAGCATCTACCCCGAATCTCAGTGCCCAAGACATCGCAGTCCTGCGCGCCGTCTTTCGGAGGGGAACAGATTCTGGCACGCCCGGTGGGACCTTTTCCTCTTTCCACTCCACACTTCGTGTGTCGTGATTCGCGAACCAATCGCGGTTCGTTAATAGTTGCCTTTGGGTTTCAAGATACTAAAAATTGGCGTCTTGCCTATTGCAGAAAGCAAAGGATCGATGGCTTCTACTTCTGCGAAATCCTCCAACTGCTCAAACTGCAATTGCGACCAACGCTCTACCTCGCCAGGAGGTATAGCCTATGGACCCCAAGCTGCTTCGTTGTTCACAATGCCGGTGGACCAGGTGACTCAAGCCACTACCGGATTGTTCTTTGGGACTATACTCCCACCATCAAGCTTCGCGGCGCCGGTGATGACAAAGGAAGCTCTCAAGAAGTCGGTCTTTGACCGTCTTGCCCCTGCCGCGGCTCCTCTCAACGAGTCGCCCAATGTCAACGCCTCGGTCTTCTCTAGATTGGGCCAGAAATCCTGCGAACTCATCACGGGACCTACGATCTCAGAGAAGGCTGCTTCTAAGAAAGCGGCCGCTCCTGCCTCCGAAATCGCCAAGGCGGCTTCCCCAGCCAAGAAGTCAATCTTCACAAGATTAACGGCTTCAGCTCCCGCTCCTGCTGCACAAAGGACATCGGTCTTTGACAGGCTAACACCAGCAGCGACCCCCCACCTACACAGGGGGCAAGACGAAGTCATTCTCACCGCTGAACCAGCGCCGTCCGCTTGACGCGCTCGACGCCGTCATTGGCGCCGAATAAGGAAGGCTGGGGGCAACTCCCCATCCGGATTGACTCCACCAGCCCCGGTGGCAGAAGTTAATGCTGATGTTCCAACTGGGAACAGCTTCGAAATGCTAAATAAGGTGCGAAGGAATTCTCCTATTGCAGTGCTGAAGAGGTCTCCTCCCCCGTTAAAAAAGGTTGTGGAAATGGAATCAGAACAGCCCCAATCTCCTCAACGGCTGTCTTCCAAAATCTATAAGGTTTGGCGGCAGGCCCGAGACTCGATCATCGATCCAAACTCCTCCCGCCAGCACAAGAAGCTGAAAATCCAACCGGAAGCTGGTCACCAGGCTGAACCCCGAAAGGCTGTCGGGACGCCCACTTCGACGGCCCCCTCAACCTCCATGGCTCATAAAAGGAGGAAGCCAGAGAAGACCCCCCAACGTGCAACGACGGCTAAAAGCACTGAGCCCAGACGCCCTAAGTCTAGGGGCATGATGGTCCACACCGTATACATGGCCTCTGGAAAGGAGGAGAGCCGCACTTCTACAGGCCACCGACCACTTACCCGATCCGTGACAAAAGCCCAGGAGCAGCAACAAAAGCTCCAAGAAATGATGAATGCTATGGCCGCACTTACCGGGCCAAAAGAAAACCCAGAAACGTCCTCAGACGCGCGTCAAGAAGAAGAAACCGACGCTGAATTCGTTCGCCGGATACTGGAGAAAAAGAACAAAGAGGCTGCTGAACAAGCGGCCAACATACAACGTATGGGCCTTTTCTTCCAAGATATGATAGGAATGATGATCCAGCAAGACCTACCCGCCGACGATCCCCCAATCGTTCTGGAAGACGACCGGGAAGAAACGTCAAATCCACCACCAGCCCTCTCAACGGCCAAGGAGGAGACAATCTCTAAAGCTGACTTGGCTGACTACATAGCCCAGCAAATCCGGGTCCATCATGCGACTGAAGCAGCTGGTCAAGTCGTGAAAACGGGGCGGCCGTATCCGAGCTGGTACGATCAAATCAAATACCCGCAAGGCTATACGATACCGAAATTACATGTGTATAAGGGGACCGGCAATCCCCATCAACACGTCGCCCAGTTCCGGGCCCTCTGCGGTAACACCGGCGGTGATGATAAACTGTTACTCCGTCAGTTCGTTGGCAGCTTATCAGAAACAGCGTTCGAATGGTATTCGGAACTCCCGAACGATTCCATCAAAACGTTCGCTGAAATGGAGTTGTTATTCACTCAGCGGTTCGCAAGTGCCAGCGAGCGCACTCCAATAACTGCATTGATTAACGCCAGGGTAAAACCAGGCGAAACCTGGGTCCAGTATGCTATACACTGGCAGAATTTATGGTCGAGATGCGAGCAACGCATTGAGGAGGCACCCGCAGTGGGCATGCTCGTGGGAACTCTAGACCCCCACGCAACTATTTCCCAGTTCATGATGTTCTTTAAGCCAACCACATTCCAGGCTTTAATCGACAAGTTGGCTCAGATGGACCAGATGGGTCATAGACCACCTCCCCCGAAGTCGGAACCTCGGAATGACAAGAGTAAAGGAAGGGCGACCTTCGTCGCAAATGCCCAACAGCAACCTAACGCCCCGAAACCGGCAGATCAATTGGAAGAAAGACGCCGGTATTATAATGAAAAGATGAAGCGTCCCTACTCGTTCCCACGAGACAAGACGAAACGGTTATTCGATCTGGCAATACGCAACAGACTTATAAACCTACCAAATCCAAGGCGACCGCCACAACCCACCGAGGTGAATAACCCTAACTATTGCCCTTACCATCAAACGGTAAGTCATCCGATTGAAGATTGCTTCGTCTTCAAAGGATGGATTGAAGATCAATACCTGCAGGGGAAGTTTGTACTTTCCGAAAAGTGGAAGGTGAACCCACCACAACCGCATACTCCTAAGAAAGCAGATACACCGGGGGCAACCTGCTCCTTTATTGAAGAAGCTCCATGGGAGGTCGTACTATCAACTAAAACCAAAAGAATGCTGAGAGACCTTCATGCGTGCCCTGCGGTCGAATGGAAGGACCCTCTTGAACCTCAAATTATCGAAGGGATGTTGATGCCCCGCCCAACTACGAAGACTCGTGATAAGGGCCTAAATACTCACGCCCAGCCGTCAAAAGCTTCGAAGAAAAAGAAGAAGAAATCCAAGAAGCCCGCGAAGCTTGGAGACGAGCGCACGAAATTGCAAAAGCAGATCGACGCGCTGGAAGAATACAATCAAAAGGCGCGAACCCCTGTCACACTGCAAGAGTTCCTCAACCACATCTTTCAAGAGGAAGATGATGAAGAGAGCTCATCGGATGAATCCAAAGGGTATGTGGCGAGTTGTAACGTAATCTCCCACTCGTTTACCGATGATGAGAAAACTCCTGGCACTAAGAAGCTGGAAGCAGAGCCTGAACCAGAGCGTGCGTGGATGACGAATGAAATGATCAATGCCTTTCTAGACGAAATTCGTCTAAAAAGTAAGGCGGATCAGGAACATGAGATGGCGACGTCAGAAAGAACCAAATGCAGGCGACTGAATGAAAGAGTTGAACTACCCCCGCCAGATCAAAAGGCGTCCGAAGTAGACAAAAAGATATTCAAGACGAGGAAAAGGTTTGCCAAAGCCATGTCAATGGGGATGAAGCTACCACCCTCGGAAGGGAATACACACGATGGGGTGGAGAGGCGTCCTGATTATTGCGCATATCATCGGAAAATCTCACACCCCACAGAGGAGTGCGACGCCTTTAAGATATGGTGGCAAGGATATGTTGCTCGTCGGCAACATTTTAAGCGCATGAAACGCAAGAGCCGTCGGGAACGAAGAAGCACTGTCGACGGGCGCAACAGAACTACCGGCAGCTGTGACATGGTTAACGTCGGGGGGTCACAAATTCTCACCTTTGGGAGCGACTCTGATGAAGAAATGACTCTGGGCCCTCTCTTTAAAGAACCCGTGTTAGGGAAAGAGGAGGAATCGGAGGCCTGCGAGAACATTCAGCTGCGCAATCGCACACTCCCAGAAAAGAATCTCGGGCCCGTGAGCAGAAAAGATAAGGGAAAGGAAAAGGTCATTGAAGATATCACTTTAGATGACCAAGTCACGAAAGAACTAACTACCAGAGACCCTCCTAAGAAGAGTAAGGTGGACTATAACATCCTCGCACACTTAAGGAAGCTACCTTCTCAGCTTAGCATCCTTGATGCCCTCATATTGTCAAAAGAATCGCGAGACTCACTAATTAAGGCGTTGCAAGAACCTGAACAATTCCAAGCCTTCCTCGCCACTGAAAGGATGAAAGACAACCTGGAGGAAGTGCATACGGCCGACGTCACTTTCGGTGATGAAGACCTCCTTCTCGGGACGTGCGACCACAACCGTCCCCTATATATCTCCGGATACTGCCATGACATCAAGATAGGCAAGATCCTGGTGGATAATGGATCCTCCGTCAATCTCCTTAATGTTCGGGTGTTGAAGGAAATCTGCATGAGTGTGCAACACCTCGCTCGTGACAAAATTATTATCTCCGGTTTCGATTCACAGTCGTCACGAACTCTCGGATCTGTGATATTAACATTACGCTTTGGACTTCTCGTCACAGACATCAAATTCCATGTCATTGACGCCAAGACTTGCTACAACGCCTTGCTCGGCCATCCTTGGCTACACGAATACAACATCGTCCCTTATACACAACATCAGTGTATGAAGTACTTTAAGGATGGTTTCGAGTATACCGTAACAGGAGAGTTAAATCCATTTTCCGTGAACGAAGTCCGCAAATACGAAGACGCGAAGTACTTTTTGCCAGATTTCGAGGATACAGAAAGGTGTCGCAACCCGGAGAACAAAGCCGCCGCCACCATCCCTGTTTTCGGAAGCGATACCGAAGAAGAGGAAGAGATAGTTTATACAGGGCCATCTCAGCGTAACAACCTGGGGACACCCGCCCCCGTGTTGGTCTTCGGAAGTGATTCAGAAGATGAAGTTAATGCCGTATTCTCCAATCGGCTGTCAATGCAAGCACCCCTTGGCGATGACCATAGTTTGCAAATCACCATGGTACCGCGAGAACACTACAAGGATCTCGACACGCTTCAGGCTCATAATGTGCAGGACCTGCAAACATTTTACATCCCTCCCAGGCAAAGGGGTGAGAAGGTGATCCTATTCTACCGATCCTCAGAGTCGAAAATAGAGAAAGAGATCTGGCATGGCGCAGATGCTACATGCGACAGACTCCAACCCATCCGTCTGCCCAGATACTATACAAACGGATTAAAGAAGCTATTGAAGCGCCAAGGAGTACCCTTAAAACAAATTGTTCGACAGGCTCGGTTCTACAACAGGATTTGGGATGTCCCTGGAACCCAACGCAAATTGCCCGACGGGAAAATAGAGACACTTGGGCTTGGATATGCGAGAACCGGAAAACGAGAGCGGGCCCACAGCAGCTACGCTATATATACCTTTGATGAAGAAGAGGACGCCCTGTCAGGAGATGCCGACCCCTCATCAAAACTAGACCCCGCGATTGAAGCGCCAAGTCCGTCGTTTGGAGAACGAATGGGCAAGCCTATCAGGAAAGTGGGTCAGAAAGCTCGGGAAGACCACAGCCGCGAAATGGCCATTTACGAGAAGGCCAGGACGCAACGTCTATTTCAACAGACTGCAAAAGACAAAGATGTTCATCCTTGTCAACCCATCATGCGAAAGGCCCGATGCGGAGACGAAAATAAGTCAAGGAGTGGAAAGAAGAGCCGACAACAACGACGTAGGATTAGAGGGTTACAGGTACTGCGCGGCTCGGATTCGTCCCTCATGGAAAAGACGAGTCGAGCGTACTCCTTCCCCCGAGACAAGACGGAGAAGTTACTCAAGCTCGCTTTAAAACATCAAATGATCGCGCTTCCAGAATCTAGACACCCTGAGCAAGCTAACAAGGCTTCTCGTCTAAGCTATTGCTCTTATCACCGAGCCATAGGACACCCCACCGAAGACTGCTTCACCTTCAAGAACTGGGTCGAGGACCAGTACCAACGGGGCAGATTCGCTTTATCCAACAGCTGGAGGGTAACGCCGCCACGAAAGCACGAGCCCAAGGCCGCAAGAGCAGAACCGGATCCACCTCAGTCCCGGGAGCGGATTCGCGCCTGTTATACAATTACGATATTAAAAGAAGAGCCCGAGAACATAGATGACCTTCTCCGGTGCTTTGAAAACAGCGATGATAAGGTGATCTCAGAATTTCCGCCCGCTCCGAAAGAACTGGAAGACGGTATACATACTACTGCAGATAACCTCAGGAAGATTGAGTTGGGATCGGCAGAGGACCCGCGACCGACATTCGTCAGCGAGCTACTCTCTGAAGAAAGAGTGGCTGCGTTAAAGAACGTGCTTCTACGGCATAAAGACTGCTTCGCGTGGAACTACTCCAAGATGCCAGGATTAGATCCGGAGGTTGCTGTGTATAAATTAGCAATATCCCCAGATATCAAGCCAGTCAAGCAGGCGCCAAGAAGGATGCGACTCGAGTTAGAGATGAGCATCAACGCCGAAGTCAAGAAGCTGATTGATTCTGGATTTATTCAAGAAGTTCAATATCCCGACTGGATCGCCAATATCGTCCCGGTAATGAAGAAGAATGGGACGGTACGCATATGCGTGGATTTCAGGGATCTCAATAAAGCCTGTCCAAAGGATGATTTCCCAGTACCGGTAACCGAGCTGATGATAGATAACACGTCCACTCACGAGGTTTTCTCCTTTATGGACGGTTCGTCAGGATACAATCAGATAAAGATGCATCCCGAAGACCAGAAGCACACCGCTTTCCGGACCCCTTTGGGCATATTCTGCTACAGGGTTATGCCCTTTGGTCTAAAGAACGCTGGCGCTACCTATCAAAGGGCCATGACAAAGATCTTCGACGACCTCATACATGACATCGTCGAGTGCTATATCGATGACCTCGTAGTAAAGAGCATGTCATACGAAGAGCATTTAAACCACCTGGAGACTGTATTTCAATGCCTTCGGCAATATAATTTGAAAATGAATCCCCTCAAATGCGCGTTTGGAGTCTCCTCGGGCAAATTCCTGGGATTCATCGTTCGACACCGAGGTATCGAAATAGATCCCTCAAAGATTAAAGCGATCATGGAAATGCCTCCGCCAAGAACCCTCAAGCAGTTGCGGTCTCTCCAAGGGAAGCTCGCATACATCCGGCGATTTATCGCCAATCTTTCCGGCAAATGCCGTCCTTACAGCCATCTGATGAAAAAGGGAACTCCATTCGCTTGGGATCACAAATGCCAAAGTGCACTAGACGAGATCAAGCAGTACCTGCAGAACCCTCCGGTGTTGGCCGCGCCGGTCAAGGGAAAACCCCTCATTCTTTATACAACCGCCCTCGAAGGTTCCTTGGGCGCACTATGGGCGCAAGAGAACGATCAGGGGAAAGAGAGAGCAATCTACTACTTAAGTCGAGTTCTACTGGGGGCAGAAAGCAATTACTCTCCCATTGAAAAACATTGCTTGGCATTAATCTTCGCGATAACAAAGCTCAGGCACTACGCGTTGGCACACGAAGTCTGTCTCATCTCGAAGGTGGACCCTCTCAAATATCTGATGTCAAAAGCCATATTGACGGGACGACTCGCTAAATGGGCCCTGCTCTTGATGGAGTTCTCGATAATCTATCAACCTCTCAAGGCAGTGAAAGGCCAGGCCATTGCTGACTTCCTCGCTGAGCACCCGATACTGGCCGATTCTCCTCTGAATTGTGATTTGCCGGACGAGCATGCATTTGATGCGATTAGCGGCGGAAGCACCCGATGGGAACTCTATTTCGATGGAGCGTCCTCCGTAAAGAAACAGAAACAGGGTATCCCAATGATCAAATCGGGGATAGGCCTTATCTTTGCAACTCCACAAGGAGGGATAATGCGCTTCGCCTTCTCCTTAACAGAGCCGAGGACAAACAATGAAGCTGAATACGAAGCTCTAATAGCGGGCCTCGAAATCGCCATCGACTTGGGAATTGAAGACCTCCTTATATACGGGGATTCTCAACTGGTTGTTAGTCAAGTAAATGGTGATTACCAAACGTGCAAACCGGAGTTGGTGAAGTACGGCGAAAAGGTGCAACAACTGTTGGCCCAAATTCCCTCCTATATTTTAGAGAACATACCGCGCGCGGAGAACAGCAAAGCAGACGCGTTGGCCAAACTTGCTAAAGAACTGGCTGACGAGAACCTCGATGATGTCAGAATCGTGGTACAAAGCCGTCGAGTGCTCACCCCGGCAGAAATACCTCCGACATTATATAAAGAGAAGGGAGCGACTGAGCAGACAACCCTATAAATAAAAGACCATGAGAAGGCCGAGGACTGGAGGGAAATCTTCATAGACTACTTTAAGTCCCACCGAATGCCCAAAGAAGCATCCTCAAGACATCAGATCATGAAACGAGCTCTATCTTTCGCTTTCGTCAACGATACTCTATACAAGAGATCGTTTGATTCTCTATGGCTGAGATGCTTAGGACCAGACGAAGCAGAAAGAGTCATTCAGGAAGTTCACGACGGACTTTGCGGTTCTCACCAAGCAGGCCCAAAGATGAAGCTAAAAATTAAACGGATGGGTTACTACTGGCCCACGATGATCCAGGACTGCCTCGAGTATGCGAAGCAATGCCACTCGTGCCAGATCCACGGAGACTTTATCCACCAACATCCGAATCCACTACACCCAACGGTGGCTAGTTGGCCATTCGAAATGTGGGGGACTGACATAGTCGGCCCCATCGAGCCAGCATCATCCCGGGGACATCGTTTTATCCTGGCGACGACTGATTACTTCTCCAAATGGGCAGAAGCAATACCACTGAGGGAAGTAAAGACGGAGAATATCCTCCATTTCTTCAAGACGCGCGTCATCTATCGGTTCGGAACCCCACGGCGGATTATCTCCGATAACGGGCCAGCCTACAGAAGCTATAAGATTAGCCGCTTCGCGCAACAGCACAATATAGACTGGAGATATTCTTCAGTTTACAACCCACGAGCTAACGGTCTGGCCGAGGCCTTCAATAAGACCTTGACGAAGATCATAAAAAAGACCGTTTCCCGGAATAAGAGAGACTGGCACGAGAGGCTGCAAGAGGCCCTTTGGGCTTATCGAACTACATTCAAGATGGCCACGAACACAACGCCGTACGCGTTGGTATTTGGGACAGAAGCAGTGCTCCCCCTCGAGATAGAGTTACCCTCTCTACGAGTGGCAGTCCACCACGAGCTGACGGACGAAGAAAATGCTCACCTTCGGCTTGAGGAGCTTGATGCCCTCGATGAAACCCGACTCATAGCGCAACAACATCTAGAAGCCTACAAAGCAAAGATGACGCGCTCGTACGAAAGATTGACCAGGCCGAGGACATTCCACCAAGGCGAACTCGTATTAGTGGTCAAGAGACCTATGATCCCCAATCGTGCCAAACGGGGAAAATTTGAGCCAAACTACGAAGGCCCTTACATCATCGACAAGGTCTACCAGGGTGGAGCCTATCTACTCATGGACATGCATGGTGAAAGAACTTTCAGGCCAATAAACGGCCGTTTCTTAAAGAAATACTACGCTTAATGAGCCATAGCCTGGGTCAATGATAGATGACGACGACTATGTCCGCTCGCTATCTTCCTAGGCTCAGACTTCACAAGCAGCAGCCGGCCTTCCCGTAAAGACGGACCGAAACGTCCTTAAACTAAAGATGGACCGAAACGTCCTTAAACTAACGATGGACCGAAACGTCCTTAAACTAACGCTGGACCGAAACGTCCTTAAACTAACGCCGGACCGAAACGTCCTTAAACTAACGACGGACCGAAACGTCCTTAAACTAACGACGGACCGAAACGTCCCTAAAACTACTACCGCAGCATCGTCAGGCTGACGAGATGAGAAAGAAAAAATAAAAAAAATATATGAAAAAGAATAAAAAAAAACGATATGTCCATAAGCAAAATGGGCACGGATGAAAACCCGACAGGGCTCCGTGAGTAAAAACAGCAGGACTACCGGCGAGTGTTTGTGAAAACCCGAAAGGGCGCAACCTCATTAAAAGACACTTATAGGGTCCTCTCGACCTTGTAAGGAGAAACCACCCGCGTGAGATCCTTACGACTCACAAAGGAGCAACACACTTAGGGATCCTCACGATTCCTAAGGAGAAAATACACTTACGAGATCCTCACGACTCGTAAGGAGAACTCTCTTGTGGGACCCTCACGGCTCATAAGACTTGAAAGTCTTAAGTTACAGAAACCTGAACCTGTTCTTAAGCAAATCCTCCACAACCTTCGATATTGCCCTACAAGCGGCTCATACTGACCCTTGTATACAATCCACGGGCGCGAATAAACATTTCCCCAGTAAAGTCCAACCCTTGTAGGTCCTCTCGACCCATAAGGAGAAAGCTCTCTTGTAGGATCCTTACGACTTACAGGGGAACACACACTTAGGAATCCTCACGATCCCTGAGGAGAAAATACACCTGCAAGATCCCCACGACTTGTAGGGAGAAATACCTTTGTGAGACCCCTACGGCTCATAAAGTCAAAAGCCTTGGTCGACAGGACCCTTAACCCTGTTTGCTGAGCCACCTTTGTTCATCATCGACAAAGGCAAATGATAATTCGCTCCTGGCAATATTCCAGTGGTAGCGGTACTGATGCCGAAATCGGTGCCTAAAATCCAGGCGCACAGCGAAAAAGCTAGCAAGCCACACATGCCTACAGAATAGCCGAAATGATGGGGCAACTTACAATAAAAAGCAGCAAGTAAAAATGAAGGCATGAAAAATAGCCGAAATGATGGGGCAACTCGCAATAAAAAGCAGCGAGCAGAAAATAAATAAATAGCCGAAATGATTGGGCACCGCGAAAAATAGCCGAAATGATGGGGCAATCGCGACCTTCGCGATATAAAAGCTGAAATGATAGAGCATCGCGGAAAAAGAAATAAAATAAAAGAGAAATCCTCGCCCTACAGGTGATGTTATATCTACCTCTGTATACAATCCAGGGGCGCAAACAAAGAAGGGATCATACTCCTCCCCCGAGTTTCATCATAAGGAGAAGCCAAATCTCGACGGTTCACAGATAGCCTAGAGATCATCTCGACGTCCGTCTCATGGCAGCAGACACAACATCAAGCGAAACAGAACAGCGGCAACCCCCAGTCCCATGGCTCGGCGATACATATCACCAAGAGTCGAACCTCCATCCCGTGAAATGAGGATACAATCAACAAAATTCCTGGTCACTTGGAACACGGATAACGTCACTCTTTGACCCTGTGGAAAACGTCCAGAGCGGAGCCTAGTCCTCGCCTAACGCGGCAGTGAACCCGTGTGAAGCATCTAGCGCAAAATTCCTGGTTACGTGGAACGCGGATAATGTCACTCTTTGACCCCGTGGAAAACGTCCAGAGCGGATCCTGGTCCTCGCAGAGCACGGCACTGAACCCGTGTGAAGCATCCAGAGCGGAGCCTAGTCCTCGCCGAGCACGGCAGTGAACCCGTGTGAAGCATCTAGCGCAAAATTCCTGGTTACGTGGAACGCGGATAATGTCACTCTTTGACCCCGTAGAAAACATCCAGAGCGGAGCCTAGTCCTCGCCTAATGCGGCAGTGAACCCATGTGAAGCATCTAGTGCAAACTTCCTGGTTACGTGGAAAGCGGATAATGTCACTCTTTGACCCCGTGGAAAACGTCCAGAGCGGATCCTGGTCCTCGCAGAGCACGGCAGTGAACCCGTGTGAAGCATCCAGAGCGGAGCCTAGTCCTCGCCGAGCACGGCAGCGAACCCGTGTGAAGCATCTAGTGCAAAATTCCTGGTTACGTGGAATGCGGATAATGTCACTCTTTGACCCCGTGGAAAACGTCCAGAGCGGAGCCTGGTCCTCGCCAAGCATGGCAGTGAACCCGTGTGAAGCATCTAGCACAAAATTCCTGGTTACGTGGAAAGCGGATAATGTCATTCTTTGACCCCGTGGAAAACGTCCAGAGCGGATCCTGGTCCTCGCAGAGCACGGCAGTGAACCCGTGTGAAGCATCCAGAGCGGAGCCTAGTCCTCGCCGAGCACGGCAGCGAACCCGTGTGAAGCATCTAGTGCAAAATTCCTGGTTACGTGGAACGCGGATAATGTCACTCTTTGACCCCGTGGAAAACGTCCAGAGCGGAGCCTAGTCCTCGCCGAGCATGGCAGTGAACCCGTGTGAAGCATCTAGCGCAAAATTCCTGGTTACGTGGAACGCGGATAATGTCACTCTTTGACCCCGTGGAAAACATCCAGAGCGGAGCCTAGTCCTCGCCTAACGCGGCAGTGAACCCGTGTGAAGCATCTAGCGCAAAATTCCTGGTTACGTGGAACGCGGATAATGTCACTCTTTGACCCCATGGAAAACGTCCAGAGCAGATCCTGGTCCTCGCAGAGCACGGCACTGAACCCGTGTGAAGCATCCAGAGCGGAGCCTAGTCCTCGCCTAACGCGGCAGTGAACCCGTGTGAAGCATCTAGTGCAAAATTCCTGGTTACGTGGAACGCGGATAACATCACTCTTTGACCCCGTGGAAAACGTCCAGAGCGGATCCTGGTCCTTACAGAGCACGGCAATGAACCCGTGTGAAGCATCCAGAGCGGAGCCTAGTCCTCGCCTAACGCGGCAGTGAACCCGTATGAAGCATCTAGTGCAAAATTCCTGGTTACGTGGAACGCGGATAATGTCACTCTTTGACCCCGTGGAAAACGTCCAGAGCGGATCCTGGTCCTCGCAGAGCACGGCAATGAACCCGTGTGAAGTATCCAAAGCGGAGCCTAGTCCTCGCCTAACGCGGCAGTGAACTCGTGTGAAGCATCTAGTGCAAAATTCCTGGTTACGTGGAACGCGGATAACGTCACTCTTTGACCCCGTGGAAAACGTCCAGAGCGGATCCTGGTCCTCGCAGAGCACGGCAGTGAACCCGTGTGAAGCATCCAGAGCGGAGCCTAGTCCTCGCCGAGCACGGCAGTGAACCCGTGTGAAGCATCTAGTGTAAAATTCCTGGTTACGTGGAACGCGGATAACGTCACTCTTTGACCCCGCGGAAAACGCCCAGAGCGGAGCCTGGTCCTCGCCAAGCATGGCAGTGAACCCGTGTAAAGCATCCAGAGCACATACCGGACTGTGGAGTCCTTAAAATCCACGGACTATGACGTCCTTAACCTCGACCGCGATGTCTTAAAACTAACAATCAACCACCCCTATTCCTTACAGATTTTTGCCTCGGTTTAAGGGTACATCTCTTCACTCCTTTGATGCCTGGCGTTGTAATTCCTCAACGTTTTCAAAGAGGTGACAGGTCCCTGCAACCAAACATCGGACTGTGGAGTCCCTAAATCCACGGACTATGAGGTCCTTAACCTTGACCGTGATGTCTTAAAACTAACATCGGACTGTGGAGTCCCTAAATCCATGGACTATGAGGTCCTTAACCTTGACCGTGATGTCTTAAAACTAACAGCGGACTGTGGAGTCCTTAAATCCACGGACCATGAGGTCCTTAACCTTGACCGCGACGTCTTTAAACTACAATATCTGGAGAAACCCCTGACTCCGTAAAACACGGACAAGAGTAACCGCATCCGGCACTTACAAGTCCTCACGACCGGGAGGAAAACTCTTTATGAGACCCTCGTGGCTCGTAAAATGCAGAAGTCTTAGGAAGCAGATCTTAACCCTGAATCCTGAGCCATCGCTGTCCTGCAAAGAGATCAAGATAAATTGTCCGCAGAACGCATTCAATAGAAAGGGGACACACCATTGAAGGGAAGAATATGTCTTCATTTATAAACCTCCCTTCGACAACAATACTCGATCTAAAGCCAGCGCAAACCACCAGATGCGGGAGATAACGTGGTAAGTTTCTGATCTGTATCCTATCAGGCACGCATTTGCAACTGTACGAATGTTTAAAAGGAAATGTTGCCTGAGGCACTGATGTGCATGCAACGTAACGATGGTGCTCGTAATTAAAGAAAAATAGACGGCTCATTTACGCAAGTAAGACACACGTACGACTATCTGACAAGCATGAAAATTCAACAGAAAGCATGCAAACCACCAATGATTAAAGGAGTACATTGATTCAAACATATTACATTGGTGGGAAAAGATCACCAAACAAGGGATCAGAAATACAAGGGTTAACAAAGCAAAGCACAAAATTCTCCAACTCCCTCTCTGCCTTCTCCAGCACGTCAAAACGGCGGTTTTCTCGAGGAGTCGCTCCCCACCGGTTGGAGCCGTGCTCATCAGCGAAAGCAGACATAACGGCCCGACGAGCTCTTATCTGACTCAGTAAATGAACTGAGTGATCCTTCAGAGCTTGAGTGATTAGACAAGCCTCATGAAAGCACTCAAGCTTGTCCTCTGCCGCGTCAAGGATCGTCGAAGTCATCTCCGCCGGATGAGGGGGTATATCGGCAAGCACGGACATGAGGATCATCCGGAGCCAAATGGAGCCCATGGGAAGAGGAGAACCCCGACGAGTCAGTAGCTCATACATCACCGTGTCACATTCATCGTCGGTGAGAAGGGGATCTGCCAGCCGCGCAGCGAAGCGAGGGATTATCTCCTCAATAGGCACATCCCATGGTTGCCGACGAGCATGGGGACGATTGCAAGCCATGGCGATTGATCGAGCTCTCAAAGACGATCACCCTAAGGTATGAATGGATTTCTCTGTGAAGAAAAGAAGTAAAGAATGGGTTCAGGTTATAAAGGGGAGCATTTAATGCTATGCACAAAAAACGTTGTGCATGGTGGGACGATTCTCAAAGCCCGGAAAGAAGGGGAGAGCGTTGGAAATGAAATCCAACGACGCATTGGAATCAGGTTAGGGAAATGAAACGTCCCTATCAAGCAGATCCCTGCATGGGCAATACGTGAGCACTAGCCTTCGATTGGAAGATAAAGTGGCCCTGCACAGACACAACAGAAAACTAAGCTCTGAGAACGAGAATCAAACTCTTAAAAGAAAGGTTTGAAAAGAAGAGGATGAGAAAGTGAAGGCGCTTCTGAAAGG
Organism: Agapanthus africanus; assembly: GCA_030015575.1. NCBI lineage: Eukaryota > Viridiplantae > Streptophyta > Magnoliopsida > Asparagales > Amaryllidaceae > Agapanthus > Agapanthus africanus. The sequence continues at coordinate 31,954,449 of JASDDO010000024.1, forward strand.
ACGAGTCATCTATCCTACTCCCAAAACAGATCCAACGGTCACAAAAGGTGACAGCGTTGCACTCACATGCAGACACATGAGAACAACGCTGTGGGGGCATTTGTTTCCTGATTTAAAATCAGGAAAGCCTACGGAAGGGGCCTCAAAAAAAAGGGTCACGTGCTTACACGTGACCGGCAGTCACGTGTTGGCACGTGACACCTAAAAGCATCAGCAAGGCAAATTCAGTTTCCCAAATACATCAAAGAAAGGGTCACGTGCTCCCACGTGACCTGGGTCACGTGTCGGCACGTGACATTTAAAAGCAGCGGCAATGACACAACGGTTCACTAATCAAGTCAAGAAAAAAGGGGTCAGAAGAGGTCACGTGTTGGCACGTGACGCTCGAAGCAGCAGACCGGTCCTTCAGTCGAATGAAAAAGAAGGAGGCTCCTAGCAGGGGTCACGTGTTCACACGTGACCAATGGTCACGTGTTAACACGTGATGACTAAAACAGCAACCAGAAGACAGCGCAGAAAGAAAGAAGACTCTTCATTCCAAAGAGGGTCACGTGTCGACACGTGACCATGGGTCACGTGTCGACACGTGACCATGGGTCACGTGTCCACATGTGACCATGGGTCACGTGGTCACACGTGACCGGCTTTCAAAGCCTATTTTGACGGCAGAATTAAATTCTGAGGGAGATTTGAATCTTTCCAAAGGAAAGTGATTATCTGAGACCAATCGAATTAAAGATTCAGAAGTGATTTAAATATCATCTATCTATGGAAAATCTCGGGTTTGGAAAGATTTCCCCCTTAAATCTAACCAAAATAACAAGGGAGAATCTCTGGATTTAAAATCCAATGGTGGATAAAATTCACCTAATAATCCAAAGGTCCAGAACGAATGAAGGATGCAAATCAAATCTCTCAATGAAGATTCGTCACAAAACTAATTTATTCGGCTGCTTCTCCTATAAATAGGAACGAAGAGATACAAAAAAGACATACATGCGCAGAGAAGAAAAAAGAAAAAAGGAGGAGAGCTTTGATACTTTGAAAAGACTCGGATCTTCTGCAAAAACCCTAGGTAAGAAAGGGAAGGCCTTTTGAAAGAAAGAGAATTTAATTCTCAACAGAGTTTAACTCTGATACATAAAACAGAAGAGCATACTTCTTCTCTCTTTGATAGAGGATTTGCAAAGTGCACATCTCCCCTTAAGGTTGAGAATTTAATTCTCAATGGGTCTAGATCCTGCCATGCAGATCCAAAACATAGAGAGGGAATACAAGCATGAGAATTTAATTCTCACCGAACTATAGGAATTTAATTCCTTCAAAATAAAATTAGGGCTTGACCCTATATCATGGGAACATAATTCCTTCAGAATAAAAAGAAACAGGGTTTAACCGTAATTAAGAATCCAGTTCTGTTGCAGCAGCGGGAATTTAATTCCCTTAATCATAATTTGACAGAGGATGGAAGTTTTAACTCCTTAAAAAAGCTTTGTTAGGGTTTAACCCTATTTGGTTCTTCACATATATGAGGAATTTAATTCCTATAGAAGGTTCAGAGTTAAACTCTATTCCAGAATACAAGTCTTCGAAAGGAAGTAGGAATTTAATTCCTCGGAAATTTACAGCTCGAGGAATTCAATTCCTGAAAAAAAAAGATTAACAAAGCCTCTAAACAAAATACATAGAGGCAGGGGCACGTGTCATCGCGTGACCCCCCAAAAGAGCTACAGAAAGCCCTTTGAGGCAGTGCCTCACGTGACCCACGTGACCCTCGGCAGAAGCGTTAACATATAAGCATTTGAATACCCGTCACGTGAGGGCACGTGATACTCTGAGAAATGCGATAATCTCAGCAGAATTAATGAAGGGAGGGCGCTCTCACGTGTTGCCACGTGACCCCTCTTGCCTCAGTGTTTAACACTAAATCGAAACTCCCAAATCCAATGTTAAAACAACTGTTGGGCCTTAGTGTTCAACACTAATCAAAAACTTTACTTGCAGTGTTCAACACTGACTACCTTAGTGTTTAACACTAATTTGAGGGCTCAGTTGCCAGTGCTTGATACCGATCTGTTTTAGTGTTTAACACTAATTTAAAAGCCTTGTCGTTGGTGTTTAACACCAATTATCTTCTAGTGTTAAACACTAACTTATCAAACTCATTCCCAGTGTTCAACACTGATTGCTCTATAGTGTTTAACACTAGGCTTTGACCCAATTGGCTAAAGGGATAGAGGCAAAGCCTCTCCCTCAATGGACCAACAAGAAGCCAATATTCCAGACCTGACTGAACTTAGCCCAAGCTGGCCATAAGTCCTCAATTCATGATTAACTGGGCCAGTGGGCTCATAACATAATTAATCAGTCTTGACCCCAAATTGGGCCAGGGGCTACTCAAGCCATTCCGATTCTAGGGTACATCTCTTCACTCCTTTGATACTTGGCATTGTAATCCCTCAATGTCTTCAAAGAGGTGACGGGTCCCGATGACCACTCATGATATGGACTGTGGGGTCCTTAAACCCATGTTTAATGCAAAATTCCTGGTCACGTGGAACGCGGATAACGTCACTCTTTGACCCCGCGGAAAACGCCCAGAGCGGAGCCTAGTCCTCGCCGAGCACGGTAGTGAACCCGTGTGAAGCATCTAGTGCAAAATTCCTGGTTACGTGGAACGTGGATAACGTCACTCTTTGACCCCGCGGAAAACGTCCAGAGCGGAGCCTGGTCCTCGCCAAGCACGGCAATGAACCCGTGTGAAGCATCCAGAGCGCACACCGGACTGTGGAGTCCTTAAACCCATGGACTATGACGTCCTTAACCTTGACCGAGATGTCTTAAAACTAACAATGGACCGCAATGTCCTTAAACTACCCATGGACCGCAATGTCCTTAAACTACCCATGGACCGCAATGTCCTTAAACTAGAACAATAGAGCCCAGCATGCTCTTTTATCGGATCTAAACGGTCCCGTTTAAGTTGATCTTAGCCTCAAAGATGGCTAACGTATCCTTAAACCTTCAAACAGACTGGACTATGAATCCCCCAAATTAACTTTGGCTCGAGGGTACATCTCTGAACTCCTCTGACATCCGTCGTTGTAATCCTTCAACGTCGTCAGAGAGGTGACGGGTCCCGACGGCCACATATACGATGGACCACTATGTCCCTAAACTGGAACAATGGAGCCCAAATGCTCTTTTGTCGGATCTAAACGATCCTGTTAAGTTGATCTTAGTCTCAAATCGGACTAACGTATCCTTAACAAACGTTTGAGTTGATCTTAGCCTCAAGTATGGCTAACGTATCCTCAAACCAAACCCTCAAACCCAAATCTAAGATAAACACGGATTTGGACTAGTCTACGTCCTACGGGCGACGACATAACTCAGTCTCCGTAAACAATCCACGGGCAACAAAACATAAAATAAACACACACGACACGAAGTGACAATCTGGAGAAGGAGAAAGTTGTTACCGCGATGCGGTAGCGTAATTAACTGCAGGGGCTTGCGCCTGCAGGGAAGAGCGTCCCCACAATCAAAAACCCCTCAAACGAGGGGGAATCTGACGAAGTCTGTTACATCGGCCGCATCCGTCTAAACCCCCGAGGCATGGTGCCATAAACAACTTGGCATCTTCGGAGAGATGGACGGATAGCACCAATTAGCATCTGCCCCGAACCTCAGGCACGGACGCCCGAGTCCAGGCCGCCGTTCAGAGGGGAACAACCGAGAGTACCATTCAACCGGCCCAGTCCAGCCTTTTGCACTTACTGCAGAAGGGATGTACACCTGGCAAAGGATTGTAGGCGTGCTAATCGACTTTGCTTAATCTGCAGCTCAGCCACACATGATATTGGGTCTTGTCTTCGAAGACTCAATCCAAATGCTGCACCCAGACCAGCAATTACCTATCCGCAGCGGCCAGCTATCCAGGTACTGCTCCACGACTTGTTCTCCCAGCTCCACCTCCTCATAGACCGACTGCACCTCCTCCTCGTCGGTTCTACCAAGCACAAAGGAACTTACCTTAAGTACAGAGGAATGCCCCTCCATCAAGGAGGAATGTACCGAGGCGACAGGCTTTCACAATGACTGTGGAAGAAGCTGAAGACACTGGCCAAGTCATCACTGATAACTCTTTTCTTTCAAGCTTTCTTTCAAGCTTTATACATACCCACTTCATCAACCTATTACCCAAATTTCACGGGCTTGAATCTGAAGACACATATGTTTTTATAACCAATTTCAAAAACGTATGTGCAATGATGGACACTACACAATTTTCTATGGATGCTATGAGATTACGTCTTCTCCCTTTTACCTTGTGCGATCTAGCATAAAAATGGCTTTATAACACTGCCGCACACTCTATTGCCAAATAAGATGAATTCGTTATAGCATTCTTTAAGAAATTTTATCCCAATCATAAGACCGTCCGCGTTCGAAGCGAGATTAACCAGTTTACTCAACTTCCCAACGAACCATTTTGGAAATGCTTTGAACGGTTTAAAGATCTTCTTGTCTAATGCCCTCATCACGAAATCAATATATGGGATCTTTGCCGAATTATATATGAGGGTGTTAATCCAGCGACAAAACAGATGCTTGAAACAATTTGTCAATGTCATTTCATGTCTAAAGACGATGGTGGAAGATCTCGCCGAACAAACTTTGCATTAGGAAAGTATTAGACCAACTTCATCTAGGACAGGTAACCATCAGCTCGATATCTCCATCGCAGCAAAAGCTGAAATGGCCGCAATGCAAAAGAAACTCGACGCTATTGAAAACAAATTCTCATCAGCTTCCCTAAACCAGGTTACGCTCCCCAAAATCTTGTGTGGTTGTTGTTCCGACCCATCACATTTGACGGAAGAATGTCCTTTGAATCCTCCGTTTCAAGGTCAAGAATAAACTAATGCTGCTTTTCAGCAACGACCTAGAAACGATCCTTCTTCTTCCACATACAATCAGGGATGGAGGAATCATCATAATTTTGCGTAACTGTGCTACGGGGTTATCTATTCTAAAGTCTTCGAAACCAAGTAATGTAATCCTCATCGTAACCCATCGGTGATTATTCCGTAACGCCCGGAAAAACGGCAAACAATAGGTATTCCGTAACGGCCGGAAAAATGGCAAACAATAGGTATTCCGTAACGCCTGGAAAAACGGCAAAAAAAAGGATGGCCCTTTGAGTTACGTTCGGTTACATTCCTGATTTTCTCATACCCCCAAGTTATATATGTCAAGTCAGGTATTAATAAATCTGGAGTTAATGCCAACACAGGATCAAACAGGTACAGGTTTGTCTGGATAGACAACAGGAAATGTCCATAGGAACAACAGGTCAGGTTTGTTGGCATTAGTAACAAGATCAGGTAACAGAGAAAGCCATGGTACTTCAAGTCAATTCAGGTAATATATATGTATCATGTCATGTCAAGAAGTGCACGGTATCACGTCGTGTCAAGTAATGGTATATCAAGTCATGTCAGGGGTGCACAAATGTCACGTGGGTGCTCATAATCGAACTATAATAAGCATGGGTATACAAAACAAGTATGGGGTATTAATGGAACAATAAAAATGGAATATTGTGACGTGGTATGCAAATAGGTACAGATTAAAGCATATGGATGCACAGTTATCGATGTGGGTTAAGGGGATAGTTCCAACATTAATTAAATATGGAATGTTAAAATCACATTAATATGTATTAAATGATCTAAGGATGCAATTGAATATAAAATAGGCTAAATGGATGCAACTAGGTATCCGAAAGTTATAAACTATTTAAAATGGTACTATGGGCTATGCAAATAATCATTATGTGGTTCAAAAACGGATATGGGTATCGTGTATCGTAATCTAATATGTAACATGATAAGTTTCAAGTTCTAACACTAAAATGATATAAATTGAACATCGGAATGTTAAAAAGGAACATGTGGCATTAGATTTAATCTATAGATTTAATACACGGTTAAATAAGTATAATATAATATAAATAGCATGTAGCAAGTTTTACTTACCTCAACAGATCAAGAAATAGGTGTACGGAACGTCTCACGTTGGCGGAAAAAGTCGCGACACGCGCACGGTACACGGAACGGATCCAAACAACGTACAAGGGGATCACACAGGTCAGGTACGCTCGCTGGGTCGTCGGGATCGTCGACGGCACGACCGGATTCCGGCAATCAAAGAAACAGTGAACATAAATAAAGAAAGAAAAGTATGGAAGAAGGGAAAAGAGAGGAATGGAAGGAGGAAGAAGAAGATTGAGAAGAGGAGGCTTACTGTGGTCGGCGAAGAGGGCCGTGAGGGTATCGACGGCGTCGACGGAGCTCCGGCGAACGATCTGCAGAGGACAGCGGCCAAACAGAAGAAAGAAAATAAAAGAATTGAAGAAGAAAAGAAAGAAGAAGGAGGAAGGGGTGTGCTCGGCTCACCGTTGCGTCGATCTGGGATGATGGACGACGACGAGATCGCTCCGGTGATCGTCGCGGTGAAGATGTGCAGGGCTCGGGTGTTCTCGGGTGCGTGTGCAGGGGCTAGGGAAGGAGAAGAGATGGAGGCGGAGGCGATGAGGGTGAGGAGGCAACAAGGTCGGGAATGGCGTCGTCAGTGTTTTGTGCGACGGCGAGGTGGAGGCGGCGGCTAGGGTTTAGTTATGGGTTCATTTGAAAAAAAAAGAAAGGAGGAAGAAAGAAATATATACAGAGAGGGAGAGAGAAAGAATTTAGCGAGAGGAGAGAGAGAGAGATTCTGAGAGAGATGGAGGGGAGAGAGGGGGAGTTGCGAGATGAGAGAGAGAGAGAAGAGAGAGAGGGAGAGGTGAATAGGAAAGAGAGAGAAATTTGGATTTATGTGGAGGAGAGAGAAAGAGATAGCGGTGAGGGAGAGAGGGGAAAAGAGAGAAAGGAGAGAGGATGGTGGGTCCGGCACAAAGGAATAGAAGCTGGGGATTGGTTAAAGAAAGATTTTAAAGAAAATTTTAAAAAGATTTTATATTTTCAACTAAAACGATTTGTTCTGTTACGAGATTTTTAAAGGGAAATTTTAAATAAAACTTAATAAATTTTGAATTTAGGCGAATACAAAAATATTCCAAAACGCGCCCGGGACGGGTCCAAAAATTTAGATTTAAAATACAAAAATTATATGCAACTTCCAAATTTAAAAAAATGAACGCTTAGGTAACGAAAATGTATACCCCCAAGAATGGACGCACGTACGTGCGCATAGCTATCCAAACACGTCCGTTTCACTGAACGGGACGAGAACACGATGCGCGGACGCTACCACGAGATTAGGGGTATCATGCAGGCTATGAAATGCAATTTTAAATTATTTTACGTGATCTAAAATGTTATATGATAAAATGTGCGATGCCAAATAAAAATCAATATGCAGTCCACATTAATTGCACGTGTCTATTTAACAAGTCAGGGAGTCTATAAATATGAATCTACCAGTTCAAGCAAGCGGGTCGGGTCGAATGCAATGTAAAAGTAAACTACCATTCGTACCCAAACAAGATAAATCAATAAAATACCACAGATAATAAATACGGAAATAGAAATTGGTATAACTGAACTCGGTTGTTACATTATACCCAACTACAAAAAGAATTCCGTCCTCGAAATTCCAAGAACAAGAAAGGATATTCAAACAACAAACTACAAGAATAGATGTGGAAACTTCTGCCGGATTTCATCTTCTCGTTCCCAAGTTGATTCTCCATGTGAGCGATTACCCCAAGAAACAAGTACAAGAGGGATAACTTTGTTTTTAAGAACCTTTTCTCTTCGATCCACAATCGACATCTGTCGCTCCTCAAAAGTCAAATCTTCTCGTACAGTCCGCTCCGAATGATCCAACACATGTGTTTCATCTCGAACATATTTACGGAGTTGAGATACGTGAAACACGTCATGAACATTCGCCAAGGATTGCGGTAACGCCAATCGATACGCCACTTCTCCAACACGCTCCAAAATCTCAAACGGTCCAACGAATCGAGGACTAAGCTTTCCTCGACTTCCGAAACGAATCACCCCTCTAGTCGGTGATATCTTCAAGAATACCAAATCACCCACGACGAACTCTAGAGGTCTTCTCGATTTATCAGCCCAACTCTTCTGTCGGTCTTGTGCTGCTTTCATATGATTCTGGATAGTATTAACCTTCTCAACAGTCTGCACAACCAAATCTGGTCCCAACAATCTTCGTTCACCAACATCGTCCCAACAAACAGGTGAACGACACTTGCGACCATATAAAACTTCGAATGGAGCCATCTGAATAGTCGCCTGGAAACTGTTATTGTAAGAAAACTCCACCAAATGTAGATAATCCTCCCATGAACCCTTGAAGTCTAACATGCAAGCTCTCAACATGTCTTCAAGAGTTTGGATCGTTCTCTCCGACTGGCCATCTGTTTGAGGATGATAAGCTGTGCTAAACTTCAATCGAGTCCCCAAACTTCCCTGTAAGCTCCTCCAAAAGTATGATAAGAAACGAGTGTCACGGTCGGACACGATGCTCACTGGTACACCATGCAATCTTACAATCTCTTGCATGTACCGTTCTGCCAAAGTTTCTGTTGATTAACCAACTCGAAAAGGGATGAAATGAGCTGCCTTGGTCAATCGATCAACAGTCACCCAAACTGCATTGTTGCCTTTTGGACTCCGCGGTAGAGCCGTCACGAAATCTATGGTTATATGTTCCCACTTCCACTGAGGAATCGGAAGTGGTTGCAATAAACCAGCAACCCTTTGATGTTCAGCCTTAACTTGCTAACACACCAAGCACTTTGCCACATAGCGGGCAATCTCCCGTTTCATGCCTTCCCACCAGAAATGCTGTCGTATGTCTCGGTACATCTTCGTGCCTCCTGGATGTAAAGAATATGCTGAACTGTGCGCTTCCTTCATAAGTTCTTCGCGAATATCTCCCTTTGGCACACACAAACGGCTACCATATCGCAACGAACCATCTTCATAGATCAGTAAGTCTGTTTGAAGTCCAGCTTCAACCTGTTCTCAAAACTTTTGCAATCTAGGGTCCTGCAACTGCGTTGCTTTAATATTCTCGATCAACGACGACTGTACTTGCAGCTGCATCAACTGTCCCAAAGAATGCGGTAGCACAACCTCCAAATCAAATCTTCGAAAGTCTTCAATAAGTTCCTTCTGTGCAGTCAACATCTGAATTGCTGGCAACCGACTAAGCGCATCCGGCACAATATTAACTTTCCCCGGATGGTATTTGAGATCAAGATCGTAATCATCCATCAGCTCCAACCATCTGCGCTGCCTCATATTAAGCTCCTTCTGCGTGAACACATACTTTAAGCTTTTGTGATCGGTGAAAACCTCGACCCTTTCGCCCAATAGGTAGTGTCTCCAAATCTTCAAAGCGAAAATCACAGCTGCTAACTCCAAGTCATGAGTTGGGTAATTCTTCTCATGGGTATTCAGTTGTCTCGATGCGTACACTATAACCTTCCCATGCTGCATCAAAACACATCCCAAACCTTTCCCAGATGCGTCGCTGTGAATCACCAATCCTCCGAAATTGTTTGGTACGGTCAGAATAGGAGCGGTTATCAACCTCTGTTTCAACGCCTCAAAAGCTGACGCACACTTATCCGTCCACACAAATGGTACTTCTTTACTCGTAAGCTTGGTCAAAGGCTCCGCCAGACGAGCAAAGTTCTCCAAGAACCTCCTGTAGTATCCGGCAAGTCCAAGAAAGCTTCTGATCTCTGCAATGTTCTTCGGAATCGGCCAATCTCGAACTGCTGCAATCTTTTCGGGATCAACTGCGATTCTATATCCAGACACGACATGCCCCAAAAACTTCACTTCTTCCGGCCAAAACTCGCACTTGCTCATCTTTGCATACAATTTTTCTTGTCTCAACGTCTGCAGTGCGATCTTTAAGTGTTCAGCATGCTCTTCAATACTCTTGGAGTAGATCAGAATATCATCAATAAACACTACTATAAACTGGTCCAAGAATGGTGAAAAGATTCGGTTCATCAAGTCCATAAATATTGCCGGTGCATTCGTTACTCCGAAGGGCATCACTAAATACTCGTAATGTCCATACCGAGTTCGGAACGTCATCTTGCAAATATCTTCTGTTTTAACTCGGACCTGATGATATCCGGATCGCAAATCCAGCTTCGAGAATACCCTCGCGCCACTAAGCTGCTCAAATAATTCGCCAATGCGAGGGATCGGGTACTTGTTCTTAATAGTCACCCGGTTTAATTCTCGATAATCGATGCACACTCTCCTTGTACCATCTTTCTTCTTGACTAGAAGAACTGGAGCTCCCCAAGGTGAGTTACTGCTGCGAATCCAACCCTTCTCAAGTAATTCAGTAACCTGCTTCTTGACTTCTTCCAACTCCACTGGTGCCATTGGATAGTACGCTTTAGAAACTGGCGCTGCACCAGAAACAAGATCAATCGCGAACTCTACGTCTCGCTTCGGCGGTAAACCTGATATGTCCTCGAACACGTCCATGAAATCTCGAACAACCGCTGGCGCTTCATCTTTAGCAACCTCCATCGACGAAAGAACACTATTTGTCGGCCTAGCCCTAAACTCGACTGGCCCGACAGAACCGCTTCTTCCAGAAAAGATAAACTCTGGATGTCCGGGAATATGGAAAATTACTTTCTTTTCCCTACAATCAATGTGAGCGTGGAAAGTGCCGAGAAAATCCATTCCCAAGACGACTTCATAGCTGCCTGTATCAATTACCAAGAAATCTGCAAAAAGCTCCCGTCCGCAAACAACAACTGCACAATCCTTACATTCTCTACTCGATATGATCTTCCCATTCCCAGTGTGTATGTCCCAACAACTAGACATGGTCGTGCAAGCAATCGAGTGTGTAGCAATAAACTTGGATGACATAAAACAATGGGATGCACCAGAATCGAATAATGCTAATGCGGGAAAACCATGAACAAGTAGAATACCTGAAACAACTTCTCCTGAAGCTTTGGCTTCCTCCGCCGTCAGGGTAAAGGCTCGAGCTTGATTGGGTCCCTGAGTTATCAGCTTCTGCTCCTGAAACTGTCTCCACGGTGGCTTCTGAGTATCTTTCTTCAACCGTAGCTTCGACGGACAAGTATCAATGGTGTGATCAGCTGATCCGCAAATAAGACAAAGTCCAAGTCTCTTACGACAATCTTTTCGATAATGACCCGGTCGTTGGCAGTAATCGCACAACACCCTTCCTTTTTGCTCGGGCAAAACTGGCTTCTTCATTGATACAACGCCACGCCTGTCCACCGGAATACCTCTACGTCCATGTGCTCGGTTCGGTGCAAATGCCGGCTTCCGTACTGTAACTGCTGGCTGCTGTTTGTTCATACCATAATTTTGCATTCTTATAGACCCCATTCTTATTCAGTTTACAAATAAACAGGTGCTTTTGACCCATGTCTGCTACATAGTTGCAGGTTACAGGTTCTCGGAACAAAAACAGTGAAAAAGACAAAAGGCGATACAAAAGTGAGACTACGACCAACAAATGGAAGAATCTTGATCAAGCCTACATTTTGGAAAATAAACGAAGAGCAATAAATAAGTTCACAGAGTACAAAGGCAGCGCAAGGTTCAAGACTTCGTCACGAAGCAACGGTAAAAGTCCACTACAATTATTCACTGTAGAGATCTGGAAGAGAACCAAAAGACACTCAGAAGAACAAACTGAAGAAAATAGAAGTAAATAAGCAACAGAACAAGCCCAGGAAAAATGAGCTAATGAAGCCCATACTTGGCCGCGGAACCGCGGCCAAACGTAGGCTTTGGCCGTGGATCCGTGGCCGGGTGATACCCGTGTCGGTGGAAAAGTCTTGAGGCGGCTGCGAGCGTTGACTAGTTCTTTTTCTTAGGGGGTAATTTTGTAAAAGCATACATGCGGCGATTGTAAACCTAGGGTTTTCTATGTCCTATAAATAGAAACCCAAATACTTGTATTATGTCATGCCTCTTCTTGTGCCTCATTTTATATCAAAAATTCAGATCTGTAATTTTTCTGCAATGAATGAAGAGAGCATCAATTTGTAAGTAGTTTCTTTTTATTTGCCCTAGTTAATTTTATTATCTGCCCTAGGTAATTTCTTATCTGCCTTAGTTAGATCTTTAATTCCTTGCCCTAGATAGATAGTTTAGATATGTTCTTCAATTCCCTAATGAGCGAGTAGTCTCCTCGCTTGTTAGGGTTAGGTTTGGGGAAGGCTTGAGAGATGAAGATCTCTCACCCCTTTCTTGCCCATCATAAGTTTTTATAGGACTCCATGCATACATGCACACACCGCTCCCTACGACACCCTATCCCACGAGGTAGCGGTGATACCGTAGTATAAAGGCCCGGTTGAGCGTGTCTTCCATGGAGGTTAGGGTAAGGATTAAGAAAGGAAGGACAAGAACCTAGAGGAAGAAACACCGTTTCTTCCCGATGGTACTAATCCCCTTTATTAATAATTACCATAATTCCTAAAAAGATCTTAATTTGGGTATAGAAAGCGGTGAGATTTATTGACTTTCCAAACCTAACCTAAACCTAACCCTAGCAAGATTTAGATCAAGATAAACTTTAGTTTTTAGATTTAATCAATCCGACACCAATCTAAATTAACTCGTTAGAACAATTAGGAAATACACAAAATCCCTGTGGACCGACCCGTACTCACCGGCTAGCTACCAAGCGACACCGTCTTGATTGCGGTTTATAAATATTTTTGATTCATCTTTAGAAAGCGCACATGCTAGAAAAATCTATTCAATCAAACGGCGTCATTGCCGGGGATGGCGTGTTATTTTCTTTTTGCAATTTCGGGTTAATCTAAAATTAAAAAAATCATAAAAACTGAAAAATAAAAAAAATATAAAAATTTATCATTTTGTTATTTTGTGAAGGGTATTTTTGTTTGAATTTTGCAGGATCTACAATCGAGTTCGGATCTGGAAAAATCCAGAAAGCGAAACAGAAAACCGAAGATCTGAACAACAGAGGATTTCCATAACAGAACAACAGAAGAAATTTGGAGGGCCAAGTCAACAGGACGACCGCGCTTCCACCGCGAGATCCCTGCTCCGACCGCGCTTCCGCCGCGCGTTGGTGACGTCAGCAAAAAATTTCGAGGCCTGCTCTTGCGTTTCTACCGCGGAACCGCCGCCCCAACTGCCTTTAGGCCACAGAACCGCGAAACCGCCGCCCCAACTGCCTTTAGGCCACAGAACCGCCGCACCTTGGTCAAGTCAGCACGTGAAAAAAATCTCTGTTTGTTTTCTCTCTCCTCCTCTGCAAATCTCCATATCTCTTCTGTAAAATCTCCTGCAGGATTCTTTGCGCTAAAAAATCTCTCCCCCTTCCAATAATTGATCTTGTGCAGGATTCTTTGCGCCGCGCTTTTTAAAAAAAATAAAAAATTGATTGCAAGTGATTGTTACTGCTTTGCATATTTTTAATCGGACTTTAAGGGGCTTGAAACCAATCCAGATTGGGTGGGGATTTCATCACCCTTCCCAGGACCCCAAAAATCACATAAAGCATATGCATTGACCATCTCTTAATTAAAAAAGACTAGACTCGGCCCTAAGGACTTCACGCTCAATAGGAAAGAGGACTAGTTGTAGGCATCGGCCGTTTATCCTAACCTGACTTTGTGGTGTCTAAGCAAGTGTGTCTAAGGCGAGTGGTTACTTAATTAGGGTCACTACTTGTAGTGGAGAGCCTCCCACTCACCTGGCACTTACCTGGCCGCAATTGGCGGTGAAGAGGCGGTTTGAGGTCCTATTTCTAGCCCTTTGGAACAGTTTGGAGCTGTCTAGCTGACCTAGGTGACCCTAGATCTAGGCCTGATTGTGCATTTGTGGTTGATTGCATTTGTGTCAAAGCCTTTTATCAAAATTTTTTGCAAAGAGCACCACATAAAAAAAAAGGAAAATTTTTTTACAAAGACTTGCAAAATTTTGTCGCCAAGAAATCCGTGCACCTCACTTCCACCCACATTCTTTTTCTTCTCTTTTCCTACATCATGGGTACCCCACCTCATAAAACTCTTGCCGAACTTTGGTACCCTGAACCAAACTTTGCTTCATACGCGAATTGTTTCGGTCGAATTACGGACGACCCCTCCATGCCCAAAATTTCTTTGAAAGATCGAATAGAAGCGTCTGGGAGAAATAGTTGGACTCCGCAATACACTTTGTATCAACCGTGTCAACCTTCACTGCCTTCTTACGTTGATACCACTTTTTCGAGTCCTGTTGTAACTCCTAAACCCATGTCTATTGCTGAACATATTGAAAAATCTCGTAACCGATCTTTCACTCCTCTCCACACATCCAGTTCTAGGGATCAACAAATCCATTCACCTTTTTATCCAAATGTTGATCCTACTCCTGTCCAACCATCCAATTCCTACCGGTCCTACCCGACTTTCCCACCTTCACTAGACATTGCTTCGACATTACCATTTGGGAGTTTCATGTATCCAAACAATTTTGAATGTTTTACCGAAACCCCTTCACAACCCATGTCTAGTCTAGAACAGTCGTTGGAAGCTTATATGGTAGCGACAAACCAAATGATTAGGAATGTGGATGCGTCCATGGCCGCTCTTATGCAACCTAGTGAACCGGTAGCTAGTTTCCAACTAGCTCCAAAAATTCCAATGTATGATGGGGCGGTTGGACAGAGTGAGAATTTGAGAGGAGAAAGTGAGCTATACACCCTTCCAAATCAAACCTACCCATACCTAATTGAATCCCACAACTCTGGTTTTCAAACAAGTGTTCCAAATGATTCACCAGTTGAAGATAAAACGTCTAATGAGTTGTGTGACTTTGTAGTGTTTGATTTACCTGATTGTGAAGGGTCCCTTTCGAGTGAAACCATCACCAATCCTTTTGATATCTACACCTCCACTCTAGAACCTGAATTGATAAATATCCATGCTTTTGATGAGGTGTCTGAGAATATTGATTTTCACTTGATTGAGGATATTGACGCCGGGAATATTTTGGATGATGAACCCGTAGACTTGATTGAAATTTTATGTCCAATTCATCATCCCGGATCATTAAATGTTTCTCCCGAACCTCATATGCATCTTGATTTTGATGATAATGGCATGGATAAGCTAAATTTTGAGGAGAATTATGAGGATAGTATTGAGGGAGTATTGAGGATAATATTGAGGATGAACCATTTTTGTTTGATGTGTCGGATTTCCAATTCATCCTCCTGAACCTTTAACTGTTATACTTCCTAAATCAAACCCCCTCCTTTCTATCGTTCCGACCACGCAAAAGATCACGATTGAGGACTGTGAGCTTGAAAATTTTCTGTTTGATCATAACGCTTTTGACGCCACTAGTGCATTCCTCTTTGAATCTAACACAGTTCTCACAGACGATAACGATTACGAGTGTTTCACTTTTTCGGACGATTTTGAAAACTCACCTCCCGAGTTTGAGTTCTTTAAATTTTCAGATGAGTTAGTTGAACCATCAGACTCGGTTGCTTACAGTCATTTCGAACCATTGATGGAATCTTTCAAGTTCGAGACAGATTACTTAGGTGAGAATAAGACTATCCCTAAATCACCCCCTTTTGTCCTTCCTATCGTTTCGACCACGCAAGACTCCGTCGCGTTTCCATTTTCAATGGAGGGTTTACCAAGTTCGACGTATCCATGTTTTCTTGCGAATCTTGAGGGATTTGACCCCATTTCTCGACGGGTTGATAGATTAGCATAATCGGTTTTAACACATCGGTCATCGTAAATTGTGCTAATTTATTCACTCGATTTATACCCTCAAGATCGTACTACACTTCTTTCTCTTTTCCGTCATTCTCCTCCTCCACCGAGACCGTATACCATTTCTATCTCCACACGGTCTCGTGTGCGTCTCATTTCTTTTCTTTACACTCCATTCTTTCACCAACCCCACCAATATCACGATAGAATTTTTGAATGGTTGGTGCTAACCTTTGGTCTGTGTAAGGCCTTGTATAGTTTGATTTTTCTCCTCCCTAACTCTGAACTTTAACGCTTAAAACAGTGGAAACACTGTTTCACTTAAGTTTGGGGGGAACCTTGTTGTATATATATTTTGTTTTTCTTTTAACAATAAAAAATTATTATAAATAAATAAACAGGGGAGTGCCGACATTTTGACCCTCTTGGTGTAGCATGACAGTGAGGACACTGCCAAGTTTAAGTTTGGGGGTATGCTCGGTAAGCCTTCTTCCTTCGCATTCATGTGTATATTTTTGCATTTGCATACTTATTTTAAAACCCATAAAAATTTGAAAATTATAAAAATTAAAGTATTCAATTTTGGCCATAATTGACTTGAGTTTGACAAAAAGGTTAACTAGCTAGGAACAACTAGATCTTAGACTTAGTAAATTAAAAACCCTAAAAATAACCTTTCTTAAAATTTAACGGTAGAAAGTATATGTCTTTGTAGTTTATTTAGAAATAGGCAAATTTCGAGTTGACTTCTTGGGCTAAGTTAAAACAAGGGAAAAGTATTGATGTTTTTATTAAAGTGTAAGTTTGAAAAATAATTCCTAGCTTAAGTCTAAATTCTGAAAATATATACCCTACAAATTGCACAAACACGCACCTTGAAACTTGGAATAGTAGAAGAGACCTTGAAATGCTCTTGTCTAAAGTCCTTAGTACGAAGAAAATGAAATAAAAATTCAAGTGTGAATAAAGAGATAATAAAAAAAATGATGAACACTGGTTTTTGTGATTACTTAAGGCTGCAAAAATAGAAAAAATATTTAGCAAGGGTGTTTCATCACCTAGTGCCTTAGACCAACTGGTTTGGGAGTCACTGTTAAAGCCTTAGGTGTTACAAGACTAGGAATTACGCTTTAATGTGCAAACACATCTTGTAATCGGTTGTTGGTATCTCAAGAAGTATTAACAGTCGCATGAAGGATGTGTGAGCGAAATTCATCTAAAAATTCACCAATTAAGAAGTGCTTTGGACGACGGACAAGAATATGATAGCTTGATTTGAATTTCTAAGTGTAGGGGTGATATATACACACACGTAGGGGTATGTGATTGGGGTTTAGATGAGAGATAGGAATGAAGAATAGGACTTGTATCTTTAGTAGAGATGATAAAAATTCCTAAGTTAAGATAGAACCCTAGAAGGAAACTTAAAAGATGCTAAAAGCTAAGTAAGTCTACAGAATATATATAATCTTAAGTTAAATAATAAGGAAGCGTGAAGAATACGGGTGGATACTTTACGAGTCGAAGATAATAGAATTCTTAATTAGAAAACCTAATTGAAGAATAAAAGTCAATGGGCCTAATTGATAGGATTTTGTGGGTAGTATCCGCTGAAAACCCTCAGAAGACAACACTCCTCATACTAGGGACACCTAGAGGTTTAACGGCTTATTGCACAAGCTCAGTGCAATCGTGTTTCCCTGCGAAAGTGAGGTTAGGTTTTTGTTGAGAATAAAACTAGGTTTGCTCGAGGACGAGCAAAAGATAAGTTTGGAGGTATTTGTTCATACCATAATTTTGCATTCTTATAGACCCCATTCTTATTCAGTTTACAAATAAACAGGTGCTTTTGACCCATGTCTCCTACATAGTTGCAGGTTACAGGTTCTCGGAACAAAAACAGTGAAAAAGACAAAAGGCGATACAAAAGTGAGACTACGACCAACAAATGGAAGAATCTTGATCAAGCCTACATTTTGGAAAATAAACGAAGAGCAATAAATAAGTTCACAGAGTACAAAGGCAGCGCAAGGTTCAAGACTTCGTCACGAAGCAACGGTAAAAGTCCACTACAATTATTCACTGTAGAGATCTGGAAGAGAACCAGAAGACACTCAGAATAACAAACTGAAGAAAATAGAAGTAAATAAGCAACATAACAAGCCCAGGAAAAATGAGCTAATGAAGCCCATACTTGGCCGCGGAACCGCCAAGTCTTGAGGTGATACCCGTGTCGGTGGAAAAGTCTTGAGGCGGCTGCGAGCGTTGACTAGTTCTTTTTCTTATGGGGTAATTTTGTAAAAGCATACATGCGGGGATTGTAAACCTAGGGTTTTCTATATCCTATAAATAGAAACCCAAATACGTGTATTATGTCATGCCTCTTCTTGTGTCTCATTTTATATCAAAAATTCAGATCTGTAATTTTTCTGCAATGAATGAAGAGAGCATCAATTTGTAAGTAGTTTCTTTTTATCTGCCCTAGTTAATTTTATTATCTGCCCTAGGTAATTTCTTATCTGCCCTAGTTAGATCTTTAATTCCTTGCCCTAGATAGATAGTTTAAATATGTTCTTCAATTCCCTAATGAGCGAGTAGTCTCCTCGCTTGTTAGGGTTAGGTTTGGGGAAGGCTTGAGAGATGAAGATCTCTCACCCCTTTCTTGCCCATCATAAGTTTTTATAGGACTCCATGCATACATGCACACACCGCTCCCTACGGCACCCTATCCCACGAGGTAGCGGTGATACCGTAGTATAAAGGCCCGGTTGAGCGTGTCTTCCATGGAGGTTAGGATAAGGATTAAGAAAGGAAGGACAAGAACCTAGAGGAAGAAACACCGTTTCTTCCCGATGGTACTAATCCCCTTTATTAATAATTACCATAACTCCTAAAGAGATCTTAATTTGGGTATAGAAAGCGGTGGGATTTATTGACTTTCCAAACCTAACCTAAACCTAACCCTAGCAAGATTTAGATCTAGATAAACTTTAGTTTTTAGATTTAATCAATCTGACACCAATCTGAATTAACTCGTTAGAACAATTAGGAAATACACAAAATCCCTGTGGACCGACCCGTACTCACCGGCTAGCTACCAAGCGACGCCATTCTTGATTGCGGTTTATAAATATTTTTGATTCATCTTTAGAAAGCGCACACGCTAGAAAAATCTATTCAATCACTGTGTACTCCCAGTCTTCATAGATAGGCTCTGCTGTTCTCGGGCCGCGGTAAGTACTTGTGAGAAAGTGGTTAAACCCAGGGAGACAATCTGTCTCTGGATGTCCACATCCAAACTGCGCATGAACCTCCTTACCCTATCAGCATCGTTGGCAACCAAAGGTCCAGCGAATCTACTGAGCCGCGTCCACTCAGCTGCATGTACATCTACAGGTGCGCCGTTCTGCTTCAAACTGATGAACCTTTCTTCCATTTCCTCCCGTGCAGTCCGCGGGAAGAACTTCTCCAAGAAACTCTTTGAAAAATCCGTCCAACTGATCGGCTTAGGCAAGCGGGTCTCTTCCACAAGCCACCATTCACGGGCATAGTCCACCATCTGGATGCATACCACATCCACTCTCTTATCCTCTGGAATCTGTGCCGCAACGAGTAAATTCTCCGTGTCAACCAGCCACTGTTCCGCTGGCAACGGCTCTTCCAGGCCAGTAAAGATAGACGGACCCAGTCTCCTGAAATCTGCCACGGTACCCACACGTTCAACGGGTCTGGCCACAACATTGTTCACGGACTGCTGAACGGTCCGCAAACCTTCCTGAAAAGCTTCAGCTTGCTGCTGGTTCAGCTCGGTCTGTCGCTTTTGGTTCTCTAACATCCCACGGATTACTCCAAGCATAGCGGCTTCGTCAACACGTCTTTGGTACGTTTTCAGATTCTTTCCTGCCATGTTCCTGAAATCAAAGCACCCAAAGGATTAGCATGATAACAGATTCAAAATATAGATCAAGGATATGAATCAAGGCTAGAACTCCAAGTTACTTAAATAGAGTACCGCATTGTAACCATGCCGCGGTATCATAGCTACAATCACATAACTCCACCCAAGTCGCCTAAGTTCTAGAGATAAACAAAAGGAAACCAGGTTTCGAGTCGAGATGCAAAAAAGGTTTGCATATCGTAAAAGTAGAATCAGGAGGAGGTTAAGATTCAAAAATGGTAAGACGGTAAGGTGGCAGGACATGTTTCCTAATCCTGAGTATTCTGATTCGTGTATTGGGTCCAATACCCAACTACAAAAGAATCAAACCCGATTAACCTATATCCTATGGCTCTGAAACCAAAAGAACCATGTCACGTCCCGCTTCCCAGAGTACGCTAAGATAGGCACGTGACATAGCCAACCATGCTACCTGTAGATAGAAAATATCCTTCCATAATCACATTACGGCTGTAGAGATATCAAGAACAATAATAAACTATCCAATACATGTCCATAAGCCAGAATAAAACGAGTCAAGAATAAAATAATGCGGAAGCAAAAGATCCAATACAGGAATAAACTGGAATGTACGTCCCATAATGTGGGCTCACATCAGGAATGAAAATACCAAAAGTAAAATGAACTAACTACTAACAAGTCCTCATTGCTCAGCCTGCTGACTGAAATACTCCTGCTCGGCCTGTAGTGAAGGTAAAGAATCTGGGTCATGCAAAACCCAGACGTCAGTGCGTCATAATATCAAGCAATAATATAAACAGGGGTAGCAAGACATGCAGGTATGAGTATGAGCAAGAATATAACAAGAATATATAACAGTGAGTATGTCAGTATAAATGACGTGCAGTGATATATAAACTGTTCTACGGAGTTATCTATTCTAAAGTCTTCGAAACCAAGTAATGTAATCCTCATCGTAATCCATCGGTGATTATCCCGTAACGCCAGGAAAAACGGCAAACAATAGGTATTCCATAACGCCCGGAAAAACGACAAACAATAGGTATTCTGTAACGCCCGGAAAAACGGCAAACAATAGGATGGCCCTTTGAGTTACGTTCAGTTGCATTCCTGATTTCCCCATACCCCCAAGTTATATATGTCGAGTCAGGTATTAATAAATCTGGAGTTAATGCCAACACAGGATCAAGCAGGTACAGGTTTGTCTGGATAGACAACAGGAAATGTCCATAGGGACAACAGGTCAGGTTTGTTGGCATTAGTAACAAGATCAGGTAACAGAGAAAGCCATGGTACTTCAAGTCAAGTCAGGTAATATATATGTATCATGTCATGTCAAGAAGTGCACGGTATCACGTCGTGTCAAGTAATGGTATATCAAGTCATGTCAGGGATGCACAAATGTCACGTGGGTGCTCATAATCGAACTATAATAAGCATGGGTATACAAAACAAGTATGGGGTACTAATGGAACAATAAAAATGGAATATTGTGACATGGTATGCAAATAGGTACAGATTAAAGCATATTGATGCACAGTTATCGATGTGGGTTAAGGGGATAGTTCCAACATTAATTAAATACGGTTTATCGAATATGGAATGTTAAAATCACATTAATATGTATTAAATGATCTAAGGATGCAATTGAATATAAAATAGGCTAAATGGATGCAACTAGGTATCCGAAAGTTATAAACTATTTAAAATGGTATTATGGGCTATGCAAATAATCATTATGTGGTTCAAATACGGATATGGGTATCGTGTATCGTAATCTAATATATAACATGATATGTTTCAAGTTCTAACACTAAAATGATATAAATTGAACATCGGAATGTTAAAAAGGAACATATGGCATTAGATTTAATCTACAGATTTAATATGCGGTTAGATAAGTATAATATAATATAAATAGCATGTAGCAAGTTTTACTTGCCTCGACAGATCAAGAAACGGGTGTACGGAACGTCTCACGTCGGCGAAAAAGTGGTGACGCACGCACGGTACACGGAACGGATCCAAACAACGTACAAGGGGATCACACGGGTCAGGTACGCTCACTGGGTCGTCGGGATCATCGACGGCACGACCGAATTCCGGCAATCAAAGAAACAGTGAACATAAATAAAGGAAGAAAAGTATGGAAGAAGGGAAAAGAGAGGAATGGAAGGAGGAGGAAGAAGATTGAGAAGAGGAGGCTTACTGTGGTCGACGAAGAGGGTCGTGAGGGTATCGACGGCGTCGACGGAGCTCTGGCGAACGATCTGCAGAGGACAGCGGCCAAACAGAAGAAAGAAAATAAAAGAAAGGAAGAAGAAAAAAAAAGAAGAAGGAGGAAAGGGTGTGCTCGGCTCACCATTGCGTTGATCTGGGACGATGGACGACGACGAGATCACTCCGGTGATCGTCGCGGTGAAGCGATGTGCAGGGCTCGGGTGTTCTCGGGTGCGTGTGCAGGGGCTAGGGAAGGAGAAGAGATAGAGGCGAAGGCGATGAGGGTGAGGAGGCGACGAGGTCGGGAATGGCGTCGTCGGTGTTTTGTGTGATGGCGAGGTGGAGGCGGCGGCTAGGGTTTAGTTATGGGTTCGTTTGAAAAAAAAGAAAGGAGGAAGAAAGAAATATATACAGAGAGGGAGAGAGAAAGGATTTAGCGAGAGGAGAGAGAGAGATTCTGAGAGAGAGGGAGTTGCGAGATGAGAGAGAGAGAAGAGAGAGATCGAGAGGTGAGAGAGAGGGAGAGGTGAATAGGAAGGAGAGAGAAATTTGGATTTATATGGAGGAGAGAGAAAGAGATAGCGGTGAGGGAGAGAGAGAGGAAGAGAGAGGATGGTAGGGCCGGCGCAAAGGAATAGAAGCTGGGGATTGGTTAAAGAAAGATTTTAAAGAAAATTTTAAAAAGATTTTATATTTTCAACTAAAATGATTTGTTCTGTTACGAGATTTTTAAAGGGAAATTTTAAATAAAACTTAATAAATTTTGAATTTAGGCGGATACAAAAATATTCCAAAACGCGCCCGGGACGGGTCCAAAAATTTAGATTTAAAATACGAAAATTATATGCAACTTCCAAATTTAAAAAAATGAACGCTTAGGTAACGAAAATGTATACCCCCAAGAATGGACGCACGTACGTGCGCGTAGCTATCCAAACACGTCTGTTTCACTGAACGGGATGAGAACACGATGCGCGGACGCTACCACGGGGTTAGGGGTATCATGAGGCTATGAAATATAATTTTAAATTATTTTACGTGATCTAAAATGTTATATGATAAAATGTGCGATGCCAAATAAAAATCAATATGCAGTCCACATTAATTGCACGTGTCTATTTAACAAGTCATGGTAGTCTATAAATATGAATCTACCAGTTCAAGCAAGCGGGTCAGGTCGAATGCAATGTAAAAGTAAACTACCATTCACACCCAAAAAAGATAAATCAATAAAATACCACAGATAATAAATACGGAAACAGAAATTGGTATAACTGAACTCGGTTGTTACACCCACCTTCTATCGTCTTTCCGCCGACACTTGATCTCAAACCGCTACCTTCTCATCTTAAATATGCATATCTATGTGAGAATGAGTCTTTACCCATGATCATACCCGCTTCTCTAGTTTTAGAGCAAGAGAGCACTCTTTTGACGGTTTAAGGATCAAATCAGCAAGCTTTTGGTTGGACAATGCGGACATCAAAAGGATTAGTCCTTTGATTTTGGAACATCATATACATTTGATGGATGAATCCAAACCATCCCGAGACCCACAAAGACGGTTGAATCCCATCATGAAGGAGGCGATAAAGAAAGAAATTGTCAAGTGCCTAGATGGTGGCATAATTTACCCAATATCTGATAGCCAATGGGTAAGTCCTATTCATGTAGTCCCTAAAAAGTCTGGCATCACGGTCATAACTAATGAGACTAATGAGTTGATCCAAACACGCACCCAAACTGGGTGGCGCGTATGTATTGATTATAGAAAACTCAATGCCGCAACGAGAAAAGATCACTTTCCCCTACCTTTCATTGACCAGATGTTGGAACGATTAGCTAGACATGAATACAATTGTTTCTTGGAAGGATACTCCGGCTATAACCAGGTCCCCATCGCCGAAAAGGATCAAGATTAAACAACATTTACTTGTCATTTCGGTACTTTTGCTTATAGACGCATGTCTTTTGGGTTATGCAACGCTCCCGCTACATTTCAGCGGTGTATGATGGGGGATATTCTCAGACATGGTCGAGAATTTTCTGGAGATATTTATGGACGATTTCTCCATATTTGGGGACTCTTTTGAGGAATGCATACGTCATTTTGATGCGGTTCTTACCCGCTGTAAGGATAAGAACTTAACTTTAAATTAGGAAAAATGTCATTTCATGGTCCAAAAAGGTATTGTCTTTGGACATATTATTTCAAGAAAAGGTATTGAGGTAAACAGAGCTAAAATAGATGTCATCCATAACCTTCCTCCTCCCAAATGCGTCAAAGATATACGATCCTTTCTCGGTCATGCAGGATTTTATAAGCGATTCATTAAGAACTTTAGTAAAATTGCTAGACCCTTAACTCTCCTATTGGCCAAGGATACGACATTTCAATTTGATTCGGATTACGAGGCTGCTTTTGAATCACTTAAAAGTTCCCTCACTATAGCCCCCGTTCTGTCATTTCTGGATTGGAACCACCCTTTCGAGCTTATGTATGATGCATCAGATTTTGCTATTGGTGCAGTCTTAGGACAGCACATTGATAAGATGCCACATGTAATTTACTATGCAAATAAGACCTTGAACGACGCCCAAATAAATTATACAACTACCAAGAAAGAACTCTTGGCAGTTGTATTTGCATTAGAAAAATTCAGACCCTACTTGATTGGCTCGCCTATAGTGGTTTACACCGATCACTCCACCCTGCAACATCTTTTATCGAAGAAGGATGCTAAAGCCAGGCTTATACGTTGGATCCTGTTGTTACAAGAGTTTGATCTTGTCATACGAGACAAGAGTGGATGTGAAAACATAATAGCTGACCATCTTTCACGTATCTCTTCTTCACCAACGTTGACCTTGCCAATAAACGACTCATTTTCTAATGAACAGCTCTTGATCGTATCATGCGAACCTTGGTTCATGGATATTATGAATTATCTAGCGACGGGACTTATACCCAGCGATTGGTCAAAACAAGATCGATTTCTATCCCAAGTAAAACATTTTTACTGGGATGAACTTTATTTATTTAAGTATTGCCCCGATCAAATCATTCGCCGATGTGTCCCTAATGATGAATTCAAGAGTGTATTGTCTTTCTTCCATGATCAGGCATGTAGCAGTCACTTTGGTCCACGTAAAACAGCGGAGAAAGTTTTGCAATATGGCTTTTATTAGCCAACATTATTTAAAGATGCATATGATCATTGCAAAACTTGTCCTCGGTGTCAACACATGGGTCGGATTTCACGAAGAAATGAGATGCCGCTCCAACCTATCTTGGTTGTGGAGATATTTGACGTTCGGGGAATTGATTTTATGGGCCATTTTCCCAACTCTTTTGGAAATTTATACATCTTACTTGCGGTTGATTATGTCTCTAAATGGGTGGAAGCAGTACTGTGTCGCACTAATGACAACAAGGTTGTCATTAAGTTTCTTAAAGAAAATATCTTTTCACGATTCGGACACCCTTATGCTATAATTAGGGACAACGGGACGCATTTCTATAATCGGTCTTTCAAGGTTTTGATGCGAAAATATTCAATCAACCATAAACTTTCTACGCCCTATCATCCCCAAACGAGTGGACAAGTTGAGATCTCCAGTCGACAGATCAAACAAATTTTAGAGAAAACGGTTTCTAAGAACCGTAAAAACTGGTCCACCAAATTGACGGATACTCTTTGGGCATTCCGTACCGCTTATAAGACCGATCTTGGTATGTCTCCATACCGACTTATGTTTGGGAAGACTTTCCACCTTCCTGTCGAGATCGAACATAAAGCAATGTGGGCTATTAAAGAGCTTAACTTTGATTTTGATCAAGCCAGCAGCTATCAGAAGCTGCAATTAAATGAGCTAAGCGAACTTCGCGATGAAGCTTACGATAATGCGGTTATAGTAAAGAACCAGACTAAAGTGTTCCACGATAAAAACCTTTTTAGAAAAACTTTCACACCGGGACAACAAGTCCTTCTTTACAATTCTCGTCTCCACCTTCATCCGGGTAAGCTAAGATCTTGTTGGAAAGGACCTTTTGTGGTGCTGTATGTGTACCCGCACGGCGCAATGAATATTGAAAATGTTTTAAACGGTTTTATTTTTAAAGTAAATAGGTATAGATTAAAACCGAATTTTTCCGCTTACCCAGCAGAGGAGGTCCTGTTTTTACATAAGCCGCTTTATCATAACTAATTTTCCTCCGCCTCACCTCCATATTTTGATAACACCGTTTCATCTAAAGAATGGAGGTGAGTGGGTTAAGATATAACGGAATATCCGTGCATGCCAAGAAACAAATTTGGGGGTAGTTTTCATTTAACTATTATTTCACCTTTATTATTTTCCTCCCAAGTATACAGGTCTATGCGCTTAAAGAACAGCATCTGTGAGGACGCTACCGAAAACAGGTTTGGGGGAAGGTTTGAATACTGATATGACATTTGGCACTAGGCACTATATATAGAAAAAATTTGAGTGTATAAAAAAAATTTGATAATAAAAGTTAGAAAGTGAAATTTACATATGAAAGATAGGAATAGTTTGAGAAAAGCAAGAAAATTAGATGTTTTCTTAACGAAGCTAATAATGAGTAGTTATGAGTTGTTGTCCTAAGGGTTGGTAAGATGAAGGAAATTACTAATCTGAGAATAAAAATAAGTCTGAAAAATAGTCCCTATTCTTGAGTCTAAACATTTGAACATTGATACCCTACTATACGCACTTACACACATCTTGAAACTTGGGATAGTAGAGCATACCTTGAAGTGCTCTTGTTTAAAAGCCTTAGTATGAAAAATAAAATTAAAAAAAATTATAAGTGGTGAAGAAGAAAAAATGAACACTGGTTTTGTAATTACTTAAGGCAGCATAAAAAAATATAACGAGGGTGTTTTATCACTTAGTGCCTTAGACCAACTGGTTTGGGAGCCACTGCTAAATCTTAGGTGTTGCAAGACGAGGATAATTACGCCTAAATGAGCGAGCACGTTTGGTAATCGGTCGATTAGTACCTCAAGAAGTATTAACGGTCGCATGAAGGATGTGTGAGCAATTCCATCTGATAATGTTCACCGACTAAAAAGTATTAAGGAAGATGGACAAGAGTATGATAGCTTAAATTGAATTCTCTAAGTGTAGGGATCTCTTTTATACACACATAGGGGTATATGATCGATGTTTGAAAGAAAGGTAGGGAGGAAGACTAATGGCGATGTTTTATTGAGGGGTGATATGATTTCCGACATCTTTTCATGACCATTAAGATAGGGCTTATAGCAACCGAAAAGATAGTGTAGTTAGAAACTCTTCTCTTCAAATTCTTTATTTTATATGATCCTTATCTTTGTATGTAACTTTCATCTTCTCTCTTTTATTATGGGATTTTGTGGGTGTAATCCGCTGAAAACCCTCAAGAGAAAACACTCCTCCTACTAGGGACACCTAGAGATTTAAAGGCTTGTTGCACGTGCTCAGTGCAATCGTGTTGCCTACGAAAGTGTGCTACTTAGGTTTTTCTTTTTCTTTTTCTCCCTCACTTGAATAACTAGTTTTCTCGGGACGATTAAAGTTAAGTTTGGGGATATTTGTTCAGTCGAAAATATTGCACATTTGATATAACATTTTCCTTACTTTTCTTAAATATTTAAAGGTGTTTATTATAAATATAGAACATATGTGGGTTTATCTGCAAAATACTCTTTACCATATGTTTATATATTATAATTAACAGTATGAAGGAAAATATATGCATATAATATTTATAAGATATTTTGGTAATTAAAATATGCATATCATATCAAATAATCTTAAACAAATTTATTAAAGATTTATTACCATATAAAATGATTAAGATTATACCTCTAATATAACAAATATTACTAATATTATTCATGGAGATATTGTGCAGATTTAGCTCAGGTCAAGAAATCGAGATTTTCAAGATGTCAGGATCAAAAATCTGCCAATAAAATCATAGAATCAATACTGGCAGAGACTCGGAAAATAATTCCAAAATCCAGATATCCAGAAGATCTCCACATGTCAACATGAGGCCACATCAGAAAACCCAAACCCTAAGTCCACCTAAGCGCAGCGCTTCCGCGGCCAAAGTGCCCTAAATGCGGCGGATCCGCAGCCCCTTTATGGCCGTTGGATCTGAGATTTTTGGTGGGTGGTCGTGATTGCATATCTTAACCTATGAGATCTAGGGTTTCTGATTTGAGGGCTATATAAAGGACCGAGGGCTAAAGTTAGAAATCTATCACCTTTAACATGAAGCAAATCACCATCAAAGAACAAGAGATCTACGACAGGTCCGCGATTCGACGTGATAGAGCGACGTGAATATCGACGGAACATATACTTCCTACGAGGCAGAGATCGAGAGCAACTTCTTCCTCTTGTAATCTAAATTCGAAGGATTTGTACTTGTAAAGTTGATTAATAGAGGTAGATCATTTGCTTAATTATTTCGCATTTACTTTCCGCATTTAAATTTATGCATTATGATTTCCTTCTCTATCCCTTCTTCTTCTTCTTCTTCTCCAAACATGCGTGAGTAATTCTCCGCTTGATAGGGTGCGAAGGATTAGGGTAGATCAATGGATGATAAAATCCCTTAACTTCTTTTACATCTTATAAAGTTTATAAACATTATCAAAAGAATAGTTAACATCCTAATCGGGCGCGCTACCAATTTATTGATAGTCTCGACCGCGATTTGAGATCAGATTAACAATTATTTTGGTAGAGGGTAGACATGAATAGAGATCAATGCAAAGATAAGGGTTAAGAGTGGGAAACCCTAGTTTCTTCCAAAAGAACCATAATCCACATTCATCACTATCGATCTAGTTTTAAATCTTTTAAAAGATAAAAGGAGTCATCTTTAATTAATCATCCATTACTACTAAATTCTATGAACCCTACAAGCCTCTTCTTTATAGATTCTACATCCGTATATCGTAGATTTACAACCAATCGCCCATTCTTTTAATCAACTCGTCTAAAGCAAGTAAAAGATTCGACGTTTCCCTTGTTCCTCGATTAAAAATCAGGGTTTTCCTCAAAGAGGCATCACGTGTTCAGACGCGACCAAGGGTCACGTGTTGACACGTGATCTATTTACAAGGTTAAAATCTAAGCAAACAGAATCATAAACAAGCGACTGAAGGAGAACCCAACTAGGGGTCACGTGCTTATACATGACCAATGGTCACGTGTCAACACGTGATAGTTAAAGAAGAAATAAAAACGAACGGCTGAAGGAGGACCCAACTGGGGGTCACGTGCTCACACGTGACCAATGGTCACGTCTCAACACGTGATGGTTAAAACAGAAGCACAAATAAGTGGCTGAGGAAAGGACTTAATTGGGGGTCACGTGCTCACACGTGACCAAGGGTCACGTGCCAGCACGTGACAGGCTTTGAAAGCCTTACAGTTTAATAGAATTAAATTCTAAATTCCTCTAAATCTTTCCAAATGAAAAAGGGTTATGGAGAGCCGTTGGATTAAAAATCCAGGGGTGATTAAAAATCATCAATTTATGGAAAAATCTTAGACGATGAAAGATTTCCCTAAATTTCACCAGAAACAACAAACAGAATATCTTTGGATTTAAAATCCAGCGTTGAATAAAATTCACTGAATGATCTAAAGGATCATATTAATTATGAAAACAAACAAAATCTTTCAATGAAAGATTTATTAAACAAATTGATTCTTTTCCTTCTCCTATAAATAGGAGCCAAGAGGAGGAAAAAGGAGAGTTTTTGGAGATATAGAGTTTTGGAATCTTGAAATTTCAGAGAGAAAAGAAAGGAGAATTTAATTCTCAACAAAGAAAACCCTAGGTGAGAAAAGAAAGGGAATCAAAACTTTAAACAGAGAATTTAATTCTCAAAATCTAAGAGTTTAACTTTTCTACAATAGAACTTAGTTCTTCCTCTAGTTGAAGATCTACAGAAGCACATCTCCCCATAGGTTGAGAATTTAATTCTCATCGGGTTGAGATCCTGCCATGCAGATCCAAAACTTAGAGGGAGAATTGAGTTTAGAGAATTTAATTCTCAAAACAAAACTAGGGTTTAACCCTATATGAGAATTCAATTCTCCTAAAATTACAGGAATTTAATTCCTTCAAGATGGACAGAACTAGGGTTTAACCCTAATTGAGAATTTAATTCTCTCAAATTCACAGGAATTTAATTCCTCTTAAAATGAAATTAGGGTTTCACCCTATACAAGAATTTAATTCTTTTACATATATGGGAATTTAATTCCTCTAAAAGAAATTAGGGTTCAACCCTACATAAGAATTTAATTCTTCATATATAGGAATTTAATTCCTCCAAAATCATGATTAGGGTGTAACCCTATAAAAGAATTCAATTCTTAAAAATAAAGAGACTTAAGAGATCTCTGTGCATGAAAAGAATCAAGGTCACGTGGCGCCACGTGACCCCACGTGACCCCTGAAGAGATCCCCAAAAATGAGAAGGAAAAAGCTCTGAGGCAACGCCTCACGTGCTCCCACGTGACTTCCAAAACACAGAAAGAAAAAGCAAAGGAAATCTAAGCTTTGGGCGCTCTCACGTGTTACCACGTGACCCCTTAGCAAACGTTTTAGTGGTCAGCGCACAGATGACCACCACGTGCCAACACGTGAGGCTCAAAATAAAAATAAAAAAGTGTTTAACACTTAATTGCAGAACGAAGTAAAGGGATCTTGTCCCACCTTTGGGCACCCTCACGTGTCCCCACGTGACCCATCTTTCTTTAGTGTTTAACACTAATTCGAGAGCTTTATTTCCAGTGTTTAATACTGTTGTCTCCTAGTGTTTAAACACTAATTTGAGAGCTTTATTACTAGTGTTCAACACTACTGTTCTTTAGTGTTTAACACTACTTTTAGCCAAATTGGCTAATTTTCCAGAGGCAAAGCCTCCCCTTCAATTGAATCTCAAAATTGAGTAGAAACTCAGAGGTATAATATCTAATCCTCAGTCAAAGACCCAAATGATAACAGAGCCCTCAAACTCTTGTTTAACATTGCTAAGAGATGAAGGGCTGAACCCAAACAGATGTCTAAGGGTCCAACAAAGGGCCAACATTTTAAATCTAATTGGATTTAGTCCAAGTTGGCCATAAGTCCTCAATTCAGACTTAACTGAGCTATTATGCTCATAATATAATTAATTGATCTTAGTTCCAAATCGGACTGCAGATCACTTAATCCACCTTGGTTCAAGGTTACATCTCTTCACTCCTTTGATATTTGTCGTTGTAATTCCTCAACGTCTTCAAAGAGGTGATGGGTCCCGACGACCACACATTTCACAGACTATGACGTCTTTAAACTGGACTGTGGGGTCCTTAAACACATGGACTATGATGTCCTTAATCTCGACCGTGATGTCTTTAAACTAACATTGGACTGTGGGGTCCTTAAACTCATGGACTATGATGTCCTTAACCTCGACCGTGATGTCTTTAAACTAACATTGGACTGTGGGGTCCTTAAACCCATGGACTATGATGTCCTTAACCTCGACCGCGATATCTTTAAACTAACATTGGACCGAGATGTCCTTAAACTAACATTGGACCGTAATGTCCTTAAACTAATCGACCGCAATGTCCTTAAACTAAACAATTGAGCCCAATTGCTCTCTTGTCAGATCTAAACGGTCCCGTTAATTTGATCTTAGTATAAAATCAGACTAACGTATCCTTAACAAACGTTTAAGTTGATCTTAGTTTCAAATGAGGCTAACATATCCTTAAACCCAAACCCCCCAAACCCAAATCTAAGAAAGATACGGATTTGGACTAGTCCACGCCCTACGGGCGACAACATAAATTAGTCTCCGTATACAATCCACGGGCAACCAAACACAAAACAAACACCCCCGACACGAAGTGACCATCTGGAGAAGGAGAAAGTTGTTACCGCGACGCGGTAGCGTAATTAACTGCAGGGGCTTGCGCCTGCAGGGAAGAACGTCCCCACAATCAAAAACCCCTCAAACGAGGGGGAATCTGACGAAGTCTGCTACATCGGCTGCATCCATTTAAACCTTCGATACATGGTGCCATAAATCAACTTGGCATCTTCGGAGAGGTGGACGGATAGCACCAATTAGCATCTTCCCCGATTTGAGATCATATTAACAATTATTTTGGTAGAGGGTAGACATGAATAGAGATCAATGCAAAGATAAGGGTTAAGAGTGGGAAACCCTAGTTTCTTCCAAAAGAACCCTAATCCACATTCATCACTATCGATCTAGTTTTAAATCTTTTAAAAGATAAAGGGAGTCATCTTTAATTAATCATCTATTACTACTAAATTCTATGAACCCTACAAGCCTCTTCTTTATAGATTCTACATCCGTATATCGTAGATTTATAACCAATCACCTCTTCTTTTAATCAACTCGTCTAAAGCAAGTAAAAGATTCGACGTTTTCCTGAGGACGAATGGTACTCATCTCGGCTAGCTACTTGCGACACCGTTATTGATTGCGGTTAAAAATTTTACGACACACTTCTTTTACAAAATACATCATCAATCACGTATGCAACAATGACTCTGGTTTTAAATAACAGATGTTATCGATAATCTTATCACTTCCTCCTAAGATTAAGAGTTCCTCTTTAAAAATTTCCTCAAAACTATTTTTTTCAAAATAGCATTCGTCAAAATTATCTAGCTCTTCCTCATGCACTTCTTCTATTATTATAGTAGAATCATCAAAAAGTTCATTACACCCTTCATCCAACAATTCTTTTTCCTCCTCCTTAAATTGACTCATGGGTTGATGTTTATCATCCAAAAATGTGGGATCCCATTCTGAGTTTTCTTCAAAAATTTTATTATATGTTCTTACAAAGACTGTGGGTTCCCTATCAATAGTTTTCTCAAATATTCTAGCTAAGTCAACGCCATCAAAATCACAAGCTTTCTTTACAGATGCAGTTTCTTCATCGATAATTTTCTCAAAAATTTTATCCGCTACTTTTGAGTCGTCAAAAATATCTTCCTCAAAAATTTTACAATCAGTTAATCAAATATCTCAACCTCAATCGTATCATTAGTTAAATCATTTACATATAAATTTGATGTTGGAGGCCAAATTAGAAATTCAAAATTCTAAGGATAGGTGTCAAACTGACTTGAAGTAGACTCATCCTCACTTTCCTCCTGAACCAAAAAATCAGACTCATCTAAGCCATAAGATTCAAACGTGTATTCACAAATCGAGCACTCCTCATATTGCACAATCCATCTAGACGTAAATTCGCACATGCGCATAGGACACTTATACCTTAAACGTTCTTCGATTATACATTCCAAACCATGGTTATTCTCAAACACTTCCTCAATAGGTTGATTATGATGTTCTAAGGTGTTGGGAACAGTCGAGTTTGCATTGGTTTGCATTGGGATAGTCTCTTGCTCTTTTCTATAAGCGATTGCAATAGTTATTTGGCCAAGAAGAATTTCAATATTAGTCATCGATTGCTTGGTACCACTTGCATTTTAAATAAAAATGGCCAACCGCATTTAAACATTAGCAAGTCTCGTCTCCTCATCATTATCAAATGAAGGTGAAAAAGTTTGGTATAGTTGATAAGAATTTGATTGAATATGATCGTAAAAAAGACCAACATCATGATAAGGATATGGTTGGAATTGTTGTTAATCTATGAAATTGGAAGGAGTAAAAGTTGTGTCGGTTATGAATGTGTAAGGTGAATTGTAGCTGCTCCTATATTTATTCATTCGAATATAATCATCAAGTGTTAGGTTGACCGGATAACAAAATTCACTCAAAGTTGGTCATGGTCGTCACCCATTTTTTTTAAACGCAGAAAATTACTACGGACTGTAACAAATCACAACCGCAAAATGCACAAGCAATTCCTAAAAATAGGGTCACCTAGATCAAATCACTAGACCTGCTCCTAGACTTTCAAGGGACAAATTGTAGGATAGATTCTCTACCGTCTCTTTACCAACCAAATGGACAGGTAAGTGCAGATGAAGAAGGAAGGTTTTTCAAGGCTTTCGCCAAGTTTCTTAATTAAATAATCTTTCCACCTTGCGAAACTTTCATTTCTAACACTTTCTTTTTACACCACGCGATTAGTGTGAATAAACGATAGATTGCCTACAACCATCTCTTGTTCTATTTGAGCGCGAAATGTCTTTAGGGGGCTGGGTCTAGATATTTTTTTAATTAATGGGGATGAATGCTTATGCTTGGTTATGATTTGTGGGGCCTAGGAAAGATGATGAAATCCCCACCTAATCTTATTGTTGGATTTCTTGCCTCATAAAGCCCGTTTTAAAATGCAATGCCAATCAAACAAACAAGCAATCTTAGCAATAAAAAAATTTTAGC
The DNA here is from genome assembly GCA_030015575.1 of Agapanthus africanus. Classification (NCBI taxonomy): domain Eukaryota; kingdom Viridiplantae; phylum Streptophyta; class Magnoliopsida; order Asparagales; family Amaryllidaceae; genus Agapanthus; species Agapanthus africanus. Next base: position 31,988,830 of record JASDDO010000024.1, read on the forward strand.
GGCGCGTTTGCAAAAAACCTGCAGGAGATGGCAATTTATTAGAGAAAGGGGGTTAGAGAAGAAAGAAAACTTACCTACAACCAAGGACTTGGATCTATCTCTACATGATCCAAGCTCCCTATATGTATGTCTCATTTCCTGAAGAAAAAAAAGTGCACAATAAAATAGAATAATAATAATAATAATAATAATAACAACAACTTGAATTAAAATTAACTAAAATTTATAACACATCTCCGGCAACGGCACCAAAAACTTGATGGAGATTTTATTAGTCTTCAAATTTTAACCCCAAGTATACAGTCATGCAATTGTAATACTTGAGAATCGATACACAGAGAAGAGTTGAATCTTAATTAATTCTAAAACAAGTATGACAATAGTTGATGTTAAACTAAAAATTAAAGTGCAAGTAATTTAAAAAGTGGGTTTAAATAATAAAGCAAACCTAGTGTTTCGAATTACCTTTAGTATCGTAGTTGGTTTATTTGATTCTATTCTTTTCTAACTCACATGTTTTAATTCATTACTATCAATTATATAAAAGCATAGAGTAATCTAATTTCACAATAAAATATCAATCAATGAAAGCATAAATCATACGTTTAAAGATTTACCATATCAATCACACTACGTCATCTAGCAAAAGAATCAAAACAATAGTTCTAGTTAATTAACGATAATCTGGCAACCACCTTCAATTAATACTTGTTGGTGATCAATCTACAACTACTATGTTATCGGTGAATCTAGACTAGTTTAATCAACCAGGTTAAATTTTCTTAATTAAAAACCATCTCTTAGCTTTCCTAATTAGATTTATAGTTCGCCGCACTATCATTAATCTAACTAGCATTTTGGTGTTATCATCTTTCCCTAAACCTATTCAATGCGTCAAATATCATCATATAATTTGGTTTATTAGATGAAAAACCAAAAAGAGAAATTTTTAGATCAAGAGAAATTCACAATGAAACCCAATAGAAAAAAGATAAAGATATTAAAACATCACAATCATGATAGAAAAAATAATACTAAACCCTAGAAAATAGATTAGCTATTCATAATAGAAGAGAAAAGATAATCAAATAAAACCAACTTCATATTAAAAATAACTATCACAAATATCTTTGATCTCTCCTAAAACACTAAAACAATTAAACCATGGAGAGATGATCTCCAACTCTAGAATTACATCTTTTTATATAAGGTTAAGAAGTTTGGAGATCAAGTAATAAAAGATATGAGAGAATACAATTTTTCCAAATAATCTCAATTCCTAATTCTAGTAGATTTCCACTGAATCTTTTGATGGATATATTCTGTTCTAATTCGGTGTATTAAAAAGCTTCAAAATATGAAACCCTATAACTCATATTAATGTATATGAAAAGACGATCAAGCCCACAAAAAATCACATTGAACGGCTCATAAACAGCCGCGGATCCGCCGCCAAATCCTCTTTAGACGCCGCCTTTCCACCACCGAATTTTGGCTTTTTGACTTCATATTTTTTTGCTTCTTTGCCACAAATTTTGGAGAATTTTATGACAATAATTTCTCGAAAAATATTTTTGTATCTCTGCAGTTGTGTGAGTATCTGAATTGCTCCTAAACTTGGAATTGATCTCTTGCTCTGATTAAGTCTCCACAATTGATTGCACTGATTTGGTTTGATTTGATATGACTATTTTAAACCTACAATAATATTCAAAATAAATCTTTAGTAGCACCTATTTCTTGTAAGAATCTAATTTGACTCATAATTATATTACTTATTGTTTAAGAAACATTTATATTTATACCTTAACTTCATGTTTCTAAACTTAGAAATGATACAATTAATTAATTAATTAATTAATAATATGGAAGATATGCAATAAATATAACTCATTAATTCTCTATTATTTATTAACTCCAATTAAATCTTTATTTAGCACAAATAATTAATCTTTTGTATCATTTAGCAATTAAGTCCAATAAATTGTATTATATCATAAAACACTCTCGAGATAGCATAAAATATGTAAATAATATGATAAATATGGTATAAAAATATGCAATAAATTGCACCAATCAATGACCCATAAATGGCTCTTTCCCCTAAACTTCAAGCGTACGACACTCATATGAATATGACAATAGGGGCACGCAAACTTACCTTGAGTGGTACACCCGAAAACATGCTGTAGACAGGAAAATCATTAATAGTCCACAACAAAGCAGCCCGCATCTGAAAAAATTATTTACCATCTGCGTCATAAATTCTCACACTAGGTTCCCACGACAATTTTAACTTATCGATCAAGGGTTGAAAGTACATGTCGATATTTTTCTCTGGAGAAGAGAGACCGTCGATTAAAAGCGCCAACGTAAAATAAGACTGCGTCATAACCCTCCATGGAGGCAGGTTATATATAGTCACCATAACGGGCTAAGTACTGTGAGTACACCTACCACGAACTATCCCAAATGGACTGAAACCGTCGCTTGCAATTCCCAGCCTCACATTATAAAGGTCTGCACTGAATGAATGATGTTTTTCATCTAAAACTTTTCAAGATATCGAATCTCTAGGATGACTCATTTTTCCCTCTTCACGAGGCGTTTTATGGTGCCACTGCATTTCGGACGCCGTCTTCTCATACATAAATAACCGTTGCAGACTCGGTATTAAAGGAAAATGACGAAAAATCTTCACTGGTACATCACTCGACTGAGGATCTTTCTTAAGATTGAATCGGCTGGTCCCGCATACGGGGTAATTTTTGAGTGTGGCGTGTTCATTCCGGAACAAAACACAATCATTCTCACATGTATGTATCTTATGTTACTTTAGGCTGATATTTTTGATTATCTTTTGCACCTCGTATCAGCTCGGTGTCACTTCATTTTTTTGGGAAAAGCTTCCTTCAGCAATTCTAGAAGATCGGTGAAAGACCGGTCATTCCATCTATTCTTGCACTTGATCTGGAAGAGATGTATGAAAAAGGACAATTTTGAAAACCCTTTGCAATTTGGATATAACGGGATTCTAGAGTCTGCCTTGTATTTCTCTAATAACGAGGGTCCAGTGCTTTCCGTATCATAAGGAAGTCCAGCGGTATTTATAAACTCATCCATGTCATCGATCGGCGCGAATATCGCATCATCTTCTTCGACGGCTGCGTTTTCTTTAAATGGTCATTCCTCTTCCTCCTCTTCTTCTGCTATCCCTTACCACTCTGCGGTTTCCGTTTCAATGAATTCGTTTTCCGTCTCTTGCACCCATGCCTCGTCTCCCGTTACAACGAATTTTTCTCCGTGACATTCCCACGTAGTGTAATCTCTAACGAAACCGTATCTCACGATATGTAACTCAACTTCTGACTTTTTGAGCAATTGCTTTTTCATACACTTAGAATAAGGACAATAGATTTTGTGCACTTTCGGTAACCCAAGACATGCGTAGGCAAAATCGGTGAAAAAGCTAACACCGTCAATGAAAAAGTCATTGACTCTCGAGAGAGTATCGACGTACATCCAACTCTTGTTATGGAGGTACGGAAGTGCCATATTGGAACAGTCCGGACGAAGCAAGGATGCTATAGATAAGAGTCATGGAATTAATATTTCTTGACAAATACATGATAGATGGATAATAAGAAGCGTTAGTGTTAGGTTTAATTGACGACTTGGTTAAGTTTGGTTTCAATTGTTAATGGATTGGGCTCTCCTTCGATTCCTATTGAGAACTTTCTCCTTCTAGTCTCCTCCAATTCCTATTGAGAACTTTCTTCTTCTAATTTCAAAACTCGAAAGTTGGATTCTTCTTTCAAAAAAGATGATGATAATATTAAATGTTCTTTATTAGATGTCGAAGATAACGACTGTAGGGGGTAAGGCACCTATTCCATTAAGAATGTATAGAGTATACACTCATTCACTTGTGTTTTCATCCATTTCAAGAAAATTTCGACAGCACCTTCCCGCTGTTCTCCGGGTACACTGTAATAGAAAAGATGATCGTTTCAATGCTGTCAAACAGCATTGAAACGAACATCTAATATTTCGTTGTACACGGAGAACCAGCGGAAAGTTACTACCGAAATATCTCGAAACAAATGAAGACACAAGTGAATGCAGGTGTCTGTTTTTTACATTCCTAACTTGACCACACGGGATAAATCTATCGGTTATCATATGATTGAATATTAATTCTCGTCATATAGACTACACGACGGTTGTTAGAAACCGAACGATACCGTCCGATATTTCGTGTAGTTTTATGTCACGACGAACATCGCACATATGTTAACTGATGAAGAGAACTAAGTCGCGTTTTGATTTTCACAATTCCACGTTACCTTTAAGCCCATTTGTAATAGTGTTAATACGGACACTAGCCTCTTTTGATATATTTGGTTTTAGAATCGATTAGCTTTTTATGTTGAAAATGTCACTGTTTGTAGCTGCTTGTAATAGTTAATTTAGAGTCTTAACGAATGTTAGCGAGTCTAAGGAATGTTAGCAAGTCTAATCATGGTGTGAGTCATTTGGTTAAGATTGGACCTTGGAGGACAATTATGTGGGATCCAATGGACATTTGCTTAAATTTTGTTTTATCCTTTTCCAAAGAATCACATCAATTTTATTTTATTTCCAATGGACAATTAAATTTCAGTCAAGTGTTATTGCTAAAATGTCCATTTTTGACCTAAAGATGTAAATGAAAAGTTAGCAGCTATGTTTATCCTTCGAAACGGCTTGAAGCCTGAAGTGTCCGGCTCATCAATAACTAAACCATTATTATTTTAAAGAAAAAAATTACTATGTTTGATACTCATCTCTTACATCGTTCCATTTTAGTATTCAAAAGTTTTATATGAATTTTTGTCACGACCCGAAAGTACGGAATGTGGCCGGCACTTAGATTACGAAACGTCTAGAGCCGCAACGTAACCTAAGTAAGCCGAAGCCCAGAAATCTAAACCATGAAAAAGAAGAAGAAGCAGTAAAAGAAAACATGAAGGAGCAAGTTTAAAACATCATCAAATTTTCTCAAAAATTTCGGCAGAGCCTCCTCTATAAAAACTGGCCCCCAAACGGGTACAACAGTATAATATACATAAACAATAAAAAGCATCCCCAAACGGGTGCTAGCATCAACGCCAACAGGCGGAAACAACCACAACAAGCACAATAATATACAACGCCAAAAGGCGAGGCTCAAAACTCAAAAGAAAACAAAACCACCAGATCAGAATAATACATGCGCGACTCTAAGGTCGAAATAAAAGACTGGTCTAATAAACTTATCAAGTAATACAAGTATAGTTGATGGAGCTTACTAGATACAACGAATGAATAAAATACAATGGTGGTTCAGATACAAGTGAACCAACCTACCGTGCAAATCACCCTGAAATAAAAGATGTGCCAGCAAGCTGCCCGGGAAACCTGTACGTCGAACCTGTAATAAAATTTGGCACAATGGGGGTGAATTGCCAACTCGTGAGTAGAAGACATCTACAAAAAGAAATCGAATGCACGACGCTATCCTAGGTCATAATAATACACTACTAAGTCTCAATCCTCTAGTAATAGCAGGGTAATACTACGTGTAAGTGCCGATACTCCGTGCTCGTGTCAGTGCCTCATATATTACTATGTTATATGAATAGATATGCATGCACCATGAATGTAAAACAAGCAATCCTGAAATCCAGGTATATCTGTATAAGAAATCTTTGGCTGTTATCATAGTAAAATGTGTATAAGAATCTGAAATCTCAACAATGAAATCCATGGAAATCCGTGTCAAGCATCGACACAAACATGTAAATCTCAAGTCTCATACTCTCAATACCTAGGGCTCCGTCAGTCCGGATCGGCCCATATCATCAAATCTCACGACAACGGTCGGTATCCTCCGGATATCCGCCGCGCCAGACATCACCGGTAGGTAGCCTTCCCCTGCCAGGCTCATCATCTACAACTCGATCTTCTTGCCCCGGGGTACCATACCGGGCCCACCATGTACCCGAGACGGTTCATCCACTCCTCGAATCGGGTCTCGAAATCCATCAGAAAACATGAAATCTCATGGTGGACGACACATACATCATGAGAAAACCGCATCTTATTTTGAAAAGAGAAGAGGAGAGAGAGAGAAGTTTTTATATATTTTTACGGTTTTCCCCAAAAATCCAGAAATCTCATAGAAATCCAAATCTCAAAATCATGAGTAAGTATATGATAAGTGTCGGCATATGCCCATAATACTGTGCGATAACATGAAAATATGAATGCATGAATGTCTAAGTAATAAATATCATGTCTTATACTAACATAAGAGAGAAATCACAATATTTTATCGGTTTAGTGGTTAACTGATTCTATCAATAAAAGATAATATGATCTAAAGTGTACGTGACATAGCAATTACCGATGATGATGTGTGTGAGCCGGCAAATAAGTGTGCGTGGAATATGCGCATCATCGGTAATGGTGCTGGTGTCCTAACAGGTAAGGTTTATACTGATTATAGCAACATATGTAAGAACATGCACCATGATGATTACAGTATGAGTGTAATACAGGTGTGCATTATCCACTCCTCCGGGATATACGAGTACAACTACCACTATGTGAGTCGAACTTAAACTAGTGTCCATCTAATATCCTAAGGAACTAACCTAAGAAACTAGTCAATAAGAAACAAGCATCTACCTAAGGTCTGAACCAATATCTCTAATAGTCGGCGATCCCGCCTCAATAGCGTCACGTACGTAGTACGGCTTCCTCGAATCAAGAGTGCGGATCAATCATCATATCTAAGCCTCGTACGGTAAAATCCATCGTACGGCATCCCAATATCGGGGTACGGGTCAAGTATCTCCTAGGTGTCTCATTATTCGTAATGTGTCATCATCAACACATCTCATGATCAAGGTGCTAAGCTATAATCGCATACATCAATCATATATCATTGCCATCATGGAATAATCATTAGTTTAGCCTCAGAAATATCATGTCACATGTATCATATTGTGATTAAGTCATACCGATATCTTATCGTCATCAAGTCACAAACTACAGCCCAGGTACTATTTTAGCGTTCCATGTACCTCAATATCACCACCACCCTTAATAATTTATATATTCATGTTCATTATCTCATTCTCTAATGATCCGCTAACACTTTAATACGACTGTATAGTCAAGAATCACGGCATCAAGCCCAGTTATACTGTTTCATCATACCTCAGATATCATATCACATCAATGAATCCCATATACGTGTTGTATATATATATACACCTATACCTAGTTTTATATATACACACACATATACGTATACTCCATGTCGAGTTTCAGTGTGTGCGTGTGTGTTTCTACCTGAAACCTAAGAACTTTTCCAAGGTACTCATCCCCTGATGAGGTTTTCCTAAATCAGTCTAGTTCAGCCTAGGGTTATTACTAGGGTCCTACGCGTTAAGTATCTAGGGTCACATCTGGTTTCCTGCTGACAATAAATACTATTCCTATTCTACGTTGCGGGGGTGCTAAACGCCATCCACCCGACTTCCCCCCGTAGATATGCATCTACTCACCTGGTCCATGTCTGCCGACGACGGTGTCGCCATCCTCCTCTTCATCGCCCGCAGTCCACTTGAAGGGTACCTAAACGCAAACATATAAATAGCATCGTAAACCGAATCACATACAAAAGTCAAACGATACAAGGAACAAGCATAGGTTAAAACCTATGTCCCGTCCACGCAAAAGAACCAAATATCGCTCGATATCGGCGTACAAACTCCGATGGATCGAGATAAACATCAACAGATAACTCATAGTTTTAAAACACATTACTTATATTGTAAAACATGATCAAATTCATCGAAACACTAAAATCGATCAAATCGTCCGTTTTCGAAAAGCCCGAAAATGCCAATTTACCGTTTTTCATCAAAACTTGACATTTAAATGAAACCAAAGGTCATAAAACTCATTAAATAGCATAACTAGACTATATAAACTATTACTATATTTTTATTACACATATTTGTAGTAATTTGAAATTTCTAGTTTGCACCCTTTAACAATTTTCAACATTTTCCAAGCAAAATACCACAATTCCATCTCAAAACATGATTTTGCATAAATTAATGACTTAAACCACAATTTATGATGATAATGATATAATGAAATCATAATTATATTTTTAATCTCATTTATATAGGAATTTCTAAAAACTAGTTTACAAAATTAACGATTTTTTTATCACAATTTATCAATTATCCATTGAAGCTAGCAATCAAACTAAGTTTTTCTTTCCATTAACATGCTAACATTTCCACTAAAACTATAATCCAATGATAACAACCCAAATTAGAATTTTATATTAGCCACAAACACATTTTGCAAAAACCTAGTTAACTAAATTCCTAATTTAAAACAATTTTAAATGAAAATTTTACAATTCAACAACCATGCAATATTTTCCAATTCTAAAAGTGTTAAACTAACTATTATAACCCTAAATAATTAACAAAAATCATAACTTGAATTTACACACCCTAACTTGAATTTTTAAAAAAAACATAGAATTAATTCATTAAATCTAATTAAGCTTAAATGAACATCCAAAACAATAAATCAAAAGAAAGAAATTATACCTCCCAAAATATGAAATCCAAACAAGAAATGAGCCTCCAAAATGCATGCCTTCCATCTCCAAATTTCATATAAAAATGAGCAAGGAATAAAGAGTATGAAATAAATAGGATTTTGTGGAATTTTAATGGAATTTTTGATGTATTTTTAATGAATTTTGAATAAAAATGAGGTGGGAAAAGGGGGGGCTGCCATGGGGGGTTTGTGGCCGGCCCTAGAGAGGTGAGGGAGAGAAAGAAGAGAGTGGGAAAAGTGTGTAGAAGTTTCAAGAGAAAGAACAACACTTAAGTCTTTTCATGGTTTATTTAATTATTTATTTATTTATTTACTATAGCAACTCAAGAAAGCTCTAGAAAATAGGAAAAATTTGCAAATAAATTTTGCATGATACACACTAATTTCTCATATGCCATGGTTCATTTTTACAAATTAAAACCATTTAAATTTGTAATTTACACTAATTTAGTGTAAAAATAAAGCTTATGTTAATATTTAAAATAATTAATTTAGGAAAAATATTTTATTAAACTAAAAATTTATAAGTGGCTAAATAAACACCATCTACTAGTAATTTCATAATTAAAATAGATATAATAAAAATTATAATGAAAACAATCACGGTTTGGTTTTACGAAAAATATATTTTATTTTACCGAAAATCCTAAAATTCACTTAAACACTTTTATTCATTTAATTATTTATTTAATCATTTTTAACACGTTACAATCTTCCCCCCCTTTTAGAAATTCGGTCCCCGAATTTAAATTAAAACTCCCCCTCCAAATACTAAAACGTTTAGCAAAATATTCAAATCGTCGGGGCTCCGAAATCATCAATACATAACAAAAATCAACTCCGTCAAGCATAACGCAATCATCGGAGTTATGGCGAGAATAAAATATCAAAACTCAATATGAAAACCATCATAATATACATCAATCTATAACTTATATATAGTTCGCATCCTAGTAAAATCGCCGAATCATCATAATAAAGAAGCATACAAAAACCCCTCTTGAAAATCGCCGTGCAGTGCACGTGTCACGGCATAAGTAACGGACGTTTAACTTAAAAAAAATAACTATATATATATATATATATATATATATCATTTATTTAACATACACGTCCCGCCTGGTTACTAAATCAATAATAATAATTAGGAAAACATACTGCTCAAACTAAAATCAATCCCAATCACATCAATAAAATGTCATGTGCATCCGGTGCGCACTGAAATCGAAACCAATTACAGATACCATGAATACCCACAAAACAAAACTAAGTGCAACATGTGTGCACCAAAAACATCTGTCAAGTGCAACGGGCGTGCACGACACAATATCAGGTGCATCTAATCTGCACAAAACCTCGATTTAGTGCATCTGGTGTGCACAAAATCGCATCAAGTGCGCCAAGTATGCGCAAGAATCCTAATCAGGTGTACATGGTACACGAAAACATACATTGAATATCAAAATCGAAATCACAGTACAAAAATGCATGAAAACTAGGTCGAAACATATGTAAAAATCATATGTAACCCCTATGCACGAAATCAATCAAAAATCCCAAAATATATATAAAACCAAATCAAGTGTACTGGGTGTGTACTAAACAACATCAATACAACTGATATATGAAACACAAATAGAATGAAGGTACACACATGAAATACCAATCGTAGAACAAAATCCTCAAAATACAAAAATCCAATCAATGAAAATATGAAATTCAAATCACTAAATCACAATTGTAAACACTATCGTCAATGTGCGCCTCTTTCCTCTGATGTCGACTGCTTCGAACTCGTTCTTTCATAGGTGTGCTGACTGCGCTACCAACGGCAATACTCATGTCTAGAGTCTCCCACATAGTCGATCCCTTCACTTGATATCCAGACTACATTAAACTTTTTGATCGATCCATCAAAATCCCATAATTCCCCGAGAGCTCAACACTCAAGTACAGTTTAAAAATATCCGGTACATACCCCAGCATCGATGATCCAGCCGTAGAAGGGCAAACCCAAGCCTCACTAATGGCACCGCGGAACTGCCGTAAACCCTAAGGTTCAAGGGCGTTCTCGTGGTCATTATGTCGAGTTAGGGTTTCATTCTTCTAGAGGGTCCATCGAAATACCTGCATGTTCTTCCAAATACCTTAAACTTGAGAAAATGGTTTTCTGATAATCGTTCGAACCCATTAACTTCATCCGGACGGCATGTGAATACCCTTCGTCCGCACGCTAAGCAATGCTTCAATCCTCAAGAATAACCAATACTCTAATGGTTATCGCATTCGAGCCGCAGCTCCCTCTGCCCGTGCGCCCATGGTAACAGAACCACCCTCCGACATCGACGAAGATAGATCAAAGGAACGAATGAAATACGGTGCAAACAAATGTACATCCTAAGGCTCCTTAAGCAGAGTAGCGTATCGTAAGTATGCCGCGGACCATACCCACGGTACGTTACTCTACCTAAATCGCATACTCCATCAACCAAGGATCACCTAGACTTATACAGGGTTAAACCTAGCGTTCTGATACCAACTTTGTCACGACCCGAAAGTACGGAATGTGACCGGCACTTAGATTACGAAACGTCTAGAGGCGCAACGTAACCTAAGTAAGCCGAAGCCCAGAAATCTAAACCATGAAAAAGAAGAAGAAGCGGTAAAAGAAAACATGAAGGAGCAAGTTTAAAACATCAACAAATTTTCTCAAAAATTTCGGCAGAGCCTTCTCTATAAAAACTGGCCCCCAAACGGGTACAACAGTATAATATATATAAACAATAAAAAGTATCCCCAAACGGGTGCTAGCATCAACGCCAACAGGCGGAAACAACCACAACAAGCACAATAATATACAACGCCAAAAGGCGAGGCTCAAAACTCAAAAGAAAACAAAACCACCAGATCAGAATAATACATGCGCGACTCTAAGGTCGAAATAAAAGACTGGTCTAATAAACTTATCAAGTAATACAAGTATGGTTGATGGAGCTTACTAGATACAACGAATGAATAAAATACAATGGTGGTTCAGATACAAGTGAACCAACCTACCGTGCAAATCACCCTGAAATAAAAGATGTGCCAGCAAGCTGCCCGGGAAACCTGTACATCGAACCTGTAATAAAATTTGGCACAACGGGGGTGAGTTGCCAACTCGTGAGTAGAAAACATCTACAAAAAGAAATCGAATGCACGACGCTATCCTAGGTCATAATAATACACTACTAAGTCTCAATCCTCTAGTAATAGCAGGGTAATACTACGTGTAAGTGCCGATACTCCGTGCTCGTGTCAGTGCCTCATATATTACTATGTTATATGAATGGATATGCATGCACCATGAATGTAAAACAAGCAATCCTGAAATCCAGGTATATCTGTATAAGAAATCTTTGGCTGTTATCATAGTAAAATGTGTATAAGAATCTGAAATCTCAACAATGAAATCCATGGAAATCCGTGTCAAGCATCGACACAAACATGTAAATCTCAAGTCTCATACTCTCAATACCTCGGGCTCCGTCAGTCCGGATCGGCCCATATCATCAAATCTCACGACAACGGTCGGTATCCTCCGGATATCCGCCGCGCCAGACATCACCGGTAGATAGCCTTCCCCTGCCAGGCTCATCGTCTACAACTCGATCTTCTTGCCCCGGGGTACCATACCGGGCCCACCATGTACCCGAGACGGTCCATCCACTCCTCGAATCGGGTCTCGAAATCCATCAGAAAACATGAAATCTCATGGTGGACGACACATACATCACGAGAAAACCGCATCTTATTTTGAAAAGAGAAGAGGAGAGAGAGAGAAGTTTTTATATATTTTTGCGGTTTTCCCCAAAAATCCAGAAATCTCATAGAAATCCAAATCTCAAAATCATGAGTAAGTATATGATAAGTGTCGGCATATGCCCATAATACTGCGCGATAACATGAAAATATGAATGCATGAATGTCTAAGTAATAAATATCATGTCTTATACTAACATAAGAGAGAAATCACAATATTTTATCGGTTTAGTGGTTAACTGATTCTATCAATAAAAGATAATATGATCTAAAGTGTACGTGACATAGCAATTACCGATGATGATGTGTGTGAGCCGGCAAATAAGTGTGCGTGGAATATGCGCATCATCGGTAATGGTGCTGGTGTCCTAACAGGTAAGGTTTATACTGATTATAGCAACATATGTAAGAACATGCACCATGATGATTACAGTATGAGTGTAATACAGGTGTGCATTATCCACTCCTCCGGGATATACGAGTACAACTACCACTATGTGAGTCGAACCTAAACTAGTGTCCATCTAATATCCTAAGGAACTAACCTAAGAAACTAGTCAATAAGAAACAAGCATCTACCTAAGGTCTGAACCAATATCTCTAATAGTCGGCGATCCCGCCTCAATAGCGTCACGTACGTAGTACGGCTTCCTCGAATCAAGAGTGCGGATCAATCATCATATCTAAGCCTCGTACGGTAAAATCCATCGTACGGCATCCCAATATCGGGGTACGGGTCAAGTATCTCCTAGGTGTCTCATTATTCGTAATGTGTTATCATCAATACATCTCATGATCAAGGTGCTAAGCTATAATCGCATACATCAATCATATATCATTGCCATCATGGAATAATCATTAGTTTATCCTCAGAAATATCATGTCACATGTATCATATTGTGATTAAGTCATACCGATATCTTATCGTCATCAAGTCACAAGCTACAGCCCAAGTACTATTTTAGCGTTCCATGTACCTCAATATCACCACCACCCTTAATAATTTATATATTCATGTTCATTATCTCATTCTCTAATGATCCGCTAACACTTTAATACGACTGTATAGTCAAGAATCACGGCATCAAGCCCAGTTATACTGTTTCATCATACCTCAGATATCATATCATATCAATGAATCCCATATACGTGTTGTATATATATATACACCTATACCTAGTTTTATATATATACACACATATACGTATACTCCATGTCGAGTTTCAGTGTGTGCGTGTGTGTTTCTACCTGAAACCTAAGAACTTTTCCAAGGTACTCATCCCCTGATGAGGTTTTCCTAAATCAGTCTAGTTCAGCCTAGGGTTATTACTAGGGTCCTACGCGTTAAGTATCTAGGGTCACATCTGGTTTCCTACTGACATTAAATACTATTCCTATTCTACGTTGCGGGGGTGCTAAACGCCATCCACCCGACTTCCCCCCGTAGATATGCATCTACTCACCTGGTCCATATCTGCCGACGACGGTGTCGCCATCCTCCTCTTCATCGCCCGCAGTCCACTTGAAGGGTACCTAAACGCAAACATATAAATATCATCGTAAACCGAATCACATACAAAAGTCAAACGATACAAGGAACAAGCATATGTTAAAACCTATGTCCCGTCCACGCAAAAGAACCAAATATCGCTCGATATCGGCGTACAAACTCCGATAGATCGAGATAAATATCAACAGATAACTCGTAGTTTTAAAACACATTACTTATATTGTGAAACATGATCAAATTCATCGAAACACTAAAATCGATCAAATCGTCCATTTTCGAAAAGCCCGAAAATGCCAATTTACCGTTTTTCATCAAAACTTGACATTTAAATGAAACCAAAGGTCATAAAACTCATTAAATAGCATAACTAGACTATACAAACTATTACTATATTTTTATTACACATATTTGTAGTAATTTGAAATTTCTAGTTTGCACTTTTTAACAATTTTCAACATTTTCCAAGCAAAATACCACAATTCCACCTCAAAACATGATTTTGCATAAATTAATGACTTAAACCACAATTTATGATGATAATGATATAATGAAATCATAATTATATTTTTAATCTCATTTATATAGGAATTTCTAAAATCTAGTTTACAAAATTAGCGAGTTTTTTTATCATAATTTATCAATTATCCATTGAAGCTAGCAATCAAACTAAGTTTTTCTTTCCATTAACATGCTAACATTTCCACTAAAACTATAATCCAATGATAACAACCCAAATTAGAATTTTATATTAGCTACAAACACATTTTGCAAAAACCTAGTTAACTAAATTCCCAATTTAAAACAATTTTAAATGAAAATTTTACAATTCAACAACCATGAAATATTTTCCAATTCTAAAAGTGTTAAACTAACTATTATAACCCTAAATAATTAACAAAAATCATAACTTGAATTTACACACCCTAACTTGAATTTTAAAAAAAAAACATAGAATTAATTCATTAAATCTAATTAAGCTTAAATGAACATCCAAAACAATAAATCAAAAGAAAGAAATTATACCTCCCAAAATATGAAATCCAAACAAGAAATGAGCCTCCAAAATGCATGCCTTCCATCTCCAAATTTCATATAAAAATGAGCAAGGAATAAAGAGTATGAAATAAATAGGATTTTGTGGAATTTTAATGGAATTTTTGATGTATTTTTAATGAATTTTGAATAAAAATGAGGTGGGAAAAGGGGGGCTGCCATGGGGGGTTTGTGGCCGGCCCTAGAGAGGTGAGGGAGAGAAAGAAGAGAGTGAGAAAAGTGTGTAGAAGTTTCAAGAGAAAGAACAACACTTAAGTCTTTTCATGGTTTATTTAATTATTTATTTATTTATTTACTATAGCAACTCAAGAAAGCTCTAGAAAATAGGAAAAATTTGCAAATAAATTTTGCATGATACACACTAATTTCTCATATGCCATGGTTCATTTTTACAAGTTAAAACCATTTAAATTTGTAATTTACACTAATTTCGTGTAAAAATAAAGCTTATGTTAATATTTAAAATAATTAATTTAGGAAAAATATTTTATTAAACTAAAAATTTATAAGTGGCTAAATAAACACCATTTACTAGTAATTTCATAATTAAAATAGATATAATAAAAATTATAATGAAAACAATCACGGTTTGGTTTTACGAAAAATATATTTTATTTTACCGAAAATCCTAAAATGCACTTAAACACTTTTATTCATTTAATTATTTATTTAATCATTTTTAACACGTTACAATTTTTTTTATAACTAATAATGTTAATCTATCGATTTTCATTAAATAATGATACATAATTCACCAAGTTCAGTATATAGTATATGAACTGTGTTTCGGTGCAACATATCAAAACGCGCATGTGTTCGTTTCAGTCATATCTACATCTCTTGATTTAACTTCTCTCTAGTTTTAAACTGGTTGGATTGTTGTTACTTATATGAGTTACCATTCGAAACGGTGTATCTTTTCGGAAATGAAAAATTCCATCTTCTAATAGAAAATAATAATAATAATAATAATAAACTATGGGTGGACTCGGACTTTAAAGTTGCAAAAAACAACTTTAACCATTTGAATCATCATCATCATCATCATCATCATTTATAATCAACTATTCACCAATTATAACCATTACTTTTTCATCCGTAGGCAGTTAACGTCTTGTCACTACTATTCCGTATAAAATTGCCATTGGCGACGGACATAAGAGATAGAGACAACACAGCCCCCTTCTCCTCAATACCCACATGATCCATGCCTTTAAATTCTTGTTCAAATCAATGAAATTTCAGGCGTGTCACACTTTATATGGCCTCGTGTCCATTTATGATTTTATTTGATTATAATTTTTTTTTTCGTCTATGGACATCTACAGCAGAATTTTAGTTATTCAACCATTGATTTTATCACAAGCAACAATTTTATACATTTGAACTTATACATACTGAGAGCTGTAGTTTCGTTGAGCGACATAAATCAAGAAAAACATGATGATTTTTTCTTAAGGTGTAACATAGAATAATGCACATGTGTTCTATTGAAATCAATTATAGACGTCCAATAAAGTTCAAGTTGTTAAAGTAAGCCTCATTAAAATTGATACCATTTCACTTCTTTTTTTCTCTGACTTTCTTTCTTTGGAGAAATGTGTTATTATTATTTTTAATCTCTTTATAAATTTTAATGCAGAACACTCTTTTGATCCAAAATACAACATTCTAAAAAGAAGTCATATAATAATCGTTATAGACAAATAGGACATATTAATTTGCCTAACGGCTACACATGCATGAAATCAAGCCTATTACTTATGTCATGCTCGGTACCTACCGTAGTTTGTGACTTCATCATTAAATGCACAATATCTTGGATTATCGGTCATTGTGCAAGCTTGATCCGGAACATCTTCTTAAAGAAAAGTTTTTAAATCTGAAAATAATAATTAATATGGTAAAAATATGGCTTGTCAGGTTAGATAACAACACCACACATTTAAGATCGGTTCTCGATCATATTTAGATTACTACACGTCATGATAATCATTGTCAGACGCAATCTCATCATCAGATGCATGATATCATGAACTAGCCAAAAGTCCATAGCAGATCATTATGCCAGCTTGAGCCTAGCAACATCTTCTAAAATAAAATAAAAATCTAAACTTTAAAATAATAATTGTTATGGCGAATATATGGTTTGTCAGGGTCTAGGTTCGGTTCTCTATCATATCTACATTATTACATGCCATAATATTAATCGTCAGCCACAATCACATCATCAGTAAATGCATAATATTATGCCAGCTTGACCGTATCGATTTATCTAATTTTAAGAATTCACGATTTGATTCCGAGCATCAGCAATAAAAAAAAAAAGCATTTATTTGACACCCATTTTCAAGATTTAGGCAACACACATAAAATTGAATGTGTTTCCATTTGAATTATTTTTGGATTTATCTGAAAATAGTAAAATTTCGGTGAGTGACTACTGACTGGTGGCAACAGTGTACGGTCCTTAAAACAGTCGGCAACGGCCGTTCTTCTTTGTCCCTTTCTTTTTAATCATTGAAGTACATCTTTTTAGTGAGAGAAACTCTAGAGAGAGAGGGAGAGGAGAGAGAAACTAGTGAGAGGAGAGAGAGAGAGAGAGAATTTTGGCAGGCAGCCGGCTGAGAAAGGAGAACGAACCCCCCCGGCCCCCACCCACCCCCCCCAATTCTTTTTACCGTTACAAAATCTTACCTTTTTCTTTTTTCTCCTCTAAAAAAATTGAGAAAAAAAGGTGAAATTTTGACAAAAAAGTAAAAAATCCGAAGAAAAAACAAAAACCCACAATCTCTTTCAAAGAGTTTGGTGGGTGGGTGGTGGATCTTGGGTCTTCTCTGTTTGGTGAGCCTCTAATTTTTTTAAAATCTTTTTTATGGTAATTTTTTCTCCATGTTTTGCTTGGGTCGCTATCTGTTTGTTTATCTGCTTGCTTGTTTTCTTTCAATAAGTTGATATATCTATATATTTTTATATGCGACGTAAGGGCCCTTTTCTTGATGATGATAGTCATTGAACACGTCTCTAGCTTTGGATTCTTGGTAGATATTTATACATCTTTCATCTTTTGGGGCTTTTTCTTGAATTGGGTTTCTTTGATTTCACTTCTTTTTTATAGGGGTTTTCTCCATTTCACTGTTAAATCTTTTTTCTGTCTGTAGAAAATGAAAGGAAAGGGATCAGCAGCAAATGGTAGCAATTACTTTGTGTTGAACACCGGGGCTAAGATTCCAGCTATTGGGCTTGGAACTTGGCAATCTGGTGGTGATATCTGCGTCGAGGCCGTTTCGACTGCATTGAAAGCCGGCTATCGCCACATCGATTGCGCCCATTTGTACGAAAACGAGGCCGAGGTCGGAAAGTCTTTGGCTCAAGCTTTTACTAGTGGTGGTGAGGGTGGGGGTGGATTGAAAAGGGAAGATGTGTTCTTGACATCGAAGCTCTATTTTGCTACCAACTCTCATAAGAGGATCTTGAATTCGGTTAGAGTTAGCTTGAAGAACCTAGGCGTTTCGTATTTGGATCTGTATCTTGTGCATTGGAGCGAGAGCTCGGCTTTTGGGGATGCGACCGATCCCCCTTGGAATTCGGTGAGCGATTATAGGCAGTTCTTGCAGCGGTTGAAACCGACATGGAAGGCGATGGAAGATCTTGTGGAGATGGGTTTGGTTCGTGCGATAGGCGTGAGCAATTTCAGTGTTCAGCAGATTAGTCAGCTGCTCGAGTTTGCGAAAACTGTTCCGGCCGTTAATCAGGTGAGCTGGATATTGATTTTGTTTTCATACATGGTATATATCATCTTTCCGGATTTAGTTTGTTAAGTAAAGCTTTGAGTGATTGCGTGATGAATTATGAAATAGGTCTTAATGTTATCACTTATTAGGATCCCTCCATAGTTCAAAAGATCATATGCAAATCTGATTGTGTTTTAACTTCTCTTGATTACTGAGATTGAATTAGGTTGAATTGATCATTGGTGTCGAATTATACTTATTTTGGCTATTTAGTTAGCATCACACAATGTGTTGATAGGCCTCCAAGTATCTACAATGAAATTCTAGTATAGTTTTTGAATAGCGTTTATGATGTAGAGCAAGTACCTGCAGAATTCTTAAGTCATCTGGATGAAAATTAGGCGAAATGTTGGAAAAGAGGTGCTTTTTTTATGCCAACTTTTGGAAGCCATGACTTTTGCTCCAAACATCGTAATGTGTGACTATGTTTTCAAAAGGAAATTTCATCCTTAATTCAACGAAGTCTATTGGTACCGTGTTTGACGTCAATCTGAGGGTTTTTTGAAGAATCTATGGAGACCCAAAAATTTAAATGGCAGATTTGAGAGATTTTTGGGGGTTATAGTATAATTTTTCTGTTATGGGATGTTCAGGGTTATTTCATTCTAGGGTCATTTTTATACTTCTATATTGTGAGGGTTGTGTTAGGGTTAGCCTATATAAAGGCTTTCGATTTCATTTTGTACTTAGACTTTTGATTTAATAAAAATTTTGGGACTTGTCTCTTTCCTTAGAAGCTATTCGCTGTCCAGTAGAGAATTTCTATCCCCCACATTCATAAAACGAAGTTCACTTATCTCTTCTGTTACGCTAGTTTGATTTGCAAATTCAATGCCCTTTTATTTATCACACCTGATATGGACACGGAAAGAAATGACACATGGGACTTGTCTCTTTCCTTAGAAGCTATTCGCTGTCCAGTAGAATTTCTATCCCCTGCATTCATAAAATGAAGTTCACTTATCTCTTCTGTTACGCTAGTTTGATTTGCAAATTCAATGCCCTTTTATTTATCACACCAAATATGGACACGGAAAGAAATGCCACATGGGCTTGCATAAATTCTAAACCAGTGAGATTGCAAACGTTCATCTGTCTCAGCTAATTTAATAGAAGTCGGTGAATATATGGTGGCGCTTGATCTAGATTGTACAACATGTAGGATTGTAGAATTTGATGAATATTTTTTGTCCCAGTAAGATTGGACACTTTGCAAGGTTTATTTCACATTTTGTCGGTTCTCAATCGAGATGTAGAAGTAGAACTCTAATATGGGAATTGAATTGCTGCTTGCTTATTTTAGTTCCTGGTCTTGCAAATGTCCCTATATTTCCTTTGGATTTGGCAAATGCCATTATGCCAGCCTCTAGTTTGTAGCTTCACGTACCTGTCTAGCCTCTGGAGAGTTGCATGCATTGAGTGCTTGAGATGGTGATTCCTAATCTGGCAGTGCGTATTACGGTTACTTCTTAACCTTACAGAAAGTTTGGAATTACCTTGCCTGGGAATATCTGATGCTACGGAAGTGAGGGTAAAGGAGTTTCATGCAGAACAGTGGCAGAAGAACTTTTTTCCTGAAGCAAATTGGTGGCTTGAATATTTTGTGTCTTATATTGCAAGCTCATTAAGAATAAGATTTCCTATCGACAAGCTCATAAATACATTGCTCGCAAATTTTAGGGGTTTTAAAGAAACTGATCTCCAAAGTATCATTTAGAAGTGCACTATTCAAAGAGGTTAATGGAGGAAAGGTGCCATCGGAGGGAGTTTCCTTCTATGGCGTCGGAAAAATGCATTCTCCATGATATTTTTCGACGATCGGCATACATCACCTCCATCTTTATCATCTAAGATATGGATATACCAAATTCCATGTGATTATACCATTTTTTTACCGTTGATTTAGTTGGTGCAAAATTAATGGTTTACCGACAATAGAACTTTTTACATTGCTAATTCAACGGTGAAAAAGTGGTGGAATCACATGAAATTTGGTGTATGCACATCTTAGATGATAACGATGATGATGATGGATGCCGATCGTCGGAAAAAATGGTGGAGGTTGTATTTTTTATACGCCATAGGAGGAAATCCCCTTCTATGGCCTCTTTCCTCCATTATTCTCATATTCGGATCATATATCTTTTGCAAACTAATGCAGTAGCAGAATGAATTTAAGCCTTTTCTGGCTGGGTTTTAGGTAAAGTCCAATCAACTTTGGTGTAAGATCAATTTAAGATAGCACATACTGTTTGTTTTCCACATATTTTATCACCGTTAGTGCATATCTGGACAATGCGTTGTGTCGGGCAGGACTTGCTCTAACTTGTCATCCTATGACAGAGACACCAGTTGAGGATAGTCATGTTCTTGCTAATTTTAGCGATATATGCTTGAACAGTTATATACTCCATGTATTCATCTTTTTCCAAAAGTGATTTATTAATCCTAGGGAGATTAATACAGAAACTTTAAACAGATGAATCAAAAGTAACTGGAATTTATTTTGGAGTCATAATTTTCTGTCTCTACATTACTCACAATAAAAAAATTGTTTGGTTTATGCATTTATAGTAGAGCGATTAACAAGAACTCAGTCATAGGTTTCCATCACCAATGTGCTGAACATGATGCTGGATATGATGCATCTTCCATGTTGGTTACCACTTTACCTAACATCTTAAGCTGTTGGTAATTGGCTAGATACCATTTCAATTCGAACATCTCGACACTCCCTGTTAGTTTTAATTGTTCAAGTCATCATGTGCATGTTTTACATGCGGAGGACTCGATACATTTAACAAGCAGTAAATGATTTTTTTATGTCAGAATTTGAACCTGGATTTATTTTCTTTGTACTCCCTTGGTTCATTTGTATCGTATTGGTGGATAAGAGTGATACAGAAATAATTTTGATGTTATCATCGATGAGGCTTAAACCATGGCCTATTGAATTTCGGTACCCTTTGAACATGTCAATAAACTGACCAACCTATCCAGTATGTTACGAAGAAGGGCTATAAGCCAACAATGTTTATCAAGCGATCTTAACATTAAGGATATTATTAATGTCATGATGAAATCATGATGGTTTTTCGATTCTTACAATTTTTGGCACTTTGGTTGATTTTTCGGTGTGCATGTTTATTAGGTCCTTGCACAATTTGTATATTTTAAGTTAACTGACTGATATTGAGCACTTACTTTTAGGTGGAGTTACATCCTTTTTGGAGGCAAGATGAACTCGTGAAGTTTTGTCAAGCGTATGGCATCCATGTGTCTGCTCATACCCCCTTAGGGGTACCTGAGACCGGCGGTGGTGGCATTTCAACTATGGGTCTTGGTCTATCTGATAGTGGGTCAGAAGATGAACCTGGAACTCCTAGGATCAGATTCAGAAGGTCAAGATCCGTGCATGGACCCATGTTGAAGCTTTCCATTGTTACAGATATTGCAGAACGACATAGCAAGACGCCTGAACAGGTTACCTTTTCTTCCTTTAATTTCCATCAGGGAAAAATGTCATGCACTTATATCTTTTATGTACTTGCTATTTAAGTGTATGTTTCATTTCGCTCTTGGTTATATATTTCTACTTAAAGCTGAACATAATTCCACATAACAAATATATCATCTTATTCCCTTCTTTTAGGCTTCCTTATAGTTTATAACAATTTGGAGTATACCGACTGGTCATCTATGACTATGATAAGTTTCTCATAGTTTTCTGAATCGGAAATTTGACATATATTTGAAGAGGGTTGATGTCAAGTCAACAGCCGGTCGTAAAACATCATCAGATCCTTTATGGAGCTTTTCTTCATCGCTGACCCCATTTGGATGGGAAAAGACTTTGATGATGATTATTATCTAAGTGTTTTCTTAAATAGAAGCCGCATTGAAACTTTTACATAGAAGGGCAGCATATTGTCCAAATGAATGCATATTTATTTCATTCCTCCTGCCACTCTTCTTCTGTAGAAATGGTAATGAAACATGAATATGTTAATGATGGAGGTCGGAATCTCCCTCAGATATTGTCCTCCGTCGATCTTGCGGCCAGCGGAACTGAACGGTTATGAACGTTGGGTGCGGATCTTAATGGGTTGTTGGTTGTTGTTAACGCCGAGCTACCTGTAAAGGAAGTCCCAGGGTGGGGAAGCCACCGTAGAACTTTTCGGCGATCAAGTAAGTACCGAGGAATAGATGGGCAGAGTAGCTGCGTATTGGTTCAATTCGAGTTTCCTGAATCGTCTGGAGGAGGAGTTTGTATAAGGGTCGCATTAGAGCGAGTCGATGCGAGATTCTCGCTGTCCGTTTTGCCCCTGCATCATGTTCGCGTTGATGGCGGGATACACCCATTAATGGCGGGATACGCTTATTAATGGCAAGATACGTTAGCGTGGGATGCGGGACATGGAGCGGCGGGGATCTCGTCGTAACGAGATATACGGAAGCGTTACAAGGCACTCGTGCTCCGTGCTCCCGGTCAAACAGGGACGCTGAGGAATCTTAACTATATGATAGCTCGGAGACGAGTAAGGGAGCTAAGGAATCTCAGCTATAGAATAGCTCAGAGATAAGCAATTGGCAGACGGTTAACCGAAGAGGGAATATACTCCGGAGAGGTCTCCAAAAAGTCGGATGCAACCTCGGAGACGAGGTGCCGAGGAATTTCCCCAATGCATTACACTTATTCCAGCTCCGTAGCCACCAGAAATCTAGTGGGTTTACGTGGATGACACGTTATCCGCTACGTGTTATGATCTGGGGAATTCCCACTTATGAGTATCATCATTAGCCTCCTACTCTCGTTCTGATCTATTTATGGGTCGGGTCAAGAGTGGTCTGCAGCTTTCTCTGTTCAGCTTGGCATCGAGGATTCTTCATGGTGGGTTGTCCGGGAACGACATGGCGTTCGACGGTTATGTCTCTTCGATCTCCGAGTTCCAGTGGCGTTTATCGCACGCCTTAGTTTTCATGCGTATCCCCGATGACTTCAGCGGATCATGAGAGAGCGGCGCTATAATGGAGACGTCGCTTCACCTGTTCGGACCGTCGATTTCGCGCAACGTGGCCGTAATTGGATGGCGGATTGCGCGACGTCGCTTCTGCCAGTTAGATCCGTGTGAGGGGAAGCACCCAATGGTTGGCTACCACATGGCGCCATTAGGACCATGGGTCGTGATGCTTCGTTTTGGAGGAAGCGGATCTAGGTCATCAGATGGCCTTTGCTGAGTGTATATAAATAGGGGAGGTCTATCCATAAGAAATACCTTTACTTCGTTTGCCTTCTGTTGTCTGTGGATTGCTCGGCGCTCTCACTTTTAGGTCGGATCCCCAATCCAAATCCTTCTTTAGCTAATCTTTCTTTGAATCAGGTCAGATGTCTTTCTCTAATCCTATAGTAGATGTAGTTAGGGTAGATTCAGGTGATGGGGTTTCAACCTTTGAAGCCGAGTCTAGTGGGCCATCTTCATCTTCCTCGGCTTCTGATAGCCGAGAAAGTTCTTCCTCCGCATCGGGTTCGCCCCCAAAGGTTGGCGATTCCCTTATTTCTCATCGTCGGGGGCCAAAAAGGCCCTCAAGGTGCATATCGAGAATACTCATGACGCCGCCTCGATACTGAACAAGTCGGATAAGCTTTTCGATATCCGGGCTCGCTTCTATATTCTCTCTGATTACCCGCTATATCTAACCAGCGAGGATGAACGGGCAGACCAGATACAAGGTAAGGAGGTTGTCCTTTACTTGGAAGCATTCCGAGCAGGGATGTGTCTGCCCTGTCTGCCCTTTTCACCTGAGATTTATGCCATCATTCATTGCTTTCAACTCGTCCCGGGCTAGCGAACACCGAATTCGTAGAGGATTCTCCTCGGATTCCTGATTCGGCTAAAAATTGATCGGATCTCTTTTAGTCTAGGTCTTCTTCAGTCCTTCCTCTACTTAAGAATCACCCGGGTACTTGTAAGGATGAGCCGAGTTGGGTTTACTTCTCTTTTAAAAAGTATAAGGGTAGGACGGCCGGGTCAAAGGTTGTTCCTTCTTTCATTCATGAGTGGAAGGAAAAGTTCGTCTTCGTCGGTCCTCCGAAGAGAAAGGATTGGCCGGTGCCCACCAAGTAGCATAGGGCAGGTTGCCCGAAGGCCAAGCAGTCAAACGTCTTGGAGGCGGGGGTTATGGCCCGGTGGGAGCCGATCCAGCGTGTCGACATCTTGCTTTCCGAGCAGGCCCTGAGATGGACGGGACTCAGTTCCTCGAGCTTCATAGGTAAGTTAGGTCTTAATCGATCAATTTAGACCTGGTATATTTTTTTTGTTTCTGTCGCTAACCCCTTTTGTTTCTTTTCGCAGAACCCATAGACCGATCAATGATCATGGCCTCTCTGACCGCTAAGGTGCAGGGAAGGAAGGGCGGCGGCGGTAGCTCGTCCAAGCCCGGAGCCCTGCTAGGTTCTTTCCGCAAAGGTCGTCGTCGCTCGGAGGAGCGCAGGAGTGGAGAGCAAAAACATGCCCAGGAACAGGCACTCCGGTTGAGATCGGAGGTGCCTTCCTCCACCGAGTCCCCGGCCAAGAGACTCAAGAAGGCGGTTTTCCGACCGTCTCCAGCTAGGATACACGTGCAAGAGGTTGACTCTAGAAGGTGGTTTTCCGACCGCCTCTGTCACGCCCTGCTTCCCAGAGTACGCAAGATAGGGCACGTAACATAGCCAACCATGCTACCTGTGGGTAGGACGTATCCATCCACAGTCACATTACGGTTGTAGAGATATCAAGAACAATATAATAAACTAATCTAACACATGTCCAAATCCATAATAACAAGAATCGATAAACAATAAGTGCGGAAGCAAATGATCCAATACAATGAATAAACAGTACGTCCCATAATGCGGGCTCACATCTGGAAAGGAAATGAAATAAATAAACTAAACCCTAAGGAACTCACAGTTCAGCCTGCTGGCTGAAGTACTCCTGCTCAGTCGTCGACAGTGGTACGGAATCTGGGCCATGCAAAACCCAGACGTCAGCGCGTCATGACATCAAGTATAGTATAAACATGGTAATAAACAATGCAGGTATGAACATGAATAAAGCAGTACTATGGATTAACAATGCAGAGTAATGTGCAGTGGTGGCTAAACTGTCCTATCAGGTTTCTACTCTATAGTCTTTGAAATCAATTGATGAATCGTCGATGTAACTCAATAGTATCCCATGCGTGCCCGGGACCACGGTCAAGGTCCTCGGGGCTGAATCCGAGACGTGCTGCTAAGCAGTAATAGGTAGTAGGATGGATGAGTGATGTCAGCATCATCACTTCCGGACTGGCCAAGCCCGTAAGACTGATCAGAACAAGTATCGAACTGTTGAGTTACAAGTCGGTTTCACCTTTGATTTCCCCATACCCCCAAGTTATGTATGTCAGGTCAGGTATTCAGTAGTCAAGGACTAATGCCAATACAAAATCAAGTAAAAGTAGGTCTGTCTGGATAGACAGCAGGAATGGTCAGGTTTGTCGGCATTAGGCATGAATTCAGGTAACAGGTCAGGTCACGTTTCAACAGGTTGAGTCGATATGTACAGGGTGTCATGTCCGGTGTATCAGTACGTGTGTCAGGTGTATCAAGATCGGTCAATATGTAATGCCATCAAATGTATGCCGATAACAGGTATAGTAACGAATAAGGAACCACAGCAGGAACAGCAAATAACAATATTATTTCATGTAAACACAGTGATGCTTTGTATTCTTTCATTAACAGGTTCAGGCACCCTTGGGGTGCAATAGTCACAAGGTGAAGCAATATCAACAACATGGAGTAATGAAGCTACACGAATTTAAACTAAATCATAATAATTGTCTCATGGTGATTTAACAAATGAAGCAAGGACGATTTACTTGGTTTAGTTAGTTAAAGTGTGGATTGATAGCAGACCGATTAATTACAAGAAACTATTATACCGATTCAATATTAAGAATAATTGTAACCGTCAATTCTAAGTTATAATATGATATCGATATTACCAATAGCTGTGTGGTTATAGTAATAACATGATGATTAAGTTTATAGCAAGACTTGATCTTGCGTACTAGCATGTTAAAGCAAGTATTCGGATACTTGCTTCGACGGTTTCGCAAACCGGAAAGCACGGATGCAGTGTCGGCGGAAAACACGAGACGGGTGCACGGGCCACGGATCGAGTCCCAATAGCGAACAGCGGGATCACACGGACCAGGGTACTTTGCTGGAGCGTCGGGTCCAAATGACGGCACGGTTGGATTCCGGCAAAAGTCATCGGCAACGGAGTTAGCAACATGATATGTAACAAAGATCAGCGGGGGGCTTCGCACAAAAGTAAAGGTAAAGGATGCTTACAGGGAGACACCAGGGGCAACCACGCGGGCTCGACGGCGCTGGGACGCCGGCGAGGCAGCGACGGCGGCTGCGGAGGCTGGAAAGCTCCTGGGTCGCTGGAAAGGTGGTGGTGCGATGCGATGAGGGGATGTAAGGGCCGGGTTCTGGTCGCAGGGGAGAGGAGGCGGTCGGAGGTGGCGTGAGTGACGTCGACGAGGGTCGATGGCCCGTTTTCCGGCGAACTGCAGAGGGTAGGTGATGGGGTTATGGGCTCGTGTTGGTGGTGGTCCGGCGAGGGGAGGAGGAAGGCGACGACGAGGTCGGGACGAGGAGGAAGAGAGGGAGTTGCAGGCGTCGTCGGTGACTGGAGGCGGCGTCGACGGCGAGATCTGCGGCCGGGTGATGTCGTCGGGGGTTGGGTGCAGGCGCGGAAGAGAAGGGAGAATGGAGGAAGGAGGTAGGAGGGTGACGGGGAGGTCACGTGGAGGTCGGCGGCGAGATCGCGACGAGGTTAGGGTTAGGGCTATAGGGGTTCTCGTGGTGGGTTCTCTCGTGGTCGAGAGGAAGAGGGAGGCGGCTGCATGAAATATAGAGGAAGAGAGAGAGAGAAGGATTTGATGAGGAGAGAGATAGAGAGAGTTTGTTAGAGAGAGAGAGAGAGAAAGAGGATGGAAAGAGACAGAGAGAGGCGGAGAGAGATAGAGAGGGACAGGGGGGCCCACGAAAGCAACCTGATTGGTTGAGGCAAGATTTAAAAGAAGAATTTGAAAGATTTTGAAGGATTTAACGGTTAAAAGGTTATAATCGTATATATATTAATTTTGTGATATTAAATTAAATGGGCCCTTTTGGCGCTAAATGAAACATTTTCAAATCGCGCCCGGGTTGGGCCCAAATGTTCCAAATTCAAATTATAGGATTTTAAGCGGGTTCCAAATTTTGAAAAGAGGTGTTTAATGATTAAAATGCATGCCCCCAAGTCGGACACTTGTACGCGCACGTAGTCGTCCAAACTTGCCCGTTTAGCCGAACGGGACGGAATCTCAACGTACGGACGCTACCACGCGACTAGTGGCGACGAGTAGGCCAACATGGATATTTTTAATTTCATTTTAGGTGTTAAAATTTGTTATGTGCCAAAATGACTTAACCGGTTAAAATTTAGCAATAAACACCAAACAATCAAAATAATTGGAAAGAGCAATATAAAACCCTCAACTAGTAATAGAAATAGTATTATTGGGCTCGGGTGTTACATCATACCCAACTACAAAAAGAATTTCGTCCTCGAAATTCCAAGAATACAAGATAGCTAACTACTGGAAAAGATGAGGGAATTTCTGCCGAATCTCGTCTTCTCGCTCCCAAGTGGATTCTCCATGCGATCGATTACCCCAAGAAATTAGCACAAAAGGGATAACCTTGTTCTTAAGAACCTTTTCTCTTCGATCCTTGATTTCAACTGGTCGTTCCTCAAAAGTTAGGTCCTCCCGTACAGTCAACTCCGAATGATCCAAGACATGAGTCTCATCACGAACATACCTCCGTAGTTGAGACACATGAAACACATCGTGCACTCCTGCCAAGGATTGTGGTAACGCCAAACGGTACGCTACCTCTCCAACACGCTCAAATATCTCGAAGGGTCCAACGAATCGTGGACTAAGCTTTCCCCGACTTCCAAAGCGAATCACCCCTCTAGTCGGTGATATCTTCAGGAATACCAAATCACCCACGGCGAACTCTAGAGGTCTTCTTGACGTGTCGGCCCAACTTTTTTGTCTGTCTTGAGCTGCCTTCATATGCTTCCTGATTGTAATCACCTTCTCGACTGTCTGTACCACCAAATCTGGTCCTAGTAACCTTCGTTCACCAACATCATCCCAACAAACAGGTGAACGGCACTTACGACCATACAATGCTTCAAACGGAGCCATCTGAATAGTTGCTTGGAAGCTATTGTTGTACGAAAACTCCACCAGGTGTAGATGATCCTCCCAAGAACCTTTGAAGTCCAACATGCACGCCCTTAACATATCTTCAAGGGTCTGGATCGTTCTTTCTGATTGTCCATCAGTCTGAGGATGATAAGCTGTGCTAAACTTCAATTGAGTCCCCAAACTTTCTTGTAAACTCCTCCAGAAGTGTGACAAGAACCGAGTGTCCCGATCGGACACGATGCTCACCGGTACTCCATGCAATCTTACAATCTTCTGCATGTACCGCTCTGCCAAAGTCTCCGTTGATTGACCAACCCGAAAAGGAATAAAGTGAGCTGCCTTGGTCAACCGATCGACAATCACCCATAATGCATTGTTGCCTTTTGGACTCCACGGTAAAGCCGTCACGAAATCCATGGTTATATGTTCTCACTTCCACTGAGGAATCGGAAGTGGTTGCAACAAACCAGCAACCCTTTGGTGTTCAGCCTTGACTTGCTGACACACCAAGCACTTAGCCACGAAGCGAGCAATTTCCCGTTTTATACTTTCCCACCAGAAGTGCTGTCGAACATCTCGGTACATCTTTGTCCCTCCTGGATGTACAGAGTAAGCTGAACTGTGTGCCTCCTTCATAAGCTCTTCACGCATATCTCCTTTTGGCACACACACACGGCTACCATATCTCAACGAACCGTCTTCAGGGATCAGTAATCGGTTCGTAGTCCAACTTCAACCTGCTCTCGAAACCTTTGCAGTCTAGGATCCTGCGATTGTGCTGCTTTAATCTTCTCAACTAAGGACGACTGTACTTGCAACTGCATCAACTGTCTCGTAGCATGTGGTAGCACAACCTTCAAGTCAAATCTCCGAAAATCCGCACTGATCTCCCTTTGTGCGGTCAATATCTGAATTGCTGGTAACCGACTCAGCGCATCCGGCACGACGTTGACTTTTCCCGGATGGTACTTAAGATCAAGGTCATAGTCGGCCATCAGCTCCAACCATCTGCGTTGCCTCATGTTCAACTCCTTCTGAGTGAACACATACTTTAAACTCTTGTGATCTGTAAAGACTTCGACTCTCTCGCCCAAAAGGTAGTATCTCCAAATCTTCAGGGCGAAGATCACGGCTGCAAGCTCCAAATCATGAGTCGGATAATTCTTCTCATGAGTCTTCAGTTGTCTCGATGCGTAAGCCACGACCTTCCCATTCTGCATTAAAACACATCCCAATCCCTTTTCCAGATGCGTCGCTGTGAATCACCAGTCCTCCTGAATCATCCGGTACGGTTAGGATAGGGGCGGTTATCAACTTCTGCTTCAACGTCTCGAAGGCCAATGCACATCCGTCCAAACAAACGGTACCTCCTTGCGCGTGAGCTTGGTTAACGGCTCAGCTAAACGAGCGAAGTTCTCCACAAATCTTCTGTAGTAACCGGCGAGTCCAAGAAAACTTCTTATCTCCGCAACATTCTTTGGAATAGGCCAAACTCGAACTGCTGCAATCTTCTCGGGATCAACGGTGATTCCATCGCCCGACACGACATGCCCCAGAAACTTCACTTCTTCAAGCCAGAATTCGCACTTACTCATCCTCGCGAATAATTTCTCCTGTCTCAGCGTTTGCAGTGCGATCTTTAAATGCTCAGCATGCTCCTCCAGACTCTTCGAGTATACCAGAATATCGTCCATAAAGTCGCGAACAACTAACGGCTCTTCATTACTATCCGCTTCCATTGTCGCAAGAACACTGTTCGTCGGCCTAGCCCTAAACTCAACTGGCCTGACAGAGCTGCTTCCTCCAGTGAAGGTAAACTCAGGGTGTCCGGGAATCTGGAAAATTACCTTCCTTGCCCTACAGTCAATGTGGGCATGGAAAGTGCCAAGAAAATCCATTCCCAAGACAACCTCATAACTGCCCGTATCTATCACCAAGAAATCTGCAAAAAGCTCCCGTCCGCAAACAACAACTGTACAATCTCCACATTCCTTACTAGCTATGATTTTCCCATTCCCAGTGTGTATGTCCCCAAAACTAGACAGGGTCGTGCAGGTAGTCGAGTGTGTAGTTATAAATTTGGATGACATAAAACAGTGGGATGCTCCGAAATTAAATAATGCCAATGCGGGAAAACCATGAACGAGTAAATTACCTGAAACCACTTCTCCTGATGCCTTAGCTTCCTCAGCTGTCAGCATGAACGCTCGGGCCTGGTTTGGTCCTTGAGTAAGCGGTTCCTGCCCTTGGAACGGTCTCTGCGGAGGCTTCTGTGTATCATCTTTCGTGCGAAGCTTCGACGGACAAGCACTAACGGCGTGATCTGCCGCTCCACATCTAAAACAGAGTCCCAGCCTCTTACGACACTCCTTTCGCACATGTCCGGGTATATGGCAGTAGTTACAAATCACGCTCCTTTTCCGATCACCCACAATTGTTTTCTTCATTGGTGCTACGCTGCGCCTGTTCACCGGAATACCTCTACGTATGGACGTTTGGTTCAGTGCAAATGCCGGTTCTAGCTCGGTCTGTTCCTTTAGATTCTCCAGCAATCCCCTTATCACTCTACGCCTGGCGGCTAAGACCGCACGTCTTTGGTCCATCTTCAAATTCTGACCGGCCATATTCCTGGAAATCAAAGTACCCAACATTAGCATGATGATAGATTCTGAATATGGATCGAGGCTAGAACTCCAAGATACTTAAATAGAGTACCGTATTGTAGCTATGCCGCGGTATCGTAGCCGCAATCACTTAACTCCACCCAAGTCGCCCAAGTCCTAGGGATAACAAGAAATTAGGTTTTCGAGTTGACAATGCAAAGTAAGTTTGCATGTCGACATGATCCGGAAGAATGATTCAAGGATGGTAAAACGGTCAAGGTGGCTGGACATGCTTCCTAATCACGGGTATTCTGATTCGTGTATTGGGTACAATACCCAACTACAAAATAATCAACCCAAACAACCTATGGCTCTGATACCAAAAGAACCATGTCACGCCCCGCTTCCCAGAGTACGCAAGATAGGACACGTAACATAGCCAACCATGCTACCTGTGGGTAGGACGTATCCATCCACAGTCACATTACGGTTGTAGAGATATCAAGAACAATATAATAAACTAATCTAACACATGTTCAAATCCATAATAACAAGAATCGATAAACAATAAGTGCGGAAGCAAATGATCCAATACAATGAATAAACAGTACGTCCCATAATGCGGGCTCACATCTGGAAAGGAAATGAAATAAATAAACTAAACCCTAAGGAACTCACAGTTCAGCCTGCTGGCTGAAGTACTCCTGCTCAGTCGTCGACAGTGGTACGGAATCTGGGCCATGCAAAACCCAGACGTCAGCGCGTCATGACATCAAGTATAGTATAAACATGGTAATAAACAATGCAGGTATGAACATGAATAAAGCAGTACTATGGATTAACAATGCAGAGTAATGTGCAGTGGTGGCTAAACTGTCCTATCAGGTTTCTACTCTATAGTCTTTGAAATCAATTGATGAATCGTCGATGTAACTCAATAGTATCCCGTGCGTGCCCGGGACCACGGTCAAGGTCCTCGGGGCTGAATCCGAGACGTGCCGCTAAGCAGTAATAGGTAGTAGGATGGATGAGTGATGTCAGCATCATCACTCCCGGACTGGCCAAGCCCGTAAGACTGATCAGAACAAGTATCGAACTGTTGAGTTACAAGTCGGTTTCACCTTTGATTTCCCCATACCCCCAAGTTATGTATGTCAGGTCAGGTATTCAGTAGTCAAGGACTAATGCCAACACAAAATCAAGTAAAAGTAGGTCTGTCTGGATAGACAGCAGGAATGGTCAGGTTTGTCGGCATTAGGCATGAATTCAGGTAACAGGTCAGGTCACGTTTCAACAGGTTGAGTCGATATGTACAGGGTGTCATGTCCGGTGTATCAGTACGTGTGTCAGGTGTATCAAGATCGGTCAATATGTAATGCCATCAAATGTATGCCGATAACAGGTATAGTAACGAATAAGGAACCACAGCAGGAACATCAAATAACAATATTATTCCATGTAAACACAGTGATGCTTTGTATTCTTTCATTAACAGGTTCAGGCACCCTTGGGGTGCAATAGTCACAAGGTGAAGCAATATCAACAACATGGAGTAATGAAGCTACACGAATTTAAACTAAATCATAATAATTGTCTCATAGTGATTTAACAAATGAAGCAAGGACGATTTACTTGGTTTAGTTAGTTAAAGTGTGGATTGATAGCAGACCGATTAATTACAAGAAACTACTATACCGATTCAATGTTAAGAATAATTGTAACCGTCAATTCTAAGTTATAATATGATATCGATATTACCAATAGCTGTGTGGTTATAGTAATAACATGATGATTAAGTTTATAGCAAGACTTGATCTTGCGTACTAGCATGTTAAAGCAAGTATTCGGATACTTGCTTCGACGGTTTCGCAAACCGGAAAGCACGGATGCAGTGTCGGCGGAAAACACGAGACGGGTGCACGGGCCACGGATCGAGTCCCAACAGCGAACAGCGGGATCACACGGACCAGGGTACTTCGCTGGAGCGTCGGGTCCAAATGACGGCACGGTTGGATTCCGACAAAAGTCATCGGCAACGGAGTTAGCAACATGATATGTAACAAAGATCAGCGGGGGGCTTCGCACAAAAGTAAAGGTAAAGGATGCTTACAGGGAGACACCAGGGGCAACCACGCGGGCTCGACGGCGCTGGGACACCGGCGAGGCAGCGACGGCGGCTGCGGAGGCTGGAAAGCTCCTGGGTCGCTGGAAAGGTGGTGGTGCGATGCGATGAGGGGATGTAAGGGCCGGGTTCTGGTCGCAGGGGAGAGGAGGCGGTCGGAGGTGGCGCGAGTGACGTCGACGAGGGTCGATGGCCCGTTTTCCGGCGAACTGCAGAGGGTAGGTGATGGGGTTATGGGCTCGGGTTGGTGGTGGTCCGGCGAGGGGAGGAGGAAGGCGACGACGAGGTCGGGACGAGGAGGAAGAGAGGGAGTCGCAGGCGTCGTCGGTGACTGGAGGCGGCGTCGACGGCGAGATCTGCGGCCGGGTGATGTCGTCGGGGGTTGGGTGCAGGCGCGGAAGAGAAGGGAGAACGGAGGAAGGAGGTAGGAGGGTGACGGGGAGGTCACGTGGAGGTCGGCGGCGAGATCGCGACGAGGTTAGGGTTAGGGCTAGGGGTTCTCGTGGTGGGTTCTCTCGTGGTCGAGAGGAAGAGGGAGGCGGCTGCATGAAATATAGAGGAAGAGAGAGAGAGAGAAGGATTTGATGAGGAGAGAGATAGAGAGAGTTTGTTAGAGAGAAAGAGAGAGAAAGAGGATGGAGAGAGACAGAGAGAGGCGGAGAGAGATAGAGAGGGACAGGGGGGCCCACGAAAGCAACCTGATTGGTTGAGACAAGATTTAAAAGAAGAATTTGAAAGATTTTGAAGGATTTAACGGTTAAAAGGTTATAATCGTATATATATTAATTTTGTGATATTAAATTAAATGGGCCCTTTTGGCGCTAAATGAAACATTTCCAAATCGCGCCCGGGTTGCGCCCAAATGTTCCAAATTCAAATTATAGGATTTTAAGCGGGTTCCAAATTTTGAAAAAAGGTGTTTAATGAATAAAATGCATGCCCCCAAGTCGGACACTTGTACGCGTACGTAGTCGTCCAAACTTGCCCGTTTAGCCGAACGGGACGGAATCTCGACGTGCGGACGCTACCACGCGACTAGTGGCGACGAGTAGGCCAACATGGATATTTTTAATTTCATTTTAGGTGTTAAAATTTGTTATGTGCCAAAATGACTTAACCGGTTAAAATTTAGCAATAAACACCAAACAATCAAAATAATTGGAAAGAGCAATATAAAACCCTCAACTAGTAATAGAAATAGTATTATTGGGCTCGGGTGTTACAGCCTCCAGCTAGGATACACGTGCAAGAGGTTGACTTCTGCATCGAGATGCCGTCAGGGCTTTCCATGGCCGACAGCTGCAGGCGGACATGGAGAAAGCGGCGGGGGCTGATTGGTGAAAGGTGTTTGTATGTGTATGTATATTGTAAATAACCGCAATCAAGACGGTATCGCAAATAACTAACCGTGATAAGTACGGGTCGTCCGCTGAGAAACGATGAATATCTTATCTTCCTTTAAACGAGTTGATAAAAAAGGAGGGGATTATTGTCGTTTTAAACTAAGATGGTTAGAAAATTTTATAATAGAAATGCTTGTAGGGCTTATAGGACTTAGTAGTTAATGGATGAAGGTTTAGAAATGATTCTTTTTATCTTTTAATAATTTAAAACTAGAGAGATAGCGATGAATGTGGATTAGGGTTCTTGGAGAGAATTAGGTTTTCCCACCGCTGTCCCTTGTACTTCCATTGATCTATATTTATCTCAAATCCTTAACAAAACAAGTATTAACTAATCTCAAATCGTGATCGTGACTATCATTAATTGATAGTGCGTCCGATAAGAGAATTAACATTTATTTTGCTAAGGTTTAAAACATCAAAAAAATTAACGAATTTGTCATCCATTATTCTACCCCATCCTACAAATCCTAGCAAGCAAGAAATTACTCGCTCATGGTTTTTAGCGTAGTAAAATAGAGGTGGAAGATGAATGAAACCATATTTAAAATCAGAAAGTAATGCTGAATATAATGCAGAAAAGTAATGCGGAAAATAAATACTAAAAGAATTAAAACAAAAGACTATCTTTATTGATAAATTATTGCATTACAAAATTTCTCCTTAAAAAGGTAGATTACAAGAACCCTAGTTTTGCTCGTAGATCTCTCTTTTGAATTGAAATTTTGAATTTAGGATCTTGAATGCCTTTGATAGACAGTTTTCAGTCCTTTATATAGTCTCTAAAATTAGAAACCCTAGATGCCCTATTGGAGTATGTAACATTACAATCATACTCCTGAAATTCCAAATCCAACGGCTGCCATAAGACCGCAGTTCCCCCGCCCTTATCCATGTTTGACCGCGGATTCGCTGCCATCTGGTGGGCTTGTACATCCAATTTTCTCGTAGCTTATATTTGGAGATCCTCTTGATGCAAAGATTCTGAAAATATTGCTCTTAGTCTCTGTCGTTGCTGTATTCTTCGATTTGCTTATAATATTTGGCAGATTCGATTTGATATTCCGATTTGATGTGGATCTCCTACTTAGATTTCAGATCTGAGCTAATACCTGCATAATATCTCAAATCAAATTGTTAGTAGCATTTTTTTTATTTTTGAGATATTATTCCAACCATTTATATGATATGATATCTTAAGAATATTGATTAGGAATATTTGACATGATATGCATATTTTAATTAATAATATTTCATTTAAATATTATATGCATATATTTTCCCTAATTATATTAATTATAAATGAAGAAACATATGATAATAATATTTTTACAAATAAACCCACATATGTTCTTTATTTACAATTAACAACTTTTATTAGTTAATAATAGTAGGGAAAATGTCCATACAAATGTACAATATTTTTGACTAATCAAATACCCCCAAACTTATCTTTAATCGTCCCAAGCAAACTATTTATTAAAAAGAAAAAGAAAAACCTAGCACACTTTCGTAGGCAACACGATTGCACTTAGCACGTGCAACAAGTTTTTAAACCTCTAGGTGTTCCTAGTATGAGTGTTGTCTCATGAGGGTATTCAGTGGATTACATCCATAAAATCCAATAAAAATAAAAGATGAAAATTACATGTAAAGATATGAACATATAAAAAAAACTTGAAAAGAAGAGTTTTAAACTACACTATCTTTTTAGTTGTCATGAGCCCTATCTTAATAAAATATCGTCTTTAGTCTTCCTCCCTACCTTTCCTCCAAATATCGATCATATACCCATGTGTGTGTGTAAAAGACATTCCTACACTTGGGAAAATTCAATTCAAACTATCATACCCTTTATCCATCTTCCTTAGTACTTTTTAATCGGTGAATGTCTTAGATAGATTTGCTCACACATTCTTCATACGACCGTTAATACTTCTTGAGGTACTAACCAACCGATTACCAAATATGCTCACTTATTAAGGCGTAATTAGCAATATCCTAGTCTTGCAACATCTAAGACTTAGCAGTAACTTCCAAACCAGTTGGTCTAAGATACTAGGTGATAAGGCACCTCGCTATATTTTTTAATACTGTCTTAAGTAATTACAAAGCCAGTGTTTATTTTTCTTCACCATTTATATTACGTGTGTCATTTATATTTCGTTGATTTATATATTCTTTCTTTCATAATAAGGCTTTTAGACACGAGTATTTCAAGGTATCCTATAATATCCCAAGTTTCAATATGTGTGCAAGTGCGTATAGTAGGGTATCAACGTTCAGAAGTTTGGACCTAAGAATAGAGACTATTTTTCAGACTTATTTTTATCCGCAGACTAGTAATTCCTTCATCTTATTAACCCTTGGGACAACAGCTCATGACTATTTATTACTAGTTTTGTTTTAAAATATCTAATTTTCTTGCTTTTCTTAAATCTCTTCCTTTCTTTCATATGTATTTTTCACTTTCTAACTTTTATTTTCAAAATTTATGCAATACAATATTTACATATGATGCGTAGATATATACAAATCATCCATACAAACTATCCCCCAAACTTGTTTGTGGCAGTGTCCTTACTGAAATTGTCTTGTAAGTTCAAAACCTGAAGATTAGAAAGA
The DNA here is from genome assembly GCA_030015575.1 of Agapanthus africanus. Lineage (NCBI taxonomy): Eukaryota > Viridiplantae > Streptophyta > Magnoliopsida > Asparagales > Amaryllidaceae > Agapanthus > Agapanthus africanus. The sequence continues at coordinate 32,026,716 of JASDDO010000024.1, forward strand.
ACAGTTCAATAAGATGGTATAAAGAAAATGTCAAGAGTAAATGACAGTGAAATCCTCCCCCAAACTTATTTTTGGCTTACAATCGTGCAAAATTTCCTATCATTCAAGAGCCAAAAAATATTTTTCTCCCCCAAACTTAATTAGTGTTTCCACTATTTAAGCATTGAAATTCAACATAAGAGGGGGTTAAATATTATCGGTCTACACAAAGCTTTATAAAGACCAAAAGTTAAAACCAACCATTTAAATATTTTATCTAGGTAACAGCATGGTTGGTAGAAAAAGATGAAACGGATGTACGTGCAGAAGACTCGAGACTGGATAAGAATAGAGGATGTATCATGTCTCAAGTAGAAGAAACATAAATGAGAGTAACGAGAAGAGACGAAGTGGGGAGAAGAGAATAGGTGTAATCGAACGGTTTTACGTCTCGGTGGGTAGAGACGAAAAGATGATGGTGAATGAAAACGAGAATATGAAAGTTAAAGAATTGATGGAATAGTCGCATTCTCATATGCGATAAGAAAAACGGATGGCGGTTCATCTTCTTCGGCCTCAAAGGGAAGCGCACGAATTTCCGGTAAAGATTGATTCATCCCAGCATCCAAATCTTCAAGGAACGCGAATTTTTCGGCAAAAATACTTTCGAAACTTTTCTCGATGTTCCGAATGATGATCTCATCGGAAAGAAAAGAATCAGTGTCCATGTTTGTAGAATAGGCAAATTCACTAAGAAGGTTGAAAGTTTCAAGATCAATCCGTTACACACCAGAATTCAAAACACTCGATTTGTCAGAAATTATGGAGGTAGCCGACTCGAAAAGCCCGTCTAACTTATTTTCAAAAGAGTCAAACTTGAGTGGTCTTTTAAGAATCATAAAACTCGAAATATCGGAGTGTGATTCATCAAAACTCGGTGGAATTGAAAGAAGACGAGAAGAAAAACCAAAAAAATAGGTAATGAAATAGGTAAACGAACTTGGGTGTCGAGCATTGTTGAACCAGACATGGGAGATGAAAGCTGAATATCATTTTGCATATCGGATAGGTCGATGGTAAGAATAGGATCGGTTAAATACACAGGAAGATGTTCACTTTCAATGGAAAGGACATGTTGGATCGATGAATCCAACTCATCCAATATAGTGAGTTCATCTTCAAACATATTCTCATCACCACTTTCATTAACACCTTCAGTCAAATCAAACGAATAGTTTTTTAAAAATTCATTAATTATATTATCCTCAATCGATAGATCATTAAGTTCACCTTCACACTCATGATTGGAAAAGTCAAACATGTTATCCTTGGACACCTCATCACGTAAATTATGAAGCGGTTGATCATCAAATACATTCGGTTGGGGTTCAGGATAGAAGGTGTCTAGATCAAAAGAATTAGTTCTGATTTGACTTGGAGGGATCTTAGGTTCTTTTTCACTACGCAATTCCAACTCTACTTCAAGACTAGACATGATTTGTGAAGAACTTTCAATAAAGGATTCTCTTTGAAACGTGAAACTTCCTAATTGATTTTCAGAAGCAGTCTAGATAGGGTGCAAAAGTTGAGTATGGTTGGAATGTGTTTAATTGTTAGCTACGGGCAAGTTCAATATGTTCCGCAATCGACATGGGTTTATGAATTGCCACATTAGCCTTACGAAAAGTATCAACATGAGAGCGTGAAAGTTTGGTGTCGTTGATAAGAATTAGAATGGTGTATCTAAGTTTCATAAACAGGATTAGGATCAACATTGTGATATGAAGAATATTGAGATTGGTTGATTAGTTGGCGACCGGTAATTGCTATTTGTTCAGCAATGGTCATGGGTGTAAAAGTTGCCCTATTCGCCTCAAAAGGAATATCAACATTTTCATATGGAAATGATTATAATTGTTGTCCTAACGGTTTTGGAAAAGTGAAAGGTATGAAACTTTGGCACGGGCCTTCGCAATATGCTCAGCAATGGACATACGTTTAGAAGCTGCTTTCCTAGCCTTAAACGGATTATCAATATAAGAAGGTGTTGAACTTTGACATGGTTGATAATACTTTGAGTGAGGTGTCCAACTGTTATTTCCAACGCGTTCTATCCTATCTCTTAAAAAATGATAGGGTCGGAATTTGTACCAAAACACTTACGATAATAAGAAATATCTGGTTGTTTGTTGCAAAGCTCGGCATGAGTTGATCGGTTTGGATTACCCATTATAAAAGAATGAAAAGAAAAAAGGGTTAAATGGTAATAATTTTAAGCTATGTTTTTTTGGATTTTTGAAATTGTTTTGCTTGGAAATAGGGACTCGACTCAACCAAACACAAACGTGCACAAACAATCCCTAGAGCTAGGATCACTTAGGTCAAGGCATTAGACCGCTCCTAGACTTCCAAAGGACAAGATGTATGATTAATCCTCTATCACCAACTTATCAATTTTGCAGCCATGTAAGTGCCGGTAAGTGGAAGGTATCCGCTATATGAATTACCGAAATAGCAGACCTAATTAAGTAATCATTTCCCTTAGTCACATTTACTTAAGACACCATAAGAGAAATGCGGATAAGCAATAAATTACCCACCACCACCCTTTGTCCTAATTAAGCACGAATGTTCTTAGAGCCTTGGTCTAGATATTTTTTATTAATGTAGGGTTATAATATGCTTGTTTGTGATTTGTGGGGTCTAGAAAGGGTGATGAAATCCCCACCTAATCTGAGTTTGGGTTTATTGCCCCTTAATGTCCAGTTTAAGTATGCAAAACAACCCAAAATCAAAACACGCAAAAAGATTTTTTTTAGCGGTGCTATTTGTAAAGATTACTGGAGTTTTAGAGGAGAAAGGGAGACGATAGGAGAATACTAGAGAAGTTTGAAGGCCCAACTCCTCAATACGGCCGCGCTTCCGCCACCAAATTCATCTCTGGGTCGCGGTTCCTCCGTCTCTTGACAAGTTTTCTCTTCAAATTTCTTTAGAGCAATCCAATACATCTCTGGTCCAAGTTGAAAGTCTCTGAATCTCCGTTGGCCTACTCCAATTACTCCAGATGTTCTTGCAAAACTCGCATAAGAATCGTTAAAAACACCAAATGCGGTTTTGGTTCTTTTTTTTATGTTTTTGTTTTTTTATAAGAAATCAACCCGAATAACAAGAAAAATAATTCCGACCATTTCCCCGGTAACGGCGCCATTTGATTGGTGGGAGAAAGGTGTTTGTATGTGTATGTATGTTGTAAATAACCACGATTAAGACGGTGTCGCAAATAGTTCGCCGCGATGAGTACGGGTCATCCACAGGAAAACGGTGAATTTCTTATCTTGCTTTAGACAAGTTGATAAAAGAGAGGAAGGATTGTTGTCATTTTAAACTAAGATGGTTAGAAATTTTATAATAGAAAGATTTGTAGGGTTTATAGGACTTAGTAGTTAATGGATGAAGATTTAGAAATAATTCTTTTTATTTTTTAATTGTTTAAAACTAGAGAGATGGCGATGAATGTGGATTAGGGTTTTTAGAGGGAATTAGGGTTTCTCACTACTGCCCCTTGTCCTTCCATTGATCTCTATTTATCTCAAGCCCTTAATAAAACAAGTATTAACTAATCTCAAATCGTGGTCGTGACTATCATTAATTGATAGCGCGTCCGATAAGAGGGCTGACATTTAATTTGCTAAGTTTTATAAATATTAAAACGTCAAAAGAAGTTGAGGGATTTTTTATCCATTATTCTATCCTATTCTACAAATCTTAGCAATTAAGAAATTACTCGCTCATGGTTATTAGCGTAATAAAATAGAGGTGAAAGATGAATGAAAGCATATTTAAAATCAGAAAGTAATGCGGAAAAGTAATGCGGAAAAGTAACGCGGAAAGTAAATGCAAAAAGAATTAAAACAAAAGACTACCTTTATTGATCAACTATTGCATTACAAAATTTCTCCTTAAAAAGGTAGATTACAAGAAACCTAGTTTTGTTCGTAAATCTCTCCTGAATTGAAATTTTGAATTTGGGATCATGAATGCCTTTAATAGACAGCTCTCGGTCTTTTATATAGTTTCTGAAATTAGAAACCCTAAATATCATATTGGAGTATGTAACATTACAATCATACCCCTGAAATTCTAAATCAAACGGCTGCCATAAGACCGCGGTTCCGCCGTCCACATTTGACCGCGGATTCGCCGCCTTTTGAGGGGCTTGTGCATCCAATTTTCTTGTGGCTTTTTCTCTCGATATTTGGAAATCCTCTTGATACAAAGATTCTGAAAATATTGCTTTTAGTCTCTGTCGTTGCTAGATTCTTCAATTTGCTTCTAATATTTGGCAGATTCAGTTTGATATTCCGATTTGATGTGGATCTCCTACTTAGATTTCAGACTTAGCTAATACCTGCACAATATCTCTAATCAAATTGTTGGTAGCATTTGTTATTTTTTTAAGATATTATTCCAACCATTTATATGATATGATATTTTAAGAATATTGATTAGGAATATTTGACATGATATGCATATTTTAATTAATAATATTTCATTTAAATATTATATGCATATATTTTCCCTAATTATATTAATTATAAATGAAGAAATATATGATAATAATGTTTTTACAAATAAACCAACATATATTCTTTATTTACAATTAACATCTTTTATTAGTTAATAATAGTAGGGAAAATGTACATACAAATGTGCAATATTTTTGACTAATCATGGGCTAAGATACCCCGGGGCACCATGAAAGTCCAGATTGCGGCAATAGCTCATGAGGACGTTCAGGTTGGTGATCTTTCCGCCAATTTTCAAGTGATTTTTACTCTGTTCAGTCCCTGGCGAATGTTGTTTGTCCCTTTTTCAGTAAATCCTTCAGCACTGCACCCTCTTAGCCGCCATGAAGGCAAAAGAAGTTGCCCCAACGATAAAAACAGTCAGGGAGAATTCTTCGTGTGAGGAAGAGCTCCTTACCAAATTGAATGAGGCTGAGGATAATACTGCCTCCTTCGAGTCGAGACTGGTCTCGGAGGGCGTGAAGGCCATAAGGCTAAAGGAGTCTCACCGGGCTCTTAGGCTCAATTCGGTGAGGTCAACAAGCTCGCCATAAGAAAGCAAAGAGACTTGCTAAAAGGGGACACCGGGACGGTTAACGAGACGGCGAAATGGGTTGAGGAAAGGATGGAGAAGGCTGTGGAGGACTACAAGATATCCGACCGGTTCTATGTTGACCTGGCTGATTCTGCGACCGTTAGGTGGCATAACATTTTTGATGCCGTCAAGAAGATGACACTCGGGTTCGATGACCAGGAGTTTCACATGAGGTACCCCTTGTAGAGGAAGAGCTAAAGGGCGGAGGTGCCGAGCAGTCAGGTGGAAGCGAACAGGCTGGTGGAGATGCCGAGCAGGCTGGCGACGAGGAGACCTTGACCGAAAAGATGTCTAGAGGTCGCCACCTTCCCAGCTCTCTCTTTTTTGTAAACTCACGGGCATTTTGTAGCAAGTTTGTACAGCTGAGGAGTATATAATATCTTGTACATAATTTGGAATTTAATGAAGTATTATTGCTCGTCTTTGATTTGTCTGATTGGAAAGTCTCGCTTTTATTTTTACTTTGTCAAATGTGGATAGTCGATGTCCCCTTTACCCCGAAGACGACTTAACGTGTGTCGAGCAAACACTAGGCTTATTCTTCCCAGTGTAGATGCGGTGTCCCTCTTCATCCCGGAGACGAGATAACGTGATTCGAACGAACACTAGGTTTATTCTTCCTAGTGTAGATGGACCGGCATCCTCTTGGAAGCTCTTAGGAACTCGGACTGGGCTTAGCAGAACTCGGCGATATCCCTTTTTCATATTCCATTGGAATTAGAGTTGGGCCGGCTATCAACCGTGGGCGAGCTTTCTTTACTTGGGCTATGCAGGGGTCTGCCTACTTCGAGTATACGTGCCGAGTAGAGGTTTTCCTGCTGGTTTAATGCGAGATGTTAGAATCTGCCATTTAGTCCGGACAGGAAGCTACCCGGCGGCCTCATGGGACAGCTTCTGGTCCATAGTTTAGACCGGATAGGAATCTGTTCACTGTGAATTGGCCGGACAGGAAGCTACCCAGCGGTTTCATGAGAAGGCTTCAGAGCAGGAGTCTATTCGTTGTGAGTTGGCCGTGCAGAAAGCTACCTGACGGCCTCGTGAGAGGGCTTCTAATCCACAGTTTGGGCTGAAGAGGAATCTGCTCACTGTGAATTGGTCGGACAAGAAACTACCCAGCGACCCCATGAGAGGGCTTTCGAGCAGGAAGCTACTCGTGTTGAATTGGCCGGGCAGGAAGCCACCCGGCGGCCTCGTGGGAGGGCTTCCGAGCAAGAATCCACTCGTGTTGAATTGGCCGGGCAAGAAGCCAGCCGGCGGCCTCGTGGGAGGGCTTCCGAGCAGGATTCTACTCACTGTAAGTTGGCCGGGCAGGAAACTACCCGACGGCCTTATAAGAGGGCTTCTGATCCACAGTTTGGGCCGACCAGAAATCTGCTCGCTGTGAATTGGCCGGGCAGGAAGCTACCCGGCGGTCCCGTGAGAGGGCTTACGAGCAGGAATCTACTCGTACTAAATTGGCCAGGCAGGAAGCCACCCGGCGGCCTCATCGGAGGGTTTCTGAGCAGGAATCTACTCGTGCTAAATTGGCCGGGAAAGAAGCTACCCAGCGGTCTCGTGAGAGGGTGTCTGAACAGGAATATACTCGTGCTGAATTGGCCGGGCAAGATACTACTCAACGACCTCATGAGAGGGCTCCCAAGAAGGAATCTACTCGTCGTGAACTGGTCAACGGAAAACTGGATTGCCATGATGTCAAAACTTGCACTTCCTTGATTCCCGGTGCTACGTGGTGTATAGCGGATATCTTGAGATCCGTGCGAATCTTCCAAAGACATTAAATCTTCCATGATCTGTGCGAAAGGGAGGTGGCCAATAGCCGGGTGTCGCGTGGCGGCGCCATATCAGGTGGATGTAAAACTCCGTAATTCATGCCTTGGCGGGAAAGGATCTCGACCATTGGGGAATTTTTGTTGAGACTATAAATGGTGGAGCCTTAGCGCCCCCTCTTAGGCACTCCTATCAATTTGCTTCTAGTTGTCCCCATCTCCTCCCTTTTTTCTTTGCCCGATCTTTGTAGTTTATTGTTTCCTGATGGCCGGTAATAAGTACAACATCCGAGATATCGTAACACGCAATGACGTCTATCACTATTGTTTTGACAGTTCCGAGACGACATATGAGGCTGTGATAGGTCGTCTAGAGCGTCATTGCGGGCATTTACTCCCACGCCGGTCTTCTCTCCTACATGTGCTCATATACGCGATCTGGAGATCATACCCCGGTCTTTTCAGGGCATTGTCCCAACACGAGCCGGAGGAGGTCGTCGACAAGATACACAAGGCCCATGAGTTGGACTTAATCTTGAAGAGCCGGCGAGACCACTCGATAGATATTCTTCACCGATCTTTCTAAATAGAGGTTAATCATAGCTTCATGCTCGACGGCAGGAGTTGTTGACAGGACCATAGCTGCTCGGGTCTACGGGTATAGACAGAAGGAGCGATGGGATGCCGCCTGGGCTCGGCTATCGGAACTCTACTTTGAATACCACGATCAATGCATTCAAGACCCCCTTCCTCCTTTGTTGTAATCGTTAAGAAGTATTTTCTTTTTCTTTTTCCTTTACGAGCCCCCAGGCGCTTTTATAAAGCTGAGAAGCCGAGAATACCTCTCATCAATAAAATTTATCCTTTGCTTATTAATTTCATTTTGCTCAGAGTGTTGAACATTGAAAATTTTCATTTCTCTTTACAAGTGTACATAGATCGGTGCTCCCCCTTATTCCCCTAGAGTCGAGGTAAGACGGACGGAGCGATACTTAGGTCGGCTACCTATAGACATACCCACATTTTATTCATCTGAGTAAAAGGGCTGGTTTGGGTACTTCAGTTGCCTCCGAGCCACGCTGGAGAGAGACAGCATGTTGGCTTGTGAGAGGGCTTAGGATTCATAAGTTTGGCTGGACAGGAATGTACCCGCCATGAATGGATGCGACGAGCAGGAGGCTGTCTGTCGGCCTCGGAACCGAGCAGTAGTCTACTCGCGTGAGAGCTTAGCTCGGAAACAAAAACAAATTTAAATAATAGAAAAAGAGGAATCTCATTATTCAAGAGAGTACAAGTTCATCTGTACAATTGAAGATTTTCGACGTTATACGGCCGTGGAAAGTTACGCCCCAAGGAATCTTGGAGGCGGTAGGCTCCTCCAGGCAACGTCTCGGTACGAGGAAGAGAATCCCATTTCGGGAAGAACTTGTGCATCTTCCCTTGGTCCTCGAATTCATTGCGTCGTAGGACTAAGTCTCCTGTTTTGAATACTCAGTGTTTGATCCAGGAATTGTAATATTGGGTGGTCTGTTGCTGATATGCAGCCATCCTTATTTGCGCCCGGTCTCTCTTTTCTAATAGAATGTCCAAATTGCTTCGAAGGGCTAAGACATTGGCCTCGTCGTCAAAGTGTTTGACTCGATAACTGGACATGCCGATTTCCGCGGAGACCATTGCCTCGGTGTCATAACAGAGCCTGAACGAGATTTTCTCCGTGGGTGTCTTCGAAGTACGCAATGCTCACAGCACCCATAGCAGTTCTTCGACCTATCCATCCTGAGGCCCCGGATGACACATTGGTTTGCTACCTCGGCTTACCCGTTGCATTGGGATGTGCGACCGCGGAGAACTTCATTAATATGTGGTAGTCGGTGCAGAATTCTCTAATTTTTCCGTTTTCAAAGTTAGTTCCATGGTCGGTGATGATGCACTTCGGAATTCCAAATCGAGCGATTACGTTGTTCTGTAAGAACTTCACCGTGGAGGTGGCATCCGGTTTCCTGATCGGCATGGTTTCGACTTATTTTGTAAAGTAGTCCACGGCGACAAGAATGTATTTATGCCCCCTGTGCCGATGGGGAGTTGGTCAATCATGTCCATTCTTTACTGTGCGAATAGTCAAGAGGAGCTCGGCGGTGTTAACTCTATAGCTGGAAACTGAGAAGTGCTACCGAAGAGTGGACACGCCTTGCGCTTTCGTGTGAGCTTTTCCGCATCGTTGTGGATTGTCGGCCAATAATACCACTGTAGCAGTGTCTTTTGAACTAAATTGCGGGCTCCCTGATGTGCGTCTCCGACTCCTTCGTATATTTCTCGGTGAACGTACTTAGCTTCGTCGGAATCGATGCATCTGAGTAGAGCTTGAGTGTACGACTTTTTGTACAAGTTTCCTTTGCTCCATATGAAATGCCGAGTTTTCATGCAGAGCCGACGCGCTTCCATTCGGTCCTCGGGGAGTATTCTGTTCTTGAAGAACTCCATTATGGGCTTTCTCTAATCCGGGATACTCTTTTGAGTGGTATAGATCTGGTGTATCACTTCTTTATCTTCGACACTGGATCGTGGCAGGATTTCGAAAAGAATGTTCCTCATATGATTGGTCAAATAGGAGGAGACGAGTTTGCTCAAGGCATCTGCTTCGACGTTCATGCTCCGGGAAACCTGTTCTATTTGAACTCTGTCGAAATTTTTCCATAGCCTTTTCACCTCCATAAGGTATTTCATCATCAGAGGTTCGCGTGCTTTGAATCGTTTGGTCACTTAGCCGACGACCAACGCGGAGTCGCGTTGCGGATTCTGATTCTCTTTAGCCTTACCCCTGAGGCGATTCGGAGGCCGGGCAATAAGGCTTCATGCTCCGCGGCGTTGTTCGAGGCTTTGAAGTCGAACTGCACAGAATATTGCATCTCGGCTTCATTGGGACCGCGGATGACCAGCTTAGCCCCACCTTTTCTTCTATGGAGGAGCCGTCCACATAGAGTACTCAGTCCGGAATCGAACCGAGCTTTTCTTCGACTGAGAATTGTGGGTTCAGATCTCGTGTCGGCGCTTTTTCTTTGTTTGGAATGGTGCACTCAACCACAAAATCGGTTAAAGCTTGTGTCTTAATAGCTTGCCTTAGTCGGTACCGGATGTCAAATTGCGACAACTCCCATCTCCACTTCTCCAAACGGACCGACGATTCAAGGGAACCAAGGATATTCCCCAGGGGTCGGTCAGTGAGAATGATAACCGTGTGAGCATGGAAATAGTGTCGGGGTTTTCTGGAGGCAACGACAAGCGCCAGGACTATCTTTTCAATGTCCGGATACCTGATCTCTACGTCTTTGAAAACGTGGCAGTATCCCCTCGAATTCTTTGATGAGCACGGAGCTGGCTGCCTGGTTAGAGACGCTTAGGTACAACAGCAGCTCGTCTCCTTCTACTGGTCGGATGAGGAGCGGTGGTGTCGACAGATGAGTCTTGAGCTGCTCAGAGGCGGCTTGACACTCCCCGGTCCACTCAAACCCGGGGATTTTCCTTAAGGCTTTGAAGAAAGTAAGTATTTTTCGCCGGATCTGGACATGAATCGACTCAGAGCAGTCTGTGGGTCGCATGATTTCTATGTTGCTTTTAGGCGTTGTCATATCAATGATGGTCTTGATCTCCGGATTTGCCTCGATTCCTCGTTAGATGACCATGAATCTGAGGAACTTTCCGCCCATGACGCCGAGAGCACACTTAGCTGGATTAAGCTTCATTTTGTACTTTTACATGACCCCAAAGGTCTCGCCAAGGTCCGTGGTATGCCCGGATGACCGGGTCGATTTCACGAGCATGTCATCGACATAGACTTCCATATTCTTCCCGATTTGTGACTTGAACGACTTGATGACTAGCCGCTGGTATGTTGCCCCGACGTTTTTGAGGCCGAAGGGTGGTGAAGGCAGTGGACCGCTCGATCGGTGGTGAAGATGGTGACCTCTTCGTGGCCGAGTCCATCCAGATTTGATTATAACTGGAGAAAACATCCATGAAGGTCAACAGCTCGTGACCGGCCGGGCTATCCACTAGTTGATCTATCCGAGAGAGCAGATAGTTGTTTTTCGGGCAAGCCTTGTTAAGATCGGTAAAATCGATGCACATGCGCCACTTTCCATTCGCTTTCTTGACCATGACTACGTTAGCTAGCCAAGCCGAGTAGTCCAGGTTTCTGATGAAATCCACTGCGAGGTGTCGGTCCACCTCCTTCTCAACCGTCTTCTATTTGACTGGCGCGAAACTTCTTTTCTTTTGTCGAACCGGCAAGGCTTTTGAGTCAACCCCGAGCTTGTGGAAGATCACTTTAGGGTCGATCCCCGGTATATCCACGGGAGTCCAAACAAACACATCGGGGTTATTTCGGAAGAACTGGATAAGGTTGTCCCGAGTTTTCCCGGTCAAGAAAGAGCCGATCTGGACAGTTTGGCTGTTATATCCCTCCTTGAGAGGAATCTCGGACAAGGCCACTGAGGAACTCCGAATCTTCTTTTTATCATCGTGTGTATCCAGCGATTCGTGAGGATCGCACGATCCCTCGGACAAATCAACTTCTTTGTCTTTAGGCAACGTCGAGGCGATACATACCTTAGCAGTTTGCTGATCTCCGTAAGCCCAGCCTATTCCCCATCGTCCAGAAGAAACTTGAGTGCGAGATGGTAAGTCGAGATTTAAGCTTGAAGGACGTTTAAGGAGGGGCGGCCCAAGAGGATGTTATAAGACAAAGGAACCCGAGTGATAAGGAAAGCCACGGACATTATTCGTGTTCTTCTGACCTCTTCAATGTTGAAAGGGAGAGTGATCGTTCTTTCGGCTTGGACGGAGTGGTTAGTAAACCTGAAGAGAACATGCGTGGTAGGTTGGAGATCGGACGGATCTAATCTCATATGCTGGAAGCAGTCGTAAAATAGGATATCCGTTGAGCTTCCCGAATCGACGAGGATTCTCCTGACTTCGTACCGATTTACCCGGGCCATGATCATCAGGGGGTCATTGTGTGGGACGGATATGCCATGAAGGTCGTCATCGGTAAAGGTGATGGGAGCAACCGTCTTACACCTCTTGGAGAGAGGAGCACTTAAGGTCATGACCGACCGGATGCGGCGAGTGTCCTCATCACTCGAAGTCGAGCCAACGAATACGACCATGCACTGTTAGACCGTCAACTCTCCGGTTGGAGGTTGGTCTGCTTACTCCCGATCTGCTTGATATTGGTCTTGTAGGTACTTTGCTAGGTGACCGAAGCGATCAACTTCTCAATATAATCGCAGAACTATTTGCAATTCTCGGTCGGGTGTTTCTGTGACTGATGAAAGGCACGGTATGGGTCGCGAAATTGCTTACCCGACCTTTATATCATAGGTGGGAGTTTGAAAAATCTATCGCTTTTTACCTCCTCTAGCAGCTCGGCATGAAAAACATTTAAAGGGGTGTACTCATGAAATCTCAGAGAATAAGGTTCCGGACGATCGGTCCTTTTCTCCTCCTCTCGATCCCGTTTCTTTCGGAATGTCCGGTCTCTATGGGAAAGGTTGGCGTTCACTTTAGATTTAAGTTGGATCTCTTGCTCGGTCCAGACTTTTACCTCGATCATAGTCTTAAATTGCGCTAATATAAAAGGGCGGAGCCACTCTTTGTGCCTAAGACCGAATCTCAAGACGGTGATGATCGTCTCGTACCGGTGCTCGGGTATCTCCAGAAGGGTATTGTAGAACCGGGTGACATAACCCTTGAATGATTCCTTGTTCTCGCTCTTGATACTAAACAGCTAGTTGACCGTCCTCTTCTATCATCGGTCGTCGACGAAATGACCGAGGGACTGAGTAGCCAGCTCGTCGAAGATTGAGATTGAACGCAGAGTCAGGCCGCGGAACCAATATCGCCCGGCCCAGATGAGGGTGGTGCGAAAGGCTCGGTATTGAGCTGCGACCGAGTTATCTTGAAAGCGCGTGCCCGCCGTAAACGCGTCCAAGTGGTCTTTTAAGTCGGACTTCCCGTTGAAGAGGGCCACCTTGGATGGTTTATTCCGAGATGAGACCCGCACACCAAACAACTACTCTGTGAAAGGCCTCGTGAGGGAATCCGCAGAGTATTTTGCCGATCCTTCGGACGAATGGGTGGCGAGCCGCATGTCCTCGATCTTCTTCTCGAGAACCTCAATTCGTTGCTTGTATCCCAAAGATTCTCTTTAATCGGAGTACATGTTGTCTCTACTTTGGGCGAGCCGCACGTTCCTCAGATCCTCGAGGTAAACCCTTCATGGTTCGTCCCGACGTGCACAGTCTCGATTTCTATGGTGACGTCGGTCTTTTCTGGAATCAGACGACTTGACCGACGTCTTTTTGGAGGACGAGGGAGTGCGGCCAGCGTTGAAGCGGTAATTTGGTTGGTCCTGAGACCTCGACGTTGGACTATCCGGCGCCCAGCGAGTCATGGAGTCATTCCTTGTACGTGGGTTACGACTGCCAGAATCGACATGCCGGTGTTCCGTGACGTTGAGATTGTCACGAGCGAGGCCGAGGACTTGAAGGCGTCCCTCTGTCGCCTCGTGCATGCCGTGGTTCCGGAGAGCAGGTGCGGCAGTTTAGCGGGCGTGGCTGTCAGTTTGATTACGAGCGAGCGCGTCCACCATCACCGTGAGTCTGTCGATCCGTGCAAATAAGACTTCGATGACGTTGGGAGGCGGAGTAGAACCGCCCCCCGTTGCGGTTTAGAATCACAGAGTTTGGATCTGCGGCATCTGTCAGTACTTAAGAGGCAACGGATATAAACACATCAGTGATTTTCTGGTGATCATCAAGGTATACTAAAGAAACGTTGATTGGTTTATTGCAGGGACTCATGAAAACTCTTTAACGAATTTTAAATGAAGGACCATCATACCTTATAGCTATGCCCCCGTTGTTACTATACTGAAGTTTGTCGTTTCTTGTAACAATTCAGCAGGCCACTCAGCAATTTAAGGGGATTCACTTTAAAGTGTCAATCAACTGGATCGCTTGAGTCTTATTTAGAAAACACAGACACATGAAATTTTCATGAGCTATACGAAGCCCCTCTCTATTAGTGAAGCTTATTTTGGTCAGTCTCTCGTCGCTTTCTTCCTTTTATTGAGGGTTTCATGCCATCTCTATTATACTGTCAACTAAAGCAGAGATTCCTACCTTCCTTATTACATGTTTAGGCACACAAAATTTAGATAGTTGTAAGACCAGTGTAAAATGATGTCTCATATCATTTATGCTACTTTGGATAAAGTATGCATTAACCAGTACTTTAGGTGCCATCTAAAGATCTGTCGGTAAACCTGTTCCTGTCTGTTAGTGTCTCTTACTGCCAAGTTATGCATAAGCCAGTATTTGGCGTTCATGAATATTATTATTAGTGCTTCTTGCTGATATTTCTATCACCGTGGTTATAGCCCCTAGAGTTCTTGCTGATAATTCGCTTAACTGTGAATAATCTCTTCTTTGTTCGAGCCAGCTTTGTTCGAGCCAGCATTGTGTATTTGATGATGCACTATTATATTGGCATACAATGCAAAAAATTCTATGGTGCCACAGGGGTGTCTTGTATCCTTCTGATAGAAAGGACATCCGATAGGAACATAAATACTTGTTCTTTACTTTGGATGGAAAACATAATTCCTGTTGATGGCTCTTTTGAGGGAAAATTTTCTATCAACATAGCTTGCTGATATATCTACTTGTGTGAATATTTTGACATATGCTGGAAGTTGTATTGGTTGCAATGTTCGAAGAATGCACACTATTTAGAATTCATTTAAGGGTTAATTGCACAAAACCCTCATGTAGTTGGCCCTTTGTGGCACTTGTACCCTCTGACCGATTTGTTAGCGCAAATACTCCCTCTCATCGACAAAAACTATTTAGAAAGTTAAATTCTACTATGAACAACATAATACAAAGGATTGATCTAAAGTAAATTAGACAATCCTCTGAGTTGAGTTGTTTAGAGTAGAATTTGAGCGTTCTTAAGAGTCTTTGTCGATGAGCAAAGTGGGTGATCTGTGCTAATCAATTACTTGAAGGATGTGAAGTGCTATCAGCTCTTCATGTGTTAGCCCTGATATATTATTGATCCATAATTGATTTTTCATGTAATATGCTTGTGAATCCAACAGGTCATTTTACGCTGGGGTCTACAGCGAGGAACTAGTGTTTTACCATGCAGCCTGAAGCCCGAAAGAATAAAGAAGAACATCGATATCTTCAACTGGTCTCTCTCAGATGAAGAGTGGAACCGGATGAGCACAATCGAGCCGCAGATATGCCTCTTTGGGAATTGGCCCTCGGGTTCATCTGAAAGCAGTTTTCATTCTGGGCGCAATCTTCTTCAGGCCGTTCATGAGATGGAAGATGACTTTGATTCCGATTCTTGACTTAAAATGTGTTCTCTTAGGAAAAATAGTGGGTGTTGATATCGTGCAAGATTGAAAAGTTTTTTCATTAAACTTCAGTGTGGATTAAAATTCGATTTACTTTACTTGAGTTTAACAATGGTGCAGTGTTTTGTTGAGATGGATGGTTCAGCATATGCAAAATTTATCATGTTTATTGCTGTATTCGTTGAGAAATTCACTTTTTATGTTTGCATACCAGTATTGAATGTATTTTGTATGATATTACAGTGGTTAGCATGTTATCCTATTACACACACAAAATAAAGTCCTAGGAAGGAATATGCCTTTTTTTGGCAGAAAGTTGATTATAAACCTTGGTTTGTTTTTGGATTTGCGATCAACCAATTCAGTGTTGCTTTTTCTGTAGCATAGAATTTCTTCAAACTCTGAAATTTCACGATTTCCGTGTGCAGCAAGACAAATAATGAAAAGGATGGAAAAAATAAGATTTTGATATTTCTAGAAATTTTGCAATTTTTGTGTAAGCAATATGTTGAAAAATAAGCGAAAACAATTTTTTTTATTTTACTGAAAATTCTGTGATTTTGTAACTGAAGAAAAACCAGAAAAAAATGGGATATCAGAAAATTTCTCCATTTTCTTTGTACAACAAGCTAAATATTGAAAAACGAAAAACAAAATTTGAGGTTTTTGTGTGCTGTATTATATAGCAAACGATATATTAAAAAAGAGAAGAAAAACAAAATTTGAGGTTTTTGTGTGCTATATTATATAGCAAACGATATATTAAAAAAGAGAAGAAAACAGGATATTTTGATATTTTTGGAATTTTTTCCGATTTTTGTGTGGCAACAACCTAAATATTAAAAAATGATAGAAAACCGAGAATTTTGAAAATTCACAGTTTTTGTAAAGTCATAACAAGCGAAATATTGGAAAATGAACATAATAAAATATTTTGAGATTTTTGAAAATTTTGTTATTTTTACTTGCTGGTAAGTGAAATATTGAGAAAAAAAATTCTGAAAATTTCCCATTATTAACGATCCATAATGAGCAAAATATTGAAAAGATGTGAAAAATGAAAATTTAGTTTGCAAAATATCAAGATATAAAAGAAAACAAAATATTTTAAGATTTCTAAAAATTTTCAGTTTTTCCTATTCTATGGCAAGCAAAATATTCAAAAACTAAAATAAACTGAAAATTTCGCAATTTTGGTGTACATAACAAACAAAATATTTTTAAAAATTATCAAAATTTAGAGACTTTTAAAAATCATGAGATTTTTGTGCGATTTTAAAAATCTCATGACTTTTAAATATTGGAAATCGAAAGAAAATTAGAATTATTTGCGAAATCTGAATATTTTCACAATTTCATGTGTAAAATCATAAAAACCTAAGAAAACTAAATGTTTTTGAGATTTTCAAATATTTGCAGTTTTCATCCTCTATAACGCAAAATAATGAAAAATAAAGATAACTGAAAATTTTGATAATTCTGGATTTTTTCTGATTTTCATATGCCAAATATTGAAAACAAAAGGACCAAGCTTTTTTTGACATTTTTGAAAATTTTGTGTTTTTTCTGTTGCTATAACAATCAAAATTTTGAGAAAAAAAAGAAATTTTCTTTTGAGATTTTTGAAAATTTCATGTATTTCATGTGGCAAACGAATATTGAAAAAGTAAGTAAATTATTTAAAAACTAAAAAAAATTAATGATTTTGTGATTTTTGAAAATTTAATGATTTACGTGTGGGCGAGAAAATTAATTAAAATGGAAGAATACAAAATTCTTTGAGATTTCTAAAAGTTCTTAATTTTCATGCGCTATACCGTGAAAAAATATTGGAAACCTAAACAACATGGAAAATTTTGATATTTTAAAAAAATTTGCAAATTTAGTGTGCTATATAGCTGGCAAAATATTCAAAAACAAAAAAGGGATTTTTTTTGAGATTTATGAAAGTTTCACGATTTTCGTGTGCTATAATAATGCAAAATATTAAAAAACTTCGGAAAACTGAATTCACGAGGATTTTTTTAAACATTTTACGTTCATGTTTATAGCAAGAAAAATGATGAAGATGGAATAAAATCGAAAATTTTGATGATTTTTTATTTTTACCAATTTTTCTATGCTCAAGTAAACTGAAAAAATAAGAAACTGAAATTTTGACGAATTTTGAAAATTTCACACTTATAATGCACTAAGTGTGAAATTTTTTTGAAAAGCGGGGAAGTTTTTTTATATTTCTAAAATTTTCACGGTTTTCGTATGCTCTATAGCAAGAAAAATATTGAAAAACGGAAGAAAATAGAAAATTTTGTTATCTCTAAAATTTCCGGATTTTCTTTATGCTAAATAAATAACAAGAAAAATAGTGATAAATGGAATAAATAATTTTTTTAAGAGTTTGAAAATTTTCATTATATAACATTTTGAAAAACGAAAAAACAGAGTTCTTTGAGATTTCTGAAAGTTCTACATTTTTTGCACGTAAAGAATGCAAATATTAAAAAAAACTGAAGAAATTTTAAAATTTTGTTATATTTGGAAATTTCTAATTTTCGTAACTTTTGTTATATTTGGAAATTTCTAATTTTCGTGTGCTGAAAGCTAAATTTTGGATAATTGAAAAAACCGGAAAAAAAATTAGATTTAATAAAATATCCTGAACTTTCATGTGTTAATGAAGCAAAATATTTAAAAACTAAAGAAAACTGAAAGTTTTGTGATTAAGTGTACTTTATCAAGCAAAATAATGTAACCGAAAAATAGAAAATTTTGGAATTTTTGAAAATTTCTCACTTTTTCTGTGCTGCTGGCTAAATATTAAAAACCGAAATTTTTTATTCACGATTTTAGTGTGATATAGCAAGTAAAATATTGAAAAATTAAACAAGCCAAGAAATTTTGAGATTTTTAAAAAATTTCTTGGTTTTCATGAGTCCGAGCGAAATATTGAAAAATAAAATTAAAAAATTGTATAAATTTATGTTTGTGGTGTAATCTGACAAGTAAAATATTGGAAGTTTTAAGAAAATTGAATATTTTCAAAATATCATGATATTCATGAGCATAAATTTTTTATGCTTTTTAAATTTTTTTTGATTTTTCATGTATAACAATCAACATACTGAAAGACTGAACAAAACTGGATTTTTTTAGATTTCTAAAAATTTCATGGTTTTGTTTTCTATAATAACAAGCAAAATATTTTAAAAAATATAAAATATTGATATTTCTAAATTTTTCATGATTTTGTTGGAATTGGCTTGAGACACTTGTTTTACTTTAGCACACATTTTTAATCAATAACCACTACTAACTTTTTCTTTTTCCAAAATAAAACTTTGGTAGATATTTCCTAAAAAGAAAGTGCATATAGCTTGGATTTCTAAACTTTTAACAAGAGAATCATTAGTCTATCATATTGAGATCTTATCTATTTTAGGACTCTTCTTCTTCATTCGACATATTAAAATTTCCAAAAGAATGGAATGAATTAATGTATTTTTTATTTTCAAGGGGTTTTCAAATTTCTAATTTAAAACAAATTCTAGATCTATTGATTTTCTTAATTTCTTACATTAAAATAGGAACAAAAATCAGTTTTATTTATCTCCTTTAGGTATCTATTAAATCCGCAATATATGTGTTGGGGTCGAAAATTGCACCCCGGTTGACCAAGTCAAAGTCAAGATCGATCCCAAGCCAAGTGGGTCCAAGCTCAGATCAAGTGGGCCCATGCTCAGGTCGAGTCCGAACATGAAGCGGTCGGCTCTCCTCTATGCCCAAAATAAAAATCATGTAATAAATAATTTTTATGTAATTTTTTATGCATGAATGTATGCAAAACGTGCATAAAACCAAATTTTTGTAAGCCCACGTGCTTGGCACATGAGGCGCTAGCGCTCAAAGCGCTGGCACATGAGACGCTAGCGCTGAAAGCGCTAGCGCCCGAGCGCTGAAAGCGCTAGCGTCCGAGCGCTTTCTCCCACGCATCCTTTGGATGCCCTTTTCCCTTATATATATACACACGTATACACACACACATGCATACTCCACGACACTGTCCCTGTTAGAAAAAAATTCTAACGGGGCGCTGTCCCGCACCCCGTAAAGGGGCTGCTAGCCCGCTTGACCCCCACCCCGCTATCCGGGTAGCGGGACCCCCGTAAAAACTCTGCGGGCCCCCCGATATATCCAAAACCCTTTTCCAAACACGCACACTGCATATTGAGTTCGCATGACCAGTTTAACCCGTCAATCGGAGGTTTTCTCGCTCCAAATGCAAGGGGTAATTAACGGAAGCTTAGTCCGCGGCTGCCGGAGATTCGGATCCCCACAATCAATAAACCCCAGGCTACCCTAAGCAGGGGGAATCTGTAATGCGTCTGATAAGCGCGTGCGTATTCCCATCTCAATGGGGTGACGAAAAACACTCTACAGATTCTAGCACGCCCGGTGGGACCAATCTCTCCTCCCATATTTCGGGTTAAACGTTCATGCGAACTCAATCAATATACATTTCTATATTTACACTCAAATAATGCTTTTTCATGTAGGTTTTCAAGCAATCACTTCTCAACAATGTCTCCAAAGATGAACTCAGCTCCCATCTCATACACGATGAAGATGGACTCCAGAACGGTCCCGGCAAGTCTCGGACGACAGTGGGAAGAACCACTGCTACAATTTGGGTCTATTCTGTTTGTCTCGGCTAATACCATCCCTGCACCTCAAGCCCCGGTGACAGACAAACCGGTCTCAAAAGGCAAGAGGCCAAATGTGGTGGTCTCGAAGACGCCCCAACTCATACGTAAGTCGGTGTTTGAATGACTTTCCTTGGCCCTAGTTGGGGGCAAGGTCATCAACACCAACAAAGCAACAAGGCGTCTCGAGCAAGCTCCGGCGGTGCCCCTGACAACTGCTCGATCGGGTGTTTTCTCTAAGCTCCCCGCTAATCGACTCACGGTGGCTTCCCAGGAAACAGATGCCCGCCAAGCCCTCAAAATCAAGAAGCTAAGGCAGAAAAGGCTCAGATACAGAGCCAACAAAAGGGCTTGGGCTCATACTAGGCTGAGCTTCATAAGGCTCCAAGGACGGGATTACCCCGCCAAAGATAAAGAGACGGCTGGATATGTGGTCCACACTGTCTACATGGTCGGACATGAAGAAACGAACCCTCCTATGCTTCACAGCCAGGGTGATGATACGGTGGACGCTATCCAACGTCAACTCGGTCTAAATGATGAAGAGCTCGCTCAGGCCGATAAGCCAAAAGAGCCCGGGGTTCCTACGGAATTGAGCTCAGGCAATAAGGATGACCCGGTTGTCATGACCGGAACTACAGAACAAGTATTATTCCGATGGCTTCAGAGGCAGCTTCAGGACAGGGATGAGAAGTTAACCAAGGTACAGTCTAAGGTCAACGAATTGGCAAACGTCGCGGCAGATCTCGCGACCCAAGTCGCCCAATTGCAATTACAGCAGAATCAAATTTTGGTTCATGAGCCAGGGATTGATACCCGGAGACAGCCAACCGATATCCCTTTCAACATAAGAGCGGAGCGCCTTCGCGAAAAACGGCCGCGATCAGCCTCCAGTCCCTCTGATACATACATCGCAGGGGAATCTCCTCTGAAAGAGAAACTGGATAAGGTCTATTCCTTCAAAAGGGACAAAGTCCACAAGATATTTAAGGACGCCCTATGAAACAGTCTACAACTGCTGTTCTCTGCCGAGAGACGGGAAAGACAAACGTCTTGCCTGAATTTAGGGGCAGATGCTATTTGGATTTATCCGTCCACTTCTCCGAAGATGCCAAGTTGATTTATGGCACCGTATATCGGAGGTTTAGACGGATACGGCCGTTGTAGCAGACTTCGTCAGATTCCCCCTCGTTTGAGGGGTTTTTGATTGTGGGGACGTTCTTCCCTGCAGGCGCAAGCCCCTACAGTTAATTACGCTACCGTATCGCGGTAACCACTTCTCCTTCTCCAGATGATCACTTCATGTCGTGTGTGTTTGTTTTGTTTTTGGTTGCCCGTGGATTGTATACGGAGACTAATTTATGTTGTCGCCCGTAGGGCGTGGATTAGTCCAAATCCGTATTTTCTTAGATTTGGGTTTAGGGGTTGGGTTTAAGGATGCGTTAGTCTCATTTGAGACTACGATCAACTTAACGTTAGTTAAGGATACGTTAGTCTAATTTTAGGCTAAGATCATAACGGGATCGTTTAGATCCGACAAAAGAGCATTTGGGCTCTATTGTTTAGTTTAGGGACATTGCGGTCGATTACCAGTTTAAGGACATGGTGGTCCAGTTTAAAGACATCATAGTCTGTACAGGTTAAGGACATCATAGTCCATGGGCTTAAGGACCCCACAGTCCGAGGTTAAGGACATCATAGTCCATGGGCTTAAGGACCCCACAGTCCGTAGTTTAAAGACGTCATAGTCTATAAAGTTTAAGGACATCATAGTCCATGAGTTTAAGGACCCCATAGTCCATGGAATGATTGGTTATCGGGACCCGTCACCTCTTTGAAGACGTTGAAGGATTACAACGACAAATATCAAAGGAGTGAAGAGGTGTACCCTTGAACCAAAGTTGATTGGGAAATCTGTAGTTCAATTTGGAACTAAGATCAATTATTTATGATTATGAGCACATTGACTTAGTTAAATCTGAATTGAGGACTTATAGCCAACTTGGGCTAAGTCTAATAAGATTTGAAATGTTGGCCCTTTGTTGGACTGTTGAACATTTGTCTGGGTTCAGCCCCCCATTATTTAGCAATGCTTAAACATGGGTCTGGGGGATCTGACAACATTTTTTCTTTGGCTGAGCACTAACCATTCATTATAACTCTGGATTTTAAGGTTCATTTGAAGGGGAGATTTGCCTCTGGAAAACTTAGCCAGTTTGGGCTAAGCTTGGTTTTTTAAAATAGTGTTAAACACTAAAGGATATTTAGTGATTACGTGCTCTCACGTGATGTGCTAAAAATAGTGTTAAACACTAAGGACAAAGTGCTTAAAGTAGTGTTAAACACTAAAATTGAATTGGTCACGTGGGGTCACGTGAGGCATCTGGAGATGGGGCCAGACTTCCTTTATTTTATTGTCAGAATATTCAAATAAGTGTTAAACACTTTATCTTAACGGCCATCACGTGAGGGCACGTGATGGGTATCCATGCATTGATTATTAGAGTGTTTATTAGGGGTCACGTGAGGACACGTGAGGGCGCCCAAAATCAGTACTGCTTTTGGCTTTGTTCCCTTTGTTTTGAGGGTCACGTGGGAACACGTGAGGCATTGCTTCTGGGCTAATTCCTTCTTATTTTGAGGAGTTCATCAAAGGGTCACGTGGGGGCACGTGAGCATGCTTTATTCATTCCTTTTTGTTCGTTGGGATGAAGGGTCACGTGTTACCACGTGATCCTGTTGGATACTTGATCTTTACGTGCATGGAGAGCTTTAAGTCTCTTATTTTAAGAATTAAATTCTTTTATAGGGTTAAATCTTAGTTCTGTTTAAAGAAATTAAATTCCTATGTATTTGAAAGAATTAAATTCTTATGTAGGGTTAAACCCTAGTTTCATTTGGAGGAATTAAATTCCTGTGAATTTGAAAGAATTAAATTCTTGTGTAGGGTTAAACCCTAGTTTCATTTGGAGGAATTAAATTCCTATCAATTTGGAGGAATTAAATTCCCTAAACTCAATTCTCCCTCTAGGTTTTGGATCTGCATGGCAGAATCTCCCCGATGAGAATTAAATTCTCAACTTGTGGGGAGATCTGCTTCTGCAGATCTTCAACCAAAGGAAAAACTAAGTTCTTATTCAGAAGAGTTAAACTCTTAATTTGAGAATTAAATACTCTGTTTACCCCAATCAGAGCAAAGCTCTGTTCAAATTCCAAGACGGAAGATGAAGCAACCCCCAATCAGAGCAAAGCTCTGTATTGAAAATTAAAATTGAAATAAATGAAGCAACGCTTCAGATCCTTTGCGCTGCGCGCAATGCGCCATGTGTCAGAAGTTGATACGACAGCGCAACGCCCAAGACGGTGGGTCCAATCAGAGCAGGGATCTTTTAAAAACTAAAAGTAAAAGAAACGACTTTCAGCTGCGCAAGCACAGTTGCGCAAGCGCTGCGCTGCGCAACACGTGTCTGCGCAGCTGCGCAAGCGCCGCGCAACACGTGTCTGCGCAGCTGCGCAAGCGCCGCGCGACACGTGTCTGCGCAAGCGCTGCGCTGCGCTGCGCAACACGTGTCTGCACAGTTGCGCAAGCGCTGCGCTGCGCAATACGTGTCACGCGCTGGGGAGTTGCGCAAAAACAAAATGAAGATTTAAGGAAATCTTTTCTGTTTTTTGTTAAAACAAGAAGATTTCTTATGTAAAACAGGGCCCTTTGGATTAAAGATCCAACGGTGGGGAAAATTTCCCAAATCACTCAGAGAATGATTTTTTTAACAAACTTTAACTAATTTATGGGTACTATAAAAAGGACCCCAGACCTCATTGTTCCCCTCCGAACGGCGGCCGGGACGCGGGCGTCCGAGCCTGAGGTTCGGGGCAGATGCCAATTGGTGCTATCCGTCCACCTCTCCGAAGATGCCAAGTCGATCTATGGCACCGAGTATCGAAGGTTTAGACGGATGCGGCCGATGTAGCAGATTTCGTCAGATTCCCCCTCGTTTGAGGGGTTTTTGATTGTGGGGACGCTCTTCCCTGCAGGCGCAAGCCCCTGCAGTTAATTACGCTACCGCATCGCGGTAGCAACTTTCTCCTTCTCCAGATGGTCACTTCGTGTCATGTGTGTTTATTTTGTTGTTTTTTTTATTGCCCGTGGATTGTTTACGGAGACTGAGTTATGTCGTCGCCCATAGGGCGTGGACTAGTCCAAATCCGTGTTTATCTTAGATTTGGGTTTGGGGGTTTGGTTTGAGGATACGTCAGCCATACTTGAGGCTAAGATCAACTCAAACGTTTGTTAATGATACGTTAGTCTAACGTTGAGACTAAGATCAACTTAACGGGATCGTTTAGATCCGACAAAAGAGCACTTGGGCTCTATTGTTCCAGTTTAGGGACATAGTGGTCCATCGTATGTGTGGCCGTCGGGACCCGTCACCTCTCTGACGACGTTGAAGGATTACAACGACGGATGTCAGAGGAGTTCAGAGATGTACCCTCGAGCCAGAGTTAATTGGGGGGATTCATAGTCCAGTCTGTTTGAAGGTTTAAGGATACGTTAGCCATCTTTAAGGCTAAGATCAACTTAAACGGGACCGTTTAGATCCGACAAAAGAGCACATGGAGCTCTATTGTTCTAGTTTAAGGACATCGCGGTCCATGGGTAGTTTAAGGACATTGCGGTCCATGGGTAGTTTAAGGACGTTGCGGTCCATTGTTAGTTTTAAGACATCTCGGTCAAGGTTAAGGACGTCATAGTCCGTGGGTTTAAGGACTCCACAGTCCGGTATGTGCTCTGGATGCTTCACACGGGTTCACTTCCGTGCTAGGCGAGGACCAGGCTCCGCTCTGGATGTTTTCCACGGGGTCAAAGAGTGGCGTTATCCGCGTTCCACGTAACCAGGAATTTGGCATTAGACATGGGTTTAAGGACCCTACAGTCCATATCATGAGTGGTCGTCGGGACCCGTCACCTCTTTGAAGACATTGAGGGATTACAATGCCAAGTATCAAAGGAGTGAAGAGATGTACCCTAGAACCGGAATGGCTTAAGCAGTCCTTGGCCCGATATGGGGTCAAGACTGATTAATTATGTTATGAGCCCATTAGCCCAGTTAATCACGAATTGAGGACTTATGGCCAACTTGGGCTAAGTCCGATCAGGTCTGGAATATTGGCTTCCTGTTGGTCTCTTGAAGGATAGGCTTTGCCTCTATCCATTTAGCCAATTGGGCCAAAGCCTAGTGTTAAACACTACAGAGCAATCAGTGTTGAACACTGGGAATGAGGTTGACAAGTTAGTGTTTAACACTAAAAGATCATTGGTGTTAAACACCAGCAACAAGGCTTCAAATTATCATAAACACTAAAACAGATCAGTGTTGAACACTGGCGATGGAGATCTCAGATTAGTGTCGAATATCAGTGTTGAACACTGCGAATAAAATTCTTTGATTAGTGTTGAACACTAAGGCAAGAGGGGTCACGTGGCAACACGTGAGAGCGCCCTCCCTTCATTTACTCTGCTGAGATTATTGCATCTCTCTGAGCATCACGTGCCCTCACGTGACGGGCATTTAAATGCTTGTATGCTAAAGCTTCTGCCGAGGGTCACGTGGGTCACGTGGGGTGCCGCCTTGAAGGGGCTTTCTGTAGATCTCTGGGGGGGTCACGTGGTGACACGTGACCCTGCCTCTATGTATGCTGTTTAGAGGACTTGTTAATCTTTTTCCAGGAATTAAATTCCTCGTAGGGTTGAACCCTGACAATAGTTTCAGAGGAATTAAATTCCTACTTCCTTTTGAAGATTTGTATTCTGAATAGAGTTGGACTCTGAATTTTCTGTAGGAATTAAATTCCTCATATATGTGAAGAACTGAATAGGGTTAAACCCTAATAAAAGATTTTAAGGAATTAAACTCCCATTTTAAAGAATTATGATTAAGGGAATTAAATTCCCGCTGTTTCAACAGAACTATGTTCTTAATTGGGATTCAACCCTGTTTCTTTTGTTCTGAAGGAATTAAATTCCCATAACACAGGGTCAAGCCCTACTTTTATCTTAAAGGAATTAAATTCCTATAGTTCTGTGAGAATTAAATTCTCGTGTTTCCATTCCCTCTCTATGTTTTGGATCTGCATGGCAGGATCTCGACCCATTGAGAATTAAATTCTCAACTTAAAGGGGAGATGTGCGCTTTGCAGATCCTCTATCAGAGAGAGAAGAAATATGTTCTTCTGTTTTATATAATCAGAGTTAAACTCTGTTGAGAATTCAATTCTCCCTCCTTCAAAAAGCCTTCCCTTTCTTACCTAGGGTTTTCCTTTGCAGAAGCTCCAAATTCCTCAAAGTATCAAGGCTCTCTCCTTTTTCCTCCCTCTGCGTATATCTCTCTTTTTTTTGTATCTCTTGGCTCCTATTTATAGGAGAAGCAGCCGAGTCAATTAGTTTTTGACGAATCTTCATTGAGAGATTTGATTTGCATCCATCATTCGTTCTGGACCTTCGGATTATTAGGTGAATTTTATTCACCATTGGATTTCAGATCCGGGGATTCTCCCTTGCAATTTCAGTTAGATTTAAAGGGGAAATCTTTCCAAACCCGAGATTTTCCATAGATAGGTGATATTTAATCACCTCTAGATCTTTAATTCGATCGGCCCCAGATAGTCACTTTCCTTTGGAAAGATTTAAATCTCCTTCAGAATTTAATTCTGTTAACAAAGCGGGCTTTGAAAGCCGGTCACGTGTGACCACGTGACCCCCTTGGAACGAGCCTTTCTGCTTTCTTTTTATTCTCTGTCTTCTGGTTGCTGTTTTAGTCATCACGTGTTAACACGTGACCATTGGTCACGTGTGAACACGTGACCCCTGTCGGGAGCCCCTTTCCTTGACTCAACTGGAGAACGAGTCTTCTCCTGAAGCCTTTTCCTTGACTTGATCAGGGAACCAATGTGCCCTTTCCGCTGCTTTTATATGTCACGTGTCAACACGTGACTGCTGGTCACGTGTAAGCACGTGGCCCCCTTTCTGAAGCTTTTCCCATAAGCTTTTCTGATTTTAAATCAGGAAACAAATGCCCCCACAGCGTTGTTCTCACGTGTCTGCACGTGAGTGCAACGCTGTCATCTTTGTGACCGTTGGATTCATTTAGGGATTTGGGGAGATGAAACGTTTCAATTGCCTTCTATAAATACCACTGTCTCTTCATAGGAGCCTTCACTTTGCTCATCTTCATCTTTTTCTTCTGAGAACTTCTTCCTTGAGAATTTAATTCTCGCTTTCAGAGCTTAGTTCTCTGTCTTGAAACAATCTTCAGAGTTTAACTCTGTTCGAAAAGAATCCTTTTTCTCAGGTAATGTTCTTGGACAACGATGGACCTTCACATTTCTCTGGATTTTAAATCCAAAACAAGGGTTTTTACCCTTTTTCTTCATATTTTCCATAAGAACATGAAACCGCTTAACCTTCAAACTGTAGATCTCTTAGGGTTTAGATGATCTTTGGGGAGATGATGATGGCGTTTCAACCCCATGGAATTTAATTCCATCAAAAAAAAATGTTTCTGGGAATTTAATTCCCTTTTCTTAATAAGGAATTTAATTCCTATGAAGAACTCAGTTTCTTCGCATGGAGGCTTCCTGAGGTCTCTTGGCCCTAGGTTGTTCTTCCTGCCATTAATGCAATAGGGGCTTTGTAATGATTCTCGTGACTTTTATTTCAGGTATCATGGACGCCCATCTGTATAGTCTTGACGAGATCATTTCCTACGGGAATATTCGTGCGCTGGGCCGCAGTCAGAACCAGGAGTTCACCGATGCTCAGTGTGCCGAGATCATGAGCCGCTTTGACGAGTACAACCATCGGCTACTCCCCCGTCGCTCTTCTCTTCTGAGGCTGATCGTGCTGGCGATCAGGGAGGCTCTCCCTTTATTTTGTGCTGGTGTGCCTCTTGGGTCATTGGACGCCGCCGAGGATAAAGTACACTCGGTGTATCTGATGCACTTGATTTCAAAGAGGAGGCGAGATAATCTCATTGATCTCCTGCATCAGATTTTTCAGCAATCAGCCATACTTGCCGCCTACCGGAGGGTAGAGGACATCCGCGGGGACCCCGATGCTTGTGACCGTGAGAGAAAGCATACTAGGGAGGTTCGAAATGCTTGGAAGATCTTGAATAAAGTTAATTTCGAGTTTCTCAACCCGTGCCCTGCGTCTGAAGCCTTGCCATTGTAAAAGTTTTCTTTTTATTTTGTATGGCCTTCTTGAAGTCTGGATGATAAGTTCTGTTGTGTCTTTGTATGTTTGCATGCTTTTTCTCTGAGATTTTATTATTTTGCTACTATTGTTGTTTGTGCTTTTTAATATGCAGGGTACTACTCCATATTTTTCCTTTTAAATGCACATCAGGTTTAGGCCTCACGTGTTCTACACGTGGGATCCCTTGATGCGGCTGTTCACAAGATTTTCCTCATGCCATATTTTCAGTGCACAATGTTAGGTGCAGAAAAAGGGCCTTGGAAATAGTTCCATCTCCTTGATTTTCGATGCCTTTCCTTTTTTAGGCCTTGGAAATAACTTCACCATGCAAGATTTTCCGCGCACAGCACTTAATGCACTTCATTATATATGAGGCTATAGCTTTCTTTTCCTTTCACAGAGAGATTCATATCATATATATATATATATTTTTTTTCGAGAGAGAAACGAGTGCCATGGCTTGTAATCGCCCTCATGCTCGTCGACAGCCATGGGAAGTTCCTCTTGAGGAGATGATCCCCCGCTTTGCTGCTCGGTTGGTGGACCCCCTCCTTTCTGACAACGAATGTGACTTGGCCATGCACGAGCTCTCGATCCGTAGAGGGTCTCCCCTCCCGATGGGTTCCCTCTGGCTCCAGATGATTCTCGCGGCCGTGCTTGCCGACATCCCTCCTCACCCGGCAGAGATGACCTTGGAGATACTTGACACGGCCGAAGAAAAGCTCGAGGGCTTTCATGAAGCGCGCCTGATTACTCAGGCTTTGAAGGATCGCTCAATTAATCTGCTGAGCCAGATAAAGGCCCGGCGAGCTGTTATGTCTGCTTTCGCAGACGAACACGGCGCCAATCGATGGGGAGCGACTCCTCGTGAGAACCGTCGCTTTGACGTACTGGAGAGAGCGGAGAGAGAGATGGAGAACCTTGTCCTTTGTTTTGTTAACCCTTGTGCCGTTGATCCCGTGTTTGGTGATCTTTTTCCATTAGCGTAGCATTTTTAAATTAGTCCCTCCTTTATGCTGAACTTCCATGTAGGCTTGGTACTCGTATGTATGTTTCCGCTTGCATGAATAAATTTTGTGTTCCTCTTATGAGAACTTTCTTTAATTGCAAATGCTATCATCATTTTCCTGCGCATTAGACCTTTTTGGGCATTATGAACGTTCATGCGACTGCAAATGCCATTATTATTTTTTGAATGCTCATGTGATTGCGAATGCATGCTCGAAATATGTTTGAGATCTTTCTTGTTGCCTTTCACGTCATGTGATGTGAGCGCGTTTTAGATCGATTATTCCCGTCGGCTGGAAGCCCATTTATACGGTCTTGTAAATGTCTTGCTTCCGAGGCCGTGGTCTCGAATGCGAGCTTTCGTGGCCACGTAGCGAACATATCGTTATGCGAGAGAAAGGCCCGGCCGTAAATTTTCGGAGAGGGAGCTAGCTTCCAAGACGCTGAGCGAGCTTCGCGCTACCCTTATCACCAAGGCCAACCAAGCGTATGAACTCTGGCGGTTGCTTCAGGAGTTCATCAAAGAGGTGGTGTCCCTCGATAAAGCTGCCACGTTCACTCGCGAGAGGGTTGAGGCTCACAAGGCCACTGAGAAAGAGCTTGAAGCCCGGCTTGCTTCGTATCAGGCCCAACAAGCTCAGGCGGAGGCTCGTCTTCTGGAGATCTTGCGTCATGAAGCCGTGGCTCAGCAACAGAACGATGAGCTGGTGAAATTATTGCACCGCCCGCCGGCTTGAGGACTTGTATCTTTTCTTCTTCTTTTTTTGTACATACTCATGGATGAGAGTATCTCTTTCTTTGTTTCTTTCATAAATTGTACTTTGTATCCATTTTGGTTTATGAATAAAAGATACAATTTTTCTCTCAATGGTGTATCCCCTTTCTATTGAATGTATTCTGCGGATATTCTATTTTGATCTCCTTGCAGGACGGCCATGGCTTAGGATTCAGGGTTAGGATCTGCTTCCTAAGGCTTTTGCATCTTATGAGCCACGAGGGTTTCGTAAAGAGTTTTTCTCCCTATAGGTCGAGAGGATCCCATAGGTGTAAGTTCTTCTTAAGAATCGCGAGGATTCTTAAGCGGGTTTTCCCTTGAGAGTCGTAAGGATCTCACAAGAGAGTTTTTTTTCTTCCTTACAGGTCGTGAGGACCTGCAAGTGTCGGATGTGATCACCCTTATCCGTGTTTCACGGGGTCAGGGGCTGCTCCAGGTATTGTAGTTTAAAGACGTCGCGGTCAAGGTTAAGGACCTCGCAGTCCGTGGATTTAAGGACTCCACAGTCCGCTGTTAGTTTTAAGACATCACGGTCAAGGTTAAGGACCTCATAGTCCGTGGATTTAGGGACTCCACCTTCCGCGGTTAGTTTTAAGACATCACGGTCAAGGTTAAGGACCTCATAGTCCGTGGATTTAGGGACTCCACAGTCCGATTTTAGTTTTAAGACATCACGGTCAAGGTTAAGGACCTCATAGTCCATGGATTTAGGGACTCCACAGTCCGATGTTAGTTTTAAGACATCACGGTCAAGGTTAAGGACCTCATAGTCCGTGGATTTAGGGACTCCACAGTCCGATGTTTGGTTGCAGGGACCCGTCACCTCTTTGAAGACGTTGAGGAATTACAACGCCAGGTATCAAAGGAGTGAAGAGATGTACCCTTAAACCAAGGCAGAATTCGTAGGGAATCGGGGTGGTTGATCGTTAGTTTTAAGACATCACGGTTGAGGTTAAGGACGTCATAGTCCGTGGATTTTAAGGACTCCACAGTCCGGTATTTGCTCTGGATGCTTCACACGGGTTCACTGCCGTGCTTGGCGAGGACCAGGCTCCGCTCTGGATGCTTCACACGGGTTCACTGCCGTGCTCTGCGAGGACCAGGATCCGCTCTGGACATTTTCCACGGGGTCAAAGAGTGACATTATCCGCGTTCCACGTAACCAGGAATTTTGCACTAGATGCTTCACACGGGTTCACTGCCGTGCTCGGCGAGGACTAGGCTCCGCTCTGGATGCTTCACACGGGTTCACTGCCGTGCTCTGCGAGGAACAGGATCCGCTCTGGACGTTTTCCACGGGGTCAAAGAGTGACATTATCCGCTTTCCACGTAACCAGGAAGTTTGCACTAGATGCTTCACACGGGTTCACTGCCGTGCTCGGCGAGGACTAGGCTCCGCTCTGGATGCTTCACACGGGTTCACTGCCGTGCTCTGCGAGGACCAGGATCCGCTCCGGACGTTTTCCACGGGGTCAAAGAGTGACATTATCCGCTTTCCACGTAACCAGGAAGTTTGCACTAGATGCTTCACACGGGTTCACTGCCGTGCTCGGCGAGGACTAGGCTCCGCTCTGGATGCTTCACACGGGTTCACTGCCGTGCTCTGCGAGGACCAGGATCCGCTCCGGACGTTTTCCACGGGGTCAAAGAGTGACATTATCCGCTTTCCACGTAACCAGGAAGTTTGCACTAAATGCTTCACACGGGTTCACTGCCGTGCTCGGCGAGGACTAGGCTCCGCTCTGGATGCTTCACATGGGTTCACTGCCGTGCTCTGCGAGGACCAGGATCCGCTCTGGACGTTTTCCACGGGGTCAAAGAGTGACATTATCCGCTTTCCACGTAACCAGGAAGTTTGCACTAGATGCTTCACACGGGTTCACTGCCGTGCTCGGCGAGGACTAGGCTCCGCTCTGGATGCTTCACACGGGTTCACTGCCGTGCTCTGCGAGGACCAGGATCCGCTCTGGACATTTTCCACGGGGTCAAAGAGTGACATTATCCGCTTTCCACGTAACCAGGAAGTTTGCACTAGATGCTTCACACGGGTTCACTGCCGTGCTCGGTGAGGACTAGGCTCCACTCTGGATGCTTCACACGGGTTCACTGCCGTGCTCTGCGAGGACCAAGATCCGCTCTGGACGTTTTCCACGGGGTCAAAGAGTGACATTATCCGCTTTCCACGTAACCAGGAAGTTTGCACTAGATGCCTCGCACGGGTTCACTGCCGTGTTCGGTGAGGACTAGGCTCCGCTCTGGATGCTTCACACGGGTTCACTGCCGTGCTCTGCGATGACCAGGATCCGCTCTGGACGTTTTCCACGGGGTCAAAGAGTGACATTATCCGCTTTCCACGTAACCAGGAAGTTTGCACTAGATGCTTCACACGGGTTCACTGCCGTGCTCGGCGAGGACTAGGCTCCGCTCTGGATGCTTCACACGGGTTTACTGCCGTGCTCTGCGAGGACCAGGATCCGCTCTGGACGTTTTCCACGGGGTCAAAGAGTGATATTATCCGCTTTCCACGTAACCAGGAAGTTTGCACTAGATGCTTCACACGGGTTCACTGCCGTGCTCGGCGAGGACTAGGCTCCGCTCTGGATGCTTCACACGGGTTCACTGCCGTGCTCTGCGAGGACCAGGATCCGCTCTGGACGTTTTCCACGGGGTCAAAGAGTGACATTATCCGCGTTCCACGTAACCAGGAATTTTGCTGATTGTATCCACATTTCACGGGATTGGGGTTTGACTCTCTGTGGGAATACATCGTCGAGTCATGGAACTGGGAGTTGCCGCTGTTCCGTTTCGCTTGATGTTGTGTTTGCTGCCATGAGACGAACGACGAGATGATCTCTAGGCTATCTGTGAATCGTCGAGATTTGGCTTCTCCTTATGATGAAACCTGGGGAAGGAGTATGATCCCTTCTTTGTTTGCGCCCCTGGATTGTATACAGGGGTAGATGTACCATCACCTGTAGGGCGAGGATTTCACTTTATTTTATTTCTTTTTCCGCGATGCTCTATCATTTCAGCTTTCATATCGCAAAGGTCGTGATTGCCCCATCATTTCGGCTTTTTTTCGCGGTGCCCAATCATTTCGGCTTTTTATTTATTTTCTGCTCGCTGCTTTTTATTGCGAGTTGCCCCATCATTTCGGCTATTTTTTTACGCCTTCATTTTTACTTGCTGCTTTTTATTGCAAGTTGCCCCATCATTTCGGCTATTTTGTAGGCATGTGTGGCTTGCTAGCTTTTTCGCTGCAAGCCTGGATTTTAGGCACCGATTTCGGCATCAGCACCGCTACAACTGGAATGTTGCCAGGAGCGAATCATCATTTGCCTTTGTCGATGATGAACAAAGGTGGCTCAGCAAACAGGGTTAAGGGTCCTGTCGACCAAGGCTTTTGACTTCATGAGCCGTAAGGGTCTCACAAAGGTATTTCTCCCTACAAGTCGTGTGGATCTTGCAGGTGTGTTTTCTCCTTAGGGATCGTGTGGACTCCTAAGTGTGTGCTCCTCTGTAAGTCGTAAGGATCTTACAAGAGGGTTTTCTCCTTATAAGTCGAGAGGACTTACAAGGGTTGTTCACCATATAGACATATCCCTAGTCACGGATGGGACTTCGTTAGGGAAATATTTATTCGCGCCCGTGGATTGTATACAAGGGTCAGCGTTGAGCCGCTTGTAGGGCAATATCGAGGGTTGTGGAGGATTTGCTTAAGAACAGGTTTAGGTTTCTGTAACTTAAGACTTTCAAGTCTCATGAGCCGTGAGGGTCCCATAAGAGAGTTCTCCTTACAAGTCGTGAGGATCTCGTAAGTGTATTTTCTTCTTAGGAATCGTGAGGATCCCTAAGTGTGCTGCTCCTTTGTGAGTCGTAAGGATCTCACGCAGGTGGTTTCTCCCTACAAGGTCGAGAGGACCCTATAAGTGTCTTTTTTAACGAGGTTGCGCCCTTTCGGGTTTTCGCAAACACTCGCCGGTAGTCCTGCTGTTTTTACTCACGGAGCCCTTTCGGGTTTTCATCCGTGCCCATTTTGCTTATGGACATACCGTTTTTATTTTCTATATTTTTTTTTATCTCGTCAGCCCAAGGATGCTGCGGTAGTAGTTCAGGGACATTTCGGTCCGTCGCTAGTTTAAGGACGTTTCGGTCCGTCGATAGTTTAAGGACGTTTCGGTCCGTCGTTAGTTTAAGGACGTTTCGGTCCGTAGTTAGTTTAAGGACGTTTCGGTCCGTCGTTATGGGAAGGCCAGCTGCTGCTTGTAAAGTCTGAGCCTAGGAAGATAGCGAGTGGACATAGTCGTCGTCATCTATCATTGACCCAGGCTATAGCTCATTAAGCATAGTATTTCTTTAAGAAGCGGCCGTTTATTGGCCTGAAAGGCCTTTCATCATGCATGTCCATGAGTAGATAGGCTCCACCCTGGTAGACCTTGTCTATGATGTAAGGGCCTTCGTAGTTTGGCTCAAATTTCCCCCGCTTGGTACGATTGGGGATCATAGGTATTTTGACCACTAGCACGAGTTCGCCTTGGCGGAACGTCCTCGGCCTGGTCAACCTTTCGTACGAGCGCGTCATCTTCGCTTTGTAAGCTTCTAGATGTTGTTGCGCCATGAGCCGGGTTTCGTCGAGGGCATCAAGCTCCTCAAGCCGAAGGTGAGCGTTTTCTTCGTCCGTCAGCTCGTGGTGGACCGCCACTCGTAGAGAGGGTAACTCTATTTCGAGGGGGAGTACTGCTTCCGTCCCAAATACCAACGCGTACGGCGTTGTGTTCGTGGCCGTCTTGAATGTAGTTCGATAAGCCCAAAGGGCTTCTTGCAGCCTCTCGTGCCAGTCTCTCTTATTCCGGGAAACGGTCTTTTTTATGATCTTCGTCAAGGTCTTATTGAAGGCCTCGGCCAGACCGTTAGCTCGTGGGTTGTAAACTGAAGAATATCTCCAGTCTATATTGTGCTGCTGCGCGAAGCGGCTAATCTTATGGCTTCTGTAGGCCGGCCCGTTGTCGGAGATAATCCGCCGTGGGGTTCCGAACCGATAGATGACGTGCGTCTTGAAGAAATGGAGGATATTCTCCGTCTTCACTTCCCTCAACGGTACTGCTTCTGCCCATTTGGAGAAGTAATCAGTTGTCGCCAGGATAAAACGATGTCCCCGGGATGATGCTGGCTCGATGGGGCCGACTATGTTAGTCCCCCACATTTCGAATGGCCAACTAGCCACTGTTGGATGTAGTGGATTCGGATGTTGGTGGATAAAGTCTCTGTGGATCTGGCACGAGTGGCATTGCTTTGCATACTTGAGGCAGTCCTGGATCATCGTGGGCCAGTAGTAACCCATCCGTTTAATTTTTAACTTCATCTTTGGGCCTGCTTGGTGAGAACCGCAAAGTCCATCGTGGACTTCCTGAATGACTCTTTCCGCTTCGTTAGGTCCTAAGCATCTCAGCCATAGAGAATCAAATGATCTCTTGTATAGGGTATCGTTGACGAAGGCGAAAGATAGAGCTCGTTTCATGAGCTGATGCCTTGAGGATGTATCTTTGGGCGTTCGGTGGGACTTAAAGTAGTCTATGAAGACTTCCCTCCAGTCCTCGGCCTTCTCATGGTCTTTTATCTGTAGGGTCGTCTGCTCAGTCGCTCCATTTTCTTCATATAATTCCAGAGGTATTTCTGCCGGGGCAAGCACTCGACGGCTTTGTACCACGATTCTTACATCATCGAAGTTTTCGTCTGCCAGTTCTTTAGCAAGTTTGGCTAACGCGTCTGCTTTGCTGTTTTCCGCGCGTGGTATGTTCTCCAAAGTATAGGAGGGAACGTGGGTCAATAGTTGTTGCACCTTTTCTCCGTACCTCACCAACTCGGGTTTGCACGTTTGGTAATCACTATTTACTTGACTCACAACCAGTTGAGAATCCCCGTTTGTAAGGAGGTCTTCAATTCCCAAGTCGATGGCGATTTCGAGGCCCGCTATCAGAGCTTCGTATTCAGCTTCATTGTTTGTCCTCGGCTCTGTTAAGGAGAAGGCGAAGCGCATTATCCCTCCTTGTGGAGTTGCAAAGATGAGGCCTATCCCCGATTTGATCATTGGGATACCTTGTTTCTGTTTCTTTACGGAGGACGCTCCATCGAAATAGAGTTCCCATCGGGTGCTACTGCCGCCAATCGTATCAAATGCATGCTCGTCCGGCAAATCACAGTTCAGAGGAGAATCGGCCGGTATCGGGTGATCAGCGAGGAAGTCGGCAATGGCTTGGCCTTTTACTGCCTTGAGAGGTTGATACGTTATCGAGAACTCCATCAAAAGCAGGGCCCATTTAGCGAGTCGTCCCGTCAATATGGCTTTTGACATCAAGTATTTAAGGGGGTCGACTTTTGAAATAAGACGGACTTCATGCGCCACCGCATAGTGCCTGAGCTTTGTTACCGCGAAGATTAAGGCCAAGCAATGTTTTTCAATGGGAGAGTAGTTGCTTTCTGCCCCCAGTAGAACTCGACTTAAATAGTAGAGTGCTCTCTCTTTTCCCTGATCGTTCTCTTGCGCCCAAGGAACCTTCGAGGGCGGTCGTATAAAGAATGAGGGGCTTTCCCTTGACCGGCGCGGCTAACACCGGAGGGTTCTGCAGGTATTACTTGATCTCGTCTAGTGCACCTTGGCATTTGTGATCCCAAACGAATGGAGTTCCCTTTTTCATCAGGTGGCTGTAAGGACGGCATTTGCCTGAAATATTGGCGATAAATCGCCGGATGTATGCGAGCTTCCCTTGGAGAGACCGCAACTGTTTGAGGGTTCTTGGTGGAGGCATTTCCATGATCGCTTTAATCTTTGACGGATCTATTTCAATACCTCGGTGTCGAACGATGAATCCCAGGAATTTGCCCGAAGAGACTCCAAACGCGCATTTGAGGGGATTCATTTTCAAATTATATTGCCGAAGGCGTTGAAATACAGTCTCCAGGTGGTTTAAATGCTCTTCGTATGACATGCTCTTTACTACGAGGTCATCGATATAACACTCGACGATGTCATGTATGAGGTCGTCGAAGATCTTTGTCATGGCCCTTTGATAGGTAGCGCCAGCGTTCTTTAGACCAAAGGGCATAACCCTATTGCAGAATATACCCAAAGGGGTCCGGAAGGCGGTGTGCTTTTGGTCTTCAGGATGCATCTTTATCTGATTATATCCTGACGAACCGTCCATAAAGGAGAAAACCTCATGAGTGGACGTGTTATCTATCATTAACTCGGTCACCAGTACTGGGAAATTATCCTTTGGACAGGCTTTATTGAGATCCCTGAAATCCACGCATATGCGTACCGTCCCATTGTTCTTCATTACCGGGACGATATTGGCGATCCAATCGGGATATTGGACTTCTTGGATAAACCCAGAATCGATCAGCTTCTTGACTTTGGCGTTGATGCTCATCTCAAGCTCGAGTCGCATCCTTCTTGGCGCTTGCTTGAATGGCTTGATATCTGGGGATATTGCTAATTTATGCACAGCAACCTCCGGATCTAGCCCTGGCATCTCGGAGTAGTTCCACGTGAAGCAGTCTTTATGTCGTAGAAGCATGTTCTTTAACGCGGCCACCCTTTCCTCAGAGAGTAGCTCGCTGACAAAGGTCGGTCGCGGGTCATCTGCCGATCCCAACTCAATCTTCCCGAGGTTATCTGCAGTAGTATGTCTACCATCTTCCAATTCTTTCGGAGCTGGCGGAAATTCTGAGATCACCTCATCATCGCCGTTCTCAAAGCATTGGGGAAGGTCATCCATGTTCTCACGCTCTTCTTTTAATATCGTAATCGCATAACAGGTGCGAATCCGCTCGCAGGACTGAGGTGGATCCGGTTCTGCTCTTGCGGCCTTGGGTTCGTGCTTTTGTGGCGGCGTTACCCTCCAGCCATTGGATAAAGCGAATCTGCCCCGTTGGTACTGGTCCTCGACCCAGTTCTTGAAAGTGAAGCAGTCTTCGGTAGGATGTCCTATGGCTCGGTGATAAGAGCAATAGCTCAAACGAGAAGCCTCGTTAGCTTGTTTAGGGTGTCTAGACTCTGGAAGCGCGATCATTTGATATTTTAAAGCGAGCTTGAGTAACCTTTCCGTCTTGTCTCGGGGGAAGGAGTACGCTCGACTCATCTTCTCCATGAGGGACGAATCCGAGCCGTGCAGTACCCGATCACGTAACCCTCTAATCCTGCGTCGTTGTTGTCGGCTCCTCTTTCCGCTTCTTAATTTATTTCCGTCTCCGCATCGGGCCTTTCGTACAACGGGTTGACAAAGATAAGCATCTTTGTCTTTTGCAGCCTGTTGAAATAGACGTTGCGTCCTGGCCTTCTCGTAGATGGCCATCTCGCGGTTGTGGTCTTCCCAAGCTTTCTGACCCATTTTCCTGATAGGCTTGTCCGTTCGTTCTTCAAACGACGGACTCGGTGCTTCAATCGCGGGGTCTGGTTTTGATGAGGGGTTGGCATCTCCTGACGAGACGTCCTCTTCTTCATCAAAAGTGTATATGGCGTAGCTACTGTGGGCCCGTTCCCGTTTTCCCGCTCTCGCGTATCCAAGCCCGAGTGTTTCCATTTTCCCGTTGGGCAATTTGCGTTGAGTTCCGGGGACATCCCAAATCTTGTTGTAGAACCGAGCCTGCCGAACAGTCTGTTTTAAGGGTATTCCCTGGCGCTTCAATAGCTTCTTTAATCCGTTTGTATAGTATCTAGGCAGACGGATGGGTTGGAGCCTGTCAGGTGTAGCATCCGCGCCATGCCAGATCTCTTTCTGTACTTTCGACTCCGAGGATCGGTAGAATAGGATCACCTTCTCACTCCTTTGCCTGGGAGGGACGTAAAATGTTCGCAGTTCCTGCACATTATGAGCTTGCAGCGTGTCGAGATCCTTGTAGTGTTCTCGCGGTACCATGGTGATTTGCAAACTATGGTCATCGCCGGGAGGTGTTTGTATTGACAGCCGATTGGAGAACACAGCGTTAACTTCATCCTCTGAATCACTTCCGAAGACCAGCATGGGGGTGGGCGTCCCCAGGTTGTTGCGTTGAGATGGCCCTGCATAAACTATCCCTTCCTCTTCTTTGGTATCGCTCCCGAAAACAGGGATGGTGGCGGCGGTTTTGTTCTCCGGGTCGCGACACCTTTCTGTATCCTCGAAATCTGGCAAAAAGTATTTCGCATCCTCGTATTTGCGGACTTCGTTCACGGAAAATGGGTTCAACTCACCTGTTACAGTATACTCGAAACCATCTTTAAAGTACTTCATACACTGATGTTGTGTAGAAGGGATGATGTTGTACTCGTGTAGCCAAGGACGGCCGAGCAAGGCGTTGTAGCAAGTCTTGGCGTCGATGACATGGAATTTGATGTCTGTGACGAGAAGTCCAAAGCGTAATGTTAGTATCACCGATCCGAGAGTCCGTGACGATTGTGAATCGAAGCCGGAGATAGTAATTTTGTCACGAGCGAGGTGTTGCACACTCATGCAGATTTCCTTTAACACCCGAACATTAAGGAGATTGACGGAGGACCCATTATCCACCAGGATCTTGCCTATCTTGATATCATGGCAGTATCCGGAGACATATAGGGGACGGTTGTGGTCGCACGTCCCAAGAAGGAGGTTTTCATCGCCGAAAGTGATATCGGCCGTATGCACTTCCTCTAGTTCATCCTTCATCTTTTCAGTGGCGAGGAAGGCTTGGAATTGCTCAGGTTCTTGTAACGCCTTAATTAGTGAGTCTCGCGCTTCTCTCGATAATAGGAGGGCATCGAGAATGCTAAGCTGAGAAGGTAGCTTCCTTAGGTGCGCGAGGATGTTATAGTCCACCTTACCCTTCCTAGGAGGGTCTTTGGTAGTTAGTTCTTTCATGACTTGGTCATCTAAAGTGATATCCTCAGTGACCTTTTCCTTTCCCTTATCTTTCCTATTCGCGGGCCCGAGATTCTTTTCTGGGAGTGTGCGATTGCGCAGCTGAATGTTTTCGCAGGCTTCCGATTTCTCCTCTTTCCCTAAAACGGATTCTTTAAAGAGAGGGCCCAGAGCCATTTCTTCATCAGAGTCGCTCCCAAAGGTGAGAACTTGTGACCCCTCGGCGTGAGCCATATAACAGTTGCCAGTAGTTCTGTCGTGCCTTTTGACAGTGCTTCTTTGCTCTCGACGGATCTTGCGTTTCATGCGCTTAAAATGTTGCCGACGAGTAACATATACTTGCCACCATATCTTAAAGGCGTCGCACTCCTCCGTGGGGTGTGAAATTTTCCGATGATATGCGCAATAATCAGGGTGCCTCTCCACCCCATCGTGTGTGTTTCCTTCCGAAGGTGGTAGCTTCATTCCCATTGACATGGCTTTGGCAAACCTTTTCCTCGTCTTGAATATCTTCTTGTCTACTTCGGATGCCTTTTGCTCTGGCAGGGGTAGTTTAACTCTTTCGTTCAGTCGCCCGCCTTTGGTTCCTTCTGACGTTGCCATCTCACGCTCCTGATCCGCTTTACTCTCTAGACGAATCTCGTCTAGAAAGACATTGATCATTTCATTTGTTAGCCACGCACGCTCTGGTTCGAGCTCCGTCTCCGGCTTCTTAGTGTCAGGGGTTTTCTCATCGTCGGTAAACAAGTGGGAGATTACGTTACAACTTGCCACATACTTTTCGGATTCATCCGATGAGCTCTCTTCATCATCTCCCTCTTGAAAGATGTGGTTGAGGAACTCTCGCAGTGTGACAGGAGTTCGCGCCTTTTGATTGTATTCTTCCAGCGCGTCAATTTGCTTCTGCAAGTTCGTGTGCTCGTCTCCGGGCTTCTTGGATTTCTTCTTCTTTTTCTTCGAAGATTTTGACGGTTGGGCGTGAGTATTTGGGCCATTATCGCGAATCTTCGTAGTTGGGCGGGGCTTCAACATCCCTTCGATAACTTGAGGTTCAAGAGGGTCCTCCCATCTGATCACGGGGCATGCATGAAGGTCTCTCAGCATTCTTTTGGTTTTAGTTGATAGCACGACCTCCCATGGAGCTTCTTCAATAAAGGAGCAGGTCGCCCCCGGTGTATCTGCTTTCTTAGGAGTATGCGGCTGTGGTGGGTTCACCTTCCACTTTTCGGATAGTACAAATTTCCCCTGGAAGTATTGATCTTCAATCCATCCTTTGAAAACGAAGCAATCTTCGATCGGATGGCTTACCGTTTGATGGTAAGGGCAATAGTTGGGGTTATTCACCTCAATGGGTTGTGGCGGTCGCCTTGGATTTGGCAAGTTTATAAGTCTGTTGCGTACTGCCAACTCAAATAACCGTTTCGTCTTGTCTCGTGGGAACGAGTAGGGACGTTTCATTTTCTCATTATAATACCGGCGTCTTTCTTCCAGTTGATCTGCCGGTTTCGGGGCGTTAGGTTGCTGCTGGGCATTCGCGACGAAGGTTGCCCTTCCTTTACCCTTGTCATTCCGAGGTTCCGACTTCGGGGGAGGTGGTCTATGACCCATCTGGTCCATCTGAGCCAACTTGTCGATTAAAGCCTGGAATGTGGTTGGCTTAAAGAACATCATAAACTGGGAGATAGTTGCGTGGGGGTCTAGGGTTCCCACGAACATGCCCACTGCGGGTGCTTCCTCAATGCGTTGCTCGCATCTCGACCACAAATTCCGCCAGCGTATAGCATACTGGACCCAGGTTTCGCCTGGTTTTACCCGGGCGTTAATCAATGCAGTTATTGGAGTGCGTTCGCTGGCACTTGCGAATCGCTGAGTGAACAACAGCTCCATTTCAGCGAACGTTTTGATGGAATCGTTCGGGAGTTCCGAATACCACTCGAACGCCGTTTCTGATAAGCTGCCCACGAACTGGCGGAGCAACAGTTTATCATCACCGCCGGTGTTACCGCAGAGGGCCCGGAACTGGGCGACATGTTGATGGGGGTTGCCGGTCCCCTTGTACACGTGGAATTTTGGTATCGTATAGCC
Organism: Agapanthus africanus; assembly: GCA_030015575.1. NCBI lineage: Eukaryota > Viridiplantae > Streptophyta > Magnoliopsida > Asparagales > Amaryllidaceae > Agapanthus > Agapanthus africanus. Next base: position 32,068,746 of record JASDDO010000024.1, read on the forward strand.
TTACGGGTATTTGATTTAGTCGTACCAGCTCGGATACGGCCGCCCCGTTTTTACGACTTGACTAGCTGCCTCAGTCGCATGGTGAACCCGGATTTGCTGAGCTATGTAGTCAACCAAGTCAGCCTTAGAGATTGCCTCCTCCTTGGCCGTTGATAGGGCTGGTGGTGGATTTGACGTCTCCCCTCGGTCGTCTTCAAGAACGATTGGGGGATCCTCGGTGGGTAAGTCCTGCTGGATCATCATGCCTATCATATCTTGGAAGAGAAGGCCCATACGTTGTATGTTGGCTGCTTGTTCAGCAGCCTCTTTGTCCTTTTTCTCCAGTATCCGGCGAAGAAATTCAGCGTCGGTTTCTTCCTCCTGGCGTGCGTCCGAGGACGTTCCTGGGCTTTTTTTTGGCCCGGTAAGTGCGGTCATAGCATTCATCATTTCCTGAAGCTTTTGTTGCTGCTCCTGGGCTTTCGTCACGGATCGGGTAAGCGGTCGGTGGCCTGTAGAAGTGCGGCTTTCCTCCTTTCCAGAGGCCATGTAAACAGTGTGCACCACCATGCCCCCAGACTTAGGGCGTCTGGGCTCAGTGCTTTTAGCCGTCGTTGCACGCTGGGGGGTCTTCTCTGGCTTCCTCCTTTTATGAGCCATGGAGGTTGAGGGGGTCATTGAGGTGGGTGTCCAGACATCCTTTCGGGGTTTAGCCTGGTGACCAGCCTCTGGTTGGATTTTCAGCTTCTTGTGCTGGCGGGAGAAGTTTGGATCGATGATCGAGTCTCGTGCCTGCCGCCAAACCTTATAGATTCTGGAAGACAGCCGTTGAGGAGATCGGGGCTGTTCTGATTCTATTTCCACAACCTTTTTTAATGAGGGAGGAGACCTCTTCAGCACTGCAGTAGGGGAATTCCTTCGCACCTTATTTAGCATCTCAAAGCTGTTCCCAGTTGGAACAGCAGCATTAACTTCTGCCATCGGGGCTGATGGAGTCAACCCGGAGGGGGAGTTGCCCCCAGCCTTCCTTACTCGGCGCCAATGGCGACGTCGAGCGTGTCGAGCGGACGGCGTTGGGTTAGCGGTAAGAATAGTTTCGTCTTGCCCCCTGCGTGGGTGGGGGGTCGCTGTTGGTGTTAGCCTATCAAAGACCGATGTCCTTTGGGCAGCAGGAGCGGTCACTTTCTTAGAAGCAGCCTTCTCTGAGATTGTAGGCCCCATGATGAATTCGCAGGATTTCTGGCCCAATCTAGAGAAGACCGAGGCGTCGACGTTGGGCGACTCGTTGAGAGGAGCCGTGGCAGGGGTAAGACGATCAAAGACCGACTTCTTGGGAGCTTCCTTTGTTAGCACCGGCGCCGTGAAGCTCGTTGGTGGGAGTATAGTCCCAAAGAACAATCCGGTAGTGGCCTGAGTTACCTGATCCACCGGCATTGTGAACAACGAAGCCGCTTGGGGTCCGTAGGCTATGCCTCTTGGCGAGGCAAAGCGTTGGTCGCAATTGCAGTCTGAGCAGTTGGAGGATTTCGCAGAAGTAGAAGCCATCGATCCTTTGCTTTTCTGCAATAAGCAAGACGCCAATTCTTAGTACCTTGAAACCTAAGGGCAACCATTAGAGAACCGCGATTGGTTCACGAATCATGACACACAAAGTGTGGAGTAGAAAGAGGAAAAGGTCCCACTGGGCGTGCCAGAATCTGTTCCCCTCCGAACGGTGGCCGGGACGCGGGCGTCCGAGCCTGAGGTTCGGGGCAGATGCCAATTGGTGCTATCCGTCCACCTCTCCAAAGATGCCAAGTCGATCTATGGCACCGAGTATCGAAGGTTTAGACGGATGCGGCCGATGTAGCAGACTTCGTCAGATTCCCCCTCGTTTGAGGGGTTTTTGATTGTGGGGACGCTCTTTCCTGTAGGCGCAAGCCCCTGCAGTTAATTACGCTACTGCATCGCGGTAACAACTTTCTCCTTCTCCAGATGGTCACTTCGTGTCATGTGTGTTTATTTTGTTGTTTTTTTTTTATTGCCCGTGGATTGTTTACGGAGACTGAGTTATGTCGTCGCCCGTAGGGCGTGGACTAGTCCAAATCCGTGTTTATCTTAGATTTGGGTTTGGAGGTTTGGTTTGAGGATACGTCAGCCATACTTGAGGCTAAGATCAACTCAAACGTTTGTTAAGGATACGTTAGTCTAACGTTGAGACTAAGATCAACTTAACGGGATCATTTAGATCCGACAAAAGAGCACTTGGGCTCTATTGTTCCAGTTTAGGGACATAGTGGTCCATCGTATGTGTGGCCGTCGGGACCCGTCACCTCTCTGACGACGTTGAAGGATTACAACGACGGATGTCAGAGGAGTTCAGAGATGTACCCTCGAGCCAGAGTTAATTGGGGGGATTCATAGTCCAGTCTGTTTGAAGGTTTAAGGATACGTTAGCCATCTTTAAGGCTAAGATCAACTTAAACGGGACCGTTTAGATCCGACAAAAGAGCACATGGAGCTCTATTATTCTAGTTTAAGGACATCGCGGTCCATGGGTAGTTTAAGGACATTGCGGTCCATGGGTAGTTTAAGGACGTTGCGGTCCATGGGTAGTTTAAGGACGTTGCGGTCCATTGTTAGTTTTAAGACATCTCGGTCAAGGTTAAGGACGTCATAGTCCGTGGGTTTAAGGACTCCACAGTCCGGTATGTGCTCTGGATGCTTCACACGGGTTCACTGCCGTGCTAGGCGAGGACCAGGCTCCGCTCTGGACGTTTTCCACGGGGTCAAAGAGTGACGTTATCCGCGTTCCACGTAACCAGGAATTTGGCATTAGACATGGGTTTAAGGACCCCACAGTCCATATCATGAGTGGTCGTCGGGACCCGTCACCTCTTTGAAGACATTGAGGGATTACAATGCCAAGTATCAAAGGAGTGAAGAGATGTACCCTAGAACCGGAATGGCTTAAGCAGTCCTTGGCCCGATATGGGGTCAAGACTGATTAATTATGTTATGAGCCCATTAGCCCAGTTAATCACGAATTGAGGACTTATGGCCAACTTGGGCTAAGTCCGATCAGGTCTGGAATATTGGCTTCCTGTTGGTCTCTTGAAGGAGAGGCTTTGCCTCTATCCATTTAGCCAATTGGGCCAAAGCCTAGTGTTAAACCCTACAGAGCAATCAGTGTTGAACACTGGGAATGAGGTTGACAAGTTAGTGTTTAACACTAGAAGATCATTGGTGTTAAACACCAGCAACAAGACTTCAAATTATCATAAACACTAAAACAGATCAGTGTTGAACACTGGCGATGGAGATCTCAGATTAGTGTCGAATATCAGTGTTGAACACTGCGAATAAAATTCTTTGATTAGTGTTGAACACTAAGGCAAGAGGGGTCACGTGGCAACACGTGAGAGCGCCCTCCCTTCATTTACTCTGCTGAGATTATTGCATCTCTCTGAGCATCACGTGCCCTCACGTGACGGGCATTTAAATGCTTGTATGCTAAAGCTTCTGCCGAGGGTCACGTGGGTCACGTGGGGTGCCGCCTTGAAGGGGCTTTCTGTAGATCTCTGGGGGGGTCACGTGGTGACACGTGACCCTGCCTCTATGTATGCTGTTTAGAGGACTTGTTAATCTTTTTCCAGGAATTAAATTCCTCGTAGGGTTGAACCCTGACAATAGTTTCAGAGGAATTAAATTCCTACTTCCTTTTGAAGATTTGTATTCTGAATAGAGTTGGACTCTGAATTTTCTGTAGGAATTAAATTCCTCATATATGTGAAGAACTGAATAGGGTTAAACCCTAATAAAAGATTTTAAGGAATTAAACTCCCATTTTAAAGAATTATGATTAAGGGAATTAAATTCCCGCTGTTTCAACAGAACCATGTTCTTAATTGGGATTCAACCCTGTTTCTTTTGTTCTGAAGGAATTAAATTCCCATAACACAGGGTCAAGCCCTAATTTTATCTTAAAGGAATTAAATTCCTATAGTTCTGTGAGAATTAAATTCTCGTGTTTCCATTCCCTCTCTATGTTTTGGATCTGCATGGCAGGATCTCGACCCATTGAGAATTAAATTCTCAACCTAAAGGGGAGATGTGCGCTTTGCAGATCCTCTATCAGAGAGAGAAGAAATATGTTCTTCTGTTTTATATAATCAGAGTTAAACTCTGTTGAGAATTCAATTCTCCCTCCTTCAAAAAGCCTTCCCTTTCTTACCTAGGGTTTTCCTTTGCAGAAGCTCCAAATTCCTCAAAGTATCAAGGCTCTCTCCTTTTTCCTCCCTCTGCGTATATCTCTCTTTTTTTTGTATCTCTTGGCTCCTATTTATAGGAGAAGCAGCCGAGTCAATTAGTTTTTGACGAATCTTCATTGAGAGATTTGATTTGCATCCATCATTCGTTCTGGACCTTCGGATTATTAGGTGAATTTTATTCACCATTGAATTTCAGATCCGGGGATTCTCCCTTGTAATTTCAGTTAGATTTAAAGGGGAAATCTTTCCAAACCCGAGATTTTCCATAGATAGGTGATATTTAATCACCTCTAGATCTTTAATTCGATCGGCCCCAGATAGTCACTTTCCTTTGGAAAGATTTAAATCTCCTTCAGAATTTAATTCTGTTAACAAAGCGGGCTTTGAAAGCCGGTCACGTGTGACCACGTGACCCCCTTGGAACGAGCCTTTCTGCTTTCTTTTTATTCTCTGTCTTCTGGTTGCTGTTTTAGTCATCACGTGTTAACACGTGACCATTGGTCACGTGTGAACACGTGACCATTGGTCACGTGTGAACACGTGACCCCTGTCGGGAGCCCCTTTCCTTGACTCAACTGGAGAACGAGTCTTCTCCTGAAGCCTTTTCCTTGACTTGATCAGGGAACCAATGTGCCCTTTCCGCTGCTTTTATATGTCACGTGTCAACACGTGACTGCTGGTCACGTGTAAGCACGTGGCCCCCTTTCTGAAGCTTTTCCCATTAGCTTTTCTGATTTTAAATCAGGAAACACTCATTTCAAAGGGAGGAAGATCTTTCTAAAAAAAAAAAAAGAGAAGAGAACTCTTGAGAACTCTTGAAGAATAAAAAAAAAAGGTAAAAACCTTTGAAAGAAGAGAGATTTCTCTTGTGAACAAGATCATGGATCTTCAATAAATAAATAAATAAATAAAAAATAAAATAAAAATAAAAATAGTGCCTTGCACTTGTTTTATGAACCATCGGTTCTTGAACCTAAAAGGTTCTTAAATTAATAGTGCTTTGCACTTTCATGATTGGTTCTCTGAGATAAGAAAAACAAGAAAAACTTGTTTTTATATCTAAATAAAAATAGTGCCTTGCACTTGTTTTATGAACCATCGGTTCTTGAACCTAAAAGGTTCTTAAATTAATAGTGCTTTGCACTTTCATGATTGGTTCTCTGAGATAAGAAAAACAAGAAAAACTTGTTTTTATATCTAAATTAAATAGTGCCTTGCACTTGTTTTATGAACCATCGGTTCTTGAACCTAAAAGGTTCTTAAATTAATAGTGCTTTGCACTTTTATGAACTTTTGGTTCTCTGAGATAAGAAAAACAAGAAAAAGTTTGTTTTTTTCTTAGATCTAAATCAAATAGTGCTTTGCACTTCCTTTTTATGAACCATCGGTTCTTGAATCTAAAAGATTCTCAAATTAACAGTGCTTTGCACAAATGCAATGCATTACTAAGAGGGCCAGGCCCAAATCAAAATGACCTGACAGGCCAAAATAAATTGTAAGGCAATAAATGGGCAGAGCCCAAATAAATTGATACTTTGCATCCTTTATACAAGGGCAGAGCCCAAATAAAATTGATGCCTTGCATCATTCCTAAAAGGGCAGAGCCCAAAACAAATTGATGCTCTGCATCCTTTCTGGGCAAGGCCCAAATAAAAATAAAAAAAGAAATGCAATACAAAGGCAAATAAAATGTTGAACATTTCAACTGGACTTAGCCCAATTTTGGCCATAAGTCCTTAAATTAAATTGACTGAGCAAAATTGCTCTTCTAAATCAATTTACATCCGGTTCGAGGGTACATCTCCGAACTCCTTTGACATCCGTCGTTGTAATTCCTCAACGACGTCAAAGAGGTGACGGGTCCCAACGACCACACATCGATATGGACTGCGGGGTCCTTAAACTCGTGGACCGAAACGTCCCTAAACTAATATCGGACCGAAACGTCCCTAAACTAATATCGGGCCACCACGTCCCTAAACTGGCACAATAGAGCCCAAATGCTCTTTTGTCGGATCTAAACGGTCCCGTTAAGTTGATCTTAGTCTTAAACTGGACTAACGTATCCTTAACAAACGTTTGAGTCGATCTTAGCCTCAAAAATGGCTAACGTATCCTCCAAACAGACTTTAGTCCCAAATTGGACTATGAATCTCCCAAACTGGAACAATAGAGCCCAAACGCTCTTTTGTCGGATCTAAACGATCACGTTAAGTTGATCTTAGTCTCAAACAGGACTAACGTATCCTTAACGAACGTTTAAGTTGATCTTAGCCGCAACGCGACTAATGCATCCTTAAACTAAAAACACCAAACCCAAATCTAAGTAAATACGGATTTGGACTAATCCACGTCCTACGGGCGACGACATTACTCAGTCTCCGTATACAATCCACGGGCAACCACGAACAAAACAAACACACACGATACGAAGTGAAATTCTGGAGAAGGAGAAAGTTGTTACCGCGACGCGGTAGCGTAATTAACTGCAGGGGCTTGCGCCTGCAGGGAAGAGCGTCCCCACAATCAAAACCCCTTCAAGCGAGGGGGAATCTGACGAAGTCTGCTACATCGGCCGCATCCGTCTAAACCTCCGATACAAGATGCCATAAATCAACTTGGCATCTTCGGAGAGGTAGACGGATAAAACCAAATAGTATCTGCCCCGAATCCCAGCGTCAGGCCATCGCGGTCCTGTGCGCCGCCTTTCGGAGGGGAACAGATTCTGGCACGCCCGGTGGGACCTCTTCCTCTTTCCACTCCACACTTCGTGTGTCGTGTTCGCGAACAAATCGCGGTTTGCTGTGATTGCCTGTGGATTCAATGTACTAAGATTTGGTGTCTTGCTCCGTGCAGAAAACAGAAGATCAATGGCTTCGAACTGCATCGCCTGCAGCAACAACTCTCGATCCGTCATTACTGGAGGAGTGACTTATGGGCCCCAAGCGGCCTCCCTTTTCAAAATGCCGGTGGAGCAGGTGGCTCAAGCCACCACTGGACTATTTTTTGGGACCATGCTCCCATCAATGAGCTTCAACGCCCCAATGACATTGCAAGAAGCTCCAAAGAAGTCGGTCTTCGATCGACTCACCACTGCCGCGACCCCTCTCAACAGGTCGCCCAACTCCACTGCTTCAGGTTTTAATAGATTAGGCCAGAGCTCCATCGGGCCTATGAAGAAGCCTGCCATACCAGAAGGCGTTATCCCGAAGCGGATAACCATCCAAACTCCCGTTCCTGGCAAAAGCACCAAGGTTGCTTCCCATGTTCAGAAGTCCGCTTCTGACAAGTTGGCCGTCCCCGTTCAACGGACGTCGATCTTTAAAAAGCTGGTACCGGTATATTCTGACCAACACAGGGGGCATGAGGAGGTCACCCCTATAGCTGAAACAACTCCATCAGCACGACATGCCCGACGTCGCTACTGGCGCCGAGTGAGGAAGGCTGGGGGCAACTCCCCCTCTGGACTTACTCCTCCAACTTCGATGGTGAGGATCGATGTTGCTGTTCCAACCAATAACAGCTTTGAACTGCTCAACAAGGTGCGCAGAAACTCTCCTACTGCGATGTTGAAATGAACTCCTTCACCTGTGGAGAATACTCCAGAGAAGAAGCTAGAGCAGCCCCCTCAACGGCTGTCCTCTAAAATTTACAAAGTCTGGCGACAGGTCCAAGAGTCGGTGATCGATCAAGACTGCCTCCGACGACAGAAAAAGATGAAGGTTCGGTAGGGGAAGGATTACTCTGTCAAACCACAAAAAGCAAAAGCTACTTGGGTGCCCACTACAACGGCTCCCTTAACTCCAATCACTCAAAAAAGGAGGCCGCAAAAAGCCCCTGTGTCTTCGGCAAATCGCAAAGACACCGAACACAAACGCCCCAAGTCTGGGGGCATGGTGGTGCACACTGTTTATATGGCTTCTGGAAAGGAGGAAAGCCGCACTTCTACGGGCCACCGACCGCTCACCCGATCCGTGACGAAAGCCCAGGAGCAACAACGAAAGCTTCAGGAAATGATGACTACAATGGCTGCACTCACTGAGCCAAAAGAATGCTCTGAAACGTCTTCGGATGAGCGTCAAGAACAAAAAACTGACGCTGACTTTTTACGCAGAGTTCTCGAAAAGAGGGACAAAGAAGCTGCAGAGCAGGCGGCTAACATAAAGCAGATGGCGCTCCTCTTCAAAGATATGGTAGGGATGATGTTACAGCCGGACCCTCCTGCTGAAGACCCTCCGATCGTCCTTGAAGACGACAGAGGAGAAACGTCAAATCCTCCGCCGGCTCTATCAACAGCCAAGGAGGAGGCAATCTCCAAAGTCGACCTAGACGAATATATAGCTCAGCAGATCCGGGTTCATCAGGCGAATGAAGCGGCTGGGCAAATTGTTAGAACCGGACGGCCGTATCCAAGCTGGTATGACCAAATCAATTACCCGCCAGGATATACGATCCCTAAATTCCACGTATATAAAGGGACAGGGAATCCGCATCAGCATGTCGCTCAATTCAGGGCCTTATGCGGCAATACTGGAGGCGATGACAAATTGTTGCTACGTCAATTCGTCGGCAGCTTAGCAGAAATAGCCTTTGAATGGTATTCGGAGTTACCTAACGACTCTGTCAAAACATTTGCAGAGATGGAACTGCTGTTTACACAGAGATTCGTGAGTGCTAGTAGACGCACCCCGATAACAGCACTGATTAATGCCAGGATAAGGTCAGGTGAAACATGGGTCCAATACGCAACATGATGGTGGAACCTATGGTCGAAATGCGAACAACGCATAGAAGAGGCTCCTGCGGTAGGCATGTTTGTGGGCACTCTCGATCCGCAGGCGACCATCTCGCAATTCATGATGTTCTTCAGGCCGACCACCTTCCAGGCCTTGATTGACAAATTAGCCCAAATGGACCAGATGGGCCATAGACCGTCTCCTCCAAGACCCGATCCCCGAAATGAGAAAGGAAAAGCGATCATCGTCGCCAACGCTCAGCAACAGTCGAGCAACTCAAAGCCGGTCGCTCGCCAAAACAACGTGCGTCCACGCCCATCCCTCCAAGAGAGGCTAGGACGTCCTTACTCGTTTCCTCAGAATAAAACGAGAAGACTGTTTGAGCTGGCAGTGCGTAACAGACTCATCAATCTGCCAAGTCCAAAGCGTCTGTCGCAGCCAGGCGATCTTAATAATCCCAATTATTGCCCTTACCACCAAACGGTAAGTCACCCAATTGAGGATTGTTTCGTCTTTAAGGGATGGATCGAGGATCAATACCTGCAAGGCAAGTTCACGCTGTCTGAAAGCTGGAAGGTAAACCTCCCACAGCCGCACTCTCCAAAGAAGACGGACACGCCGGGGGCAACTTGTTCTTTCGTCGAGGATGAAAACGATGGAGAAAACTTATCGGATGAATCCGAAGACTACGTAGCGACTTGTCATGTGATTTCTCATTCACTGACGGATGAGGAGGAGGATCCTTGCGCTGAGAAATCAATGGCGGACCCGGAAACAGAAATTCCGCGGCCGTCAGACAAGTTGATCGATGCCTTCCTAAATGAAATTCGTCTGAAAGCAAAAGCCAATCAAGAGCATGAAATGACCATACTGGAAAGAACCAAGGTATTCCCGTCAAATCAAAAGCCATACACTGCGGGTAAAAACAAATTCAAGACGAGGAAACGGTTCGCCAAAGCTCTATCAGTAGGAATGAAGATACCGCCCTCTGAAGAAAATTCTTTCTCTGAGGTAGAGATGCGCCCTAACTTCTGTTTATATCATCAGAAGATCATACATCCTACCGAAGACTGCGAATCCTTTAACTGTTGGTGGCAAGGGTATGTCGCTCAAAAGCGACACTTCGACAGGACAAAGTGTGAAGCTTGTGGACATCGGAAAAATGCGATAGATGAGCGCAAAAGAGCCGCCGCCGACTGTCATATAGCCGACTTCAAGGGATCACAAATTATCACCTTTGGAAGCGACTCTGACGAAGAAGCTACCTCCAACTCTTCCCTCGGGGAATCTATTTCAAAAATAAAGGAATTGAGAAGCTGCGAGAACGTTCAGCCGTGCAATCGCATGCTACTCGGAAAAAATCTCGGCCCCGTAAACAAAGGATCGAACAAAAAGGATAAAGGAAAAAGAAAAACGGCCCTCGTCGCCAGCACTCAACAACAATCAGGTGACCCTAGGCCGGTTGCACTCCAAAGCAACAAGCGGCAACCCCTCCAGGAAAAGTTGAAACATCCTTACTCGTTTCCGCAAGATAAAACAAGGGGACTGTTCGAGCTGGCAGTGTGCGACAGACTCATCAATCTGCCGAGTCCAAAACGTCCGTTGCGGCCAAGCGATGTTAATAATCCTAATTATTGCCCTTACCACCAAACAGTAGGTCACCTGATCGAGGACTGCTACGTCTTCAAAAACTGGGTTGAAGACCAATACCAACAGGGCAAGTTTGCGCTGTCTGAGAACTGGAAGGTAAGTCCGCCACAACCGCACGCTCCGAAAAAGATGGATACGCCGGGGGCATCATGTTCATTCATGGAGAAGGACTCATAGACCGAAAAGTCAATAAACCAGATATTCGCCTCAAATACGGCGACAACGGACCGAAACGTCCTTAAACTAACAACGGACCGAGATGTCCTTAAACTAATGATGGACCGCAATGTCCTAAAACTTGCAAATGACCAAAATGTTTTTAAACTACTACCGCAGCATTCTCAGGCTGACAAGAATATAAAAAAATAAATAAAAAAAGATAAATGGTATGTCCATAAGCAAAACGGGCATGGATGAAAACCCGAAAGGGCTCCGTGAGTAAAAACAGCAGGGCTACCGGCGAGTGTTCGTGAAAACCCGAAAGGGCGCGACCTCGTAAAAAAAAAAAAAATAAAATAAAAAGAATAAAAAAAAACGGTATGTCCATAAGCAAAATGAGCACGGATGAAAACCCGAAAGGGCTCCGTGAGTAAAAACAGCAGGACTACCGGCGAGTGTTTGTGAAAACCCGAAAGGGCGCAACCTCGTTGAGAAACACTTATAGGGTCCTCTCGACCCTGTAAGGAGAAACCACCTGCGTGAGATCCTTACGACTCACAAAGGAACAACACACTTAGGGATCCCCACGATTCCTAAGGAGAAAATACACTTGCGAGATCCTCACGACTCGTAAGGAGAACTCTCTTGTGGGACCCTTACGGCTCATAAGATTTGAAAGTCTTAAGTTGCAGAAACCTTAACCTGTGCTTAAGCAAACCCCTACAAACTTCCAATATTGCCCTACGAGTGGTCCTATATTGTCCCTTGTATACAATCCACGGGCGTGAATAAACATTTCCCTAACAAAGTCTCATCCGTTGCTAGGGATATGCTCGTACAGCAAATAACACTTGTAAGTCCTCTCGATTTACAAGGAGAAAACCCTCTTGTAGGATCCTTACGACTTACCGAGGAACATACACTTAGGAATCCTTACGACTCCTAAGGAGAAAATACACCTACAAGATCCTCACGACTTGTAGAGAGAAATACCTTTGTGAAACCCTTACGGCTCATGAAGTCAAAAGCCTTAGTCAACAGGACCTTAACCCTGTTCGCTAAGCCACCTTTGTTCGACATCGACGGGGGCAAATGATGATTCGCTCCTGGCAATATCCCAGTTGCAGCGATGCTGATGCCTAGACCGGTATCAAATTCCAAGTCCTTTTACGGCAGATGATGATTCGCTCCTGGCAATATCCCAGTTGCAGCGATACTGATGCCTAGACCGGTATTAAATTCCAAGTCCTTTTACGGCAAATGATGATTCGCTCCTGGCAATATTCCAGTTGTAGCGATGCCGATGCCTAAATCGGTATCAAATTCCAAGTCCTTTCATGGCAGATGATGATTCGCTCCTGGCAATATCCCAGTTGCAGCGATGCTGATGCCTAGACCGGTATTAAATTCCAAGTCCTTTTACGGCAGATGATGATTCGCTCCTGGCAATATCCCAGTCGCAGCGATGCTGATGCCAAGATTAGTATCAGATCCCAAATCCCCTACTCGCAAAAAAAAAAAAATCAGCGAGCCAAAAAAAAATAAATATATATATATATATATATATATATATATATGCATACGAAATAGCCGAAATGATGGGGCAACTTGCAATAAAAAGCAGCAAGTAAAATGTATGCATGCGAAATAGCCGAAATGATTGGGCAACTCGCAATAAAAAGCAGCGAGTAAAAATAAAGTAAACAGCCGAAATGATTGGGCACCGCGAAAAATAGCCGAAATGATTGGGCAATCGCGACCTTCGCGATATAAAAGCTGAAATGATAGAGCATCGCGGAAAGAATAAAAAAAATGAAAGAATGAAACTTTTTGCCCTACAGGTAAAATCACATCGATCCCTGTATACAATTCAGGGGCACAGATAAAGAGGGAACCATACCTTCCCAACAGGCTCCATCAGAAAGCGAAGCCAAATCTCGATGGTTCATAGACAACCTAGAGACCATCTCGACATTTGTCGCAATATTACAGACACGATGTCAACAAATGAAGCAAACGAAGATCCCGAGCTTCAGGGTCTCGACGTCAACATCGACAACTTAGAGATCACCAACGGCGTTTCTCCTCACTCCAACTAGATGCAGACATGAAGTTAATAAAAGACCTCACGGTCGAAACAAGCGGAGCGATGGCAAAATCCCAGCTTCACCTCAGCATTCGTCTCGATACAGTAGACGCAATGTCAACAACAGCGTTCCTCCGCAGTCCAGCTGGAGGCAGATGCAACGTCAACAAAAGACCTCACGGTCGAAACAAAGCGGAGCAACGGCAAAATCCCAACTCCACCTTAGCATTCGTCTCGTTACAGCAGACGCAATGTCAACAATGGCGTTCCTTCGCAGTCCAGCAGGGTGTACATGCAAAGTTAACAAAAGACCCCATGGTCGAAACAAAGCGGAGTGACGGCAAAATCCCAGCTCCACATCAGCATTCGTCTCAATACACCAGACGCAGTGTGAGCAAATGAAGCGAAGGCCAAATTCCTAGCTTCAAGGTCTTAACGGCAAGTCATATAAGGCCTGAAAGACCACCGGAGATCATCTCACATGGAGTGGTCACCTCCTCGACATTCGTTTCGATACAGCAGACGAGTTGTCACCCCAGCGTTCTTCCTCCAGCAAGGATTCGGACGTGACAAAGCAAACGAAGCGAAGGCCACATTCCTCGCTTCAACGTCTTTACGGTAACTCACATAAAACCATAAAGACAATCGGAGATCATCTCGCACCATTACAGAGTGGTCACCACCTTGACGTTCGTCTCGATACAGCAGACGAAATGTCAACCCCAGCATTCTTCCTCCAACAGGATTTGGACACACCAAAGCAAACGAAGCGAAGGCCACATTCCTAGCTTCGACGTCTTGACGGTAACTCATATAAAACCGGAAAGACAATCGGAGATCATCTCGCACCAGCACAGAATGGTCACCACCTCGACGTCCGTCTCGATACAGCAGACGAGATGTCACCCCAATGTTCGTCTCGACACAGCAGACGCAACGTCATTAAACGAATGGAGCCACGGCAAAATCCCCAGTTCCAAACCTCGACGGTTCACCAGCAACCTAGAGATAACCTCGACGTCCGTCTCGATACAGTAGACGAGATGTCACCCCAGCGTTCGTCTCGACACTTCAGACGCAACGTCATCAAACGAATGGAGCCACGGCAAAATCCCTAGTTCCGAACCTCGGTGGTTCACCAGCAACCTAGAGACAACCTCGACGTCCGTCTCGATACAGCAGACGAGATGCCACCCCAACGTTCGTCTCGACACAGCAGACGCAACGTCATCAAACAAACGGAGACACGGCAAAATCCCTAGTTCCCACCGCAACATTCGTCTCGATACAGCAGACGCAATGCCAGCAAACGAAGCAAAGGCCAAATTCCTAGCTTCAGGGTCTTGACGGCAACTCACATAAAGCCCGAAAGACTATCGGAGATCATCCCCACACCAGCGCGGAGTGGTTATGACTCATCGGGGCTCACCAAAATAAGCTTAACCTCAAGTAAAAAGCGACATGGCAAATTCCTAACGCTTGCTCTTCCGACGGTCAAACTGCCAAAGAGGATTGCTTGAAGACGTCTTGTCCAGCCCCCGAAGGGATCAGAGACACGGCAGTCGCAGGGCTACTCTAACAGCACGATTGCCTATCGAGGACTATATCAGCTTATGCGACGGTACGATGGCCAAAACCCTAAGTACCACCAACCTTAACGGGCTTCTGTCGTAAAGAGCATAGGTTAAATGCGATGTTAAGATGTTCTTGCGAGAAACGTTCGATTCGTCTCGACTTGTGAAAAAATTGTCGAGGCGACTCGACTCGTGAGATAAAGCCTTAGGCAGTGGGCATAAAAGAAGCCTGTTTCCTAAGCATTGGGACCCCGCAAGTTGGCCCAAAATGGTCTCTTGCATACCATCCACGGGTCTCACTCTCCAACTTCGAACTTCGACAAGGAGGGGAACAACCGCTTACAAGTCCTCTCGACTCGTAAGAGGGAAAAATCTCTTATAAGATCCTTGCGACTTATAAGAGAAAACACACTTAGGGATCTTCACGATTCCTAAGGAGAAAACCCACCTACGAGATCCTCTCGATCCGTAGGGAGAAAAGTCTCTATGAGACCCTCACGGCTCATAGAGTTGAAAAGTCTTAGGCAGCAGATCTGAACCTGCGGCGTAAGCCCTCGCTGTCCTGTGAAGAAATCAAGAGGCCTACTCTAGTGTATGCTAATTGTGTCGACATGCTGAGAAAGAAGAAAAGCAACAGAAAGAGCATCCGATTTACATTTGATCAAGAATTCAAAACACATTCATTCATGCATGGGCAAAAGACTCAGAACAAAGGATAAGACAGGCGAGGAAAAACAAAATTTTTATTAATATTGTCCGAAGTTCTTACAATCATAAAAGCAATAAACGAAAGTTACAATGGAATAACCTCAGATCCAGGGCATGGATTGAGGAATTCAAAAGCGACTCTATCTATGACTTTCCAGGCCTCGCGGACCATCCTAGTGTGCTTTCTTTCGCGAGCACAAGCGTCAGGGTCCCCCCTGATGTTTTCCGCCCTCCGATAAGCAGCGAGTATGGCAGACTGTTGAAAGACCTCGTGCAAGAGATCGATAAGACTGTCTCGCCGTCTCTTCGAGATAAAGTTCAATAGGTACACCGAGTGCACCTTGTCCTCAGCGACATCCAACGCCCTAAGCGGCACGCCGGAACAGAATAGGGGAAGCGCTTCCCAGATGGCTCCCACGATAAGCTTAAGGAGGGAGGAATGCCGGGGGAGCAGTGGACCATTGTATGCGTCGAAGCGGCTCATAATTTCAGCACACTCCGCGTTTGTGAACTCTCGATTCTGAGAGCGGCCAAGTCGGCGGATGTCCCCGTAAGAGATGATCTCATTGAGAGCATACATATGAGCATCCATTGTTCCTGTGAAAGAAGATCAACAGAATTAGCAGACTGACTGATTAAGCGAATTCTTGTTAAAAAACGACCACAAATGGTTAAACTCCTCGAGAGCAATGCTCTACGAACAGGAGTGACTATCAAAATCCTAATAAGGGAAATTTAAAGAAGTCCCCCAAGATTCTGAGGTCACTATTATTAAAAGATGATATAGTCCATTAAGATACAAAACTCCATTTTTAATTTTCATTATTCATATTCAAACTCTTAAAAGTTCATCATTTTAGATCAAAGAGATCTATGTTTTGACAAAGATGCAAGGTTCTGTTCATAGGTCAAGAAACCTTGAAACAGAGCAAGGCTCTATTGGTGAAAACCCCAGAAGGGTTTCTCTAAATCAAAGATCTATAAGAGCAAAGCTCAATTAATTAAAATTGATTTAATTCAAGACTAATTCTTACCTAAATAGTTCCTTTTAAAGAAAATCTAAGAGTTCTTGAAAACAAGAGCAGGGCTCCGAGGTTCTGAAAATAAAATTTTTGGAGATGATGATCATCTGTGAAGGACCAAAGGTCCTATTTATAGGCACCAAGTGCCCTTTCAACTCCCAAAAGCTGCCGCGACGGTTGGGATTCTGCCACCGTTGCGCTTGTGTTTGGAGGCCACATAAGCGCAACGGTGGGGGGGCATTTGTTTACCCCAATTAGAGCAAAGCTCTGTTCAAATTCCAAGGCGAAAGATGAAGCAACCCCCAATCAGAGCAAAGCTCTGTATTGAAAATTAAAATTGAAATAAATGAAGCAACGCTTCAGATCCTTTGCGCTGCGCGCAATGCGCCATGTGTCAGAAGTTGATACGACAGCGCAACGCCCAAGGCGGTGCGTCCAATCAGAGCAGGGATCTTTTAAAAACTAAAAGTAAAAGAAACGACTTTCAGCTGCGCAAGCACAGTTGCACAAGCGCTGCGCTGTGCAACACGTGTCTGTGCAGCTGCGCAAGCGCCGCGCGACACGCGTCTGCGCAGCTGCGCAAGCGCAGCTGCGCAAGCGCTGTGCTGCGCGACACGTGTCTGCACAGTTGCGCAAGCGCAGCTGCGCAAGCGCTGCGCTGCGCGATACGTGTCACGCGCTGGGGAGTTGCGCAAAAACAAAATGAAGATTTAAGGAAATCTTTTCTGTTTTTTGTTAAAACAAGAAGATTTCTTATGTAAAACAGGGCCCTTTGGATTAAAGATCCAACGGTGGGGAAAATTCCCCAAATCACTCAGAGAATAATTTTTTTAACAAACTTTAACTAATTTATGGGCACTATAAAAAGGACCCCAGATCTCATTTCAAAGGGAGGAAGATCTTTCTAAAAAAATAAAGAGAAGAGAACTCTTGAGAACTCTTGAAGAATAAAAAAAAGGTAAAAACCTTTGAAAGAAGAGAGATTTCTCTTGTGAACAAGATCATGGATCTTCAATAAATAAATAAATAAATAAATAATAAAATAAAAATAAAAATAGTGCCTTGCACTTGTTTTATGAACCATCGGTTCTTGAACCTAAAAGGTTCTTAAATTAATAGTGCTTTGCACTTTCATGATTGGTTCTCTGAGATAAGAAAAACAAGAAAAACTTGTTTTTATATCTAAATAAAAATAGTGCCTTGCACTTGTTTTATGAACCATCGGTTCTTGAACCTAAAAGGTTCTTAAATTAATAGTGCTTTGCACTTTCATGATTGGTTCTCTGAGATAAGAAAAACAAGAAAAACTTGTTTTTATATCTAAATTAAATAGTGCCTTGCACTTGTTTTATGAACCATCGGTTCTTGAACCTAAAAGGTTCTTAAATTAATAGTGCTTTGCACTTTTATGAACTTTTGGTTCTCTGAGATAAGAAAAACAAGAAAAAATTTGTTTTTTTCTTAGATCTAAATCAAATAGTGCTTTGCACTTCCTTTTTTTGAACCATCGGTTCTTGAATCTAAAAGATTCTCAAATTAACAGTGCTTTGCACAAATGCAATGCATTACTAAGAGGGCCAGGCCCAAATCAAAATGACCTGACAGGCCAAAATAAATTGCAAGGCAATAAATGGGCAGAGCCCAAATAAATTGATGCTTTGCATCCTTTATACAAGGGCGGAGCCCAAATAAAATTGATGCCTTGCATCATTCCTAAAAGGGCAGAGCTCAAAACAAATTGATGCTCTGCATCCTTTCTGGGCAAGGCCCAAATAAAAATAAAAAAAGAAATGCAATACAAAGGCAAATAAAATGTTGAACATTTCAACTGGACTTAGCCCAATTTTGGCCATAAGTCCTTAAATTAAATTGACTGAGCAAAATTGCTCTTCTAAATCAATTTACATCCGGTTCGAGGGTACATCTCCGAACTCCTTTGACATCCGTCTTTGTAATTCCTCAACGACGTCAAAGAGGTGACGGGTCCCAACGACCACACATCGATATGGACTGCGGGGTCCTTAAACTCGTGGACCGAAACGTCCCTAAACTAATATCGGACCGAAACGTCCCTAAACTAATATCGGGCCACCACGTCCCTAAACTGGAATATGGACCACCACGTCCCTAAACTGGCACAATAGAGCCCAAATGCTCTTTTGTCGGATCTAAACGGTCCCGTTAAGTTGATCTTAGTCTCAAACTGGACTAACGTATCCTTAACAAACGTTTGAGTCGATCTTAGCCTAAAAAATGGCTAACGTATCCTCCAAACAGACTTTAGTCCCAAATTGGACTATGAATCTCCCAAACTGGAACAATAGAGCCCAAACGCTCTTTTGTCGGATCTAAACGATTACGTTAAGTTGATCTTAGTCTCAAACAGGACTAACGTATCCTTAACGAACGTTTAAGTTGATCTTAGCCGCAACGCGACTAATGCATCCTTAAACTAAAAACACCAAACCCAAATCTAAGTAAATACAGATTTGGACTAATCCACGTCCTACGGGCGACGGCATTACTCAGTCTCCGTATACAATCCACGGGCAACCACGAACAAAACAAACACACACGACACGAAGTGAAATTCTGGAGAAGGAGAAAGTTGTTACCGCGACGCGGTAGCGTAATTAACTGCAGGGGCTTGCGCCTGCAGGGAAGAGCGTCCCCACAATCAAAAACCCCTCAAGCGAAGGGGAATCTGACGAAGTCTGCTACATCGGCCGCATCCGTCTAAACCTCCGATACAAGGTGCCATAAATCAACTTGGCATCTTCGGAGAGGTAGACGGATAAAACCAAATAGCATCTGCCCCGAATCCCAGCGTCAGGCCATCGCGGTCCTGTGCGCCGCCTTTCGGAGGGGAACATACTCTTTTTGTTTTATGGAGCTTAGATCTCTTTTCCTTTCTCACCTAGGGTTTCTTTTTCTGAAGAGATCTTTTTTTTCTCTCTTGAGAATTAAATTCTCCTCTCTTTTTTCTCTCTGTTGTTGTATATAAAAAAAAATTCCAAGGATCCCTTCTCTTCTGCTTTTGGCTTCTATTAATAGGAGAAAGAAAATAATCATTTGTTTAGTGAATCTTTCATTGAAAGATTTTGGTTGTTTTTGTAACTAACATGATCTTTTAGATCACTCAGTGAATTTTATTCACCATTGGATTTTTAATCCAAAAGATATTCTGTCTGTTATTCTTGGTGAATTTTAGGGAAATCTTTCCTTGTATAAAATCTTTCCATAAATTGGTGATTTTTAATCACCATTGGATTTTTAATCCAATGGTGCTCTAATTTACAGAGCACCATCTTTTTCGTTTGGAAAGATTTAAAGAAATATTTTCCCAGTTTGGGTCTTTGATTTTCCTTAATTAGAATTTAATTCTATTATTTCAGAAGGCTTTTAAAAGTCTATCACGTGTTGGCACGTGATCCCTTTATCTGATTATTAAATAGAATTTAATTCTATCAATTAAAGAGTTTAAGAACTTGTCACGTGTTGGCACGTGACCCTCTTGATTAAACATTTTATTCAGAATTTAATTCTTCCTTTTAACAGAGCCAAGGAATCATCATGTGTCAGCACGTGACCCTTGGTCACGTGTGAGCACGTGATGCCCCATTGGGGTTTTTCCTTAGTGTCTTATTATATATTTTTTTTATTAGAATTGAATCCTATAAAACAGAGATCACAGGAACCTATCACGTATCAACACGTGACCCTTGGTCACGTGTGAGCACGTGATACCCCATTGGGGTATTTCCTGGCATTTTATCAGGGAATAAATACCCCCACAACGTTGTTCTCACGTGTCAGCACGTGAGTGCAACACTGTCACCTTTGTGACCGTTGGATCTGTCTAGGGAATAGGGGAGATGAACCGTTCCCCATCACATCCTATAAATGCAAGAGTTCCTTCAGAAGCGCCTCCACTTTTTCCATCTTCTTCCTTGCTTGTTTTTCCTCTAAGAATTTAATTCTCTTTCCCAGAGCTTAGTTCTTTGATTCAAAATATTTCCAGAGTTTAACTCTGTCAACAAAGATTTCCTTTTTTTTAGGTGAGAATCTTGAACGGCTGAGAAACTCCTTGTAGAAATTTGGATTTTAAATCCACACCAAGGGTTTTTTCTCTTTAACAAGAACCCATTTTTTTAAAGTTCTTTTAAAAAGAAAACTGCTCAATCTTTAAATAATAAACCTCTTAGGGCTTCTCTGATCTTCAGGGATCGATGGTGATGCTTGTCTTCTCTCTGGAATTTAATTCCATTCCAAAGAGCTTTGGCTCTGAAAAATATTTTCTGGGAATTTAATTCCTCTATTTAAAAGGAATTTAATTCCTCTAAAGAACTCAATTCTTCCCAGAGAACTTCTTGGGGTTTTCTTGCCCTGAGTTGTTCTTTGCAAAAAAGAATTGCAGTAGAATTTTCTGGGAATTTAATTCCCCTGTTCTGCTTGATTTTCGCAGAGTCCAAGATAGGTTTCTCTTTTGGGGGAATGTGTAGGGTCATTTGAATTCATTGAGAATCTTCCTTTTATTCTCATGATGATTGCTTTGCCTCATTATTAGTGAGCCGCCATCTTGATTTTGTAGGTCCCATATGTTTTGTAACCAATAGTCCCATAAAATAAGTCCTCTGTCGCTTTCTTCCACTGCTTTTTATATATATACATTTATAAACATATATATATACACGTGTTAGCTTCGCTTAACAGTTTCCCCTTCTTTTATTTCAGGAACAATGACTTCTGTTCCATACTTCCCTTTCACCCACTCGAGGCTGCCTTTCCTCAGTCACCGTCTGACGAAGAGGTGATGGCGATGATCAGGGCTCATGACCCGAATTGCACCAATATACTTTTATGAGGGACCTGGTACGGTCACATCATCCACGGTCGCCGCAGTTTCCTTTGCGAGATACCGACAGAGCCTACCTATCCATTCCTGCCGATGGATCATCCACGGACCACCTTTACTGTGGAGATGCTGAATTGGACCCCTATGGGACGGCTTGAGCCATCAACAACTGGTATTCCGAACCATCCTGTGCCGGCTATAGACATTTTAGGGCGCCGCATTTGCCAAGGCAAAGCCCAGCCATGGGGACAGATTTACAAGATAGGGCTTACCCCTCGACATCCCACGGGCTACCTTCTCTGGGCCCGTTATATCCTGTCCGTCCATCGTGCGCGACTACAGAGGGTCGGACTTTATCAGGCGATATATGTGTCTCTTTTCCACTATCAGTCTCCCTATGTCTGGTGGGTTAAGGCCTTCTTAAACCAATGGAATCTTCCCACCAACACCTTCTTTCTAGGGGACCGCGAAGTTTCAATTTCTCTGGAAGAATTTCGCGAGATCTCAGGGTTGTCGGTAAGGGAAAACTTTATGAAGAATTACTACCTCCCGATGAGTATGTCTTCAAAACCGAGCCTGCCATGCTTGACGGCCTGTCGACCGAGAATGTCGTCCGCCACAAGCGCTCAAGTTTGATCAAGACCCTGAGTATTTTTGAGAAGCTATTCACAGAGTCAGAGGAGCAAGGCATCACTTTTAAAAGCTTTATCGCCTTCTTTCTTCGTGAAGATGTCCTATCAAAGACGGCTCTGAAGTTTGCGAATATCAACGACCCCTTTGGGTTCGGTTTAAATAAGCGGCCGACTAAAGAAGAGGACTTGCCGCAGTTCTACATTCCCATCATGTCAGCGGTATCTTTCGAGTCGATCGCAGCTCCTGGTATGGATGAGGAGACTTTCTTCGTGGGCTTCATCGGTGTCTGGCTCAGTTGGTTCGCCATTTCCATGCACCGTCGTTTCATGAGAGCCTCAGTTATTTACCCCGCTCATCGCATTGCCAAGGGGACGCGACTAGCTGTGGGTATTGCGGGGCTGGCGCATCTGTATCAAGGGCTAAGCGCTGCGGCTAATACCTCAACCTCAGGTGTAGATGTGGTAAACTTCTCTCTTCATTACTTTTCGTCCTGGATTGAGATGCATGTGCTGGGGGCATTTGCTGCGCACTAAAGACCCAGCTTTTATGACGCTTACACTTTTCCGCGACTCATGCGGCTGGTGGACGCTTCTGCTCCTGACCCGACTCAGTCTGGGGCTATTTGCGTGCTGGTTAATCCCTATGCCAATACAGGCGGGATGGTTTTCAACGATCGAGTCCTCTCTGCTCCCTCAGGGCCGGTTCAACAGCTCTGCGACTCGTCGAAAGAGGGGGTACCTTCTCTGAAGCCCAGGGAGGCCATGCACTTATATTCGATCAAACCAGGTTATCTGGTATTTCGTTAGAACGGTGCGGCCCTTTTTATGCGGTACAACCTACACCGCTTTGCTCGGCAACTCGGATATGACCAGGACGTCCCCTTCGAGGCATTTATAGTGGAGCCTACCCCGTCGTCAGAAGTTGTTCGTGACGCCGCTCATCACTTCATGCGGTTTAACACTGGTTCCCGCTTCGTGATTCCTGAAGCTGATCATATTCCTCGATGTGTGGGGTCATTCAAGGGCTGGTACCTCCACCGAGTCAGTCCAATTATTGCCGAGGAGAGGAGGGTGCTCCTCGAATATAGGGCTCCCACTCCGATTCAAGCCACGGGAGTTCCGCCGCAACCGCGTGCAGTGGTTCGCCCTTCCTTGAGAGATACCAGCGTCGTGCTTATTCCGGAGGCGGCGGAAGTGGATTTAACTCCCACAGTTGGTATGCCACTGCGTACTAGAGCTCAATCAAGGGCCAATAGGGCGCCAGTAGCAGTGTCATCAGCTGCGGTGTCAGCAATGGCCGTGTCGTCATCGGTAGCACTGCCGAGCGAGGACATTGAAGGTGAAGTGGGTCAACACTGTACCAAATCACCAAGGGGAAGGAAGCGATCGTCTTCGACGGTTAATTCTGGGCCCAAGAGGCGGAGGAAGACGGTCACCAATCTGCTCGACTCTTTAGTGGAATCCGAGCCTATTCTTCAAGATGAACCACTAGCCATGCAAGAATCGGATGGTGGTCTACTTTTCCCGGGTTCATCTGCCGAGGAAGCCGCACAATTGGCTGAGGCTATAAGATGCTCACAAGATGAATCCGAGAATGTAAGGATCCCGAAGAGGCCTTATCCTGCCGTCATTTTTTACGAAGACTCTCTATCGATAAGGTGGCTATTTATAGGCCCTTTGGAAGAATAGGGTGAGAGGGCCCTTAAGCAGGCTGTTTCAGCCGACACCGAAGACGCACTTTCATTGTGGACTGGTGGCCACGAGTCTACTCTCGAACCTCGGCGAGCATACCTCCTCAGGAAGGAGCGTCGGCTTGAACAAGACATACTAGAGGCTCCTTTGCGCATCGGTATGTTCATGTATCTCTTTATAATATTTTGTATTGCTCATATACATACATACATACATACATATATATATATATATATATATATATATATATATATATCCTTATCCTCGTACAAACCTTGCAGGGACTTCGACGATGGCGGAGGATCTGAGTTCGAGTTGCGCTTTGACTGTAGACTCCGCCAATATCCCCAATAAAATACTAATCAGTGTGGAGGGGGTCGATGCAACCGTTGCTTCTACGATGGAGATTCCCTCGGTGATTCCCACTCCCCAAGTGCTTGCTCCCCCGAGAGAGGCATCTTCGTTGGTCGCCGATTCAATGGATCTTTCTGGGGGCGGTCCAGAGATTAGGGGACAGATAATCGAGGCTACCGTCCTTCCGCTGGAGCCTGCAGTGGCGTCCACTGCTCTTCGCTCGGAAGTCGTTACACTGGCCCACATCCCCGATGATGTGCCTGGGGGCACGGAGGAGGCCGCCGAAGCTGCTATCCCTCCAGCCCAGAATGGGAGAAGTATCGAAGGTAGCCTTCTATATTTTACATTAATAATCTCTCTATTATCTGAACCCTTCTATCTTTTCAGAATTGCGCGGATTGGCGGCGTCTATTTCCGATCTGTCCCCCAGGAAGTCTTTTCAGCGCCTGTTGGAGATGGCCGCTCCGCAGGCAATATCTCCTCAACGCATCGTCCTCTCTTCCGGGCAAGGTTAGTGTCGTTTGCCATCTCCTCACGGTGTTATTATTATTTCATATAATGACATTGATGTCTTCTATAGTTCTGGAAGCTGATGATGAGGATGAGATTCTTGACGGGCCCGGGGAGCCTTCAGACCCCTCTTGCATGACTGTGGGTAAGTAAAGTCTCAACGTTATTCCATTTGCTCTTTGCTTACAAGTCTCCCTGACTGTTTATAAATCTGAACAGCTTTGCCAGTTCTTACCACGCTGGAATCTCGCATCGTCATGCCACCCGGCCCCTATGCTCTACGTGTCTCGGAACGGATGGCAAAGCTAATCCTCCACTCCCTGTCAGCTCTAATTGAAGACCTTCGCGCTAGCAGTCTGATCACAGCCGAAGCGTTTGCCGCTGAAGCCAACGGCTCTCTTCCCTTTCTTGCCACCTACCACAGTGAAACATTCGTGCAAGTCTGGGTTGAGTTTTGTCGGCAGGTGGAGGTTTGCTTGCATATTCTTGAATGTACACGCCTTCCTTCGGAGGTTGTGGCCGCGAAGGCGAGCTTACAGGGGCTGATTGAGCGGTGCGCTGCGAACATGATATCATGCGAGAAGAGGCTCAGCCGCAAGTTTTCGGAGAGGGAGCTGGCTTCCAAAGCGCTGAGGGAGCTTCAAGCCAATCTTACGGCCAAGACCACTAGGGCATATGAACTTTGGCGGGTGCTTCAAGAGGCTATCAAGGAGGTGGTAGCCATTGATAAGGCCGCCATTTTTACTCGTGAAATAGTCGAAGCCCATAAGGTTACTGAAAAAGAGCTTGAAGGCTGGCTTACCTCATACCAGGCCCAACAGGCTCAAGCGGAGGCCCGTCTTTTGACGATAATAAATTATGAAGCCGAGGCCCAGCGGAAAAGGGGTGAACTGGAAAATCTACTGAATCGTCCGCCGGCTTGAAGAATTGTATATATATTTTTTATTCTTCTTTGGTACATACTCCTGAATGAGAGTATATTTTCTTTTATTCTTTCATAAATTGTACTTTGTATTCATTTTGATTCATGAATAAAAGACATATTTTGCTTCATGATGATGTGTCCCTTTTAGTAAATGCATTTTGTGGATAATCTATTTTGATTTCTCCGTAGGACAGCGATGGCTTAGGCTTCAGGGTTAAGATCTGCCTCCTAAGACTTTTCAACTTTATGAGCCGTGAGGTCTCAAAAAGAATTTTCTCCCTACAGGTCGAGAGGATTCCGTAGGTGTAATTTCTCCTTAGGAATCGTGAGGATTCCTAAGTGCGTTTTCTTCTGAGAGTCGTAAGGATCTCCCAAAAGAGTTTTCTCCCTTACGAGTCGAGAGGACCCGTAAGTGATGGATGAGGTTGACATTATCCACATTTCACGGGGTCAGGAGTCGCTCTGGCCATTTCCCACAGGATCAAGATTGACTTTAGCCGTGTTCTATGGGACCAGGATTTGCTCTGGATGCTTTCCACGGGGTCAGGATTAACATAGGCCGTGTTCTGTGAGGACCAGACTCCGCTCTGGATGCTTTCCACGGGGTCAGGATTGACATAGCCGTGTTCTGCAAGGACCAAGATCCGCTCTGGACGTTTCCCACGGGGTCATGATTGACATAGGCCGTGTTCCACGTAACCAGGATTTTTGCTCTGGATGCTTCCCACGGGGTCTGATTGACATAGCTGTGTTCTGCGAGGACCAGGATCCGCTCTGGACGTTTCCCACGGGGTCAAGATTGACATAGGCCGTGTTCCACGTGACCAGGATTTTTGCTCTGGATGCTTCCCACGGAGTCTGATTGACATAGCCGTGTTCTGCGAGGACCAGGCTCCGCTCTGGAAGTTTCCCACGGGGTCATGATTGACATAGGCCATGTTCCATGTGACCAGGAATTTGCTCTGGATGCTTCCCACGGGGTCTGATTGACATAGCCATGTTCTGCAAGGACCAGGATCCGCTCTGGACGTTTCCCACGGGGTCAGGATTGACATAGGTCGTGTTCCACGTGACCAGGAATTTGCTCTGGATGCTTCCCACGGGGTCTGATTGACATAGCTGTGTTCTGCGAGGACCAGGATCCACTCTGGACGTTTCCCACGGGGTCAGGATTGACATAGGCTGTGTTCCACATGACCAGGAATTTGCTCTGGATTCTTCCTACGGGGTCTGATTAATATAGCCGTGTTCTGTGAGGACCAGGCTCCGCTCTGGACGTTTCCCACGGGGTCAAGATTGACATAGGCCGTGTTCCACGTGACCAGGAATTTGCTCTGGATGCTTCCCACGGGGTCTGATTGACATTGCCGTGTTCTGTGAGGACCAGACTTCGCTCTGGATGCTTCTCATGGGGTCAGGATTGACATAGGCCGTGTTCCACGTGACCGGGAATTTGCTCTGGATGCTTCCCACGGGGTCTGATTGACATAGCCGTGTTCTGCAAGGACCAGGCTCCGCTCTGGACGCTTCCCACGGGGTCAGGATTGACATAGGCCGTATTCCACGTGACAAGGAATTTGCTCTGGATGCTTCCCACGGGGTCTGATTGACATAGGCCGTATTCTGCGAGGACCAGGGTCCACTCTGGACATTTCCCACGAGGTCAGGATTGACATAGGCCACGTTCCACGTAACCAGGAATTTGCTCTGGATGCTTTCCATGGGGTCTGATTGACATAGTCGTGTTCTGCGAGGACCAGGCTCCGCTCTGGACGTTTCCCACGGGGTCAGGATTGACATAGGCTGTGTTCCACGTGACCAGGAATTTACTCTAGATGCTTCCCACGGGGTTTGATTGACATAGCCGTGTTCTGCGAGGACCAGGCTCCGCTCTGGACGTTTCCCACGGGGTCGGGATTGATACAGGCCATGTTCCACGTGACCAGGAATTTGCTCTAGATGCTTCCCACGGGGTCTGATTGACATAGCCGTGTTCTGCGAGGACCAGGCTCCGCTCTGGACGTTTCCCACGGGGCCAGGATTGATATAGATCGTGTTCCACGTGACCAGTAAAGGTTGACTCTCGGTTGTTTGTGCATCGTCAAGTCATGGAACCGGGGATTTTGCCGCATCACCGATTTTTTGATGTCGTGTCTGTTGAAATGAAACGGATATTGAGATGATCTCCAGGCTGTCTGTGAACCATTGAGATTTGGCTTCTTCTTCTGATGGAGCCTGGGGAGGGAAGGTGTGATTCCTTCTTTGTTTCCGCCCCTGGATTGTATACAGGGATTGATGTGATATCACCTGTAGGGCATAAATTTCATTTTTTTCAATTTTTTTTTATTTCTTTCCGCGATGCTCTATCATTTCAGCTTTTATATCGCAAAAGTCGCGATTGCCCAATCATTTCGGCTATTTGTTTTATTTTTACTCACTGCTTTTATTGCGAGTTGCCCAATCATTTCGGCTATTTTTGTATGCATACATTTTTACTTGCTGATTTTATTGCAAGTTGCCCCATCATTTCGGCTATTTCGTATGCATGTGTGGCTCGCTGGCTTTTTGCTGCAAGCTTGGAATTAGACACTGATTTCGGCATCAGCACCGCTACAACTGGGATAATGCCAGGAGCGAATCATCATTTGCCTTTGTCGATGTCGAACAAAGGTGGCTTAGCAGACAGGGTTAGGATCCTGTCGACTAAGGCTTTTGACTTCATGAGCCGTAAGGGTCTCATAAAGAATTTTCTCCCTACGAGTCGTGATGATCTTGTAGGTGCGTTCTCTCCTTAGGGATCGTGAGGATTCCTAAGTGCATGGTCTTTTATAAGTCGTAAGGATCTTACAAGAGTGCTTTCTCCTTATAAGTCGAGAGAGCTTACAAGGGCTGTTCACTGTGCAAACATATCCCTAGTCACGGATGGGACTTTGTTAGGGAAATGTTTATTCGTGCCCGTGGATTGTATACAAGGGTCGAGACGCTTGTAGGGCAGCATTGGAGGTTATGGTGGCCGCTTAAGAACAGATTCAGATCCCTGTAGCTTAAGACTTTTGAATCTTGTGAGCCGTGAGGGTCTCAAAGGGGAATTCTCCTTAAGAGTCGTGAGGATCTCGTAAGTGTGTTTTCTCCTTAGGAATCGTGGGGATCCCTAAGTGTGTTGCTCCCTTGTGAGTCGTAAGGATCTCACGCAGGTGGTTTCTCCTTACAAGGTCGAGAGGACCTTGCAAGTGTCTTTTAACGAGATTGCGCCCTTTCGGGTTTTCACAAAACTCGCCGGTAGCTCGCTGTTTTTACTCACGGAGCCCTTTCGGGTTTTCATCCGTGCCCATCTCGCTTGTGGGTGTACCGTTTTTTTTACCACGTCAGCCTGGGGACACCGCGGTTTGTAGTAGTTTAACGACGTTTCGGTCATAGGTCCGAGATTTTTCGGGCAACGTATGATTATGCAGCTAGATTTTCTCTCAAATCTTCGCATCTTTTGTGTCGGAGGTGGATTCCTTGAAGAGAGGGCTGAGGGCGATTTCTTCGTCAGAGTCGCTTCCAAAGGTGATATCTTGCGATCCCTTGGTGTTGACTATGTGACAGTTGCCAGCAGCTCTTTTGCGCTCATCTGTCGTGCTTTTTTGTTCCCGACGAGCCTTGCGCTTCACTCATTGAACGTGTTGTCGGTGGGCAACATATCCCTGCCACCAGTTTTTAAAGGCTATGCACTCTTCGGTAGGGTGTGCAATCCTCTGATGGTATAAGCAGAAGTTAGGATGTATGTCTGCTTCATCAAGGTGTATACTGCCCGGAGAATTTCCCCTGAAAGAGGGCAACTTCATTCCTATTGATAGGGTCCTAGCGAATCGTCTCCTTACTTTAAGCTTGCTTTTGCTGGCGATAGGGATGCTTCGATCCGGTTGGGGTGCCTCGACCTTTTCATCCAGTCATCGGCGTTTGGCTTTCTCGAATATAGCCAGTCCGCGCTCTCGATTGGCTTTTCTTTTCTGACGGGCATCGTTCAGTAGCAAGTCGATCATCTCGTCAGACGGTTCCAAGGGTTTTGGCTTCGATCCTGCCCCCACTCTTTTATGCTGTCTTCTATCGCCGAGTGAGCTTCTTCATTAATTAACGCCGAATGAGAAATCATGTTGCAACTTGCCACATAGTCCTCAGATTCTTCTGACGAGTCATCCCCGTCGTTATTGTCATTATCTATGCTCTCAAGGATATTGTTGAGAAATTCTTGGAGTGTGACCGGGGTTCGCGCCTTCTGGTTATATTCCTCCAGCGCGTCAATATGCTTTTGCAGATCCGTACGCTTGTCATCAAATTACGCGGGCTTTTTGGTCTTCTTCTTTTTCTTCGAAGACTTTGAAGGCTGGGCCTGAATGTTTTGTCCACCATCACTATTAACTCCCAATGTTGGGCGTGGTTTCAGCACCTCCTCGATAATCTCCGGTTCTTGCGGACTTTTCCACCTGATCGCCGGACATGTTTGAAGATCTTTCAGCATTCTTTTAGTTTTTGCCGAAAGAACGACTTCCCATAGAGCTTCCTCTATAAAAAAGCATGATGCCCCCGGCATGTCCATCTTTTTCGGAGCATGTGGTTGTGGCGGGTTCACCTTCCAATTTTCAGACAACGCAAATTTGCCTTGCTGGTATTGGTCTTCAACCCAATTTTTGAAGACGTAGTAATCTTCGAGTGGATGGCCCAATACTCGATGGTAGGGGCAGTAATTGGGATCGTTGACGTCGTTCGGCTGCGGTGGGTGTCTCGACTCCGGTAGAGTAATGAGCCCATTGCGCACTGCCAGTTCAAACAGTTTCCTTGTTTTATCCCGGGGAAACGAGTAAGGACGTCTCAACTTCTCATCGAGGGATTTTCGCTTGTTGCTTTGGCGAACAACCGGTCTCGACTACTCGGTTGTTGTTGAGCGTTGGCGACGAAGATAGCTTTCCCTTTACTCTTTTCATTCCAAGGCTCCGACTTTGAAGAGGAAGGCCTATGGCCCATCTGGTCCATTTGGGCTAGCTTGTCAATCAAGGCCTCGAAGATGGTCGGCTTGAAGAACATCATGAATTGGGATATGGTCGCCTGTGAATCGAGGGTTCCCACAAACATGCCTACTACAGGAGCCTCTTCGATGCGCTGTTCGCACTTCGACCATAGATTCCGCCACCGTATCGCGTACTGGACCCAAGTCTCTCCCGGTTTCACCCTGGCGTTAATGAGTGCCGTGATCGGGGTGTGTTCATTAGCACTTGCGAAACACTGGGTGAACAGCAATTCCATCTCTGTAAAAGTTTTGACGGAGTCGTTAGGAAGCTCTGAGTACCATTCGAATGCTGTCTTCGCCAAGCTGCCGACGAATTGGCGGAGCAGCAGCTTATCATCCTCTCCAGTGTTGCCGTAGAGGGCTCTGAATTGAGCGACGTGCTGATACGGATTTCACGTCCCCTTATATACGTGGAATTTGGGGATCGTGTATTCCGGCGGGTACTTTATTTGGTCATACCAACCCGGATAGGGTCGTCCAGTTTTAACAATTTGCCCATCCGCTTCATTCGCCAAATGAACTCGTATCTGCTGAGCGATGTAATCATCCAGGGCGGCTTTTGAGATGGTCTCCTCCTTGGCTACTGACAGAGCCGGCAGAGGGTTTGATGTCTCTCCTCTATCATTTTCAATTATTACTGGAGGGTCTTCGGCTGAAGGGTCCGGCTGGATCATCATGCCCACCATATCTTGGAACAGAAGGGCCATTTGTTTTATATTGGCCTCTTGTTCCGCGGCCTCTTTGTCCTTCTTCTCAAGCATTCTCCGAAGGAATTCAGCATCAATTTCCTGCTCACGGCGCCGCTCCGAGGATGTCTCCGGACTTGCTTTTGGTTCCGTAAGTGCGGCCATAGCTGTTAGCATTTCTTGGAGATTTTGTTGTTGTTCCTGAGCCTTAGTCACTGATCGCGTAAGCGGTCGATGACCTGTGGAGATATGGCTATCCTCTTTTTCGGATGCCATATAGATGGTGTGCACCACCATGCCCCCAGACTTAGGGTGTTTAGATTCAGTGTTCTTGCGATTCGTCGCAGACACCGGGATTTTCTACAGCTTTCTCCTCTTGTGAGCGGTCGAGGTTGAGGGGGCCGTTGCAGTGGGCACCCAAGTAGCTTTCACCTTCTGTGGCTTGACAGAATGGTCATCTTCTTTCTGAACTTTCGTCTTTTTCTGACGGCGGGGATAATCTTAATCAATCACCGAGTCTTGGACTTAACGCCAGACCTTGTAAATTTTAGAGGACAGCCGTTGAGGTGGCTGCTCCAGCTTCGCCTTTGGGGCATTCTCCATAGGTGGAGGAAATCTTTTCAGCACAGCAGTTGGCGAGTTCCTGTGCACCCTGTTATGTAGTTTAAAGCTGTTCCCAGTTGGAATAGCAGTATCAACTTCCACCATTGGAGCTGGCGGAGTCAATCCAGAAGGGGAATTGCCCCCAGCTTTCCTTACTCGGCGCCAGTGGCGACGTCGAGCGTGTCGAGCCGTTGGGATTATCTCAGCTGTAGGAGTGACTTCCTCATGCCCCCTATGTTGGCGAAGGGTTGTCGCCGGCATTAGCCTCTTAAAGACCGATGTCTGTTGAGAAGCAATGTCCAATCTGTCAAAGACAGACCTCTGGGCAGGGGAAGCGGCTATGAGGACTTCGCCTGGAGCTGGAGCCGGAACAGTCAGTCTTGTGAAGACCGACCCTTTGGCAGGAGAATCCTCCTTAACGACTTCATGAGCAGGAATGACTATCCGCTTAGGGATAACTACTTCAGGTATCGCAGGCTTTTTCATAGGCCCACTTGAGGTTTGGCCCAATCTGTCAAAGACATAGGCGTTGGATTTGGGCGACCCGTTGAGAGGGGCCGCGGTAGTGGTAAGCCGATCAAAGACCGACTTCTTTGGAGCTTCTTGCGACAGCAGCGGGGCATTGAAGCTCATCGGTGGGATCATGGTCCTAAAGAACAGCCCAGTGGTGGCTTGAGTTACTTGCTCCACTGGCATTGTGAAAAGGGAGGCTGCTTGAGGCCCGTAGGTTACACCTCCAGATGAGACGGAACGGGAGTTGCAGTTGCAGCTGGAGCAATTAGAGGCCATTGATGTTCTGTTTTCTGCACGGGAGCAAAACCAAATCTTAAGACCTCAAACCCAAGGGCAACCATATCAAACCGCAATTCGTTCGCGAAACACGACACACAAAGTGTGGAGTGGAAAGAAGAAAAGGTCCCACCGGGCGTGCCGGAATCTGTTCTCCGCTGAGAGCCGGGAAAGACAAACGTCTTGCCTGAATTTGGGGGCAGATGCTATTTGGATTTATCCGTCCACCTTTCTGAAGATGCCAAGTTGATTTATGGCACCGTATATCGTAGGTTTAGACGGATGCGGCCGTTGTAGCAGACTTCGTCAGATTCCCCCTCGTTTGAGGGGTTTTTGATTGTGAGGACGCTCTTCCCTGTTTGAGGAGTTTTTGATTGTGGGGACCCTCTTCCCTGCAGGCGCAAGCCCCTGCAGTTAATTACGCTACCGCATCGCGGTAACCACTTTCTCCTTCTCTAGATGATTACTTCGTGTCATGTGTGTTTGTTTTGTTTTTGGTTGCCCGTGGATTGTATACGGAGACTAATTTATGTTGTCGCCCGTAGGGTGTGGATTAGTCCAAATCCGTATTTTCTTAGATTTGAGTTTGGGGGTTGGGTTTAAGGATGCGTTAGTCTCATTTGAGACTAAGATCAACTTAACGTTAGTTAAGAATACGTTAGTCTAATTTTAGGTTAAGATCATAACGGGATCGTTTAGATCCGACAAAAGAGCATCTGGGCTCTATTGTTTAGTTTAGGGATATTGCGGTCGATTACCAGTTTAAGGACATGGTGGTCCAGTTTAAAGACATCATAGTCTGTAAAGGTTAAGGACATCATAGTCCATGGGCTTAAGGACCCCACAGTCTGAGGTTAAGAACATCATAGTCCATGGGCTTAAGGACCCCACAGTCCGTAGTTTAAAGACGTCATAGTCTATAAAGTTTAAGGACATCATAGTCCATGAGTTTAAGGACCCCACAGTCCATGGAATGATTGGTTATCGGGACCCGTCACCTCTTTGAAGACGTTGAAGGATTACAACGACAAATATCAAAGGAGTGAAGAGATGTACCCTTGAACCAAAGTTGATTGGGAAATCTGTAGTTTAATTTGGAACTAAGATCAATTAATTATGATTATGAGCACATTAACTTAGTTAAATATGAATTGAGGACTTATGGCCAACTTGGGCTAAGTCCAATTAGATTTGAAATGTTGGCCCTTTGTTGGACTGTTGAACATTTGTCTAGGTTCAGCCCCCCATTATTTAGCAATGCTTAAACATGGGTCTGGGGGCTCTGACAACATTTTGTCTTTGGCTGAGCACTAACCATTCATTATAGCTCTGGATTTTAAGGTTCATTTGAAGGGGAGATTTGCCTCTGGAAAACTTAGCCAATTTGGGCTAAGCTTGGTTTTTTAAATAGTGTTAAACACTAGGATATTTGGTGATTACGTGCTCTCACGTGATGTGCTAAAAATAGTGTTAAACACTAAGGACAAAGCGCTTAAACTAGTGTTAAACACTAAAATTGAATTGGTCACATGGGGTCACGTGAGGCATCTAGAGATGGGGCCAGACTTCCTTTACTTTATTGTCAGAATATTCAAATAAGTGTTAAACACTTTATCTTAACGGCTATCACGTGTGAGCACGTGATGGGTATCCATGCATTGATTATTATAGTGTTTATTAGGGGTCACGTGAGGACACGTGAGGGCGCCCAAAATCAATACTGCCTTTGGCTTTGTTCCCTTTGTTTTGAGGGTCACGTGGGAGTACGTGAGGCATTTCCTCTGGGCTAATTCCTTCTTATTTTGAGGGGTCCATCAAAGGTTCACGTGGGGGCACGTGAGCATGCTTTATTCTTTCCTTTTTGTTCGTTAGGATGAAGGGTCACGTGTTACCACGTGATCATGTTGGATACTTGATATTTACGTGCATGGAGAGATTTAAGTCTCTTGTTTTAAGAATTAAATTCTTTTATAGGGTTAAACCCTAGTTCTGTTTAGAGGAATTAAATTCCTATGTATTTGAAAGAATTAAATTCTTATGTTGGATTAAACCCTAGTTTCATTTGGAGGAATTAAATTTCTGTGAATTTGAAAGAATTAAATTCTTGTGTAGGGTTAAACCCTAGTTTTATTTGGAGGAATTAAATTCCTATGAATTTGGGGGAATTAAATTCCCTAAACTCAATTCTCCCTCTAAGTTTTGGATC
The DNA here is from genome assembly GCA_030015575.1 of Agapanthus africanus. Classification (NCBI taxonomy): domain Eukaryota; kingdom Viridiplantae; phylum Streptophyta; class Magnoliopsida; order Asparagales; family Amaryllidaceae; genus Agapanthus; species Agapanthus africanus. The sequence goes on from JASDDO010000024.1 coordinate 32,103,209, forward strand.
TGCATGGCAGAATCTCCCCGATGAGAATTAAATTCTCAACTTGTGGGGAGATCTATTTCTGCAGATTTTCAACCAAAGGAAGAACTAAGTTTTTATTCAGAAGAGTTAAACTCTTAATTTGATAATTAAATTCTCCTTTTGTTTTATGGAGCTTAGATCTCTTTCCCTTTCTCACCTAGAGTTTCTTTTTCTGAAAAGATCTTCTTTTTCTCTCTTGAGAATTAAATTCTCCTCTCTTTTTTCTCTCTGTTGTTGTATATAAAAAAATTCCAAGGATCCCTTCTCTTCTGCTCTTGGCTCCTATTTATAGGAGAAAGAAAATAATCAATTTGTTTAGTGAATCTTTCATTGAAAGATTTTGGTTGTTTTTGTAACTAACATGATCTTTTAGATCACTCAGTGAATTTTATTCACCATTGGATTTTTAATCCAAAAGATATTCTGTCTATTATTCTTGGTGAATTTTAGGGAAATCTTTCCTTGTATAAAATCTTTCCATAAATTGGTGATTTTTAATCACCATTGGATTTTTAATCCAATGGTGCTCTAATTTACAGAGCACCATCTTTTTCGTTTGGAAAGATTTAAAGAAATATTTTCCCTGTTTGGGTCTTTGATTTCCCTTAATTAGAATTTAATTCTATTATTTCAGAAGGCTTTTAAAAGTCTATCACGTGTTGGCACGTGATCCCTTTATCTGATTATTATATAGAATTTAATTCTATCAATTAAAGAGTTTAGGAACTTGTCACGTGTTGACACGTGACCCTCTTGATTAAATATTTTATTCAGAATTTAATTCTGCCTTTTAACAGAGCTAAGGAATCATCACGTGTCAGCACGTGACCCTTGGTCACGTGTGAGCACGTGATGCCCCATTGGGGTTTTTCCTTAGTGTCTTATTATATTTTTGTTTGACTAGAATTGAATCCTATAAAGCAGAGATCACAGGAACCTATCACGTGACAACACGTGACCCTTGGTCACGTGTGAGCACGTGATACCCCAATGGGGTATTTCCTGGCATTTTATCAGGGAACAACTGCCAGAATCAAAGAGACCGCAAGAAGCGAATATGACTGACGACCCAAAATATTGCCCCTATCATAGAGTGATAGGTCATGCCATTGAGAACTGCTTCGTCTTTAAAGATTGGGTCGAAAGGCAATACAAGACGGGAGAGATAGAACTGTTTAAAGGTGTCTTAGCAAACAGTCAAGCTACTGTTTCCCCCAATCAAAGCAAAGCTCAGTTTGAAATTTAAATTTTGAAATGAAGCAACGCTTCAAATGCAGCGCCAAGTGCGCTGTGCCCTAAGCAGCGCACCACGTGCAAAGCACGGATGCGCTAGCGCTAGGTGCGCTGCGCTCTAAGCAGCGCACCACGTGCAAAGCACGAGTGCGCTACCGCTGGAACTAAAAGCTCCCCACCGTTAGATCAAAGATCTAATAATAATGATGAACCATTGATTAACCAGAATTAAATTCTGTTAAGGAAAAATTTCTCAAAAATTTTCCAAACAACAAAATTGTGCTCTGTAAATCAGAGCACCGTTGGATCAATGATCCAATGGTGATTAAAAATCACCAAAAGTACAGAATAAATTCTGTATGGAAAGATTTCCCAATCTTGTTAAAAATAAGAAGATTGCCTTCTGTAAATCAGAAGCTCTTGGATCAAAGATCCAACGATGGGAAATTCCCCAAATCAATTGGAGAAAAGATCTCCTTAACTGATTGAACAAATCAGCTTGCCCTATATAAAGGCCCCTAGACTTCAAGTCTCAAAGACAGAAGCATAGAGAGAAACCTCCCATAAACTTTGAGAAATTCAAAGAAAAAGAGCAAGCTCTCAGAAGAAGATTTTCTTTCTTCAAGGTAAAAAAGAATGGTGATGAACAGTGAGATGAAATCATCTCGTAATTAATTTAAAAAGAAGGATTCACTTCTTTAAAAGATCATAGATCTACAAAGACCAAACTCTTTTCAAAAGAGATCAAAAGGACCTCTTCATAAAATAAAAAGAAGAATTTACTTCTTTCTCACAGATCATAGATCCAAAAAGGCAAAGCATTTTATCAACATAAGAGGTTGAAGAACTTTTGTTCTTAAAATCTTGAGACAAAGTCTCTTTTTAGATCATAAAATTGATCATATGCGCTTTACGCTTTTGAACTACGCCTCTGCGCTTTTAGACTGGCGCTCAGCGCCAAGTGTGCCACCTGTCAATCACGTATGCGCCACTTAATAACTAGCGCTTTGCGCTCTTGAAATAGCGTACTGCGCTCATGGGTTGGTGCTCAACGCCAAGCGCACCACGTGTCAATTACGTGTGCGCCACTAAACTACTAGCGTAATGCGCTCATAAACTGGCGCAATGCGCCCATCATCTGGCGCTCAGCGCCAAGCGCGACACGTGTCCCTCATGTGTGCGCTACTCGGCAGAAGCGCACTGCGCTCTTTGACTGGCGCAAAGCGCCAAACGCACCACGTGTCACTCACTCGTGCGCTCATAGAACATAAATTGTTCTTTAATAAGTCACAGAGCTATGATGAATGCCCAGCACTCAATAAAAGACAAAACATTATCAGAATGCAAGTCAATACTTAGCATTATTAAAAGGGCCAAGCCCAAATAAAGGCTCAACAGCCCAAGACAAATGTTAAACATTTTAACTCGATTGGACTTAGCCCAAATTGGCCATAAGTCCTCAATTCAGATTAATTGAGCCCATACGCTCACGAATCTTTTACAGATCTTAGCCCCAAATTGGACTACAGATCTTTCAACCAAAATTGGTTCAAGGGTACATCTCTGACCCCCTCTGATATATGTCGTTGTAATCCTTCAACGTCTTCAGAGAGGTGATGGGTCCCGGCAACCATACATTTCATAGACTATGACGTCTTTAAACCGGACCGTGGGGTCCTTTAAAACCCATGGACTATGATGTCCTTAACCTCGTACTGTGGGGTCCTTTAAAACCCATGGACTATGATGTCCTTAACCTCGGACTGTGGGGTCCTTTAAAACCCATGGACCGAGATGTCCTTAAACTAACATTGGACCGAGATGTCCTTAAACTAACATTGGACCGAGATGTCCTTAAACTAACGATGGACCGTAATGTCTTTAAACTAATCGACCGTAATGTCCCTAAACTAAACAATAGAGTCCAAGTGCTCCTTTGTTGGATCTAAACGATCCCGTTGAGTTGATCTTAGTCTAAAATTAGACTAACGTATCCTCAACGAACGTTTAAGTTGATCTTAGTCTCAAATGAGACTAACGTATCCTTAAACCCAACCTAAACCCAAATCTAAGAAAATACGGATTTGGACTAATCCACGCCCTACGGGCGACAACATAAATTAGTCTCCGTATACAATCAACGGGCAACCAAAAACAAAATAAACACACACGACATGAAGTGACCATCTGGAGAAGGAGAAAGTGGTTACCGCGATGCGGTAGAGTAATTAATTGCAGGGGCTTGCGCCTGCAGGGAAGAGCGTCCCCACAATAAAAAACCTCCTCAATGAGGGGGAATCTGACGAAGTTTGCTACATCGGCCGCATCCGTTTAAACCTTCGATACATGGTGTCATAAATCAACTTGGTATCTTCGGAGAGGTGGACGGATAGCACCAATTAGCATCTGCCCCAAAATTTAGGCAAGAAGAACCTGCGTGGTCGCTTCTCCGTGTTTCGGCGGGGAACAGATTCTGGCACGTCCGGTGGGACCTCTTCCTCTTTCCACTCCACACTTCATGTGTCGTGTTCACGAACGAATCGCGGTTTGATATGGTTGCCCTTGGATTCGAGGTACTAAGATTTGGTGTCTTGTTCCGTACAGAAAACAGAAGATCAATGGCTTTAACCTGCACTAACTGCAACTGCAACTCTCGCTCCGTCCCGTCTGGAGGAGTGACTTATGGGCCCTAAGCGGCCTCCATCTTCGCTATGCCGGTGGAACAGGTCACTCAGGCCACCACTGGATTATTCTTCGAGACCATGCTCCCGCCAACGAGCTTCAGCGCTCCTGTACCATCACAAGAAGCTCCCAAGAAGTTGGTCTTTGATCGGCTTGCAACTACTGCGGCCCCTCTCAACGGGTCGCCCAACTCCAATGCCTCAGTTTTCAACAGACTGGGCCAGAACGCCAACAAGCCCGCGATACCTGAAGCAGCCATCCCAAAGCGGATAGCCATCCCGGCTCAAGCAGACGAAATTATCAGAGAGGCTTCTTCTGCCAAGAAGTCAGTCTTCACAAGGCTGGTCGTTCCGACTCCCGCTCCAGGCGAAGTCACCCCTGCCCAGAGGTCCGTCTTTGACAGATTGAACATTGCTTCTCAACGAGCTTCGGTCTTTAAGAGGCTGACGCCGGCGGCGACCCTTCGCCAAAACAGGGGGCATGAGGAAGTCACCCTTACAGCTGAGACAATCCCAACGGCTCGACACGCTCGACGTCGCCACTGGCGCCGAGTAAGGAAGGTTGGGGGCAATTCCCCTTTCGGACTGACTCCGCCAGCTACCATGGTGGAAATCAATGCTGCTGTTCTAACTGGGAACAGCTTTGAACCGCTTAGGAAGGTTCGCAAGAACTCTCCGACTGCCGTGCTGAAGAGATCTCCTCCACCTATGGAGATTACTACAGAAAAGAAAGCGGAGCAGCCCCCTCAACGGCTGTCCTTCAAAATTTATAAAGTCTGGTGACAGGTACAGGAATCGGTGATTAACCAGGACTACTCTCGCTGGCCAAAGAAGCTTAAAGCTCAGCAAGAAAAGAGCCATCCCGTGGTACCACAGAAGATGTCATTCGTCTAGGTGCCCGCTGTAACGGCTCCCTCAACTTCAACCGCTCACAAGAGAAGGAGGCCGGAGAAAGCCCCTGTGACCATGGCGAACCGCAAGGACGCTGAATCTAAACGCCTGAAGTCTGGGGGCATGATAACCCATACCGTTTATATGGCTTTCGGAAAAGAGGAAAGCCGTGCTTCTACGGGCCATCGACCGCTTACCCGATCGATAACAAAGGCTCAGGAGCAACAACAGCAAAAGCTCCAAGAGATGCTAACTGCAATGGCCGCACTCACGGGGCCGAAAGAAAATCCAGAGACCTCAGAGCAGCGTCAGGAACAAGAAACTGATGCTGAATTCCTCCGAAGAATGCTCGATAGGAAAGAAAAAGAGGTCGCGGAGCAGGCGGACAACATAAAACGAATGGCTTTTTTGTTCCAAGACATAGCTGGGATGATATTACAGCCAGAACCTCTGGCTGAAAACCCCCCGATTATCATTGAAGATGACAGAAGGGAGACATCGAACCCCCCTCCGGCTCTTTCAGCAGCCAAAGAAGAGACAATCTCTAAGGCCGCCTTGGACAACTACATCGCTCAGCAAATACAAGCTCACCAGGCGAACCAAGCGGCTGGGCAGGTCGTTAAGACTGGACGACCTTATCCAGGATGGTATGACCAAATAAGGTACCCGCCGGGATATACGATCCCTAAATTTCATGTATATAAAGGGACAGAAAATCCGCACCAGCACGTCGCTCAATTCAGAGCCTTGTGCGGTAACACCGGAGGTGATGATAAACTTCTGCTCCGCCAGTTTGTTGGTACTTGTCGGAGACAGCGTTCGAGTGGTATTCGGAGCTTCCCAACGACTCCGTCAAAACTTTTGCAGAAATGGAGCTGCTATTCACCCAGCGCTTCACGAGTGCTAGTGAACGCACCCCAATAATGGCATTGATCAATGCCAGGGTAAAAGTTGGCGAAACATGGGTTCAATACGCAATACGATGGCGGAATTTGTAGTCAAAATGTGAGCAGCGCATCGAAGAAGCGTCGGCAGTGGGCATGTTCGTAGGCACTCTTGACCCTCAAGCGACTATTTCCTAATTTATGATGTTCTTCAAGCCGACCACGTTCCAGGCCTTGATCGACAAACTGGCCCAAATAGACCAGATGGGTCATAGACCGTCTCCTTCAAAGCCGGAGCTATGGAATTAAAAGGGCAAAGGGAAAGCGACCTTCGTCGCAAATGCTCAACAGCAGCCCAGTGGCCCAAAACTAACTGATCGACTAGACGAGAGACGGCGATACTATAATGAGAAAATAAAGCGCCCTTATTCATTTCCCCGGGACAAAACGAAGAGATTGTTCGATCTGGCGGTGCGCAATAGGCTCATTAATTTGCCGAATCCAAAACGCACATTGCAACCTGGTGAGGCTAATAATCCTAATTATTGCCCATATCACCAAACGACAGGCCATCCAATTGACGATTGCTTCGTCTTTAAAGGTTGGATCGAAGATCAATACCAACAGGGCAAGTTCGCACTATCCGAGAATTGGAAAGTAAACCCGCCGCAGCCACACGCTTTCAAAAAGACAGACACACTGGGGGCATCATGCTCTTTTGTAGAATAAGCTCCATGGGAAGTCGTTCTTTCAGCCAAGACAAAAGAATGCTGAAGGATCTCCAAACATGCCCAGCGGTTAGGTGGAAAAATCCACTGGAACCCGAGATCATCGAGGGAATGCTGAAACCGCGCCCAACTCCAAAGATTGGTGGTGATAGCCAAAGCGCTCACACCCAGCCGTCAAAGTCTTCGAAGAAGAAGAAAAAGACCAAAAAGCCCGTGAAGCCTTGTGACAAGCGCACGGACCTGCAAAAATAGATTGACGCGTTAGAAGAATATAATCAAAAAGCGCATACTCCAGTCACGCTCCAAGAATTTCTCAGCCACGTCCTTAAGGACGGAGGCGACAACAACGGAGAAGACTTGTTAGATGAGCCTGAAGATTATGTGGCAAGCCGCCATGTGATCTCCCGCTCGTTAATAAATGATGAAGAAGCTCCTTATGCAGAGAAACTGGGGGCAGATCCTGAACCCGAACTTCTAGGGTCATCAGACAAAATGATTGATGCATTCCTGGACGAAGCTCTTCTTAAAAGCAATGCTGATCGAGAGCGCGAGATGGCCATATTTGAAAATGGCAGACGCCGGCGAATGGATGAAATGGTCGAAGCACCCCAACCAGACCGAAGCATGCCCGCGACAAATAAAAGCAGGTTCAAGACGAGGAAAAGGTTCGCCAAAATCATATCGATAGGAATGAAGCTTCCACCCTCTGAAGGAAACATTTCCGATGAAGCGGATATACATCATAGCTACTGCTTATATCATCGAATGATTGCGCACCCTACTGAAGAGTGCATAGCCTTTAAAAACTGGTGGTATGGATATGTCTCTCACAGGCAACACTTCAAAAGGATGAAGCGCGAAGCTCGTCGACAGCGGAAAAGCGTGACAAATGAGCACAAAAGACCTGCCAGCAACTGCCATATGGTTGACTATGGGGTATCGCAAGTCCTCACTTTCGGGAGCGACTCTGATGAAGAAATGACTCTTGGCCCTCTCTTCAAAGAATTCACCTCGGGAAAAGAGGAAGAACCGAAGAGCTATGAAAATATTCAGCTGCGCAATCGTACGCTGCCCGAAAAGAATCTCGGGCCCACGAACAAGGGGTCGACCAAAAAGGATAAGGGGAAAGAAAAAATCCCTGAGGACATCACCCTAGATGATCAAGTCGTCGAAGAGCTGACAGCCAAGGATCCGCCCAAGAAAAACAAGGTGGATTACAACGTTCTGGCACACTTGAGGAAGATACCCTCACAGCTCAGCATTCTCGACGCCCTTCTGCTATCCAAAGAGGCGAGAGATTCGCTGATCAAAGCGTTACAAGAGCCCGAGCAATTCCAAGCTTTCCTCGCCGAAGAAAAGATGAAGGACGAACTGGAAGAAGTGCACACAGCCGATATCACCTTAGGCGATGAAGATCTCCTTCTCGGGACGTACGAGCATAACTGTCCCCTTTATGTCTCCGGATACTGTCATGATATCAAGATAGGCAAAATCCTGGTTGACAACGGTCCTCCGTTAACCTCCTCAATGTAAGGGTGTTGAAAAAAATCTGCATGAGCGTTCAACACCTCGCTCGGGATAAGATCACTATCTCCGGGTTTGACTCCCAGTCATCACGGATGCTCGGGTCTGTAATATTGACACTACGCTTTAGGTTGCTTGTCACGGATATCAAGTTTCATGTCATTGACGCCAAGACTTGCTACAACACTTTGCTCGGCAGGTCATGCTTACACGAGTACAACATCATCTCTTCTACACAACATCAGTGTATGAAGTATTTCAAGGATGGTCTCGAGTATACCGTGACAGGAGAACTAAACCCTTTCTCTGTGAATGAAGTCCGAAAGTACGAAGTTGCAAAATACTTCTTACCAGATTTTGAAGACACGGAAAGATGTCACGAACCGAAGAACAAAGCTATCACCACTATTCCGGTCTTCGGGAGTGATACCGAAGAGGAAGAAGAGATAATCTATTCGGGACCGCCCCAATACAAAAAACCGGGACCGTCAACTCCTATTCTGGTCTTTGGTAGTGACTCTGAAGATGAGGTCAATGCAGTATTCTTGGCTCGTCCATCAGTGCAAGCTTTCGTCGGAGATAATCAGAGTTTGCAAATCGCCATGGTTCCGCAAGAGCATTACAAAGAGATCGACGCACTTGATACCTATAATGTGCAGGAACTGCAGACATTCTACGTCCCTCCCAGGCGAAGAGATGAAAAGGCGGTTCTCTTCTATCGATCAACGGAGACCAGAGTGGAAAAAGAAGTTTGGCATGGTGCCGATTCTACACTTGACAGGCTTCAGCCCATCTTTTTGCCCAGATACTACACATAAAGATTAAAAAGGCTGTTGAGGCGTTAAGGCATACCCTTCAAACAGACTGCTCGACAAGCATGGTTCTATAATAGGATCTGGAATGTCCCCGGAACTCAACGAAAGTTGCCCAACGGGAGAATGGAAACGATCGGACTTGGATATGTTCAATCCCAGAAACGGGAGCGATTTCTGCTACGTCATACATGACTTCGATGAAGAAGAAGATGCTCTGTGGGAAGATGCTAACCTTGGACCAAAACGAGCTCCCGTCGTGAAAATTCCAAGCCCGTCGTTCGAAGAACAAATGGACAAGCTTATAAGAGAAGCGGGTCAAAAGGTTCGAGACGACCATAATAGCGAAATGGCCATCTACGAGAAAGCCAGAACGCAGCGCCTCCTTCAGCAGGCTACGGAAAATAACGATACTCTTCGTCGCCAGCCTGTCATACAAAAGACCCGACGCAGAGGCAAAAATAAACCAAAGAACGAGAAAAGCATTCGACAGCGACAAAGCGGGACAAAGAAGCCACGTGATCGAGAATCGAGTAACCAAGATTCGTCTCTTATAAAGAAGATGGGTTGAGAATATTCTTTTCCTTAAGACAAGACAAAGAAGATATTCGATCTTGTTATGAAACACCAGAAGATGACACTCCCAGAGTCCAAGCATCCCGAGCAAGCGGACGAGGTCTCTCACCCAGACTATTGCTCTTATCACCAAGCAATAGGGCATCCTCTCGAAGACTGCTTCACCTTCAAGAACTGGGTTGAAGACCAAAATCAACTCGGCAGGTTCGCTTTATCTAGCAGTTGGAGGGTAATCCCGCCGCAGAAGCATGAACCGAAAGCCCCGTATGCAACGAGAATGGAACCAGATCAATGTCAGTCCTGGAAGCGATCTCGTACCTGCCACGCGATAACGCTGTCAGAAGAAGAGCCCGAGAATATGGATGACCTCCCCTGGTGCTTCGAAAACGATGATGGCGAGGTGGTCTCAGAGTTTCCACCGGCGCCAAAAGAGCTGGAAGATGGAATACATACTACTGCAGATAACCTCAAGAAAATTGATTTGGGGACGGCAAGTGACCCGCGACCGACATTCATCAGTGAGCTGTTGTCTGAAGAAAGGGTGGCTACGCTAAAGGACATGCTCATGCAGCATAAAGATTGCTTCGCATGGAACTATTCCGAGATGCCAGGACTAGATCCAGAGATTGTTGTCCACAAATTGGCAATATCCCCGGACGTCAAGCCGATCAAACAAGCACCAAGAAGAATGCGGCTCGAGCTTGAGATGAGCATCAACGCCGTGGTCAAGAAGCTAATCGACTCCGGCTTCATCCAAGAGGTTCAGTACCCTGACTGGATCGCCAATATCGTTCCGGTGATGAAGAAAAATGGGACGGTGCGCATATTTGTGGACTTTCAGGATCTCAATAAAGCCTGCCTGAAGGACGACATCCCAGTACCAGTCACTGAGCTGATGATAGATAATACGTCCACTCACGAAGTTTTCTCCTTCATGGACGGCTCATCAGGATACAATCAGATAAAGATGCATCCCGAGGACCAGAAGCATACCGCTTTCCGGACCCCTTTGGGCATATTCTGCTACAAGGTGATGCCTTTCGGTCTAAAGAACGCCGGTGCCACCTATCATAGAGCCATGACGAAGATTTTCGATGACCTCATATATGAAATCGTCGAATGCTATATCGACGACCTTGTAGTTAAAAGCCAATCATACGAGGAACATTTAGAGCATCTTAAGATCGTGTTTCAGCGCCTTCAGAAATACAACTTGAAGATGAACCCTCTCAAATGCGCGTTCGGAGTTTCCTCAGGCAAGTTTCTAGGATTCGTCGTAAGACACCGAGGCATCGAAATCGACCCGTCAAAGATCAAGGCGATCATGGAAATGCCTCCGCCAAGAACTCTCAAGCAACTGCGGTCTCTCCAAGGGAAGCTCGCATATATCCAGAGATTTATAGCCAATCTCTCCGGCAAGTGCCGTCCTTACAGTCACCTAATGAAGAAAGGAACCCCTTTCGTATGGGATCGCAAATGCCAAGGCGCACTGGACGAAATTAAGCAATACCTGCAGAATCCTCCGGTGCTAACTGCTCCAGTCAAGGGAAAACCCCTCATTCTGTATACGACCGCCCTTGAGGGTTCTCTAGGCGCATTATGGGCACAAGAAAACGACCAAGGGAAAGAAAGAGCTCTCTACTATCTGAGTCGAGTTCTCCTGGGGGCAGAAAACAATTATTCTCCCATCGAAAAACACTGCCTGGCGTTGATTTTCGCGATAATGAAGCTCAGACACTATGCGTTGGAACATGAGGTCCATCTCATATCAAAGGTGGATCCTCTCAAATATTTGATGTCAAAGGCTATATTAACAGGGCGGCTCGCTAAATGGGCCTTGCTCTTGATGGAGTTCTCGATAACCTATCGTCCCTTCAGGGCAGTGAAAGGCCAGGCCGTCGCTGACTTCCTCGCTGAGCATCCGATACCCGCTAACTCTCCCTTGAACTGCGAATTGCCAGACGAACATGCGTTAGACACGATCGACGGGGAAAGAAGAGAGAATGATACCCAGTGGGAACTCTACTTCGATGGAGCATCTTCCATGAAGAAGCGCAAACAGAGTACCCCCATAATCAAGTCCAGAATAGGCCTCATCTTCATAACTCCACAAAAGGGGATAATGCGTTTCGCCTTCTCCTTAACAGAGCCAAGGACGAACAATGAAGCCGAATATGAAGCTTTAATAGCAGGTCTTGAGATCGCTGTCGACATGGGAATCGAGAACCTTTTTATATACGGAGACTCCCAGTTGATTGTTAGTCAAGTAAACAGCGACTATCAAACGTGCAAACCAGAGTTGGTAAAGTACGGCGAGAGAGTGCAGCAACTGCTAACTCAAATCCCTTCCTACACACTGGAAAGCATACCGCGCACGGAAAATAGCAAAGCGGATGCACTAGCCAAGCTCGCTAAATAATTGGCCGACGAGAACCTCGATGACGTAAAAATTGTGGTACAAAGCCGTCGAGTTCTTGCACCGGCAGAAATATCTCCGGAGTCGTCCGAAGAAAAAGGAGCAACCGAGCAAACGGCCCTACAAATAAAAGACCAGGAAAAGGATGAGGATTGGAGAGAAGTCTTTATAGATTACTTCAAATCCGGTCGAACAACTGAAGATGCATCCTCAAGGCATCAGCTCATGAAACGAGCTTTATCCTTCGCCTTTGTTAAAGATACTCTGTATAAGAGATCATTTGATTCTCTATGGTTAAGATGCCTGGGACCGGGAAGAGGCAAAGAGAGTCGTCCAAGAAACTCACGACGGACTCTGCGGTTCTCACCAAGCCGGCCCGAAGATGAAGCTGAAGATCAAAAGGATGGGCTACTATTGACCCACGATGATCCAGGACTGCCTCGAATACGCGAAGCAATGCCACTCGTGCCAGATTCACGGAGATTTTATCCATCAGCATCCGAATCCACCACACCCAACGGTGGCCAGCTGGCCGTTCGAAATGTGGAGGACTGACATAATCGGCCTCATCGAACCAGCATCATCCAGAGGACATCGGTTCATTTTGGCAACAACTGATTACTTCTCTAAATAGGCAGAAGCAGTACCACTAAGGGAGGTGAAGACGGAGAATATTCTCCATTTCTTCAAGACACACGTCATTTATCGGTTTGGTACTCCGTGACGGATTATCTCCGATAACGGGCCAGCCTATAGAAGCTACAAGATCAGCCGCTTCGCAGAACAGCATAACATAGACTGGAGATATTCATCGGTCTATAATCCCCGAGCTAACGGTCTAGCTGAGGCTTTCAACAAGACCTTGACGAAAATCGTGAAAAAGACGGTGTCTCGAAGTAAAAGGGACTGGCACGAGAGACTGCATGAAGCTCTCTGGGCGTATCGAGCCACGTTCAAAACGGCCAAAAACACAACGCCGTATGCATTGGTATTCGGCACAGAAGTGGTACTCCCTCTCGAGATAGAGTTACCCTCTCTACGAGTGGCGGTTCACTACGAGCTAACAGACAAAGAAAAGGCTCATCTTCGGCTTGGGGAACTTAATGCCCTCGACGAAACTCGGCTCATGGCGCAGCAAAATCTGGAGGCTTATAAAGCAAAGATGACGTGCTCATATGAGAGATTGACTAGGCCGAGAACATTCCGCCAAGGCAAACTCGTGATAGTGGTCAAAAGACCTATGATCCCCAATCGTGCCAAGCAGGGGAAATTCGAGCCGAACTATGAAGGCCCGTATATCATAGACAAAGTTTACCAGGGTGGTGCCTACCTACTCATGGACATGCATGGTGAAAGACCTTTTAGGCCAATAAAAGGTCGCTTCCTGAAAAAATACTACGCCTGACGAGTCACGACCTAAGTTAACGATAGATGACGACGCCTATGTCCGCTCGCTATCTTCTTATGCCCAAACTCTATAAGTAGTAGCCGGCGACGGACCGAAATATCCTAAAACTAACGACGGACTGAAACGTCCTTAAACTAACGACGGACTGAAACGTCCTTAAACTAACAACGGACCGAAATGCCCTAAAACTAACAACGGACCACTAGGTCCTAAAACTGGCTATTGACCAAAACGTCAATAAATTACTACGGACTGCAGCATCCTAAGTCTGACAAAAAAAATAATAAAACAAAAAAAAGAAAAGAAAACGGTATGTCCATAAGCAAAATGGGCACGGATGAAAACCCGAAAGGGCTCCGTGAGTAAAAACAACAGGGCTACTGGCGAGTTTTTGTGAAAACCCGAAAGGGCGCAATCTCGTTAAAAGACACTTGTAAGGTCCTCTCGACCTTATGAGGAGAAACCACCTGCGTGAGATCCTTACGACTCACAAGGAAGTAACACACTTAGGGATCCCAACGATTCCTAAGGAGAAATTACACTTACGAGATCCTCACGACTCGTAAGGAGAATTCCCCCTTTGAGACCCTCACGGCTCATAGGATTCAAAAGCCTTAAACTACAGGGATCTGAACCTGTTCTTAAGCAGCCATCACAACCTTCGATGCTGCCCTACAAGCGGCTCAATATTGACCCTTGTATACAATCCACGGGCGCGAATAAACATTTCCCTAACAAAGTCCTACTCGCGACTAGGGATATGTTTACACGGTGAACAGCCCTTGTAAGTCCTCTCGACTTAGAAGGAGAAAATACTCTTGTAAGATCCTTACGACTTACAAGAAGCCATACACTTGGGAATCCTCACGATTCCTAAGGAGAAAATGCACTTATGAGATCCTCACGACTCGTAGGGAGAAAAATCTTTATGAGACCCTTACGGCTCATGAAGTCAAAAGCCTTAGTCGACAGGATCTTAACCCTGTTTGCTAAGCCACCTTTGTTCGACATCGACAGAGGCAAATGCTGATTCGCTTCTGGCAATATCCCAGTTGTAGCGGTGCTGATGCCGAAATCGGTGTCTAATTCCAAGCTTGCAGCAAAAAGCCAGCGAGCCACACATGCATACGAAATAGCCGAAATGATGGGGCAACTTGCAACAAAATCAGCAAGTAAAAATGTATGCATACAAAACAGCCGAAATGATTGGGCAACTCGCAATAAAAAGTAGTGAGTAAATAAAACAAATAGCCGAAATGATTAGACACCGCGAAAAATAGCCGAAATGATTGGGCAATCGCGACTTTCGCGATATAAAAGCTGAAATGATAGAACATCGCGGAAAAAAAAATTCTGAAAGAATGAAACTTTTGCCCTACAGGTGAGATTACATCGATCCATGTATACAATCTAGGGGCGCAAACAAAGAGAGAACCATACCTTCCCCCTAGGCTTCATCCGAAAGAGAGCCAAGTCTCAACGGTTCACAAAGCAGCCTGGAGATCATCTCAACATTCGTCTCATTTCAACAGACACGACATCAACAAATCGGAGCTGCGGCGAAGTTCCCAGTTCCATGACTCGCCGATGCACAGACAACCGAGAGTCAACCCCCGACTCCGTGAAATGCGGATAAAGTCAACCCTTCCTGGTTTCGCAGAACGCGGCTATGTCAATCCTGACCCCATGGGAAGCATCCAGAGCAAATTCCTGGTCACGTGAAATACGGCCTATGTTAATCCTGACCCTGTGGTAAACGTCCAGAACGGAGCCTGGTCCTCGCAGAACACGGCTATGTCAAACCGACCCCGTGGGAAGCATCCAGAGCAAATCCTGGTTACGTAGAACACGGCCTATGTCAATCCTGACCCCGTGGGAAACGTCTAGAGCGGATCCTGGTCCTCGCAGAACACGGCTATGTCAAACCGACCCCGTGGGAAGCATCCAGAGCAAATTCCTGGTCACGTAGAACACGGCCTATGTCAATCCTGACCCGGTGGGAAACGTCCAAAGCGGATCCTGGTCCTCGCAGAACACGGCTATGTCAATCCTGACCCCATGGGAAGCATCCAGAGCAAATTCCTGGTCACGTGGAACACGGCCTATATCAATGCTGACCCCATGAGAAACGTCCAGAGCGGAGCCTGGTCCTCGCAGAACACGGCTATGTCAATCCGATCCCGTGGGAAGCATCCAGAGCAAATTCCTGGTCACGTGGAACACGGCCTATGTCAATCCTGACCCTGTGGGAAACGTCCAGAGCGGAGCCTGGTCCTCGCAGAACACGGTTATGTCAATCCGACCCCGTGGGAAGCATCCAGAGCAAATTCCTGGTCACATGGAACATGACCTATGTCAATCCTGACCCGTGGAAAACGTCTAGAGTGGATCCTGGTCCTCGCAGAACACGGCTATGTCAATCCTGACCACGTGGGAAGCATCCAGAGCAAATTCCTGGTCACGTGGAACACGGCCTATGTCAATCCTGGCCCGTGGGAAACGTCCAGAGCGGATCCTGGTCCTCATAGAACACGGCTATGTCAATCCTGACCCCGTGGGAAGCATCCAGAGCAAATTCCTGGTCACGTGGAACACGGCCTATGTCAATCCTGACCCCGTGGGAAACGTCCAGAGCGGAGCTTGGTCCTCGCAGAATACGGCTATGTCAAACCGACCCCGTGGGAAGCATCCAGAGCAAATTCTTGGTCACGTGGAACACGGCCTATGTCAATCCTGACCCCGTGGGAAACGTCAAGAGCGGATCCTGGTCCTCGCAGAACACTGCTATGTCAATCCTGACCCCGTGGGAAGCATCCAAAGCAAATTCCTGGTCACGTGGAACACGGCCTATATCAATCCTGACCCCATGGGAAATGTCCAGAGCGGATCCTGGTCCTCGTAGAACACGGCTATGTCAATCCTGACCCCGTGGGAAGCATCCAGAGCAAATTCCTGGTCATGTGGAATACGGCCTATGTCAATCCTGACCCGTGGGAAACATCCAGAGTGGAGCCTGGTCCTCGCAGAACACGGCTATGTCAATCCTGACCCTGTAGGAAGCATCCAGAGCAAATTCCTGGTTACATGGAACACGGCCTATGTCAATCCTGACCCCGTAGGAAACGTCTAGAGCGGATCCTGGTCCTCGCAGAACACGGCTATGTCAAACTGACCCCGTGGGAAGCATCCAGAGAAAATCCTGGTAACGTGGAACACGTCCTATGTCAATCCTGACCCCGTAGGAAATGCCCAGAGCAACTCCTGACTCCGTGAAACGCGGATGATGTTGATTGAATGATTTAGCGTGCTTGCACTTTCTACAAGATAGATCAAAAATATTTGTAACCGCAATCAAGAACGGCGTCGCATGAAGCTAGCCGGTGAGTACGGGTCGGTCCACAGGGATTTTGTGAATTTCCGATTCGCGCTTACGAGTTAATTCCGAAGGGTGTTCGAATTGATTATTAAATCTAAAAACCTAATTAACCTAGGGCAATTATCTAGATCTATTCTTGCTAGGGCTAGGTTTAGGGATGGTTTGGAAATGTAAGTAAACCTCAACGCTTTCTATACCCGAATGAAGATATGTGAGAAGTTATGGTAATTATCAATAAAGTGGATTAGATCCGTTCGGGAAGGTGTTCCTTCCTCTAGGTTCTTGTCCTTCCTTTAGAGATCCTTACCCTAACCTCCATGGAAAATATCACACCCGGGCCTTTATACTACGGTATCACCGCTATCTCGAGGGATAGAGTGCCGTAGGGAGCGGTATGTGCATGTATGCATGGAGTCCTATTATAAATATTTGGTGGGTAAGAAAGGGATGAGAGATCTCATCTTTCAAAAATCCTTCATCAAAGCTAAACCCTAAACAAGTTCCTAGGGCATGAAATTAAATCTACCTAGGGCAAGGAATTGAAATCTACACTAGGGCAAGAAATTAAATTACTTACAGATGCATCCCTCCAATCATCCATGTAGGGTTGTCAGATCTGAATTTCTGAATAGAGAAAAAACACCGATGCTCTCCAAAAGATTTCTAAATTTTATTCATAAAAGGAGGCATAGGGAGGCATAAGAAATTACAATGAGTAGAGTTCCTATTTATAGAGAATAGGAAACCCTAGGTTACAATTGATTTGCATGTCTACATTTACCAAAATATCCTTAGGAAGACCTAGTCAAAGTAGACTTCAAGCTTTGGTAAAATTTTATGTCTCTGTCTCTTTAAAGAAAGTATTGGGCCTTGAATCTTTGGGCTTCCTTATTATTTGGTTCTTTATTAAAATAGCTTCTATGTTTCTTCCAGATCTCCAGTGAATAATTGCGGTGGACTTTTAACCGTTCGCTTTGTAATCTTGGACCTTGCATTGCCTTGTACTTTGTGAATTTTATCTTTGATGTAGGCTTGATCAAGAGTCTTCTATTTGTTGGTCAAAGTCCACTTTTTCATCGTCTTTACATCGTTTTCACTGTTTTCCGTCCAAAAATCTGTAACCTGTAACATGTAGCAGACATGCGTCAAAAGCACCTGTTTATTTATAAAAAGAGTAAGAATGGGGAATATAATAATGCAATATTCTAGTCTGAACAAATACCCCCAAACTTATCTTTTGCTCGTCCTCGAGCAAACTTATTTTTATTCACTAAAATCCTAACCGCACTTTCGCAGGGAAACGCGATTGCACTGAGCACGTGCAACAAGCCGTTAAACCTCTAGGTGTCCCTAGTAGGAGGAGTGTTGTCTCCTGAGGGTTTTCAGCGGATTACACCCACAAAATCCTATCAACTTGGCCCATTGACTTTTGTTCTCCAATTAGGTTTTCTAACAAGGAATTCTATTATCTTTTGACCCGCAAATTATCCACCCATATTCTTCACACTTTCTCATTATTTAACTTAAGATTATATATGTTATGTAGACCTACTTAGCTTTCGGCATCTCTTAAGTCTTCCTTCTAGGATTACATCTCGACTTAGGAATTTCTATCAACTCTATTAAAGATATAAGTTCTATTTTTCATTCCTCTCTCTTATCTAAATTCCAATCACATATCCCTACGTGTGTGTATAAATCACCCCTACACTTGGAAATTCAAATCAAGCAATCATACTCTCGTCTGTTGTCCAAAGTACTCATTAGTAGGTGAATTTTTAATTGAATTTTGCTTACACATCCTTCATGCGACCGCTAATACTTCTTGAGGTACCAACGACCGATTACAAAATGCGTTTGCACTTTAAAGCGTACTTCCTAGTCTTGTAACACCCAAGGCTTTAGCAGTGACTCCCAAACCAGTTGGTCTAAGGTACTAGGTGATGAAGCACCCTCGCTAAATATTTTTCTATTTTTGCAGCCTTAAGTAATCACAAAAACCAGTATCCATTTTTTTATTCTTTATTCACACTTATATATTTTTTTCATTTTCATCATACTTAGGACTTTAGACAAGAGCATTTCAAGGTCTCTTCTACTATTCCAAGTTTCAAGATGCGTGATTGTGCAAATTATAGGGTATACGTTTTCAGAATCTAGACTTAAGCTAGGAACTATTTTTCAAACTTATACTCTAATAAGAACATCAATACTCTTCCCTTGTTTAGACTTAGCCCAAGAAGTGAACCCAAAATTTGCCTATTTCTAAATAAACTACAAGGCATATACTTTCTACCGTTAAATTTTAAGGAATGTTATTTTTAGGGTTTTTAATTCACTAAGTCTAAGATCTAGTTGTTCCTAACCAGTTAACCTATTTGTCAAACTCAAATCAAATATGGCCAAAATTGATTATAATAATTTTTATAATTTTTGAAATTTTTCAATTTTTATGGATTTTTCAAATAAGTATGCAAATGCAAAAATATGTACAAATGAATGCGAAGGAAGAAGACGTACCGAGATACCCCCAAACTTGAACTTGACAGTGTCCTCACTGTCATGCTAAACCAAGAGGGTCAAAATGCCGGCACTCCTCTGTTTATTTATTTATATTTATTTATATTTATATATTTTCAATGTTTTGAAATTTTTTTTTTATTTTATTGAAAAGAAAACAAAAAATATATATACATATATACAAAGATTCCCCCAAACTTAAGCTTGGCCTTGCACAAGCCAAAAGTTAGCACCAACCATTCAAAAATCTTATCGTGGAAATGGTATAGTTGGTGCAAGAAAATGAGAAGCACGCGAGACCGTGTGGAAAGAAGAATGGTAGAATATGGTCTCGGTGGGGGAGAAGAATGGCGAAAAGAAGAAGGAAGTGGAGTACGATCTTGAGGGTGTAAATTGAGTGAATAAATTAGCGCAATATGTGATGACCGATATGTTATAAGCGATTGCGCTAACCTATCTACTCGTCGAGAAATGGGATCAAATCCCTTAAGATTCGCAAGAAAACATGGGTACGCCGAACTTGGTATCGGAGATGAAAGCGTAACGGTCATTTGTACGGTCGGGACAATAGGAGAAACGAAAGGGAGTGAATTAGGGATAGTATCTTTCTCACCGTAGTAAACTGTTTCGAACTTGAAAGATTCCATTAATGGTTCGAAACTACTATAATCAACCGAGTCTGATGGCTCATCTGAAAATGTAAAGGACTCAAACTCGGACGGTGAGTCATCAACATCGTCCGAAAAAGTGAAACACTCGTAAGTGTTATCATCTGTGAGAACAGTATGGGATTCAAAGGAAAATCTTTCAAGCTCACAGTCTTCAAGCGGGGTCGGAACGATGGGAAGGAGGGAGGGTGATATAACAGTCAAAGGTTCAGGAGGATGAATTGGAAAATCAGACACATCAAACAAAAATGATTCAACCTCAATATTATCCTCAAGACTCTTCTCGATACTATCCTCAATATTCAACTCATCCATGCCATTATCATCAAAATCTAGACGCATATGAGATTCGGGAGAAATATTTAATAACTCAGGATGATGATTTGAACATAAAATGTCAAGCAAATCGACAGGTTCATCATCCGAAATATTCCCGGCGTCTATATCCTCAATCAAGTGAAAATCAATTTCTTTAGACACCTCATCAAAAGCATGGATATCTATCGATTTAGGTTCTAGAGTGGAGGTGTAAAGATCGAAAGGATTAGGTGCGGTTTCACTCGAAAGGGGTTCCTCACAATCTGGCAAATCAAACACTGCAAAATCACACAACTCATTTTTATTTTCAACATGTGAACTATTTAGGGCAATCGATGGAAAACAGGAGTTGTGGGCTTCAATTGGGTAAGGGTAGGTTTGATTTGAAAATCCTCTCTCATTCTCACTCTGTCCAACTGCCGCCTCATACATTGAAAAATATGGAGCTAGCGGGACACTAGCTACCGCTTCACTAGGTTGCATAAGGGCAGCCATGGACGCTTCCACATTCCTCATCATTTTATTTGTTGCAGCAATATAAGCCTCCAACGACTCTTCCAAACTAGACTTGGGTGGTGAGGGGGTTTCGGTAAAAGATTCAAAATTGTTTGGATATGTGAAACTCCCAAAAGGCTGTGTAGAAATAGTGTCTAGTGAGGGTAGTAAGGTCGGGTAGGACTGGTAGGAAGTGGGTGGTAGGACAGGGGTAGGGTCTACATGTGGATAAAAATGTGAATAATCTTGTAGATCCCTAGAACTAGATGTGTGGAGAGGGGTGAAAGATCGGCTGCGAGATTGAGCAATATGCTCAGCAATGGACATCGGCCTAGGAGTGACAGAAGGACTTGAAAAATTGGTGTCAACATATGGAGGTGGTAAAGATGGACTTGGTCGACACAAATTGGGTTGAAAAGTCAAACTGTTTCTCCTAGACGCCTCTATTTGATCTTTCAAAGATATTTTTGGTAAGGAAGGATCGTCTTTAAATTGACCGAACAAATTGACGTACGACGCAAAATTAGGTTCGGGATACCAAAGTTCGGCTAATGATTTATTGTGTGGGGTACCCATATTAGAAGAAGAAAGGTGACAAGAAGGAAGGTTGGGTGGTGCAAGGATTTATTTGGGGCTAAAAAATTTTGCAAGTTCTATAAAATATTTGTCCTTTTTATTTTCATTTTTCATTGATTTTTTTCTTTCTCTTTATTTGGAAAAATTTTGTTGCAAAAAGATTTTTGAGCAAAGATATGCAACAGCAAAATATTTTATAGAAAAGATATGCAACAACAAAATATTACTTGCAATCAATTTAGTTCAAGCGGGGCCCAAAAATCCTGCACAAAATTGTTATATAGAAGGGAAAATATTTTTAAAGTGCACAAAATCCTGCAGGAATTTTTCAGAAAATATATTTCAAAAATTACAAAGGAGAAACAGAAGATCTTACAGAAAATTTTTCAGAAGAAGATGCCACTGTACCGCCGCCTTTCCGCGGTAAAAACGCGTTTGTGCCGCGTTTTCGCGGCGAGATTATCGGCTCGAGTCCCCAAAAATTTTTATATGCTCTGATTCCACTAGAAGGCCGCGGTTCCGCGGCCTAAGGTGGGTTTTGGCCGTGGAATTACGGCGGGTTAGGGGGTTTGGGGCTCCAAAATTTTTGTGCTTCTCTGTTTTTTAAAATCCCTTCTGTTCCGATATCTCTTTTGCCGTTTCGCTTTCTGGAAATCTCCAGATCCGAATTTGTATATCCTGCAAAATTCAAATAACAAAGTATCCCTTCCAAAATTAACAAAATATATATTTTTTTATATTTTTTTGATTTTTTCAAATTTTTATGATTTTTTAAATTTTATGATTAACCCGAAATTGCAAAAAGGAAAGTTCTACGTCATCCCCGGCAACGGCGCCATTTGATTGAATGATTTAGCGTGCTTACGCTTTTTAAAAGATAGATCAAAAATATTTGTAACCGCAATCAAGAACGGCGTCGCATGAAGTTAGCCAGTGAGTACGGGTCGGTCCACAGAGATTTTGTGAATTTCCGATTCGCGCTTACGAGTTAATTCTGAATGGTGTTCAGATTGATTATTAAATCTAAAAACCTAATTAACCTAGGTCAATTATCTAGATCTATTCTTGCTAGGGCTAGGTTTAGGGATGGTTTGTAAATGCAAGTAAACATCAACGCTTTCTATACCCGAATGAAGATCTGTGAGGAGTTATGGTAATTATCAATAAAGTGGATTAGATCCGTTCGGGAAGGTGTTCCTTCCTTTAGGTTCTTGTCCTTCCTTTAGAGATCCTTACCCTAACCTCCATGGAAAACATCACACCCGATCCTTTATACTACGGTATCACCGCTATCTCGAGGGATAGAGTGCCGTAGGGAGCGGTATGTGCATGTATGCATGGAGTCCTATTGTAAATATTTGGTGGGTAAGAAAGGGATGAGAGATCTCATCTCTCAAAAATCCTTCCTCAAAGCTAAACCCTAAACAAGTTCCTAGGGCATGAAATTAAATCTACCTAGGGCAAGGAATTGAAATCTACACTAGGGCAAGAAATTAAATTACTTACAGATGCATCCCTCCAATCATCCATGCAGGGTTGTCAGATCTGAATTTCTGAATGGAGAAGAAACACCGATGCTCTCCAAAAGATTTCTAAATTTTATTCATAAAAAGAGGCATAGGGAGGCATAAGAAATTACAATGAGTAGAGTTCCTATTTATAGAGAATAGGAAACCCTAGGTTACAATTGATTTGCATGTCTACATTTACCAAAATATCCTTAGGAAGACCTAGTCAAAGTAGACTTCAAGCTTTGGTAAAATTTTATGTCTCTGTCTCTTTAAAGAAAGTATTGGGCCTTGGATCTTTGGGCTTCCTTATTATTTGGTTCTTTATTAAAATAGCTTATATGTTTCTTCCAGATCTCCAGTGAATAATTGCGGTGGACTTTTAACCGTTCGCTTTGTAATCTTGGATCTTGCATTGCCTTGTACTTTTTGAATTTTATCTTTGATGTAGGCTTGATCAAGAGTTTTCTATTTGTTGGTCAAAGTCCACTTTTTCATCGTCTTTACATCGTTTTCACTGTTTTCCGTCCAAGAATTTGTAACCTGTAACATGTAGCAGACATGCGTCAAAAGCACATGTTTATTTATAAAAAGAGTAAGAATGGGGAATATAATAATGCAATATTCTGGTCTGAACAGATGTCAATCTCATCAAACACTTACGGGTCCTCTCGACCCGTAAGGAAGAAAACTCTCTTGTGAGATCCTTATGACTCTCAAGAGAAAACCCACTTAGGAATCCTCACGATTCCTAAGGAGAAAATACACCTACGGGATGCTCTCGACTCGTATGGAGAAAAATCTTTATGAGACCCTCACGGCTCATAAAGTTGAAAAGCCTTAGGCAGCAGATCTGAACCTGCTTCCTAATCCATCGCTACCTCTCGACGAATTCAAAACGGAATGCTCTCTCTATCATCTGCAAGCTACGCTTACTAAAGTGACATGCCGATAACACAGAAAAGAATAAAGCAAGAAATGACACAAGATAGTACGAAAGAAATGTATCTTTTATTCATAAATTCAATTGAGTACAATTTACATCATATGAAAGGATAAAAAAGGGGGGATACATTTTATTTAAAATTACAAATGGTGCAAAAACAATTATTGGGAGGGAAGCATTTTCAATAGACCAATCAACCGCTCGCGCACTTCGCTCACCCTCTTTACATGGTCAGCTGCCGCGGCTAACTCTGCTTCAACCTGAGCTCGTTGCTGCAAGTAGGATGAAAGTTGCTCATCAATGACCTGGTGAGCCGCCCCACGACTATGCGCATTCCGTTCAATGAGGTCGAGCTTCTGCCTCAGCATCAGCCCGTCAGAAATACATCGTAGAAGGCTTTCGAAGATAGCTTTCAGCTATGCAGCGTTTGCATCAACTTGAGCATGCAATCGAGCAGATTCGCTTGAAGCCTCTTCACACTCCTTACGCTTTAAGGCCGCTTCCTGTTCGAGATGGCGGAAGTAGGGAGTGCTCTCCTCGACCCATGCAGCCCGCTGGGAGTTCACGGCCAAGACCTCGGGGGCAGGATGTCCAAACTCGAGCTCATGCAGACAGGCCTTGATTTTTCTGCAGTGATTAACCCAGGACTCCACGACGCCTTCACTATGAAAGTGCACGAGCGTCACCAGCATGGGATTAACCTCAGCAGCAAAATCTGAAGCAAGGACAGGAGTCTCCGTGTTAAGCTCCTCGAGGTGATCGATCAACATGCACAGACTATTCACAGCGCCTTTTGAAGAGGGACGTCGAGAAAAGGGGCCTGCTGGCATTATGACTTGAGATTCGAACGGAGCTGAAGTCGGTATCACAGCTACAAAGTAAATCACAGTCAAATAACGGTTCAGGAAATAAAGGAGGTTCATGAACAACGGAGTTTACTATACCGGCTGCAGCAGGTGGCAAGACCGGGAGTACCGGTGGTGCAACTGTTCTTTCGTCTCCTCCTTCGATCTGTAGGGCTGCAATCAAAAAAAAGAAGAATTATAAATGGTTCGACTGCCCGTAAAAGAAAAGAAAAGACATTAGCTAAAGGCTGTACTCACCAGCTCCACTAGAAGAGGCAATCTCTGACTGGAAGGAAAAATGTGGGTGCATCACCTGATACAAGTGATCAAAAAGGACTCCTGCAAGAATGTAATAATGCAATGTCAGTACATGAAGTATACCGCCTACAATGAAACTGAGAGGTCACAAACCCGCACCTTCCAGCATTTGAGAGGGTACGAGAGAAGGCAAAGGGGCGGCCACCGTCAAAGTAGCAACTGGAGATGATTCCTCAGGTGGCACAACCTCAACGCTCACCACACCTGCATTAGAAATAAGAGAAACGCTGTCAAAAGAGATTGAAAGGGATTGCAGAATGAAGAAGAAAGCAATAACCCAAAATCTACCTGGTAAGTCGCCAGTTGAAACCGCAACAAGGGCGTCACTGGGTGCAGCGGCTGCTTCACCCTTTCCCATCGGAATGGTCTCGCCACCCGTAGCCTCATCCCTCGACTCCACGAGAATCGTCGTGATACTCACAACGCTCGGCAACGGCAAGGAACCGCAAGGGGAAAAAGTGGCGATTGGAGCAGTGCCAGACTCTTGAGAAAGAGTGGCTACCTCAGGCTCGGCGATCGTAGCCATCTCACCTACCGATACCTCATCAAGACTTGGCCCTGCAGGATAGGACATATGAGAATCTGAAAATTAAAGTTTTGACAAAAAGAACTCAATGTCACGCTACCTTGGGCCAGTCTTTCGACTGCTTCCCGAGCCGCATGTGCTGTTTGTCTGTGGGCGGTAGACAAGGTGGCCGAAGCATCCTCTGAAGGAGTAGGGGCAGGGGTAGCAGCACTTGAACCTACACCCGCGGCCAAGGCAGCGTTACGCTCCCTTTGCATTCTACGCTTCCTTTCTGCCCGGGCCGTGAGGGCAGATCTTCTCAAGACCTCCATCAACGGGACGTCATCGTCCGCGCCAATAGTTACCTCTGGAACCGTTATGGCATCCGTCATCGGTCGTTTGAGTAAAGCCTCTTTCGGCAGTGCTGAGGAAGCCGGGACTTCGATGGCTGGCCCTGGAAGCATCTCCGCATCACCCTACGGGATTGGCATTGTAGTCCCTGCGATAAGATAAGAAGGGATCAGATTGTCCATAAGAAAGGCGAATGAAGGCGCAATGAGCCGAAATATACCAACGCCCAGCGAAGCGCGAATCCTCTCCTCCTCCTCGAAAATCTTGAGGGAAGCCGCTAGAGCCTCTTCAGTGGAAATGCCTGTTAAAGATGAGGTGTTAGTCAAGGCATGATAATAGAAAAATATGTAACAGCAAAAAAGATGCAACTAAAGATTACCTGACTCAGCAAGGATGATCATTCCTGCTTTGTGGCTTGCTGATCGTACAGAAGCTGCAATAGCAGACTCCAGATCCGTATCATCCGGCGCTACGAATAGGCCCTCATTGGTCCTATATTCGCCCAAGCCCTCACTATAAGGAGCATGAGGCTCCTGACCAAATACAACGTCGGCAGAGAGAATCGACTTCTTCTTCCTCTTCTGCGAGCGAGCACCGGTCGTCGCTAACACAAGCTTATGCTTGGTGGGCACCTTGGGATGACGAGTCCTGATATCTGAACCTACGTCAGACTCCGGGGACACTACGGTCACCGCTTCCACTGGAGCACAGGGTATCGGCAGCTCAGGCCTGTCATGCGGGACTTCGATCGCGGCAGTTTCTCTTAAGGAAGGTTGGACAATGGTTCGTCGCTTCAGAGGGACGTTTGGATCACCGGCAGGGGGTGCACCCTTGTGATCGAGCAACAATCTCTTTTCCTCCCTGATGACGGCACCCATTGCGTGTTGATACCACGCCACATATATGTTTAGGGCCCTAGGAACCCAACTTGGTTCGCTAATAAAGAAATTGGACCCTGTGTTTAGGCGCATGAAGTGGTGCAAAGCGCTCTGGATACCCTCCTCGGTATAGATTGGTTCCGCCAGGAATGCCTCGAGCGGGACGCCCTGATTATAACTTGATTGCTGGGCAAAACGATAGGGATTGCATCTCATGAACAGAGCCGAATCGTTCTGCCTGAACACCAAATACCCCGGCCTGATGGAATATAGATGGAGAATTTCCCGAGCTTTCAGGGTAGAAGCTCCATCCTTAAAAGTGTCCCGTAACGGTTGCACCATCTTAGCAGACTCCTTACCGATGGTCATGACCTTATCAACAAAGGTCATGTCGTCCCCGACGGTACGTGGCCGAAGGATTACACCTCGAGCCTCTCGCTGACTTGGCTCCATAATGGAAGCGTTGACCAGCCGCATGATCCGGGGAAAATTGCAAGTTTCATAGAAATGAGGCCGCTTGTGCATTCCAAAGGCACCGAGCACATGCAATTCAAGCCATGAGGTAAAATAATGCATCGGGAAAATTGCAAGTTTCATAGAAATGAGGCCGCTTGTGCATTCCAAAGGCACCAAGCACATGCAATTCAAGCCATGAGGTAAAATAATGCATCGGGAAGTTCCAAAGGCACCGAGAATATCCAAAGGCACCGGGGCAAGGGCCGAGATCCCTTCATTGGGAGTGACCCCTTGAGTAAAAGTTTGCGTCAACGTAATAACTTCACTATAGTCGTTTACTTTTTGCTTTGCATCGTGGTATTTAGTTTGGAATATCCTGCACCTCATTCGATGGGGAAAGAGCCGAGATCCCTTTACCGGGAGTGACCTCTTTAGCAAAAGTTTTCGCCACTATATATTTTGTAAAACCACTTGGATTCCTTCAACGAGATCAAGTTCATTACGTTAAAGGTTTTTTGCCAAAAACCAGCCATAGCCCTCCGTCATTTCAGATTAGTATTGCTTAGTATTCGTGCTGCGTTTGTTGACCTTGTCAAGACGTAGTGTGCGGTAGCTTTGTAATATTTTTCTGTCGCAAGTAAATGTGGATTAGTTAGGACAGTCGTTCGACCTTGTTAACCTTGTCAAGGGTCTGTGCGGGTGGGTCTAATGCAATCAAGATAATGACGGGTTGAACTTGACTAGGACCTTTTGACTTGTTGACCTTGTCATGGTCACTTGGATCCCAGGGGTAAAAATCTTATCGGGAGTTTCAAACATACAGGAAACTTGCCAGGCATGCGCATACCTTCTGGAGTGTGGTGACTTGAGTGGGTTCCATCAAGTTATCATGCGATGATAGTTGGATCCCGATTCCCACTGATGAGGAGGATACTCTTCGGGTGATTCCGACTAATTCTCCTTTTAGGTTTGGAGGAGAATTCGAGAAAACAGTGGGAGCCATCCAGATTAGTTAAAATGATTATCCATTCTGATCTAGGTTAGAGTGCACGCTGAGTGTTTCTTTTCTCTCTCTCTTTGGCATCGAACATGCCCAGACCCTAGACTATGACTCAGTGACCAAGTTAACCAAACTTTCTTAAAAACACTGGCTTTTGGATTGTCCAAGTTGCATACATCATTCCACTCCTTCTTTTACCCTTTGCTTTTCTCCAGAACACCCCGTATCAGTACGTATATCCACTTCCATTGGATAAAACCATCGTATGGTTATATACGAACTCGAAGGAACTTTTTCAAGGATGGTTTCTGGTTCTGGAGAAAATGAATAGGACTATTCCGTTGTCTTTTCCTTTTACATTCTCTCAGGTTGTGAGGGCTCCTAGGATTAGGAGACTGTACACCTATTACGCTTATTGGATAGTCTTCTTCCAAACCATAGGCAGGTGACGAAAGGTAGGGAATAAAGAAAACCAATTAGCCTAAGTGAGGTGTGCAGAAGGTAATAAGTAAAGACAAATAAAGGGATTAGAAAGAGGGCAAAGTAAAAATGCGACTGCTATTCACGACCAAACCAAGTTTTTCATCGCCACTCCTATTTCACCCTTATATTTCTCCAGAACACCCCGTATCACTACGAACATCCAATCCTATTGGATAAATCTATCGAATGGTTATATACGAACTCGAAGGAACTTTTTCGAGGATGGATTCTGGTTCAGGAGAAATAGGAATAAGGTTTATTCAGTTGTCTTTTATCCTTACCTTCTCTCAGGTTGCGAGTGCTCCTAGGATTAGGAGAGTACACCTATTATGCTCATTGGATAGTCTTCTTCCAAACCATAGGCTGGTGCCGAACGGTAGGGAAGGAAGAAAACCACTTAGCTTAACGATGGTGTACAGAAGGTAATGAGTAAAGACAAATAAAGGGAATTGGAGAGATGTCAACGAAATATACGGTTGCAGTCATGAATCTGGATAATGGAAGAGGTATTACTAGGAATACCCGGATACCCCTTCGAAACATTTTCATGTTTCAGTTTCACTATGCGTTGTTAATAGAAAAACTGATTTCCCAATTAGATACTTACTCCAGGGTATGTATTTACCAGGTTTTGATTCTCACATCTGTATGGTTTTATAGATGATGAGTGGGAGTAAGTTATTGAGAATTAGGTGATCATACTCATTATATCGGAATTCGTTGTAATTGGTGATATTTGAGGAAATCGCCTGGGTACAGTTTTCAACCTACGACGCACAGGGTTTGAGTTATTAAACTCAGGGGACTTATACAAAGTATTGTATGATTGTCCAGTGTCCATTAGGACAAAGGGGTTGGTCATCGTACTATATTCTTTTTACTTGTGACTTCTCAAGTTTTGGACAAATATTTCGTAGAAATATAAGGTCCAAGTTTGAAAAGTTATAGGTATAAGAAAAAAGTAGAGAACCACGTGTCGCAAGTATCGGGATTCTTCAAGGTGATCGAAGATGTAGATACTTGTGTTATGGTATTCGGTTGATAGTAATGGTTTTGAGAACTTGTTTCTCTTTCAGATTACTCATAATTGGATGCACTCCTAAGTTGAGTAATGTTGATCGGCATCTCTCCATTTAGTTGACATGCACTGAAGACAGCTGCATGATTTGAATCTGGTTCCAATTAAATTAGTGATTTTGTTTCTATATTAGATATATATAGAATCAATTTATATCTTAACGATATTAAGGTATAGGGAGTCTTCCGGCTGATGCTTAAAACCAGAATCCGGATAAACTCAGGGCACGTTTCAGTAATGGCTGTTTGTGGGTTATCCCGGGCTTTGACGAGGGTTAACTTTCTACCATCTGGAAGATCAATAGTGATATTATTCTTGACTCACCACAGTTTTAGAAAAATGGACTTTTTCAGAAAAACAGTAGTGGGAGTATGGTAGAACTGGAAGTGATTCCAGAACCACAAACGATTACGAAAAATTTAATAGGACCTAAAGATTCAATCAGGATGGACATTCCATTAGCCACTCCGCAGATATGGTGGGTAACCTCAGGCGCCCGAGATGTACTTTGGTATCCTCAAGGACGATGACATGGAGGTTCTTGTTTACCCAGACTTGACACTGCTGTTGTTCCAGACTATGAGACTCGGCAGGAGGATCAGTATAGCGTCATTCTAAACTAGCTTTAGAAGTGCACGTGTATATGACTCTACCAGAGGGTTGTCGTAGTCAGTGGGAGCAGCGGAAGCGTAGTGGACAAGTAGCTTGTGTCTATTTATAGACTAAAGCGGATATAGCGGAGATAGAACATCTATTTTTGATGTGACAGTCATAAGTTTTTTGACTTCATCAGAATAGGAGATGGATCTGTTAAGAAAGTAGTAGGGTATGTGTCCTGGTATTGAGGATGACATGCACTTTATAGGAAGTGAAATTCCTATACTACGATCGGTTATACTTTGGTTGTCACACAGTAGTTTCTCCACATAGGTTATGGATATTATATCAGACATTCTGGTTACTAGATCTATGGTTTTAGATCTAGATTTGGGAAGTGTCCCATTCCGGGTACTTAGACAGTATTCTAAAGGAATTTTAGAATGGACGACTCCTGGTATGGTGGTGAACCTGCAGGTGATGGAGTCACCCTCTCTAAAGGTGTCTTACAGACTAAAGGGGAGAGGGATGTGCATGATTGGCATATCACTTGTTTAGGCAATTGAGTCAATCATGACATATCAAGTACCACACCAGATATTGTTTTTGCACTAGATGCAAAAGGTTGATATATTAATCCAATCCTGGAGAAAAACTGTCACGCCCCGCTTCCCAAAATACGGAATACGAGGGGTAGACAAGGCCATCCATGCTCCTACGGTCAAGGAAATGTCCTGCTGTAGTCACACTTCGGCTTCTAGTTTTTCATGGTAAACAGTAAATAATGCGCAGGTAAAGAGAGATGCAGTAACTGAATGAAACAATGTAAAGAGCTGACCTGATGGGAAACAAAAGGGTATACTCTGGATAGCTAATCAAGATGTCCGTGATGTGCATCTGGTCCCAGCTAAATCTTCTCCTCACACTGAGCATGCATACTCAGGTCGTCAGAGCGACACAATAGCAATATAATATATATAAAATCATGTGACAGTTCTAACAGTGGTAATAGATATGTGGAACAGTAAATCAATGATAGCATAAATATGAATGTGCAGTAATCAATGCAGCGGAACAGTGAAGCAGTAGAACGATATGCCATGCATGTCAACACAGTATATAAGATATATCAATGCCAGTATCCCTATCAGTCTCTAAGTCTCACTGTACAGGTCACTAAGCCTATCGTCAGTCCAAGTGTGAGAGTCAACCACTCGCGAGTGTCCTCCACCCAAGGGCAAGGGATCACGGGCCCAACATGTAACATGTATATCACGGTGAATATCACATACCTTGTAAATCTCCATATATCTCCCTAAATATATAAGCCGGCATGGGACTCCCGAGATTCTGTTGAACTCATACTTAAACTACCCCACACCCCGTGGTCTACATCAAATGCCAACCATAACCCTAAATACCAATCGGTCTGTGACAAGTCTGCGCAAGAGCTGGAGGCAGGACCTCCATCAAGCACATCCCGACTAATACCTAAAATAAATGGCGGTGTCTGGTGCCTTATCTGCGACACCCGTGCAAGCGCTTCCATAAGTGTCCCATACCACTTATAGTCACACGTACACGCATCCCACAGACGTCGACAATGCAATAGAATAATAGGGTCACTGATTGTGTACAAGTACGTATCACTTTCACATATTCACGGATACACGAACGCTGACGTACTTGCCACAATCATCACTAAAATCTAACACTGGGTAAATGCACGATATCACTATGTTATCAATGCAATGATATGGGTATGATATGATGCGTAAACAGTATATGAAGCATGATTAAGGTGTCGTAAAAATAGTATTCTATCACTTGCACGATTTATCATGAAACGTACGTGTATAGTTTAGCGAAACGATAAACAGGTAATAATTAG
Source organism: Agapanthus africanus (assembly GCA_030015575.1). Lineage (NCBI taxonomy): Eukaryota > Viridiplantae > Streptophyta > Magnoliopsida > Asparagales > Amaryllidaceae > Agapanthus > Agapanthus africanus. The sequence goes on from JASDDO010000024.1 coordinate 32,135,189, forward strand.
TATGTTCAGTTATTTATCCATAGAATTTAGTTTCATAACAATCGGATTCCAAAGTCATTAATTATAACCATTTCATTTTAAGCGCTCGCGGCTGGAAATCCGGTTTCAGAATCAGAAGTCCGTTTCGCAACGCATTTTAATCCTAGTTGGGATCAGATTTTTGAGACGCTACAGTTGAATGAAATCTAGGGTTTCCGGTAAGGTTTTCAACGCAACAGACGGATCTTCGATCGCGTCTGTACGTCAGGAGATATACACTATTCAATACTAATATGTCAGTTCTGATTCTGCTGGGACTGTTATGCGTCCCGATCTATTAAATTACAGATTAAATATCAAACGGTAACGAAACAGAATGAAATCAATTGTGTTGTCTAGCTAACAGATTTACCTATAATAAGCAGTGGAGTTCCACAATCTACGAGTTAAGGAGATCGTGTGGTACCCAATACGGAACAGCAAGCAACGACTGGAGTCGCTCTGGACTGCAGTCCAGAGTTGCACTCTGATCCAAATATCATCACAATTTAAGTACAGGAATACCAGGAAACCAGTATAGGGTTAAATTTCCTCGAGTCGGCTTCGATTTGAGCCCTCGAACGTACCATTCCAGTATGTATATGATTTATGGTGAATTTAACGGTTTTCAGGTACAATAAAATTCCAGTTTTACGGTTAAACTTGGGGTTAGTTGTTTTAGTCATTAACGGTCATGTTTACCAGCGAAATTTGCACACGTTATCCATCCCTACAAGGGCCAAAGTAATTAATCTAGTTCCGTCAATTTAGAAAAGTATTTTCTTTAGGAACACGCGTCGAACAGGTATGGCACATAATTGGTCTAGACTAGTAACTTTAATATCTATGTAATTAACGACTGTAACTTAAGTAAATAGCATGTAAGCAAGTAAAATACTTGCCTGGAGACGTTATGGTGATGCACGGCAGTGGCAACGACGATCTCTGTAGGTGCTCGACGGAATGCCGGGGCTCGACTCGTGAATGTTGGAAGCGGGGAGGTGCTCTGTGGGTCTCCTGGGTGTGCTGGGATCGTCGACGGTCGGTGTCGCTCCGATGATGGCAGCAGTGGCTCACAGTTTGGTGGTCGGTGCTCGGCTGTGGAGTCTGGTCTTTGCACTCCAATGGGTTCGACGATGGGTGACAGAGAGATTAGAGAGAGGGAGAGAAAGCTGAGAGAGAGAGAGAGAGAGATAGAGTGTGAGGGAAACAGAGGGATAGAGGGTGAGAGAGAGAATTGGAGTTGTAGAGAGAGAGATTGAGAAGGGCAGTGAGAGGGAGTGAAAGGGAGCCAGAGAAAGAGAAAGAAGCAGTGAGAGAGAGAGAGAAATTCAGAGAGAGGTTGAGTGAGGAAGAGAGAGACAGAGGTAGAGAGTTAGAGGGAGAGAGAAACAGAGGAAGGGAAAAGAGTGCAGGGAGAGAGAGAGAGAGAGAGGGCACAGAGGGAACGAGGGAGAGAGAGAGAGAGAGAAACTCAAAGAGAGAAAGAAGCAGGGGAGAGAGAGGGTGATGGGTTGCAGGGGAAGAGAGAGAGGGTGATGGGTTGCCGGGGAAGAGAGAGAGGGTGATGGGTTGCCGTCGACGACGACGATGTTGATGATGATGATGCTGCGGCGTGATGATGATGAGGTCGACGAGGTGCTGTCGTGCTTGGTGAGCAGGAGGAAGTCGAGGGAGAGTGGTGATGAAGGTTCGACGAGATGGCCGGCGGAGTGGCGAGCTCGGTGGGTGATGGGTGTTAGACAGAGGGTAGCGGGAAGTTGGATGCGGTGGAGCTCGGGGCAGGCGATGAGAGGAAACGAAGGAGGTAGGGAGGTGTGGACGGTTGGGGAACGGGTCGTAGGGGAAACGCGCGCGTCGTGGGGTAACGTACGCGAGCACGGCGTAGGTGAAGGTAACGGCGGGGAAAGTGGATCGAGCGGGAAAAAAAAGAAGTTACCGTTGGGAAGATGTACAGGGCGGACCGGGTCGGGTAAAGAGGAAGCGGGCGAGGGGGAAGGTGGGCCGGGCCATTTTTTTTTTAAATCAAAGGAATTTCTTTTATGAATTGAGGGGGAGAGTGGGCCTGGGCTGGAGATTTAAAAATAATTAAATTTAAGTTAGGGGAATGGATTTAGGAGATGGGCCGAGGGAATAAAACAACAAAAAAATAGATAAGAAGGGAAAGGGCCGGGCTTTGGTTTTAGAGGTAAAAATTAATGGAAAAATAAGGGGGTGGGCTTAGGATTTAAGAATAATAAAGAAAATGAAGTTTATTAACTGGGGAATGGGCTGGGTTTAATTTAAATAAAAGAAATGGGCTGAGTGAAATAAAATATAGTTTGGGTTAGGATTTGGGTTTATATTTAAAATTTTGCCCTTTAACTTGGCTAAGGAGACAATCAAAACGAGATGGAGTTCTGGACTGAAATCGAGATTTACGAAAATGGGGAAACGGAAATAAGGGATTGGAATTAGTGTTTGGGAAATTAACGGGGGGAAAATGGATTGGAAGCTTAGGGTTTAGTGAAGTTTCGAAAATAAATAAATGATTATAAATAAATTTTATAGATGAAAAAGAACTACGGAAGTATTCGTATAAAAGGGGCTGGGTATTACATCATACCACCCTTACAAAAATTTCGTCCTCGAAATTTCAAAGAACGACAAGCTATAAATAAATAAGCGAAAAGTTACTATATTGAACACTAGTGGTTTACTTTAAACGGGTGGAGAAATTTTGAAGGTATATATGTGTAATACTAACATACCAAAAAGATAGGTCGAAAAAAATCTAATGCAAGAACAGTTAATAAAACAACTACATTTATACGAGAATAGAAATAATAACAGTAACAAACAATAATATTCAAGATGTACTAGATAAATTCGAAACCCAAATATGTGCATGTATAAATATATCAAGGGTAGCACGGCCGAAATAATAAGTGTACGGCACAAACATTTATAATAGTAAACATAGGTACAATATCCGGAAATAAAGTAACTACAATAATGCAGTGAAAGATTTGTCGGTAGGTTAAAACGTTTTAGGATAATGTATCGATAAAATATGTTTAAACTAACTTAGAAAACTTGTATAGTGAAATTAAGAAACATGTAACGAAAGCATGCGCGGTGTAAGGTTGCGCTACCGGAAATAATGGGAAAGCTAGTACTGAGTACTTGAAATGCGTAAAACGGGGATGGTCAATAAAACGCGCCTTTTGATAAATACAAAATAATGAAAACTAAATTTTTGAATGATAAAATCCCTAAATATATATATAGGGTAATAGGAAAACACATAAAAAAATGTATAGGGCTAGCTAAGGTAAGGATTACAAGGAAGTGTGGATCATTCAACGGTTGAAGTATGGTGGCTTTAGGCTGAAGATCAAGGAGACTGGGATCGGGTCAGTACAGGAAGTAAGGATGAGCAACAAAGGAATACAAAAGGAAAAGTGTGGGGGAAACAACAGTCGGTACAACACACGAATCAAGATTTGAAGGGTTAGCGAACTCGGAAATTTCCCTAAAATTTTCTCCTCCCAGAAGAATCTCAAACGGGGCACAGACGGGAGATGAAGGGTGGATCTCTAGAAGATCGGGTGTGGTACTGGTTAATCTCAGTGAGTCTTAAGACAATGTAAGGAGTAGGAGTGGACAGATCTCAGTAGGAAGAATAATTGTATAGAAGAAATATCAAACATCAAGGGAACTAAGAAAATCGATGGGTTAGCAAACTCAACAATTTATTTCATTTCAAAAGATTTTAAACAAAGCATTCTCAAAGACGAGAAGTGGCCCTAACTATACACAGTTTTATTTGGCCAGAAAGACAACATCAAAAGAAATTCCGTCAGTCTCGGTTGTGGAGATTCAGCAGGTTGCGGTAGACTCGCGCGCTCGGATAGGGGCGTCCATTTCCATAGCGCTCGCAGGTATCGCTATTGGAAGTTCTTCCACCACAGGATCTTAATCTTTTTGTCCTTCTTTCTCGGATAGAGCTTCTTCATCGAGATCTGATTCCATGTGATCCTCTCCTTCTGGGTTCTCTTCCATGGGGTCTTCCTCCACTGGATTTTCTTCTATCGGATCTTCCTCAGGATCTTCCTCTATCGGGTCTTCCTCTATAGGGTTCTCTTCAGGATCTCCTTCTTCTTCATCGGAATCAGCTATCATGTCAAACTCTGGGGCGGCTGCTCCTTCGCCCTCTGGGTCGTGGTTTCCGAAATTGACTTGGGGACCGTTGATCTCATCGTCGGAACTCATCAGCGCGCGGTCTAGGAAAACGCATGACTGTGCATCCTCATCTAGATGCGGCGCTGCTCCAGGGTGGGCCATGGTCTGAAAAGAAAAGTCATGATTAGACAGTGGGATACATCAAGGAAAAAGCTCAGGGTACGAACTATAGGAAAACATGCGGTTGCAGGAACTGAAAGATCAAGATTAAAATACTGTGATAATGAATAGAATTAGATAAAGAGAAAGCAAGAGAATGATACATATATTACGATTCAAATTTTTATTGCATTCAATCAAAAGTTCAGCGGATACAAGATTTCAAACTGAAAGAAATATTCATAAAAAGATGACATCATTATTACTGAGAGTAGAAAACATAAAATTCTTCTTTGATTGCTAGACCGCTGCATTCTCGTCATGCGAGTTGGATCCTGCGTTGGGTCTGCTTTATCCTCGAAGCGCGAACTACGCAAGAATCGTCACTCGGCAGAAGTGGGGAGTGTGGACGAGTTTCCTCCTTGTAGTTCTTTCCTTTCTGGGCAACCGTTGATGAGATGTTTGCTGGATCCACATATCATACATTTCCCTTGGGCGCGGCGACAATCCCTCTGAAGATGTCCTGGCCTTTTACAATACCCACAACATGGGGTATTCTGCTGCTTCTGTCGCGGGGAAACAAATTGGCGCTTCATCTTCCTCTCCTTTCCTCGTCTAACGGGGATCCCTTTATGATTTGAGACTCCCGCTGGTGCCTGATTCATCTGTCTTCTCAGTCCTTCAGCCAACAAGTCGTTTGTTCGCTCCTGGGCTTCCTTTAGACCTTGCAGTACACTCAGAATCTCAACGGTCTGATTCTGGGGAGCGGATATAGATGAAGAGTCGTTGGAAGACATGATCCTGATACAATAATTTTGAGAATGATATAAGTCACAAGCCAAACTAATCAAAATATAATATGGATAGGACAAAGATTCAAGAATATCAGAGGTGATGAATTTATTACAAGTGGGGAATCAACTGTATGACTTTAAGTCACTTGAATAGAGTACGGTAGTGCAATTGCAATCACGTAACCTTGTCAAGTCACCCGAAACCATAGCGGATGGATAGCTGAACACACGATGTGAATATGGATCAAGAATGACAAGTTTACAACCTAGACCGAGGGATGTCTTAGATTGCCAAACTATACACGGAAAACTGCAATCCCAATCGATGCAAAACCTGGCTCTGATACCAACTAAACCATGTCATGCCCCGCTTCCCAAAATACGGAATACGAGGGGTAAACAAGGCCAGCCATGCTCCTACGGTCAAGAAAATGTCCTGCCGTAATCACACTTCGGCTTCTAGTTTTTCATGGTAAACAGTAAATAATGCGCAGGTAAAGAGAGATGCAGTAACTGAATGAAACAATGTAAAGAGCTGACCTGATGGGAAACAAAAGGGTATACTCTGGATAGCTAATCAAGATGTCAGTGATGTGCGTCTGGTCCCAGCTAAATCTTCTCCTCACACTGAGCATGCATACTCAGGTCGTCAGAGCGACACAATAGCAATATAATATATATAAAATCATGTGACAGTTCTAACAGTGGTAATAGATATGTGGAACAGTAAATCAATGACAGCATAAATATGAATGCGCAGTAATCAATGCAGCGGAACAGTGAAGCAGTAGAACGATATGCCATGTATGTCAACACAGTATATAAGATATATCAATGCCAGTATCCCTATCAGTCTCTAAGTCTCACTGTACAGGTCACTAAGCCTATCGTCAGTCCAAGTGTGAGAGTCAACCACTCGCGAGTGTCCTCCACCCAAGGGTAGAACCCAAGGGCAAGGGACCACGGGCCCAACATGTAACATGTATATCACGGTGAATATCACATACCCTGTAAATCTCCATATATCTCCCTAAATATATAAGCCGGCATGGGACTCCCGAGATTCTGTTGAACTCACACTTAAACTATCCCACACCCCATGGTCTACATCAAACGCCAACCATAACCCTAAATACCAATCGGTCTGTGACAAGTCTGCGCAAGAGCTGGAGGCAGGACCTCCATCAAGCACATCCCGACTAATACCTAAAATAAATGGCAGTGTCTGGTGCCTTATCTGCGACACCCGTGCAAGCACTTCCATAAGTGTCCCATACCACTTATAGTCACACGTACACGCATCCCACAGACGCCGACAATGCAATAGAATAATAGGGTCACTGATTGTGTACAAGTACGTACCACTTTCACTTATTCACGGATACACGAACGCTGACGTACTTGCCACAATCATCACTAAAATCTAACACCGGGTAAATGTACGATATCACTATGTTATCAATGCAATGATATGGGTATGATATGATGCGCAAACAGTATATGAAGCATGATTAAGGTGTCGTAAAAATAGTATTCTATCACTTGCACGATTTATCATGAAATGTACGTGTATAGTTTAGCGAAACGATAAACAGGTAATAATTAGTATGTTCAGTTATCTATCCATCGAATTTAGTTTCATGCCAATCGGATTCCAAAGTCATTAATTATAACCATTTCATTTTAAGCGCTCGCAGCTGGAAATCCGGTTTCAGAATCAGAAGTCCGTTTCGTAACGCATTTTAATCCCAGTTGGGATCAGATTTTAGCGACGCTACAGTTGAATGAAATCTAGGGTTTCCAGTAAGGTTTTCAACGCAATAGACGGATCTTCGATCGCGTCTGCACGTCAGGAGATATACACTATTCAATACTAATATGTCAGTTCTGATTCTGCTGGGACTGTTATGCGTCCCGATCTATTAAATTACAGATTAAATATCAAACGGTAACGAAACATAATGAAATCAATTGTGTTGTCTAGCTAACAGATTTACCTATAAGAAGCAGTGGAGTTCCTCAATCTACGAGTTAAGGAGATCGTGTGGTACCCAATACGGAACAGCAAGCAACGACTGGAGTCGCTCTGGACTGCAGTCCAGAGTTGCACTCCGATCCAAATATCATCACAATTTAAGTACAGGAATACCAGGAAACCTGTATAGGGTTAAAGTTCGTCGAGTCGGCTTCGATTTGAGCCCTCGAACGCACCATTCCAGTATGTATATGATTTATGGTGAATTTAACGGTTTTCAGGTACAATAAAATTCCAGTTTTACGGTTAAACTTGGGGGTAGTTGTTTTAGTCATTAACGGTCATGTTTACCAGCGAAATTTGCACACGTTATCCATCCCTACAAGGGCCAAAGTAATTAATCTAGTTCCGTCAATTTAGAAAAGTATTTTCTTTGGGAACACGCGTCGAACAGGTATGGCACATAATTGGTCTAGACTTGTAACTTTAATATCTATGTAATTAACGACTGTAACTTAAGTAAATAGCATGTAAGCAAGTAAAATACTTGCCTGGAGACGTTATGGTGATGCACGGCAGTGGCAACGACGATCTCTGTAGGTGCACGACGGAATGCCGGGGCTCGACTCGTGAATGTTGGAAGCGGGGAGGTGCTCTGTGGGTCTCCTGGGTGTGCTGGGATCGTCGACGGTCGGTGTCGCTCCGATGATGGCAGCAATGGCTCGCAGTTTGGTGGTCGGTGCTCGGCTGTGGAGCCTGGTCCTTGCACTCCAATGGGTTCGACGATGGGTGACAGAGAGATTAGAGAGAGGGAGAGAAAGCTGAGAGAGAGAGAGAGATAGAGTGTGAGGGAAACAGAGGGATAGAGGGTGAGAGAGAGAATTGGAGTTGTAGAGAGAGAGATTGAGAAGGGCAGTGAGAGGGAGTGAAAGGGAGCCAGAGAAAGAGAAAGAAGCAGTGAGAGAGAGAGAAATTCAGAGAGAGGTTGAGTGAGGAAGAGAGAGACAGAGGTAGAGAGTTAGAGGGAGAGAGAAACAGAGGAAGGGAAAAGAGTGCAGGGAGAGAGAGAGAGGGCACAGAGGGAACGAGGGGGAGAGAGAGAGAGGGCACAGAGAGAGAGAGAGAAGCAGGGGAGAGAGAGGGTGATGGGTTGCCGACGACGACGACGATGTTGATGATGATGATGATGCGGCGTGATGATGATGAGGTCGACGAGGTGCTGTCGTGCTTGGTGAGCAGGAGGAAGTCTAGGGAGGGTGGTGATGAAGGTTCGACGAGATGGCCGGCGGAGTGGCGAGCTCGGTGGGTGATGGGTGTTAGACAGAGGGTAGCGGGAAGTTGGATGCGGTGGAGCTCGGGGCAGGCGATGAGAGGAAACGAAGGAGGTGGGGAGGTGTGGACGGTTGGGGAACGGGTCGTAGGGGAAACGCGCGCGTCGTGGGGTAACGTACACGAGCGCGGCGTGGGCGAAAGTAACGGCGGGGAAAGTGGATTGAGCGGGAAAAAAAAGAAGTTACCGTTGGGAAGATGTACAGGGCGGACCGGGTCGGGTAAAGAGGAAGCGGGCGAGGGGAAAGGTGGGCCGGGCCATATTTTTTTTTAAATCAATGGAATTTCTTTTATGAATTGAGGGGGAGAGTGGGCCTGGGCTGGAGATTTAAAAATAATTAAATTTAAGTTAGGGGAATGGATTTAGGAGATGGGCCGAGAGAATAAAACAACAAAAAAATAGATAAGAAGGGAAAGGGCCGGACTTTGGTTTTAGAGGTAAAAATTAATGGAAAAATAAGGGAGTGGGCTTAGGATTTAAGAATAATAAAGAAAATGAAGTTTATTAACTGGGGAATGGACTGGGTTTAATTTAAATAAAAGAAATGGGCTGAGTGAAATAAAATATAGTTTGGGTTAGGATTTGGGTTTATATTTAAAATTTTGCCCTTTAACTTGGCTAAGGAGACAATCAAAATGAGATGGAGTTCTGGACTGAAATCGAGGTTTACGAAAATGGGGAAACGGAAATAAGGGATTGGAATTAGTGTTTGGGAAATTAATGGGGGGAAAATGGATTGGAAGCTTAGGGTTTAGTGAAGTTTCGAAAATAAATAAATGATTATAAATAAATTTTATAGATGAAAAAGAACTACGGAAGTAGGCGTATAAAAGGGGCTGGGTATTACATCATACCACCCTTACAAAAATTTCGCCCTCGAAATTTCAAAGAACGACAAGCTATAAATAAATAAGCGAAAAGTTACTATATTGAACACTAGTGGTTTACTTTAAACGGGTGGACAAATTTTGAAGGTATATATGTGTAATACTAACATACCAAAAAGATAGGTCGAAAAAATATAATGCAAGAACAGTTAATAAAACAACTACATTTATACGAGAATAGAAATAATAACAGTAACGAACAATAATATTCAAGATGTACTAGATAAATTCGAAACCCAAATATGTGCATGTATAAATATATCAAGGGTAGCATGGCCGAAATAATAAGTGTACGGCACAAACATTTATAATAGTAAACATAGGTACAATATCCGGAAATAAAGTAACTACAATAATGCAGTGAAAGATTTGTCGGTAGGTTAAAGGAGTCGTGCAAACAAGTTTTAGTTGGGTACAGTCCCGAGCCACATGGAGGCATTGAGCGGATCGTCGGGGATTTGTCTCTCCCGGTATTGGGAGTTGATGTCGCGCAGTGCACGAGTGGCCACCACTAGAAATCCTCGGCCGGGGTGTGTGAGAACTACCGATCCAGGATCGATAGTTTCTCAGGTAATGATGGGTTTCATACCGACACGAATTATCGCGTTGTTAGGGGTTTGACTTTATCCACCCCCATAGACTCGATATGCGATACTCTTAGACGAACAGACCGGACTGTACGGATATTGTCACTGACAGGCTCAGTAGGGGTTCGGATGAGTTTGCTCGTCGGCCTTCCTTTCGCTCAATACCTGGGTAGCCGTTACGTACAGCTAGTGCCGCTGACGTGCTTGTGGTTAAACCCATTGTCAGCGTATTGACGAGTCTTTAGAGTCCCACACAGAGGGTTTTCCTGGTTTTGGCGAAATGGTGTAGTATCCGTATTTGATACGTGCAGGGTTCTTATCGATTGATGTACATAGTACTCGGACTTTCGATCGGACAGCTGGTAATACTAGCCGGCTCGGGTTTGAGCCGGATTATTAAATCAGGTATTGATTTAATAATTTACATATATGTATTTCGATACGTATATTCTAGTATTATATTATTTGTGTTATTCTATCTCTTTGATATTCGTATTTCGGTACGGATACAGGTATGTATATACAGTAGAATGTAATCCGTATTTTTTGCCGGATAACATTCTAGAAGGTGCCACCTCATTTTGGATTTGACCATTTTTATTAAAAATTGGATAATGAGGTGGAAAATGGCATGAAGAGGAATGGTGAGAACCATGCTTGGAATAGTGCTCACAAATGAATTGTTAATTCATTTGGGTGCATTATTCAAGTATGGTAGGATTATTAAAATGGAAAATTGGTTTTTACAAAACCAAGGATGCTTCATTTTCTCTCTCCTTGGTCTTCATTTTTTTTTAAGCATGCTAGGTTTTCTTCTCTTGAGCTTGAGCTTGAGCTCCACCCTCACCATTTTTGTTCTTCACCTCTTCTAGCTAAATCATGCTTGCTTCCACCTTCTTCATGATATGAGATAGCAAACACTAAGAATACATACACACTACATCCCAGGCTCTCTAGGGTAGCATCCTAGAGACCCTAGTTGCTCCACTAGCATCTTGGTGTGGAACTGGAGCCGGAATTACATCCCTCGGGTGGATCATCGGAGATGGAGGAAGACCGGTGACCAAAGTCGATCCGCAACATCACTAGGAGCTTGGAGATAGTTGAAGACCCGAAGGACTTGGTTCATTAGGTATAACCATTCCTATCTCTTTTCTTAGATTGCTAGTTTTAGAGTTAATGGTTTCGATCTTGCAAATCGGGTAATGGCAGCGCCGGGTTTTAAGAAATTTTTGTTCCGCATTTGGCCACGGTTCGATGGCCGGGACGCTCCTACTACCCAACATCCTTAACCTCGAACTGTGGGGTCTTTTAAAACCCATGGACCGAGATGTCCTTAAACTAACATTGAACCGAGATGTTCTTAAACTAACATTGGACCGTAATGTCCTTAAACTAACGATGGACCGTAATGTCCTTAAACTAATCGACCGCAATGTCCCTAAACTAAACAATAGAGTCCAAATGCTCCTTTGTTGGATCTAAACGATCCTGTTGAGTTGATCTTAGTCTAAAATTAGACTAACGTATCCTCAACGAACGTTTAAGTTGATCTTAGTCTCAAATGAGACTAACGTATCCTTAAACCCAACCCCAAACCCAAATCTAAGTAAATACGGATTTGGACTAATCCACGCCCTACGGGCGACAACATAAATTAGTCTCCGTATACAATCCATGGGCAACCAAAAATAAAACAAACACACACGACACGAAGTGACCATCTGGAGAAGGAGAAAGTGGTTACCGTGATGCGGTAGCGTAATTAACTGCAGGGGCTTGCGCCTGCAGGGAAGAGCATCCCCACAATCAAAAACCCCTCAACGAGGGGGAATCTGACGAAGTCTGCTACATCGGCCGCATCCGTTTAAACCTTCGATACATGGTGCCATAAATCAACTTGGTATCTTCGGAGAGGTGGACAGATAGCACAAATTAGCATCTGCCCCGAAATTCAGGCAAGACGGACCTGCGCGGTCGCGTCTCCGTGTTCGGTGGGGAACAGCTATGACCGCCGATTTCATACAAATGGAGACCGAAGCCTTTCGGGAACTTAATCCTCCCAGACATGTGCCATTATCTGAAAAGGGCGAACCAAAGACTGATCGGCCTCAAGGACCAGCATCAGTAAGGGCACCTACTCTAATGGAGAGAAAGAAGAAGGTGTACTCCTTCAGGAGGGATGAGGTCCGCAATATATTCGAGGAAGCCTTGAACAACGGTCTGCAATTGCCTATTCTGAAGAGGCCACATGAAATGAATATGATCAGCAATCCCGTATACTGTCCATACCATAGGGTGGTGAGTCATACCATTGAAGACTGCTGTGTTTTCAAAGATTGGGCAGAGGACCAATACAAGCTTGGAAAAACCTCACAGTTCTCGGATGTATCGGCAAGCCACAGAGCTACGGTCATCAACACAGCTCCGCCAAGATCAAAATTCAAGGAGCTGGGATAAGCAAAGATGACCACCACGTCGTTAAACTGGGAATGATAGACCTCTAAGTCTTTAAACTGGGAACCGCTGACCACCATGTCATTCAACTGGGAATAATCAACCACCATGTCATTAAACTGGGAATAACTGACCACCATGTCATTAAACTGGGAATAATCGACCTCTAAGTTGTTAAACTAGGGATGTAAAAATGTATAAATAAATATATATATATATATATATGTATATAAATAAAAAGCCGAAATGATGGGGCAACTTGCAATAAAATTCGGCGAGTAAAAATAAAAATGAAAATAAAGCCGAAATGATGGGGCAACCGCGATAAATAGCCGAAATGATAGGGCAATCGCGACCTTCGCGATAAGAAAAGCTGAAATGATAGAGCAATCGCGGTAAAAAAAACGGCGAATGATGAGTCGCTCCTGGTACTATATTCCAGTGCAGCGATGCACACTCCAACCAAAATCCAATTTCCCAAAATTCTCCCAGCCCTACGGCCAGTCCCCAAATTGACTACAGTATACAATCCATGGGCTCAAATAATTCTCATCATATCCATGCCCCACCGTAATCACCAATTACGCGGCTGGTCTCCGCCCTTGGAATTATGCTTCATTAGGAAGACCCACTCATGTGTCCTCACGATGCATGAGGAGAACAAACTTTCATGGGATCCTTACGACTCACAAAGGAAAAACACACTTGGGGGTCCTCACGACTCCTAAGGAGAAAATGCACCTACGGGATCCTTACGACTCGTAGGGAGGAAATGCTTTTATGGGACCCTTACGGGCCATAAAATTGAAAAACCTTAGGTGATAGGGATCTAAACCTGACTTTTAAGCCATCGCTTCCCAATAGGCAATGGCGGATGATGAGTCGCTCCTGGTACCATGTTCCAGTGCAGCGATGCAGACGCCGGCCAAAATCCAAATCCCCAAGCGGCGAATGATGAGTCGCTCATGATACCATATTCCAGTACAGCGATGCAGACGCCAACCAAACCCCATACCCCAAGTGGCGAATGATGAGTCGCTCATGGTACTATATTCCAGTGCAGCGATGCAGACGCCAACCAAACCCCATACCCCAAGTGGCGAATGATGAGTCGCTCCTGATACTATATTCCAGTGCAGCGATGCAGACGCCAACCAAATTCCAAATCCCAATGGCGAATGATGAGTCGCTCCTGGTACCATATTCCAGTGCAGCGATGCAGACGCTAACCAAATCCCATACCCCAACGACGAATGATGAGTCGCTCCTGGTACCATATTCCAGTGCAGCAATGCAGACGCCAACAAAGTCCCGAAATTTTTCCGGCCCTATGGTCTGGATCATACATCCTGCAAAACCGTATACAATCCACGGGCGTAAAGCGATCCCAATCTCTCCTAAGTCCTACCGGCGAGACCACATTTAAAGTCCCGCCAGCAAAAAAAATAATAAATAAATAAATAAAAAGGTATGTCCACAAGCAAAATGGGCACGGATGAAAACCCGAAAGGGCTCCGCGAGTAAAAACAGCAGGACTGCCGGCTAGTTTTTGAAAACCCGAAAGGGCGCAATCTCGTGAAAAAGAGATGAAATGCACTCGCAAAGTCCTCTCGACTTTGTGAGGAGAAAATTCCCGCGTGAGAGCCTTACAACTCATAAAGAAGCAACACGCTTAGGAGTCCCCACGACTCCTAAGGAGAAAATACACCTACGAGATCCTTTCGACTCGTAGGGAAAAAATACTTTTATGGGAACCTTACGGCCCATAAAATTGAAAAGCCTTAGGTGATAGGGATCTAAACCTGTCTTCTAAGCCACCAATTCCTAAATCCTCCCGGGGCAAATGATGAGTTGCTCCTGGCATTATTCCAGTGCAGCAACGCTGATGCCTACCCTAACCCAAAAATTCCAAACTCAAATCCCAACGGCGAATGATGAGTCGCTCCTGATACCATATTCCAATGCAGCGATGCAGACGCCAACTAAATTCCAAATCCCATACCCCCAACGGCGAATGATGAGTCGCTCCTGGTACTATATTCCAGTGCAGCGATACAGACGCCAACCAAATTCCAAATCCCATACCCCAACGGCGAATGATGAGTCGCTCCTGGTACCATGTTCCAGTGCAGCGATGCAGACGCCAACAAATTCCCGAAATTTTTCCGGTCCTACGGTCTGGATCATACATTCTGCAAAACCGTATACAATCCACGGGCGTAATACGATCTCAATCTCTCCCAAGTCGTACTTGCGAGACCACATTCAAAGTCCCACCGGCGGTGAAGATTCAAAAAAAAAGGTATGTCCACAAGCAAAATGGGCACGGATGAAAACCCGAAAGGGCTCCGTGAGTAAAAACAGCAGGACTGCCGGCGAGTTTGTGAAAACCCGAAAGGGCGCAAACTCGTGAAAAAAAAATGAAATGCACTCGCAAAGCCCTCTCGACTTTGTGAGGAGAAAATTCCCCCGTGAGATCCTTACGACTCACAAAGGAGCAACACACTTAGGAGTCCCCACGACTACTAAGGAGAAAATACACCTATGGGATCCTTTCGGCTCGTAGGGAGAAAATGCTTTTATGGGACCTTTACAACCCATAAAATTGAAAAGCCTTAGGTAATAGGGATCTAAACCTGTCTCCTAAGCCACCAATTTCCAAATCCTCCCGGGGCAAAGGATGAGTTGCTCCTGACAATTACTCTAGTACAACAATGCTGATGTCAACCCAAATCACAATCAACAAGTCAACTTCAACTCCGACAACGCAGAAAGCGGAGCAAGTGAGAATCCAATCTCGACACCGCAAGAAGCAGAGCAAGTCAAGTTCACCCCTGACACTACAAGAAGCAAAGCAAGTCAAATCAAGCGTCGACTGTCCATGTCGTAAAAAGGGCAGTGCAGGCTTCCTACAAATTGGGAACCAAACCGCTCCGGGCCAGGGAAAAGTCTACCACGGACACTCCGCCTCGGAGACGCGTCAAGCGTCGACCGTCCATGTCGTAAAAAGGGCAGTGCAGGCTTCTCACAAATCGGGAACCAAATTGTAACAACCTAGTTCATTTATACCAATTCCAGTTCTCGTATTTCCTTAATTGTGGTATTTTCATTTATCGTGTTTTGGGTGCGAATGGTATTTTACATTTTTACATTGCATTCGACCTGACCCGCTTGGTTGAACCTGTTTGATTCATATTTATGAATTACCCTGACTTGTTACGTAGACTGTGCATTTTCATATTTAGTGCATACTGGCATTTTTATCTGGTATTGCATCTTTTACCATATAACATTTTAAATCACGTAAAATAATTTAAAATTACATAACATGGCTTGCATGATACCCCTAACCCCGTGGTAGCATCCGCGCATCTTGTTCTCGTCCCGTTCAGTGAAATGGACGTGTTTGGATGGCTACGCGCACGTACGTGCATCCGTTCTTGGGGGTATGCATTTTCATTACCCGAGCTTTCATTTTTAAATTTGGACGTCGCATATATTTTCATATTTTAAATCGAAATTTTTAGACCAGAGCCGAGCGTGTTTTGGAATATTTTGTATCCCGCCAAAATTCAAATTTTATTAAATTTAATATCTTTAATTCTTTTCCCTCTAAATCAACGATTAAATTTGCATAACAAACTGAAAATCTTTCTAAATTTTAAAAATCTTGAATCCACAACTAACTCTCTCTCTCTCTCTCTTTCCTTCTCTAACCCAGGCCCCGCTCCCTCTCTCTTTCTTCTCTCTTTCTCTCTCTCTTTTTCTTTCTCCGCTCAGTCTTTATCTCTCCCCACATACAGCCAATTTTCTTTCTCCTCGCTATTCCTCTCTCTCTCCTCTCGATTCTCTCTATCTCTCTCCTCTCGATCCCCTCTCTCCCCTCTCGCAATCTCTGTAGCGTATCCCGTCACCTCCTCGCGCTACAATCACCTCCCTTCTATCCTCGTCTTCCTCTTCTTTTTAAAAACCCCCAGAAGCCCACGAGAACACATCACTCCTCAAACCCTAACCCTAACTCCCGTGCCTCTCTTCTCTCGATCTCGCCTCCACCCTCATCTCCATCATCTCATTCATTCTCCTCTGCCTTCTCCTTTCATTCCCGAGCAACCCCACTGCACCCGAGAACCCAACACCACCACCTCGCCGCCGCCGACCACCTCATCTCGTCGCCACCTCCTTCCTCTCCTCCTCTTCCTCTCCTCTTCTTTCTCCCGAGCACCAACCTTGCACCCACAAACCAACCAAGAAACTTCGGCAAACAAAACCCAAACCCTAACCGAAACCCTAACACCAAACTCTAGCTTTGCCGGAGCTCGTTCACGGCCATCGACACCCTCACGACTCCTCTCTGCAACCCATTCGCCGGAGCCGGGATCAACACCGACGATCCAGACGACGTACCTGACCTGCGTGATCACCCTCGCGCGTTATTTGGACCCGTTCCGTATACCGTGCGCGCATCACAACTTTTCACCGACGTCGGACGTACCGTACACATCCGTTTCTTGATCCGTCTAGGCAAGTTAATCTTGCTACATGCTATATAACTCATTATATACCTACTTAAATAAATATCATACCTGTATTTTAAATCTAGTATCCCATGCTTCATATTATAGCTTTTCGATGTTCTGTTTGCATCCATTCATATCATTTCAGATCTAGGTCATGAAAACTTATCTTGTTGCATACTAGATTACAATATACTGCATCCATATCAATATTTATATCACATTTTGCTTAGTTGTACATCCCACATTACCATTTTACAGCTTTAATGTTTTTCGGATACCCGTTTGCATCCATCTCATTTAAAATATATATAACTGCATCCATAGATCACATTAATACATAATACTGTGATTTTAACACCCCATGTTTAATAAAGTGCATCCTAATTAGTATTGGAACTATAAATGTAACCCTAATCGATAATTATGCATCCATATCTTTGAATTTATATCTATTTGCATGCCACATCACATTATTCCATTTTATTGTTACATTAGTCCTCCACACTTGATTTTGTGTACCCATACTTATTACAGTTTGATTATGAGCACCCACTTGATACTTGTGCACCACCTGACATGACTTGATACACTACTACTTGACCCGACTTGATACATGTGCACCACTTGACATGATTTGATCCATGTACACTACCTGACATGACCTGATGTACCACATCTTGACATGTTACCTGATCTTGTTACTAATGCCGACAATCTTGACCTGTTGTCCCTACGGACATATCCTGTTGTCTATTTAGACAAACCTGTACTTGCTTGATCCTGTGTTGGCATTAGCTCCAGATTTACCAATACCTGACTTGAACACATAACCTTGGGGGTATGGGGAAATCAAAAGTGTAAACTAAAGTGTAGCTTACAAGGGTATTACTTGATCCGTGGTCCCGGGAGATAACGGGACAGAATCATTCGTGATTCTTACTTGATCCATGGTCCCGGGGGATAACGGGACAGAGTCATTCATGACTCCCACTACCTGATCCGTGGTCCCGGGGGATAACGGGACATATCCTTTGAGTTACATGGAGGATTACTCTAATTGATTTCAATAATTTTAGAGTAGATAACCCTATAGCACAGTTTAGACTATTCACTGCACTTCACCTGTATATATATCCTGTTCACTGATCTATATTCATGTTACTGTTTATTCCTGATAACTGGTTACTGTTTATACTTCATGCCTACATATTTCATTTCATCCTGCTTGCTTAGAATTATTGATATTATGACGCACTGGCGTCTGGGTTTTGCATGGCCCAGATCCCTTATACTTATCGCAGGCTGTCCAGGAGTACTTTGATCAACAGGCCGAGCGGTGATGACCTGTTATTATTTTAGTCTAGTTTTCTTTCAGTATTTTCATTCCTGATGTGAGCCCGCATTGTGGGACGTACATTCCAGTTATTATTGTATTGGATCTTTTTGCTTCCGCATTATTTTATTCTTGACTCGTTATTCCGGCTCATGGACATGTATTAGATAGTTGTTTATTATTGTTCTTGATATCTCTACAGCCGTAATGTGACTGTGGAGGGATATTTCCTATCCACAGGTAGCATGGTTGGCTCTGTCACGTGCCTATCTTAGCGCACTCTGGGAAGCGGGGCGTGACAGGGTTTGTTTGGTATCAGAGCCATAGGATCTAGGTTAATCGGGTTTGATTCTTTTGTAGTTGGGTATTGGACCCAATACACGAATCAGAATACTCGTGATTAGGAACATGTCCTGCCACTTTACCATCTTGCCATTTTTGAATCTTAACTTCCTCCTGATTCTACCTTGACGATATGCAAACCTCTTTGCATCTCGACTTGAAACTTGGTTTCCTATTGTTTATCTCTAGAACTTAGGCGACTTGGGTAGAGTTATATGATTGTAGCTATGTACCGCGGCATGGTTACAATGCGGTACTCTATTTAAGTAACTTGGAGTTCTAGTCTTGATTCATATCCTTGATCTATATTTTGAATCTGTTATCATACTAATCCCTTCGGTGTTTTGGTTTCAGGAACATGGCAGGCAGAAATCTGAAAACGTACCAGAGGCGCGTTGATGAAGCCGCTTTGCTTGGAGTAATTCGTGGGATGCTAGATAACCAGAAACGGCAGACCGAGCTAAACCAGCAGCAAGCCAAAACTTTTAAGGAAGGTTTGTGGACCGTCCAGCAGTCTGTAAACAATGTTGTGGCCAAGCCAGTTGATCGTGTGGGCACCATGGCGGATTTCAGGAGACTTGGTCCGTCCATCTTCACTGGTTTTGAAAAGCCGTTGCCAGCGGAGCAGTGGCTGGTTGATACGGAGAATTTGCTCGTTGCGGCACAGATTCCAGAAGACAAGAGAGTGGATGTGGTACGCATCCAGTTGGTGGACTATGCCCGTGAATGGTGGCTTGTGGAAGAGACCCGCTTGCCCAAGCCGATCAGTTGGGCGGATTTTTCGAAGAGTTTCTTGGAGAAGTTCTTCCCGCAGACTGCACGGGAGGAAATGGAGGAAAGGTTTATCAGTTTGAAGCAGAACGGCGTATCCATGGATGCGCATGCGGCTGAGTGGACACGGCTCAGTCGATTCGCTGGACCTTTGGTGGCCAAAGAAGCTGATAGGGCACGAAGGTTTATACACAGTTTGGATGTGGACATCCAGAGGAAAATTATATCCCTGGGTTTGACCACTTTCTCACAAGTACTTACAGCGGCCCGAAAGCAGCAGAGCCTATCTATGAAGACTGGGGGTACGCAGCAGCAAGCAGTTACAGTGCGGAAGCCGGCATTTGCACCGAACCGAGCGCATGTACGCAGAGGTATTCCGGTGAACCGACGTGGCGTAACACCTATGAAGAAGCCCGTCGTACTTAAGCAGAAGGGAAGATTGTTTTGTGAGTTCTATCATCTACCAGGGCACCTATAGAAGGATTGTCGAAGGAAGCTGGGACTCTGTTTGGTTTGTGGATCGGCGGATCATACTATCAACGCTTGTCCGTCGAAGCTTCGATTGAAGGATGATGTTCAGAGGCCACCGCAGAAGCAGTTTCATGGGCTGAAGCAGTTGACTCAGGGACCCAATCAAGCTCGAGCATTTACCCTGACGGCTGAGGAAGCTAAGGATTCAGAAGAAGTTGTTTCGGGTATCCTACTTGTTCATGGTTTTCCCGCATTAGTGTTATTCGATTCTGGTGCATCCCATTGTTTTATGCCGTCCAATTTTATTGCTACACACTCGATTCCTTGCACGAACTTATCTAGTTGTTGGGACATACACACTGGGAATGGGAAGATCATAGCTAGTAGAGAATGTAAGGATTGTTCCGTTGTTGTTTGTGGACGGGAGTTATTTGCAGATTTCTTGGTGATTGATATCGGCAGTTATGAAGTTGTCTTGGGAATGGATTTTCTCGGCACATTCCACGCTCACATTGATTGTAGGGCAAAGAAAGTGATTTTCCAGATTCCCGGACATCCGGAGTTTATCTTTACTGGAGGAAGCAATTCTGTCGGGCCAGTCGAGTTTAGGGCTAGGCCGACAAATAGTATTCTTTCGTCTATGGAAGTTGATAAGGAAGAAGCGCCAGCTGTAGTTCGAGAGTTCATGGACGTGTTCGAGGACATCTCAGGTTTACCACCAAAACGAGATGTGGAGTTCGCAATCGATCTTATTCCTAGTGCAGCGCCAATCTCTAAAGTGTACTATGTAATGGCACCAGTGGAGTTGGAAGAAGCCAAGAAGCAGGTTACCGAATTACTTGAGAAGAGTTGGATTCGTAGCAGTAACTCACCTTGGGGAGCTCCAGTTCTTCTAGTCAAGAATAAAGATAGCACAAGGAGGATGTGCATCGATTATCGAGAATTAAACCGGGTGACTATTATGAACAAGTACCCGATCCCTCGCATTGGCGAATTATTTGAGCAGCTTAGTGACGCAAGGGTATTCTCAAAACTGGATTTGCGATCCAGATATCATCATGTCCGAGTTAAATCAGAAGATATTTGCAAGACGGTGTTCCGAACTCGGTATGGACATTACGAGTATTTGATGATGCCCTTCGAAGTAACGAATGCACCTGCGATATTTATAGACTTGATGAACCGAATCTTTTCACCATTCTTGGACCAGTTTATAGTGGTGTTCATTGATGATATTCTGGTCTACTCAAAGAGCATAGAAGAGCATGCAGAACACTTGAAGATCGCACTGCAGACATTGAGGCAAGAAAGATTGTATACAAAGATAAGCAAGTGCGAGTTTGGGTTGAGGAAGTGAAGTTTTTGGGGCATGTCGTGTCCGAAGATGGAATCGTCGTTGATCCCGAAAAGATTGCAGCAGTTCGAGATTGGCCGATTCCGAAGAACGTTGCAGAGATCAGAAGCTTTCTTGGACTTGCCGGGTATTACAGAAGGTTCGTGGAGAATTTTGCTCGTTTGGCTGAGCCTTTGACCAAGCTCATGCGCAAGAAAGTACCATTTGTGTGGACGGATAAGTGTGCGTCAGCTTTTGAGGCGTTGAAGCAGAGACTGATAACCGCTCCTATTTTGACCTTACCAGACAGTTCCGGAGGATTGGTGATTCACAGCGACGCATCTGGGAAATGATTGGGATGTGTTTTGATGCAGCATAGGAAGGTTATAGCTTACGCATCAAGACAGTTGAAGACCCATGAGAAGAATTACCCAACTCATGATTTGGAGGTAGCAGCTGTGATTTTCGCTTTGAAGATTTGGAGACACTACTTATTGGGCGAAAGGGTCGAAGTATTCACCGATCACAAAATCCTGAAGTATGTGTTCACACAGAAGGAGCTTAATATGAGGTAGTGTAGATGGTTGGAGCTGATGGCTGACTACGATCTTGATCTTAAGTACCATCCGGGGAAAGTTAATGTTGTGCCGGACGCGCTTAATCGGTTGCCGGCAATTCAGATGTTGACTGCACAAAAGGAACTTATTGAAGACTTTCGGAGATTCGATTTGGAGATCGTACTACCGCATTCTTCGGGACAGTTGATGTAGCTGCAAGTACAGTTGTCGTTAATCGAGAATATTAAAGCAGTGCAGTTACAGGACCCTAGATTGCAAAAGTTTCGAGAACAGGTTGAAGCTGGACTTCGAACGGACTTATTGATTCATGAAGATGGTTCGTTGCAATATGGTAGCCATTTGTGTGTGCCAAAAGGAGATATTCGTGAAGAAGTTATGAAGGAGGCGCACAGTTCCGCATATTTCGTACATCCAGGAGGCACGAAGATGTACCGAGATCTACGACAGCATTTCTGGTGGGAAGGCATAAAACGAGAGATTGGCCGCTTTGTAGCGAAGTGCTTGGTGTGTCAGCAAGTTAAGACTGAACATCAAAGGGTTGCTGGTTTATTGCAACCACTTCTGATTCCTCAATGGAAGTGGGAACATATAACCATAGATTTCGTGACAGCTTTACCGCGGAGTCCAAAGGGCAACAATGTTGTTTGAGTGATTGTTGATCGATTGACCAAGGCAGCTCATTTCATACCATTTCGAGTTGGTCAATCAACAGAAGCTTTGGCAGAACGGTACATGCAGGAGATTGTAAGATTGCATGGAGTACCGGTGAGTATCGTGTCCGACCGTGACACCCGTTTCTTATCATACTTCTGGAGGAGCTTACAGGAAAGTTTGGGGACTCGATTGAAGTTTAGCACAGCTTATCATCCTCAGACAGATGGCCAGTCGGAGAGAACGATCCAAACTCTTGAAGACATGTTGAGAGCTTGCATGTTAGACTTCAAGGGTTCATGGGAGGATCACCTACTCTTGGTGGAGTTTTCTTACAATAACAGTTTTCAGGCGACTATCCAAATGGCTCCATTCGAAGCATTGTATGGTCGCAAGTGTCGTTCACCCGTTTGTTGGGATGATGCTGGAGAACGAAGATTGTTGGGACCGGATTTGATCGTGCAGACAGTAGAGAAAGTTAATACTATCCGGAATCATATGAAGGCAGCACAAGATCAGCAGAAGAGTTGGGACGATACATCGAGAAGACCTCTAGAGTTCGCTGTTGGTGATCTGGTATTCTTGAAGATATCACCGACTAGAGGAGTGATTCGTTTTGGGAGTCGAGGCAAGCTCAGTCCTCGATTCGTTGGGTCTTTCGAGATTTTGGAGCGTGTTGGAGAAGTGGCGTATCGATTAGTTTTACCACAATCTTTGGCGAATGTTCATGACGTGTTTCATGTATCTCAACTTTGTAAATATGTTTGAGATGAAACACATGTGTTGGATCATTCGAAGTTGACTGTACGAGAAGATTTAACCTTTGAGGAACGACCGATGTCGATTGTGGATCGAAGGGAAAAGATTCTTAAGAACAAGGTTATCCCTCTCGTACTTGTTTCTTGGGGAAATCGCTCGTATGGAGAATCAACTTGGGAACGAGAAGATGAAATCCGGCAGAAGTTTCCACATCTATTCTTATAGTTTCTAGATTGTTTATCCTTTCTTGTTCTTGGAATTTCGAGGATGAAATTCTTTTTTGTAGTTGGGTATAATGTAACAACCTAGTTCATTTATACCAATTCCAGTTCTCGTATTTCCTTAATTGTAGTATTTTCCTGATTTATCGTGTTTTGGGTGCGAATAGTATTTTACATTTTTACATTGCATTTGACCCGACCCGCTTGCTTGAACCTGTATGATTCATATTTATGAATTACCCTGACTTGTTACGTAGACTGTGCATTTTCATATTTAGTGCATACTGGCATTTTTATCTGGCATTGCATCTTTTACCATATAACATTTTAAGTCACGTAAAATAATTTAAAATTACATAACATGGCTTGCATGATACCCCTAACCCCGTGGTAGTATCCGCGCATCTTGTTCTCGTCCCGTTCAGTGAAACGGACGTGTTTGGATGGCTACGCGCACGTACGTGCATCCGTTCTTGGGGGTATGCATTTTCATTACCAGAGCTTTCATTTTTAAATTTGGACGTCGCATATATTTTTATATTTTAAATCGGAATTTTTAGACCCGACCCAAGCGTGTTTTGGAATATTTTTGTATCCCGCCAAAATTCAAATTTTATTAAATTTAATATCTTTATTTTTTTTCCTCTAAATCAACGATTAAATTTGCATAACAAACTGAAAATCTTTCTAAATTTTAAAAATCTTGAATCCACAACTATCTCTCTCTCTCTCTTTCCTTCTCTAACCCAGGCCCTGCTCCCTCTCTCTTTCTTCTCTCTTTCTCTCTCTCTTTTTTTTTCTCCGCTCAGTCTTTCTCTCTTCCCACATACAGCCAATTTTCTTTCTCCTCACTGTTCCTCTCTCTCTCCTCTCGATTCTCTCTATCTCTCTCCTCTCGATCATCTCTCTCTCTCCTCTCGCAATCTCTGTAGCGTATCCCGTCACCTCCTCGCGCTACAATCACCTCCCTTCTATCCTCTTCTTTCTCTTCTTTTTAAAAACCCCCAGAAGCCCACGAGAACCCATCACTCCTCAAACCCTAACCCTAACTCCCGTGCCTCTCTTCTCTCGATCTCGCCTCCACCCTCATCTCCTTCATTCTTCTCTGCCTTCTCCTTTCATTCCAGAGCAACCCCACTGCACCCGAGAACCCAACACCACCACCTCGTCGCCGTCGACCACCTCATCCCGTCGCCACCTTCTTATTCTCCTCCTCTTCCTCTCCTCTGCTTTCTCCCGAGCACCAACCCTGCACCCACAAACCAACTAAGAAACCCCAGCAAACAAAACCCAAACCCTAACCGAAACCCTAACACCAAACTCTAGCTTCGCCGGAGCTCGTTCACGGCCGTCGACACCCTCACGACTCCTCTCTGCAACCCATTCGCCGGAGCCGGGATCGACGTCGACGATCCAGACGACGTACCTGACCTGCGTGATCACCCTCGCGCGTTATTTGGACCCGTTCCGTGTACCGTGCGCGCATCGCAACTTTTCACCGACGTCGGACGTACCGTACACATCCGTTTCTTGATCCGTCTAGGCAAGATAATCTTGCTACATGCTATATAACTCATTATATACCTACTTAAATAAATATCATACCTGTATTTTAAATCTAGTATCCCATGTTTCATATTATAGCTTTTCGATATTTTGTTTGCATCCATTCATATCATTTCAGATCTAGGTCATGAAAACTTATCTTGTTACATACTAGATTACAATATACTGCATCCATATCAATATTTATATCACATTTTGCTTAGTTGTACATCCCACATTACCATTTTACAGCTTTACTGTTTTTCGGATACCCGTTTGCATCCATCTCATTTAAAATATATATAACTGCATCCATAGATCACATTAATACATAATACTGCAATTTTAACACCCCATGTTTAATAAAGTGCATCCTAATTAGTATTGGAACTATAAATGTAACCCTAATCGATAATTGTGCATCCATATCTTTGAATTTATATCTATTTGCATGTCACATCACATTATTCCATTTTATTGTTACATTAGTACTCCATACTTGATTTTGTGTACCCATACTTATTACATTTTGATTATGAGCACCCGCTTGATACTTGTGCACCACCTGACATGACTTGATACACTACTACTTGACACGACTTGATACATGTGCACTACTTGACATGATTTGATCCATGTACACTACCTGACATGACCTGATGTACCGCAGCTTGACATGTTACCTGATCTTGTTACTAATGCCGATAATCTTGACCTGTTGTCCCTACGGACATATCATGTTGTCTATTTAGACAAACATGCACTTGCTTGATCCTGTGTTGGCATTAGCTCCAGATTTACCAATACTTGACTTGAACACATAACCTTGGGGGTATGGGGAAATTAAAAGTGTAAACTAAAGTGTAGCTTACAAGGGTATTACTTGATCCGTGGTCCCGGGGGATAACGGGACAGAATCATTCGTGATTATTACTTGATCCGTGGTCCCGGGGGATAACGGGACAGAGTCATTCATGACTCCCACTACCTGATCCGTGGTCCCGGGGGATAACGGGACAGAGTCATTCATGACATATCCTTTGAGTTACATGGAGGATTACTCTAATTGATTTCAATAATTTTAGAGTAGATAACCCTATAGCACAGTTTAGACTATTCACTGCACTTCACCTGTATATATATCATGTTCACTGATCTATATTCGTGTTACTGTTTATTCCTGATAATTGGTTACTGTTTATACTTCATGCCTGCATATTTCATTTCATCCTGCTTGCTTAGAATTATTGATATTATGACGCACTGACGTCTGGGTTTTGCATGGCCCAGATCCCTTGTCCTTATCGCAGGCTGTCCAGGAGTGCTTTGATCAACAGGCCGAGCGGTGATAACCTGTTATTATTTTAGTCTAGTTTTCTTTTAGTATTTTCATTCCTGATGTGAGCCCGCATTATGGGACGTACATTCCAGTTATTATTGTATTGAATTTTTTTGCTTCCGCATTATTTTATTCTTGACTCGTTATTCCGGCTCATGGACATGTATTAGATAGTTGTTTATTATTGTTCTTGATATCTCTACAGCCTTAATGTGACTGTGGAGGGATATTTCCTATCCACGGGTAGCATGGTTGGCTCTGTCACGTGCCTATCTTAGCGCACTCTGGGAAGTGGGGCGTGACACAAATCGCTCCCGACCAGGGAAAAGTCTACCACGGACACTCCATCTCGGAGACGCGTCAAGCGTCGACCGTCCATGTCGTAAAAAGGGCAGTGCAGGCTTTCCACAAATTGGGAACCAAACCGCTCCGGGCCAGGGAAAAGTCTACCATGGACACTCCGCCTCGGAGACGCGTCAAGCGTTGACCGTCCATGTCGTAAAAAGGGCAGTGCAGGCTTCCTACAAAGCGGGAACCAAATCACTCCGTGCCGGGGAAACGTCTACTACGCACACTCCGTCTCGGAGAAGCGTCAGAGCGTCGACCGTCCATGTCACAAAAATGGCAGTGCAGGCTTCCTATAAATCGGGAACCAAATCGCTCTGGACCAGAGCGTCGACCGTCCATGTCGTAAAAAGGGCAGTGCAGGCTTCCTACAAATCGGAAACCAAATCGCTCCGGACCAGAGCATCGACCGTCCATGTCGTAAAAAGGGCAATGCAGGCTTCCCACAAATCGGGAACCAAATCGCTCCGGGCCAGAGCGTCGACCGTCTATGTCGTAAAAAGGGCAGTGCAGGCTTCCCATAAATCGGGAACCAAATCACTCCGGGTCAGGACATCGACCGTCCATGTCGTAAAAATGGCATTGCAGGCTTCCTACAAAGAGGGAACCAAATCGCTCCGGGCCAGGGAAATGTCTACCACGAACACTCCGTCTCGGAGACGCGTCAAGCGTCGACCATCCATGCCGTTAAAAAGGCAGTGCATCCCAAAAAGTGGGAACCAAAGCAAGTCGCCTCCACGTGAAAGAAGATCCATCAATTTCATGCACACGACCCACATATGCGGTGTGCATTTATTGATGGGGGGTACTTTGTTGGGGTCGAAAATTGCACCCCGGTTGACCAAGTCAAAGTCAAAGTCAACCCCAAGCCAAGTGGGCCCAAGCCCAGATCAAGTGGGTCCATGCCCAGATCGAGTCCGAACATAAAGCGGCCGGCCCTCCTCTATGCCCAAAATAAAAATCATGTAATAAATAATTTTTATGTAATTTTTTATGCATGAATGTATACAAGATGGGCATAAAGCCAAATTTTTGTAAGCCCATGGCTTATGTGCAAAAAGAAATGGCACATGAGCCATGAGATGGGCAAAATGCCATTTTGTAAAGCCTAAGAGACTATATGTAAATATGTAAGCCTATATAAGGCAACATATTGATGAATAAGATATATAATTCATTCCCCCCAAAAAAACTAGGGTTCATGTGCCTCCTTCTCTTTCCTCAAGGTTCTAAACCTTCTTCTTTCCTTTGAATTAAATCAAGAGTTTTACTTTTCCTTTTCAAAAACTAAATAGTTTTTTACCACAAAACCCACAAAGGGGTGCTTGGATCTTCCATTAGATCTCAAAAAGAGAAGATTTTTAAATCTCACCCCCTTTCTCCAAGATTCGGCCAAACGACAGGAAGAAGAAGGCAGCCCATCTCCAGAAACCCCACTTTGGGGAAGATCCAGGGCTCAAGAGGAGAAGCACCTTCATCAGCTTCAAAATATCCTAAGAGTTTAACTCCTTACACACACACACACAAAATAATAAGTGTTCATTTCTGGGAGTACAACTCTCATTGCAGGGACCAAGCCTATTTTGCCTCCCGAGCGTCCAAAGCGCTAGCGCCCGAACGCTAGCGCCCAAAACACTAGCGCCTGAGCGCCTACGTGCCTGGTACGTGAGGTGCTAGCGCTCAAAACACTAGCGTCCGAGCGCCCACGTGCCTAGCACGTGAGGTGCTAGCGCCCGAACGCTTTCTCCCACGCATCTTTTGGATGCCCTTTTCGCTTATATATATATATATATATATATATATATATATATATATAAACACGCATGCATACTCCATGATATTGTCCCTGTTAGAAAAAAAATTCTAACGGGACGCTGCCCCACACCCCGTAAGGGGGCTGCTAGCCCTTTTGACCCCCAGCCCGCTATTCGGGTAGCGGGACCCCGTAAAAACTCTGCGGGGCCTCCGATATATCCAAAACCCTTTTCCAAACACGCACACTGCATATTGAGTTAGCATGACCAGTTTAACCCGTTAATCGGAGGTTCGCTCGCTCCAAATGCGAGGGGTAATTAACGGCAGCTTAGTCCACGACTGCCGGAGATTCAGATCCCCACAATCAATAAACCCCAGCCTACCCTAGACAGAGGGAATCTGTAATGCGCCTGACAAACGCGCGCGTATTCCCATCTCAATGGGGTGACGAAAAGCACTCTACAATATGAGTTGTTGTAGAATGCGGAAAATTGTAATGTTCAATAATATTGGGTTTTATTTTTCCTCTATAAGTTTACTTTGTGTTAATTGAAATGTACAAATTGGATCTACAACATAGATTTTCTTGCTGGAAATAGATGTGTAAATTTATCAACTATTGAATCTTTTATTTTTTTATTTTTTTGGGAAATTGGCCCTTCACCAAAGGTATGCTTAGGATTTGCTATATTATTTTTAGATATATTATGTCTTTTCACATAAAACTTATAATTATTATTGAAATAGTTTTCTTCGGAGCAAAATGTGTAGGAAGCACAATCAACATTATCAAAATAGGTAAACTTTTCAATATAAGCAAATTGTTTTCACCCAATAGCATTTATAAGTTTATTCTTTCATTTCAAAGCGAGAGGTTAGTTCAATCCTCAAGGGATCACATCCAAAACATAGAATTCATTTTTAGAAAACCATCCAAGCATCATGCTGCGCGGAGGCCTTTGCAAGTTTATTACTGCATCCATAAATGGATAAGTATATAATTGTTCGTAAATTGCAGTAAACTTGCTAATTTTGAGGATACTTTTAGCTAAAGAGAAAATCCCTTTGAAAATTTACCCAAGATTTTGGCTGAGTTTTTTTTTTCTTCCTGTTTTCTGAAACCGGCCTAAGCCTCATCCAAACACACAACATACTCACACACACAGCATACATAGACACACAACACACACATGCATCCAAGAGACCCACAAATTTACCATGAAAGCTTCAAAATTTATGGCCGCTTCCCCACCTGGGGTTCGACACCTGCACTCTTTCTTGACCAGAAGAGACAGCGACGTACCAATTAAGCTATTGATCATTGTCAGCTGAGTTTGGTTTAGAGAGAGGAAAAATATTGAGACTGGAATTTCTTTCTGAAGTCATAAAGTGTCCTTTTAAATCTAGAAACTTAAGGAAGATTTTTTCTTTCTTTCCCTAATTAGTTTTTTATCTGAAAATATCATACTCATTGCTTGTTATATATGCTGCAATATTTAGTCAAATGACTCGAAAAGCAACCACTTCAGTAGTTGCTCTTGGATCTTTGATAATAATATTTATGCACAAATTAGTCAACTTGAGTAAGTAATAAAGCCTAAGTTTGGTTGTGTTTATAATTAAATTTTATATTAGAGCAGGGTTTGATTTAATCATGTGAGAAAAGTAGATGTTAGCTAGCTTGTATCAGGTCAAGATCAGCACAACAATATGAAAAGTCCAAATCCAAGCAATTTTATAAAGGGTAAATTTATAAAATACCACGGCTTTTTCCGGGCTTTGCGATAACACTAATGAACTTTCGAAAGGCCATTAACCCCTATTGAAGGGTATTTTCGTCAAAAAACGAAAATATTCATTTCAATTTGAATCTACTCCGTCTACATAAGCTTACTCGCTTAGTGTTCTATATGAATTAACGAAACTAACAATTTTAGACAACATAGCTAATTCAGGAGGATTATATGTCATTTTGAAAGCTCATTTACGTTATCTCAAAAACCCCAAAAAATCGATGGTGTTTTATAAAATTTATTTGATTGAAACTTATTAAATAAGTTTTAAACAAAAAGGACCAGCCGCCTAATTTCTAGATAATGATTTTCCCCTTGTTTTTTTCTTCTTTGTTTTGTTTTCATTTTCATTGTCTTGACTTTACTCAAAGAAAAAACAATAGAAGATTGCCGAAGGTTGAAGCAATGAGAAAAAGACTCAACTTTGAAGGGGGAAAAAACAGAATCCGCGTAAAAACCATTGAATACTTTATTTCATTTTTTATTTCTGTATTTTGAACATATTTGTCTTGCTTTTTGATTGTTTGAAGACCTAATTTTTTTATATAGAACCCTCAAAGATTTGGTATTTGGAAAAACAACCCCCAAAATAAGTTTAAGAAATAGGCAACTATAGTTAAAGGCGGGCTCTAATACCGAAAGATTTGTCAGTTGAAAGTGTAAAATGATGATTCGACTCCTTGCGAATTGTGGAGGGCGAGAAGCTTTAGAGAGCTGGTGTAGAGCTGCTAAGAATATAAGTTTGTATCAAGTTAGGGTTTTGAATGGGAAAGCTATGGGTATAGAGAGACAAGGCCGACAGAGGCATGGTCAATAAATTGTCCATTTAACCGAATTAACCCTAACACACGGAATAAACAAGCGGAGGGGCTTATTTATGATTATAAACCTTTGGAGGTCCTATATGACAATAGTCCAAAGAAATAAAATTTGAGAGGAGAACCGCGTTGATTTGTATACCAACATTGAATTTTTTTGCCTGCTTTGTCCCATGCAGAATCATAAACAAAATTTGACATCCCTTTCCAAACCAACCTAAGATTTGATATGAAATGTCTTCCAAGTTTCATGCATGCGAATCTTGGATTTGAGCTCAAAAACTAATTATTTTCGCCCCATGCGTTTATCGATACTGTGACACGATTAACTTTCTGAATATGTCACAAACATCGATATCGTATACAAGCATTAGACATACAAGGTTGCTGAACGCAATAATTGATCGCGACCGCTTTTTTCCAAGCTTAATATATCAACATTATGAGACATATGAAGCCTAAGAAAAGATTATCAATGAAGAAAATGTAATTAGCACTATAAAATACAGAGGAAATAAAAATGTGATGAACAAACTATTTCTGCATATTTTGATGGTAAAAAAAAAGTATGAGGATCCTATAGGCAGGACTTAAAAATAAATCATGCCTACTTTTTAACCTTTTCGATGTACTTTCAAATATATTCAAACAATTATGTCTGAATAAATGAGAATTTTTCTTCCTAAATATTCACACGCATTTCAACAAATTATTTCAGCAAACCTAAAAGGTAGCCCACAAATGCAGCTGATAGTATCCTAGTCTAACTCTAGGTAAATAATATAAGACGTTAATGGACAAATTATTCTCATAATATAATCAACAAATTATTTTACCAACGAATTGATCATAAAACAGCAATGTGTACAAAGTGACTTTGTGATGGAACAGAGTCAAAGTGGAAGCTATAGAATCTAAACTTTGCATATTGCATTCAGATTGTAAGATCTCAACAAATTGAGGTAACTTTTATGTTTAAAAAATAACACAGAGCAAACATACAAAAAAAAATCTCTCTTTTAGAGATATGCACAATGTAAATGTTATATTATTTCATAGCATAAAAAGTATGGGGTTAACTCTTAAAACAGTGAGATTTAATGTACTGATTGCAGCTACAAACAAAAACAAAAAAAAAGTGTAACATAACTTACAGCTTAGCAGAATCTATATTGCACCTCCTCTATCAAAATATATAAGAAATTGCTTGAAAATATGCAGAAAAATATATACACCAGAGTCTCCATGGAGCCTCACTTCACTACTTGACCGTCGAGTCCAATGTTATCGAGCCACGTCACAAGTTGATGCGTTAACGGCCTTAATTTCGGAGAGTTGCTCAAACAAAGGCAAGCGATGTCGAGCATTTTAATCATCTGGCCATGTTTGTCCTTATCGTAGATAAACGGATCGAAAACCTCGGATTCTCTCTTTTCTTCCTTCATTTGAACAACCCATGAGATTAAATCCCTAGACTTTCTTGGCTTTGACATATCTACGGGCCTTTTCCCTGTAAGCAACTCCAAGAGAACCACACCAAAGCTATAGACATCGCCTTTAAACGTAGCAACAGAGGATTGCCCGTACTCTGGTGGGATATACCCCAAAGTGCCGACTAAATCGGTAGTCACATGAGTATCGTAAGGCAATACAAGCCTCGCAAGCCCGAAATCAGCTAAATGAGCCTCAAAGCAT
This sequence comes from Agapanthus africanus, assembly GCA_030015575.1. Taxonomy (NCBI): domain Eukaryota; kingdom Viridiplantae; phylum Streptophyta; class Magnoliopsida; order Asparagales; family Amaryllidaceae; genus Agapanthus; species Agapanthus africanus. The sequence continues at coordinate 32,167,826 of JASDDO010000024.1, forward strand.
TGATCGAGAAGAATATTGCTTGATTTGATATCACGATGAAGTATATGAGGATCACAAGATTGATGCAAGTAAGCCAATCCCCTCGCTGATCCTTGAGCTATTCGAAGCCTTGTTTGCCAATCGAGAGCCGACCCCTCTTCGGATCTTTCGTGAAGCCAGTGGTCTAGGCTTCCATTTTCCATGTAGGAATAAATTAAGAGGCGATCGTTGCCACCCTTGCAATAGCCTTGAAGTAATACGAGATTTGGATGTTGGGCCCTAGATAATGATTCCACCTCCGCGTGAAATTCTCTCTCCATTTGGCCGAAATCACCCGAGAGGCGCTTGATCGCGACTTTTCTCCCGTTCGAAAGAGTAGCTTTGTACACTAATCCAAATCCCCCGCATCCGACGATATTCGATTGAGCAAAATTATCCGTGGCTTTCATGATATCGGAGAAAGTTATCTCTTTGTTATCCGTGTTCTGAAACAGTAGAACTACTTTCGACCCTGCAGATTCTAAATGCCCGTTTGCACTCATTTCTTCCTTCGAGGCATCCCCTTGAATTCTTGAATGACTTCTTGAAACGCACAGGTAGACTGTAGCAAGCAAAAGAGCGGTTCCAAGCCCGATACCGAATGTCATGCCAACGATCACACCTTTGTTCTTTTTTTGTTTCTCTACCGAGTTGACGGGAGCATCCGAGGTGCAAAGCGAGGAAGTCGAGTTACAAAGGCTAGGGTTCCCCTCGAACTCATCACCCGAGAAAGTGGAGAACTGGCCTCCAACCGGAATCGGTCCCACCAAATTATTGTAGGACACATCGAAACTCGACAGAAAGTTGAGCTTGGTGAGTGAAAACGGAATCCTTCCAGTTAGGTTGTTGTGTGCCAAATCCAGGTTTTCTAAGCTTGACATGTTTGATAACTCATCGGGTATCGTACCCGAGAGCCTGTTCTTGCTTAAATCTAACGTATGGAGCATTTTAAGATTTCCAAACCCTGGCAAGATCGAGCCGACGAGGAAATTGCTACAAAGTATCAGGGATGGAGGAAAGCTGCTCACCTGTTTGTATATCAATCCCGTAGTGTTCCTCTTGATGAAGAATGGGAAATCTTGAATCGAAGCTACTTGCAACGAATTGTCAGAAGAAATAAGGCTCTTCATTTGCGACAGGCTGTTAGGGATTTCGCCGGACAATGAATTGTTAGAGAGATCCATGTAAAATAGATGATCAAGATTCCCAATCCACGGAGGAATATTCCCTTCCAACAGATTCCACGACAAATCCAAGACCTTCAGTTTAGGACAATTAGCCAACCAAGCCGGAACCACACCCGAAAGGGCGCAATTGGCGACTACAAGAACTTCGATATTCGAAAATCCTCGAATACCATCTAACGGCAACTTCTCACCACCGAAGAAATTTCTTGTGAGGACTAGATTCGTAAGGTTTCGACATTGCTGCAGGATCTCTAAACCTGAAAGTATATTGGACAACCTGTTCTTTGAGAGGGAGAGATAAGTCAGCGAAACGAGGTTTCTGAAACCACCGGGGATTTCTCCAATGAGACTATTCTTTGCCAAATTCAACATCTTGAGTTGGAAACATTGAGACAATTCCGCAGGGATGGTACCAGTGAAGACATTAGAGCCGAGATCGAGCGATACGAGCCGAGTCATGGCGGTAAAATTGAGAGTGATCGGACCCGTAAGAGAATTGTTCCTCAAGTTTAGTACCCTGAGTGCAGACAAGTTAGACAGCGACGAAGGTAAAGGACCCCTGAAAGTGTTAGACGCAGCACAAAAATCTTCCAACTTGTCGAGACCACGGAACACATTCGGAATAACCCCGGAAAAGCAGTTCCCGGAAAGACCCAACTGAGAAAGACTAGATAAACTACTGATTGTATCATTCAAGATGCCAGAGAGCTTGTTGAATTGAACATTCAGCTTTGTCAAAGACGAGAGCTTGAACAAATCTTCAGGCAAATTGCCCGAAATCTTGTTCGTGTCAAGGGAGAGCTCGGTGAGCAAGCTGCAGTTACCAAAGCCGACAGGGAACTCACCGGAGAATGAGTTCATCGAAAACCGAAGGATTTCGACCGAAGCCCAATCGTTGCATATACTTGTATTGATGCCACCAGTGAACATATTCAAACTAACGTCGAAAGTTCTCAGCTTGGTCGATCTCGGGAGCACCGGGTGGCTCCCATTGAACATATTGCAGGAAATGTTGAACAATCGAATCGACGGAAGGTCCGAATCCGACGGGACGGGGCCCGAGAGCGCATTCATGCTGAGGTCAAGCTGCTGTAAACCTCGAAGCCGAAACAACTGGCTAGGGACAAGGCCATTGAGTGAATTGGAAGAGAGATTGAGACTTGTCAACTGATCCAAACCCCCTAATGAGTCTGAAATGGATCCTTTCAGGCTCATGTTGAAGAGATCCAATCCAATGACTCTCCCTCCTAAACAGCTGACCCCAGCCCAAGTGCAGCAGGTTGAGGAGCTGAGGTTCCATGTTGGGATTGAATGGCTGAGGCCATTCAGAAATGCTTGCAGTGAGGTGAGATCATTTGAATTGCAGGTGGTGAATTGAGAGGATACAGTATTAGTTTGAAGAAGAAGAAGAAGAAGGAAGAGCAAGAGAAAACACAAGAGGGGTACTCTGTTTTCCATTTTTGGATGAGACCCACACGAGCAAATGAGGAAGGGATTGATAAAGGAAGGATTTTTCAGAGAGAGAATCGACAGTTTGAAAAGCCCATTAGAGCAAAAATAACGATTGGATTGAATTGAACACAAAAGATTAACAGAAGAAGAAGAAGACAATTGAGATTTCCAAGAGATTTTGAGGTGGGATCATTAAAGGGGGAGGGTGGGGGGGAAATGGATATAAGGTCCCATCTTCGAAGGTCCCCTCTCAAAAAAAGCTATGAAAAACTCCATAAACATAAAACTTCTTGTGTTTTAGTCCCTATGACATAACGGTTCTTGTGTTTTAGTCCCTACAATATATTTACTATTGTTGTATGCCAACACTGCCCTTTCAGATAAACCACTACATTTACGTTGTAAAGTACTATAGTTATCTTTCAAATTACTACATTTATATTGTAAAGTACTATATTTATGTTAAAATACTAAATTTAATATGAAACTGTTACATTTTTTAGTAAAATTACTATATCTATTACATTTGATCTGTTTCGAAATGAATGCAGTACTTTATAATATAAATATAGTGCTTCGAAAGATAACAATGGTATTTTAAAAGGTAAATATAGCAGTTTCCCTGAAAGGACAATGTTGGTGTAAAATAATAGTAAATGTATTGTAGGGACTAAAACAAAAGAATCTTTAAGTTTAGAAAGTTTTTTACAACTTTTTTGAGGTCAGGGATCTAACGGTATTGGTTTTCAAAGCTACGGGCTTATACCATTTTTCCCTTAAAAAACACAATTGTGGGACATAGGAAAAGAAGAAGAAGAAGATGGAGCAGCGCAGAAAGGAGAAGACTTTGAGAGAGAGAGAGATAGAGAGGTAGGTTTTGACTCTCTCTCTTCTCTCTTTCTCTCTCTAGAACTTTAATATCTTTTTTTTAAAAATTTGTTGGATAATTAATTAAAATAAATACAAAAACGGTATGTTTTTGTATATGATGAATGCATGAAGAAGATGAGAGAGAGAGAGGAGAGGGAGAGGGAGAGAGGTTGGTAGATGGTGACCCTACACACAGTCAACGGTCAAAAGCAGGAGACACGTGCACGGGCTGCTCCTCTCTCTTTCTAGCACACGCCGCGCCGTTTTGGGCATCTTTTTTAATTTTGTATTACAAATATTTTTGAGATAAATTTGAGATAAATTACTCATCTCTGGTCAACGGCAACCGGGCTCAATCCTGAGTCTTCCTTATAGACCACTCCAAGCCCCATCAATGGACTACCCAAACTACAAATATTTTGCATGTTGAAAGACTATTATCTTTTTTTATTCTAGACAAATAAAAATAAATGTAAAAGTAAGTCAAATGATTTGAATAGAACAAAATTACAAGCTGTCTCCAAATAAAGATCTAAGAACTGGAGTTAATGGTAAATCCTAAAGATATCAGCTCTTACTTATTGGATTAAGAGGCCATGATAAAATATAAAATGATGCATATTAAACATGATAATATCTTTTACAGACAATGACAGCTTGATGCCGGTCCTCTAAGATCACAGAGAAATGACGGAAGAATGTCAGAATTTTACAAGATGAATGTGCAAATATAAAAATCTAGGGAATGCTAAAAAGAATATATAGAAGGGTGTAGATGCAAAGTAAAAAAAAACTCATTAAAAAATGAAGAAGAAGAAGAAACAAATAATTTCACGGGGCTGTGGCAGTTAATGTGGGGGCTACCCGCCAACAGTTCGTTTTGACTTTTTTCGCCATGATATCTGATCACGGTGTCAGGCGCTGCATTACGCCACGTGTCTTACTGTAATCCGCAGTTACGGTGCGTCCGTGTTCGGCGTGTTGTACGGGATCCGTTCCCACTTGACGTCCGCATTCACTCGGGCCTGAGCTGCAAGTACTGGTCATGGATCCCATGGTTGGCCCGTGCTACCCAAACACGGTACAGGGCAGCTTGTTGCGTATTTTCGTTACACGTGTCCCAACAAGGTTTTATTGGATTAATTAAGGTCTAAATTCAATGAACCAATCTCGGTCTTGTGCCAATGGGAAAGGCATAAAGGCATGCACCAAGTCGCACAAGTTGAAAGCAAGAGGGTGAAAAAATTCATGGTCTAATATATGTTTCGATCGGATGCAGATTTTCTTTAATGCAAAAGCCGGATCTACTATGAAGAATATAGCTTCATGTATTAAATGGTTGATAAACCAATACCAGACTGTCTAGTATGGAAAAAGATCCGAATTCTATGAGTAGAAAAAAACACAGAATAATAATGAAGTGAAGTGAACATACCTCAAACATGGAATTAAATTAGCAAGGCCTCGATATCCCATATTAACCGTATAACAACAACGACAACAACAAAGCCTTTATTCCAAACTTTTAGCGTAGCTCGCATGATGACGGTTTTCTTTAATCTAAACTTCAATACCGTCTCATGCATTCATTATTAAATATAAAGATGTAAATTATGAAAACACAATGACTTGATGCAAGCTTCTCACAATTACATCTCCGCACTTAACCAAACAATCAAAATATAATCCTTAAGGTTGAGCTTATCCCCTCAAAACAACCTTATATTATTATTAGACCATGCATGCAAGCTAAAATCAGCTTGTTAATACATATATTTATGAAACAAACATAAGCATAAGTGTATGGTTCAAGATTTCTAATGAGTTTTGGGCAAAGGTTGCTTTACTTAGTTTCTGGACTAAGTTCAGGTGCTTCATGCACCTCATCCATTACAATAACCTTATCATGCTATATAGAGAAACCTATAGGCTAATTATTACCATATATAGCTTGATAACAAAATAATAGTTAATGAAACTATAAAAATTATAAATACAACTGAGAGATGTGTTTCTTGACACTAGATATTGGGGCAGAGATGGCATTATGGGAGACACAATTCAAAGATCAAATCCAATCAACATGTCACATGTTTCTTATGATTTTGCTCCTTATGTAATCGGTCTCGTTACTCTCGTATCACATACGATATTTTTTGCATTATAATTCTTTTAATCCATTGTGCATTCGGTTTTTGTTTTGAATTTATCGTGTCATATAGTTATAACAAATCAATCATCTTTCTTCTTCTTCTTCTAGACTTCCAATCTTAGTGAAAATCAAAACATTTCAGCCGGCGAAAAAGAAGTTACCTCAAGCTTAATGGGAGGTTAAAAAGGGCTAAACCAATCATTAACAATCAAACTAGAGAATGGAAAATTCTTTTTTAAAAATAAATATATAAATAAATAATGCAACTACATGAAAAGGTCATTCAAATTTGATCCTAGGCAACCCCTACCTGTTTCTTTGCCTCAAACCAGCAATAGTGGCATTGGTATTTGACTATCTTTTCACCAATAGTATATATCACAAAGAATGTCTCAAAATAGCTTCACATTTATCTCAGTAATTTCAAGAAACTTTAAATCCCAGTTCCATGCATGTATTTTCCCCGTATTTCCCTCCAATTTTTCCACATATATATATATATATATATATATATATATATATATATATATATATATATATATATTACCTTTTTTAATTATTTATTTTTATTTATTATATTTTCCTAATCTGAACCCAAACCCATTCCCAAACCCCGACCCGACTCTACCCGACCCGACCCGACCCGTTTCCCCTTTCTTCTTCTTCTTTTTCACTTCTTTCCCTCCAAAATTTTCCCTAACGACCCCCCTTCTCGCGCTCGACCCCAACCGGCCCTCGTCGACACAGCTCCCCGCTCGCCAACGATCTCCCCGAGATCCTCTCCTCTGAATCCCCACTCCCTCTCCTCTCGTCTCCGCAAGGCCCGTTCTCCAACGTTCCTCCCCTTTTCTCGCGCCCGCCGCCTCATGACCCGCGCCCGCCCGCGCTCTCGCTTCGTCGCCAACGAACTCCGAGATCACCTCCTTCGAATCCTCATCTCTCCAACCCCTCGCTTCCCAACCCTCTCCTTCCCTCTCTTTTCTTCTCCTTCCTCTTCCTCATGATCGAGCGCCTCTTCCCTCGCAACGACCCCACAAGAACCGTTCGCCCCCACAACGGCCATGACGAAGCAACTCTTGTGACCCGCGCCTGCCTCTGAGATCTCCTCCTCAAAACCCTCGCAGCCCTCTTATCTCTCACTCATTCTCACTCTACTGCACCAAGCTGGACCTCTACCCCCTCTGTCTCGCCGACGACAACCCAAGCTTCTCATCATCACCATCATCACCACCACAACTCCACCTCTGGCGTCTCCTCTAGCCACCACCATCACCCGCAAGCTCCTCCACCTCCTCTCTTCAAACCCAACTCCAACACCGCTAGCATCCACTAAGTACCACCGCCGATCTTATCTGACAACCACCACGACAACACCACCAAAGACACCGCCGAGCACCACCTCTGTGCCATCATCGCCGGCGAGCCTCATCTCGTTCACCTCACCGCAATCTCCACCAACCCAACCGCAACCTCCACCAACCTAACCGCAGCACCGTCAACCGCCTTTACCCTTGCCATTGCCACCGGAGCTCCGCCGCGCCACTGCCTGAGCCGCTGTTATCGCCATCGCTCCTCGTGCTACGCCGTGCCAGCCTTCGTGCCACCGGTGCCCCGGTCCAGTGCATCCACCGTGTCCACTCCCGCACCAGTATTGTGTCCAGTACCGTGTCGCGCCGTACCACTCCTACACCACGCACCAAGCCAAGACCACACCCACTACCGTGTCACGCCCGCGTCGTCACCGTGCCCGTACCGGATCTCCATACATCGCACTCGCGTCACGTACTGTGTCCGGTATCGTATCGTCTCGTGTGTCAAGATGAATCCGGCACGTGGTGTCGCTTCTATATCAGCGACTGAAGGCAAGTGAAATTCAATCATTTGTTTATTCATGCTATTGTATTAATTAACCGAATAGTAATCGTAACAAATAACTTTGTACTCGTGCGTAACTATTATAATCATGTCGACAACGTATAAACAAATCCTTTAGCAAACCCTTTTAAATTGATTGTGAGGAATGGAAGTCCGACTCGGTCTTCTAGTCCGTAACCATATCAATTAAGAATTTAATTGAATGTCGTCTAGTCAAATCAAATAGATGTAACCGATATTTCGACTATTACCCGTCGTTGTAAACCGAGTGTTCGATGTGAATGCTCTCCAAAATGATCATATCTTATGTTTAGGGGATTCCTGTTATGACTAATGATACTGTGTAATAATTTAAGTTTAGAATGTTGAGAATATCGTCACAAAATATCGCCACAAAGAGGCGACACCAAATCTGGGTTTTACTGTATATGTCGCAGTGTTAACTTGATGTTAAATTAGATACATATCGGAACGTAATGTTTTACGGCTTATATCGAAGCCGACTCGATAAGGTAGAACCATCTATAGTTTATTTTTCGATACCGATAGACCACAGCAACGAGAACTGACTGGGAATGCGGCTCTGGTCTGCAGTCCGGGGCAACACTCCATGAAGATACTTGAACTTAAGCGTTTGTACGTCCTTACGAAAAACTGAAAATATGGAGAATCCTATACCGTCACGTAGACAATTTAGTTAGCTAACATATGGTTCTGGTCTCATTCAGTTTCACTGTCGTTTGGAATTTTGTTTATATTTTAGATTGTTGACGCGTTCTGCGGTTTCTGCAGCGACATTTTTTTCACCTTCACACTAAACAGTATATATCTTCTAGTACAGAAAGGCTATCATGGATCCGTTTGATGCGTTGGAAACCTAACAGATAGAACTAGGTTTTATTCAACTGGAGCAACATCTGAATCTAAACACAATCCCTAGTAAACCGCGCGTGAAGTTGGACTTCCAGTTCTGAAACTGAAATTCCAGTAATTGATCGCTAATTTAAAATGATGATAAGTCCCTAACCTAAATTCCTATTGATATGAAATAAATTTTACCGCTTAGATAATCATGTATGCTTCGTACGTCTTTTATATTGTTTTGGTCAATTCTACACGTATGATTTATGGTGAATTTTGCAAGTCTTATGGTGTCGGCTGTCATAATTTAGTAAGCATTTGTTTAATGCATTTCTATCTTATTCTATGTTTCTTTATACCCAGTGCGAAGTGATTGTTTACATTAAGACCTAGTGACTGACTTGTATTGTCGAACGTGAATGGTATTGGATTAGTTGTATCAAGAACGCCAGTGATAAATGATTGATTTGTGAAAGCAAACAATGCAGTGAAAATGAGTAAGACCGTGATTTGGCGCGTGCTAGTATACAATTAATCCTATACTTATAGTTAGTGAAACCAGGGGAATGGGGAAATCAATGTGGAATTGAACTCGTATTTAGCGAAGTACAGTGACTTAGAGGATGATCATTCGATATTAGTGATATACACACACACACATTAGGTCGTCGGCCTAGCGACACCACTGCGGGATTATATCCCGGGCAATAGTGGACCGTAGTCTCAGACATGCACGAGACCCTTGTTAAACACGAGTATCTTTTCCTCCAAATTGATTTCATTGACTCAGTGACTGATAAGTAGTGACATACACATTGCCTAGTTTGTTGACATGATACATATATCGCGTTGTTCATATTCAAATGATAGTCATTATTCTCATATTTCTGTTTTCCATCGCACCTTTCATGTTTAATAACATTGTACATACTATATATACTTATTGCTATATATGTCGTCCTGATGACCTGAGTGTGCATGCTCAGAGGACGAAATGGACCCAGCCCAGGAGCATGATTTGCTATTCGAAATCGTGGAGCTTTAGACCGTGACATCAGCACCATCCCTTTCTTACTATAAGAGTATTGTTATTTCATTGGTTAGTTATTTCTTCCATGTAAATAATGTATCTTAAACTCTTTTATTTTGATATAATAAAGTTATGAGCTGTGATTTTCTTTACTCTAGTACTGTTTACTGACTTCCATGTAATGCTAAAAACCGAAGTGTGACTACGACGGGATTATTCCCTGATCGTAAGAGTATGGCTGGCTCAGTCACACCCCGCATTCCGTATTTTGGGAAGCGCGGCATGACAGAAACTTTATATCAAATTATAGAAAACCCACAAGCAAAAATGTTTGCAAATAATAGGCCGGCCATAGCAAATATAGGGATATCATTCATGTTGCCCTCACTTTCTTCCTTGTTATTACATTGGAATACAACTCCTAGTGACATGTCTATAGCTAGCTAGCTCTATTTGAAAGTTCATGGCAAAAAATCATTTTAGAATCTGACCAAACTTATTTTCCTGAAAAAGGACAATTTGGTGGGGTTCTCCTCTTATTTTGAGACTGTTTTATAGATTTAAAATTGGATAAGAAAATAAAGGAAAGGATAAATTGCAGAATTTTTTTCCCCTTATTTTTCCCCATATAGCATGATGCCTCCGTTTGTGTCGAAAAACACGTTGTTTACCGTCTCAGTTAACAGCCGTTATCATTTCATTCTCAACTTTACATTGTTTAGCTAACATGTTCGAAGAGTAAAAGGGAGTTTCCTGCAATTTAGGTAGCCTAAACGAAATGCTAAGCACTATCTTAATTGGTATACACCGATGCTTCTTTCTTCATTCCAATAGAAAGAACAGAATTACCAAAGCAAATCGATATAAAACCGAGATACGAAAGACGGCATATGCTACTAAAAGAACCATAAAGAATATGAAGGCAGCAAACCGTATAGAATGAATGTAGGTGGCAAAGGTTTAGTCTATTCATGAATCATTAAGCAAAGCAATCAATGGCAAATAACCAGGAAATTAACAGCAATTCCAATTATATAACAAAACTGTAATGTCTTCAGAAAGCAAGTTCATTTTTTTGATGAAAGGCTTCGTGAAAGTAAAAGTTGAGGTGTGCCGTGTGCATCACTAGGAAAAAGTTTTTTTATAAAGATATGATTTATATACATAATTGGGATCCACCTAATTATAGTTTGCCAACAAAGGTGAGATTAGTGGCCATGCGTTACCCCGAGCGACTAGTTGACTTCCATACTCTCCTTCATAAAGTTTTATGACCGGTCGCCGATCTAACGTCAAACATATTCAAAGCAGGTATAAAAGACTCTGTGATAATCCAAAAAGAACATATTCCCAAGATATTATAAAATAGTCTAGTGGATTGAATTAATTGTAAGGAAATAGGTGGAGGAGATGTCAGCCTAGCCAATCATATGCATAAAGATTGTGTGGTCTCATCCACTTGTGTAAGTGCATTAGTGAAAAGCTACCCCTTAGCTTATGTTTGCTTCATAGGGTATCTGATTTGATGGATGCCATCTTTTCCCCTTTCCTTTCCTTTCTCTCTTTTGAGTGGAAGCTTTTGCTATCACTTTTGAGGGAAATGGAGAATGTTTGGATTTTCTTAATGCTTTTGTTAAGTTTGGCAAAAGAAAGTGCTCATAAAAGAAGGAATCGGTGCTAAGCATTCCATCTTTTAATTTCATAACTTAATCATGCTGGTGAGTCATAAGTCATATTAGACAGTAATAAGCACTTGATACCGTTTTCCTTAATCTAAGTTAAGTTTGTTGAAAGATTGTCAACATTGAGGAGCCGAAATGGGTCAGGTCCACTGGGTCTTATTAGGGTCAGGCTCATTTGAACAAAACCCATATTTGAAATTCAGGCAAATGTATGGAGAATTGAAGTTATAAGTGAATTCATGAGTTGAATATGCATATTGTGCTTAGGCTAACAAGATTTTGTTTTCTCAAAATTATTAGTTTAATGGATGTGATATTGTGCTACTTCATATATATTAAGCAATTGCAAACAAATTCAACTAGATATAGAAATCACAAATGTATAGAGAGACTTTAAGAAAAGAACATTGCCTTTACTCGATTGCTTTCCTAATATTTCTTCATCTTTTGTGAGAAATATGATCGACTTACAAGTTTTTTCCCCCCAAACCACAAACCTTTTATTTAAGACTGAGTATGAGTTACAACTTGGGAGGAGTACTACTCCTTACTCAAAGAATAGATAACATATTGACAATTTCACATAAAGCAAACATGAGAAAATAAAACTACAAGCATTCAGGCATATCAGCTTAGCCTGAAATTGGGCAAAGAAGATGAGTCAGCCTTCACCAAGTTTTCCAATGCTTTGGGTAGATTGCATAGAATATAAGAACAGGAATTCTCAAGTAAAAGGGCACTTCTGGCAAGATAAGCAGAGACCCTATTGTTTTCCCTGAAAATGTGCTTGATCTTGGCATAAAGTTTGCATAACAGAAATCTCATAGCCTTTACTATATACTTCAATTTCCATGGAACCTTGCATCTATCATTGACAGTTTTCCCAGAAAATGTGCTTGATCTTGGCATAAAGTTTGCATAACAGAAATCTCATAGCCTTTACTATATACTTCAATTTCCATGGAACCTTGCATCTATCATTGACAGCATCAGCTAAGACTTTAGAGTCTGTCTCAATTTCAATCCCCTGAATACCCAGGAAATTACATTGAATCAAGCCATCTAATAGAGCTCTGCCTTCTGCCTCAAGGATAGAACCTTCACCATAGTAGTATTTTGTGGCAAAAAGGACCTCGCCCTTATCATCTCTTGAAACAACACCTCCTGCAATCTTGTTAACAACAGAGCAAGTTCCATCTACATTTAATTTGTATTTGCCAGGGGGTTTGAGCCAATTTGTGAGAATAATCCTCTAACTCTTGAACCTCCAATGTGAAGGTCAGCAAATTACAGATTTTGTGGAATGGGAATTCTACTGGTGGTGATGATGTTATCTTTATAAACAAGCATCAGAGATTTAATGTCTGACAGTATTGCATGCCAGATTGCAGAAGCAGATATTTTGCAATCTTCAGACTTAGCCCCACATCTGGACTTCCAGATATTCCAAAAAGTAATATGTGGAATCCATTTAGACAGAGAAGGAATTTTAGGATTAGTATACCAAAATTCAAGGCAATCAGAGATTGTGCACCATGAACAAGAGTTAGCATCCAATTCAAAGGCCTGCAATGCTTTTTTTCACATTTCTTTGGTTAATTCACTGTTAATGAATAAGTGCAGGATATCCTCTTGTGATGAATCATTGCAGCACTCACATTTACTGGGCAAAGGCAGACCCAGTTTTTGCAAAGCAGAATCAACGGGCAAGGCATCTGATAAGAGCTTCCAGGTGAACAACAGTGCAGTTTGTGAAATTTGAGGATTTTTAAGATATCTGTATTTGCAAACTTGGCTCCTTATTGTCTTCCATGCAGACTTTAGAGAAAAATGACCATGTGTGTCAGGTTTCCAGATAAGTTGATCCTCTTCATTCTCAGTCATATAATTTTGTGCAACTATATCCTCAATTAGACTCTGAGGTAGAATGTCATGCACTTTTTGAGAAGTCCCAGCCTGCTATACTTAGCATATCTATGATTGGTTAGGGTTAGTAGGCCCAGTTGCAAATTCTTTCAAAGACACATCACCATGCCATACTACATCCCAAAAATCAATATTGCCCTTGCGAATATGCCATTTAGAGTTGCTATAGATCATAGGTAATAGATTAAAAAAAATCCAAGCTGCAGTATGTGGAACCATTAGGACACCATCTTTGGAATATTTACTTCTCAGAAAATTGGACCATAAAGAATTTCCTTTCAACAATTTCCAAGACCTTTTCAATCTATAAGCAAGAGCCACTTCAGAAATGTTCCGTATACCTAGCATCATCAACCGGTTTACAGATGTTGCTCCAAGTCATCCAATGATGATGCTTCACATCAACAGCATCATTCTAAAAAAAATTAGCCATCAAAGAATTAACTTTATGGAGAATTTTTGCAGGGGGGTTACATGAAGCTAGAATATGTAGAGGCACTGAAAGCAGTACATGCTTAATGAGAACAATTTTACCTTCCTGGTTGAGAAATTTGTTCTTCCACTCTTTTATTCTTGCTCTGATTTTATCCACAATTTCTTCATAATAAATTGCTTTGTTTCTCCCAAAATACAGTGGTGCGCCAACATATATAAAGGGCCAAGAGCCTTTGGAAATGCCATAGTGTGAAGAAATCTTGGCAGAAGACTGATCAGTACAATTTTTAGGGGCATAGAAACCACTTTTGGCCTTATTTATTCTCTGTCCAGACACCCCTTCATACTTTTGCAAGAAATCAAATAATGCTCTTAAACTAGAGCTACCACCATTTGTAAATATAGTGGTATCATCCGCAAAGAGTAAGTGGGAAGTAATAGGACAGCCTGCTTCACTGCTGTAAGGAGTAATTTTCTGATTTTCAGTCAATTTTGTAATGCCTCTGCTTAGCACTTCAGAAGCTAGAATGAATAAGGAAGGATAGAGGGTCTCCTTGCCTAATCCCTAGATCCTTTGAAGTAGCCCCCAGACTGACCATTCATAAGCACAGAGAAGAATTGATTTGATAAACAACCCTTTACCAATGTCAGGAAATGAGCAGAAAAGCCAAAAGCTGACAAAACCTGATAGATAAACTCCCATTCTAGTTTGTCAAATGCCTTCTCTATATCCAATTTGAAAATAATATTGTGACCTATTGCCTTTTATTTCAAATCTGTTAATTCTTGAGCTAAGGCAATATTATCTGCTATGTCCCTGCCTTTAGTAAAAGCACCGTGCTGTGGAGATATGAGCTTTGGTAAAAGACTTGCCAATCTATCATTGATCAATTTGGTAAAGACCTTGTATAGAAAATTACAGAGACCGATTGGTCTGATATCAGATATAAGACTGTAGCTTCTCTTCTTTGGTATAAGGCAAATTAGTGTAGAATTGACAGGTCTAGGATTTCGCCATATTGAAAAAAGAATTTTGCAGCTTCTACTGATTCATCTTTGATAATATCCTAGCAAGAGGTGTAAAATTTTCCAAAGAACCAATCAGGGCATGGAGCACTGTCCAAATCCATAGAAGAGATGCAAGAAACGCTGCCTATACCCTATATCCTACAAATTTGGGTTGCATGAAACGTTGCCTGACCGATTGGACGAAGGTGGCTCGATCAAAGACTAGGTGTTCCAAGGCTAGAGTCCGATCCGGCGAAAAGTCGGTGAGAGAAAGGACTAGGCGTACAAAGACTAGGGGTCCAATATGATGAAAGGTGGCCTGATTGAGGACTAAGTGTCCGAAGACTAAAAGTCCGATACGGTGAAGTTAGCCCGATCGAGGACTAGGTGTCTGAAGACTTGGAGTACTAGGTGTTCAAAGACTTCTGACAAACACGAATGCTATACGGCGGAGAAGATTCGACCAAAAGGAACCACAGAGAATACGCAAATTCGATATGACCGAATCATCTAGATTTTAAAAGCGTGCCAAAACATTTCTAGAGGCTGGCTTGTGGCGGTCATGGTGTATTCGTGTTTGATGTAACTTGTTTTTTTTTCCCTTTTTCTTTCTATTTTCCTTTATACTAGTTCTGTTAAACTTTCCATTTAATCAAACGCAGGGTATTTACTTCTTACTTCCTTTTCTGGGGGAAAAACTCAGCTACATAAAGGCCAATTTGTCCAATTAACTAATGCATTTACTAAATCTGCAACATTACTAATGCATTTAATCAAACAATTATCTTTCAACCGCCTTGTTGGATATAACATATAACAAATTAAAACAAAAATGCAATTCTGTAGAGAGTTTTCGTTACCATTTTGAGTGATGAACCTAAGCTCCTCAAAGCATCAACCTTGCTTCTCTTGCACAAATCGTCACTGTATTTGAGTTTTTTTCTTCACAGAGGCAAAAAAACAAACACCGTGAAAGCATGCTTTAAAAAACTTCCAAATTCAAACACTTCGAACATACCAAAAGAAAATCATTCGCCTACATAGAAAACCTGTTGCTGATAAGAAATGGGGTTTTATTGTGTGCATCTCTAATCCAAATTTCAAGCTTGAAGATGAAATTTTTTACGAAGAGAGTAAATTTTTTTTAGTAAAGTTCAATAAATGATGCTGCAGGCTTCTAACATATAACTTATATGGGCCTAAATGGGCCCTATCAGGCCATTTTATAGGAAGAAAAAAGGCCTGGAGTTGAAGTCGCATTAAGCCTTTTTAGTATATTTTATAATTTATATCGCATACTCTTGTGTCTAGGAAAATTAATTAATTTGGTTTAAGCTGAGTTTAGAATAATTTTAGCATTATAATACCAAGTTATTTCAAACCTCTCATTCTTGTATAGCATGTCTATCTACTATTGATTTCCATTTTATTATTTATTTATTTATTTATTTATATGTGTGCATACATGTCCATGCCATGTCACGAGCAATGTCACAAACAGAACACAAGTTCCATATAATTCATCTTTACATTCTTTACATGCCAGGGTTCTCCGGTCTCATACCAGTATCCTGCCGGGAATATAAAAGCTTGGCACTCTAATTGCTGGGGTCCTTCATTCTATCAATCACAGACTCTCATGATGCATCTTAGTAAAATGCTGGTAGGAGAGAAGTAGAAAGGGCGGCGGTGGCGACGACGACCCTTCATGATTTGTTATAGCATGAGCTTGTAACTATGAACAAAGGGTTGTTGCAAACTGACTGGGATTACCAAATTCCTCTCTAATGTGAGAGGTCACCGTTAGATTCCCGTGATTTCCATAATCTTACATGTAAGTTTGCGAATGTGTCTAAGCTCCAAAAATATATATAAAAAGAAAAACATTTTAAATTTTTTAATAAAATGTGTGCTCATGCACACAAAAATCCCAGAAAAGGAACAAAACACACTTCCACATCAAATTGGCGCACACAAAAGTTTAAAGATGATGAAGACAAAGCAAACCAATAGATAATTAACAGAGATTATAAATTCTACAAATATGATCTCCTCTCAGAGCTCTGCTTCTCATATACAAACACTAAAAATAAGAGAAACAAAAAAAATCATGCAGTAGTTCCCTCCAACTAACATCGAAAAGTAGTTAGTTTGGTTAAGTTAAGCTCCGCCTCGACGGTTGATGGCCAATGTAAAGTATATCAGAATCAAAGTTCCCATACTCGACCT